>CM023203.3:11535792-12845976 GCA_004115045.4 Sinella curviseta
ATGCATCCATCTAGAAACAAATGATTTTTGTACATGCTGATTTTATTGGTATTTTACGACTCGTTGCGACTGTAAAAGTTCCACTTTCTTTACATGAATCCTCCTGCCTGAACTGTGGTCGAACGTACATCTTTTAAAACTTTAGCACGGCCATAAATATCCCATCGGTTAACAATATTGTAAATTCATCCAGCGTCCCTCCTCTTATGAACAATGTATCAACAGCACTAAATATCTATTTCGTGAAATCGCATTATTTTTGAACCATCCATTACTTGTCAAAAAGATGTGACGCTCTATGATCCGTGTTGGTAATAAATACGTCTTCATTGGTAATACCGATTCGTTTGAATAGCAAAAAATAGAAATTATATGTTTTGGGGAGCTACCAAAAAGTCATAAAATGCTTCCGTCGTAGAACGGGCGCTTAATCTCAATAATTCGGGACATGGTTCTACTTTGTATTCTTGTTTATGTGAATGAACTAGCACCTGCAGCATTTTGGGTTGCGAAAGACAACGATGATGATAATTCCGCACATCTCAACTTGATGAACTAACGCTGCAGCTTTAAGTATCCAGCTTACGACTTTCTGGGATGAAGCAAATCTGAGGATTTGTTAATGTCACAGCGTTGTGAATTTTAAAAACGATGTTTTTCCTTCACAGAGGTAGGTACTTTGGTAAATGTTTGTACTTGTCGGTATGCCGGATATTTAAGGAATACTAGCTACATCACGTTACTATAGAATGAGTCAATATTAATTCTGTCAAAATAACCGTGATAAATGTTTACCTTGCCGATGCATTCGAGTTAACAGCAATTGGAAATCGCTGATTTTTTTGTCAAAAAGTAAGGATAAAGTAAGACCTAACAAACAAGTCAATCAACACATTTCGCCGGAGAACCAACATAGTTAGGGAACATGACGGGTTATGCTAGATTGATATTTTGCTTCATGCGCTTCCCTTGTGAGCGTTTTTAAATGATACTGATATAATTTACAGTTAAATATATTTACCTAGCCAGTTCATCGAGCCAAAGCAATAGAAAAATAGTTATTATACCCCCACATGCACACTGCATCCGTGCTGATGGAAATACACCATAAAATATAATGGAAAATATGTTCGTCATATATATCGAGTTGGCAGAGCGAAAACGACTCTACTTGAAATGTAAACATAATAATAATGTATGAAATGTCGATGAAGTTAATGGCGATATTAATGTACCGAGGCGTACACACGTCAAAGACAAAGACCAATGGTCAATTATAAAATGGAACGCACTCTTGATCTTCCAATTTAAGCCACAATAAATTGGCTAATAATTGGCAGTTACAAAGTGATCAAGATTTAACTATTCGTAAATATATGGACACTGAGATTTCATATATTTAATTTTTATTAATTCAAAATTCAGACCGGAAGATGTTCTCATAAGTTAACAACCGTAGCCGCCCATTTTGAATTTTAGTCGGAGTGGATTGAATCGTCTATGAAGTGGTTTTATTTATATGTGCGTATGGTTGAGTTCGACCTTACGTACCATTACGATTTAATTTGGTATTAAATTAATGTTAACATTGAGAGGCTGCAACGTATATGTGTAGTACTGTGAATTAAAATATGCATAAATGTAAAATACACCTAGTTAACAAATGTACCTAATTGGACAACGCAGCTTTCGCTGCTTGCTCCTGTTTGTTTGTGTCAAAAGCAATGGCATATAGTAAGACGCTTACCAATAATACACACTTTGTACCTACTTACTTTCATGCGCTTCTAAAGATACATAATATGTACTTTGTGGTTTACACATTTTACTTACCTATCTGTTACAATATCAGGTTCAATTGCATCATGCAAAATTATTCTTTAACCTTTCTTTTAATACTTTGTCCGGCCACAAAGGCCAAGTCCTTTTCCTGAACTATTCCTTTCTCATAACATTCCGCGTAACTAGCATATAAGATGCAATTTGATTGTAATAAAATCGTTGATTGGCAAAAACAGAAGGATCGGTATGCGGAGCAAAGGAGTAGACAACCCTACACCAACAAATAGTCGATCGGAATTTTTTATTTTTTTTTGGTGTGGGGTTGTCTACTCCTTTGCTCCGCATACCGATCCAGCTGTGCGCCGACCAGCCTTTGTAGAGCCATACAACCCAGAAAGGCGAAGGTCTGCATGGAATGTTTATATGCTCAGTCCAGTATTCCTTAGATAGTTTTTGCAACATCAAACAACATTCATCTATTTTTGCATTGCAGGCTGACAACCTGGATGTTCTAATTAAGGATACATTGTTAGCGATAACGTGCTGTGCATTTCAAAAGTAAGCTGCATTTTGTTCATGATGTTCACAGTTCATTGACAGAGATTAAATACTCCGGGAGGAGCATCTAAACAGAAAACCAAAGGGGAATTACTACCTCTCGTAAACGCACTCAACAAAAAAATATTCTGAGCTTGGTTGTGATGAAATGTAATCACTTTTGTTATTCATCGCAAAAAAGGGAGTTTATGTTGTCTTTGAATCATAAAATAAATATATATTATACAGAACAAATTCCTGAAGCTCACTGCCATGCACGTTGAGCATATGGGAAACAAAATACAATACTGGTAATAGAACGCTTTTGTCATGAAATTGTGTTTTTCTTGTGAGCTGGAGGCGTCCCAAAGTGCCCCAAATCCGACGCCGGCGGAATCCGGAAACGGTGTGGTCGCCCCACGCCATACGCATTTACTTGCCAAGAAAAGCTTTACGCTCACAAGTTCCTAATACTTCTGTATAATCTTTATAGCAGCAGCGCACCACCACCAACTCCTGTCACTCTGGTAGAAAATCATACCGGTCTCAAAGCTATCGAGTAACAAATTCTTTTGACTGTCCTTCCTTTACGTAACTTGATTCGAGAATTTGTAAATAAACTAGGAACTTAATCAGTAATTATATCCCATCATGATTTGTTATTTTAAGTCCAGTTCTGCGAAACAAACCCAAATGTCAAAAGCGTTAGCTGCATTTTGGGATACGCTGAATTTGAAGCATCAATATCATTTTGTGCGTCGTTTACCAATAAAAAGCATTACTAGCATGCGCCGTTTCTGACAGTATTGAAGTGGCTAAACATAAAATGTGCCAGATCGTCTGCTTCCCATTTAAGTTTCTCCTTCACTCACCTAAAACAAGCTCGATAAGGAAAATACTTCTATCGTTGGAGCTGAAAGGAGTAAGTAATTAACAATTTTCTCTTATTGGAGACATTTACTGAATGCAAATGGCACTGCGTCGTATTAGTTCATGTTATTAGTTCGTTCTAAAGAATAAAGTACTTCAAACAAAATGATTTTTCTCATTCAAGTACCAAGACTCCATTTATCGATTTTCTACATTAAATTTTTGAACTGCTTTGGCATTTTAGTTGCTACACCAATTTATCATAATGCTTCACACCAGAGGGGAAATACATAGACCGGCAAGAAAATGAATTCAACGTATTATGTCTTTTTTTACTCGCAAACAGTTCTTTTTTGTTGTTGCCGTTTTTATTGCATTTTTATGACTCGCTGCGACTCTAAAAGTTTCACTCTTCAAGATCATGTACGATGAGAAACATTTTTCTCTCAGTTACATTACATCCTTCGAAATATTAGAAAACGCCCATGATGGGCTGTACTGTCATTGGCACGGTCGAGCAAATGGGTTATCGCATAAAAATCCCATCCTGAATGCATGTTTCAAACCTGCGTTGTCTCTCTTCTACAAACAAAGTATCAAATCACAGTATTTACTATATGTCTAACACGCCAGACCCCTTTTATATTTATTATTATTCACGGTATTTCTGCTTTCATCTTGGCCCCTAGTCAATACTTCACTGCATCAATTATGTTCATTGTTCAAGGACACCATAATATCTGTGCTGTTTTGAGTTTGTGACTCACCGTGAGTCCGGGATCCTCTGAGGACCCAAAAGTCTAGGCTTTCATGTATTCCGAAATGTTTGGGGCTACTTGACAGTATTGTGCTTACCAACGACTCGTCAAAATGTATCCGTTGTTAATGCTTCACATATTGGCAATGCATACTCATTGGGAGCAATGGTCGTTAGTACTGAGTTATGTGACACTGATATTTGGTAGTGGATCTACGTTACAAATGCATATCGTATGTCGTTTTTCTCGTATATTATTGAGTGGTATTTTACATTTGTAAGCTGCCATAAGTAGTAAATAACACAAGTAAAGCAATTCACATATATGCATTTCAATTTAGTCACTACGGCATCCATGAAACGCTTTTAAATGCATTATTGTTGATTTATTGACTCATCTTCTTGTTTGTAAACACGATAACTTTCCTCCAGATTGAAGTATGTGGCTCGAATATGACATGGAGGAACGTGGCGTCCTTCTGTAATGCGACATTAATTTTGGGGTTCCGCAGGTGAACAGCAAGGGTTGTGCGACCGGATGAGTTCAACAATATCGTTGTGGGCATCTTTTTCTTTGAGATTCAGTAGGTTTCTAATATTGTTATGTACATATATATGTTCCAAGTTTACGTAATGTATAGTTCAATTTATTTTGTATGCAAAACATTGTTTGGGTTTGAACTTCTTAAACATGCCTACTGTTAATATACAAATTCTGATCAAACCATGCTTATTGAATTAAATTTCATTGTTGATGACGATTGCCGTTACTATGGGAATAAATTAAAGTTACGTGAGGAAAACTTCAGCACAAAATGTGGAAACTGTCAATTTTGAATTTATGACCACGGTTATTCATCCCAAATCGGTTGAAATATAAAGTAAAACCCAATATTAAAATGCACCTTCAAAATAACGCATGATTCATAGTATTGTTTCACTGGAGATGAAAATTTCTTTTCACAATGTTTACTTGAAGCTGATGGATAAATATTCGAATTTAGAACCCTGAGTTATTGGAGGCCAAAATGCATATAGGTATGTACATTACTTCGTACCTACAACCATACTTCCGGCTGGTCAGCATAAATATTAAATGTGAATATTATTGTCAATGCAAAAAGTCCTCTGCTAAGAAAATTAACTACACAGAGCAATTCAATACAGCATATTGGGCGGAATATTAATTAAGTTGCTAATTAATAGGATAATATGAGCAAATACCTTTTATTATGACAAGGAAAAAATCGGATTTTACTATCAGTTTGTGACTTGAAGTCATTCGTAGAAATTTATTAAAAACGGGTCATGGAGACATACAAAATAGTTTATGATACGGCATAATCCTTTATCTCAGTTGCAACACTCCCAAAGGCTGAAACAGAATAAAATGGTAGGCTAAAAACCATTCAGCCTTCCCTGACCTACCCGTTTGGACACAATGCTTCTGCGATGATTTTAACCATTTCGGGAAGGGCCGAGAAATGTTCCAAAATGTAAACACGCTCACTGTTCCAGTTTGTAATACCGGCCAACTCTTCTTTGTCCAGTAAGTACTCGGAACCAATTCCTATTACAAACGCGGATATTCCCTCCTCTGCAATTTTCATTGATGCTGTGAGAGTAAGTGCCATGTTTTTGGATCTTCCATCGGTCAGAAACAAGATACGAGTTGGTACGCCCCTTGGATTCTCGGTTAGTTTTCCTCTTGCGTCGTCTAGAGCCAGGTGGCTAAATGTACCTAGACCAATGTGTGGTGCGCCCAGTATCCTCTGCTTAGTCTGTTCCACGTCTAGCTTGTCCCCGAGATTGAGTATAGTGCGCACAATGTTCGAAAATATAGTCATAGATACTCTATTTTCTCTGTGTGATCTCCATATGACGCTCAGGTCGGCTGTGAATTCCAAGGCGGTGCGATAATCTTCGTCGCTAACACTGGCCGACGAATCCAGCACAATGACAAGATCATTATCATTTTCACAACTCAACTGGATTGTGCTGTTCGGAGCGACAGTTGATGAAGGGGTTGTTGATGGAGGGGTTGTTGATGGAGAGGTTGTTGATGGAGAGGTTGTTGATGGAGAAGTTGTTGATGGAGAAGTTGTTGATGGAGGGGTTGTTGATGGAGGGGTTGTTGATGAAGGGGTTGTTGATGGAGAGGTTGTTGATGGAGAGGTTGTTGATGGAGAAGTTGTTGATGGAGAAGTTGTTGATGGAGGGGTTGTTGATGGAGGGGTTGTTGATGAAGGGGTTGTTGATGGAGGGATTGTTGATGGAGTTGTTGATGATGGGGCTGTCGTTGATGGAGTTGTTGATGATGGGGCTGTCGTTGATGGGGTTGTCGTTGATGGGGCTGTCGTTGATGGGGCTGTCGTTGATGGGGCTGTCGTTGATGGGGCTGTCGTTGATGGGGCTGTCGTTGATGGGGCTGTCGTTGATGGGGCTGTCGTTGATGGGGCTGTCGTTGATGGGGCTGTCGTTGATGGGGCTGTCGTTGATGGGGCTGTCGTTGATGGAGGGATTGTTGATGGAGAGGTTGTTGATGGAGGGGTTGTTGATGGAGTTGTTGATGATGGAGTTGTTGATAGTGGAGTTGTTGATGATGGAGTTGTTGATGATGGAGTTGTTGATGATGGAGTTGTCGTTGATGGAGTTGTTGATGATGGAGTTGTCGTTGATGGAGTTGTTGATGATGGGGCTGTCGTTGATGGAGTTGTTGATGATGGAGTTGTCGTTGATGGAGTTGTTGATGATGGAGTTGTTGATGATGGAGTTGTTGATGATGGGGCTGTCGTTGATGGAGTTGTTGATGATGGAGTTGTTGATGATGGAGTTGTTGATGATGGAGTTGTTGATGATGGAGTTGTTGATGATGGAGTTGTTGATGATGGAGTTGTTGATGATGGAGTTGTTGATGATGGAGTTGTTGATGGGGCTGTCGTTGATGGGGCTGTCGTTGATGGGGCTGTCGTTGATGGGGCTGTCGTTGATGGGGCTGTCGTTGATGGAGGGATTGTTGATGGAGAGGTTGTTGATGGAGGGGTTGTTGATGGAGTTGTTGATGATGGAGTTGTTGATAGTGGAGTTGTTGATGATGGAGTTGTTGATGATGGAGTTGTTGATGATGGAGTTGTCGTTGATGGAGTTGTTGATGATGGAGTTGTCGTTGATGGAGTTGTTGATGATGGGGCTGTCGTTGATGGAGTTGTTGATGATGGAGTTGTCGTTGATGGAGTTGTTGATGATGGAGTTGTTGATGATGGAGTTGTTGATGATGGGGCTGTCGTTGATGGAGTTGTTGATGATGGAGTTGTTGATGATGGAGTTGTTGATGATGGAGTTGTTGATGATGGAGTTGTTGATGATGGAGTTGTTGATGATGGAGTTGTTGATGATGGAGTTGTTGATGATGGAGTTGTTGATGATGGAGTTGTTGATGATGGAGTTGTTGATGGGGTTGTCGTTGATGGAGTTGTTGTAAATGGGTTTGGAACCCAAATCAAGCGGTATTTAATTATACCCGCTTTAAATATTTTTGGATTCAGGAGTAGCTTGGCAAATGGCGACAGGAGGAATTTTTTAAATTTGCGGTACACAATTGTTCTAAATTTTGTGAGAATGTTCAAATTGAACGGCTCAAAAATAGTTGACTTAGGATCCAAACTACTAGCCGACGGTTGGGGTTTCACCGCTTCCACCATCAATCCGGCGTCAAAGTTATCGTAGCGTTTTGTGATGGTGCGTTCAATGTGTGCAGGAGCAATTGATACGGTGGCCATGCTCATTGGCAGCCATATGAACAGCAGGCTTGAAATGGAAGTCAAATAAAGTAATAACAAACGGCACTTATTATTCATCCCGGTAAGAGAGCAGTTGCAAGAAACTCCAATATATACTCGGACGTTGGTCTTTCCCACACGGTAGAGCTGAGCTTAAAAGAATACTGACAAATGGAGGGAGAACTTGGACTTTTATATTTGGTCGGAAAATATGCACAAGTTTAATTACACTCAACCAAAGGATAATAGGCGGCGCAAAATATATTCGCCGACAACTGCAAGTGGAAACAATAGTGCTTTCGCGTATAGGCGTAAATTGCAAGAAAATATAGCGGAACTACGATTTCATTGAAAATTTTCAATCATCAAATGTCTACTACTGTGTTATACAATTCAAGTAGCACATGTTAACCTGGGTTGAAAACAAAATAATCTCCTGGTTCACTTTATGTTTCAAGCACTCGCTTTCTCCAACAGCGCATTACTTGTGTTTTATCTTCAATGCATGTTATCCAGATGTCATTCCCCCAGTATCATTCCGAGACGAAGTGGGTCAACGCAGACAAAATTTCACCGCAAAGTAGCGCTAATATTCATTTCACTTACATTTCATTAAGCGGGATTAGTAATGTTTTACGACAATGGCTCGAAGTACGCGATGCAAACGAGCTGAACGTCGCATGCCGACGAATTTTCGACACCACTTTTGAAAGGCCTACTTTATTTTTTTCATGTTAATCTATTAAAACAGAAGTAGATGTAGTCCATGCTGCTACTCAATAAACTATGTATACAATATTCATTTTTATGGACAATTTCATGAGCAGGCGCGAAGGACATTTTTCACAAACATCCTCAGTTTCATATTTCATTGCGTGCACCATACACACATATCTCACATAAACATTCTGGGTAATTTGCAGAGATATATAAAATCTCAAGGCGTGAAGATATTTCAGGGAGACATTGTTACCAAAAAGTGAGATTTAAAGTACAAGTGTAGCGAAACTCTGAAATTGGTGTACCAGTCACCATGAGAAAATACATACAGCACGAACTGTTTACGAGGGAAGAGAAAGTCAGTTTGACTTGATACAAATACCTAACTAGTTAATGTGGTTCGGAAGTTTAACGTGTCATGTCACACATTATTTAAGTAATAAGTAGTTACGCTAAAAGTGACAGTGGCACTATACATTTGCATCAAAATCTGCAACAATAAACGCAATAAGTACTAAACCAATTAATTTGAAATACAAATTAACATGAACTAAAAAAAGCATATTACGGTCAGTGTGGTACCGGCTTGTACTTCTGGTTTTAATTTGAAAGCAGGTGCTCCATCGATTCTGTGAATTGAATGCCAGAGATGTGACGAATACATAGAAAAAGCTGTAGTGCAGAATGTAGAGACTTACACAACGGTCAGAAAGTGTATGCATGGCCCATCATAATACGGACGTCCGTGATCAAATGCAGCAGCAGCTCAGATGGAACTTCTATCATCATAATCCTGTCATGTCATGGTTTCAACTCTGCCTGCACTGACGCACCCAACCGAAGCTTCGTACATAAACTGCATCTTCTCCATAATTCACTGAGTATTACAATTCACTTTTTGTTGCATCAGCTTGATTCCTTCTGCTGGTACCACAAGTTTACTGGAAATATGCATGAAGAGAATGATTTGTTCCCTTTATCGTAGTATTTTTATTCATATCTGCTCAGGACTTACGAAGACGGCCAAGCTCACATCAGCAACAAGTCGTAGCCTCAGGGCAGACAGAGTATACCATCCAATATTCATGAATTCGATTTCATTCAACTCAAACCATCGGCACACTCAACCCATACATCATGTATAAAACTGTTCGTCCCCTTACAGAGATCATCATTCCTCCAACAGAGGCTATGAAGGGAATACGTCATTGTCTCTCCAGTTTCACATTTAACAAAGATGATAGCATTTCTCTTGTCAGCAAGGAGATTAAAATCTTAGAAGGAGGAAATGATATATGGAGTAACTGAATGGGGATGAAAATGGAGACGGGCATTTGACGTACATCCGTTTATATATGTACATACGATATCCACAGGCTATATGATTATTTCCATTGAACAAGAACAGCACACGCATCAGCAGTCTTCATTTCCTTTTCATTCGATTTACCCTGGACTAACGGGTCACGTGTACAGTACGAACTGATACGATATTAGGTGAACTCAAGTTGGAATGCTTTCACAGTCGTAACCATGCGGTCGTGCATAAACAGTTACTGCAGGATTACACCAAATCAATTGATCTTCAAAACCAAACTCTCGTCATGTATAGGCTTCAATTTGACGACAGATACTCAGAACTCAAGTTTCAACCCATTTCAAATCCTGCTGAACGTCAAAGACA
Organism: Sinella curviseta; assembly: GCA_004115045.4. NCBI lineage: Eukaryota > Metazoa > Arthropoda > Collembola > Entomobryomorpha > Entomobryidae > Sinella > Sinella curviseta. The sequence goes on from CM023203.3 coordinate 11,545,922, forward strand.
AATTGTTTTAAGCAAGTGGTTCCGGTTTGAAGAGAAAATTGTGAAATTATTCAATGGGTTTCAAAATCATATATGTCGGACAGCCTCTATCATCCCAATAATGTACAGCAATAACACGACGAGCAGGAAATTATTGAAATGTATACTTTCCAGGAATGTACCCAATTTATATGTTTTCATTCATATGCTTTCCGTCGATAAATGAAAAACAGTAGCCAATAGTATTTAGTGTGTTGCGGATGTTCCATATTGAATATATGACGGCTTTTGAACAATAGGTCCTGTAGAGAGCGCATGTCATTTGGAAATATATATTTAAATCGAGTTTCGTCATCTTAAATTGTAGTTTTGTAACAATATATTTTTCCGTTTACTAAACCAATAAACCTTCCGCTCGGAACCATTTCTCAATTTCAATGAGTCACACGTATTGTACGGATGTGCATATTATATGCTGATGTAAAGTTGGAATTGACTTATTAGTTTGGTATAACAATCGAAGTGACGGAAATGTTGGCAGAAATAAAACTTCTCCATTTCCACATTCCACAAGTTTTCCCATCACGATTTTATGACTAAAATAATTTATGGCCACCGTTATGTCTTGATAAACTAACCTCTGATTAGTTGAATATTGTAAATAAAATGTAAATGCGAAATTACACAATTTTTAATTCTGTATAATGCAAAATAATAATATCGGCATCCAAATTAAATTAGAGGATTCATCATTGCATAAACAATGCACTCTAAATACCATTGCGAAATTTAGTCAACAGGAGAGTCTTGTCAGTGTGCCGTCGAATTGTTTGTGTCTTTACATCTTTCAAAGTAGCGTTTCATCAGCATGACCGTTCTCTATGTTCCACAAAAACCTGTGCTTTCCCGTGCTAAACTTCTTGTCGTTTATTAACTCGTTTCGACATTAGTATTTACGGTTTCATTCATTATTCACAACAATGGCCGTTAACCATTCTGGAGAGAGACTAATTTTGAATGTGCCCAAGAAAAAATTGCTTCCGATATTTTGAACCTGAGCTAGTTCTCTGTCAAGAGCATGAAAGTGCCTTGTACAGACAATGAATACGAAATTGTCATGCTCGAATTGCAATTGTAGCATAGCCACCAGACGGCACGATTTAGGAAATATGGCAAACTGAATAAAAGTTTATGAAAAATAAAAACATCAAACAAGCGTTCCGTGCAAGAATGTCTGCCTAAGTACTCTGTACTTTATACTAACAAAGGAGGGCACGCATAAAAGAGTAAGCCTGTGACGCGAAAAAAACAAACATATTATCCGCCATCGTTATGGTACGTTTCAGCGGCCCAGAACAATTTTCATTCCATCTTCAAATATTCCATCATATATAGGGCCAATGTATCAAGGGCCAATGTAAGTAATACATGATATCCCATGAATTACAAACAAAGCTACGATCACTTACATTGGAAGTGTCAACGTACATTGTCGGATTGTTGGAGATCACTTGTTGAACAAGACGTGTTATCCCTATAACAAGCACGGCTTTTAAACTTGAGTTGGAAATGTTCAAGGACGAGTTCAAACAAATACCACCAATGACGTTGGTGGTTCATGAGGACGGCCTGTTTCAACAGTTGCTTCGTTTTCGCATGGACGTGCATATTATGACGGCGCATGTTGACAATAGTCATTTCGGTTTGAGTTCCCCGTTGTATTTCCTTTACTTCCATACATGATTAGCCAAGATTTAGTTTCAGTCGGAGCTAAATATTACGCAAAATTATAAAGGCTTAAAAAGTAATCAATTTGAGTTAAATTAGTGCACATGAGTGTTCTGGCATCATTAGGTTGGTTCTGTCAGCCTTAATGCTTAACTAATAATACTGCAGTTTAAGCCCATCGTGCCAATTAATAAATTCAGATGCGCTGACGAGTTCTTTTAATTTCGTTACTGCTCATCTATGTGACGGTTGGTAAGCGCTAAAAACATGCGCCGGCTTGTTCATACATTTCTAGAATTTACTCACCTTTGCCTGGGATTGGCAGCTGGGTACGTGTATTCTCTTAAGAGCTTGCTGAGCTAATGGAGAGCTCACTTCTCTGGCGCTGGCATTTTATATACCATGCCTGGGTTGAAACCTGAGTTGAATATATGAGGTTGGGCGAGCTGACTGCTTTTGGTGTAGAAAAATGCAGCTCCTTATAGGCAGGCACGTCCGAACTATGACAACGACTGTAAAAGCATTTCGTCTTGAGTTCCCCATTCAACTTGCAGGTTGTCGTGTGTGTGCTTGTATGTTCATCGGCCGGTAATGCTTTTTACCATTCAGCAAACAACAGTATTGATACTTTAGGCAGCTGCCCTTTTTTCTTGTTTCTTGTTGTTTCTTGCTCTTCAGCTTCGTGTTGCTTATCGTAGCGTACATCTGCGACCTTGAGTTTAAATTGTTCATAATTTTATATTTTGCAACTACTTTTCAAGTTTATTTTGCACCGATGATTGACTTTCGTAAAATCATTCATACCACATCTAAGCCGACATATTCTATTTTTGTCATATATTAAAAAGGAGATATATGAAATACATCTATGCTTTAATGTAGTTATAATTTTTCTTGGCAATGTAGGTATAATGGTTCATGGTCGTGTTGCATCGACACATACTGTGCAAAAGTAGCTGTTACACTATTCAAATGTGGTCATACCAGTGAATATCAATTCTTGTGAAAACGTTTCAAAGTTTCAAAATTACTTTACACAGTCGTTTTTAGCTCATACGGACCCAATGCAATCTGCAGAAACAGTCTTGTCCCAACTCCGATTGTATTGCAATTCCAATTGTAACGATTACCTTGTATGGAAAGAAGACTACTTCTATACTGTCAACATTTTCATATTCCTCTTGAATTACAATACGGTTTGTTTGAACTCTAAAAGTTAATAATAAATTTACTAAATTTGGTTGAGAAATAGCCATAAAATTAATCGGCAACATGTTGATTTGTAATTCACTTTCGCGGCGATGGTGGGAAATAATTGCTAGGCGATAGGAAAAACTCGAGGCGCATGAGCAGTTCTCGGTGGTTGGTTCTCCCAGAGCACTCAAGGAACCTAATGGTATCTAGTTACAATTCAATTTCCGGCTTAAGAAATCAGGTTAGAACAGTTTAGGAAACTTAATTGCACTAAGCATTGATGCAAAACAAATTTATACCGAGCTGAAATACCGACATTTTGTAATATATTATTCTGACAATGGAATAATAAGCTGAACATTTGGAATATGCGTTACAACTTTGTAGTTGCTTCTACTTTTTCCATAAAACATGATGCATATTCGTCACATCTACTACATAAGTGATCATAAAATGGAGCAGCATATTTCAAGATAGCCACTTACGTGTGATTGCATGAGTAAATCGGAACGGAAAAAGTATTTTAAGACGAAACGAAAGTAAAACGCAATGAAAATGCCCATGTGAACGCGTAAGTTATTTCTGTTGTGCTGCTGCTATGCTGCTGACTTTCTGCTTACTGAAAACGGAGCTGAATTATTGTGTACGCATATTCATCCACTCATATCCACCCAATATATCACAGAAAGCAGCTGACTCTCCCATCAATACAGATAAAATCGAAACAAAACATATTTCAGTTCACATTATTAACCAGAAAGAAGGAGAGCCGATTAGGTATGTATTTGGAAAAAAATTGTGTAAGCGCACGTGTTGATTTTCAGATAGTAGAACATATTTTAATTAACCACTATTTATTAAAATGGAATCTAGACCCGATAAAGTCAGTAGTCAATACTTAAAGTGTTTAGTATTCAACACTAGTACTGATAACGTTCCGACGAAGGATTATGCCTATCGGGTTTGGCTCATTTTATGTGTTGACATTGGGTGTTAACACATACAAACGCGTTTTATGCGTTAACACGTCTGTTAACACGTAACTCTTTAGGTGTTAGCATGCGTGTTAACGCATAAAACGCGTTTTTATGTGTTAACATCCAATGTTAGCACATAACATGAGCTAAACCCGATATGTATGTATAATCATACCCGTTCCGAAAACTGCATCCAAAATTTCAGGCTGTGACAGTGACTTCATTGTATTCGCTCTTGGGAATATTCTCGAGATTCCTGCGTGGTAGTCAAAGGGAGTAGATGATACAAATATGTGGCAAGTGCTATAAGGATGGGAATAAGGCAAGGGGACTTTAAGAGGCTATTCTAGAGTGCACCAGGCAAGATATGTCGCGGTTGGAGGGGAAAGAGAGGTGGAGCGGCACGGAGGGAAACCTGTGTTGCAGATGATAGTCGGCTGTTTGTTGTGGCACAAACCGTTAATTATATATATCCATGTTCATATAGTTATGTTATCCATTTACAATTAACAGGTCAAGGCTTATATGTGCTATTTTTGTTTTGCAGATGACTACGGTTGACTAGATTATCTATTTTATCTGCAGAAATTGGAGTCTGAGGAAGAGGTTTTTAGCAAGCTATTTTCGGGAGGCTGTGACGATACGACTAAACCTGTAGAGAAAATAGACTTGGCGGAGGAATGTGAGTAAACCGAGGAGGATGTGGACTCCAGTGCAATGGAAAAGGAAGAAAAATCGGATATTGAGGGGGATTCGGAAGGTGGCGTCGAAGGATAAGGTGGAGGCAGATATACTGACAAATTATGCGCCTCACTCCAATGACTCCCCTCGCATTGGCCCAGAGACGCCAAAGCTGCTTCTGTAACACACGCTCCTGACCAGTCGAAACCAATACAGGGACCAAGGCTATTTTTGTGAGTGTGGCCTATCTTTTTCGAAAAGGGACCGATTCAATAGCCACATCAAATACTACACACAGGAGCTCAAGTTCAGTTGTCAGTGGTGTACCCTGACATTTGCCCACTTTTGGAATTTGAGAAATCACACTACCCAACGGCACAAGATCAAGTGGCCCGACGGGGCAACCGGATGCCAGGATTGTTGGCTCATTTACATGAACAAGAAGGCTCACAAAGTGCATCGTCATTATGTCCAGTAATTGCTTTAACAATCTTAATTGCACCAAAATGCGAAATTATGATTATGTTATTATTGTTGATGTATTTGTGAAGCCTGTTCATTTTTTCAGTACAGAAATGCGGATAAACTTGTGTCAAGATGGAGAGTTCGAACCCAACAGGAACACGACCCAAGTGAATCCCACCAGGATCAAAATGAGTAATTAATTAACTAACTTTTTTTTCTAAACACACCAGAAAACAAAAATGGTCCTGCAAAAGTTTAAAAGATAATTGTTTTTATTAACATTGTTTGATTTCAGCGACACAAATGACTGCAGCCCACGAGGCCAAAGTATGGTTGTCGTCATGACTCCGTCAACTTCCGCACGGAGTGAGACCTGTGATCCCACCAAGGAATAACCAACCAGCATCCAGCCGAGCCGAGCGAGCATTCACCGGTGCCTTTCTGGAAATGCATTTAGCAACAAAAGAGGACTTCAAAAACATTCAGAGAATGCTGCCGGGTAACAAAATGCAATAATTTTTTTTAAACGGATAAATGGTATTTGTATGATCTATGAAGTTGTTTTATGGTATGGTTAACAAGTCGGTAAAGATTAGACTATCATTTTTTTAAATTTATATTATTATTCATTGTTAAATAGCAATGGAAATATGCAATAATGCTTTTATTTATCAGTCCATCGTAGTAACAATTAGATGAAGCATTATTATTGTAAAATGTACAATTCATGTTTTGTAAAAACATTTTAAAATGGGCGTATATATAAGTATGAAATTACAGTCTGGTAAAAATCAAAGATGAGTGTTCTTTCTGATGTATTGAGGGAGCAAGTGGCTGAGTTCAAATACATCCTTGTTTCCCGCAGTATCTAAACAATAAAAAAACATATTTGTTCACGTTTGCCATAAAATGACATACAAAATATAAATTAAAGAAAGATAATTTAAAGAAATGATTTACCTTTTTTCGTAATTGTCTGATGCCCAATTACTCACTGAGCTTCCGGATGGACATTAGGAATTTTGCGTAAGGGTGGATGCCCTGCAATTTCTGGTCGCGTTGAGAATTGTATCCAATTCCACTCTGATTCTTGAGTCTGCTCCAAAGTTTGAGCGGAAGCATGGATGCTTGAGCTACGTCGAAAGAGTCGACGTCCGCGTATGACGACACAAGGAAGCCGTCAACTATAAGCGATCCGGAAGCAGTTAGTGGCGCATCAACTCCAACTCGAGATTCCGTGGAAATTTTTTCAATCCATTGACCTTCAGCAACATCGTTCCCATGTACAGTCTGGACAAATACCGCGCTCTCTCCCACCTTGAAAAACTTTGCTTGTTTTGCGACAACCGAACGAGATGCTTCAAGATATTCAAATATCATGTGACCTTCAGAGACGGCCAGTTTCCGCCCATTCTCAAATTCTAAAACGAGATACTCCAAAATGCGTCTCTCGTTATGGTCCAAGTAGGTGCAGAATTCAGTGGAACCAACTGACTTTATAGATTTCTCTCCTCCGCCAAGTCGAAAAGTCTTCAACATTTCCTTGACTCCGCCCAAGTTCTCAATTTCGACCTCACTCCCTTTTGCCAACGTCACCAAGGCACCCTTTGGGAAGCAGCCAGAACCGGTGTCTTGAACCGTTTTGACCGTTTCCTTCTCAGAAATGGCATTCCTGTTATTATTCAGCTTCTCCTCAATTTTGGCACTTAACTTGTTACTCAAGTACTCCTTGGTCGCCTCTGTCAAGCTCTGGTGCTTCTTGCCAGACTCGAGGAAATTGTAATATGGATACAACTTGATGCTTGACTTGAGCTCCGCCGGATCCTGTCCCACCGTTTTCTCCCAATCCCGTAGCTTCTCCGGAGTCACCGTCTCCAGCGTCATTAGCCCCGGTGGATTACCCCCGTCCACCCTCACATTTCCAGAAGATTTTCCCGCCTCTCTTAACCCATTCACCTGAATTTCGTAGCTGTAGCCCCCACCCACATTAAATATTGCCTGGAACATTCCTGCCACCTTGAACTCCACGTTAGCCAATTGCTCCCGTGTCAACTTAGCCTGCTGTACTGTGCAGTCAACATGAACTGCACCGCCAACTGCCTGCTCGACGACAATATGACTCCACCATCTGGAGAAAAATGCTTGAAACTGGGAATACGTTTCCGGCTTGAATTCGTCTGGAAGTCTATCCAGCTCCTGGCGACAAGCAGCGTAGAGCTCCCTCTCCCTGGGATTGTTCAGTGAGAACGTTGCCACTTGAATTTCATGAAAAACTGATACCAACCAGCTGCCCCCAGATCCCTTCGGGCTACTCACCCATCTGCCGTTGGAGCTTCCAGAGACGGCCAGTTTGTATCCCGCTTCAATCCCGTATCGTTGCTGCATATTTTCCTGATACTCTTCTTTTTCCACGAAGCAACGCCGCCGAAATCCTGAAGACTTGATTTTGTAAATTTCCACGAAACTTGAAACAAAAATTTGAATTTTCAATCTGGACTCTCTTCAGCTCTCCAGGGCATTCTAGCGGCATATCCGGCTTGAATTCTTCGGTGACTGGACAAAAGCCGTGAGCAAGTCGTTGGAAATTGTAGGTCGGAATCACCTCCCCCCCCCCTTAGGAGCACTTATGTTGAGAATCGCCAGCTCTTCCGCTGCCATCTCAACGGCATCCAATTCTTCGGTAAAAACGAATTTGCTCTCCGCGTTCCCGCTTTTTCGGGCAGCCGCTGTGAAAGTACCAGGATGTCATCAAACGCCCTAATGTCATTCTTGTCAAAGATACGAAGCATGGCCTCAAAGAGATTCAGATGAGACATTTGTCCGTTGGGAAGTTTGTAAAAATCGCCATCTTTTTCAAGGTCATAATCCGCCGGCTCATTCTCCACCGGAACGACTTGGACATCCGAAATGTCCAGAATTGAGTGTACCTGACTTTACAATTTCTATTTTCTCCACCAGCCGGGCTAAATGTTTCGCCTTTTTCGGCGGTATTTGCATGACATGGGTAAGTATTTACAACAATAAAATTTGGCTTGTCATGGCCAATGAATTTGGCAGTGTCCCGAAATGCCTTGAGGGATTTTGCCAGCATGGAGTCTGGCCCTTCCATGCGGTCATCAGTGGCCTTGTCGACGAACAGGACAATGTTGGGGTAGACAGATTTCCGAATGGCGGTGGCATATTTTGAGTAGCCCTTCCGGTTAGCCAGCTCGACGCAACTATTCTTCAGTTTCCGAATGCAAGCCATGTTGGCCGCCTCATTTCTGGCATCTGTGTGAAATGTTCCTGGAACGTCAACAAAGCTGAGATAACCAGGTACGGCGGGAGACTCTGCAGTGACCTTCAACAATTTCCGGATCATTGTTGGCTCTTTGGTTTGAGAAGTACGTGAGCTGGTGGTGCAGAGATCGGGCTTATCAAAGAGGGAGTTGATTGTGGATGACTTTCCATTTCCGGAGCCACCAGCCATCAATATTATTACAGAGTCTAGGGATCTCCCTAAAACCAGAGCTCCGCCAGAATATTTCCAGACAAGATCACGACTGGTGTTAGACGAGGATGAGGAGGATTGTCGCTACTTGCTTGCCTTTCTCAAAATCTTTGCCAGAGACCAATAATTGAAGTATTTTGACTGGATTTCTGGAATTGATTTTGGGAGTGGCACAATGGTCGTATCCACCTCCTCCTTTGATTCCTCATCTTCAAAGTCGCACTCAAACATGGCGTATTCATATAAGTAATCCGACATTTTGCGATATTTTATAAACCGGTATGAAAATATTCCAAAACCCGGAAATCTCTAGCATACAACCCATACAGTTACGCGACAACACAATTCACTTTATTTTAGAATGTTTCGAAATCATACGACTTTCTTATTGCAGGACCACGACCTTTTTATGTGTTTCTTGCACGGCGGGAATAAATGGTACAGTGAAGGACTCATGAGATTTGACATGTGTAATTGTAGATTGATCTGCAATAAAAAACGTAATTGGGGTCACGATACAGAACATGAGTTATTTATTGGTACAGTACAGGGACATTTTATGCCAGTATTTGCCGGAACATGCGTACTTACCTAGACCAATTTTATTGCATCTTTCATTAAAAATTCAGACAATCCCCATATCACACGGTATGTAATATTTTTATGAAATTCAGGTGCTAACTAAACCACTTTCCGTTGGTGTGTATGTATATCCACCGCTGAAATTTCACACTAAAGTGATGCAGCATGAAATGCACAGAGATACAAGACCCAAAAAAACGTCAACTTGACGAACAATTTCTATACTTTTCTTGCTACGCGTTCTGATGTGCTCGCTCCTGAGAACTGTGATGCAATTCACAAAGATAAAACTTGTTTATTTTACTATAAAAATATACACACCAATAATGGGACAGGATAAGACCGGCTTGTGCATCGAAGCCAGTAAAGCAGTGATCATATCCAAAGCACTCGGCTCACCAGCAAGCCATGCGTGGGGTGCTTTTATAGTTTTCGTCTGAGATGCTCTGCTGAGTTACTTGTAGCGTGTAAGTTTGTATCGCAGCTCTGATAGTCTCCTCCAGTGATTTATGAATGAGTGCTTGTTACGACCTTGGACATGGACTGTGCAATGATGATGAATATCCATAAAAGTTGATGAAGACTGATGCAGCACATCGTGCAAGCATGCACTTGATTAGTTATTTTGATCAAAATTCATCAAGTCTGATAAAGAAATCCTGGATGGTAAAATGCATCACTCTCAACACTAGTCATGGTTATAATCCTAGCATGTTGCACACTTTCATCGTATGTAGTAATATCATAAGAATGAAATATAATGCATGCCGAAAGAGCAAGCCCACTTATACATTAGAACAAACGTCAACTCAACGAAACGCTATCACTCTCGCTCATTGTGTGCTGCTTGCGCCATCAAATTGTAGAAACAAACGAAATCATTTGTCCAGATTTTTAATTCCAGTGAAACATTTGAATTACCATCGGCTATATGACAATGCGCGAAATATTCACATGAAATGTGAATATTCGCAAGCCTGCTAAGAAATTGCTAGACGGTGAAACGAGAAGCTAACTCGTGAGTGTGCAACGTTGCACGCAAACATCCCGTTCATACCATAATAACAGCGAATATACCTACTTTGTTCACAAGTCGCAAAGCAAGCAAAAAGATCTGAATGAAGTTGATGAATGTTGAGACACAAGCCCATAAACCAGTTTACGCTAGAAAATCAACGTCAACTCAACGAACCATTCTTAGCATTAGCATCTTAATATTCAGCTATTTGCAATATCAAACAAAAATATGTACCAAGTAGGGTGACTGACTCATTTCCTACTCACATCATACGATATTGTGCTACATAATGTGCATTCTCTTTGCGACGAGCACCACGACAAAGCAACTGAAAATGCAAAAAACGACGTTTTAGCTGGAAGGAGATGTTATGCCACCATTTACACTGCCAAATATGCTGCTTGATGAGATGATATGGAACTGCTACTCAGGTCGACTTATTGTTAGTCACCGGTGGAGTTGGACCAAAAACAAAAATACTATGACACGTACACAATACACGTATAATTATTGGAAATCCAAAACGAAACAAAACGAAAACACAAACCCGTGTGATGTCACTTGCCATGAAACGTATCCAAAGTAGTTCCGACAGACCTATATAAACTGCATTCATTTCCTACACCACTTTTTCTTCTAGCTAGAGTCTCCACTCTGAGCTGTAACATTTTTAATCTGCTCTTGTACAAAACATTCTTGTTGAAGTTTATCCCATTTCCAGTTGCTTCAAAAGTGTACAATATATAAATACTCATAAAAAATCTCTTCGAATTACCATGTCAGGCCTGAAAAACGCTGACGCTATCGTCAAGGAGACACTTTGTCTCATTGACCAACACTGGAAAGAGCTTCACGCCCAGTTCTCAACTCACCCCAACAAACGGAAGGTCACATTCGTCCTCGGCGGTACCGGATATGGGAAGTCGACGCTCACCCAAATTGTCACTTTGACCTAGCAAAACTTCAGTCCAAGCAAAAGTACAGGACGGGCTATGTGATCGTTGATAACGATGACGAAGGCCTTGTGAAAGGCCGTATAGGAGATCCCCAAGTGGCGTCAAAAACATCTCTCCCCGAGTGCATTCCTTGCGGCGGCGACCCCACCCTTGTTTTCGTGGACTGTCCCGGATTTGATGACAACCGTGGAGCTCATATTGACATCGCCGCCATGATCCTCACCATGAAAATTGCAGCAGAAATGGACAGTGTCCGGTTTCTGTTTGTCGTGCCGGCGTCTTCCGTGTCCTACTCAAACTTGAACAGAAATGACTTTCTAAATTTGTGCGCCCACGCTACTTCATTTTTCAAACGTCTGGACAAAGTTAAAGATTCCGTTGGCTTGGTCATAACCAAAGTGAACAATCTGCACCCCTCCACTGGGGAAAAGATTGAGGCCACTGACGTGATTGATGAAGCAGCTCAGTTTCTGGAAGAGGCCCTGGACCATGATTCCATTTCCAAGGAAACGGGTCAGTTTATTGAGCATCTTCTCAGAGACAAGTCAAGATGGGCGTTGATTCTTTGTCCTGACAAAAAGGGACCACTGAGCGAAATGGAACATTTTGTTCAAGTTCGGCAACAAATTCGGGATATATGCAGAGATAAGCTGCAGAGTGCTCCTGTGACCTCTGATGATTTTGGTGTGACCCTTAGCTCAGACTCTAAATACATAGTTTTGAAGTCACTGATCCCACACATGAAGAGTGAATTGGACCGTGTTGTAATTGGATTGCTGACCTACACTCAAGAGAGATTTGTAACAAAATTCCAAGCGGAATTACTGGGGTTACGTGGTGCTCCACTAGTGACCTCTGTGAGAAATCTGGACGACATTTGTAACAAGTTGAAAATTCTGCTTCAGGGCTCAAATTCGGATGACCATGCCAGGCTTCCAATCAGCAATACGGTTTCCATGATCAGAACATGGCGTCAGGTTACATCCCCAGAGGAGAAGGTGGCGGAAAAGGAGAAAGTGGAGGAACAGCTCCATTTATTCCAACAAGTTACCGGGGAAAGTGATCCCGAGCATGGACTATCCGTCCCAATAACAACTGCATTCCACACACTTACTACCAGACTGGAGGAGTTACATAAATATACCTTGAAGTTGGTGAAGGAGAGTAATGTCCCAAGTATGGAGGCAATGATCAAGGACCATGCACACAAGGTCGTAATCCAATTTGAAGAAAACTACAAGAGCGCATTTTGGAATAAACTGGAAAGTGGGGATGAATACGGACAGGAGGCGCTGGACAAGTTGAAAAGTGACGTTGTTAAATTTGAGCAATTAGAAGCCAATGACAAAGACAGCAGTATGAGTATAACTGCTACTTTGAAGGTGATAATTGATTCTGGTCAAGTTGACACTGAAGCTATTAACCGGTTGGATGAGTTGGAGAATGAACTAAAATCTCTGCTGGAACTGATCGGCCAACCCGTAAACGTCTCCGCCGTTCAAGGTCAGACCCTCACGCGAGAAATCGGAAAAATGCTGCGTAATTTGCGTTCGGAAGCACAAACAAAAGTGCGAGACCATTACATCAAATTGGTACATGGGAAGATTCAGAAGCATACAAGCTCACTGATGGGAGCATTGAAGTCATCATTTTTCCAGAATCAATTTTATGCTGGAATGAATATCGAGACGATAGCAGCCAAGCGACAGTTACTGACAGCAGCAAACGAAAAATTTCAAGAGTTTTGGGGCAGCGTTAGTGGGATACTGGATGGGGTGCTGAAGGGATTCATAATTTTTGACGAAGAGCTTCCGGAAAGGGAGAAAGATATATTGGGAGAATACGAGAATATTCTGGACTTTTACGACGACTTTCTTGGCAGTCCAACTCCCAGACCAGTACAGGATTGGCTGAGTGGGCTGAAGACGTTTCAGGAGACACTTGGTGAAATGGAACGGCTATATGGCTTTCTCGAGCTGGCAAAGGGACACAATCCCAGCACCCTGGAAGGTTCCTTGAAGACAGAGAATGGAGACATAAACGCCACAATTTCCAAATTTCAGGAAGTCACAAGAGCGACACCAGATATTCGTAGAATTGTCCAGGAGAAAGCTGTTGCCGATGACAAGCTGGTGATAGTAAGCATTGCCACTTATCTGGACAATGAAAGGAGCAAGTTGGAAAATCCGACCGAATGCGCGGTTCAAGTTCGTTCCGCATCTTCCAGTACCAGTGGTAAAATTCCGGATGAGGAGGGTCAAAAGGTTAACGAGGAACCATCGCCGCTAGCAATGCTCAGTAACGTGGCCACCTTCGGACTGAAACTAATGTCAGCTCTTAATGAAGCCAAGGCGAGTACTGATAATGAGAGATGTATTCGTTCCTTTACTGATTATCCGAGTTCATTTGCACGTATAAGAAATGATGATAGCAGGAGTCACAGTGACGTAAGTGGCAACGATAGCGATGACGACAATCATCAAGTTTTTAATGATTGTAGCGCGAGAGAAGGTGCAGACACGACTGGCAGTGATAGTGATGGTGACACTGATAATCATCAGAATGTCGGTTGTACCACGGTTGGTTCTAACGAAAAGTTGATTGAGATGTTGCGACGTATGTAATTATATTAAATATATAAATATAAGAATACAAAAAATATAGTACAGTAAATTTTGCTATTAAATTTATTATTGTTTTGAGCTACCCGTTTCTGCTTTACTATTTACTATTTCCAGGAATTCTCTCAAGATGTGTTAAAGTTAAAGTTATGTACACTGCCTGTAATATAAATGTTATAAAATGAATTAATTATTATTGTGGCCCTTTGGTTATCATAAAAAATAAAAAATTATCATTCCGTTTCGAGAGATTTTGAGTCGCTGCATCATTTTGTTCATTCGTGTCTCATTTAGCCAACGTCTCGGCACACATCCAAACGTATTAAGTCATGCTGCATTTGCGAAGTAATAATGCATGCAAGCAACTGTGTTAAATTGTTTGATAATCATCAACAATTTTTGCTTTAGAAATGATACATATATGTACGATTTGCATCCGCCAGATAGGAATTACTTATTTATAGGAACGATTCATTTGTTCAGAGTAGAGCTAACAACATTTAGTGTGGGGGAATGCGATGCACTGGAACCGTAAGTTGGATCTGGCTGGGTGTCTAGTAAGCGTGTAAAATAATGCAAAACAAAATCATTAGCGCGTGAGAAATTTTTTGTTATTCCATGAACTACGCGTATTTTCTACATAATGTACTTTTGTCATTATTGCACGTTTTTAGTAACACCATTAAGTCAATTATGTATTGCTCTGGTTCATGCAAAACTGGATAACCACACATCAAGCTATGTCGATACTCTATTTAATCAGCAATTTGAAAATTTACTGTTGTCCAGACACGCGTACCGAATCAATAACTTGCCTATACTGCAGTTTTTAAATTGAACAAGCTTTATCATATCGCATGACCATCATTTCAGAAATCCAAAAATTTATTACCATTTTTTTTACTTTCCTTCAATATTTTACGTCTCCCAAAACCAAATTAGCTAAATTTTTTTGCAAAATATTTTCAAACAATTCTTGCACGGGACGGTGGTAATCCCAGTGAGTTGTTTATCAGTTTGCAAATTTGATCTTCAATTGCAGTTTGTTACCAGATGACTTATGAAAGACCGGGGCGTCTGAAGTAGCACCTTGGGCAAATGAATAAAACGATTAAAATTGGCAACCCAAACTGCTTGTGACGCTTAGTCTTGGGAGTTTGCTCTGGATTAACAAGTTGAGTGATTTTAGAAATGCTTAACAAAATATTTGAGCTGCTTCGTAACTTTTGACTGGGACAATATTTTCATGCCCAAGGCCTCTAATCGGTTCCATGGCAACGGACTGACTTTACCTGTGCAATTTATCAGTGAATTTGTATACCTGCAAAGGATTCCTCTTGTTTTGTGAAAAGTCTGATATTCACTACGTAATCATCCATTTACGCGAATTTCATTTCATCCCAAATTAGCTTTCTATGCCACACGCAGCGAGAATGTGAATCCACCACGTCAGTCGTTGTAAACGAGTCTCTCATCTCGTATCAAGGTTGACAGGAATAACATCCCAAAAACCAAAAATGGCACAATTTGGAAAGCGTCTGAAAAATGGATCAAAGTCTATTTTGCTAACCCTATTTGGGAACATATCTTGGCATTTGGTGCTCCTATATCTTATCATCTGCCTTCCGTCTTCCGTGTACCGTTTTCTAATCACCAAACTTGCAGCCCCCATTTGGATCCGCGTGCGATACCGCGATAAAGACGAAGGACGATTGGGCAAACCCGTTACCTTGCGAGGAGCTTCGCATGGAGCAGAATTTTGGGACAGTGGTAAGACCAAACCGGTACGTTGCGTCATTGCACTTACCTTCGTATTCGAGGGTCATATTCCAACTGAAGAGTTCAGAGCCGCTCTCCAGGAAAGATGGCATGATGCGGTAGATTCACGGGGAAATCCCAAATATCCCGAGTTCAAGCAGTATATCGACAGCTGGATGGGCTTCATGTTTTGGCGTAATTGTAAAAACTACCAGCTGTCGGACAACTTTAAGACTCATCTTCTCCCGGAGGATTACAACGACAAGGAAGCAGAAGCATTTCTTAATAATATTGTTGAGAGTCTTGTGAATAAGCCCTTTCCAGTTGGCAAAAGCCCTTGGGAAATACATTTAATTCAAAACTACCGAAACACAAGCATTTCCGGAGAAGACGGCAAGAAAATGTCGGCAGTCGCTCTGAGAATTCATCATGGCATGGGCGATGGCTACGCTGTCATGTACACGGTTGCTGGGGGACTTTACGGGAAAAATATGCATGTGAAAATTCAGACTCCAGAAAAGTCAACGAAAGAGCAACAAGTCCATACACCGCGAAAGGGGAAGTCTGTGTGTAATCAAATTATTTCAGTGATAAGCATTCCCATCAGATTATCATATGATCTTGGCAACGTACTCGCATTGAATTTACGGAAAAAGACGGTATGGCAAATTTCCTACTCAAACAAATCCTACCAGCTGTATTTTGACAGAACCGCAAGAATTCCCATATCCAGGGTGAAGAAAATCAAGGATAAATTGGGAGTATCCTTCAATTCCGTGATATTTTCAAGTGTCGCCGGAGCATTTGCAAAACAGCTACATGTCCCTAAATCAGGAGCATGGAAATATTTTCCTGTGGCAACATTTCTGCCGCTGCCTGGTCATCCAGAAAAATTGAGGAATCATTTGTAAGTGTAATGGTAAAAAATTGTATGACAGGCGTTGTTGCCATAAACTATATTGATTTGGTTCAATGACTTTGTAGCACCGGAACCTCGATTGACCTTCCTGTGAGTTCGGAACTACATCCGGTCACAAGACTGAAACGATGCGAGAGAGTACTTCAGGACGCAAAGAAGTCAGTGATGCCGCTTGTAATGGGACACGTGATTATGCCAGCGCTTTTGACCCAAGTGGCTCCTCTCGCCAGGCTTACCACAAGAAATCGATTTCTGCCTTGTGGGCTCTCATGTTTCCGGGCATCACATCTTGGCGACTGGTATTTTAATGGGAGGAAGGGTATCGCTTGCGAGTACATTGTTGGAGGATACTTGGGAGTCTGTGGCATCACGTTGTCTGCGATGAGCTGTGCGGGTTATCTAACAATTACGGTCACTGCAGAAAGTACGGTGGTGAGTAGGGAGGATCTGAACACATTTATGGGCTGGATTGAAGAGGAAATTGAAATCTTGAGCTCCATTCCCGAACAGGGCAACAATGAATTGGTCATCTGACGTCAACATACTAGGCATAAATATAATATGAATACATTAATTAGAAATAGTTTTGTTCGTTTCGGGAACTAAAATATAATAAATCATGAGCTTTTATATTGCAAAAATTTGATATTCCTTTACATTCATATGTTTTCTCATATATTCCTGATTGCTGAATAATCCTTTTATATTCGCAGTTTACAAATTAGCGCTGACAATTTGGAAATAAATGTTAAGACTTTTCCATCATCTTCAATGACACGTTTATCTATTCTACTTTTTACTAAACGAATGATTTTCTCACGCCATCAACACTGGAAATTTTTTCTGACGTGGAAGACGGTTCCAGACGGCTTCTGATGTGGAAACATGATATGGCATGAGTCGTTAGATATATCCATTGGTAAATAGCTTGAATAGTTTGAAAGTGTTTCAATTGGCGAGAATTTACTAATAATTACGAATCGTCATGCAACGTGGCAAATTGCACATTTAAAAAAAATATACCTATTTCAGCCAAAGTTAAAGGGACTTGCACCGTAAAAAGCTGTCCCGATTCAGTGACTTTCGGTTTGCAGTGGATCCACCAACGCATGAGTCATGTTTTAACACATTATCAACACATCAAAATATGATACAATAATAATTGTATGGTAGTAAATTCTAGAAATGTCATTACAATAAGTAATTATACAAACACTTGTGGAAGTGTCCGAATTAACGCCGGAACACAACTTTGTATACAATCTATTTGACGTTGCAATTATTAGCGCCATTTTTTAACAAACAAGGTTAAGGAGCAAAATTAATTCTTGTGCTTAAACTTACTGTCAAAACGTCTTACGATTTATCTTGCTTTATTGTCACAAAACTTTGCAGAAAAACTAACACCCTGGTAAAATGTTCCGACTTTAAAATGTTTGGAAAATATTTGGGGAAAGCACTTCACCGAAGTAAAAAAGTAAGAGGAGATAAAGAGATTGACTGCGGGATAGTGTTGTGTTGCTACCAACAACTGGACTAAATATGTGCAGTCATCTCTACGACCTAATAACCTAACAGTATAATTTTCTCAAATTATAGCGTTTTTTCTGCAACAATTGTTGCCATTTAATATGTACACTTACAGCTTAAACATACAAATAGGTTGTAAGTTCCCACAGTGTATGCACAAATACTAGACTGACTACAACCTATATTTTACATCCAAATTCCACACCTTGACACGCAACGCCAAGTATTTAATTAAAATTCACTAGATCACGCCATGTCGTCCGCTTTACTTAGAATGTACGTTTAAAGAGAACAATTTTGTAAAATTGAAGATGGTCTATTCCGTTGAATCCAACACTCACTCAAGCCAGAATAAGCAGATATAAATCACATTGTTTTTAAAAAAAGTTGCAGATTATTAGCATGCAAATTGCAAACGATGTCACTGATGACGCAAAGTTGACCATGCTTGCCTGTAGTAGAAGTTTTCCCTACGTCACCAATTAATTAATTTCTATAAACCATGCAACATTCTCCACGACCAATTTGCTTACAATATAATCAATTTTGAAAGTGTGCTGTTGTTGGAAAATATTATACTGGAATCATGCACTAGAGTTTGGAACATAACATGAAATATTGTTTTAAATTATACGAATTTCCTAATAATAGTCCTGCATGAGAACTTATAGTTGATGATGATAGCTCAATCACCTTACATATATGCCAGCGCCAGCGTGGGTTTTAATGTTTCCGGATATGCAGGCAACATTAGAACATCAAGGTAAGTTTGGGAACGTCATCGAAGATATTTTGCAAGATTCAAAAATAAAATAGTATAATGGATCATTGCTATATTAGAGAAAGAAAACAGTATGAACGTTCTTCCTGTCTCAATCAATTTAGACATTTAATAATGCTGATAATGGTGACTCGCATTATTATTATATAGAACAACGAACGGCATATATGATAGTCTTAAGTAAGCCTCATATAATGAAAAGAAACATACTTAGGTGTATTTTTGCCAAATCTTTAGAAAACCTGGGTGCGGTGGGACCAATTCTAAGTGACACAATTTTATTAACTACCGGAAGCATGAAATGCTTGAAAGGTAGTTATAGCGATTGATTTGTTTGTCTGTCTGTCTGTCTGTCTGTCTGTCTGTCTGTCTGTCCGTGAACACTCTAACTTCCCTCCACGTTGACCGATTCGGCTCAAATTTGGCATAGCGGTACCTTGCCCCATAGGGACGAACCCTATTGATTTTCAGCGACGTCCCTCATCGTTGACCGGAAGTAGGGGGGTCGACGTCCTTGGTGTGGTGGGGGTCACAAATTAGTCAAAAATTTTTATTATATGAATGGATAGAGGGGTTCAAGACGATCATTTTTTGCCAAGACACCATGGGTCAAATCGGTGACCTGGCGGAGGGAAGGGGCGTCGAAGGTATGGTGGTCCCCAGTCGCAAAAATTTTTTATGCCATAAATCGATGGAGATGATCAATTTGAGCCTCAAAAACGTATTACAATGCTAAAATATGTATCGAAATTTGATGTTTGCATTCATCCCTCTTCCGGTAGTTATGTATTAAAGGTTACACCTTACTAGTTTATAATAACAAGTATGTAGGATTTAATATATATGTCAAAATAAGCAACAAAAACGATCAGTTCGGTTGGGATGATGCATGCAACCAATATTCCATACGGAATTTAAAGTAGGGGCCGATTTTGCTCATCATAGGTAGTGTTTATTTTCTTAGTTTAAAACAACCAGAAGAACAATAATTCAAACTTGCAAGCTTGGAATTGTATATGTTGAGCATTCTTCTATTTCAAAGTATTTCTTAGTGTCACACTACAGAAAAGTTTGCCATAAGTTAAAAAAAACTTTGCGAATGTCCGCCCTGAATAATATGAAATAACACAACTGAACTATATTCAAATATAAAATTCAGGTATACATTTCTCTCAATCTCTTTGTCCAGGAAGGTTTGTCCAAATTACTATCTTCTCACACATGACCATGCAAACATGTATTTATGTGTATGTATTTACATGCACGCTTCTGAGTGGAATTTACATGATTATCTACTGTCGTCGGGAGGAGACTGGAGAAGCACAATCTCAAATGTGAATATCACGTTCAGAGTTTTAAGAGTGAAACAATTTGTGGTCATAAATATGCTTCCGCAGGTCAGTCCAATGTTGCTGGTCCTCAGTTTCAGTTCGTGCCGCTCCACCTAAAACATAAATTGCTTAAGTTTTAAGCAGTTTACCTGAAACATTAATTTGATATATATATATTTATTGACAAATATTTGCAATTAATGTATTCAAACCTCTTTACAAAAACTTCCGGAGGGACACTGTTCCAAAACGTCCAGAAATTCATGAGCGTGTTGATTAACTTTTGCACAAGACTTGAACGCTATGTACGACCTTGACACCATATGAATCACAGTCCAAGCAAAATAGACATGTCGCCAGGCTTTGCTCGTCATAAAGCTGATCATGTATTTTGGTCGGGCGGAAAATAAATTGAAATGGATGCGGCTGAAGAAAATATTGTAAACTAGAGATACAAAAATAAGTAGGGAGAGGAGAGTCCCAAACGGGTTGAGCAATCCGACCAGCTTTTCGTGCTCGTGTACTAATGTTTGCCATATTGACATGACCTTTATATTTAACCTTGACTATGTTTTCAAATAGATTCTAGTGCAGCTTCATTCAATAATTTAAATCTTGGATGCATATTGGTAGCAAAAATGAAAATTAACAGGTCGCCGTAAGTAATACCATGACAAATTTGTTGGCGAGAAAAGAATTCATTTCGCTATGCGTTGTTTATTCATTTTATGTGTTTTCGTGCCAAAACATGTTAGAATAATACATTAAGAACTTGAATGTGGTTCGAAGGTTAAATTTTTTCACCGTAATTACACGCAATTCTCAATGTCAATGTGTACAAGTTGCTCGGCACTGAATGACAGCAAACTCATCTCCATTCTCGTCTTCATTTCCTACCTTAAGCCTTCCGTAAAGCTAAAATGCTGTGATGTGATGCTAAAATGTATTACAGATACAAATTTTTAGTGAAAATATTTCCGGAACGCTTATTATCCATCGAAAGGTGTGTTTAATCATTCTTTGTTGCCAGTAGCTGTTAGGTATTAACATATAAAAATGTTCTTCCTGCAACACTATTTAATTTAATTTGCCATATCTACGTTAATTCGCCTTGAATTTAAGCGAAGAAAAAATTAAAATGATATCACAAGGAATGTAATTCTTTAAAACTAGATATACATATGGATTAAATGTGGATTAATTTAAACGATGATATTTCAGAACCATGGTATTGCTGAGCCCATTTAAATTTTAAATGTTTTAAAAAAACTGAGGAAATGGACAAGAAATTGATGTGAGCTTTGAAAATAATAAATTATTTATATGTTTTCTGAGTAAAAGATAACGAGTAGCAGAACTTACTACATGGACGAACAAAGCCATTTTTATTTCCGAAATATCTTGCTAAAAATTCTTTAGGTAACCGGCGGCAGGGTTGGTTGTACACATCGTTTCTTGGTTACTTTTCCCTTGGAAAAAAGGCGAAAGTGGGAAATGGATTGAAGTCTTAGGTTAAATTTACCGGTAGCAATTTATTAAAATACTGATTTCCCCAAACATCCAGGTATTTAGTTTTGACCGGACTCAACAGGGGTGAAGTCAACTCTTTCACTTGTGACATGTAGAAACTATCTCAGCGAAAAAAGTACGAATTTTAAGAATATGTAATATTCGAATGACCATAAAGCTTTCTCTTCCTGGCTTTCCAACTGAACTAAATATTATTCAAAAATCCGTTTATTCTTTATATTGAAGTGTTTCACTTCAAAAAATGTACTACTTTAATGCCTCATCGTATGACACTCTAGTCCTGAAGCTTCCCAAGCCAACACATATTTTTGGTAATGTCGTGCAGACTACTCTGGAAAACGTTTGACCTCCACTTTACCCTATTCGACCCCATACTCAGCTTCCCCTTTTGCTGGGACCCTCAACAAAGAAAACTATCCATCGAAACTAAAAACCGTTGGCGCCGTAATGCCGCCCGTTTTCAAGTTATCAATTTCGTTTTGTTTCAAATTTGCAACTGGCTTCACATTTTCCGCGCTCTTGTGTTTCCAAATCCTTCTGATAAATTCATCTACACCCTAATGCTCGGGACACAGTCCGTAGCAGCCTGTCCAATTGTGGGTTTCTCTCTCTACTATATTTTTAATCTCCAGCAAATCACTCTCATGACCAACGACATAATTCTCATATGCACCAGCAGTGAGGACAATCATAATTTGCTAGAAATTGGACTAAATGTACAAATTAATATCTAAACTATAATTAATATTTCAACAGATCTGCCAACAAGAACTCACATTCCTGACACAAGAGGAGATGATATGCTCGGCTTGGGAGCGCTTTGCTCCCAGTTTCTGGTTCTCCTTGCCTGTCCGCTCATGTCGGTTGCCATGGTCTGGTCCAACTTTGACACAACGTATTCCATCTTCATTGCGTTTCAGATTACTGAGTACTCCCATACGTGGATCCTGACGCCGATAAGATTTTATTTTGCCGTGAACGCCTACCTGGCTGCACTTCGTTGGATAATTTCCATCGGTGTGCAATTGCTGCTTGTTCTCACATTGGGTGTTAAGTTTCTGCACATTATTGACGTGTACAAAAACGAAACGTTAACAAATGCACCACGATTTCCCGGCATGCGGGTTTTAACTGATGGTTCTGTTAGCACAATAATTCATTCACATCGCGTGGTGGCCTTATGCTGTTACGTTTGGTCGTATGCGCTAGGAAAATTTATTGCTAGTCTTTTGCTAGGAGCTGCCTTCTTTTGGGGCCTGACCGACTTTCTCATAGTAACCCAGTACAATTCGTTGCCAATTTCCGCCCTCCTGATAGTATTTGGTCTTTCAATTGCCATAAAAATTATGTATGTTTTGTTGATCGCGTTTGTAGCTTTGGTTAATACCAAATCCGAAGCTTTACTTAATAGTTGTAGGCTAGCTGCTGGACATTCCCGAATTCTCAGACGAAGATTTAGAGCAGAGCGTTCGGCGAGAATAGCTGTACCGTGTTTTTATTTCAATAGGGAAAACAAAATTCAGCTCTACGAGATTCCGGTGACTAATATTGGTCTGGACTTAATGTTAACATTTGGCTAGTCCGTTAGCCCCAGACAGTAGCGTGGGCTCATAGTTAATTATACGTTAGTGTCACACATGTTAATATATGCCGGATCTGGGCTTGAAATATCCTTTTCTACATTCTATTGAATTAGCTACAAATCAATATTATAGCATCGATTTCTGCACAAAGTATATTTATTTCTACTTACCTTATTCGAAAAATATGTACGTCACGTATACCCTTTACATAGCTTAAATGTTTCATGTCGGCTAAGGCAAATCACTGTGGAATTCAAGCGTATGTCATGTAATGCACATTAAATGTTCGCCTTAAAATCAAATTGACGTCGTATCTACTTATCGATGAATCCAATAAGTCACGCTGTTGTTAATTTGGGCACACATTTATGGAACTGTAGCTTTTCGCATACATGTTAGTATGCTTTAATATCTGTTTCGACATTGTTATCATGTTTCCAGCATTCACTATAGGTTATGGCCTGTAAGATATCTTGGGGATTGGTATTTCCGATGAGTGAGAGTGGAAATCATTGTTGATTAATATGTAATATTGGGACTTTTTTCTCATTGTACTTCTTTTTGGTCTTGATTACATGAATAATATTCTCTTATATTATTGTTTTGGCCTTCTCCGATATGAAATTTGTCAAATCATTCTGCGTTGATAAAAACGGACGATCGATTTTAAAGAATGAATTCAGAAACATTTTGTTAATAAATCGTTTCATTTTCATTACATTACGGTTCACATTATCCATTATGCAAACCGGATATAATAATACATATACCACGATTCCAGACACCAAGTTCTAATATAATGGATAGTCATTGAAATAGTTCATGCACATCGTATTTAGTTCAATGTTGCTACGTTTAGCTAATGCTTGAGAAAATATTAATTGGCAAAACTCTAGTAGGACCGACGTTGATAGTCGCGTATATATCACATTTTCCCATAAAATAACTTTTAGCCAAATGAATAAAAACGACATTTTTCCAGCCATATCATTTTGGCATTAACTTACTCTATCGTATTTTGTTAATCCCGATGACCGTAGATTAATAAGCTACATTTGTCGTGATAACCGAGTCCATCGCGTAGATGCTCAGTTTGTTTAAATAATTCGTTTTTATATCTCCGTCGACAATTCCGACCGGTCCGGCTGGGAGAGAGATTGGAACCAAACATTTAATTACTCTTCCAGTAATAATATTCTCTTTGTTCCTCGCCATCCACGCAACTTTACGATTCCAGCGATTAAGTGTCTTTTCAGACAGTTCGTAGTACGAGCAGCCAATTCTCAACAGGCTGTACAATAGAAGCAGCTCCAAAACGAGAAATGAGATACATATTGTCGTTAGCGCCTTGCGATTGTCTCTGTAGGCGCTTACTAGCACGTTCGTAAGCATTACTATCAAGACAAATAATCCCGACAGTCCTGCCGCCGTGCACTTGTACTCAAAGCTGTAAATCACCTTCGACATTATCCAGTTCTCTTTGTAAAACTTTATGAAATCATAGCTTGGCTCCCGGGTGCTAAGTAATTTGAGAAATTTCATTCTGCACATTCCGCTCAAAAGTCCTAAAATGCAGAGCGTTCTAGTGCTGGCAACTGAAACTTGTGAAATGTGCACAACAAAAAGTATTCTAACAAGTTTCCAGAAGTCGTGAAGGAACCTGTCTCCAGTGTAGTACTTCAACGGTTGGCACAATGGGTCTAAATTTGTGTAAGCGTCACCAAATCCAAATATAAAGGCTGTTAAGGTTATTGCAACTTTCACTCCAATTGAAATAATTCCGCCCAATTTTGTAAGTGTTTCGTCTCCTACAAGGCAGCATATTTGTTTGTAAACCATTCTTGATTTTTTTATGAATTTCTTTAAATTGAAATATGTACCGTAATGAGCAATCCATTGTTTCTTGTCGTGGCACCAGTTCGTAATCGTGACAAGGTCTTCTCCCTCTGAATAAAGCAGAATGTCAGATAAGGATAATATGAGAATGAGCCCAGCCTGGAAGGCAAGTGCAATCAATTGAATATCCGAGCACAATTCTGGATTATGAAAGCCCAGAAAAATCGACCAGCAAGACAAAATGACACAAATGCATTTTGTAACCGTATTCGCAACGTAATATAGATTATTATTATTCTCGACGAAAATCCATTTTGAATTCTCATCACTCCAACAAATTGGTGATGGGAACCATAGTTTGTTAAACTGCAGGCGCAAGTGCTTTTCGATAAAATACGATTTAATTGACTTAGATGATGGTAGCATGCTGGCAACTTAAAATTCAGCAATGTTGAACTTTATACATGCTTTCTCCTTTCTCGTACTGATTTCTAGGGTGCTACCGCATAAATCATTGCTTCTGAGGCATTCAAAAATAGGCACATGACTAATTGTATTTAATAAGGGCTGACGTAAGAGGAAATTGGTTTGGAAATTGCATTTTCGTTCTTACAATTAGACACATATCAATTCAAATAATTACCGGAAATCCGTCCAATGGCAAGGCATTTTGCAAAATTATGTACCGACGTCACATAATGAATAAACTAAACTTACGAGAAATATAGCCTACAAATTGGTACTAATCGCAGGATATTGATGTTTAATTTATACACGTTGATAACTCCATCGTACTCATTCTCTTGTAATTATGGTTCCAATTCAGCATTAATCAATAATCTTCATTTTGATTATGGAATGTTACATACATCCATACAAAAGTGATGCAATAATGTCATCAAATCGGTACTGCTGAAGTTGTTGCGACTTTTATTAGTTTTTTTACATCAGAAAGATTCAATTGCAATATGACATGAAAATAAGCAACATTGACAGCGCCGTCCACAATAGATTGCCAAAGCAAACCCAAGCACAAGTATAATTTTTTCTACAAAAACGTGAATAGGCTTTTATCTTGTTTAAGATGGCATGGTGAGCGCAGAGCACAGAATTTCGTGAACACTTTTTACTCCAATCCAAAATGCAACAAGTTATTCTCTTTTCCTCTCGTCTTGGCTTGCGAGCTGCTAAGTAATGTGATCAATATTGCCCTATTCATCATTTCCCCTTTCTCACTATAAGTAAAGCATTTACACCATTGCACATAATACCTTCTGCTTAGTGTTATATCCAACAAATGTATTCACAGAGTCTTGACCGAGATTCCGGTTTATGACTCAACGGGAACAATGAGACTACATATAAAATCCTTCCCGATCACCACCGCTGATACATTTATGCTCATCTGTAATGTTTCAAGATTCGTGATGTTGTGTGGGAGATTATAATTGGCTATCTGATTCTGAATGCCAATTATATAGAGACGCTCTGAAAAGAATTTGACGAGAATGGAAAGGGAAATGATGCTTGATCCCAATCTGCATACATCCGTTGGAGCCATGCCTAGACATTTCCGTCTTGCTTTCGAGCATGCCATAGCACAATCATCTCGCGTGACATTCATCAAATGAGAGAAAAAAATGCGAATTGCGACTTTATCGAGTTGGTGTTAACAAGTCGATAAAATCATTAAATTTTTGTTCTTCAAGGTTTTAATTTCTTTACAAGAATTTGATAAATGGATGAATACATATTGCCAAATTGGAAGAATCAATAAAAATTAATTTAATGTAAATTCTGTCACATAGCTTAAATATATCCTGCTAATCAAGACAAGAGTTATATAACATTGTTGGCAGCATTTTACAAGGCCGTGTTGTTTCCTGATTTTATAACACGAGAATAGTTTCTAGCTTTATCGGTAACGGGATCCGTACGTGTATTCCGTGCTACATAAATGAGGCATTCACACGTCCATCAAACTAATTGCGCCACACAAGCCGAGAATTATTTCCCATTAAAATTGACACGAGGTGGGAATATGACTAATTTGTTGACTCATCATTGTGTCATTTCTGGCAGCGATATATCCAATTTATGATGACAGGGATCATTCTATGACAACGCGTAATAATATATGCATCAGGAGACAAATTTATGTATCTAACTTCACGTTGTACCCAAAAAATCTCAAAACCACGTTTCTTATGCATGATCAGCATTGAAATGTAAATGCTTCAGTAAAACAAAAAAACTGAGTAGAGGAAGCAGCAGAGAAAAATGTTCCGTTTCTCCTTTCGGAAATCGTAAGCATGTAAACGGATATGCTCCCGAAGCAGCTCTATATTTAGGCACATCGATAGATGCGGGCTGGTTAGCACATAAAAAATTGTACGTATCTAAAGCGAGTGGAAAATACCAGCAAAACGACTGGGATAAGTGACGGGAGAGAGACGAAGGAGAAAAATAGAGAGACGGAAAAAACTTTTCTAGGGAATCGGTACTAGGCTATCATGCAGCATATATGCGTATTATGATTTACATTCCGTCGGTCCACTGAAACAAGCATATTCTAAAATTATGCAGAATGTTAAAGTTGCACTCTCCAGATGAATCTTTGCATCAGAATTGCCCGTGAAATTAGATGCTGGATAGGATTTTCCAGAAATAACTAATCAATAAAAGATGCAGCCATTTCGCTCAAATTCTATAACGGTTTATCTGGAATTTCTAAATCGAGCTAGTCATCAGCTACGATCCAATGTCGCCTGGTGTATATTTTTTTGGGAATGGCAAAAATATCTGGCTGGGGAGAGAGAGAGAGTAGACGCAGCAATTGGAAGAGTCAGTCCGTCCAAATCTTTTGATCAGTCAGCATTTCGCTACCGTTTCGGAATTGCCAGACGCTTCCTGAAAATATTTTCATAGGACTCGGGTGCTCTACAGCAAGCAGCAGCCAAAATGGTAGAAAAAATAATTCGGAATTTTCTTTATACATTTTCAAAAGTCTTTGGATATTTCTGTGTACAGTTTTATAAATTATGGGAACATTTTTTAAATTATGGAAATATTTTTGAAATTTTTTAGGGTGACCTCGACAAGGAACAAATTGCCAGTAAGCATTAAAAAATATGTCGATATTTTCATTTCAAAATTTCTTGAAATAATGTTTAGAAATTTTTTAAAAATTTTGGGCGACATTTTGAAATTTTTTGAATAGTTTTGCAGAAGGCGTTCGACACCTTCTCTCAGGGCAACACATACATCACCCCCGAGATGGTGGGCTCCATTTTCAGGATGATGGGAACCGCCTTCACGGAGGAAACTCTGATGGAGACCATCGCCGAGATTGACGAGGACGGCTCGGGGCAAATTGAGTTTGAGGAGTTCACCATTCTCGCCGCCAAGTTCATCGTGGAGGAGGACGACGAGGATATCCAGAAGGAGCTTAAAGAAGCCTTCCGTATTTACGACAAGGAGGGACAAGGTTTCATCACCACCACAGTGCTCAAGCAGATTCTCCACGAGATTGACGACAAGCTCACCAATGAGGAGCTGGACGGCATGATTGAGGAGATTGACGAGGACGGTTCCGGAACTGTTGACTTTGACGGTTAGCAAAAAAACGAAATTTCAAAAAAAAAAATAAACAAAAATAGGCTACAAACCAATTTTTGAGGTTGTTATGAAATATATATTTTTGTGCAGAGTTCTTGGAGATGATGACAGGTTAAAATCGGACTGGACTCCACTCGCCCATTCTCGCCAGCATTATGTGGTTATTTACGCGAACAATATTTTTTGTGTAAAAAACTAAAAACCTTTTTTTGTGTGAAAATACGTGTTTCATTCTTAAGAATAACGTATCTGGAAATATTTTTTACTCATGGTATTTAATTATAATTACAGCAATAACTACAGAGTAATGAGTACCTAAACTTTTTTATAAAAATATATTACAAAATTGGAATACTAGAATCATACAAAAAATTAACTTACTCAAAATGGGACTATTTTTTAAAAGTTATAAAAATGTAGTTTCAACCGGGAAATGATAATAAAAATATATGATTTGAGTTGTTCGCAAACTGCATCACTTGATTGTTTCAATAAACAAAATTTAAAAAAAAACTATTTCATTCAAAACTGATATTTCAATAAAATCTTAACACAAATTTAAATTTTCTTAATCTTCTAAATTTTAAGATGAATATTTATAACGCTACATTCACAAATGAGGTACAAATCAAGCTAATTGTTAACCATTATCCACTTTAAGTTGAGCCTCTTGTCCAGGATGATACTTTTTCATGTGCTGAGTCCGCCGACAATTTAGTCGAAATACTTTCTCGCAAACTTCACAAGGGAATGCAATCCGGGGTCCGATAAAATCAGCCCGATTCTCAGGCAGTATCCTCTGTAAACTTGGCTCGGAATGCTTCCGGAAAGGCACCTTATCCTTGTGGGCCTTCATCTGGTGCTCTTTGAGGTTCCGCATGGTTTTGTAGTCCATATGGCAAAACTCGCACTGGAATCTCCTCCCGGGGTCCGAGTGCACGTGCTTCAGGTGCTTGTTCAGGTTGTCCTGTACCGTGAAGGTCTTGCCACAGATATCACAGACGAAAGGTCGGTCGTTCGTATGCGACCGGACATGTCCATTGAATCTCTCCTGTTCCGTCCAGGGAAACTGCTGACCGCAAATGTGACACGTTCGAAGCCTCCTGAGATCCGGGGCGAGATGAACACTGTCCACGTGCCTCTTGAGGTTATGTCTGCTCCCAAATCTTTTGGGACACTGGTCGCAGCCAAACAGCGTTTTCTGCTCCTCCGGCAGATGCATCTGTTTGTGGCGGGATAACTGGGTAGAACTTGTCAACTCCCGACCGCACTCCCCACAAATATATTTCCGAGACAATCTTTTGACCTTCCGAGCTTGTCGCGCTGGAAGCCCCTGGTGGGTCCTCAGATGCGGCTCCATCTCTCGCTTATCCTTTATCGGCTTCCAGCAAATCTGGCAAATGTAGGGACGGGTTCCGTGGTCCTTGGTCAGGATATGAGCTCGCATGAAGTACCCTCCGTTGAATTCCACGTTATTCTTGACGCACAGTGGGCACTTCCGGTTCTTTTTTGTATACAACTCCTCCCCCAAATGAGCATCCCTCACGTGGGTCTTCATTGCCTCCAAAGCCTGCCAGTCTATTCCGCTGGCGACAAATCCGGAACATCCCGGCTCCTCACAAGATAAATCTTTCCCAGGATTCACCTTGATAAGCGTGTACTTGTACAAGAGGAGCTGCTCACTCAACTTGGAAAAGTACTCGTTTTTGGGAATGGTCCACTTTTGGGCCGGCTTTGTGATTGTTGGGGTGGTGGCAGCGGCAGCGCCCAGAAGCCAGCTGTGGTATCCCGTTTTGGAGTGCTTCGCCTGGAATAGAACCGAGGGCGGTGGGGGCACCTCCAGCTTTTCCTGCGCGTTCCCATGACTCCACCTGTGACGGCGGTGCATGTCCCCGATGATCCGCTGTGGCTTCCAGCAGATTTCGCAAATGATTGTGCGGGAAGGGTTGTGATTGCAGAGCAGATGGAGACGGAATTCTTCTGGGTCACGTGTCCCCTCCTTCTCTTGGCACTCGGGCAAGGGGCAGACTCTTGTGGAGGCGGTGGTGGAACCATCTTCCAGTGATGGCAAGTGACATGCGTCAACGTGGGCGCTCATTTTATTGAAGAGGGTTAAGTAGTCCGTGTTCTGGAGAATGACATGGCAGTCCTGCTCAAGGCACTCGAGTTGGGTGCCGTTGAGGGAGGCCCGGACAAGCGTGAATTTGTAGAGAAGGGTCATCTCATCTATCCGGTAGAATAAGTTGGTCAGTTTCTTTTTGGATCCGCCACCGCGTTGCGATTTGGTCGTCCTCCTCATTACCGCCCCAGTAGACTTTGGCGAATGTTTCGGAGATGAGGGCTCGAAATCATCGTCACGGCTGCTGTCATCATTGTTCTCGTCACTCGCAATCTCTGGAGTTCCAACTTGCTGTTGACCTGAGGATCCCCTCGAAGTCGTGGATGGAGAAAGGCGCTCCAAAAGAACATGACAAGGTGGGAGGAAGTTGGCAGATCCTGCCACGCCTGAGGTCAGTTTCCTTTGCTTCAGTATCTGGTGGCTTATGCTGTAATTTGGTTCCTTCCTTTTCCGCGGAGTCAATTTTAGAAAACAGCTTTCCTCTTGATAAGGTGGAGGCGACGGCAGTGTCGTTGGAGGTGAACTGATTGCCTTCTTTAAAATGCCTTAAGAGAAAAATTACCAGTGTGAATTAAATCAATGAGCACGGCTTCAGGGCTTATTAATTAGTCTCCAAAATAGCACATGGGTTCAATTTAAGTATTGACATTTTTAAAACTGAAAACTAATATTTTTCATTACCAATTAAATTATCCCGAATCGTAAACGCCTTATCGTCCTCCAACTTGTGTTCATGATAACCTCTATGCTCCGTAGCAAGCAGAGTGGTTTTCAGTTCTTCCACATGACCCATTTGAATTTCCTGATGTTAAATAACCATTAGAATTATTACTACTGGCACCTAATTATCGTAATTAAAAGTGTTTAAACCCAACCCTGAATACTGTACTTTAGTGTTACCTTCAGCTCATCAATCGTCCGTTGCAACCTGTCAATTTCAGTCAGCGCCCCGCAGCAGGTCCCACAACAAGTTACTTTCATCACAGCTCGTTCTTCTGGTGCCGCCGACGATCCCTCCAAAACACTAACCACTCCATCAAGCAACTCCTCCACATCCCCAGCCACCACATTAGTTAACAACTTACAGAAACACTTAATGGCCCTTTGAAACATTTTCAAATTTTCACTGTCCACCAGTGGCTTTTGTTCCTCCTCCTCCAACCCATTTGCGCAAATTAGACAATTAACCATTGTTCCAGAACAAGTCACGATTATGCTCATGACAAAACTGGCCACAGTAAAACAAGTGAGTGTTAACTAATTGTTTTGTACAAATTAAAAAAACAAATATATGTTATTATTGTCAACATATTTTTTCGCTGCTGCTGAAAAACTCGTGCGTTTTTCTTTCATCACAGCTGATGATGTAGAGAACGGAACGGATACAAAAAGAACACATTCGACTCGTCTCTTGCGTTGGCTACAAGAAAAAAACACGAATAGACTTGCATGCATTTCCGAATATTGCAAGAAATATAATATGTGCTGGTTTTAAACAAAGCAGAACTGGCATATAATATATGCATTGATCAGATTTAAAAAAAGTTTAGTGCCATAAAATTTCAAGAATTTATTAGCCTAGTTTTTTTAGGATGCGTCAATATGAATTAGCTAAATACCAAGTCATAAATATGTTATATGTATGCCAAGCAGGACTCTGGACTAATTTGCGATTTGAGAGAACATTCATTTCATCGAATAGAGCAGACCACATAGGAAAAAAATTGGCGTTATGTATTTTTTGAACGGTTTGGAACAGTCTCGATAATTTTTTTTTTAAATTTTAAACAAACTAATTTTTAAACACTTAAAGATACAAACTTTGAATGCAAAAAAATGCGGCAAAAATCTCAAAAAACAAATTTGTTGAAATTGTTGACATAATATAGGTAATGTGATTGTTAGTCTGAAGCTTCGTGGTTGTAGCATATGAATTGCTGCGCACTCTGTCCATCCTTATCTCCGGCTCCAGAGCCAAAACATTCCTCGGGGTCGGTGCAGCACTCGCAGTTTCCGGATGATGTCGCCGTGGTGGTCATCATGCCAAGGAAGTTTTCAGATTGTGCCGTCATGAGTCCCACGCAGCACCGTAGATTCTTGTCGCACTTGAGGCTGCTGTCGTTTTGGCAGACGTCGTTTGAGGAGCACATTTGACCACCCATTGCGAACATGGCTAGGCCGGCCACCTGAAACACAAATAAATTTATACGAAAACAATTAGTACAATTTCTTTCGAATTATATACGCGTCACATTATTAACTATTCAAAATATGTATATATTTTTTTTTAATAAATCGCGTTGTAATTTTTATGGCAGTCTTACGAGGGCAAATAGCAAGGCACTGATGACGACGGCACGGGCCATATCTTCTTCTTGGGTTAGTTGTTCGACAAATTTGGAATCGGCTACGGCTTCTTGAAGTTGTTCCGGAAGACTTGTCTTAGCTTGGTACTTGGCAGCTTTCTGGACGAATATTGATGTTGGTCATGAAAAACGTCCCTGCTTTTTATACCCAGTCAGTCAGCGAGCGTTGCATTTCAGCAATACATTTCCATTGTTGACATGTTGAGTACATTACATAGAATGACACCTCTCGAATCAAACTGAAAGGATTACGTTCTTAAACTTATGTGAATACACAGAAATGCTGGCAGCAAAAATATACTTTATGGTGACTTAACAAAGGACTTATTGTATTCTTCATGAATAAATGATAATCCGCGCACACTGACCACAATTTTGTTTTAAGGATTCTGTACATTGGTTTTATAAATAGTTCACATTTTTTAAAAGGATTATACAAAGCTTGTAGCTTATGAATATGTCGCATTTGTGCGACGTAAATAATACTATCTGTGAATGATGTGGATCGAGAAGATGTACGGCGGTACAGCGATTCACTAGGCGTGCGATAAGCAGCCTTCTCTAGGTACACATCCCTGGCATGTTACACTCTACGACTTGAAATGGATTTATAAGTAACTTTGTTTTAGAAGAAATGCATTCTTAAGTTTTTCCGGGCTCATTGTTTAAGAAATGTGATTTGTACTAAATATACGACGGATTTCGTGGAAAAAATAATTTGTTTACAAAGGAGGTACGGAAATTTCCGGATTTTGCTATATTCTGGGTATAATGACTAGACTGTAGGAATGGGTTGGGTATTAGAAATGTTACCAACAACACCAAACCAACCCAACAATATACAATAAGGGACAAAAATATGCTTAAAATTCTCATAAACTAATGTCCTCTCCGCCCCTGGCTGTTATCTTTCTAATTATGTGATAATAATCATTTATAGATTTTATTAAAGTATTAGCCATATTTTTGCTTACAGAAATACCATAACCAATATGAGATGTTAACATGATTTGTTCGAGACATAATTATTTTTCAAATCCGTTCTATAAAACTGCAGTTGCTTGAGCTAACAAGGGAACGGAATTCAGTATGCTTCAAATCATGTCAGTACCTACAAGAATTTAAGGGTACCAGTCCAAATGTTTTGAAAGAACCAATTAAACACATAACAAAATCAATGGGAACTTACTGACTTGTTCATTTCCAATCACTATATCGAGTATAAAAATTCAATTTCATCAGCGACTTCCGACTTTAATTATTTTGATCAGATGCAATAACAAGTTATATTATTATTAATTTTCAATCTAGTTTATTATACAAACTTCCATTTAAAATGCGCTGCCTCAGCATGGGTAATCAATTCATTAAAAATCCCGTCAAGTTAATCCGCCAGTAACATATGAGTGCCTGAAGTAGTACATATTATGCTTAAAAACAGTTTTCGACTAGCCAAGCTGCATTGTTCATAGGCAACTTCTTTACCAGTCTAGTCAACACCAAACACCTTACGGCAAGCTATAAGTGCCCGACATGTATTTCGACTCACACTTCTTAGAAAAAGAAACACCGTCAATGACCTAATCACATATCGCTGCCCGTCTCCAAAACATAATGGCTTGCAACTGAGCTTAACCTTTTTCACATATTTCCAATCCCTACTCCCCGGCCAATACTCCCTTTTCCAACTCTTTATTGTTTTCAAACTTTCTCTGTATTGCAGTCCTGCGAGCACAAGAAACATGCTGTACCCCACCATAATTGTCGTTGCAACAGACAACAAAGTAAGTTTCAGCAAGACCTCTGAATATGTCCACATTAAATTCAGCGACACGGCACAGAATATGATCATGCTAGTTAGCAGAGCTTGTATAAATACGAGACAAAACATAAACTCGGAATTTAAAGTATTCACAAGGATTTCCAAACTGCGCCATGTAGCCACAAGAAAACTCGGATTTGCTCTGAGAACCGCTCCGGTTCTATAAGAACTTCGCCCCATCCGCAACTCGCATTTGATTATCCTAAGAAAATTTACAAAGTATAACATGGCGTGAAATCCCAAGATTCCAAATACCGACATCAGGGACAAGACAAAATATGTGACCCATGCGCTGGAAATTAAAAGAACGAACAAGGAAATGTGGCGGTCATCTACTCCAAACAGGGGATACGCTGGAGTTTGAGGTCGAAGGAAGCAATCGAGTCCCATGAGTAATCCTACGCCAATACATGATGCAAATAAGGCAGTTCCAATTAATTCGAGAATTCGATTCTCCAGCGAGTTCAGTTCCCAGCGAGATTGACGACTTGGAAATTTATCAGGAAATTCAGCCAGAAATTTGTAAACGGCGTTAAGAAGCTGACAGATGCTCACAGGTCGTAAGGCAATGATTCCAAATATGCAGCAAGAGCAGATACCACCTGTCCAAGTTAGAACGCTGAAGCTCATGTGTTCAATCTGGTTGGATCTGTAGAACTCAACAAGTTGCGTTGGGATGATGATGAACGTGATGGCAAGAAACCAAATCCATTGATGCAAGACGCGACAGTGGCTTTGGAAGTGGACGTAAATTTTGCCAGTTGTCCTATCAAATCTGAACGGGACTGCACCAAGAATGTTGCAGATTCTCATGAGGAGAACGATTTTGTTTGCAACGGATTGGCTGAACATATTCGAACAGGAAATTAAAGTTTTGTGTGTCGAAGGACATAACAATGTCGTTTCGTATGTCGAACAGCTACTGAGCGTGGGATGGATGGATGGCCTCGGAAAAACGCTACGTCGCTTTAGTATCACGATCAAACCCTTTCATTTTATTAATCTGAATCTAAAAATGTATATTATTTATGAAACTCATTCTCCATTCCAATATCTTTCGATTGGCTGGGTGGATAAGTAAGCACAATTTTGAAAAATTAGGATTTCATCCAGATAATTTAATAAAGCGAATTTCTGAGTAGATAAAAATCAAATCCAAGTTAAAGGCGGAACTATTTTAAATTTATAATGACCTAGTTTCCTTAGCCTACATTTAAATCCGTAATTCACATTATTTTACAATTCCGATAAAAAGTCATTTCAATGGCAAAATCAAAGAGCCTCAGGTTTGTCATAAGCGACACAGAAAATACTGAGCCATTTAAAAAAATAAATATTAGTCTTGAATCAGCGCGCTCCTGAAATCGCGTGTACAATAATGATCGGAATCGCCTGTCCTTCTTAACAAATTCTAGAATAGCAGCACCACGTCAAATAAACGATCAATGGCTGTTTTCATGTAGTCAGTACAGAAGGCGCGATCAATTACAAAGAACGGCTTATAGTACATTTTCAAATTGCAAATCGAGTGTGTAAACTTGCGTAA
Organism: Sinella curviseta; assembly: GCA_004115045.4. Lineage (NCBI taxonomy): Eukaryota > Metazoa > Arthropoda > Collembola > Entomobryomorpha > Entomobryidae > Sinella > Sinella curviseta. The sequence goes on from CM023203.3 coordinate 11,582,352, forward strand.
GATAAATAATTCTCGTTTCCGATCCCTCGTTCGGAAAGTTACCGACCCCAGCAGCATATTTGCTTGTTCCCTCCAGTGTCTATTGTTTTCATTGTTCAGCTCAATTAGTTGAGCTAGGTGATGAATCATCAGGAATATACTGACTAGGTCAACAACAGATACGGAACTCAGCATCATGTACATGTAAGGCGGTAGCAGAGCTTGCCCCTTGACCGCAATCCAGCCAGTGATCACAAAGCCCCAGAATGCGGCCGAAAACAAAAGCGAGAGCAAATTGGTGACCGCCTCGGTAAGGATGGCATAGTTGACGTTGTATTCTCGGTACATTTTCAGAACGCTGTAGCTCCGTTGAATATCTCCTGTAAGACGAATTGTTGAGTTGGAGCCAATTTGCTCGTTGTACCGGCACATTACAATGATTCCGCAAGCTATAACGTAGGACTGGGTTCTGGCGCATTCGAAGAAGCCCGACACGATCACAACTCGACACAGGAAGCATATCGCTTCTGTGACAGGGCTTCGGAAACTTGGGTATTGTATGAATAATTCTTCAGAAAGGAAGTGGAACGGATCCAACTTAAAATACAGCGCGGAAATGGAAACGGTAAACGGACATGAAGCACATGAGATTGCAACTAGTAGGATTACGACGTCCAGAATAAATGTTTGGACGCCATGTGGAATTGGTGGGAATCCTGAAAATGTAAGCAATTGTCCAAAAATTAATGACAGATAAATTTACAAGTAACATTATTTTTCATACCTTCTGGACGTCTGGTATCAGATGAGATGAGTTGATTGAATCCTTCAATTGCTTCGTTGTTCCACGCCAGAATTACTGCAGCAACTGGAAACGCGCCGTAGATAAGGATGGCGCAGATGTGCATTGACACCGTGCCGATGGTATAGCCTGGAAGGCTTTTGATTGCACAATGATAAACGATTGCGAGTATGCACAAACCAGAGAACAGAAGATTGATCGCAAGGAACGTGAGGAAAGAAATCCATGTTTTCTTGTCGGGGCTGATGTAGAGACGACTGTAATTGTTGCTCCACTGGATTGGGTGCTTTGGTAGCAAAATGTAGCCGTTCTTTTGAATTCTAAACGCAAGTATTTCTAACGGTGTCATCATTTTGGAGATCAATTGGACATTTTTTGGTATTTGCTGGAAAATTATATGATTTCGTACAAGTTTGAATTTTACATAAGATTGAATTCTCTTCTCGCTAACTTTTGGAACGGACTCCAGAAAGGTGTTTGAAGTGTATCAAAACCGATTCAATAACACATGCAAAATTGACTAAATCAGTTTTTGAAGACGTGAGACAAAAATTCAACACAGTTTAAAATTTTGTTGCAACCAAATTATTTTATATATATTAAATATGCATTAATCTTCAAGTCCCATTTACGTTATTCGTTTAAATTGGTTCTAGGATTTAATTAAAGGATGGAGTCGGAGCGACTACATTTAAATTTGATTTGTTTTTCACTTGAACAATATTGTGAGACTAGGGCTTTCGGCTCAAGTGATGTCAAATGAAGGATATGGCGACTCAAATTGCTCAATCTTATGGTATAAATAAATAGTTTGGCTCTTCAGCATGAGCTTCCATAATAAAGTTTATATTCTGTAAAATGATTTTTTTTCATTTCCGTTGCGGATAGAATTTTTTGTGCTTGTGAGCTAAGTAAGAATTAGCTTGTGTATCGATCACTTGAACTTGTATAAAAATGCCATCAAAATGCCGTTATACATATTTGTTATTAAAATTTAAATATAAATCAAAGTGCTTTTCCATGTTTCATATTGTACAGTAGAATAGACTAAATATAACCGGAAATTGAAACATTTCTACATGAATACGTATAGTATTTCCAAATCACGTAATTGCGTTTATAATCGCTATTCCGTATGACATCTCGGGTGATTTATTTTTGTAATTTCTACAAATTTCTACCAAAATCTATTTTTTCTACAAATTACGAACTTTAGTGACGCATAAGGAGTAATTCTACGCCCACCTGCTTATTAAATTATAGAGCGCGTAGGATTATTGCTTGTAATTTGGAAAGACATAATACGAAGTGTTAATAATGTAGGGGAATGCTATACTTTATTGGGCCATACGCAGGAATACATAGTTAAACTCAAAATATGGAAGTATACAACAAATGGGAACACCGGAAATTTCTGTTCCCACTACTAGAGGTGGGAGATTCGAGAAAAAGATAAGCCCGCCCGAGCTTGCGCTTGAACATGGTCGCGGTCCTGCCCGCGCTTGCCCGCAGGCCTTCCCGAAAAATGGCAAGCCCGTGCCCGCGGGTACCCGCAGGTCCCGCGGGTATTCATACAATAAGAAATCTTATTCGAAATTTAGAAAATACCTAAAAAATCAGTCTAAATACGCTATTTATTTTTGTAACTGTTCATATTTCTCTTGCTAAATAACCTTGCCTGATATCTATTTAGCATACAAAATTTTGACTTTATTGAATTGAATTGCATATTTATTAAAGTGACAAGGTTCATAACATGTTACATAGAGTAAGCAAATTGTTTACATGAGACAGTCACTATGTCTGTAGAAGATAAAAAAGAGTTACATAAGCTACTTGCTTTGTCATCATAACATACCAAATTCTAAACTAATATATTATAGCCATGCAATGATTATCAACAAATTATTATAAAGATTATATAGTTATAACAATGTATTTTGTATATCAAAAATATTCCGAATCAATGCCTCTATTATTTAACAGGTGTACTCTTAGCAAACTATCGAAGGTTCCAAAATTTGTCGCGATTTTTATTTCATTTGGCAAGTTATTCCACATTATAGTTGCTCTATAGAAGAAGGCAGTTTTACCGAAAACCATAAATATTACATGTAGTACAGGTATAACTAACCATCATTACGTTTAAAACATCTGTGCACGCATATTGAATATTACGTGAACATATGTGATACAAAAACTAATTAGTACTAAATACATACGCATTAAAATGTCAACGTAGCAATGCAGAAACTTCGGATTCAATTACAAATGCGGCTACTTCATGTCAACGCTCACTGTCGAACGCATTTACCTGAAAAAATACATACTTTAGGAGCAAATAGTGACACAAAGATACAAAAAATACGGAAGGAAGTGCTTTTAATGATGAAAATAGTATTTATAAATACAAAATATGAATGGATTTTTAAAATAAAAATGTGCGGGTATCCGCACTTAAATTTTTGCCATACCCGCCCATGCCCGCACCCGCAGGAATTTATTTTTTCAGGACCGCCTGCCCGAACCCGCGGGTACCCGCAAGCACCCGCGGGTTTCGGGTTTATCTTGCCCGACTCTCCCAACTCTAGTTCCCACCCAATGGTGTACACAAATTCGATATATACTTATAGAATCATAATCATGTCGCTAGAAACTGCCAATCATGTTTACTTATTCACACCGTAAAATTAGAATGATATGTTTTCATAAGCTGCGATACGCTAACTGACCCAATATTTATGATTTGAACCGCCATGTTCATGTAAATGAAATGTCATTTATTTTATTCATATGTTTACTTCGCTTCATGATTTTTGAATGTTATTTAAATTATTTTTATGCATATAGGGATTTTAAGTTATTACGTCAATACGTCCAAGCTGTTTGGAATCTATACAATTTCGAACATGAGCAAATGTGGGTTCCTTACGTGTATAAGTCAATCAAATATTGGCATTGCGAGGAACAATAAAACGTCGCAAATTTATAAATAATGCAAATAATAAACGTCACTGTCGAAAACTCCCGAAACCTTGGTGAGTCTTCATAGTTGTGTACCAGCAGTTTGCAGAAAATAATTAGGGTTTTCTATTCCTCAGCTTATTCCACAACATACATCAAACTCAGAATACAAACAGGAATGGATTTTTCAGAATATTTGCTCCAAGAGATCTTAAAGATTCAGGGTATTTCATCTCCGGAAAGCCCGAACAAGTTCCAAACTCGGTGTCAAGAATTCCTAGAAATTGTGTCATTTCAGCCATATCGGTGGGACAAAGAAACTGGGAGTCTTCGTTTACGACGATATCCTTTACGATGGGTCTGGAGTATTGCTGGATTACATATATCCCTGTGCCTTAGCTCATTCGCGTCAGCCGCAACTTCCGGTGACGGAATTCCAGAAAAGCGAATGCTTCAAATGTTATGGGGATGCGTTTACGCCAGTGTGATATATCTTATATATTACCACCAGAACACATGCCAGTGCTTTTGTCAATTTATCAACGCTGAAATAGAGATTTATAGAAACTTAAAATCAGAACGCTGTCCGTTTAGTACAGCAAAGGGTAGCGCATTAGTCCGGAGAAAGTTGTCGCTGGGCGAAAGGATACTTGGAGCAATGTGTACCCTTTTACGACTGAGCTGTTCACATATGGCCATAGCAACCGCCTTGATCGCCGTCATAGTACCAGAATCCGGTTTTAATCCACTTGAAATAGTGGATCATGTCATATTTGCAAAATCACAAGTCACGAGGTCACATATCATGCTGTTGTTTGCTTATCGGCTTATTCAGTTTACAATTTTGTGGGGCGGACTGAATTTGTTCTTTCCTTTGGGCTTGGTGACGGTTATCGGAAACATGTTTTTCTCGTTTGCTCGGCTAGGGGATTCCCTTTCAACATTAATGACTTGTAACATTTTCAATGCGAATCTGCAGAGCATATCCTTATGGTACCGGAAGCTACAAGTTCTCTCCGAATTTCTTAACTGTTTTCAAGCAAGGTCGCTGATGAACTTCATAATCGTGTTCGGAGTGATGGAAAACGTTGGAAGTTTATACTTTCTGATGTGTTCCATACGAAACGGAGAAAGTCTTACATTAGTGATATTCTTTCTTGTGGCTAACCTCAACTTGATATTTGTGTTTGTTGTTATTCTTGGATACGCTGCCAGGGTGCATAAGACGTCTATCGATATCAAGGAAGTTGTTCGACGAAAATTATTTTTTGGCCAGTTTAAAGTCAATGAAAATGTTCAGTATTCCTGTAAAACGTTCATGCTAAAACATGTCAGGTCATGGTGCCCTCTTAAGATTAAATTCGCCTCAGTCAATTTTATCGAAACTACGACACCACTCAGGTTGGAAGAATTTTGCATTACTTGTACCATAAACATGATGCTTATCAACATATAGTAATACGGCGCCATGACTGCGTAATTATTTTATATTTTAAATCTTATAATTAAACTATTATTTGGAAGAGTTAAATATTGAATTGACTTGATATCGATTGACATGATTTATTGATTAACATAAACATTAAACTGGGCATTAGACATAATCGACACGGTTGTTTCACTCAGGAGCTGGTATATTATTTAGATTTTCCATTTGTTATATAAATTGTGAGCTGTTAAATACTCAACAAAATATGAGAAATTCCATCATATCTAACTTAAATATTTATGGTTTCGCGACTCTCTAACGCAAGCATCAGGACAATGACGGAGGGTCGGAAAATGTAGTCATTATAGTCAACTTGTGAAAAGAAAAAATGATTTTGGAATTTTCCTGTTGATGTCAAGTTTATTTGTGGTATAAATTATTTATTATTCATGAGAGAAGTCAATACGCTAATTTAATGAACTAACCCTGAAACGAAATAATACCTAAACGAATTCTATCCATTTCTATTTATACCCCATGTTGTAAATTTGGATTATGGAATGTTTACATAACATCCGCCTAATAACTATTCTTAATAAAACTTAGTCTCTTAAATGGTAACCTATATTGAAATCTATCATGTCTACTATAAATCTCCTTCTGTCCACCGGGAACGTCAGAAAATATTTTATTACGTAGTACGTAATAAAGCATGTTTTATTACTGACTAGTATCGAACTTCCTTCAATTACTGAGTTTATGCAAACATTTTCTTTCGGAAGCCATTTAAAAACTAATTGTAATCTAATAGAATTATCAATTCCAGAATCGTTACCTTAATTAAAGTAATTTAATTTTATTAGCGGTGTCGGGATAAACCAACAAATAAATTTTAGTACGTTGCGTGGATTGCACGATCTTCGCAATGACGTACGTGCATAACAATTTGTTGACCTTGAGCAATTAGAGCATCCGCAATCTGCTTCACTAGGCATGTAGAATCAGTGAATGCATCAAGTAAAATGCCGTCTGATGCTGCATGTTACAGGTATTTTTCTTCTGCACTAAAAGCGGAAATCCTTTGAGATCGTTTCAAGACAATGTTGGAATGTGGATATATAAGAATTTATGATCAAGCTCATTATGTCTTATTCAATCCTTTCCGTGAACCCAATTATAAATTATGTAACCTTTTTTGCCCCAATATTAATTAAGCATGGATGATCGTTCGTGCTGATGGAAAGTGCTATTTTTTCGTTTCCAGCGTCACAAATTTGCCATTAAATTAGTTCGAATAGCTTTTGTAATGATTATTATTGTGGATTATTATTAGTGTCTGGAGAGAGAATATTTAAAGCGAATGGAAATCATAATATCACCGACATTTCTCCGGTCCGAGTGGATTTGTTTTCGTTCTCTTTTCAGAGCTGAAATAAAATGAAATCATCCTTCTTCTTTCTTTTACTAGTCGGTTCCATACTGTTTCTTTGTAGTAACCGCTCGGACGGCTACACAATTCAAATGGGAAGTGTCCCGTGTCACCCGGTAGTCATGCGAAATTGCATGGCGATTTGTGACTCTAACCGCTTGTGTAGCTATGGATACTGCACATCTGGAGGATTATGCATGTGTTCCCCGTGTAGAAGGCGAAACAGAGGTTTTGGATTCATTTATCATTAATAAGCAGGTAAATATCCCTAAATGCTTCATAATCATGTTTATTTGTGTCACCGTGACCAATGAAATTAACTGAATGTTTAATATTTTAGGACCGTTATTGCGCAGAAATTGACACGTTCGAGAATTATATTTTATTAAAACTTGAATAAATTTTATGTAGTCACTCTTCCGCTCATGCTACCTCGGTATTTTTTTTCTTCAACTTCACCCGAGTGATGCCTCATTTATATGGAATGAAATTAAATGGTTTCTGGGAGGATTTAATAACATCTAAGTTCATTGATTCATTTATCGTCATATTTATGCAGTGATTTATTTATCGTTTTCTCCACGGATCACAATAGGGCACCTGTTGACTTAAATTTCGCCATGTGTTGTGCAGTGTTGGGTTCACTATCAGAATGGATGAGTTTAAGCATTTTTTTTTAAATAAAGCTTTTAACTTTAAAGCTGTGTATGTCTACAACTAGAACTGCATCACATAATGGTGTGACCAATCTTCATTTGATTTCATCCGGTTTCATTTCATTAACTCTGGAATCAACCGACGGCACGATTAAAAATTACTGACAGTGAATACCACGTGGGGAGCTCATGGCATGAGTGGCGTGATTTCGTGTACCGAATAATCTACTGTAGATCTTAATAAATATACCGTGTCAGTGGGATTGCAGACGCCTCAAGCATGGACATTATAATATAATTACTTCCCTGGAATATTGCATATGAATACATACATGGCGACGAGTATGCATGCTTAGTATTTCCTTTCCAGGATGCGATGGGCATTTGAGCGAATGAAAATCATGCGAGTCTTGAGATTCTCCACAAATTCGTTGCGGAGAGATCGTGTAAACAAAAAAAACAAATCGATGCATGATGTCGTAAACAAAATAATATGTGCCGTAACGTGTTGCTCATAATTCACATTGGTACAAATAAAGAAGACATTTTAATGACAGTAGTATCATCTGATTAGCGACAGGTTCATTAGCGATCCAAAACAACGATAAAGAACGCTACTTTAATCACAGCGTTGGTAAAACAACATGTAGGCTGCTGACCTTGACAAATGGCTGGCATCAACCGCCTTCACGTTCTGATCATCAAATTCCCACCATCCTCTAATGTGATACACATTACATCATCAAATTAGACAGTGAAATAATTCGGCACAACATAGGTAAAGAACATGTAAGAAAAATGTTTAATTTTCGCTTTAGCAAAATTTGTACTGTACCCGTTTTGATTGTCCCAGCAAATTGCTGTGAAATGGCCGTCATCTAAACTCCCGCAATGGTTTACCACTGACTTGAGATTGTATTCATGTTTCATTCCTTTGTCATCAGTTTGTGTAAACTCTGTCATAATTGAATTTAGATTCATTCCGTAATGAGGAAAATCGACGTCGATCATTTGTTTCTGCCAGTACTCTCCAAAACGGAATCTAGCAAGAAAAAATATAAATTATTTTCTACATTACAGAAATTTTGGGATGGCATTGGTCTATTTTTCATTAATTCTATTAACCTCTGGAGATGAATAATTAAGTTGTTTGGTAAATGGCTCAGTTGAGATCTCTTTGTCGCAACGACTTTACGATTACAATTGGAACAAACCCAGTCTTCAACGTATTCTGCCAATTTGAACAGATCAAGGCAGTTCTAAAAATAAAGAAACCAACTTATTCACTATTCATAATATTTATATAGTTGACAAGCACATTTCTCACGGCACGATTTAATATTGGTTTCGGTACCTGAAGATTTACATTTTCACCGTTGTCAGGTATAGGGAGCGAAAGTGTGTAAAACGGCTCAAAAGTCTCTGAAATTTTGTTGCAAACCGTGCAAGTAATCTCGCTCATTTTCAGTCCTTGGAAAAGCTCAGAAATGTTGAAAGTGTCTCCGTTCTAAATTAATTTTAAGTGGCATGTTGATATTACGAGGATCAATAATAATATTTTTCAAGTGTATTAAAACCTACATCAAGAGCACTCGTTTCTTCATGCAGAGAGTCTAGTAGGAGGAGCAAGAATTCATGTGAATCTTGCTGATCCGTGCCGCGGAAATGGGGATGATATCGCTCGAAAGCACTCTAAATACAAAAAAAAACATTAAGATTTATTCCATTATTTCGCAATAAGCTATGTTGGAAAATTATACGTACCTACAATTGCAGACATTTCAATTTACCTTCAACGGAAGTAGAGAAACGGAATCCCAGCCAGCTTCAATTCTCCTCAATGCTTCTCCCAGGTTACTGCTGATATCACAAGCTTCCAAGCATTCTTCGTTGTTCCGAAGCAAGATGGAAAGTTCGGAAACGTGCGAAAGACACTGAACGGCCGAGTTCATGAAACACATATACCCCGGGTTAAAGAATCCCGTTTTCTTGACACTACCACGACCACCTTCCATTTCGAATCCTTGTATCAATCCAACTGCAACACCAATAGTAAATAAAATTGTGTTAGGTTAATACTAAAGTAAATCAAAATATGTTAAAGAAATGTTTTGGTTTCTTCTTGGCACATTAGTCCCGTGACGAACACCTATGGAAATGATCAACAGCGAATAATGAAAATTGAAGCATGAAAAGGAATGGAGAATCATATGTTGTACATGTGAGCAACAGGAAAATATCTGATATGTTATCATGGATTTGATTGAGTCAGATCACTGGAGCGTAGTGGATAGCAGACACCTCTACCAAATAGATATATGGTTTGGTGAGCACATGCATTTCATGTGTCACTGAATGTCATAATCGCTGCTCGGTGCATCACATTGCTTGGTAATGTAGCCAATACTTGTAAAGCTAATACCAAGTATCAGCGTTATCAAATCAAATGTCCACGTGACTTTGTTTTGTTATAAAATTAACTGTGAGAGTCAACAAGCTAGGTATATTAGTACGAGTGCGTAATAATCTGCAAGCATTATGAAAGGTGCTCGTTTTTGTTTCTTCAAAATTTGTTTGTTACAATGTTCCGAACTTCTTCTTCATTGATTTTGTAAAAAAAAGTATTCGAATTTTATATAAAGGTTTGAAGGGTGAGTTTTTATTGGACGGACCACAACCGTCATAACATAATCATTTAAGTATTTCGGCTTTATCAGTGCTCAAGATCCATAAATGCTACAAAAATGGCAAGAAAGGTATAAGCCTGACAAATATGCGATTCGGTTGGAAATCTTTTAAACTTTAAATTATTTGAGTATTTAATTTAGTGGAGTTATAAATTATGACAGTATTAAAAATCTATTCCTCTGACAAGTATTCAGACAGTATGTTAACATTTAAGATTTAACATAATATATTAGGTATGTATTATTTGTTGTGGCTTCCATGTACATGCATTCTAAAAATGAAAAACGTAGATTGTGACGAAAATGTAATTGGACCAATAATAGCTAAAGAGGGAAATATTATTTTATATCACGGAGCAAACCTGTTACACAATCGAGAGAATGATCAACGCTGTGCCACATTGTGCTCCATATTAATACGGTGTGACAATGGAACAAAATCCAGCTCAAAAAGTTCTCCATGGTCATCAACATCAATTCCTATCTCTATTAATATTAGCATTCGTTCAGTACTTTTGCTTCTTTAAGCGGCCTACGTGAAAATATGTTCACAACAAATATGGGATACACAAGAGCATAATAGAGACAATTTTGTTTCGAATTTCTGTGTTTTCAAAACGGGCATTTGTGAACACATTCAGGAGTTTTTTATAATTGAATGGGAACTACACACGTGATGAAACACGCCTCTAGAATTCAGGAAAATCGTTTGTTTTGTTTATCAATGTGAATATGGTAGTTCTATATTGCGACAGAAAAACTTTCGTGTGGGAAACTATACAAAAGTAAATATTTCATTTGGAAAACATGTTTTGTGCGACTTTCAAAATGTGTAGAAAACAAACTAATTTGTACACAAAACTAGGGCACGGTACCAATCCTTTATACGGTTCACTTCTATTAGCTGCACTCGGATTCATTAAGTTTTCTTTCATTTTATAATAACTACTCGTGTCACAACAATATAATTTATCATTTCAAGGGCAAACATGTCACACAATAAACTTTTAACTTAAGGACAACCTAAAATTTTAATTCTTGAGTAACGTAAAGGTTACATACACAGCGCTTCCGCAACGGAAGGAAACAATTGCTCTGGCTGTCTTTGCAGCATTTTAAATATACATTTAACAAATACTACAAGAAAAGCGATTTTACATTGCATCTTCCAAACAAATTCAAACACAACATTGGAACCCTTGAGGGACCGTTAGGAGACAACGGTAACGCAACATGTATCACAACTACATTTTCATTGAATTATTGAAGATAATGATAGGCTAGTGAGTTATGCATCGTCGGGTGGAGATTGAAGAAGTACTATCTCAAATGTAAATAACACGTTTAGTAGCTGCAGAATAAAGCACCTGGTCATTGTGAATAGGTTAGCGCACTTAAATCCAAGTGTATCCGTCCTCAGTTTCAACTCTGTGCGTTCCACCTGCAAAATAAATTGTTTACAACTTCTGAGCTTCTCTGAAAGTAAATTATATTTTTGTACAATGTAATGATTCGTAATATGCAGTTACCTCCTTGATTAAGCATGTCGAAGGACAGCGTTCCAAAACGTCCACAAATTCGTGGGCGTATTGATTAACTTTTGCACAGGAACTGAACGTCATATATGCCCTCGTCACCATATGAATCACCGCCCAGGCAACATAGAGTTGACGCCACACCTTGTTCTCATCAAAAATCTCATCGTGCAGCTTGGTCGGACGGAAAAATAAACTGAAGTGAATGCCGATGAAGAATATGTTGTTAATGAGGGATACTAAAATGAGCGGGGAAATTAGATTCCCATACAAGGTGAGCAATCTGACAAGCTTTGCATAATCCTGAACAAATTCATGCCATATTGACATGTCCTTTTCATTAGACCCCTTGCCTACATTTTGAATACATTTTAGTGCAAATTGATTGAATAATTTAAATCGTCGATACAGGGCAGTAGCCAAAATAAAAATGAGAAGGTCGCCGTAGTTAATGCCATAGATCGCAAATTTGTTGGCAATGAAAAATATCACAGAAACGAAACCACTGTACGGAATTAGCTTTGCTTGGTTCCCGTAATGAACCTGCCAATAGGTACGCAAGATTGATGCATTCCGCAGTCCTGCTTCCAAGTTATTCTTGTATTCAAAATAGATATCAATGTGAGAAGTTGCGTTCTCTAAAATTGTTGATAGTAAAGCAAAGCCAGTTACAAAATTGACTATTTTTGGTAGATGTGGATCTTTTATGTTGAATTTGGTTTGCGTAGCTCCCCATTCCCGAATACACTGTACCAGTTTTTCAGAGTTCCTATACATGAAGGTGACCATGTAGAAACCGGTGGATGTGAAGACAATTGTTCCCGAGCATTGGGCGATTCCCAGTGGACTGCTTTTGAACTCTCCGAAAAGGAAGCCGTACCAATTTATGATATTATATATTACCAGCGTAAACATCACAAAAATTGGGAGGATACCCGAAATGGACCGTTTCCTGTAAGATTTGAATTTTTGCTAAATGAACTAGATTAGTTGACGCAAATATTTCAAATTCACGTGAAACATCTTACCTGACAATTAGGCTGTCCGCGTTACGAGGTTTTGCAAAAAGTCCAGAAATTGGCAAGTAGCCAATGAATTTTCCGAAATACAAGAATATTTTCATAGAATCATATAGTGAGTTATCCTGCTCCCTGCTCGCAAACTTTTCTCCCATCTCTAATATGGTGAACGTGTCCCGATCCAGTGGAACGGTGTCGCACCATATCTGATTGAGATTATTTCTCGAAAATTTGTCGTGGTAGGCCAACATGGTAATATCAAATTGTGTGATCTATCAAGTTAGGGTTTCTCTGAAGGTGTGACGAGAACTGCTGCTTGGCGAGATATTGCTTACAAGTGCGGTAAGTTTTCTCATCTAGTTGGTTGTGAGGACAGCAACAATTATGGAAGCGTGTCGAAAATTACTGTTTATTTTACTTTCCCTTTGAGAAAACCTATTTGTTGCGAGTTATACAAAGTTGTAAGAAAACAAAAGCATTTTAGCCTATTCATCTTGTTGCGCCGGTGCACACTGCAATTATGATTTTGTTTTCCTTATTATTTTTGTTAGGAAGGTTTGCGTAGTTCAAGAAAATATTGGGCATGCATGCTGTTCTTTTGCTTGTCTAAACCCATTATACAGAATACGTTATAAATGTCAGCTTTTATATTTTTTCATTTAAAAACAATTATTTGCGCTGGGTCACAACATGAACAAAAGGTATTGGAATGGTATCGTGCTAAAAATTGTTTTGAATATTTATTATATATATTAGAAAAATATATACGTCAAAAAGTATAGTGCCTGGAAAAGTTCGACATGGTTGTAAAGGTTAAACAAATATTATTGTATTACTAATGTATTGTTAATCTTTAAGCAAGTTGTCAAAGTTAAAATGACGTGCTTTTAAGAGATAAATTATTACAAAGGCTTGCATGCAACACAGTTATACTGGGAAGCTATCAATCTCAATTGAAGGACTAAAGCCTGACAAGGTTGACAAAGGATTCATCGTGAATAATAGCGGACGAGTTGGCTTGCAGCTACAAAATTTTTACGTTTTCTTGAAATGCTGCTCCTGTCACGGTAGATGAATATGTATATAAATAAAGATTTTGCAAAAGTATCTGTTTTGAGTGGCGCAAAGGTCAGTTAATGGTTAGGTATGGTATTTTAAAGATGCGGAGGTAATTAAAGGTGCAGAGATAATTAGGAGTTGGTTTGGAGGTGGTGGTGCAAAGAAGCCAGCTTGTGGGATAATAATTGTAGAAATGAATGTAGGTTGGTAGTTGGTTGTACTTGGGCAGGAAAGGATGATGACTTGCCAGCTTGCTACTGGACCAGAGACGTCTTTGGTGCGGTGGTGAGAAGGTGAAGTAAAACGGCGTGGTGAACGTGTGGTAGTGGAAAAATGTACTTTTGGTTGGTACAAGAAAGATGAGAATAAAAATAGCTACGGTGAATGAATAAAAGAAACAAGGTGGTCTCCAGCAAGGTAGCTTTAAGTTACACGGCGTATTTATTGGGGTAAAAGAAACACCGCTGTCAAATTGAGCAGAATGCGTAGCTGCTTACAAAATGGCACTGGAGATAAATAGATGGTGTGCGCTCGCCTTTTTATATTAACGGCGAGCCACACAAACACAATGAAATAAAAATAACGTTGCCCAGATGGGCTTGTACAGGAATAGCTAAAAGTCCTCTAAATGAGGACGAAATGACATTGGTCATGCCCGGACATTGCTCTGAGGGAGCGTACATGAGATTGGTCACGTAGGCCGTGCCTGCTTAACATAATATGTAAATAGAAAAAGTTAGATCACAGGGCTTGAAGAGTCCTGTGATCTGTGCAATAAACTTTGCATAAAATGCAAAGGAACTGGTTCGGAACAGTATCTATGGCTGCTACTTTCAGAATGGCGTTTTATAGATCAGATGCCGTATGCATAGCAAATTCAAGGGCTTTTCCACATCCAGACAATGTATGTAAACTAGCTTATTGATGGAGATTCACACGTCAATATCTGTTGCCTCCAATTAGTGAAATCGAGATTTGTTTAATTAAATTACTTTAGTCTTCAATACCTTCAACTTTAGCAATAGTTATCGAAAGCTGTAAGTATTCCATGGGCCTGTAACTGATCTAGAGTGATTGCGTTTCATATTGTATACATATACTAAAATAAGTGACCGTGACTCCCACAACATTTGCTACCACCCCGTAAGTTATTGATATGACTCCGCCGATCTTGATTCCAATCTGATTGCAGTTTATCTTATCCAACAGCATATTAAGCTTGTATATAAGAATCGTGCCTTGGTTTTCATCCAAATCCAGCCACCGTTTCAGAGTTGTCATCTGTTACAGAATAATGGCGTAAATAAAGTGATTCCTTTAAGAGTAGTAGCTTAATTTTTTTTAAACAGGACCACCGTACTTGGGCACATATATCCGCAGATAAAATTAAAATAGCGTACATTCCAAGTATGTATACAATCATTCTTATTTTTTGGGCCCAGCCATTGTTCCAGTTGCTTCGCATAAATACATTGTCAAAGCCAGTTGGAAAAAACAAAATGGTTTCCAGAAGGAACCAGGTCACATTGGATCCGACAATGTCGCTAACGAGATCGGAGATGTGTTCCAATCTTTGAAACTCAGAAGCGACATGATTCCAGTTCAATTTGTAATTCTCCTGCGTCCTAATATTTTGCTTCAATATATTATTGGGATGATGTTTACATTCCGTAGAAGACTTACAATATTTAGCCAAGTGCCGAGAAAAGCTTCGTGTCGGCAACCACAATGTAACCACGCAAGCCAGTAGCAACGCGTCGCTAAAGAATCCGAGAACATGTCTCTGGAAATAGCTGATGCTGCCAAGGGTTGTGACAAGCAGATCGAATGATGTGTATGATTCCCACGTTGTGTTGGAATGCTTGGAGGGATGAAGGGAAAATGCGTGGCGCGAATTTTGTAAAAGCATCTCAATCGACACGCTGCTGGTTCCGTTAAAAGCATTACCGGGGACACTAGTCTTCAGACCGATGACAGTACCAAGGATAATTGCAAGTGAACAAATGTAGAAGATTCCGACAAGATGCAAAAACCAACTTTTGGTAGTGAAGGAAATGCCATAATCTGGGAAAAACTGGGACTGGTTGTTCAGATAGTTCAACAGTTCTGCAAATCTAGGTTGATCACGCCAAAGTCTTTTTATTGTCCTCAGCTTCATCAAACAGTCAGCGATAGCTAGATTGAAGGTGAAATGTTCGGACGGATTCGAAGCGTTTTGCGGAACATTATCGCGAATTATACGGACCAGCCAGAATATGCTGAGCGTGTGGGAAATCCCGCATAAGAGCTTGTGAAGAAAGCTGGCTTTGATGAAAAAACTATTGCTCTTGTTGCTGAAAACCGTACCAATGACCTGCGTCTTGGACGAATGTGATGCATCCTGGACTGAAGTTGTAGATGTCTCCAAACTAAGTCGAAAGGGTGAGCAAAAAAGTATGTAGCAAAAATCCAGATAGATTTTTACAATGTTGGAAAGATTGGACTCAAAAGGCTGCATTTTGAAGCTGAAGGAGACAATGTTGTTCTAAACGGACGAACTATTGGAGAATGCAGCATGGCAGAAAAATAGACGCCACGTCCGAATGAACGTTTCCATTTGAATAGGTATCCTGATTGCAATTTTGACGCACAAGTCGCCGGAAAATTAGTTGACAAATTATATCTGCAATTTACCAATATTCCCCCGAGTCAAGGCAAATTGCACACAATATTTCAATGCACAACGTCAAGTAAAATGTATGTGCTAAAAAGTTTCATATAGTCATGTTTACTGACTTGAACTTGCTGCACAAATTCATTTCTATGTAGTGGTTAGATGCTGTGTATCAAACCATTAGTCATATTACTCGCTTCACGGCATTGGTCAAACGGATGTTTCGGTTGACGGGTATGTGTATCTGCACGGGTAGCCAAACTAATTTGCAAACTACTAAAATTGTTCGAAAAACCTCCTGACCAGTGGTTTCTCATCACTTCTGGATTGTACAAAACTAATAATGGTACTGATAATGATTTATGGAAAGTATTTTGAGAGTATCTTATTAAACTATTACCAAATGGGAACAACAAACACCGTAGTTTTTAACACAACGTGCCATAAAATGGCCTTATTTAGTTGCGACGATAAAATTATTGTGACTTGGAAAATGCAAGCCGATTTATAGAAAGATGCAGCCGAGAATAGGAAAGATGCAGCCGAGAATAGGAAAGATGCAGCCGAGAATAGGAAAGATACAAACCAAGTTGAAGACAACAGATTGGGATTCTTAAACCTCCCAACAAAAATACTGATTGGTATCGTAATGTACATTCTTTATTCGTTAATATGTTTGGTTGTAATGAAACTACCTCCGCATTTAAACCTAGAATTCAGCATGAAATATTTAATGACAGCCATAAAAATAATTATGGAGACATTTCAGTATGATTTATCATCAAAATGCATAGACCATTTTGCCATTATTATTCCAGTCATTGCAATATATACATAATACAATATTCGAGATACAATCATACATGCATTTTCCAAGGAGGATCCTGCACCATACTCTCGTTACATTTCTCGTTAGATGAATAAGTCACCACTTCCAGCTACAAAAAGCCCAACTAGTCATTAGATACGCAACTTGCTTTGCTCAGTCGCGGGGCAAGTTTTCGGCACGGTAATGGCAACCAATTGATGTATTATTCATATATACCAACTGTGTCCTTTGTCAAAAATTTCCAAATTTGGAAATGCTGATAATTCTAATTTTAATATCTTAAGGAAATGCTTTGTGAGTACTTAGCTACTCTCCACTTAAGTTGGTGGATCGATGTTTATTGCTAGTTAACATCCTGTGAAGTAAAAGCAGACCAGGCAGGCAGCCTGGTCTGATGGCTAAGGACTAGGACTTAGGACTGGAGGAACCGCGTTCGATCCCACGTCGGGGAGGAAATTCTTTGCTTCCACCTAAGGCCTGTCGGGCAGTCTATAGGGGGAAAGAGGTGTCGAACCGACCTCTAGCCGAAACGGGTACAGTGGGTGATGACTCCCACCCCAGAAAATGGAGTGGCAGCAATGCCAAATCTACCTCTCTGACTGTCGCGGGGAAACCCATAGTTAAGTACGTAGTTTAGATGATATGGACCTTCCGTATAGTAAGTCGATCTCTGGGAACCTGGGGTAATGCCTAATTAGAGTAAAGTCTACATTACGGTCTAGAGTCTGCGGTAAACAAGCAAAAAAACATTACTTGTTCATTTGTGCTCAAGTAAATTCTTGATTGCAATGCTTGAAGGATGACACATCCACAAATGACTCTAAAAATCTCGAAATGTTTAAATGAACTGTCATGTAATTTGTAAAATGTTAGCGGATTGACGGCATGATAAAGATCCTATATTTGCCGTCCAAAAATCATCGAACATTTTATATCGAGCTCCAGTTAATGTATTGGGAATGGTGTCCAACGTTAATCATTGGCCCAGCTCTCTTATAACAGGGTTACATGGTAGATTGAAATATGGACAAAGTTAATTAGTTTTGGACATATGAGTATACTTGGAGCAACATCCATTTGCTCTGAATTATGTAGTATGCTCAGCTTTTCCCTTTAAATATAAAGTGGCTCCACGCTACTTATAATTGCTTTGACAAGCTATTTTTACCGTTTATGACGATCGGCATGAAATCGACAAGAAAAGCATATTGGTTTATATGTAACCACTTGATCATGACATTGCTTTATACCACTTAAACCAACAAAAAATGAAATGAAAAATCAATATTCCTAGGAATGGTCAAAGTTCGTAGCGATAGTACATTGCCATTTATGTGTCTGCTTCTTAAATAGAGCCATCTGACATAAACACGTCAGATCGCTTTGATAAGTTAACTATCGACAAGC
The DNA here is from genome assembly GCA_004115045.4 of Sinella curviseta. Lineage (NCBI taxonomy): Eukaryota > Metazoa > Arthropoda > Collembola > Entomobryomorpha > Entomobryidae > Sinella > Sinella curviseta. The sequence continues at coordinate 11,600,800 of CM023203.3, forward strand.
AAACTCCTCAATCCTGGCGTAACGCAGTTCCATCTGGACTGGACACCTGCACTACGTTGGAGGAATCACTAGAAAAATCTTCGAACATGGAACGGGGAAACTCAATGTACGACTCAATGAAAGTGTTTCTGTATTTCGGCAAAATTATTGGCTATTTCCCCATCACAGGACTTATTTCAAAACGGAATGATCTTCAAAACCTAAGCGTCAGGTAAGGATAATTGTATACAATTTATCAATATATACACAAGCCACGTTTCAGTATTCACATTTATGTAGGACACGGTCTCTGTCCGGCGTCATCCCAGTAGTCGTTATATCCACACTGGTCATCTACAATGTGCTCAATTGGTATGCCTTCCTTTCCGGCGAATTCAAGAGCAGTCCAATGGGCTTCGCCTGTAACTCGGCTGTGATAATTTTCACAACTACGGGACTCTGCATGGTGGTATTCATGTTCAGAAATGCTGAGAAATTATTAGGTTGCGTTCGGGAATGGGGGGAGATGCAGACAAAATTCCAGATAAATGACAAACATCTCCCCAAAGTTGTCAATTTAATAACATGCGTCGTCTTAATATCAGCCATTCTGGAAAATGCGGCGTTCCATGCGGAGGTATACTTTGAACACCAGAAAAGCCTCAAGGATGGAAGGCACAATACATCCGTCCTGAGCGCGTACTGGCAACTTCACTTCAACTACAACTCGCGCCAATCACGACTGATCCCGTATCACGATTTCTTCTCTGCTCTATTCTTCATTTCCAACAAATTTGCAATTTATGCTATCAACTACGCCGACATTCTTATTTTCATTGTTGCCACAAATTTCTATCGACGATTTCAGCTACTCAACAAATGCTTGCTGGAATTCGCCGCAAGGTCACGAAATGATTCAAGCAAGCCAGATTCAGCAAGAGATTCAAATGGCAAGAACACATCAATCTGGAAAATATTTGTACTGGAGCATGAAAAGTTTGTCGCATTGCTTGCATCATTTTCAAATCTACTATCGCCGCTCATTATGGTATCCTCAATCAACAACATTTTCATCATCGGGTTTCATTTCAGCTACCTGTTGCATTCGACAAAGCCGCATGATGAATTGCTAGATGGACAGAAAGTGTGGCGTCAAATATATCGCACTTGGGCCGTCATTCATATGGTCGCCAGGGCGTACATCGCGTTCAGTTCCTGTGCCAAAGTCAATCGACACTCTCACGAGTTTCTGGAGGTACTGGATATGTGTCCCACTGAGTTCTTGAGCAAAGAGGTTTGCACCAGCACACTTTTAATTATGCAGAAGCTGTAAATAGAACACGGTGATAATATTTTAATGACGTGTTTTGTAGGTGGAACGAGCAGAGTTGAAACTGAGGACGGACACAATCGGATTCAATTGCGGAAACCTATTCACCATAACAAGATGCTTCATACTGAAAGCCTTGAACGTGATATTCACATTTGAGATAGTACTGCTCCAGTCGCCTTCCGACCATGCAGGATAAATACATAAATTCGTCGCATTTTATTTTATTTTGTTGTTCTGGAGAACCGCTCGAAAAACTTTAATTGTAAAAGATAATTAAATTTTAATCAGGGTTGGCTAGCATTATCCTCAAAACAAAATATAGCTGCGCAGAATTATATAGGTAAATTTTGAATCCTGTAGGGCAAAATAATCCTGTTATTGTCGATGTAATACAAGATAGATTAATATCAGCATGTCCTGAAAACATGAGTAGTCAGCATGAGTTTCGGCTCCTCTTTCAGAACAATAGACGTCTATTACCTAAAACAAATTTAGGAATCTGGTACTGGAATTTTCTGGACATGTTCTGGTATTAACGTGGGAATAAACCTAAACCAAAAATTCATTAAAATTGCATACATAGTATTGGTTTAAATCTTAGAGTGTAACATAAATATGCGTGCATTAAATTTAGTACGCGTGAATTTCATGAAGAACATGGACAATGAATTGGGTTTGTATACCGTCAACCAAAGCATTTGTTGTGTATATATTTCAAAAATTTTAAACTTAGGCATTAAGGACGTAATGGTTTAGCTTTTCGGTAATGTCAAAGTAAAACGACATAACATAATAACATAGATTTAATGCAACGTAAAACCATATGAAAATCTCTACAACAGCCATCATGTAATATCAATAGCGTACGTTATGCTTAAGTCCTATCCCACTTATACACCTGGAGTCCAAAAATATAAGCAATCAAGAATTTTAGATGAAGTACTTTGAAATCCAGCAGGAACGCCGTCTAATATTAATAAATAGCAAGCCCCTGATATTTAGGCTACAATCCAGTTCTATGGGAGACGAGAATATATAAGTTTCATAATTAGTTATCTGGCATATATTTTAAGCTATATCCATTAACTATGAAATGAGTTTTGTAAGTAACTTTAACTTTGTCACTCGAAGGTGAGCTATATCATTTTGAACAGCTTTAGCACTATAGTTTTTAAAGCATTATGGATTATTGCCGAATGACATGAAAACGTATAATAGCCCATCGGTCAATATTTGGCCGTGACACTGGATTCAGCAGTATGAGCAGTACAAATTGTCGCAATCAATACTCCTCACCTCAGAGTAGTCTGGAACGGAAGTGTTGGGTTTCCAGCGCTAAGCAACGTGGAATTATTGTAACAGCTCTCTGGTATTCGTTGTTGAACTGCTAGCTCGGATTAAGATCACAAATAAATAGATAAAGAACACAAATACTTAAAAATTTTAAGCAACATCTAATTTTTAAATTATAGATTTGGTCATATATAATCTTGCCAATTTGAAACCTGCAATATATTTGTTCAAAATTATTTAACTAATTTGATGTAAGTATGCTGGACAAATGTGATGCGCCACCACACCAGGGGAAGGATGCTTGGTGTGAAAATATTCCCAATGTACTAGACAAATGGGAAGGAAACTCTGCGAACAAAAGACGGTCGAACTCAATGTACGAATCCATGAAGGTTTTCTTGTACTTCGGTGAAATCGTTGGATACTTGCCAATTACATGCCTTTGTTCTAATTCGAACAATATGGAAAGTGTACGTGTCAGGTAGTAGGAGATATTCAATGTACATTTATTTTAATGTGATCCTCTTTGAATAACGGATTGATCTACAATTATTATTTTTTCAGGAAACGATCTCTCTCCGGAATGATGTCAATTCTCGTCATATCCACACTGGTCATCTACAATGTGATCAATTGGTACGCATTCTTTGCCGGCGAGTTTGAAAAGAGTCCTTTAGGCATCGCTTGCAGCGCGGGTATGATTGTGTTTACATCCATGGGATTATACATGACCGTTTTTATGTATAGAAATTCAGAGAAATTGCTGTACTGCGTACGTGAATGGGAAGCGCTCAAAACCAAATTTCAGACGAAAGACAAGCATCTTCCTATAATACTCAATTTCATATCAAGCTTAATATTAACATCGGCCATCCTGGAAAATGCGGTGTTTCATGCGAATGTCTATTTTGAATACCGCAAACAGTTGAAGGAAGGAATCCAAAATACATCCGTCCTGCGTGCGTACTGGCTCTCGCATAACTGGTCCCAATCAAAAATTATCCCATACAGCGATTTCGTGTCTGTTCTATTTTTTGTTGCCAACAAATTTGCCATTTATGCGATCAACTACGCAGACATACTAATTTTCATAATCGCTACAAATTTCTACAGAAGATTTAAACTACAGAATCAAGTCATGCTGGAGTTCATTGGCGAGGCAGGGACATGGTCAGCCGAAAATGGAATTTCAGCATGGAATATGGTGGTGCGGGACCATGAAAAACTTGTCGGACTGCTCAAAAAGTTTTCACAAATTCTCGCCCCTCTCATTTTTGCGTCCACAATAAACAACATGTTCATCATCGGACTTCACTTTTGCTTCCTTATGCGGCCGTCACAGCAATCTGACGAGGTCCCGGATGGGCGGAAAATGTGGCGTCAACTCTATGCTATGTGGTCGGTAGTTCATATGGTGGCGCGAGCATACATCACGTATAGCTCATGTGCAAAAGTTAGCCGGTATGCCAACGAATTTCTGCAGGTTCTGGAAAAGTGTCCCACGGATTATTTCAGCAAAGAGGTATGCAATTGTACTACTGTCGTTTATTCAATTAATATATATAATATATACAATGATACAATGATTGTGTTATTACTGCGTACGTTTCACAGGTGGAACGCTCAGAGATGAAGCTGCGGACAGGGACCCTCGGATTTAATTGCGGAAACCGATTTGTAATCACGAGATGCTTCATTCTGAAAGCGTTGCATGTGATATTCACATTTGAGATAGTTCTGCTTCAGTCGCCACACGACGATCGCTCGTAAATTACAACGTACGCAAATTCCTCCTTTTGCAGCTTGCTTCAACTTTGTGAAGTGGCATTTAAAACAATTCGAATGAAGCATTACGATGACTTTGCACAAGTTACCATGATATGAATAAAGTTCATTTACCTTTAATTACGGACTTACCTTCATAATGTGACATTCAAATTGAGCATTAATTGGATAATCAAAACAACAGTCGGTTAAATTCGGATAGCTGTAAAAAATAATCAAACAATATTTTATTTTTGCTTAGCAGACACGTGGATACAAAGAAATGAATTAAAAAATTAAAAATGTGAATGTTTACTGAATAAACACTTCTGGTCGCAATTATATATGAGCGTTAACGCATATATATGGCTTTATCTAAATGTCCAATAATCTTCATCAGGAAACTTGAAACATTCACGTGTTGTTTTTCAAGTGGTTGGAAAGGTAATTTCATCCGGACAAGTTTACTTTATTCTATTGCTTGCAGCAGGTGGATCGCCAATTAATAAACAACATTGTAAACTTTTTAAAAAATGTCCAATTTAATAATGGAATATTCGATCAGCAGGAGTCAATGTTTGACAAGTGTGAAAGTACACTTGCCATATCAAATATGTCTACACTGCCGTCTAGAATTTGTCAGATTATAATTGTACAAGTAGCTATCCGCGAGTCCTCGTTACTACGGACATTTATATCATATAAATTCAATTAGGTGTAAATACAGCAAAAATTTCATAGGGTAGCCGAAATTGGCTGGAAATTGTATAACGATTCCAACTTAATAAAAGAGAATAAAAGAGAAAAAGTTTTACTCGATTCACATTGTTGATCGCATCTCAAAATCATAGATCAACAAAATCCTTCAGGTCCCAAATTTATCGCCAAGTGTTTGACAAGTCTGTGGTCGATTTATGACATATTAGATCACATGGATAAGTTAACTAGTGACAAAAAGAAGCAGACATGGTTTGACACCGATTCAAGAGGATTTGTCTCTTTTTCTACTCTGGAAAAATCGGAAGAGAGATTTAATAATGGTAAACGGGACAACTCAATGTATGAATCTATGAAGGTGTTCCTATATTTTGGTAAAATCATGGGATATTTGCCAATCACAGGACTATTTTCTGAATCAAATGATGTACAAAATATACGCGTCAGGTAGGGATTCCTATGTTGGTCTCGTTAATATTTGCATCCATAAATATACATATATACAAATAATCGTTTACATTTTTTTCAGAAAATTATCTCCCTGTGGTCTCATTTCGATTTTCGTCATATTTACACTGGTCATCTATAATGTGATTAATTGGTACGCGTTCCTTGAGGGAGAATTCAATAGCAGTCCTCTAGGTATTGCTAGCAGCGGGGCAACGGTTGTGTTCACATCCACAGGACTTTACATGGTCGTCTTCATGTACAGAAATGCGGAGAAATTATTGGCTTGTGTTCGGGACTGGGCAGCAATGAACACAAAGTATCCGACAAGTGATGAATATCTCCCCAGAATAATCAATTTGATAACGGGAGTCATGTTGATGTCTGCCATTTTGGAGAACGCCACATCTCACGTGGGTGTTTATTTTGAGCACCAGATACATTTGAAGGATGGCAAGCACAACATGTCCATCTTGCTTACGTACTGGCAAGAACACTACACGCGGCAAGCAGAAATAATCCCTTACAGCCCATTTCTTTCCCTTCTATTTTTCATTGCAAACAAACTCTCCATTTATGCCATCAACTGCGGTGATCTCCTTATTTTCATCGTCGCCATCAATTTCTATCGACGATTCCAATTATACAATAAATGTACGCTAGAGCTTATAGGAAGGGATCGGATAGGTTCAAATGAGAAGGGCATTGCGACTTGGAAACTATTGGTGAAGGACCATTACAAGCTCATCAAATTGCTGACGCCGTTTGGGAAGCTGCTCTCTCCTCTCATTTTTGTATCGCTCATTGGCAATATTTTCTATATCGGATTTCATTTTAGTTTCCTGCTCCGTCCAATGAAAGCCCGTGTTGAGATGTGTGACGAACGGAAAATGTGGGGTCGAATCTACGCCATATGGGCTGTTGTTCATATGGTGTCCAGGGCATATATCGCATTCAGCGCATGTGCAAGCGTTAGTCAACACGCACACGAATTCCTTGAGGTTTTGGAGAAATGCCCATCTGCATGTGTGAGTAAAGAGGTATGTAGTATAACGCTTTCATTTATGAAAACATAAGTCATACAGCATGGGCGACAATGTTTGATCAATGTGCTTGGTAGGTTGAACGCGCAGAGTTGAAATTGAGGACGGACGCAATCGGATTTAATTGCGGGAACCGATTCACCATCACACGATGCTTTATTTTGAAGGCCTTGAACGTGATATTTACATTCGAGATAGTGCTCCTCCAATCTCCATCTGATGATTTCGGGTAAATGAATGAATGAACCGGATTTTAAGAACATTTACACGAAAGTATAGTTAGGATTGGTACACTTAGGACACCGTTCTACTAAACCAACAAGGAAATTGGTTTTGTAAGTTGGAAGCCGTATTACGAAATACTAAATCTTATCTCGCTGTGTTGTTACTTTCTGGATCATATTTACAAATATGGTCTGGTGCGTATTTAAAAAAAAATATTGTGTGCAATTTGAGCGTAGGCAGGTCAACATCAATAAACTGGGAACCGCGTCGCATGTTATAGTGGACATATCTATAAAATCATTTAAAGGAGTTTTTATATTAGTTAGCAGTCAAATAAACTGTCAAAGATATATCAAGTGCGCAACATCATCATTAAAAGTTTGCAAGGGTGGTTGTTTCTAACTGTTGCAGTCAATTGTCAAGTTTTAAAATAAGACGCTTACTGGTTTAATTTATTTGTAATCGATTGGTGAAAACAGAATTTCAAAATTTCCTTCTGTTCCCCATATATTATTGGGAAGAACAGAGATGGTGAAGTTAATTGCTGGCCTACATATTATAAATTATACATTACAAGCAATTAAGTAAATTGGAACTGCATAGTTCGGTGATATAAAATGCCAATATGAATAAAGGAAAATAGTAAAATAGTCATGCATGCCATATTACTCATGCTTCGTAGGTATGTATTGATTTTCTTCATTCGTAATAATACTTGGTTATCATATTCCAACACTGTCGTCACAACTTTGGTTTAAAGCCATAGAGCCTGGTTTGCACACTAATTCATCACGTTAAAAATGATACTACACACATAGTGGATTGCAATTGAACGGTAACTTACGGCCCATGCTAAATCCTAAATCTAGGCGGCTATGATTTCGACAACTGCGGTGCTAAAATCTGAGCCCAGGTCACCTGGGAGATCTTGGTGAGGGCTTTCGGATGAGCTATGTATCATTCAAATCGATTCACACACTTCGGAGTTACGGCGCCCGCAATATTGGATGGACCCAAAACGTTGCACTTGCTGTGTTAAAGGGGTATTTAAGCGAGGGAGACTGCCACCCCACCAATATTGCTGGCGCCGAAACTCCGAAGTGTGTGAATCGATTTGAATGATACATAGCTCATCTGAAAGCGCTCGCCGAGATCTCCTAGGTGACCTGGACGATTTGTATCACCACACTGGTCGAAATCATCGCCGTCTAGATTTGCGATTTAACATGGCTTACAAGTTACGGTTCAATTGCAATCCACTATGTGTGTACGTACTCGTTGAGCCATGATTTAACATGGGAAATTCAGTCTACCGTTATTAGTCGTTGTAATGTATCACAAACGTTTGTCGCGTCATGATTTGTTTTGACAAACCTACCAAGAATCACATTTACTGACAGGTTCGTGCAAATTTGGAATTTAGGTCGCGTTTCAGATCCGTATGTACTGAACCAGCGCGATTGTGCCGATTGGAAACTCAAACAAAAAGCCTATGCCGCTGTAGTGCTTTACTCTTTTTCCCAATAAAAGCTTGTGATTTCTTGTGTGAAACGATATAGTAACAAAACTTCATACGTATCATATTCATCATATATACTTCGTAATATATTGAACTATTAGTACTTTGGGTACATATTGATTTCGCGGGACCCGTAATTAAATATCAATATATTATTTTGCTATACTTTCAAGCTTTGCTATGATGGAAGCGATGCTAATGCTTAAGGTAAAAGAATTGACAACTGAACATATCCAGTAGTTGTAGCAGCAGGCTTGTGGACAAATTCAATACAATGTGTTAGCTTTCTTGGATTTAATTTCAATTATACATACGTTTCATTTCAAACAATTATTGACAACGCAACTCTCAAAATATATACGAACTTGTTTCCTAGTGACTTGAGTTGCAGAGTATTTTGAAGATATCGAATATATTGACATCTAATTAATCAAACGTTGCCTACTGAACTTTTGCCCATTAATACAGCGTATAGAATGAAAATCTGTTAGTTAAAACTTTCTGGAATGCTTTAGAAAGAAGATACTTTTCGATTTGAAGAAAAGTCCAGTGGCTAAGCCATGGCATCCGCGACACAGATTGTCACCATTTTTGCACTTTTTCTTTCCATTCACCCAGAGTGTTCACATTGTAAAGATGCATCAATTAGGAAATATGAAATTTCTTCACTAAAGGACTTCCCACGGGATGTTTACTATCACCACGTGGGCAGAGAATGGTTGCCAAAGTTTGACGCCTCAGGAGCAACATTGTCGCAGATTGCATCGAACCAGACGATTACATTCGATATATCCATTCTTCTGAAGCTATTCCAGAGCTCGCACTGCCACATCGTCATAGACAACTATGGTAACTATGACATCGGCGCATCTGAGACGAGTGCAGTTCATAGGCGGCCAACTATTGCAATGCTTCAAAATAAAGTCACGAGAAATGTCCATTACAGTTACTTTCCAATCTGGGTTCGGTATGGTTATGATCATCGTAACAAAAGCGTAATGGAACACCATGAGAACGGATCAACCTGCAAACCATCTATATATTTTGCGCCTTCGACATTTGATGAAATGAGGAGTAGCCCCGATGTTTGTTTTCGATTGGACGTTTTAAAGTATACCGTGAAGTCGAGACCTTGGATTTGTCAGATTCTAATATCGATACAAGTCCCTCCGCCGTTTATAAGGGGTATTAGATATCCGCTCGTTATCAAGTACGCTGTTAGCAAAGATACTGAGGCAAAGTTCCTTCGACCGATTCCTTCAATGGTACCCAAGTTTCACATGTTCGTAGCTCACGAAAGATTGCCACCAATTACCGAATCGGTAGAAATATACCTTAGATCCATTATGCATTCCGAAATGTATGTAAATGCATATCACCCCATATTTGATCCAGTCGCTTCAACAAAAACTCTAGTGGTTACATTGAGGGAATGCAATATGCAGACAGTTTCTCGGGCTATCTGGGTAGCGAATTATTGGGACAAGTTGGAATCTGCTGACCCGTCGTTCATGTACACCACGATAAAATTCTCAACTATCACACAAATTTTAAATCATACAAGGATCGAGAAACCTCAACGGTGGACAATTGCCATCAAAGCGGCGTATGGAACACATCTTTTCAAATTTATTCGCGACATGAAAGTATGCAAAAGCAGACTTGCTTACAGGAGAGGACTGGGTCGAACATTTGATTCTCATGTAACAGGTATATCCGATAAATTTTCAAACGGTGTTGCGTCTATGCTTCTTGACATCATGTCAAACGCTACATTCACCCAGGGCATTCATGCCAAATGCTCTTATGGCGGAAAATCGTTTGTGTACACCGGAAGGAAACACGATATCGGATCCGATCTAGAATTGCACCTGTTCGCAGTTCCAAGTAACGTTACCAAAGTATTTTCTTTGTCGTACCAGGAGAAAATTCACAACTTGGCATTTGTAAGTTGTGGTGGCAAACGGGACAAAAGGGGTCATTCAAATAGTACGTTACGCAGTGAGGGGTAGGGTGGGGGTCAGCGGCGAGCGTAACCGTCCATTTACGCGTAATGTTAAAAGTGCGTAACATGGGGAGGGGTGGGGGTCGAAAAAGTGGCATTTTTGGCGTAACGTACTATTTGAATGGTCCCAAACATCATTTGGATTGTCGGAGCTGCTTCGTGTCTACAGCTGGATCATTTGGTTGGGCATTCTCACATTTTCAACTGTTTTGTCGGAACTTCATCGTCGAGTAACTCACAATTCCTCGCGACTTCTCCACGTGCTCTCTGTCGTTAAATTGCTGTTGGAGCAGGGCGACCCGTTCATGCGTCCTTGGTGTAAGAAGCTTTACATGAGATTCACGATATTGTCTATTCTGCTGATGGGAATAGTTATCAGCAACGGATACAAAAATGACAATATTTCTCATACGATATCTCCAAGAGAGTTGCGGCTGTATTCCAGATTTGACGAGCTGGTAAAGGATGGTTTCACGGTACACGTAAGACCAACTCAAATTTCTTTTGACCTACCTAATTGGAAGTTTAGCTCCGTTAAAGCGTTTTCAAATTGAACAGCCGGTATACGTCCACATACAAAACATGAGATGCAATCCGCGGAACCTGAACCGGAGCTTTCCATACTAGACTTTATCCTGTTTACAAAAAGTTTAAACCATCATCTGAATTGAACGAGTGGGAGGATTTATTGCATGAAATTAATATTGCGCCGCAGATCATACGCGTTCTGCGACGACGTTCTTCTCCCCATCACAAAAGCGTTCAGTTGTTCCGAAGCACATTTATGAGAAACACGTCAGAATGGATGAGCATTAGACCAAATCAGTACAGCTGTGTGGAAGAGAATATGAACGAAAAGCTGCTGGAACCTCAATCAAAACTCTTGTGGGAGCATCTGGAAGCGTGCAATAAATCTGCGCTATTACTTCCAACACATGTGACAAATGAATATGCCGCTAAACTGTTTCATGCTCACAAGAACTATATGATATATGTCGGTAAGGAATCCTATGCAAATATTCCCCTCGGATATCATATTACTTCCCTGCATTCCAGTATCGTTAGGAGAATTCACGCCTTCGTGCATTCTGGAATATAGAACTGGTGGTCGGATTTTGTTCAGCGGAGAATAAGATTCGCGCCAGTATTGAAGGACATGTCAATAAAGCCACCCAACATGCAAGGAAATATAGCAAAATTGTTTTTGGTGTTAATATACGGAACTTTGATAGCTTTTGCCAGCTTTCTAGTGGAAATTGTTTCTGGCATTTGTCGTTATATTGTGCATATTTACAGGCGTCTTGTTAGGTTTATTCAAGTACTATTACAGTCCGAAATAATTTGGTAGGTTAAGTAATGTAAATATATATATTTTATTAAAGTTAACAATAAAGGAAATTGCATTACCATTACAAAGCAACATATTATCGAGAAGAACCAGTAATTTGAAGTATCGTTAAATACAGTAGTAATATTATCGAAATGTATGAATTATTTGTAACGTTTGCTGCTATTTATTAGCGCATCATGTACGTTTATTCCGTCGTCAGATGAATCATTATAATTCGGCAGCCATCTAATATGGCAACTGCCATTTTTGGCATGTAGTTTGGATGTATACAATATCATTACATATAATCGAAACGAAACGAAATCCAATCATTGTGCTGATAAGACCACTGCAATTAAATAACCGCAAAACGTACATTCTTATGGTTCTAGTTTCCGGCTAGCAAGGTCGGGCAGAAAAGTTGTGGTCACCGGAATAAGCAGCTAAAGTTATTTGATTCCTGACAACAATAACAGGTTACGAATATAAATCAAATTAGATGCAGCAATATTTTGTCAGGATGCCAAATGATAGTGATTTATAACTGTAGTTTTGGTTGGCTATGTAAATTAAAAAACTACCATTCTGGTTAAAATTCTATGGTACGATCAGATTTTTCTGAATGAGCGGAGTTACGGTGTAATCAGTTTAATGACGTAGTACAATGTTGAGTAAAGTACATGGTGTCAACGGAAATAGCGGTACTGAATACTATTGTTAATGAATGTTTAATATCAATGAAGGAGAGCAGTCTTTTGAACTGAAGTTGGAGCTCAAAGATCCGATTGTCCTTTCTGAGCCCACATTCTGCCACTCAGAAGCAAGTTCAGTCCTTCAGTGGAGTATGCTGATGCAACCAGTTCTGCGAATATTGTGGCAGCTTTTTCCAAAGCATTATAATGATTAGCAAGCGTCTATACCGAGTCATCGAAGCAACTTCTAAAGTTGCCTGTATATTCGGTGCTACCACATTACAATTTGATGCTAATTTACGACTCTTCAAACAAACCACTCAGCCGTGTAAACTGAAGCGATTTCGCCGCAACGTGGCTCTTGCAATTTCCAGCAATATTCTGCAACTGGCAGCAGTTATACAGTGTAACCTAGAATGCAGGGGATCAATGTTCTACTTGGCGCTACTAAACTGGATGGCATTGACAGTGTTCACATTCATGTTCGCCGTTATGGCGTTCAAACTGGATGATGTGTGCAGAATTTGGAACCGCACACTAATTTTGTATCGTAGAATTCATAGTAAGTTTAGTTTCTTGAACTCAAAGCACCTATAAATAAGCCATATTTTTGTCATTCTACATTTAACTGTGCCTTACAGACGAATATCTACCGGGTGTAAACTTGGAAACGTGGTGCAGCAATATCTACCTGGAACTGATGTTGCTGGTCTTCGGAGCTGCAGCTGTTATAATCCTTGGATTTATGTCGTTGGATGTCGTATACAATAACATTAATTCCCCAGTTTACATTGACCACCTTATTTCAAATTCAATCCATTTCCACTTCCCGGTAGCAGTAGTCATTATTGGTGGCCAAATATATTTAAATATTATCCTGACTCTAAGCATTTTAGTGAAGCTACAATTTTCAGTAATTTATGCATTCTACCTAACATTAGTATTATCTACAGAGCTAACGTTGAGCAACCGTGTAAAATATAGGACCTGCGATCAGCTTAGGGAGATACCTGATTTGACAATAATCTACAGAGCATTTCAAATATTAAACGATGACATGATGAAACAATTCGGTGCCGTTCTTGCTATTTGCCATGCTGTATGTACCGTAACACCCATATTTGCCATTGTTGTCCTTTTTCGCTCGTGGAATGTAATAGATTTTCTAGGCAGAGCACTTATTATTTTTGGAACAGCTACTGTGATAGTATTCTGGACGCTAATGCTGCAATTAGGGAAGTGCCTTTTTATTCAAGGAAATGCGCTCCTTTGGTCATGGAATGCATATAATTGGGAGACCAAATTGGATAGAAGATTTATGAGCCAGTTTCGGAGGTCATGTAGGTTGATCATATTCCGAACCGGGAATTTTCTGATTCTCGATAGGATGACTCAGTTTATATATCTAAAAGGTGTACTATGGGGAACGCTAAGGGTGCATTTAACTCTACACTAATTAGTTATAATGGCATAAAACGGTATTAAATATTTCAAAGCTAATGCAAATGCAATTGTATAGAATCATTGTCTTTTATGTACTGGTAGGTTACAAGAGTAATAGGTTGTTATTTTATATTTTAAGACATCGCATTTCCTTACCTATATTTCGCTAATGGAATATATGTCAGTGGTATTCGTATAATAGTCATGCTCACTTTTCATATATATCTTATACATATTGATTATGTACCCGAAGCAATTAGATTAAGTGGCACTAAGCATCTCGGGCAGGCAGTGGCATTCAGATTAGAATACATATATATGTGCATAAGTAAGTACTCCAAGATAGTGTTGAATATATACTTGCTCTTGGTTACTTGAAATAAAATATTTTTATAATAGCTATCGCGCATTGATGTGTAGGACGTGTTTGCGACTAGATTACATATGAATATTTAGGATTTGGAGAACAACTATAAATGGCACTCAACCGTCATAAAGTTTACTTTGATTGGTAGCAATTGTTCCTTGTTTGAATGTGCAATAACCGTGTTGTAATTAGTCGCGATAAATAAATCAAAAAATATATCTAAAGGATATATAGGTTCGAACTACGGGATTTCAGTAATTTTTTGTGAAACATAAACGCTCTTATTCTTAAACGTCTTATGTAATCACGGTTTTATTAGGTTCACAGACCGGTAAACGTATGTGAGTTTTGCGATTCTACTGAGCTATGTCATTACACAGTACACAAATACACTCATTCACTGACGAATTCTAAATAACAAAGTGTTTGTCACAACAAAAATGGCCAGTGTTCCCTGCAGTGACATATTATATATACTTTAGTTTCAACCATGCGATACTTGATTCTCGTTGATAGGAGAGATTATGACATAGGTAAGTAAACAAACATGTCTTCTATCATCAAAACGAACTAGTTCATTTCTTCCGTCGTGACTTTGATTTGCATCGGAAACGAATGCGAATACTTACGTAAATTACTAATGGAAACACAAGCTTCAAATATAGTATACTGTGCATATTAAAATATATTTACACATATTCCCAACCTGTGCTACATGAACTGAAAATTACGTGTCAAAATTTAACCACCAACGCCAGCATATCAGAGCGTTCTAATCTACGTGGACAGTGAAAAGATAAAAAAAACTGCTATATACTATCAATGCAAAAGCATACAACCTTGAATACATTAGGCGTTAGTAATGATGTACACCGCATATTTGGAATACATACATATGCTAATTTACACGTCGTCAATAGCTGGCCAAAATGTTGGATAGGCATTGCATGACAACTGAACTTGGACTTTATCTTGATCGATTAATTTATTTAATCTTACTAAAACACATTAACAATGTAAGCGCTTGGATCTATTCGTGTATCTCCAGCAGTAAAATAACCTACTATGTGCACATATACATATGCATGCAGTGGTTTAACCACTTAAATCAAACCTACCAAATCCACGGTGCAATCTTTCGCCATTTTGAATGTCGTGTTTCATATATACGTAGGTCGAATTTTCATGATGATAAAAGAATGAAAGCGCAAGTTTCCAAGATGAATTATTGGACTAAGATATCGGCAATTGTTGTATTTATCCTGTCTTGTGAAAGCATTCATTGTAAGGATATCGTTTTAGGAGAGTATGGAACTATACCGTTACAGGATTTCCAACCAAGTCAATTTCACAACAAGAAGGACCGTGAATGGTTACATAGGATTCATACCTCAGCGAAAGCTCAGAATGCACTTCAGAATACATTATTCAATATGTCGTTACTCTTGCATGCATTCAAAAATTCGCATTGTCATATCGTTGTCGATAATTTTGACAACTTTGACATTGGGACCACCGAGACAGCCGTAGTTCATCGAAGACCGAGTTTCGCAGTATTTCATAACAAGGAAGCAAAACATGCTCGATTTAGGTATGCTCCAATTTGGGTGCTCTATGGATACGATCAAGTAAATAAAACTGCAATGTATGTGGAGGAGAATAGACGTAGGTGCACGGTTACAGAATACTTTGCGCCAACAAATTTGTTCAACTTGGGCAAAAGCCCCGAAATATGTGTTGGACTGAACGTGTTAAAGTACGCAGTCAAGACAAAGCAATGGCGTTGTGAGGTACTGATATCTAATCAGATTCCGCTGCCGTTTTCCAAGGGTGTTCTGTATCCACTCTCGTTTAAGTACAACGTGGACACGAGTATTGATACACCGTACGTCCGACCTCATCCGCCAATGAGAACGAAGCTGCACATTTTCATACATCACGAAATATTTCCTCAAATAACTAATCGCGTCAAAAAGTACATTCTATCCGTGTTTGAGTCTCAACATTATGCGACTCAGTATCACCCTGTGTTTGATCCACTCTTTCAAACAACACTGCTTCTTGTCACGCTGGCCAATCACAATGACGGGCGTATTGTTAACATCAGTCAAACATTGACCTACTGGAATAAATTGGAGACAACAGAAATCTCATATAAATCCCGACCAGTTGAAATCTCAACCATTCCAGAAATGTTGGAGCATCTGCCGGAGGAGTTGCCTTTACGTTGGTTAGTTAGACAAAAGGTTGGATACGGAGATCATATTTTCCAGTTTACAAGAAACATGCAAGAATGTATAAGTGGAGGTAGTGAAGAGTATCTGCAACAGCGGGGCTCTAAGGCTGAGGTAAAAGAAATTAATGCAAACGGTGTTGCATCAATGCTCCTTGATAGTGTAGCCAACGCAACCGTCATGTTTGAACGGCATCGTGATAAATTCTGCCATAACAAAAAACCATTCTTGTACTCTCAAACACCATACCTGCCAGCTGACATAAATTTGAATGTGTTTCCAATTCCGACCAACTTGTCCGATGGGGTTGCTTTGGCCTTCAAAGAGCAGGTTCACAATTTGGCATTCGTCAGCTGTGGCGGCCGAGTGGTAAATACATCATTTGGACTAAGGGAGTTGCTGCGCGTGTACAGTGTCACTGTGTGGATTGCTGTTGTTTTCTTTTTAATAATTTTGACAGAATTCCATTGCAAGCTTTCCAACAATTCGTCACGAGTTAACCATATGTTGTCAATCATCAAATTGTTCATGGAGCAGAATGATCCCTTTAGACCAACTTGGTGTAGCAAATCTTACATGCGATTTACAATATTTGCAATACTATTAGCGGGAATTGTTTTAAGTAATGGGTACAAAAATAGCAATGTTTACAACATGATATCGCCGAGACAGCTGCTGCCATACACCAAGTTTAGCGAACTAGTGAAGGACAAGTTCACTGTCTATGTGAGACCAAGTACGATTGCTATTTCAATAGGCGACTGGACATTCAAAACGACGGATGATTTTATAAACTGGGTGGCCGGTATACGACAACATGAATCTCACAGGATTCAATCTGCGGAAAAGTTGTCCGGATACTTTTCAATATCAGATTTTTTGCAGTTCAGAAAAAAATTCGGGTCAGAGTCTGAAATATTAGACTATCATGTCCTCCTCAAACATACTGATTCAGGCGCGACTGTGTTGAAGAAGCACTCGTCCCTTCATCCCAAAAGTGCAGAAGTTTTCAGAAAAATATTCCTAAGAAACATATCGCAGTGGTTAAACCTCAACAAGAACACGTACAGATTACGGGAGGCAGAAATAAAAGAAATGCTGCTGAAGCCCCATATGAAAAGTTTGTGGGACCACTTGGAGTCTTGCAACAGATCTGCATTGTTATTGCCTGCGCATTTGGCAAATACATATGCGTCAAGACTGTTCCAGTCTCATCCCGACTATAAGGTATATGTCGGAAAGGAATCGTATGGAAACATTTCAATTGGATTTCACATTACTGGACCGTTTCATCCTAATGTGATTAGGAGGATGCAGGGGTTCATGCTTTCTGGGATATGGAACTGGTGGTCAGATTTCATTCGCGAGAGGATGAGATTCACGCCGATTCTGAAAGATACGTCATTAAAGCGGCCCAATATGAAAGGCAACGTGGCAAATGTATTTCTGGTTCTAGTATATGGAATATCCATAGCTCTCTTCGGCTTTTTACTGGAAAGCGTATTTAGTATTTGTCGCAATATTGTCTATTTTTGTGGGCGTATGGTTTCCTTTGTCCAATCCAAATGGAATGACCTGAATAATTGGCTGTTAATTCTGAAGTGAAATTGATGTAATTTGTTCGCGGAAGCCATCTTCAGTGACTCTTGTCATACCTATTTTGTCATTACTCATTAAGCTAGTAAAAGTAAACTTCTTGTAATTTCTTACTTACTGGAAAACGAATGTGTTTATGGGATTAAAGTGAATCCTTTAAGTGTGTCTACTTGAAAGATTCACCAAACACCAAGATATAAAAATATTAATATTAGCAGAAGTAATGATATAGTTTATACTGGTTAGTACTTATGCATAATTCCAGCATAGGTGTAGGTAGCACTTATCTTTCGAAACTCAACTACCTTTCATTACCATAAGTATCGTGAATACGAAACATACATTAAATTTCATACGATGAACTTTGTAAAATAATATATTGTATACTTCTTGTGTATACCAGATCTAACACTTAATACGTCTGGAATTCCTCGATATATATCGGCAGTATTTTTTATATTAGTGCTCAGCTTTCCTCATGTAATACTACTAATTTTAAGATGGTTGTCTAATGATGGGAAGCAACTACGAGCTTCATCATTATCGATTAATACATTTAATATCCCTAAAAGTTTGCAATCCTACATTATAAGTACATAGATCGATAGCCATTTTCAAATATCTGCAAAGGCTAAACACGGAAGATTTAAATCGTAGCTGAAACAAAAGTGCTAGTTTGAGCACACGTGTAAAATTCGCCATCTTAAGTTTCTTGGCAAGTAATAAAGAACGTCTAACAATTACTGTTTGAAAATGCATTTTGAAATTAGTCTATCCCAGGTGGTTGTAATTACCCTGTGTTGTCGATTCGATTTTATTCATTGTAAAGGTTCCGCACTCAGTAAGTTTGAGATCGTACCTTTCCAGGATTTCCACTCAAGTCGTTTTCACCATGAAGAAGACAGGGAATGGTATACTACGATTGAAGCGTACACAAAAGCTCAGACATCACAGCGAGGGACCGCTTTCAATATTTTGGAACTTTTAAAACTGTTCGAGAACAGAAATTGTCACATTGTGATAGATAACTTTGGCAATGCGGACATTGGCACACCGGGAATACCAGCAGTGATCAGAAGACCTCACGCTGCCATTTATGAAGATAAAGAAACCGAGCATAATCGATATAGGTATACTACAATTTGGATTCCATTTGGATGCGACCACGGAAATCTAAGTGTTATGACTGTTCATCGGCACCATTTGAAGTGCAAAACATCAGAATATTTTGCGCCTGTGAACTTTGTATTCTTGAACTTGGCTAAAAATCCGGATATCTGTGTTCGCCTTGACGCTTTAAAGTACGCAGTCAAAACGAAGCCATGGAATTGTCAAGTTCTCGTTTCTATTCAGGTTCCACCACCGTTTCGACAGGGTGTTCGGTATCCTCTCAGCTTTAAATACAATGTAGACAAAATTATTGAGCAAAGATTTATTCGACCTGTCCCGACAGCGGTGACCAAACTACACATATTCATAGGCTACGACAACTTTCACCACATAAAATCTAATGTGAAAACGTTCATTGCATCTGTGAAAGAGTCTGAACGGCACGCTACACAATTTCACCCAGTTTTTGATCCAATCGTCGGAACAATAACCATCATGGCCTTTTTCCATCACGGCAATGACGGACCGGCTTTTAATATTAGTCTAGTATCGACTTATTGGAAGAAGTTGGAGTCACGATATTTCTCATATCGGTTTACCTCGGTACAGTTGTCAACCGTTTCGCAAATTTTCCAGCATCATACGGAGGAGAAACATACACGGTGGAACATTGATCTTATATCGGGATACGGAAAACATATTTTTCAATTTATAAGAAACATGCAAGTTTGCAAAAGCGGGCTTGGCCTGAGTCGAGAGTTTCGTCGAAAGCGAAAGTCACCGAAAGAATATTTAGCAAACGGCATTGCATCAATGCTTCTCGACATTATTTCAAACGCTACCGTCGTCTTCGATGATTATCGTGACAAATATTGTCATAACCGAAAATCGTACAAATATGTCACGAGAACATATCTGCAACCAGATCTGGCATTAAATGCGTTTGCAATTACGACTGACATGTCGGGCGTCCTTGTTCTATCGTTCCGAGAGCAGATTCACAACTTGGCTTTCGTGAGCTGTGGAAGTCGAGGAGTAACGACATCATTTGGGCTATCAGAGCTGCTCCGGGTGTACAATATGACTGTTTGGGTAGCAATTCTGGCCTGCTCAATAATTTTAATAGAACTTCATCGTCAGATTTCTAACAATCCGTCACGACTTATGCATATCTTTTCCATTATGAAATTATTTCTGGAGCAGAGCGACCCATTCAGGCCATTTTGGTGCAACAAAATTCACATGAGATTTACAATCGTGGCTTCCTTAATGGTGGGAATTGTTATCAGTAACGGGTACAAAAATAGCAATGTTTACAATATGATTTCGCCCAGAAAATTGGTGCCGTACACAAAGTTTGGCGAACTGATAAATGATAGCTTCATTGTTTATGTGAGGCCAAAAGATATTAAAATTAAAATAAAAGCATGGAAATTTAATACCACAGATGATTTCTCAAACTGGGCGGCAGGTATACGAAATCAAGATTCACACGAAATTAAATCATCGGAACGAATGACGGGGTACACACCATATCACTTGCTTCAATTTCCGCACAAATTTGTAGCAGTTTCTGAAATATCGGAGTGGGCCAGCTTGCTCGCAAATATGAAAATTAGAAACTCAGCCATGTCGATTTTGAAAAAGTACTCGTCACTTCACCACAAATGCGCAGAAGTTTTCAGAGGAATATTTCTCAGCAATGTATCGCAATGGAGTAAACTTAGTGAGAACAAGTACAGATTAATGGGGAAGAAGATAAAAGCAAATCTACTAGAACCACACGATAAATACATGTGGGATCACTTGGAGACTTGCAACAAATCTGCACTGTTGTTGCCGTCGCATATGGCAAATGAGTATGCTGCGAGGTTGTTCAAGGTTCACCCAAATTTTAGAGTGTATGTCGGAAAGGAATCGTACGCTAACATTTCAATTGGATTCCACATAACTGGATTGTTTCACCCAAATATCGTTAAGAGAATACAAGGATTCATGTTTTCTGGAATATGGAACTGGTGGTCGGATTTCATTCGTGAGAGGACGAGATTCGTATCGTTACTGAAGGACACATCGTTGCAGCGCCCAAATATGCAAGGAAATATAGCAAACTTATTTCTAGTTCTATCGTATGGAGCTGCGTTGGCTTTCCTTTGCTTTATAGCTGAAAGCTGTTGTAATATTTGCAGTAATATTGTGTATACATTTGCCCGTATTGTATCGTATACTCGATTCTTGGCGGTTTCCTGGAGCAGTCCCATGCCGGTTCTGAGGTGAGCATTATGCCATACAATATTTAGTCGTATGTCATTTGTATACCACATTTGCAGGTAACGCGAACCTTGTATGCAGCTACTTGTGTTAATAAGACTCCTTATGCATTTATGTATCTCAAAATCTGCGACGGCCATATACACCTTGTGACTTTCAATTACGACTATGTGTCATGTAGTTTTTTAATCTAATTTAGTCTGTTATTCTTGTGGCTAGCGGTGTATTGTAGTTGAAACCCCTTTTGACAATTTTGCGACAAAATGGTCGGCTAATGAATTGTGATAATTCGGAAAATAATTATGTATTGATACCCACTGTTGAGTCAGAATAAATTGCAGAAATATTGTTTGTGTGCATATTATAATTATCTTCAATTTTTAATTGCTTCATATTCCATTTCAAGATATATAGTACAAGAGACTCCGGAAGCACAATCTCAAACTCAAATATCGCTGAGGTAAAACAATCGTAGTTTCATTAGTTGAAATCGTACTTATGGAAAATGTACGATATTCAGCGTGAATTTTAGTGGTCCATTACGGCATTATCATTGCGTTTTCCCCAAATGCTGCACGACGTTTCGCTTTTGTTCAGATGAACTAAGCACCTACAGGCTTACATGGATCGGAGTCCTAGCGCACTGTACATCTTACATAAATTTGTCATATGCGGTATAACACGCATCTAATACAAACTCCTGTATGTGTGTGTCGTTCCTTCTTGAAACTTCTCAGCATTTAGACTCTCCGTAGATACATCAAAAGATATTCCAAACGTGCTCCATGTTGTCAATCGTATTTGATGCGTATGGAAGGAATACCTTGTCGGTTGTTCAATGCTAGATGCTCCACAATTGCAATGGCTTGTCACACTAATTTTGACCGTATGGCTGACGACTGGAAACGTGCAATTGCATAGATTTTAATTCACCATGGTCATTTTCGATTCAAGCGACAATGCTTAACGACGATTCGATGCACAACTTATGTTAGCACTAATTGAATGTTTGCAAGAGCAAATACAAAATATATTTACATATTGGACGACTAAATACCTACACAAATAAATATCAGAATGTTTGCCTTCAAAATTATATTTTTACTGGAGCATGACGAACTAATACGTGTTTGTAGCCATGCATGAACACTTGGGTTCAAGTATTTTTTAAACTAATTCCGAAGTCCAACTATCTGAAAGTATTGGCCTTTGACTAGTTAATGATATTTCAGCATTTTCACAAATTCAACCCTAGTTAGCACTTCCTTAAATCATTTTGTTTGAGTCATTTACCACAATGTGATCCTTCTGGAATATCATCTTGTAGCTTCTTGGTAGTATCGAACAAATTCAATGGGTCAAACGATGAATAATGCCGGTACTCCGTTTTACGTCTGTGACAATTTTAGCAACAACGATCACTCATGCTTATAATCATCTTGAAATTTCATAACGAATTTGGATTAACAGTGTGTACAAAGCGCACTACAAATTCGTAGGAAAGCTTGCTAAAATGTGCAACTCCATGAGCAAAAGGAATGGTATTTTCTGTTGGAATCAGAGTCTGTATCACTGAACACATCCAACTACGGGAGGTTGTGACCACAATTTTGTAAGTAATGGAATTTATTGACATCTAATAAGTTAATTTTCCGGTAATCATCATCTTATATTTAACAGAGTCAAATATAGATTACGAAGATAAAGGTTTAGAGTGACATAGTTCTCTGACCCATTCATCCTATTTATGCGGGATAGACGAGCGAGTACAATATGTCTACAGTGACCTGTTCTATGCTGTTTTTCCCATTTATGCGCTGCCACTTTATTTTTCATACAAACTGCACAGCTATCAGGACTAGAAAACAATACATACCCTCGCAACATATCCCAATAAAACTTCGGTATCACGGATCAGATAGGAACGGTCCTGCGAGAATTAGCGACTATTTGACTGCGAGGCATCCCTTTCAACATACCATATATTCTAAACCAGTTTGAAAAAGCAACCCGTCGTATTGTAATTGACAACTGTCTCCACGTTGATAGCGGAATAGGCGTAACTAATGTTATTCACGGCACAGCGGAAAAAAACTCCATACCCTTAGGATGCCTTTCTGATATAAGCATGGCAATACAAGCGTCATAAAGTGACGTCGGCAAAGCATTGCTTCTTGCAACTCAAAGTAAGGACCGTGCTCAGCAGCGATACTGCAATGGGGGACTTGTGTCTTTGCCTCAGCAGGGACACATTTGGCATGGACACAAGGACTTTGGCCGGGGGGTCGGATTTCATATCTGAGAGGGCAAGCTTTTCGCCGATTCTGAAAGACACATCCTTAGAGCGGCCAAACATGAAAGGTAATGCGGCTCGGCTTTTGGTTCTTATGTATGGAATCACTATAGATTTCGTTTGGATTTTACTGGAAAGCGCATCTACGGTATATCGCAATATGGTAGATGTATGTCGACGTATTGCTGTCTTCGTAAAATCCTAATCGGACTACATGAGTGGTGCTTGTAAAGTCATCTTGATGTAATGTGGGTAATTGATGTAAACCATTTTTTCAAGTGTGACAATAAATCGTTCATGTTAACCTGCCAGTTACAATGTTATGCACATGATACTAAAACATTCATATTGCGGTCATCTTTCCATAGTTAGCCAAATCATATAAATGGATGACAACACCCATTGTTTATATCTCACTCTAATTGCATCGACTTTCGTGTAAATTGTTTTAATCCCACCAGTGAGAAGTTTGGCAACCAACATGTGTATGTGAAATTCGCAAACATGATTAAGTCCATACTTAGGAATATGCAGAATGCAGGAACATGTATATTCTAAATAGCTTTACATGCAAAATAAAGTAAATAATCAAGATCCAAATTAAATAAATAATTAAAAAAAATATAGCAACTATGGACCACTTAAAATGGATAAGGCGACGTATCATGAATAAAAGTAACTGGCTTGCTGCCAGTTCCTATTTGCTAGCTTGCAAGATTTGCACCAAACCAAATGTTCATTATATAAAAAATTACATGTAAATGAATTAAAACATTATATCGGTGACATCAAGACTAAACCGGAATGTATTCATGTGACGTTTATTCGGGAAAAGGTGCACAGTTGAATCAAGTCAGTTAACATCGATAAGCAGGATGGCATCGAATATGCGCAACGTAATCAACCAGTAATATTCCGCAAGTAAATCTCTCCCAAGATACCAAAAGATTCCGTATTTGATTTTTAGTGGTTCCATGGCATTGGCTTTCATCAAGCAGAATTTCGTCCATTTAGACTTCTGCCTCGCATACTCAAATCCAGTTCGAATCGTGTGCACCTTAATAGACTGCTTCGCCATGTCTAGACTGTTACAAAGTGTAGGCAAGCCAGTGATATGTCCGCCTAGCATAAAGATGCAAACGGCCAAAAAACATGTATATATACCCAAACCGATGGTTTCCGGGGAACACTTTACCAATGCCCAGCAGGAAATCACAAGTGACCAAAAGGAAATTGTCATGATCACGTAAACTGACGTTCGAACAAGTTCATCAGCCTTCCTTAGTAAAAGAATGCAGCATGTATGGTAACGGTGAAACGTACAGAAATGTTTCACGTAATTCAAAAGTATTTCCATGGCTCTATGGGCACGATCCAGTGCTATGAATACGACTAGTATTATGAACACGTACGATCTTGAATATTCCACCATTGCAATAAACATAAATATAAACCGAAATGCTGTTGCGGTTATAATGGTTCCCAGGTGCTTGGCGTCCCCAATACTGCCCTCGAGGATGAAATACGCAGGGTCGACATTGTATAATATCGATACGGTAGGGACGACCACAGGAATAAGGGCAAAACCGGGAATGACCAATAGTGGAAGGACAATTCCAGAGTTGAAATGTATTTGACGGCACTCTGCTCTCTTTGCTTCACGATTTGGATATTCTGGAATGTTAAGCGTATATATTTGCATATACTTTACGTATGAATAGGGGCGATAGTTAAGCGGTTGAAAAGTTACCAGATTCAATCCTGGCAGCAAGATGGATCGCTCCGTTTATCGACGAGACGATGTCATGTAAATTCCTCCAGAAAACATACAGAATGATTACCAGTGAGTTGCAAAATATCCAGGCAATTTGAAATACTGCAGAATTAACTCGCGTGTAGTTTCCTCTGCGTTCTCCGTATTCCATCCGAAGTGCAACGAAGAAAGCTAGCCAACCGATTAAGCATGTACATAAGTTTAGAAGCACTACCAATTTGCATTCAGTGACGGGTTTGCTAATGACTAGCTTGGATGATGCGACGTCCCATTTCAGTGGGAACTCTGGCATGTATCGAAACAAAGTTTCATAAAGTCTGATGCCAAGAACTTCGAATCTTCCCAGCGGCATTGTGTAAAAAAGAATAACTAATTAAAGGATTTCAAAACAATACATACAAGATATATGATTTTTGAAAATGAACTGTCGTCTTTACAAACGAATTTGCCCGAATACAAAACACATATTTATCAGGCACATTTGGTGAATCAAGTGAAGTTGGTGAGTATCTGATGAAAACCACGTATGGAACTCTTAGCTATCATAAGAATAAAATACTATTTCAAGCATCGATTAGAATAAATTGCGGCGAGATGAGTTAGGCAACCGAAATTACTTCCAATAATAATCAGGTAATATTATATCTTCGGCCAATTACTGAAGGGTAGCATGCACGATTATTAATGCACTAAAATGATTTGTTTGGCTTAGCTAACCTTCCAGAATGATTGCTGAAAAATT
The DNA here is from genome assembly GCA_004115045.4 of Sinella curviseta. Classification (NCBI taxonomy): domain Eukaryota; kingdom Metazoa; phylum Arthropoda; class Collembola; order Entomobryomorpha; family Entomobryidae; genus Sinella; species Sinella curviseta. Next base: position 11,626,977 of record CM023203.3, read on the forward strand.
CATGTTTGACATTGAATTTTTGTTCCCTCAATTGTGATTAATTTAATGTGTAACAGATGCATCGTTTTCGAAATTACGCCATTTGCGTTTTATCTTCTCCAAATAATGGATAAACATGCGATGCCGTCCAGGTACAAATTACAGATTGCGTACGTCAGCGAATAGCCAGTCTCAATTTCATTAAGTGGTTTCGTATAATTTTCCACAATTGCCATATCTATTGATAGTTGGTTGGTAATGTCCTGACTTTTAAATGTTAAATTGTTAATATTTTCCTCGGTTTACCTATACCCAGTTGGGCATTCGAGACTGGAAGTTTTGTAATTGTGTAAATGTAGTAAACTTGAAAAATTAAACAGCAAATGTAATTGAATTGCATGATTTTTAGTGATTGGGTATATTATCCACTGGAGTGCCGCTAAATGTAATGCTTGATGTGAAGAGATATTACAGCAAGCAGCTAATTGGATGAAGGTAAAATGCGACTAACTAATTGCATATTTGTATTCTGGTTTAAAATTGATCAGTATCTGCAATATTGTTCAAGGACCAGTGAATTAAACTAAAACGTGAGGATGTATGATGGTAAGGAATCGAGAATATATCATTATTTTATTATTATTATAAATAATTATATATTTGTTCATCCAGCAGCCAAACTCAAACGCAGCGTTAATTCAAGTAATAATTTGTGGGCCTTGTCAAAGTTCGGTGTGGAATCGATAAGTGAACAACTTTATTTGTATGTCGAGAAGCCAATATTTTCGTCGAATGTAATGTAAACATTTGTTGCTAAAAGTAGAACCATAAATTTGCACACAGTTGAATTTGATACCTTAATGCAGAATTCCAAAATTCTCTCTCGACATGGCCTTAGAAAATGTGCTCTACACCATTTACCTAAAATTGATTTTGTATGTTTTTGGGTTACCAGAATTTAAAATCGGTTGATGCGTGGCTCTTGGTTATAGTTAAGGTGTAAATATACCATCACACGACTCATCCTGCTATCATATTTTCTCCTTGTCACCTCTCACTACTTTCCCAACAAACACAAATGCATATTTTGTGCATCCCGAAGTAATATTTTGTGAGTAAATCGTGCCGAAAAAGTGATATCATGAATTCCGTATAGGTTGTGTACTTAAAAATTACATATTTTGGGGTACATAAAATAGATTCACATCTTCATTATCGAATATGTACCGAAAGATATTAGTCTAAAATTTGAATAATTTTATGTATCGTTTTTGTACATAACTGTATTCACAAAATATTCAGTAATGTGTACTCAATGGAATGAGAAGGGAATGATTGACGTGTATCGGAAGACTGAATAAAAATATGTACGAATTATGCATGGATGTAATATAAGATGCTTACACATTTAATTAGCTCCCTCTTACAAATCAAACAGAATTGACCATGGTTTAATGATTGCTATCAAATCCAAGCATAAAATTGCGTTCTGTTATTAGTAAAATAGAAAAATGCAATTGTAGTAATTTCTAGTGTTGGGTACTAGCGGGAAATGCAAGTAAACCTGCATGGAATTAACTAGTTATATCTCCTCAACTACATAGATTACGCGCTCTGGAGACTCAATTCTGTAGTATTTTTCTGAATGCATCATTAAATTAATAAACTGAATGATGGCTGATGACTAGCTTTTGCGTAGTAATTAAATTTAAGTTCCCATAACTCCATATAAATGATCATTTACTTACTTAATTGTGTTATCTAATTGAAACCTTCCAGAGTGTATGCTTCATGCATGCCGCAGGATGCGTAATTAATATATACGTTTTCGGTACAGATTCTATACGGTTTTCATGATGCATTTTCCATATGGATTCCGAGTGTATAGGTCGTAACGATTTTTTGAATAAAAGTGGTACATTTGTACACAAAATCGTTACGACATGACACGTAGATACAGAATCTGTACATAATATTAAGCATTTGGTTATTGGGATTGCTCTGAAACGTCAAAGGCTCTCCAGTATCGTGCTGCTCGCATCATGAGTTAATCTTAATTCTAGCCAGAAATCAAAGAAATAATCAAGCATTTCTATTACTTCGCCGCAATAATTAGAACGGTAAATATATAGGAAAAACATGATGTGATACATTTGAGGTCTTTATGTTCAATTACATTATCATATTCCTTTCGTGTAATTTATCCCAATTGGATTAGTGAGAGGAGGGATAACAGACTAACAAGGGAATGTTGTGAGGTGAAGGAAGCGTGCAGACAAATGTAGATATACGTTTTGTTCAGTTTTTTCTGCTGATTCTGAATCTCCAAACATTCTTCTGCGGAAATGCATTTTAAGTATCCTACGGACAACTTTAAAGTGTAAAATAACGGCTACTTTTCGCGAAACACGGTCGTTTTGAATGCAAAACAGGAATCAACAATGTACCCTGTAACGTTGAAGATATATGTTTTTGTAAGTCTTTCTATCAATTTTCAACATCTACTAGTTAAATATTTGTTTCGGTCCGCATTTACATCAAATGCCATTTACGTACTTGAGAATGTAGAACATGTAAGTATTTATAACATAAAAGGTACTCACTTTCTACTTGTAATTTAAATATATATTTGCATTTGAATTTTATATGCCGTTTGAGTATACTATGTTGCTTGCAACAGCAGCACAAGTTGTTAATACGTTTCGTTGCATTTTACAACTTGAAATACATTCTACATGCGACTATGTGCTAACAACTCCTTTCGTTACAAAGTCCATCATTATTTCTTTATTAGATCAGTTTATTAGGCTTCATTTGAACAAATTTGCCTTATTGTGTGGCATTCAGTAAATTGTGATTTTAAAAGTATGCGGCTCAATGAATATACGATATTCCGTGTTAAAAATCGGGTTCTATCAAAATCTTCAAGGTTAAATGGTACAGTGTTGATTTCTGTCTTACATTGAAAACGGCAGTATTTCCCCGACAAGTACCCGTTATTTAACACTTTAAATAGTCCGTAGGATACTCAAAATGCATTTCCACAGAGGAATGTTTGGCGATTCGGAATCAGCAGAAAAAACTGAATAAAAGGTATATCTTCATTAGTCTGCACGCTTCCTTCACCTCACAACATTCCCTTGTAAGTGGAAACCGTAAATAAGGGACCATATAGTACCCATGTGTATTCAAGAACATATATACCTAGTAGCTACATATAACGACCAATTAAGTAAAGTGGCACATTAATACTCGATGACAGAAACTACCGCTTCAGTATTTTTGAAGGAACACATTAATACATATGCAAAATAGCCTTCCTGATTCTTTAGATAAGTATTGATTTGTGAATATTGTCGATAAAACGTATTTGATTTCTTTGAATACCGCTGTTGAATATCGTGAAGGAGGAAATACTAGTTTGCTTGCAAAATAAAAATTCAAAATATTACTGCTCCTTATTTACCATTATATATTGAAAGATCTGCTGGTTGCCTGATTGGAAACTCCGCTGTCCTATTTGGAACACGAACATCAATTTATTGCTTGAAATCAGTCAAATATTCTAAAGCAAAGTAAACCAGTCTGCTGGTAACGTCAATTTCGGAAAGGAAGTACACAGGTTCCTATCCGTTCCTACCCGACGGTATTTAAATGCAAGCAGATACGACTTAAACTTTTTAATGTTGGCTTACAATTGTTGAGTGAAAGCCATAACAAAAGCTTTGATGTAGTTCTACGTCCAGTTTTTATGCTTATATTACAATTTAAGTGCAAGCAAGTGATCCAAACGTTACAGAATACTTAGAGTTACACAAATATATTTCGAAATGGAGGCATATTTTGGAAATGCTAGACTGCACATTTTTGTACTTTTTATTTCCGGTATAATTGAATGCGCACTCTGCAAGGATCCTTCAATTACCAAATACACAGTCATACCACTACATGATTTCAACCCGGATCGATTCTTCGATGACGACGACAAACATTGGTTCTCCAGAATTCACATCTCGACGCAAACTCAGGCTGCAAAACAGGACAATATGATGAAATTGGCCCTCCTTCTAACCCCGTTTGAGGGCACAAACTGCCACATTCTTGTAGATAATTACTTCAACGTTGACATGGGTCCTTCAAGAATACCAGCAGTGCAGAGAAGGTCTCGAGTAGCAATATTAGAAAATCATGTGCCGGTGGATAGGAGCCATATCTATGCCCCTATTTGGGTTCCCTTTCCGTACGATCACCAAAACAAAAGTGTAACGGACAGTAGATTGAAGTGCAAAACATCAGATTATTTTGCACCGCCAATTTTGGACAACGATATCGGCAACAATCCAGATATGTGTGTTCGTCTTGACGTACTAAAGTATGCTGTCAACACAAAACCTTGGAGCTGTCAGATTTTAATTTCTCTCCACGTTCCACTGCCGTTTCCAAATGGTATTCCATATCCAGTCTCGTTTAAATATGTCGTCGATAAAGTAATTAATCCACGGTTCTTTCGACCGATTCCATCCATCGTAACGACGCTCCACATATTTGTAGGATACGAAAGAATTACTCAATTTACCACATTTGTGAAAACGTTTCTTCAAAACGTGTCTCGTTCGGAAATGCATGCAACCCGGTATCACCCAGTCTTTGATCCAGTAGTTCCAGCAAAAATAATTTTAGTTTCGCTGAGTGAGCATAAAGACCGTCAGATCTATAAGGCTAGTTTGATAGCCACATATTGGGAGAACATTGAGTCAGAAACTATCTCGTTTAAATCTGCGTTAGTAAAGTTGGAAAGAATTCCGGAATTCTTGAGGCATCCACCTGTGGAGACACATGCACGATGGAAAGTTAACATCATAACGGGGTACGGCAGACATATTTTTAAGTTTGTCAGGAGCATGCAAATATGCAAATTTGATCCAAGTACTACATCGGATACAGTAAATGTCCCGGAGAAATTTTCCATGGGTATTGCGTCAATGCTGCTTGATATAATGTACAACGCCACAGTCTTTTTTGGTAACTACCCCGACAAATTCTGTCATAACGGAGATTCTTTAGCGTACTCGGGAACATGGCGTCTGAAAGCCGATCTGGGATTGAATGTCTTTGCAATTGAAAGCGAAAAGTCGGCAATGCTTAGTTTGTCGTACAGAGAGCAAGTACACAATTTGGCTTTTGTCAGTTGCGGTGGTGGGCGTGGGAGGACCAGCTTTGGCTTGGCCGAGCTGCTACGAGTCTACAGTCCGACTGTATGGCTATGCCTTCTGACCTCTGCATTTGTCTTGGCTGAGCTTCACCGAAACATCTCACAAAATCCCGCAAGACACGTCCATATTATATCCATCATTAAGTTACTATTGGAACAGAATGACCCATTCAGGCTGAGCTGGTGCAAGAAAACCCACATGCAATTAACAATCATGGCTACATTGTTAGTGGGAATAGTTATAAGTAACGGGTACAAAAATAGCAACGTTTACAATATGATTTCCCCGAGGCAATTACTACCATACACCAAATTTACACAACTAGTCAAGGACGGATTTACTGTTTACGTGAGGCCGAGTAAAATTCAAATACGCCAAAATAAATGGTTGTTTAGCTCTTCCGATGAGTTTGTCAATTGGACGGCTGGTATTTATCAAAAATATACCCACATGATCGTATCCCGGGAACGGAAAGTAGCATTTTCGGTTTTTGATTTGATGGATGTGATCTGGAAGCACAAATTTTCAGCTTCGTCTGAAGTGACGCAGTTAGAGGGCCTGCTCGGGAATATTGGAGTTGAAGCACCTATCATCAGTGCTTTGAAAAAGCATTCTTCTTTTCACCGCAAAAGCGCTAATGTTTTCACGCAAACGTTTCGACGCAATGTTTCAGGTTGGTTAAGTGTCAATGAGTATAATTACTACCTCAGAGAGAGGCAGATAGAAGAGAGACTAATGGAACCTCAGTTAAAGCTGCTGTGGGATCATCTGGAGTCCTGCAACAAGTCTGCCTTGTTGTTGCCTAAATATATGGCGAATGAGTATGCCGCGAAACTTTATCGGAATCATCCAAACTTTAAGATATATGTTGGCAAGGAATCATACGCAAACATTTCCATAGGATTTCAGATTACCAGATCGTTTCATATCAATATGGTGAAGAGGATTCACGCGTTTATTTGTTCAGGAATATGGAACTGGTGGAATGATTTCATTCGCGAGAGAACAAGTTTCACACCCATTTTGAAGGACACGACATTAAAGCGACCGAATATGAAGGGCAATGTTGCCAATGTGTTTTTGGTTGTAGTATATGGAATTTCTGTAGCTTTGGTCTGGTTTTTATTGGAAAGAGCATCTACCATTTACGACACCATTGTGTATACATGTCGACGTATTGCCGTGTTAATTCCATCCATATGGGATTCATTTTGCAACCCGTCGGTAACTATTAATTAATATCACTCTAATACAGATACGTAATTTTGAATCTCTCATTAGTTGTCATTTAGACATTTGATTTATTGTCACAAACTAACATACAGCAGCATACAGTTAGTACCATCGAATCCTTGAAATCCAGTCTGGCGTATTTGTGAAGAAGAGTGCAGTTAAATAATATGTGATCATTTTGATATTTCATCTTGACGTCATTTACAGACATTTTGGTTGAAACGGTAGGGCTGTGTGAGGTGTCTGTGGGAACCGCCTTTCAATTTAGTCAATTCGGCGGAAATCGATAAGCAGAACTGAGGAATTAAAGTAATTGTGATTGTAGCGCTCTGGGCCTAGCACTCACAATTATCAGCATTATCAAAGAAAGGTCACCACGGGCGTTAAACATTCAAATTTCTCAAAGCTACATTTACGAGTTAACTATTGTCTCCATATCGAATCGGCAATGATAATTTCAAAAACAGATTAGGGAAATGCATCAACAAATCATTTGTTACAAATGTATTTATAAGCCCTTGCAGTTTAATAATTACAAGACCAGAGAATGTTGTAAAAGTTAAAGTTATGTGCATAACTGATATGTTCATCATTAATTAATTATAACATACTTTATAGTTTCTGATCCTCAAAACGGCAGCATTCTTGTCATCACAATTCATTTAGCCAAATACACCAACCACATTCATCGCCACAACCATTCTCTCAATCTCACCATCACTCCTTTCTGGTCTCAGTCAAATGATTGAGAAGAATTCACATATATGATGAGGTATACGCCTGATGGTCAAGCCGAAATATATATATATGCATAAACATTCCACATCAAAGCCAATTAGATGAAGTAGAACCGTAAGATTGGACAATAGGTTTTACACATGTATATTATACCTCGTAGCATTCCGTAGATACGCCCATCGTCTTCATGCATCATTAAGTTAAGCATTGATTTGTGTACATTCGAAATAAAATTTAGTTTGTATCTTTTGCCCTTGGCGTAGATTGCCATGATCTGCCATTTCGCTCACAAGCAAAAATGTGAAATTGCGGAGAAAAGTGTATGTGAAGGTAACATTAGTATGTCCAAATATTTACTGATGTGAGCAGCAATGATTGTCATCAGTCGTATTATATGGTCTGCTTTGTGGTAAAGCTTATTTGGATTTCGTGTTAATTTGGATTTTCAGCAACATATTTTCTTTATCGTATAAGCTCATATGGACACACTGATTGTGAATTAGGAAACTGGGTAATCTGCCAAAGGGAACTATATACGAATTTCTTGTTCCAAACGACTTGCTTTGCGACATTTTTTTGATTGCGCAATAATACTTTGATTCTTTTGGCCACTTTAATTGCATTACTACGTCTCAATTTAGTTCCAAACCAATTATGAGTTTCCATCTTTGAAATGTCGGCACCTCGTAGCTCTATATTTACTATTATTTCCATTCATTTGAGCTGGTGAGTCTAAGGAAATCTACTCCGAAATAAGCGTTCATAAATCCACATTTGTGTACAATTTCTATCTCAGCTTACACTATTGCTCATTTCAAATCATTAAATGTAAAAGCAAATATAAGTACTGCATTGCCATGAATTGTCTTCCGCAATTCGCAGATACGACCTCACATTTCCTTAAAGAATATGTTAGAACATGTATGCCTAATCGTTAGATATCACTGCCAATTAAATTAAGTGACAGTATGAAACTCTTCGCTTCGAATTAACATTTCGAGTACTCCAACAAGTTACCTTTCTCCTTTTTCAGGTAAGTATTGATTTTTTAATATTCGCGATGAAAAGCAGTTTGCAGTTTTTGATGCTGCAGTAGCACACGGTCAGCGAAGGTGTGTAAGCTTGCTGGATCGAAAGGATAAGTTTACACTTTTTAAAAATAATCACCGATTTTGGCAGAAACTAGACCATACGAAAATTACCTGCTGCTGGTGAATAGTGAAATTGTCACAAATTCTGTTCGCTATTTTGACGGTTGTTTGGAACATAAAATTCGCAGCAACTGATCTCCTCACCTGGATACATTTAAAGGAATACAATTTTGTGTCTTGTTGTTTATAGTGGGGCATCCAAAGAGATTCTATATACTGTTTGTTTGGAATATCAACTCTCATTTACGTTCAAGGTATACGTAGAAGGGTGCTATATGTTCTGTACCGAGTCATTCCATAACTCTACTTGCATACTCGCAGAGTTTTACATTCTCTAAGTATTCCTACTTTGTATTCTCAACGTCAGTATTAACAAGGATGGCAGTAACCAACACCATGGTGCATACATTCGATTAGTTAATATCGATTAATTGATTCAATATCACCTAAAGACAGACTGTCGATGTCAAACTGCATAACCAACTCTCGTTAGTGCACGATCCTAGGTTGATAGTTACGCCCCATTTTTATGCAGATATACCATTATATCAGGAGATAGCTCTGTAAATTTATTTGTGCCTAACATTGATACCGAGAAAACCAGTTCTTTAAGTACACGATTAGTTACTTGTGACGTGCTCAAATATTTTACGGAACAAAAATGCATTTTTGGAATAAAATACTGCATATTTCGGCAATTCTTCTTTGTGGCTTGTACAGGTACGCATATTGCAAAGTTACGCCACTTAGCAAATACAAAATTATACCGCTAACGGAGTTCGAGTCGGAGCTTTTTCACCGTAAAGAAGACAAAGCGTGGTTCGCCAAACTTGAAAACTCAACATATATTCAAGCATCAATACATGAGACTGTGTTGGACATGTCCTTTCTCCTTGACCTGTTCGAAAGCACAAACTGCCATGTCCTCATTGACAATTACTTCAACGTTGACATGAGCCATTCTTCAACCAGCGCAGTACACAGGATGCCTCGTGCAGCAATTTTGAAAAAATATGTCACCATGACCGACCGATATACATATACCCCAGTTTGGATTCCGTCTGGATACGATGTAGGCAACAAAACTTTTACGGATGAAAAATTACATTGCTTCACATCAGAATATTTTGTTCCAGCGACATTTATTGGCGGTCTACTTCGAAACCAAGACATTTGTCTTCGACTCGACGTGTTAAAGTATGCTATGAAAACGAGGCCTTGGCGTTGCCAGGTTTTAATATCTGTACACGTTCCACTGCCGTTTAAGCCACAGGAAAGCGGCACCGGGTATCCACTAACGTTTGACTACGTTGTCGATGAAATAATTGATAAGAGATTGTTTCGACCAGTTCCATCCATGGTGACTAAACTCCACATCTTTGTTGGCCACGAAAACTTTACTCCATTTTCATCATTTGTGGAAATGTTTATCCAATCCGTGACTCGATCCGAAAGGTATGCCATATTGCAGTACCCTGTGTTTGATCCAATCGTTCCTACACAGACATTTGTAATTTCGGTAGGCGAAAATAGTGACCGACCACGTATTGCGGTACGTTTGATATCAACGCATTGGGATAAGATGGAATCCGAAGATATCTCGCTTACGTTAACACCAGTCAAATTGGCGAGCATTCGGGAAATGTTCAAATATCCTCCAGCCGAACCGCATTTACGGTGGACCGTTCACATTATGACAGGTTGGGGTAAACACATTTTTCAATTTGTGAAGAGTATGCAGGGATGCGGATCTAGGCTAGAACGTGGATCCCACATAAAATATACTCCGGAGATATTTTCCGAAAGGATTTCGTCAATGCTACTTGATGTAATATCAAACGCCACTCTCTTGTTTCAAGATTACCAGAACACATTCTGCCGTAATGGAGACTCGTTGGTCAACTCCCCAACACGAAATCCAGGAATCGATGTGGAGATAAACGCGTTTGCAATCGAAGGTGGTCTGCCAGTCATGCCTTCTCTTTGGTACAGTGAGAACATTTTCAACTTGGCTTTTGTAAGTTGTGGTGGTGAACGCGGCAAGAGCTCATATGGATTGTCCGAGTTGTTTCGAGTTTACAGCCTCGGTATTTGGCTAAGCATTCTGGCTTGTGCGTTAACCGTGGCAGAACTTCACCGCCAATCGATCCAAAACATGTCGAGACAAGTCCATATTATATCCTTCATCAAGTTGTTGTTGGAACAGAATGACCCATTCAAACCATCATGGTGTAAACAAATTCGCATGCGATTCTCCATCATGGCTGCGTTATTAGTGGGAATAGTGATAAGCAATGGGTACAAAAATAGCAACGTCTACAATATGATTTCCCCACGACAATTGCTGCCGTACACCAAGTTTACCGAACTGGTGGAGGACGGCTTTACTGTGCATGTGAGGCCAGCTCAAATTCATTTAATTGAGCCATTGTGGTACTTTGACTCCAGTACTCAGTTTTCAAATTGGGCGACAGGTATATATCAGCAGTCGCCTCACCAGATTGAATCGGGTGAAAGTAAATCGGACTTTTCACTACTGGATCTGGAATTCCTAGAGATTAAATTTCGAGCTTACTCTGAAGTAGTAGAGTGGCAGTACCTGCTCGGCAATGCTGGGATTAATGCATCCAGTTTCCGTACATTGAAAACGCATTCCTCTCTTCACCACAGAAGCCCTGATGTTTTCAGAACAACATTTCTGAACAATGTTTCAGAATGGATCAACAGCAATTGGAAGTATGATTGGTTCAGAAAGACGCAGCTAGAAGCGAGTCTGTTTGAACATCAGGAAAGACCTCTGTGGGATCACCTGGAAGAATGCAATAAATCGGCGTTGCTATTGCCAAAATATTTGGCAAATGAGTACGCGGCAAAATTATATAGAAAGCATCCCAATTTTAAGATATATGTTGGCAAGGAAGCATACGCAAATATTTCCATTGGATTCCATATTACCGGGTTGTTTCATCCAAATGTAGTCAAGAGGATTGAAGGGTTCAAGTTCTCAGGTATTTGGGACTGGTGGTCGAATTTCATTCGTGAGAGAGGTAGTTTCACGCCGATTCTGAAGGACACGACACCAAAGCGGCCAAATATGAAAGGCAACGTGGCGAATGTGTTTCTGGTTCTAGTGTATGGGATTTCTATTGCTCTCTTCTGGTTTATTGTGGAGAGTGCATCCATTATGTATCAAAGTATGATTTATATATGTCGACGCATTTTTACCTTGGTTTGGTTGCTATGGGATAACCTACTCAATTGGTTGGTAATTCTAAAGTGATCTTGCCGTAATTATGGAGTCTAAATGTAATTATTGCACATCTATTATGTTACAATAAAGCTGTACTGAAGTGTACTCTTAAAGTTAGATGAATGAAATAAGATAATCAACAAATAAAGATTCCTGACAAATTTTCCCATTGCAATTAGAACAGTGTACATTTTCATTACAAGTTTTTCTCTGACTCTTTGTACATATATGCATGTATCATCACCATCATTCCCTTCGGCTTTCAGATAAATTTATTCTATCAAATATGCTGTAAAATTAATAGCAACTAAAAGCGAAATTTCAAAAGTATGATGGCGTATATTCGTGGCGAACGTGCTGGAAAATATATACCTAACATATAAAAACCAATTTAATAAAGTGGAGTTTCAAAGTTCCGTGCTCGGAATGGTTACTCCTAGTACTCACGAAAGGCATATTTGCACATGTTCGGCAGCTTCTTCCTATTTCTTTAACTAATTGGTGACTTTTTAATATTCGGAGTGAAATATATTTGATGTATTTCGGTGCCGTCATAGATTGTGAAAAATGGATTGCCATCTCGCTTGCTATTGGAAACCCATATGTCTGAAGAGTTTACAAAATTTACCAAGAAAGAATTTGCTGTTGGAATTTAGTTAGCAGACGTCCCATAACTGATTCGCAATTTCCATCTACATCCGTGAATTATTTTGGAGTAATTTGTATGTTCAAACTTTCTGAGTAACTTTCAAGTTTAGCGTAATGTACATTTCCATAAATAGTTGGATTTATGCTCAGATGAGCTGGGTCTATATGCTGTACACAACAATATACAAATCAGTTTGTTAATACCTAAATGAAGTATGATGCACTTGTATATTCTTGGTTTCATAACTCACTGAACGCCATTTGCTCTGTCAGACTATACACCATTACATATTAATAGAATAAGTAACATTATCTTCAATTTTGTGTATGCATACACGTATTTATAGAATATAACATTCTGTAATATTGTTAACTTAGTTTCATAAAGTAATTGATGGTTTATTGTTAACCTTTTTGGTACTTAAAATTGACGTTGATTTTTTCATTACCTGTTGCTTGTTACATAGCTTAGTGAGGTCAGTGCAAAAAATCGATAATAGGAATGGCATTAAAAACACGTAACGTTATGAGCCAGAAATATCCTGCAAGGAAATCTCTCGCAAGATACCATAAGTCCCTGTATTTGACTCTTAACGTCTGCATCGCCAGGGCTATAAAATCTCGCCCACTTAGACCTCTGCCTCTGATACTCAAATCCCGCTCGAATAGTGTGTCCCTTAGAAATTTTCGGCAAAACAGCTGCAGAGGAAAGGTACAAAGCAAAGGTATCCAAACATGAAGATACAAGCGCCCAGAAAACACATGTACAAGCCCACACCGATGGTTTCGCGGGAACTGTTCAACAAAGCCCAGTAGAAAGTCTCGAGCGCCCAAACTGCAACTGTCATGATAACGTCAATGGGCGTTCCAACCACTTCATTAACCTTACTTCCCTGATTTCCCGTCACCCTCGCCAAAGGCAGTTGGATGGCTCTATAGAAGCGTTCCATAACTCTGTAAGCATAATGTTAAATAGGATTGAAGCAAGCGTAGCAACTATTTCTGCTGAAACGTTTCACAAAATAATGTTTTATAGAAGCTTGTGCCGAATATATACCCATCGCCTGATGTGGATGATTCTAATCATAATAATTTACGGTAGGACATATGCGCGTAGAAGTATTGCAGCACTCATATAAAGTGTCACAGTATACCGCATTCATAACATACAAATGAATACCAATATATTCCTACCGCAACCGTAAACCGTAAATAATTGATATCTTTCATTTTAGTACTGCAATGGTTTCTGAGAAGTTGTATTCTGGAAATGTCATAGTAAAAGATCGTTGTCAGCATCCTACAGTTTCAAAGTTGTGTCACATCTGAACTCACTAGTCAGTGATCATTGCAGAATAATGTTTGAAAAATACGTCACGAGATGAATTAAGAAATCCGTGCAACTTGTAAATTACATGTGAACAATTGTGCTTGCTGGGATGAATGTGATTCTCTTTAGTGTGTTTATTTGTAAGATTAAGTAAATATGATGGCGCATTTTAATTATTAACAACGAAAAAGTAATAATGTAATTTGTATTAATAAGTACTCACATAATATTTCATTCCTGTGTTATACCTGGAAATGGGCTAGCGGAGGCCAATTACTTAAGTGGTTTACCTGGTGTGCAAAGTACGGAATATACATTAAAGTAATATATATAGACTGTATTTCTAACTACTGACTGTATTACATGCCATTTATGATAACACTAATGTATACGGGTATCTTATACTACGGTGCACAACATTGAACTTCATCACTTTCGATTTATTTTTTTAATATCACTAATAATTTCAGTGCTTGGATTGATAACCATATTCGCATTCCTCCAACAGATAAGCTGGCATTGGTTAGCAAGCAACTATTAAATGACTACAGGAATAAACCTCATTAGTCTGAACGCGTTGAAGAAGGACTAACGGAAAACTTCGCCATCTTAATTTTCTGGATCAGTGCCAAGATATTTCGAGATATTACAGAATAAACATGAATTCTGTAATTAACATTTTGCAAGTTGTTGCAATTTTGCTTTCTGGTCTTTACCACAGTACATATTGTAAGGATGCCCCAATTATAAAATATGCAATAATACCGCTAGAGGATTTCCAACCAAGTGAATTCTACTTTGATGAAGACCGGGAGTGGTTATCTAGGATTGACACGACAGCAAAAGCTCAAGCCGCACTACACGACACCGTTTTCAACATTTCGTTACTTCTTGATAGGTTTGAAAGTTCAAAATGTCATATTGTCATAGATAATTTTGACAATTTTGACATCGGTACACCTGCGACCAGCGCATTGCACAGACGACCAAGCTTTGCAGTCTATGAGAACAAAATGCTCAAATATAAAACATACAAGTATACTCCAATCTGGAAACCTTTTGGATACGGTCAAATGAACAAAAGTGTTATGACCGAGAACGAGCATGGACGGAAGTGCAGAGTATCCGAATATTTTGTGCCTATGCTGTCCATGGATTTGTCGGAAAACCCAGAGATTTGTGTTCGCCTGGACATACTCAAGTACGCACTCAAGACAAAGCCGTGGCGCTGTGAGATTTTAATTTCGATTCAAGTCCCACTGCCATTTTGGAGGGGGATATTGTATCCACTCTCCTTCAGGTACAATGTAGATGAACGCATTAATGCCAGGTTTGTTCGGCCTCAGCCACCAGTAATGGCTAAATTACATATGTTCATAAGTCATGTACGGTTTTCTCAAATACTCAGCAGCGTGACAAAATCAAAGAATCAATGTCCACTGGATAGTGGAAATCTTCCAGGTGGACAAAAGTGGAAATTTCCACTGAAATAGGGGTGGACAGTGGAAGTTTTGATACTATATGTATACTGTCCACTGGACAGTCCACTTTTGTCCAGGTGGAAATTTCGACTGAAATCGGGGTGGACAGTGGAAGTTTTGATTCTTTGGACAAAATATATCCTATCAGTGGCTGACTCTCAGCATTATGCAATAAAATATCACCCAGTGTTTGATCCGGTATTTGAGACAACGCTGGTTTTGGTCACGCTTGATGAACATAATTACGGACGAATTATTAATATCAGTCAAGTGTCGAGATACTGGAAGAAGGTTGAGTCACGGAAGCCCTCATTTAAATTCACGTTAGTGCAGCTATCAAACATTATAAAAATGTTCAACCATCTACCAGACGAGCGACCCTTACGTTGGATAATTAGACGCAGGATTGGTTACGGAGAGCACATTTTCCACATTATGAGGAACATGCAAGGATGCCAAAGTAGAATTAGTGGAGGGTATCTTAACCAGCAGAACTCTATGACGACAAATGTCACAGAAATGTATGCAAACGGTGTTGCATCGATGCTCCTTGATATCATAGGAAACGCCACCATCATTGTTGACGACCATCGCGATAAGTTCTGTCATAACCGACGGTCAACCGCATTCTCGGGCAGACCATATCTGACAGAGGATCTGACTTTGAATGTGTTTGCAATTGCCACTAACATGTCTGGTGTGGTTGGGCTGGCATACAAAGAGCAGATTCACAATTTGGCTTTTGTCAGCTGCGGCAGTCGAAACATTAGCACATCGTTTGGGTTATCGGAGTTGCTACGGGTGTACAGCCTGACTGCATGGCTTGCAATTCTGACCTGCTCAATGATTTTAACGGAATTTCATCATCAAATCTCTCACAATCATTCTCGAGTGAATCATATTATTTCCATTATCAAGTTGTTTCTGGAACAGGGTGACCCGTTCAGATCATCGTGGTGCACGAAAACTCACATGCGATTTACGATTTTGGCTACCTTGCTAGTGGGAATCGTTATCAGTAACGGGTACAAAAACAGCAACGTTTACAATATGATATCTCCCAGAGATCTGCTACCATACACAAGATTTGACGAGCTAGTGAATGACAACTTCACAGTATATGTCAGGCCAAATAAAGTAATGATTAATACGAAAAAATGGATATTTAATACGACACAACATTTTTCGACCTGGGTGGCAGGTATACGCCAACAAGATTCTCACGAGGTGAAATCCACCGAACCCCGGACAAGATTAGAAATGATGTTTCCTGTGTATACAAAGATATTTACTTCGACATCTGAAATCATAGAATGGCAAAACCTGCTCGGTAATATCGGCGTTAACACATCGAAGATGTATATTTTAAGGAAACACTCTTCTCTTCACTACAAAAGCGCTGACACATTCCGTCACGTATTTCTTCGAAATGCGAAAGAATGGTTACAGAGCGGTTGGGACAAGTACAAGTTACCAGGGAAGTCGGTGACAGACAAATTGTTAAAACCTCACTCGGATAACTTGTGGGATCATTTGAAGAACTGCAATAGATCTGCTTTGTTGCTGCCTTCACATGTGGCAAATCAGTATGCTGTAAAATTATTTCAAGCTCATCCCAATTTTAAAGTATACGTGGGGAAGGAATCGTACGCAAACATTTCGATTGGATTTCACATTACGGGACCATTTCATCTTAATGTAGTAAAGAGATGGCAGGGATTTATGTTTTCTGGAATATGGAACTGGTGGTCGGATATCATTCGAGAGAGGACGAGTTTCACGCCGGTTCTTAAGGACACTTCGTTGAAGCGACCGAATATGAAAGGCAATGTGGCGAATGTATTTCTGACTCTAGTGTACGGAATTTCTGTAGCTTTGGTTTGCTTTCTACTCGAAAGCGCAAGTAGTATGTTCCGTAATGTGGTGTATTTATGCCGAGGTTTCATTACCTTCGTTCATTCCCCATGGCATCGTTTGACAAATAGAATCGTAATTTTAAAGTGATGTTTAATGTAATTCGGATTATAAAGCATACATTTTACCTCACGTTTAACAATAAAGATTCCATGTTATCTATTGTCTGCGATATATATCTTTCATTTAATCTTCAAAACGTTAAGATTGTTGTCATCGTACTGTGATTCGCTTAGTAAGTTATAAGCATTAAATCAGCTATATTACTAAACTCAGGCTGATTACCTCCATTTTCAGTTAAGTAGCTTCAGTTAAATAAGTGAGTAGCTTGATATTTATTATATGTGAAATCGGCAATATGACGAGGTTTATGTCGCTGCATGCCAAGGAGCAGATATAACTAATTGCTACATATAAGTACCAACTAGATAAAGCACTCCTGGTTCCACCAGAGTAGATCGGATATCATCAGAACGCCATCCCGTAGCAAAATATTAGATTGGTTAAGTATTTGCATATTGCTGCCTTTATTCAATCCTTATGGGATATGCGATAAGTCCGGGATTCCGACGGTAATCATACATTGATTTTTAATGTAACTCTGATATGTAGAATACGTACTATATGTATAAGAGGACAGTAATGTTACTTGTATGAGCATCAAGTGCCAGCGTAATATTTTCTGGTTGCAATGCGATAAACATAATAAAAGCCAAACATAATTACTTCCCACTGTCATAACTGCGGTTCATGTTTATACCGGCTTTTATAAATTTTGCATCTGCACATTTAACTTGACTGTTATTTTATGCTACTGTCTTGGAAACCATTTGAGCCCAAATTGGGGGGAATAGAGACGTATGTGGAATCTGCTAATTTGATGAGTAAAATCCCAAAGGTATATATTAAAGCATATATTCCCAAGCGTTTCATGTCACGACCAATTAAATAAAGTGGTACTTCAAAGCTCCGTGCAGCGAAATGTCACCCCGAGCACTAAACATACTAGAGCTTATTCACATATGCTCGCCATCAAATTCATGGCTCTGTATAAAAATATTGATTTTTGAATATTCGAAATAAAATTTGTACCGATACTGTTATATGTAGCTTGTGGAAAACGGGTTGGTGTCTCCCTCGCGAAAAGAAATTCTACTGCTGGAAAAAGAACGAAGTTCAGTCGAGAACGCAAAAACTTACTGATTGTAGTTAACATTCGAAAGTGTATTTTATGGATTTATAAATCATTTTCCGCAAAGGTATTCGACGTCTCTTCTCTGCGATGACATGATATGATTTCATCGGTAATCTCACTTGGATAAGTTTCACTGGATAAGCCAGTTTATCTTTGTGCGGGCTGGAATTGTGTAGTGATTTAGTATAATATGTAGCTCCAAAATATTCACCCATCCAGCTTTGTTCGTTTCACATTGAGGGACAACGAGAACGTCCGCTATTTCTGGCCACAATCCTATCTGCCCGAATTCAATCCCGTAAACGTAATAGTGTTTATCGTCAATACGGTGTAAAGTATGTATTTTAACCCGCGCATGCTCAGTTGTATATTTGCGTAAAGTGAGATATAACGGAACAAAAATGCATTTTGGATGTAAAATTTAGCACTTTCTTCAGAAGATACCAAAAGTTTCCGTATTTCATTCGTAATGGTTGCATTGCCTTGGCTTTTAGCAAGCAGAACCGCGTCCATTCAGATCTCTTCCTCGCATATACAAACGCAGCTCGGAGCGCGTGTACCTAAATCGAAATCTTCGCCATATCAAGACTCGAGCAAAGCAAAGGTAGACTAACGGCATGCCCGCCTGTCATGAAAATGCAAGCGCCCAGGAAACAAATATACAAACCCAAACTGATTGTTTCGGCGGAACACTTCACCAAAACCCAGGAGGAAGTCACAAGTGCCCAAAAAGCAACTGTCATGATGACGTAAATGGCTGTTTGAACTATTTCATCTGCCATCCGTTCTAAAAGGACGCAGCATGTATAGTAACGGTGAAATGCGCAGAATGGCATGATCTTCGCCAAAAGCTGTTTCATGGCTCGATAGAAGCGATCAATAACTATGACACTGGCTAATATTACGAAAACGTAAGATCTTGAATATTCCACTACAGCAATTGACATAAAAATGAACCGAAATACAATAGCTGCTAGGATGGTTCTTGTATCCCGGCACTCGGCGTCTGGAAAATTCTCCTCGAGGATAAATTTCGCAGGGTCGACATCACAAAGTAAAACTACTATCGGCACGGCTACCGGTATCAGGGTAAATCCGGGAACGAGAAAAACTGGAAACGGAATTCCAGCGTCGAAATGTAGCTGATGGGACGCGCACTTCCTACTACGACCTGAATATTCTGAAATGATATGCGTTATCTTTATGTTCATATATTCGGATTGGAATAATAATACGGCTGGCTAGTTTCCCGATTCAATCCTATCTGCAAGTTGGGTGATCCCATTTATTGACGAGACAATGTCTTCCAAATTTCTCGAGAAAACATACGGAGTGATTACAAGTGAATTGGAAAATATCCAGCCAATTAGAAGTGTCACAGAATTAATTCGAGTGTACTTTTCACTTCATTCTCCGTTTCCCATCCAAATTACGACGAACATACCTAACCAACCTGTCAAAAATGTGCATAAAATTAGAAGCATTACTGGAACACATTTACTGATGGGCTTAGCGATGACCAATTTGGAGGATTCGCAGTCCCATTTCAATGGGAACGTGGGTGTGTAGCAAAATAAAGTCTCGTAAAGCCGAATGCCAAATATTTCGAATCGTGAGAACAATTAGTTGTCATTGCAGTTACTATATAGACTTGCGGGAAACAGTATTATTTCGGAGAAGTTATGTGCTATTTGAATTCATGTACATCACTATTGGTATTTCGACAGAACAAAGTTGCTATCAGCAGCCGCTCGTCGATAAAATCACCATTTCTAAATTATGATGATATATAGTTATAGTTTCTGCCAACTTAGCTTTCCGAAACCAAGCAAAATGAAATTCATATGGCAAATTGATATCGTTTCAACTACCTTATCATTACAATAAAGCATAACGTTCAATATTCAGAGTTAGCGAAGCCCCGGTTATCAATAGTTTGGCTATAACGATTTTATTTCTTTAGTCACACTGGAATTTTCAAGGGTAATTTTCGGATCCAGTTCGATTAGAAAGTTGTTACTGCCAATTCTATGCTGAAGTATTTTGGAGCTATCAATTAGTTAGCACGTACCGGTCTTTATGTAAATGAAAAATATGTAACTGGCCATAACTAATAATCAATTGTAATAAGTGCCCTAAAGGCGCATTAAAATGAACAAGTACCTATGATATAACGAACGAAGGCTGGCTTCAAATCATAGGCGATTACCATATGGTTTGATTTGCTTGAATGCATTTCATCTGCATTAAGTCAATGCAATATTTTTGGTGAACAGTTAAAATCAATGTATGTTTATATGAGATGATATTCGGCAAAAATATATTACAAAATAACACTATAAATCAATATTAATATGCCTACAAACAAGTATATAATATGGTCTGCAATGTCTTTACAGATATTTTCATTACGCCTCCGGATACACACGCTGCAAAATTTGAAAATTTGATGAAAATAATCAGCCAATATTTTTTTTCGAAGGCTGGATGGACGCCGTACATTATTTTAACTAATTCTACTTTTAACAAAAAGCAGGAAATCATTGAGGAGTTTAACAGGAAGTGATTTTTCCACAATAAGAAAAACTACTAATTGAAATGAAAATAATCATGAAATTGGCAGTTTTCTTCATGCTTCAAAAATTAAAACTACATCCAAACAACCAAATTAAAATAATTCCTACTTCCGGTAACTAAATTCGTCATATTACTTTCATATTATGTACAAAATTCAAAGCTGATTA
This sequence comes from Sinella curviseta, assembly GCA_004115045.4. Taxonomy (NCBI): domain Eukaryota; kingdom Metazoa; phylum Arthropoda; class Collembola; order Entomobryomorpha; family Entomobryidae; genus Sinella; species Sinella curviseta. The sequence goes on from CM023203.3 coordinate 11,647,853, forward strand.
AATTTCCCGACGACAAGAAGGTTCAATAAAACGTATAGATTGAAAAATTTCACAGGCCCCATTGTAGCATTGTGGATGTGTACGAGATATCCTACCGAATTCAATATGTAGTGTACATTGTTAGGAATTACAATAATTACTAACCTAGAGCGTGAAATGGTTAGCAGTGGAACATTTTAGCAAGCTGGAACCATAGTAAATGGACAAACAAGTCTATCCGTTTTCTCGGTACATATCGAAGCAGCCGTGAAGCAAATGTGAAAATGATGACAGCGTTCTCGACAGCAAAGCACATGAGGGCAACTAAACTTCCGTACAGCAACACCAAAAATATATTTGACATATTCCCTTGCATATTGGGCCGCTTTGGTCTTGTGTCCTTCAAAACCGGGACAAACTTTGTCGTCTCCCTGAAAAACCGGGACCACCAGTTCCAAATTCCCGAAACCATGATGGCCTGAATCCGTTTAACTACATTTGGATGGACTGAGCCAACGATTTTACATCCGACTGAAATATTAGCATACTTTTCCTTGCCAACATTGACTCTATAGTTAGGCCGCGCTTGATATAGTTTCCTAGCAAATAAGTTGGCTTTGTGCGAAGGTAGCATCAGCGCCGATTTATTGCAGCCCTCCAGATGTCGCCACAACGCGTCTTCACTTAATTTAATTATTTCGTTTTTGAAAATTGCAACGCCGTGCTTGTCTGCTCCGTTCGCATTCCATTCTGGCCAGCGATTCAGAAATGCTTGACCCATTAATGCGGTAGAATTGGGGTGAAGGGACGTGTACCGTTTTATTGTTGAAGCGAGGCTATTCTTTTTCGTTCCAAGTTGTGTAAGAATTTTATACAATTGCCTAGTTTCTGAAAAAGATGCAAACGCATCCGCCATAACCGTGTGGTTTATGTCGTCCCCAAAAACTTTGCGAAAGGTTCCAATCCACCCCTGTAATCCCTTAGATGTATTAAACTTCCATCTTGCGGGAGAGATGAAAACCCAGGTCGGCCTGACGAGAATCGTAAACCGATCTTGAACCAACTGGCCAAGCTCTGTGTACGGTATCAGCTCCTTGGGTGATATCATATTGTAGACGTTGTCGCTTTTGTACCCGTTGCTCAATATAATTCCGGTTAATAGTAACACAGCCATCGTAATCCTGAAGTGTGTCTGTTTTGCAGCGGATGAGTGAAACGGATCGCCTTGCTCCAACAGAACCTTCAACACTGGAATGGTTTGAGAGAGAAGGCCGCCGAGTACACGAGAACTGGTTGAGGTCCGACGGTGTAGCTCTGCAAGAGATATAACTGCTGCGGAAATGGAAATCCAAACCGTCCAATGGTACGCGCAAATAAGCTGGTACAACCCAAATGACTCATGTCCACGATAACCGCCACAACTGACGAAAGCAAGGCTGCTGCCAGTTTCCTCAAAGTGCAGTCGCAAAACGTCGACACCAGAATCTACGCCACCCTCGGCAAAAATATTTACGTGTTGCCCCTTATTTTTATAGTCGGCTTTGTGAATGTATTTTTTCCCATTCCTGCAATACCAGCTTGCTACATGCAATGTTGCGTTTGACGCAATGACAAACACTAAAGAGGCAATCCCAAGCGAAAAAATTTCAAAGGGATCTACGGTTTGCAATTTTGTGATTCCAGAAAGAGAAATATGATCGCAGTTTAGAACCTTCTCCCAAAATTTGAGGGCAGTTTGTTCCAGCGAATATGCTGTGCGTTCTGTGTAAACATTCCATTGTGTCTCCATTTCCGGTTGGGTACCCTTAAGTAAATATTTAATGCCGGATAGCAAGGGTGGAAAACCTTCCGTATCCTGGTAACTAGGTTCGGAGACCTCCGGATTACAAATGGGGGACTCGGAGTACAAAAAGGACTGGTCGCCGAAGGCGACCAGTCCTTTTTGTACTCCGAGTGAATTTTTGGGCTCGAGCGTCTTTTGACCCAGACGTCAGTATACCCCATGTGAAATGTTCGTTATTCAGGACATATTTCCGAACTCCAAGGATTTTTTGTATTCCAATGTAAGAACACTTACTCAGAGTCAGATATGCTTACCCAGAGAAAGATATACGTACTCCGAGAAAGATATGAGTACTCCGAGAAAGATATGAGTACTCCGAGAAAGATATGAGTACTCCGAGAAATATATGTGTACTCCAAGAAAGATATATGTATTCCGAGAAAGATATGTTTACTCCGGGAATGATATGCTTACTCCGAGAAAGATATGTGTACTCCGAGAAAGATATGAGTAATCCGAGAAAGATATGTGTACTCAGAGAAAGATATGAGTACTCCGAGAAAGATATGAGTACTCCGAGAAAGATATGAGTACTCCGGAAAGATATGCGTACTCCGAGAAATTTATGCGTACTTTCAGAAACATATGTGTGCTCAGAGAAAGATATGTTTACTCCGAGAAAGATATGCGTACTCCCAGAAAGAGATGCGTACTCCCAGAAACATATGTGTGCTCAGAGAAAGATACGTGTGCTCCCAGAAACATATGTATGCTCAGAGAAAGATATACTTGCTCAGAGAAGGATATATTTGCTCAGAGAAGGATATATTTGCTCAGAGAAAGATATACTTGCTCAGAGAAGGATATATTTGCTCAGAGAAAGATATATGTACTCAGAGAAGGATATGAGTACTCCGAGAAAGATATGAGTACTCCGAGAAAGATATGAGTACTCCGAGAAAGATATGAGTACTCCGAGAAAGATATGTGTACTCCGAGAAAGATATGCGTACTCCGAGAAATATGTGATGTGAACCGTTGTTTGTTGGTGAACTATACTGAAATTCATAACCGGAAATTTATATTCCAAACCATGCTTCCCAGTACTTCGGAAGTCAAAGATACATATGGATTGGTAAATTAAATTTTTTAAATCTTTTTTCTTTGCAGAGATAAATAAAATTGCGATCTTACTACTAAATCCTTCAATTATAACTTGCACAAGTAATAATTGAACGAATGTAATCTCAAATCAAAACCTCTTCTACAGCAAACTGTAATTCATGCTTCACGCAAAAAACGAAATACAATACACAAATTTGCTCTTTTGAAAAAAAAACAATTGAAATTTGTAATTCAAATATGTATTCGATAACGTTTGATACATGCCAGCATGTATAACTAATTCCATTATTTTATGACAACTCTACAACACAAAAATCAAAATAGTTGCACAAATGGCTCGAAAATATTTTAGATATTCTACGTTTGTAAATTTTGTAGGTTCTGGTTCTACCATCTTCCTTCGCACACAAGGACAGACCAGAAATGTATTATTTTGAATTCACACTACCCTCAATTTGCTTGAAAATTGTTTTAATGATTTCGCTTGGAATGCGTCGAAATGACTTCCGAATCATTCTAAACACTGTTTGGTCCCGTATTTCCTTATGGAGTAGATGGAGATCATTTCCATGGCAGTAACAACTGTACAGGGTGTACATTGTTCACCACTGGAATTTCTGTGACAATCAAAATATTTTATTGCTCGCTGGATACGAAAGCAATTTTTGTAAACTCTTGGAACAATTTACGATTTCATTATTAAAATGATCAGCACGCTTCTTCCAACTTCAGACAAATATTTTCGTATTTTTGTACCAATTACACCCAAATGTTCTTGAAATATGTTTTTCTTTGCAAGGATTTGGTTTGTGGCTGCTGAATTCTTCTGCTCTTGGAAGTGTAGTAGTAAAACACTACGTCTGGCAAGATCGCAGTATTAGAAACGCACCCATGGTCCTTGAACATAAGTCTTCATATGCGTTTAGTATGCCTACGAAACCTATCCGTCCATAGTAGCATTTTTATTTTGCGAATTCAGCTATGGTTTCAAAACAACATATATTTAAAAACGAGCTGGTTTGGGATTAGTGGAGTTAGGCATGGAAATCTTATATGACTTGATTAAACTTAGTCGCAGAAATCCAAGATATCTCGATTAAAACGGGTCCCGCAATGGCTGTTGCGTATAAGATGCATCTGATTCCTGAGTGCCGAAATATATAAATATTTATATTCTAAAATACACAGTACTTGCAACTAAATTTTGCAGCTTATCGATTTGGCTTTCTCAGGCATGCTTTCTACAGTTCACTTTCAATTACTACGCACTATGTGACCAAGACAAGCCTTAACACGTAAATATACATTATACAGCGGCATGCTATGCGGACTAAGCATTTCAAAATTGAAATAAACCCTTAGCCGTAAAGAAGGAAGTTTTGACTTGACTTTAAATACCAGTTCAAAATCTTGAACCAAAAAGTGAACGCTTGATCTTCAAAAGTAATCTTTAGTTAACTAAGTAAGTCGGGTAAAGAAAATGCTTGATTAAATTCATGAGTTAAACGTGACTCGGTGGTGGGAATTGCCGTAACTATTACTCATCTAATTACATTTGTTTTATAGTTTTTATATAAATGATGGAAGTTGTCATAATACATGATATTTGCGATCATTCAATAGGATTAGCCGTCATGGCAATTTGGCAGTATAATTAATATAATGGAACCACATCACAGATGTATTTATTAGAACCATTTAGTATTTCATTTGTACAATTTAGTATGAGATTACATTCACGAGACGCTAAATATAGAACCCTTGTAGATCCGTCACATGGATGCGTTAAACAGATTATTTTAAACTTGGAAACAGGTACGTAATCACAGTACAGCTTCTGCTTTTACGGTCGATTTTTATTAAATTATGGTCCAATGGACACTGTCCATGGGACAGTCATATTTTTTCATATTATATAAAGAATGGATGAGGCGAAATTTAAAAACATAATACATCATATAATATTTATGGCGTCAAATGCGTCTGAATTGCTGATCGTGTGTAAATCAAGATGGATAGGTTTGGTAGGATAAGATATTTATGGCGTGTATAATTGAGATCTGTCCGGTAACTTTTGCGTTAGTAAACACTGCAAATGTGCTGGTATGTACTCAACTGATATTGAACAAGGTTTGCGCAAATATTATAATGTTTAGTTAATTAATTGCATTGAAAAGATGCAAAGAAAAGTATTGTTCCAGCTTGATTTTTCCTGAACATGTTTAACGATTAAAATGTCTGAGTTGGTGGGGATGAAATTTTTAGGCTGGTTTATTAGTACGTTTTAAGCAATTTAAATCCCAATCGCAAAGTATACCGATTCCTAATTTTGTTAGACTGTTTTGTTAATTTCGTATTTTGATTTCTATGTTAATCTTTCACTGTAATATTTTCAGGATGAAATTTTGGCCAACACTAAATTGTTCATAATGGTATATGCTTAGAGTTTATAAAGTTAATGCACAACCAAAATGAAAACTGATAGTAATAGTTTGAATCATCGCCGAAATATTTTAAAGTGTGAATGAGTTATTTTTGGGCAAAAATGTTGGCATGAACTCTTAAATGCTTTATGAGCCACAAATTCAAGAATGCCTCAAAGTGCCGTTGCACTGGATTATAAGGGCCGAAATCTGCTAAAAACATCAAATTGAAATTGTTCTCGTGATGAATTCGGAACGAGGTCAGGCTGACAGGTTTTCATGGGATCTCACAGTACAATCTTCAAGTTGAAATTTGCCTCCAGTGCCTTTAGAAAAAAACTGTTGCAATTGCAAGTTAACGTGTGACTGAAATGCTTGTGGCAAAAACCTGGATGAATATTTTTCTCGCCGACAACACCCCGCTTATTCTAATTCTATCGATTCTTACGTTTACCAAAACGAAAATCTGTCGATGCAATTTTCACCGGGATATATTGTCCTTGCTGGCGGTGCTGGGAATTTGCATTTAAACATGATTCCGACGGAAACATGTTCTCGCAAGATAGGGGACCTAAATAGGGGAATTTTGATTGAGCCTATTATCATTAAGCTAACAATGAGAGTACCAACACTCGTGGAGAGATAACTACAAATTGTATGACTTAGAATATGTAAATAAGAGCGATAAAAATGATGCCACTCTCAGAATCTGCTAAATGTTAAGTGGTCAGCCTCTACGGCTGTTGGTGTGACATAAAGTAGCTAAGTTTATAATGTTACAGTACTTGAAATTCCGGTACAGATGAATATGTGCATACCAGTAGATCAGAATCAGAACATACGTATCAAAGATTAGCAAAACCAAACTATGCATATTTTATTTTCGTGTTTTTAGGGTAAACTCACATGTACCAAGTACGAATAAATACCACAAAGGGAGTCAATCGTGTATCTCATTGATTTTCATCATTCATCATAAATGTTTTGCTGAACCACAATAGCAAAAAAGCGAAGAAAGTCAACATTTCTTTTAATTTGTTTTCGTAAATACATGATTTACTTCTCCAAAAGGTCTCTAAAAACTCTCCGGTTATTCCAGCATTTAATATATTTTGTCTTGATAACTACAAGTCTATCTTTACCATATTTTAATTCACTCTAACATGCTGTATGTGCCAATTTTAAGCCACATCAACGGCCGTAGAGGCTAACCACTTCACATTTAGCAAATTCTAAAAGTTCCATCACTTTCGGCGCACGTTTTTACATAAAATAAGTCCTCAAATTTCAATTAATCTCTCCACGAGTGTGGGTACCCTCATTGTAAGTTCAATCCCGCCACCTAAATGGACCACTAACAATTTAAGCTAATCTGTATCTGTAAATCTGTAAATTTCGAATAAACAACATTTTTCATTGTTTTGACTGTTTGAATGAAACCATTTGAATTTTCAAATTCTTCATTTCCACTTCAGCGTATTGAGTAGTATCACATTAATGAAACTATAAAAGGATTGAAAATTTTGAATCCAAATATTTTTGACTTAATATTATCTGCAAACGTGATGAATTGACTCCAATTTTTTGTTATTGTATACGCAAGCATTGCAGACCGGCGCAATATTTTTTTAAATTTTTTAAGACCACATTTCAAAGCATTATAAAGGATGACACGGCACGATCTGAGGCGGTCTCTCCTGTTATAAGTATATTCCTATTAAACCGGATGCACTCAGCAAGAATCGCAGACCTCGAAATAGTTGTTGTGGGAAAATAAATCAAAGTGGCCCAGTTATTGCCACCATGATCATTTAGAATTTACAGACATAATTTCCATTTAAATGAAAAAATGTATGGTAACCAAAGTATTAACAGCTATATTGTGATTCTTTTGAAGCGTGTAGGTGAGGCGAACTGCCAAATCAATTTATATTATTAAGTATAATTACTCTATTAATTTCTTTAATTTGATACAGTATTTATTTTGGACTCGACGTCTTAAGTGCTTTTGAATGCCATCTATGACATTAGAGGCGGCATGTTCGCACGGCTAGCAAATTACTAAACTTTTGTTTCAATATCCCATATATTTGGCGTTTCACATTTAAGATTTTTATTCTCACTAGCTACCGTGTTTTTATTATAAGATGGCTATGACTCTATTATAGGGAAAGTTGCAGATGACAAGATGTGTACCCCTTGATTTTTGACCTACGGTTACGGCTATGATCATTTCGTCAGTGTTTAGTTAATGCCTTACCCCTTTCTGTGCGGTTCATCCAGCAGCAATCATTTGTATCGTCAATTGAAAATTATTCGAAACTCTAACAATATGGAAAGATATAGTGATTGGTTGGCATTCATGTCATTACAAATCATTGGGATAATATAAAAAGGGTATTCCGATTTACGTTTCGTAGAATCTGAGAAAGGATTGAGAATGAGTCACCTTGTTTCATATCGTCGTACACACCGCGAGTATAAACTTGCGAACATTGCAATTCGTTCAAAAATTTTAAACGCCGATTATGTTCCCGTGAATTGAGATCCTTTAATGGTATTGGATCCTAGAAAATGTTTATTTTTTTATATTTTGGTTTTTATTGGGGGATGACGATAATTCACAAAATGAATGATTTCAATCTTCAAATTCTCACACGTTTGCAACCAGCTTCACTATTATTGATTCACCAGTCTGCCATTGGGGTCGGGGCGCAAGGTTTTGATGACCTCTAAAACTAAATGATGAAGCATAATGAGAAACCACTTTCGAATGGAAAATGGAAGTATTGTACAGCAAAGTACATATATTATTCCTGAAAATCAATGTTTATTTTTCAGGGAAATGTGATTGCCTCTTAAAAATACGGATAATCGTTTTCGTTGATAGTCGAAGCGTACATTTAGCGTATCTGGAATTCAGCTAGATGTAAATGCTCTAACCAGTAGCTTTTCAAACAAGTGGGCAAGTACATATACCGCAAGATTTATGTTCAACCATGGGTTTCATTTTAAGGTTGACTCGTAGAAAAAGCCGGCCACTTGCATATATTTATTTTACGCGTTGACGGCAACAACTTTCAATTAGTTTACAATTCGGTACTCAGATCCTTCGAAACACTCATTGCCTATGGTAGTGACTTCATTCGAAACCCGAAGACACAAATCAATTTTGTAGGGATTGTCGAAATGTAATCCTGAATCCCACGATCTGGAGAATTTATTACTAAAATCGAAGAAAACCAAACTACAAAATGCCTATACAAGAAAAGCAAGTCGAAAGAAAAAGCACCTCCAGAAGAAACACCTTTTCTAAACGAAAGCCGTTTGACCTAAAATGCATTTTGAAAAGAAAAGCATTTCGACATGTTAGGGATGTCGACCTTAAAATTATTTCGACATGTTAGAGATGTCGACCTTAAAATTATTTCGACATGTTAGGGATGTCGACCTTAAAATTATTTCGACCAGCAAAGCATTTCGACCTTAAAATTATTTCGACCATCAAAGCATTTCGAACTTACAACTTTTTCGGCCTTAAAATTATTCCGGCCTTAAAAGCATTTCGACCTTAAAACCATTTCGACCTTAAAAGCATTTCGGCCTTTAAAGCGTTTCGACCTTAAAAGCATTTTGACCTTAAAAGCATTTTGACCTTAAAAGCATTTCGTCATGGAAAGCATTTCGACATGGAGAGAATTTCGACATGGAAAGCATTTCGACATGGAAAGCATTTCGACATGGAAAGCATTTCGACATGGAAAGCATTTCGACATGGAAAGCATTTCGACATGGAAAGCATTTCGACATGGAAATCATTTCGATGTGGAAAGCATTTCGACATGGAAAGCATTTTGACATGTAAAGCATTTCGACATGGAGAGCATTTCGACATGGAGAGCATTTCGACATGGAGAGCATTTCGACATGGAAAGCATTTCGACATGTAAAGCGTTTCGACATGGAAGGCATTTCGACATGGAAAGTATTTCGACAAGAAAGGCATGTCAAAAAGAAGTGCATTTCGAGAAGAAAAGCGTTTCGACAAGAAGTTTCTTTAGACAAGAAAAACCATAGAAATCTCATTAACGCAGCTAAAATAATATTCCCGTTTGCTTGGATTCTTGAATCAATGAATAAGTGCACAACTTGAAAGGGTTTTACCATGAAAATCCAAGTATTTTGTTCCAAAGAAACACTACGTCCGGCTGGTTGAGTTTTGTCAAGACAATAAATGCATTATTATAATAATTGTTCCTGTTTAATGGTCGTTTTGCCTAGCGTCTATGATTGGGAGTACTCATTTTGACGTTGGGAGTACCAAAACTGGCGGTTCGGAGTACGCTTGGAAGATATTCCACCCTTGGGTTACGTAGTGCTCCCCTAGTAACCTCTGTGAGAAATCTGGACGAAATTTGTAACAAGTTGAAAGTTCTGCTTCAGGGCTCAAATTCGGATGACCATGCCAGGCTTCCAATCTGCAATACGGTTTCCATGATCAGAACATGGCTTCAGGTTACATCTCCAGAATAAAAGGTGGCAGAAATGGAGAAAGTGGAGAAACAGCTCCATTTATTCCAACAAGTTACCGGGGAAAGTGATCCCGAGCATGGACTATCCGTCCCAATAACTACTTCGTTCCACACTCTAAAAACCAGTCTGGAGGACTTGCATAAAGAGACCTTGAAGTTGGTGAAGGAGAGCAATGTCCCAAGTATGGAGGCAATGATCAAGGACCATGTACACAAGATTGTAATCAAATTTGAAGAAAACTACAAGAGCACATTTTGGGCTAAACTGGAAAGTGGGGATGAATACGGACGGGAGGCGCTGGACAAGTTGAAAAGTGACATTGTTAAATTTGAGCAATCAGAAGCCAATGACAGCAGTATGAGTATAACTGATACGTTGAAGATGATTATTGATTCTGGTCAAGTTGACACTGAAGCTATTAACCGGTTGGATGGGTTGGAGAATGAACTAAAATCGCTGCTGAAACTGATCGGTCAACCCGAAAACGTATCCGCCGTTCAAGGTCAGACCCTCACTCGAGAAATGGGCAAAATGTTGCGCAATTTGGGTTCCGAAGCACAAATAAAAGTTCGGGATCATTACATCAAATTGGTACATGGGAAGATTCAGAAGCATACAAGTTCATTGATAGGAACTTTGGAGTCCACATTTTTTCGGAATCAATTTTATGCTGGAATGAACATCCAGACGTTAGCAGCCAAGAGACAGTTATTGACAACAGCAAACGGAAAATTTCAAGAGTTTTGGGGCAGCTTTAGTGGGATACTGGATGGAGTGCTGAAGGGATTCATAATTTTTGATGAAGAGCTTCCGGAAAGCGAGAAAAATATATTGGGGGAATACGAGAATATTCTGGACTATTACGACGACTTTCTTGGCAGCCCAACTCCCACACCAGTACAGGACTGGCTAAGTGGGTTGAAGACGTTTCAGGAGACACTTGGTGAAATGGAACGGTTGTATGGCTTTCTCGAGCTGGCAAAGGGACACAATCCCAGCACTCTAGAAGACTTTTTGAGGGCCGAGAATGGAGATGTGAACTCGACAATATGCAAATTTCTGGATGCCACAAGAGCGACACCAGATATTATTAGAATTGTCCAGGAGAAAGCGGCTGCCGATGACAAGCTGGTGATAGTAAGCATTGCCACTTATCTGGACAATGAAAGGAGCAAATTGGAAAATCCGGCCGAATGTGCAGTTCAAGTTTATTCCGCATCATCCAGTAGCAGTGGCATAATTCCGGATGCGGAGGGTCAACGGGTTAACGAGGGACCATCGGCGCTAGCAATGCTGAGTAACGTGGCCACCTTCGGACTGAAACTAATGTCAGCTCTTAATGAAGCCAAGGCGAGTGCTGACAATGAGAGATATATTAGATCTTCTACTGATTGTCAGAGTTCATTTGCACGTATAGGAAATGATGATACCAGGAGTAGCAGCGACGTAAGTGGTAACGACAGCGATGATGACGATCGTCAAGTTTTTAATGATTGTAGCGCGAGAGAAGGTGCAGACACGACTGACAGTGATAGTGATAGTGACACTGATGACCATCAGAATGTCGGTTGTACCAAGGATAGCACTAAAGACAAGTTGATTGAGATGTTGCGACGTATGTAATTAGTTAAAATATAAATATAAGAATACAAGAAATATAGTAGAGTAAATTTTGCTAATAAATTCATTATTGTTTTGAGCTACCCGTTTCTGCTTTACTGTCTACTATCTACAAGTATTTTCGTAAGGTGTGTTAAAGTTATGTACACAGTCTGTAATATAAATGTTATAAAATACATCTTTTATTATTGTGGCCCTTTGGTTATCACAACAAATAAAAAAGTCTAATTTTGTTTCGAGAGATTTTGAGTCGCTGCATCATATTATTCATTCGTGTCTCATTAAGCCAACGCCTCGGCACATCTAAACATATTAAGTCATGTTGCATTTGCAAATTTGTAAGCTTTTTGATAAATATCAAAACGTTTGCTTCGAAAATGGTACATATCTGTAAATATGAGATTTGCATCCTGCAGATAGCAATGATTTATTTATTGAGTGTGCGGGAATGCAATGCACTGGAACCATAAGTTGGATCTGGCTGGATGTCTAGTAAGCGTGTAAAATAATGCAAAACAAAATAATTAGCGCGTGAGAAATTTTTTGTTATTCCATGAATTGAGCGTATTTTCTACATGTACTTTTGCCATTATTGCACGTTCTTAGTAGCACCATTAAGTCAATTATGTAGTGATCTGGTTCATGCAAAACTGGATAACCACACATCAAGGTATGTCGATACTCTATTTAATCAGCAATTTGAAAATGTATTGTTGTCCAGACACGCGTACCGAATCAATAACTTGCCTATACTGCAGTTTTTAAATTGAACAAGCTTTATCATATGGCATGACCATCATTTCAGAAATCCAAAAATTTATTACCATTTTTTTTACTTTCCTTCAATATTTTACGTCTCCCAAAACCAAATTAGCTAAATTTTTATGCAAAATATTTTCAAACAATTCTTGCACGGGACGGTGGTAATCTCAGGGAGTTGTTTATCAGTTTGCAGATTTGATATTCACTTGCAGTCTGTTACCAGATGACTTATGAAAGACCTGGGCGTCTGAACTAGCACCTTGGACAAATGAATAAAGGGATTAAAATTGGCAACCCAAACTGCTTGTGGCGCTTAATCTTGGGCATTTGCTTTGCATTTACAAGTTGAGTGATTTTATAAATGCTCAACAAAAGATTTGAGCTCCTTCGTAACTTCTGACTGGGATCATATTTTCGTGCCCACGGCTTCTAATCCGTTCCATGTCAACGGACTGACTTTACCTGTGCAATTTATTAGCGAATTTGTATACCAGTAAAGGATTCCTCTTGTTTTGGGAAAAGTCTGATATTCACTTCGTAATCATCCATTTACGCGAATTTCATTTCATCTCAAATTAGCTTTCTATGCCACACGCAGCGAGAATGTGAATCCACCACGTCAGTCGTTGTAAACGAGCCTCTCATCTCGTATCAAGGTTGACAGGAAAGACATCACCAAAACCAAAAATGGCAAAATTTGGAAAGCGTCTGAAAAATGGATCAAAGTCTACTTTGTTAACCCTGTTTGGGTTCATATCTTGGCATTTTGTGCTCCTATATCTTATCATCTGCCTTCCGTCTTCCGTGTACCGTTTTCTAATCACCAAACTTGCAGCCCCGATTTGGACCCGCTTGCGTTACCGCGATAAAGACGAAGGACGATTGGGCAAGCCCGTTACCTTGCGAGGAGCTTCGCATGGAGCAGAATTTTGGGACAGTCGTAAGACCAAACCGGTACGATGCGTCATTGCACTTACCTTCGTATTCGAGGGCCACATTCCAATCACAGAGTTCACAGCCGCTCTCCAAGAAAGATGGCATGATGCGGTAGATTCACGGGGAAATCCCAAATATCCCGAGTTCAAGCAGTATATCGATAAATGGATGGGCTTCATGTTTTGGCGTAACTGCAAAAACTACCAGCTGTCGGACAACTTTAAGACACATCTTCTCCCGGAGGATTACAACGACAAGGAAGCAGAAGCGTTTCTCAATAATATTGTTGAGAGTCTTGTGAATAAGCCCTTTCCAGTTGGCAAAAGCCCTTGGGAAATACATTTAATTCAAAACTACCGAAACACCAGCATTTCCGGAGAAGATGGCAAGAAAATGTCGGCAGTGGCTCTGAGAATTCATCATGGTATGGGTGACGGCTACGCTGTCATGTACACGGTTGCTGGGGGACTCTACGGGAAAAATATGCATGTGAAAATTCAGTCTCCAGAAAAACCAACGACAGAGCAAATTCGAACACCGCGAAAGGGAAAGTCTGTGTGTAATCAAATTATTTCAGTGATAGGCATTCCCATACGATTATCATATGATCTTGGCAATATACTCGCATTGAATTTCCGGAAAAAGACGGTATGGCAAATTTCCTACTCAAACAAATCCTATCAGCTGTATTTTGACAGGACCGCAAGGATTCCCATCTCTAGGGTTAAGAAAATCAAGGACAAGTTGGGAGTCTCCTTCAATTCCGTGATATTTTCAAGTGTCGCTGGTGCATTTGCAAAGCAGCTCCATATGCATAAATCTGGAGCATGGAAATATTTTCCTGTGGCAACATTTCTGCCGCTGCCTGGTCATCCTGAAAAATTGAGGAATCATTTGTAAGTGTAAAAGTACATGGTCAAAAATTATATGCCAGACATTGTTGCCATAAACTATATTGATTTGGTTCAATTAATGTTTAGCACCGGAACCTCGATTGACCTTCCTGTGAGTTCAGAACTACATCCGGTCTCAAGAGTGAAACGATGCGAGAAAGTGCTTCAGGACGCCAAGAAATCAGTGATGCCGCTTGTAATGGGACACGTGATTATGCCAGCGCTTTTGACCCAAGTGGCTCCTCTAGCTAGGCTTACCACAAGAAATCGATTTCTGCCTTGTGGGCTTTCATGTTTCCGGGCTTCACATCTCGGCGACTGGTATTTTAATGGGAGGAAGGGTATCGCTTGCGAGTACATTGTTGGAGGATACCTGGGAGTCTGTGGCATCACGTTGTCTGCAATGAGCTGTGCGGGTTATCTAACAATTACGGTCACTGCAGAAAGTACGGTGGTGAGTCGGGAGGAGCTGAATACATTTATGGGCTGGATTGAAGAGGAAATTGAAATCTTGAGCTCCATTCCGGAACAGGGCAGCAATGAATTGGTCGTCTGACGTCAACATGCTAGGCATAAATATAATACAAATACATTAATTAGAAATAGTTTGGTTCGTTTCGGAAACTAAAACATAATAAACTGTTCTTTTATATTGCAAAAAATTGGCATTCCTGTAAATTCATGTTTGTTTATATATGGATAGTTTCTGAATGATTCTATTATATTTGCAGTTTTCAAGTTAGCACTGGAAATTTTGAAAGAAATTTTATACTTTTCCATCATCTTCAATGCCAAGTTTATCTATTCTACTTTTTACTAAACGAATGATTTTCTCACGCCATCAACACTGGGAATTTTTTTCTGACGCGGAAGACGGTTCCAGACGGTTTCTGATGTGGAAACATGATATGGTATGAGTCGTTAGATAACTTCATTGGTGAATTGCTTGAATAGCTTGAAAGTATTTCAATTGGCGAGAATTTACTAATAAATTACGAATCGTCATGCAACGTGGCAAATTGCACATTTAAAAAATAGGTACCTATTTCAGCCAAAGTTAAAGGGACTTGCAGCGTAAAAACATGTAAACTGCAAGCCGAAAATCACTCAATCCCGATTGAGTGATTTTCGGTTTGCAGTGAACCCACCAACGCATGAGTCATGTGTTAACCCATTATTGACATATTAAAATACGGGACCATAGTAATTGTATGGTAGTAAATTCAAGAAATGTCCTTACGCTAAGTAATTATACACATAACTGTGGATGTGTCCGAATTGGAACAGGAGCACAACGTTATATCCAAACTATTTGAAGTAGCAATTACTAGCGCAATTTTAGCAAACAAGGTTATGGAGCAAAACGAAATTTTATGCTTAAACTTACTATCAAAATTTCTTACGATTTATCTTGCTTTATTGTCACAAAACTTTGCAGAAAAACCAACACCCTCGCAAAATGTTCCAACCTTAAAATGTTTGGAAAAGATTTTGGAAAATCACTTCACCGAAATATTAGAATATATGAAAATCGTAAGAGAAGTGTGCACTGAACTTTACTTAGGGATGCGAGGATTGATGCGGGGGAGTGTTGTTTTGCTACCAACCACTGGACTAAATCTGTGAAATCATCTGTACGACCTAATAACCTAACAGTATAATTTCCTAAATTTATAGCGTTTTTTCTGCAACAATTGTTGCCATTTAATGTGTCATTTACACCTTAAACATACAAAAAGGTTGTAAATTCCCACAATGTATGCGCAAATGCTAGACTACAACCTATATTTTAGATCCGAATTGCATACCTTGACACGCAACGCTAAGTCATAAATTAACATTCACTAGATCGCGCCATGTCGTCCGTTTTATTGAGATTGTACCTTTAAAGAGAGCAATTTTGTAATATTGATGATAGTCTATTCGGTTTAGTCTAACAATCAGTCAAACAAAAAAGGAGATATAAATCACATTGTGTTTAAAAAAGTTGCAAATTATTAGCATGCAGATTGTAAATGATGTCACTGATGACGCAAAGCTGGCCATGCTTGCTTGTAGTATAAGTATTTCCTACGTTACCAATTTATTAATTTCTATAAACAATGCATAGATCCCACGACTATTTTGCTAAGAATGTAATCAATTTTGAATGTATGCTGCTGTCGGAAAATATTATACTGGAATCTTGACCTAGAGTTTGGAACATAACATGAAATATTGTTTTAAATTATACGAATTTTCTAATAATAATCCTGCACGAGAACTTTTGGTTGATGATGATTGCTCAATCACCTTACATATATGCCAGCGTAAGCGTGGGTTTTAATGTTTCCGGATATGCAGGCAACATTAGAACATCAAGGTAAGTTGTGGAACGTTACCAGGGTTATTGGCAAGATTCAAATGAAAGTAGATAGATGATTCACCAAACTTCAAACTACGCGATATTCATGACAGGTTTGATTTGTTATTTCGAATGGCTACTGAACGCTAATAGTATAATGGATCATTGCTATATTAGAGAAACAAAACGCAGTATGAACGCTCTTCCTGTCTCAATCAATTTAAACATTTAATAGTGTTGATAATGGTGAGTCGCATTAACATAATATGAAAGCGTACGTCATACCTGCTCGTCTTCAGTAAGCCTCATAGGATGACGAAAGGAATGACGAAACATACTTAGATTTATTTTTTTGTCTAATCTTTGGAAACCTGGGCGCTTTGGGACCAATTCCAAGTGCCATAATTTTATTTGTAATAACAAGTTTGTAAGATTTAATATATATGCCAAAATAAGCAACAAAATCGATCAGTTCGGTTGGGATGATGTATTTAACAAATCGTCCCTAGGACATTTAAAGTAGGGGCCGATTTTGCTGAAGATCATCATAGGTAGTGTTTATTTTCTTAGTTTAAAATTATCAGAAGAACAGTAAACCGAGCAATCGAAATATAGAAAAGTAGCGAAAGCAAAGAAAAATAGTGCATTAAATATATAAATGTGCACGCAGACATATTAAATTGCTATTTTCGTGTATTGAAAAAATATATCATGGCATTTAAATATTGAAATCCGTTTCTAACGGGTATAACGGGTAGAGGCCCCCGATGTTGCTTAAAATCGAACTCGGCCTTACTTTTTTGATTATATATCGACTGGTGAAAACAGATTTGAAATAGCTATTATGGTTTTTGACTTATCGTACCGACAGACAGACAGACAGACACAGACAGACAGACACAGACAGACACAGACATGCACATAACGTAGATCAATAGCTTTCGCTACTTAATAATTCAAACTTGCAAGCTTGAAATTGTATATGCTGAGCATTCTTTCATTTCCAAGTATTTCTTAGTGTCACACTACAGCAAAGTTTAAAAAAACTTTGCGAATGTCCGCTCTGAACAACATGAATTTACATAACTGAACTAGATTGAAATATACAATTCAGTTATACATTACTCTCAATCTCTTTGTCCAAATTACTATCTTGTCATGCATGACCAGGGTAACATGTATTTATGTGTGTGTATTTACATGCACGCTTCTGAGTGAAATTTTCGTGATAATCTACCGTCGTCGTCGTCGGGAGGAGACGGGAGAAGCACAATCTCAAATGCGAATATCACGTTCAGAGTTTTAAGGGTGAAACGCTTTGTGATCGTAAATATGCTTCCGCAGGTCAGTCCAATGTTGCTGGTCCTCAGTTTCAGTTCATGGCGCTCCGCCTAAAACATAAATTGTTTGAGTTTTAATCAGTTTACCTGAAACATTAAATTGATATATATATATCTATATAAAAATATTTGCAACTAATGTGTGCAAACCTCTTCCAGAGAGACATTGCTCCAAAACGTCCAGAAATTCATGAGCGTGTTCATAACTTTTGTACAGGACTTGATCGCTATGTATGACCTTGACACCATATGAGTCACAGCCCAAGCAGCATAGGCCTGTCGCCAGGCTTTATGCTCGTCAAAAAGCTGATCATGTATTTTGGTAGGGCGGAAAAATAAATTGAAATGGATGCCGATGAAGAAACTATTGCAAATTAGAGATACCAAAAATTAGTGGGGAGAGGAGAGTCCCAAACGAGTTGAGGAATCCGACCAGCTTTTCGTGCTCGTGTACTAATATTTGCCATATTGACATGGCCTTCTCATTTAACCTTGACTATGTTCTTCAATTAGATTCTAGTGCAGCTTCATTCAATAATTTAAATCTTGGATACAGATTGGTAGCAAAAATGAAAATTAACAGGTCGCCGTAATTAATACCATAAACGGCAAATTTGTTGGCGAGAAAAGAATTCATTTTTCTATGCGTTGTTTTTCATTTTATGGGTTTTCGTGCAAAAACATGCTAGAACAATACATTAAGAACTTGAATGTGGTTCGTAAGATAAATTTTTCATATTAATTACACGCAATTCTCAATGTTAATGTGGACAAGTTTACTCGGCGTTGAATGTCAGCAAACTCATCTCCATTCTCGTCTTGATTTCCTACCTTAAGCCTTCCGTAAAGATGTGATGCTAAAATGCATTAAAGATACAAATCTTTACGTGAAAATATTTCGCTTATTATCTATCGAAAGGTGTGTTTAAGCATTCTTTGTTGCCAGCAGCTGTTAGGGATTAACATATAAAATATTCTTCCTGCAATAATATTTAATTTAATTTACCATACCTACGTTGATTCGCCTTGAATTTAAACGAAGAAAAAATTAAAATGATATCATTCTTTAAAATTAGGAATGTAATTCTTTAAAACTAGATATATATATGGATTAAATGTGGATTAATTTAAACGATGATATTTCAGAACCATGGTATTGCTGAGCCCATTTAAATTTTAAATGTTTTAAAAAAACTGAGGAAATGGACAAGAAGTTGATGTGAGCTTTGGAAATAATAAATTATTTATGTTTTATGAATACAAGATACTACCTGGACGAACAAAGACATTTTTATTCTCCGAAATAACTTGCTAAAAATTCGTTAGGTAACGCCGCTGGCGGCAGGGTTGGTTGTACATATCGTTCCTTCGTTGTTTTTCCCTTGGGAAAAGGCGAAAGTGGGAAATGGATTGAAGTCTTAGATTAGATTTACCGGTAGCTTTCTATTAAAAAACTGATTTCCCCAACAATCCCGGTATTTAGTTTTGACAGGACTCAATAGGAGTGAAGTCAACTCTGTCACTTGTGACATGTAGAGACTATCTCAGCGAAAAAAGTACGAATTTTAAGAATATGTAATATTCGAATGACGATAAAGCTTTCTTTTCCTGGTTTTCCAACTGAACTAAATATTATTTTTTTAAATCCGCTTATTCTTTGTGTTTTATATCGAAAATGTACTACTTTAATGCTTCATCGTATGACAATCTTGTCCTGAAGCTTCATTAGTCAACATATATTTCCAAAAATGTCGTGCAGACTGCTCTGGAAAACGTTTGACCTCCACTTTACCGTATTCAACCCCATACTCAGCTTCCCCTTTTGCTGGGACCCTAAACAAAGGAAACTATCCATCGAAACTAAAAACCGTTGGCGCCGCAATGCTGCCCGTGTTCAAGTTATCAATTTCGTTTTGTTTCAAATTTGCAACTGGCTTCACATTTTCCGCGCTCTGGTTTTCCCAAATCCGTCTGATAAATTCATCTACACCCTAATGCTCGGGACGCAATCCGTAGCAGCCTGCCCAATTGTCGGCTTCTCTCTCTACTATATTTTCAATCTCCAGCAAATCACTCTCATGACAAACGACATAATTCTCATATGCACTAGCAGTAAGGACAATCATAATTTGCAAGAAATTGGAACGCTAAATGTACATATTAATATCTGAACTATAATTAATATTTCCACAGATCTGCCCACAAGAACTCACATTCCTGATACAAGAGGAGATGATATGCTCGGCTTGGGAGCGCTTTGCTCCCAGTTCCTGGTTCTCCTAGCCTGTCCGCTCATGTCGGTTGCCATGGTCTGGTCCAACTTTGACACAACGTATTCCATCTTCATTGCATTTCAGATTACTGAGTACTCCCATACGTGGATCGTGACGCCGATACGATTTTATTTTGCTGTAAACGCCTACCTGGCTGCACTTCGTTGGATAATTTTCATCGGTGTACAATTACTGCTTGTTCTGACTTTGGGGGTTAAGTATCTGCACATTATTGACGTGTACCAAAACGAAACGTTAACAAATGCACCACGATTTCCTGGCATGCTGGTTTTAACTGATGGTTCTGTTAGCACAATAATTCATTCACATCGCGTGGTGGCCTTATGCTGTTACGTGTGGTCGTATGCGCTAGGAAAATTGATTGCTAGTCTTTTGCTAGGAGCTGCCTTATTTTTGGGGCCTTACTGACTTTCTCATAGTAACCCAGTACAATTCGTTGCCAATTTCCGCCTTCCTGATAGTATTTGGCCTTTCAATTGCCATAAAAAATATGTATGTTTTGTTGATCGCGTTTGTAGCTTTGGTTAATACAAAATCCGAAGCTTTACTTAATAGTTGTAGGTTAGCTGCTGGACATTCCCGAATTCTCAGACGAAGATTTAGAGCATAGCGTTCGACCAGAATAGCTGTACCATGTTTTTATTTCAATAGGGAAAACAAAATTCAGCTCTATGAGATTCCGGTGACTAATATTGGGCTGGACTTAATGTTAACATTTGGATAGTCCGTAAGCCGCAGAGGGTAGAATGGGCTCATAGTTAATTATACGTACGTTAGTGTCACACATGTTAATATATGCTGGATCTGGGTTTGAAATATCCTTTTCTACATTCTATTGAATTAGCTACAAATCAATATTATACCATCGATTTCTGCACAAAGTATATTTATTTCTACTTACTTTATTCGAAAAATATACACATCAAGTATACCCTTTACATAGCTTAAATGTTTCATGTCGGCTAAGACAAATCACTGTGGAATTCAAGCGTATGTCAAGTAATGCACAGGGAATGTTCGCCTTGAAACCAAATTGAAATGGTATCTACTTATCGATGAATCCAAGTAGTCACATTGTTGTTAATTCTGGGACACATTAATGTAAGGGTAGCTTTTCACATGCAGGTTAGTATGCTTTAATATCTGTTTCGACATTGCTATCATGTTTGGGATCGTCCATTTAGGATGTCACGCCCCTAGGGGGGAGGGGGGTTTAGACTGAGCGTGACATTACATGTTAAAAGGGGTGTCCTGTAATTGTGACATGGGGGGAGGGGGGTATCTTAAAAATGGGGGATTTTAGCCTGACGTCCTAAATGGACGATCCCTTTCCAGCATTCACTATGGTTTTTGGCCTGTACGGTATTTTGGGTTTTGGTATTTCTAATGAATGTGAGTAGAAATCATTATTGTTTAATATGTAATATTGTGATTTTTTCTCAGTGAACTTCTTTTTTTGTGTTAATTACAAGTATAATATTCTCCTATATTAGTTTTTTGGCATTCTCTTATATGGACTGTGTCAATTTATTCTGCGGTGATCAAAACGGACGGCCGATTTTAAAGAATGAGTTCAGAAACATTTTGTTAAAAAATCATTTCATTACACTTTAGCAAAATTTCGAGTGTGTCAAAAATTGTCACTGTATTAAATTTCGTTCTGCGTCCGTTACTATATCCCATGTTATTTTATGGGAAAATGTGATATATACTCGCCCAGTTAACGTCAGTTTAATAAGCGACATTTGTCGTGATGACCGAGTCCACCGCGTAGATGCTCAGTTTGTTTAAATAATTCGTTTTTATATCTCCGTCGACAATCCCGACCGGTCCGGCTGGGAGAGAGATTGGAAACAAACATTTCATTACTCTTCCTGTCATTATATTCTCTTTGTTCCTCGCCATCCACGCAACTTTGCGTTTCCAACGAATAAGTGTCTTTTCAGATAATTCGAAGTACGAGCAGCCAATTCTCAACAGGCTGTATAAAAGAAACAGCTCCAGAACAAGAAATGAGATAAATATTGCCGTTAGCGCTTTGCGTTCGTCTCTGTAGGCGCTTACCAACACGTTCGTGAGCATTATTATCAAGATAAATAATCCCGACAGTCCTGCCGCAGTGCACTTGTACTCAAAGCTGTAAATCACTTTCGACACTATCAAGTTCTCTTTGTAAAAGTTTATGAAATCATAGCTTGGCTCGCGGGTGCTAAGTAATTCGAGAAATTTCATTCTGTACATTCCGCTCAAAATTCCTAAAATGCAGAGCGTTCTAGTGCTGGCAACTGAAATTTGTGAAATATGCACGACAAGAAGTGTCCTAACAAGTTTCCAGAAGCCGTGCAGGAACATGTCTACAGTGCAGTACCTCAGCGGTTGGTACAATGGGTCTAAATTTGCATATGCGTCGCCAAGTCCAAAAATGAAGGCGGTTAAGGTGAAGGATAATTTCACTCCAGTTAATATAATTCCACACAATATTGTGAATTTTTCGTCCCCTGGAAGGTAGCTTGTTTGTTTAAAATTTCAAGAAATGAATTTATGAATTGTTTTATATTGAAATATTTACCGTGGCGAATAATCCATTCATTCTTTTCATAGCACCAGTTTGTAATCCTGACAAGGTCTTCTCCGTCTGAAAAGAGCAGAATGTCAGATAAAGATAATATGAGTATAAGCCCAGCCTGGAAGGTAAGAGCTATCAATTCAATATCCGAGCACATATCTGGATTGTGACAGCCCAGAAACAACGACCAGCATGACAGACTGACACAAATGCATTTTGTCGCCGTATTCACAACGCAATATAAAGTATTATTATTCTTGACAAAATCCCATTTTGACTTTTCATCATTCCAAGAAATTGATGATGAGATCCATAGTTTGTTAAACTGCAGGTGTAAGTGCTTATTGACAAAATACGATTTAATTAGTGCAGATGATGGTAGCATGATGGCAACTTAAAATTCAGCAGTATTGAACTTTATGCATGCTTTCTCCTTTCTCGTATCGGATTATAGTGTGCTACTAGACAAATTATTTCTTCAGAGGCATTCAAAAATAGGTGATTGATTAATTGGATTTAATCATAGCTGACGTAAGAGGAAATTGCTTTGGAAATTGCATTTTCGTTCTTAGACACATATCAATTCAAATAATAACCGGAAATCCGTACAAGGGCATGGAGGCCCGCATTTTCCCAAATTATGTACCGATGTCATAATAAATAAACTGAACTTTTGAGTAATATAGGCTGAACCAAAAAATTTGTTACTAATCGCAGGATATTGTTGATTGTTGTTTAAATTATATATGTTGCTAAATCAATCATATTCGTTATATTGTAATTAGGATTGTGGTCCCAATTCAGCATTAATCAACAATAATCATTTTATTATGGAATGTTGGAGGTTGCAGCCTTACAAAAGTGACGCAAGAATCCCATCAAATATGTACTACTGAAGTTGTTGCGATTTTTATTAATTTCTTTGCATCAGAAAGATTCATTCGCAATATGACATGAAAATGAGTAACATTGACAGCGCGTCCACAATAGAATACCAAGCAAACCCATGCTTTAGTATAATGTTTTCCTACAAAAACATAGATAGGCTTGCATCTTGTTTCAGATGGCATATGGTGAGTGCTGAGCACAGAGTTTTGTGAAAACTTATCACTTTAATCCAAAACGCAACAAGTTATTCTCTTTTCTTCTCGTCTTTGCTTTCGAGCTGCTACGTAATGTGATGTGATCAATATTGCTCTATTCATCATTTCCCCTTTCTGACTATAAGCAAAGCATTTACACCATTGCACATCATACATTCTGCTTAGTTAGTGCTATATCCAACAAATGTATTCACAGAGTCTTGACCGAGATTCCGGTTTGTGACTCAACGGGAACAATGAGACAGTACATATAAAATTATTTCCTATCACCACCACTGATACATTTATGCTCATGTGTAATGTTTCAAGATTCGGGATGTGTGGGAGATTATAATTGGCTATCTGATTCTGAATGCCAATTATATAGAGAAGTTGCGAATAGAATTTGACGAGAATGGAAAGGGAAATGATGCTTGATCCCAATCAGCATACATCCGTTGGAGCCATGCCTAGACATTTTTGTATTGCATTCGAGCATGCCATAGCACAATCATGTCGCCTTACATTCATCAAACGATGAAAAAATGCAAATTGCGACTTTATCGACTTGGTGTGAACAAGTCTATAAAATGATTAAATCATTACATTTTCATCTTCAAGATTTTAATTTCTTTACAAGAATTTGATGTGTGCTGGTATGAATATTGTCAAACTGGGCAAATCGATAAAATTGGATTTAATTTAGATTCTGTCACATAGTTTATGTCTACCCTGTAAAACAAGACGACTTTTGTATATTGTTGGCTGCATTTTACAATGCCGAACATTTTTCCTGTCTCTATAATTCGAGCATAAAGTTTCTGGTTTCTTTGGTAATAGGATGCGCGCTAGTATTCCATGCTGCATAAATGAAGCATCCACACGTCCATCAAACTAATTGCGCCACACATCCCAAGAATTATTTCCCATTAAAATTGACACGAGGTGGGAATATGACTAATTTGTTGACTCATCATTGTGTCATTTCTGGCAGCGATATATTCAATTTATGATGACAGGGATCATTCTATGACAACGCGTAATAATATATGCATCAGGAGACAAATTTATGTATCTAACTTCACGTTGTACCCAAAAATTCTCAAAACCACGTTTCTTCTGCATGATCAGCATTGAGATGCAAATGTTTCAGTAAAACAACAAAAAACTTAGTAGAGGAAGCAGCAGAGAAAAATGTTCCGTTTCTCCTTTCGAAAATTGTAAGCATGTAAACGGATATGCTAGCGAAGCAGCTCTATATTTAGGCACATCGATAGATGCGGGCTGGTTAGCACATAAAAAATTGTACACGTCGCTAAAGCGAGTGGAAAATACCAGCAAAACGACTGGGATAAGTGACGGGAGAGAGACGAAGGAGAAAAATAGAGAGACGGAAAAAACTTTTCTAGGGAATCGGTACTAGGCTATCATGCAGCATATATGCGCATTATTATCAATATTCCGTCGGTCCAATGAAACAAGCATATTCTAAAATCATGCAGAATGTTACAGTTCCACTCTCCAGATGAATCTTTGCATCAGAATTGCCCGTGAAATTAGATGCTGGATAGGATTTTCCAGAAATAACTAATCAATAAAAGATGCAGCCATTTCGCTCAAATTCTGTAACGGTTTATCTGGAATTTCTAAATCGAGCTAGTCATCAGCTACGATCCAATGTCGCCTGATGTATATTTTTTTGGGAATGGCAAAAATATCTGGCTGGGGAGAGAGAGAGAGTAGACGCAGCAATTGGAAGAGTCAGTCCGTCCAAATCTTTTGATCAGTCAGCATTTCGCTACCGTTTCGGAATTGCCAGACGCTTCCTGATAATATTTTCATAGGACTCGGGTGCTCTACAGCAAGCAGCAGCCAAAATGGTAGAAAAAATAATTCGGAATTTTTTTATACATTTTCAAAAGTCTTTGGATATTTCTGTGTACAGCTTTATAAATTATGGGAACATTTTTTAAATTATGGAAATATTTTTGAAATTTTTTAGGGTGACCTCGACAAGGAACAAATTGCCAGTAAGCATTAAAAAATATGTCGATATTTTCATTTCAAAATTTCTTGAAATAATGTTTAGAAATTTTTTAAAAATTTTGGGCGGCATTTTGCAATTTTTTGAATAGTTTTGCAGAAGGCGTTCGACACCTTCTCTCAGGGTAACACTTACATCACCCCCGAGATGGTCGGCTCCATTTTCAGGATGATGGGTACCGCCTTCACGGAGGAGACTCTGATGGAGACCATCGCCGAGATTGACGAGGACGGCTCGGGGCAAATTGAGTTTGAAGAGTTCACCATACTCGCCGCCAAGTTCATCGTTGAGGAGGACGACGAGGATATCCAGAAGGAGCTTAAAGAAGCGTTCCGTATTTACGACAAGGAGGGACAAGGATTCATCACGACCACCGTGCTCAAGCAAATTCTCCACGAGATTGACGACAAGCTGACCAATGAGGAGCTGGACGGCATGATTGAGGAGATTGACGAGGACGGTTCCGGAACTGTTGACTTTGACGGTTAGCAAACGTAGAAATTTCAAAAATTAAAACAAAAGCAGGCCAATGTTTTTGAGTTTCTTATGAAATATATATTTCGCCCACAGAGTTCTTGGAGATGATGACAGGTTAAAATAGATGGACTCCACTTGCCTACTCTCGCCAGCATTATGTGGTTATCTACGCGAACAATATTGTTTTTTGTGTAAAAAACTAAAAAACCTTTTTTTGTGTCTGAAAATACTTGTTTCATTCTTCAGAATAACGTATCTGGAAATATTTTTTACTCAAGGTATTTAATTATAATTACAGCAATAACTACAGAGTAATCACAGTACCTAAACTTTTTTATGAAAATAGATTGCAAAATTATTGGAATACTAGAATCATACAAAAAATTAACTTACTTAAAATGGGACTATTTTTTAAAAAGTTATAAAAATGTAGTTTCAACCGGGAATTGATAATAAAAATATATGATTTGAGTTGTTCGCAAACTGCATCACTTGATTGTTTCAATAAACAAAATTTTAAAAAACAACTATTTCATTCAAAACTGATATTTCAATAAAATCTTAACACAAATTTAAATTTTCTTAATCTTCTAAATTTTAAGATGAATATTTATAACGCTTTCACAAATTCACAAATGCATTCACAAATGAGGTACAAATCAAGCTAATTGTTAACCATTATCCACTTTAAGTTGAGCCTCTTGTCCAGGATGATAGTTTTTCATGTGCTGAGTCCGCCGACAATTTAGTCGAAATACTTTCTCGCAAACTTCACAAGGGAATGCAATCCGGGGTCCGATAAAATCAGCCCGATTCTCAGGCAGTATCCTCTGTAAACTTGGCTCGGAATGCTTCCGGAAAGGCACCTTATCCTTGTGGGCCTTCATCTGGTGCTCTTTGAGGTTCCGCATGGTTTTGTAGTCCATATGGCAAAACTCGCACTGGAATCTCCTCCCGGGGTCCGAGTGCACGTGCTTCAGGTGCTTGTTCAGGTTGTCCTGTACCGTGAAGGTCTTGCCACAGATATCACAGACGAAAGGTCGGTCGTTCGTATGCGACCGGACATGTCCATTGAATCTCTCCTGTTCCGTCCAGGGAAACTGCTGACCGCAAATGTGACACGTTCGAAGCCTCCTGAGATCCGGGGCGAGATGAACACTGTCCACGTGCCTCTTGAGGTTATGTCTGCTCCCAAATCTTTTGGGACACTGGTCGCAGCCAAACAGCGTTTTCTGCTCCTCCGGCAGATGCATCTGTTTGTGGCGGGATAACTGGGTAGAACTTGTCAACTCCCGACCGCACTCCCCACAAATATATTTCCGAGACAATCTTTTGACCTTCCGAGCTTGTCGCGCTGGAAGCCCCTGGTGGGTCCTCAGATGCGGCTCCATCTCTCGCTTATCCTTTATCGGCTTCCAGCAAATCTGGCAAATGTAGGGACGGGTTCCGTGGTCCTTGGTCAGGATATGAGCTCGCATGAAGTACCCTCCGTTGAATTCCACGTTATTCTTGACGCACAGTGGGCACTTCCGGTTCTTTTTTGTATACAACTCCTCCCCCAAATGAGCATCCCTCACGTGGGTCTTCATTGCCTCCAAAGCCTGCCAGTCTATTCCGCTGGCGACAAATCCGGAACATCCCGGCTCCTCACAAGATAAATCTTTCCCAGGATTCACCTTGATAAGCGTGTACTTGTACAAGAGGAGCTGCTCACTCAACTTGGAAAAGTACTCGTTTTTGGGAATGGTCCACTTTTGGGCCGGCTTTGTGATTGTTGGGGTGGTGGCAGCGGCAGCGCCCAGAAGCCAGCTGTGGTATCCCGTTTTGGAGTGCTTCGCCTGGAATAGAACCGAGGGCGGTGGGGGCACCTCCAGCTTTTCCTGCGCGTTCCCATGACTCCACCTGTGACGGCGGTGCATGTCCCCGATGATCCGCTGTGGCTTCCAGCAGATTTCGCAAATGATTGTGCGGGAAGGGTTGTGATTGCAGAGCAGATGGAGACGGAATTCTTCTGGGTCACGTGTCCCCTCCTTCTCTTGGCACTCGGGCAAGGGGCAGACTCTTGTGGAGGCGGTGGTGGAACCATCTTCCAGTGATGGCAAGTGACATGCGTCAACGTGGGCGCTCATTTTATTGAAGAGGGTTAAGTAGTCCGTGTTCTGGAGAATGACATGGCAGTCCTGCTCAAGGCACTCGAGTTGGGTGCCGTTGAGGGAGGCCCGGACAAGCGTGAATTTGTAGAGAAGGGTCATCTCATCTATCCGGTAGAATAAGTTGGTCAGTTTCTTTTTGGATCCGCCACCGCGTTGCGATTTGGTCGTCCTCCTCATTACCGCCCCAGTAGACTTTGGCGAATGTTTCGGAGATGAGGGCTCGAAATCATCGTCACGGCTGCTGTCATCATTGTTCTCGTCACTCGCAATCTCTGGAGTTCCAACTTGCTGTTGACCTGAGGATCCCCTCGAAGTCGTGGATGGAGAAAGGCGCTCCAAAAGAACATGACAAGGTGGGAGGAAGTTGGCAGATCCTGCCACGCCTGAGGTCAGTTCCCTTTGCTTCAGTATCTGGTGGCTTATGCTGTAATTTGGTTCCTTCCTTTTCCGCGGAGTCAATTTTAGAAAACAGCTTTCCTCTTGATAAGGTGGAGGCGACGGCAGTGTCGTTGGAGGTGAACTGATTGCCTTCTTTAAAATGCCTTAAGAGAAAAATTACCAGTGTGAATTAAATCAATGAGCACGGCTTCAGGGCTTATTAATTAGTCTCCAAAATAGCACATGGGTTCAATTTAAGTATTGACATTTTTAAAACTGAAAACTAATATTTTTCATTACCAATTAAATTATCCCGAATCGTAAACGCCTTATCGTCCTCCAACTTGTGTTCATGATAACCTCTATGCTCCGTAGCAAGCAGAGTGGTTTTCAGTTCTTCCACATGACCCATTTGAATTTCCTGATGTTAAATAACCATTAGAATTATTACTACTGGCACCTAATTATCGTAATTAAAAGTGTTTAAACCCAACCCTGAATACTGTACTTTAGTGTTACCTTCAGCTCATCAATCGTCCGTTGCAACCTGTCAATTTCAGTCAGCGCCCCGCAGCAGGTCCCACAACAAGTTACTTTCATCACAGCTCGTTCTTCTGGTGCCGCCGACGATCCCTCCAAAACACTAACCACTCCATCAAGCAACTTCTCCACATCCCCAGCCACCACATTAGTTAACAACTTACAGAAACACTTAATGGCCCTTTGAAACATTTTCAAATTTTCACTGTCCACCAGTGGCTTCTGTTCCTCCTCCTCCAACCCATTTCCGCAAATTATACAATTGCTCATTGTTTCAGAACAAGTCACGATTATGCTGATGATGACAAAAACTGGCGAAAGTAAAACAAGTGAGTTTTAACTAATTGTTTTGTAGAAATTTAAAAAAAATACAGACATAAAAACATTTCAACATTTTTTTTCGCCGCTGCTGAAAAACTCGTGCGTTTTTCTTTCATCACAGCTGATATGTAGAGAAGGGAACGGATACAAAAAGCAAACATTCGACTCGTCTGACTCGTCTCTTGCGTTGGCTACAAGAAAAAAACAGGAATATACTTGCATGCATTTCCGAATATTGCAAGAAATATAATATGTGATGGTTTTAAAGAAAGCAAAACTTGCATATATATGCATATGATCGGATTTAAAAAAGTTTAGTCCCATAAAATTTCAAGAATTTAGCCTAGTTTTTAGGATGCGTCAATATGAATTAGCTAAATACCAAGTCATAAATATGTCATGTATGCCAAGCAGGACTCTGGACTAATTTCGATTTGAGAGAACATTCATTTCATCGAATAGAGCAGACCACATAGGAAATAAATTGGCGTTATTTATTTTTTTTGAACGATTTGGAACAGTCTCGATAAATTTTTTAAAAACATATTTAAGCAAACTAATTTTTAAACACTTAAAGATACAAAAAAATTTGTGCAACTTTGAATGCAAAAAAAATCGGCAAAAATCTCAAAAAACAAATTTGTTGAAATTGTTGACATAATATAGGTAATGTGATTGTTAGTCTGAAGCTTCGTGGTTGTAGCATATGAATTGCTGCGCACTCTGTCCATCCTTATCTCCGGCTCCAGAGCCAAAACATTCCTCGGGGTCCGTGCAGCACTCGCAGTTTCCGGATGATGTCGCCGTGGTGGTCATCATGCCAAGGAAGTTTTCAGATTGTGCCGTCATGAGTCCCACGCAGCACCGTAGATTCTTGTCGCACTTGAGGCTGCTGTCGTTTTGGCAGACGTCGTTTGAGGAGCACATTTGACCACCCATTGCGAACATGGCTAGGCTGGCCACCTGAAACAGAAATAAATTTATACGAAAACAATTAGTACAATTTCTTTCGAATTATATACGCGTCACATTATTAACTCTATTCAAAATATGTATCTATTTTTTTAAAAAAAAATAAATTGCGTTGTAATTTTTATGGCAGTCTTACGAGGACAAATAGCAAGGCACTGATGACGACGGCACGGGCCATATCTTCTTCTTGGGTTAGTTGTTCGACAAATTTGGAATCGGCTACGGCTTCTTGAAGTTGTTCCGGAAGACTTGTCTTAGCTTGGTACTTGGCAGCTTTCTGGACGAATATTGATGTTGGTCATGAACAACGTCCCTGCTTTTTATACCCAGTCAGTCAGCGAGCGTTGCATTTCAGCAATACATTTCCATTGTTGACATGTTGAGTACATTACATAGAATAACACCTCTCGAATCAAACTGAAAGGATTACGTTCTTAAACTTATGTGAATACACAGAAATGCTGGCAGCAAAAATATACTTTATGGTGACTTAACAAAGGACTTATTGTATTCTTCATGAATAAATGATAATCCGCGCACACTGACCACAATTTTGTTTTAAGGATTCTTGACATTGGTTTTATAAATAGTTCACATTTTTTAAAAGGATTATATAAAGCTTGTAGCTTATGAATATGTCGCATTTGTGCGACGTAAATAATACTATCTGTGAATGATGTGGATCGAGAAGATGTACGGCGGTACAGCGATTCACTAGGCGTGCGATAAGCAGCCTTCTCTAGGTACACATCCCTGGCATGTTACACTCTACGACTTGAAATGGATTTATAAGTAACTTTGTTTTAGAAGAAATGCATTCTTAAGTTTTTCCGGGCTCATTGTTTAAGAAATGTGATTTGTACTAAATATACGACGGATTTCGTGGAAAAAATAATTTGTTTACAAAGGAGGTACGGAAATTTCCGGATTTTGCTATATTCTGGGTATAATGACTAGACTGTAGGAATGGGTTGGGTATTAGAAATGTTACCAACAACACCAAACCAACCCAACAATATACAATAAGGGACAAAAATATGCTTAAAATTCTCATAAACTAATGTCCTCTCCGCCCCTGGCTGTTATCTTTCTAATTATGTGATAATAATCATTTATAGATTTTATTAAAGTATTAGCCATATTTTTGCTTACAGAAATACCATAACCAATATGAGATGTTAACATGATTTGTTCGAGACATAATTATTTTTCAAATCCGTTCTATAAAACTGCAGTTGCTTGAGCTAACAAGGGAACGGAATTCAGTATGCTTCAAATCATGTCAGTACCTACAAGAATTTAAGGGTACCAGTCCAAATGTTTTGAAAGAACCAATTAAACACATAACAAAATCAATGGGAACTTACTGACTTGTTCATTTCCAATCACTATATCGAGTATAAAAATTCAATTTCATCAGCGACTTCCGACTTTAATTATTTTGATCAGATGCAATAACAAGTTATATTATTATTAATTTTCAATCTAGTTTATTATACAAACTTCCATTTAAAATGCGCTGCCTCAGCATGGGTAATCAATTCATTAAAAATCCCGTCAAGTTAATCCGCCAGTAACATATGAGTGCCTGAAGTAGTACATATTATGCTTAAAAACAGTTTTCGACTAGCCAAGCTGCATTGTTCATAGGCAACTTCTTTACCAGTCTAGTCAACACCAAACACCTTACGGCAAGCTATAAGTGCCCGACATGTATTTCGACTCACACTTCTTAGAAAAAGAAACACCGTCAATGACCTAATCACATATCGCTGCCCGTCTCCAAAACATAATGGCTTGCAACTGAGCTTAACCTTTTTCACATATTTCCAATCCCTACTCCCCGGCCAATACTCCCTTTTCCAACTCTTTATTGTTTTCAAACTTTCTCTGTATTGCAGTCCTGCGAGCACAAGAAACATGCTGTACCCCACCATAATTGTCGTTGCAACAGACAACAAAGTAAGTTTCAGCAAGACCTCTGAATATGTCCACATTAAATTCAGCGACACGGCACAGAATATGATCATGCTAGTTAGCAGAGCTTGTATAAATACGAGACAAAACATAAACTCGGAATTTAAAGTATTCACAAGGATTTCCAAACTGCGCCATGTAGCCACAAGAAAACTCGGATTTGCTCTGAGAACCGCTCCGGTTCTATAAGAACTTCGCCCCATCCGCAACTCGCATTTGATTATCCTAAGAAAATTTACAAAGTATAACATGGCGTGAAATCCCAAGATTCCAAATACCGACATCAGGGACAAGACAAAATATGTGACCCATGCGCTGGAAATTAAAAGAACGAACAAGGAAATGTGGCGGTCATCTACTCCAAACAGGGGATACGCTGGAGTTTGAGGTCGAAGGAAGCAATCGAGTCCCATGAGTAATCCTACGCCAATACATGATGCAAATAAGGCAGTTCCAATTAATTCGAGAATTCGATTCTCCAGCGAGTTCAGTTCCCAGCGAGATTGACGACTTGGAAATTTATCAGGAAATTCAGCCAGAAATTTGTAAACGGCGTTAAGAAGCTGACAGATGCTCACAGGTCGTAAGGCAATGATTCCAAATATGCAGCAAGAGCAGATACCACCTGTCCAAGTTAGAACGCTGAAGCTCATGTGTTCAATCTGGTTGGATCTGTAGAACTCAACAAGTTGCGTTGGGATGATGATGAACGTGATGGCAAGAAACCAAATCCATTGATGCAAGACGCGACAGTGGCTTTGGAAGTGGACGTAAATTTTGCCAGTTGTCCTATCAAATCTGAACGGGACTGCACCAAGAATGTTGCAGATTCTCATGAGGAGAACGATTTTGTTTGCAACGGATTGGCTGAACATATTCGAACAGGAAATTAAAGTTTTGTGTGTCGAAGGACATAACAATGTCGTTTCGTATGTCGAACAGCTACTGAGCGTGGGATGGATGGATGGCCTCGGAAAAACGCTACGTCGCTTTAGTATCACGATCAAACCCTTTCATTTTATTAATCTGAATCTAAAAATGTATATTATTTATGAAACTCATTCTCCATTCCAATATCTTTCGATTGGCTGGGTGGATAAGTAAGCACAATTTTGAAAAATTAGGATTTCATCCAGATAATTTAATAAAGCGAATTTCTGAGTAGATAAAAATCAAATCCAAGTTAAAGGCGGAACTATTTTAAATTTATAATGACCTAGTTTCCTTAGCCTACATTTAAATCCGTAATTCACATTATTTTACAATTCCGATAAAAAGTCATTTCAATGGCAAAATCAAAGAGCCTCAGGTTTGTCATAAGCGACACAGAAAATACTGAGCCATTTAAAAAAATAAATATTAGTCTTGAATCAGCGCGCTCCTGAAATCGCGTGTACAATAATGATCGGAATCGCCTGTCCTTCTTAACAAATTCTAGAATAGCAGCACCACGTCAAATAAACGATCAATGGCTGTTTTCATGTAGTCAGTACAGAAGGCGCGATCAATTACAAAGAACGGCTTATAGTACATTTTCAAATTGCAAATCGAGTGTGTAAACTTGCGTAAGATAAATAATTCTCGTTTCCGATCCCTCGTTCGGAAAGTTACCGACCCCAGCAGCATATTTGCTTGTTCCCTCCAGTGTCTATTGTTTTCATTGTTCAGCTCAATTAGTTGAGCTAGGTGATGAATCATCAGGAATATACTGACTAGGTCAACAACAGATACGGAACTCAGCATCATGTACATGTAAGGCGGTAGCAGAGCTTGCCCCTTGACCGCAATCCAGCCAGTGATCACAAAGCCCCAGAATGCGGCCGAAAACAAAAGCGAGAGCAAATTGGTGACCGCCTCGGTAAGGATGGCATAGTTGACGTTGTATTCTCGGTACATTTTCAGAACGCTGTAGCTCCGTTGAATATCTCCTGTAAGACGAATTGTTGAGTTGGAGCCAATTTGCTCGTTGTACCGGCACATTACAATGATTCCGCAAGCTATAACGTAGGACTGGGTTCTGGCGCATTCGAAGAAGCCCGACACGATCACAACTCGACACAGGAAGCATATCGCTTCTGTGACAGGGCTTCGGAAACTTGGGTATTGTATGAATAATTCTTCAGAAAGGAAGTGGAACGGATCCAACTTAAAATACAGCGCGGAAATGGAAACGGTAAACGGACATGAAGCACATGAGATTGCAACTAGTAGGATTACGACGTCCAGAATAAATGTTTGGACGCCATGTGGAATTGGTGGGAATCCTGAAAATGTAAGCAATTGTCCAAAAATTAATGACAGATAAATTTACAAGTAACATTATTTTTCATACCTTCTGGACGTCTGGTATCAGATGAGATGAGTTGATTGAATCCTTCAATTGCTTCGTTGTTCCACGCCAGAATTACTGCAGCAACTGGAAACGCGCCGTAGATAAGGATGGCGCAGATGTGCATTGACACCGTGCCGATGGTATAGCCTGGAAGGCTTTTGATTGCACAATGATAAACGATTGCGAGTATGCACAAACCAGAGAACAGAAGATTGATCGCAAGGAACGTGAGGAAAGAAATCCATGTTTTCTTGTCGGGGCTGATGTAGAGACGACTGTAATTGTTGCTCCACTGGATTGGGTGCTTTGGTAGCAAAATGTAGCCGTTCTTTTGAATTCTAAACGCAAGTATTTCTAACGGTGTCATCATTTTGGAGATCAATTGGACATTTTTTGGTATTTGCTGGAAAATTATATGATTTCGTACAAGTTTGAATTTTACATAAGATTGAATTCTCTTCTCGCTAACTTTTGGAACGGACTCCAGAAAGGTGTTTGAAGTGTATCAAAACCGATTCAATAACACATGCAAAATTGACTAAATCAGTTTTTGAAGACGTGAGACAAAAATTCAACACAGTTTAAAATTTTGTTGCAACCAAATTATTTTATATATATTAAATATGCATTAATCTTCAAGTCCCATTTACGTTATTCGTTTAAATTGGTTCTAGGATTTAATTAAAGGATGGAGTCGGAGCGACTACATTTAAATTTGATTTGTTTTTCACTTGAACAATATTGTGAGACTAGGGCTTTCGGCTCAAGTGATGTCAAATGAAGGATATGGCGACTCAAATTGCTCAATCTTATGGTATAAATAAATAGTTTGGCTCTTCAGCATGAGCTTCCATAATAAAGTTTATATTCTGTAAAATGATTTTTTTTCATTTCCGTTGCGGATAGAATTTTTTGTGCTTGTGAGCTAAGTAAGAATTAGCTTGTGTATCGATCACTTGAACTTGTATAAAAATGCCATCAAAATGCCGTTATACATATTTGTTATTAAAATTTAAATATAAATCAAAGTGCTTTTCCATGTTTCATATTGTACAGTAGAATAGACTAAATATAACCGGAAATTGAAACATTTCTACATGAATACGTATAGTATTTCCAAATCACGTAATTGCGTTTATAATCGCTATTCCGTATGACATCTCGGGTGATTTATTTTTGTAATTTCTACAAATTTCTACCAAAATCTATTTTTTCTACAAATTACGAACTTTAGTGACGCATAAGGAGTAATTCTACGCCCACCTGCT
Organism: Sinella curviseta; assembly: GCA_004115045.4. Classification (NCBI taxonomy): domain Eukaryota; kingdom Metazoa; phylum Arthropoda; class Collembola; order Entomobryomorpha; family Entomobryidae; genus Sinella; species Sinella curviseta. The sequence continues at coordinate 11,683,995 of CM023203.3, forward strand.
TATTAAATTATAGAGCGCGTAGGATTATTGCTTGTAATTTGGAAAGACATAATACGAAGTGTTAATAATGTAGGGGAATGCTATACTTTATTGGGCCATACGCAGGAATACATAGTTAAACTCAAAATATGGAAGTATACAACAAATGGGAACACCGGAAATTTCTGTTCCCACTACTAGAGGTGGGAGATTCGAGAAAAAGATAAGCCCGCCCGAGCTTGCGCTTGAACATGGTCGCGGTCCTGCCCGCGCTTGCCCGCAGGCCTTCCCGAAAAATGGCAAGCCCGTGCCCGCGGGTACCCGCAGGTCCCGCGGGTATTCATACAATAAGAAATCTTATTCGAAATTTAGAAAATACCTAAAAAATCAGTCTAAATACGCTATTTATTTTTGTAACTGTTCATATTTCTCTTGCTAAATAACCTTGCCTGATATCTATTTAGCATACAAAATTTTGACTTTATTGAATTGAATTGCATATTTATTAAAGTGACAAGGTTCATAACATGTTACATAGAGTAAGCAAATTGTTTACATGAGACAGTCACTATGTCTGTAGAAGATAAAAAAGAGTTACATAAGCTACTTGCTTTGTCATCATAACATACCAAATTCTAAACTAATATATTATAGCCATGCAATGATTATCAACAAATTATTATAAAGATTATATAGTTATAACAATGTATTTTGTATATCAAAAATATTCCGAATCAATGCCTCTATTATTTAACAGGTGTACTCTTAGCAAACTATCGAAGGTTCCAAAATTTGTCGCGATTTTTATTTCATTTGGCAAGTTATTCCACATTATAGTTGCTCTATAGAAGAAGGCAGTTTTACCGAAAACCATAAATATTACATGTAGTACAGGTATAACTAACCATCATTACGTTTAAAACATCTGTGCACGCATATTGAATATTACGTGAACATATGTGATACAAAAACTAATTAGTACTAAATACATACGCATTAAAATGTCAACGTAGCAATGCAGAAACTTCGGATTCAATTACAAATGCGGCTACTTCATGTCAACGCTCACTGTCGAACGCATTTACCTGAAAAAATACATACTTTAGGAGCAAATAGTGACACAAAGATACAAAAAATACGGAAGGAAGTGCTTTTAATGATGAAAATAGTATTTATAAATACAAAATATGAATGGATTTTTAAAATAAAAATGTGCGGGTATCCGCACTTAAATTTTTGCCATACCCGCCCATGCCCGCACCCGCAGGAATTTATTTTTTCAGGACCGCCTGCCCGAACCCGCGGGTACCCGCAAGCACCCGCGGGTTTCGGGTTTATCTTGCCCGACTCTCCCAACTCTAGTTCCCACCCAATGGTGTACACAAATTCGATATATACTTATAGAATCATAATCATGTCGCTAGAAACTGCCAATCATGTTTACTTATTCACACCGTAAAATTAGAATGATATGTTTTCATAAGCTGCGATACGCTAACTGACCCAATATTTATGATTTGAACCGCCATGTTCATGTAAATGAAATGTCATTTATTTTATTCATATGTTTACTTCGCTTCATGATTTTTGAATGTTATTTAAATTATTTTTATGCATATAGGGATTTTAAGTTATTACGTCAATACGTCCAAGCTGTTTGGAATCTATACAATTTCGAACATGAGCAAATGTGGGTTCCTTACGTGTATAAGTCAATCAAATATTGGCATTGCGAGGAACAATAAAACGTCGCAAATTTATAAATAATGCAAATAATAAACGTCACTGTCGAAAACTCCCGAAACCTTGGTGAGTCTTCATAGTTGTGTACCAGCAGTTTGCAGAAAATAATTAGGGTTTTCTATTCCTCAGCTTATTCCACAACATACATCAAACTCAGAATACAAACAGGAATGGATTTTTCAGAATATTTGCTCCAAGAGATCTTAAAGATTCAGGGTATTTCATCTCCGGAAAGCCCGAACAAGTTCCAAACTCGGTGTCAAGAATTCCTAGAAATTGTGTCATTTCAGCCATATCGGTGGGACAAAGAAACTGGGAGTCTTCGTTTACGACGATATCCTTTACGATGGGTCTGGAGTATTGCTGGATTACATATATCCCTGTGCCTTAGCTCATTCGCGTCAGCCGCAACTTCCGGTGACGGAATTCCAGAAAAGCGAATGCTTCAAATGTTATGGGGATGCGTTTACGCCAGTGTGATATATCTTATATATTACCACCAGAACACATGCCAGTGCTTTTGTCAATTTATCAACGCTGAAATAGAGATTTATAGAAACTTAAAATCAGAACGCTGTCCGTTTAGTACAGCAAAGGGTAGCGCATTAGTCCGGAGAAAGTTGTCGCTGGGCGAAAGGATACTTGGAGCAATGTGTACCCTTTTACGACTGAGCTGTTCACATATGGCCATAGCAACCGCCTTGATCGCCGTCATAGTACCAGAATCCGGTTTTAATCCACTTGAAATAGTGGATCATGTCATATTTGCAAAATCACAAGTCACGAGGTCACATATCATGCTGTTGTTTGCTTATCGGCTTATTCAGTTTACAATTTTGTGGGGCGGACTGAATTTGTTCTTTCCTTTGGGCTTGGTGACGGTTATCGGAAACATGTTTTTCTCGTTTGCTCGGCTAGGGGATTCCCTTTCAACATTAATGACTTGTAACATTTTCAATGCGAATCTGCAGAGCATATCCTTATGGTACCGGAAGCTACAAGTTCTCTCCGAATTTCTTAACTGTTTTCAAGCAAGGTCGCTGATGAACTTCATAATCGTGTTCGGAGTGATGGAAAACGTTGGAAGTTTATACTTTCTGATGTGTTCCATACGAAACGGAGAAAGTCTTACATTAGTGATATTCTTTCTTGTGGCTAACCTCAACTTGATATTTGTGTTTGTTGTTATTCTTGGATACGCTGCCAGGGTGCATAAGACGTCTATCGATATCAAGGAAGTTGTTCGACGAAAATTATTTTTTGGCCAGTTTAAAGTCAATGAAAATGTTCAGTATTCCTGTAAAACGTTCATGCTAAAACATGTCAGGTCATGGTGCCCTCTTAAGATTAAATTCGCCTCAGTCAATTTTATCGAAACTACGACACCACTCAGGTTGGAAGAATTTTGCATTACTTGTACCATAAACATGATGCTTATCAACATATAGTAATACGGCGCCATGACTGCGTAATTATTTTATATTTTAAATCTTATAATTAAACTATTATTTGGAAGAGTTAAATATTGAATTGACTTGATATCGATTGACATGATTTATTGATTAACATAAACATTAAACTGGGCATTAGACATAATCGACACGGTTGTTTCACTCAGGAGCTGGTATATTATTTAGATTTTCCATTTGTTATATAAATTGTGAGCTGTTAAATACTCAACAAAATATGAGAAATTCCATCATATCTAACTTAAATATTTATGGTTTCGCGACTCTCTAACGCAAGCATCAGGACAATGACGGAGGGTCGGAAAATGTAGTCATTATAGTCAACTTGTGAAAAGAAAAAATGATTTTGGAATTTTCCTGTTGATGTCAAGTTTATTTGTGGTATAAATTATTTATTATTCATGAGAGAAGTCAATACGCTAATTTAATGAACTAACCCTGAAACGAAATAATACCTAAACGAATTCTATCCATTTCTATTTATACCCCATGTTGTAAATTTGGATTATGGAATGTTTACATAACATCCGCCTAATAACTATTCTTAATAAAACTTAGTCTCTTAAATGGTAACCTATATTGAAATCTATCATGTCTACTATAAATCTCCTTCTGTCCACCGGGAACGTCAGAAAATATTTTATTACGTAGTACGTAATAAAGCATGTTTTATTACTGACTAGTATCGAACTTCCTTCAATTACTGAGTTTATGCAAACATTTTCTTTCGGAAGCCATTTAAAAACTAATTGTAATCTAATAGAATTATCAATTCCAGAATCGTTACCTTAATTAAAGTAATTTAATTTTTATTAGCGGTGTCGGGATAAACCAACAAATAAATTTTAGTACGTTGCGTGGATTGCACGATCTTCGCAATGACGTACGTGCATAACAATTTGTTGACCTTGAGCAATTAGAGCATCCGCAATCTGCTTCACTAGGCATGTAGAATCAGTGAATGCATCAAGTAAAATGCCGTCTGATGCTGCATGTTACAGGTATTTTTCTTCTGCACTAAAAGCGGAAATCCTTTGAGATCGTTTCAAGACAATGTTGGAATGTGGATATATAAGAATTTATGATCAAGCTCATTATGTCTTATTCAATCCTTTCCGTGAACCCAATTATAAATTATGTAACCTTTTTTGCCCCAATATTAATTAAGCATGGATGATCGTTCGTGCTGATGGAAAGTGCTATTTTTTCGTTTCCAGCGTCACAAATTTGCCATTAAATTAGTTCGAATCGCATTTGTAATGATTATTATTGTGGATTATTATTAGTGTCTGGAGAGAGAATATTTAAAGCGAATGGAAATCATAATATCTCCGACACTTCTCCCGTCCGAGTGTATTTGTTTTCGTTCTCTTTTCAGAGCTGAAATAAAATGAAACCATCATTCTTCTCTCTTTTACTAGTCGGTTCAATACTGTTTCTTTGTAGTAACCGCTCGGACGGCTACACAATTCAAATGGGAAGTGTCCCGTGTCACCCGGTAGTCATGCGAAATTGCATGGCGATTTGTGACTCTAACCGCTTGTGTAGCTATGGATACTGCACATCTGGAGGATTATGCATGTGTTCCCCGTGTAGAAGACGAAACAGAGATTTTGGATTCATTTATCATTAATAAGCAGGTAAATATCCCTAAATGCTTGATAATCATGTTAATTAGTGTCACAATGATCAATGAAATTAATGGAGGTTTTGATATTTTAGGACCGTTGTTGCACAGAAATTGACACGTTCGAGAATTATATTTTATTAAAACTTGAATAAATTTTATGTAGTCACTCTTCCGCTCATGCTACCTCGGTATTTTTTTTCTTCAACTTCACCCGAGTGATGCCTCATTTATATGGAATGAAATTAAATGGTTTCTGGGAGGATTTAATAACATCTAAGTTCATTGATTCATTTATCGTCATATTTATGCAGTGATTTATTTATCGTTTTCTCCACGGATCACAATAGGGCACCTGTTGACTTAAATTTCGCCATGTGTTGTGCAGTGTTGGGTTCACTATCAGAATGGATGAGTTTAAGCATTTTTTTTTAAATAAAGCTTTTAACTTTAAAGCTGTGTATGTCTACAACTAGAACTGCATCACATAATGGTGTGACCAATCTTCATTTGATTTCATCCGGTTTCATTTCATTAACTCTGGAATCAACCGACGGCACGATTAAAAATTACTGACAGTGAATACCACGTGGGGAGCTCATGGCATGAGTGGCGTGATTTCGTGTACCGAATAATCTACTGTAGATCTTAATAAATATACCGTGTCAGTGGGATTGCAGACGCCTCAAGCATGGACATTATAATATAATTACTTCCCTGGAATATTGCATATGAATACATACATGGCGACGAGTATGCATGCTTAGTATTTCCTTTCCAGGATGCGATGGGCATTTGAGCGAATGAAAATCATGCGAGTCTTGAGATTCTCCACAAATTCGTTGCGGAGAGATCGTGTAAACAAAAAAAACAAATCGATGCATGATGTCGTAAACAAAATAATATGTGCCGTAACGTGTTGCTCATAATTCACATTGGTACAAATAAAGAAGACATTTTAATGACAGTAGTATCATCTGATTAGCGACAGGTTCATTAGCGATCCAAAACAACGATAAAGAACGCTACTTTAATCACAGCGTTGGTAAAACAACATGTAGGCTGCTGACCTTGACAAATGGCTGGCATCAACCGCCTTCACGTTCTGATCATCAAATTCCCACCATCCTCTAATGTGATACACATTACATCATCAAATTAGACAGTGAAATAATTCGGCACAACATAGGTAAAGAACATGTAAGAAAAATGTTTAATTTTCGCTTTAGCAAAATTTGTACTGTACCCGTTTTGATTGTCCCAGCAAATTGCTGTGAAATGGCCGTCATCTAAACTCCCGCAATGGTTTACCACTGACTTGAGATTGTATTCATGTTTCATTCCTTTGTCATCAGTTTGTGTAAACTCTGTCATAATTGAATTTAGATTCATTCCGTAATGAGGAAAATCGACGTCGATCATTTGTTTCTGCCAGTACTCTCCAAAACGGAATCTAGCAAGAAAAAATATAAATTATTTTCTACATTACAGAAATTTTGGGATGGCATTGGTCTATTTTTCATTAATTCTATTAACCTCTGGAGATGAATAATTAAGTTGTTTGGTAAATGGCTCAGTTGAGATCTCTTTGTCGCAACGACTTTACGATTACAATTGGAACAAACCCAGTCTTCAACGTATTCTGCCAATTTGAACAGATCAAGGCAGTTCTAAAAATAAAGAAACCAACTTATTCACTATTCATAATATTTATATAGTTGACAAGCACATTTCTCACGGCACGATTTAATATTGGTTTCGGTACCTGAAGATTTACATTTTCACCGTTGTCAGGTATAGGGAGCGAAAGTGTGTAAAACGGCTCAAAAGTCTCTGAAATTTTGTTGCAAACCGTGCAAGTAATCTCGCTCATTTTCAGTCCTTGGAAAAGCTCAGAAATGTTGAAAGTGTCTCCGTTCTAAATTAATTTTAAGTGGCATGTTGATATTACGAGGATCAATAATAATATTTTTCAAGTGTATTAAAACCTACATCAAGAGCACTCGTTTCTTCATGCAGAGAGTCTAGTAGGAGGAGCAAGAATTCATGTGAATCTTGCTGATCCGTGCCGCGGAAATGGGGATGATATCGCTCGAAAGCACTCTAAATACAAAAAAAAACATTAAGATTTATTCCATTATTTCGCAATAAGCTATGTTGGAAAATTATACGTACCTACAATTGCAGACATTTCAATTTACCTTCAACGGAAGTAGAGAAACGGAATCCCAGCCAGCTTCAATTCTCCTCAATGCTTCTCCCAGGTTACTGCTGATATCACAAGCTTCCAAGCATTCTTCGTTGTTCCGAAGCAAGATGGAAAGTTCGGAAACGTGCGAAAGACACTGAACGGCCGAGTTCATGAAACACATATACCCCGGGTTAAAGAATCCCGTTTTCTTTACAATACCACGACCGCCTTCCATTTCGAATCCTTGTATCAATCCAACTGCAACACCAATAGTAAACAAAATTGTGTTAGGTTAATACTAAAGTAAATCAAAGTATGTTAAAGAAATGTTTTGGTTTCTTCTTGGCACATTAGTCCCATGACAAACACCTATGGAAATGATCAACAGCGAATAATGAAAATTGAAGCATGAAAAGGACTGGAGAATCATATGTTGTACATGTGAGCAACAGGAAAATATCTGATATGTTATCATGGATTTGATTGAGTCAGATCACTGGAGCGTAGTGGATAGCAGACACCTCTACCAAATAGATATATGGTTTGGTGAGCGCATGCATTTCATGTGTCACTGAATGTCATAATCGCTGCTCGGTGCATCACATTGCTTGGTAATGTAGCCAATACTTGTAAAGCTAATACCAAGTATCAGCGTTATCAAATCAAATGTCCACGTGACTTTGTTTTGTTATAAAATTAACTGTGAGAGTCAACAAGCTAGGTATATTAGTACGAGTGCGTAATAATCTGCAAGCATTATGAAAGGTGCTCGTTTTTGTTTCTTCAAAATTTGTTTGTTACAATGTTCCGAACTTCTTCTTCATTGATTTCGTAAAAAAAAGTATTCGAATTTTATATAAAGGCTTGAAGAGTGAGTTTTTATTGGACGGACCACAACCGTCATAACATAATCATTTAAGTATTTCGGCTTTATCAGTGCTCAAGATCCATAAATGCTACAAAAATGGCAAGAAAGGTATAAGCCTGACAAATATGCGATTCGGTTGGAAATCTTTTAAACTTTAAATTATTTGAGTATTTAATTTAGTGGAGTTATAAATTATGACAGTATTAAAAATCTATTCCTCTGACAAGTATTCAGACAGTATGTTAACATTTAAGATTTAACATAATATATTAGGTATGTATTATTTGTTGTGGCTTCCATGTACATGCATTCTAAAAATGAAAAACGTAGATTGTGACGAAAATGTAATTGGACCAATAATAGCTAAAGAGGGAAATATTATTTTATATCACGGAGCAAACCTGTTACACAATCGAGAGAATGATCAACGCTGTGCCACATTGTGCTCCATATTAATACGGTGTGACAATGGAACAAAATCCAGCTCAAAAAGTTCTCCATGGTCATCAACATCAATTCCTATCTCTATTAATATTAGCATTCGTTCAGTACTTTTGCTTCTTTAAGCGGCCTACGTGAAAATATGTTCACAACAAATATGGGATACACAAGAGCATAATAGAGACAATTTTGTTTCGAATTTCTGTGTTTTCAAAACGGGCATTTGTGAACACATTCAGGAGTTTTTTATAATTGAATGGGAACTACACACGTGATGAAACACGCCTCTAGAATTCAGGAAAATCGTTTGTTTTGTTTATCAATGTGAATATGGTAGTTCTATATTGCGACAGAAAAACTTTCGTGTGGGAAACTATACAAAAGTAAATATTTCATTTGGAAAACATGTTTTGTGCGACTTTCAAAATGTGTAGAAAACAAACTAATTTGTACACAAAACTAGGGCACGGTACCAATCCTTTATACGGTTCACTTCTATTAGCTGCACTCGGATTCATTAAGTTTTCTTTCATTTTATAATAACTACTCGTGTCACAACAATATAATTTATCATTTCAAGGGCAAACATGTCACACAATAAACTTTTAATTTAAGGACAACCTAAAATTTTAATTCTTGAGTAACGTAAAGGTTACATACACAGCGCTCCCGCAACGGAAGGAAACAATTGCTCTGGCTGTCTTTGCAGCATTTTAAATATACATTTAACAAATACTACAAGAAAAGCGATTTTACATTGCATCTTCCAAACAAATTCAAACACAACATTGGAACCCTTGAGGGACCGTTAGGAGACAACGGTAACGCAACATGTATCACAACTACATTTTCATTGAATTATTGAAGATAATGATAGGCTAGTGAGTTATGCATCGTCGGGTGGAGATTGAAGAAGTACTATCTCAAATGTAAATAACACGTTTAGTAGCTGCAGAATAAAGCACCTGGTCATTGTGAATAGGTTAGCGCACTTAAATCCAAGTGTATCCGTCCTCAGTTTCAACTCTGTGCGTTCCACCTGCAAAATAAATTGTTTACAACTTCTGAGCTTCTCTGAAAGTAAATTATATTTTTGTACAATGTAATGATTCGTAATATGCAGTTACCTCCTTGATTAAGCATGTCGAAGGACAGCGTTCCAAAACGTCCACAAATTCGTGGGCGTATTGATTAACTTTTGCACAGGAACTGAACGTCATATATGCCCTCGTCACCATATGAATCACCGCCCAGGCAACATAGAGTTGACGCCACACCTTGTTCTCATCAAAAATCTCATCGTGCAGCTTGGTCGGACGGAAAAATAAACTGAAGTGAATGCCGATGAAGAATATGTTGTTAATGAGGGATACTAAAATGAGCGGGGAAATTAGATTCCCATACAAGGTGAGCAATCTGACAAGCTTTGCATAATCCTGAACAAATTCATGCCATATTGACATGTCCTTTTCATTAGACCCCTTGCCTACATTTTGAATACATTTTAGTGCAAATTGATTGAATAATTTAAATCGTCGATACAGGGCAGTAGCCAAAATAAAAATGAGAAGGTCGCCGTAGTTAATGCCATAGATTGCAAATTTGTTTGCAATGAAAAATATCACTGAAACGAAATCGCTGTAGGGAATTAGCTTTGCCTGGGTCCCATAATGAACCCGCCAATAGGTCCTCAAGATTGACGCATTACGCAGTCCTGCTTGCACGTTATTCTTGTACTCAAAATAGATATCAATGTGAGAAGATGCGTTCTCTAAAATTGCTGATAGTAAAGCAACGCCTGTTACAAAATTGATTATTTTTGGTAGATGTGGGTCTACTATCTTGAATTTGGTTTGCGTAGCTCCCCATTCCTGAATACACTGTACTAGTTTTTCAGAGTTCCTGTACATGAAGGTGACCATGTAGAAACCGGTGGATGTGAATACAATGATTCCCGAGCATTGAGCGATACCCAGTGGACTGCTTTTGAACTCCCCGAGGAGGAACCCGTACCAGTTTATGACATTATAAATTACCAGCGTAAATATCGCAAAAATTGGAAGGATACCCGAAATGGACCGTTTCCTGGAAGATTTGAATTTATGAAAAATGAGCTTTTCTAGTCGGCGGAAATATTTCAAATTCATGTGAAACATCTTACCTGACAGCTAAGCTTTCCACGTTCCCAGACTTTGCAAAAAGTCCAGAAATTGGCAAGTAGCCAATGAATTTTCCGAAATACAAGAATATTTTCATAGAGTCGTACAAAGAGTTACCCTGATCCGTGCTCGCAAACTTTTCTCCCATCTCTAATGTGGTGAACGTGTCCCGATCCAGTGGAACGGTGTCGCACCATATCTGATTCAGATTATTTCTCGAAAATTTGTCGTGGTAGGCCAACATGGTGACATCAAATTGTGCCATTCGTCAACTTCGGCTTTCTCTGAAGGCGACAAGTGCTGCTAGGCGATATTTTGATTACCTGTGCGGTAAGTTGTCTTATCGGGTTGGACAGGAGGGCGACAATAATTATGGAAGCGTGTCGAAAATTACTGTTTATCTTCCTTTTCCTTTAAGAAAACATTTTTGTTGCAAGTTATACATAGTCGCGAAAAAACAAAAACATTTTAGTCGGTTCAGCATGTTGCGCTCGTGCACATTGCAATTATGGAATTCTTTTCCTCATTCCCTTTACACATAATGTAGCTGTTTTGTTGAATAAAAAATTCGATATGCATGCATGCTCTGCTCGTATTTGTATACATCCATTTTACAGAATACTTTCTAAATGTTAGCCCCTTTTTACATTTTACATTTGTGGTGGAGCACAAAAACTTTGGAATAGGTATTGGCGTGGTATCGTGCTGAAAATTGTTTTGAATATTCATAACAAATATTAGAAGAACATATACAAGAATAGCAGAATAATGTCTGGAAAAGTTGGACACGGTCGTAAAGGTTAAATAAACATTATTGTATTACTAATGTATTGTTAATCTTTAAGCAAGTTGTCAAAGTTGAAATGACGTGCTTTTAATAAATAAATTATTACAAAGGCTTAAGGAATACGTTTCAAATGAAGGAATGAAGCCTAACATGGTTGACAAATCCACCCAAAGAATTCATCATGAATAATAGGTCGGACGAGTTGGCTGCAGCTACAAAAATTGTACATGTTTTCTTGAAATGCTTTTGCTGTCACGCTACATTTATATGTATATATATAAAGATTTTACAAAAGTATCTACGGCTGCTGCTTTCAATATGCCATATTATAGATCAGATGCCGTATGTATATTAAACCCTAGGGTTTTCCGCGTGGATATAATGTTTCTGACCTAGTTTATTGATGAAAACTCAGAGGTCAATTTCTTTTGCCTCCAGCGGGTGAAATTGAGATTTGCTTACTTTAGTCTTCAATATGTTAAACTTTAGCAATGGTTAGCGATAGTCGTAAGAATTACATGGGTCTGTATGAGCTCTATAGTGATTGTGTTTCGTATTGTATACATATACTAAAATACGTGACAGTGACTCCCACAACATTTGCGACCACCCCGTAGGTTATTGGTATGACTCCACCGATCTTGATTCCAATCTGGTGGCAGTTTATCTTATCCAACAGCATATTAAGCTTGTATATGGGAATCGCGCCTAGGTTTACATCCAAATCCAGCCACCCTTTTAGAGTTGTCATCTGTTACAGAATAATGGTGTAAATAAATTGATTCCTTTAAGAGTAGAAGCTTATTTTTTTTAAACAGGACCACCGTACCTGGGCACATATGTCCGCAGATAAAATTAAAAAAGCGTACATTCCAAATGTGTATACAATCATTCTTATTTTTTGGGCCCATCCATTGATCCAGTTGCTTCGCATAAATACATCATCAAAGCCAGTTGGAAAAAACAAAATGGTTTCCAGAAGGAACCAGGTCACATTGGATCCGACAATGGCGTTAACGAGATCGGAGATGTGTTCCAATCTTTGAAACTCAGAGGCTACATGAATCCAGTCCAATTTGTAGTTCTCCTGCGTCATAATATTTTGCTTCAATATCTTATTGGCGGGACATTCACATTCCTTAGAAGACTGGCAATATTTAGCCAAGTGGCGAGAAAAGCTTCGTGTCGGCAACCACAATGTCACCACGCAAGCCAGTAGCAACGCGTCGCTAAAGAATCCCAGAACATGTCTCTGGAAATAACTTATGCTGCCAAGGGCTGTGACAAGGAGATCGAATGTTGTATTGTCCCTACCTCTGTAAGAGTTTAGGCGGGAGTGAATGAGATTTTGATCACGTGATGTTGATTTCATTCATAAAAAAATACTACGAGTGTTTTATGAATGAAATTATCACCACGTGACCAAAATTTCATTCACTCCCTCCTAAATTCTTACGGAGGCAAGGACAGTATATGACTCCCAGGGTTTGTAGGTGTGCTTGGAAGGATGCAGAAAAAATACATGGCGGGAATTTTGCAACAGCATTTGAATCGACACGCTTCCGGTTCCGTTAAATGCATTTCCGGATGCACTAGTCTTCAGGCCGATGCCCGTGCCAAGGACAATTGCAAGTACACAAATGTAGAAGATTCCGACAAGATGCAAAAACCAGCTTTTGGCAATGAAGGAAATGCCATAATCTGGGGACAAATGTGACTGATCATTCAAATAGCTCAACAGTTCTGCAAATTTAGGTTGATCACGCCAAAGTCTTTTTATTGTCGTCAGCTTCATCATACATCCTGCGATAGCTAGATATAAGGTGAAATGTTCGGACGGATTTGAAGCGTTTTGCGGAACATTATCCCGAATTATACGGACCAGCCAGAATATGCTGAGTGTATGGGAAATGCCACAAAAAAGCTTTTGAAGGAAGCAGCATTTCATTAAAACGATATTGCTCTTGTTGCTGAAAATCGTACCAATGCTCTGCGCCTTGGACGAATGTGATGCATCCTGGATGAAAGTTGTATATGTTTCCAAACTGAGTCGAAAGGGTGAGCAAAAAAGTACGTGGCAGAACTCCAGATAGATTTTTACAATGCTGGAAAGATTGGACTCAAAAGGCTGCATTTTGATGCCGAAAAGTCAATGTTGTTCCAAACTGACGTACCATATGAAAATGCAGCATGACAGAAAAATAGACGCCACGTCCCAATGAACATTTCCATTTGAACATATATACTGATTGTCATTTTGACGCACAAGTCGCCGGAAAATTAGTTGACAAATTCTATCTGCAATTTTCCAATATTCGCCAGAGTCATGCCAAAATGCACACAATATTTCAATGCACAACCTCAAGTAAAATATTTGTGCTAAAACGTTTTATATCGGCATGTTCACTGACTTGAACTGGCAGCGCGAATTCATTTCTATGTAGTAGTTAGATGCTGTGTATCAAATCATTAGTCACATTATTCGCTTCACGGCATTGGTCAAAACGACTTTTCGGTTGACGGGTATGAGTATCTGCACGGGTAACCAAACTAACTTGCAAAATACTAAAGTGGTTCGAAAAATCTCCAAATCGTGTGCATAAATGTCGAAAACATTTTGCCAACATAATCCCAGTCATTGCAATATATACATAATACAATATTCGAGGTACATTTATAGATGCATATTCTGTAATAGGAGCCCTCTGTTAACTCTCATTAAATTTTGTACTTCTTGCTGGATGTATAAGCCTGTAGATCAAGCTACAAAAAAAACTCAACTTGTCACTAGATACACCAACTGGTTTGGTAAGTTGACTGAAATGCTTTCAGTACGAGTATGGCAACCAATTGATATATTATTCAAGTTTGCAAACTGTGTTCTTTGTCAAAAGTTTCCCAATTTGGAAAAGCTGATAATGATAATGACATGAACTGTAATGTAATTTGTATAAAGTCGGCGGATTGACATCATAACAAATATCCTATATACATATTTCGCGCTCAAAAAACATCGAACATTTTATGCCGAGCTCCACTTGGGAATGGGAATTTAATGGGAATGGTATCCAAAATTAATCATTGGGCAAGCTGGCTTATGACACAGTTACTTGGTAAATTGAAATATGGACAAAGTTAATTAGTTTCTGGACATATTAGTATACCGTGAGCATTGTCCATATGTTCTGAAATATGTAGTATGCTCAGCTTTTCCCATAAGATAAGAAGTGCTTCCACACTATCCATAATTACTTTGACAAGATATATTACAGTTAATGCCGATCGGCATGAAATCGACATGAAAAGCATATTTGTATATATGTAGCCACTTGATCATGACATTTCTTTTTGCCCTTGGAACCCATAAATGCCATTCCATAGTAATCAATATTCCTACGAATGGTCAAACTTCGTTGTGATAGTACATCGCCATTTAAGTGTCAACTTCTTAAATAGAGCCATCTGATATAAACAGGTCAGATCGCTTTGATAAGTTAACAATGGACAAGCAAACTCCTCAATCGTGGCGTAACGCAATTCCACCTGGACTGTACACCTGCACTACGTTGGACGAATCACAAGAAAAATCTTCAAACATGGAACGGGGAAACTCAATGTACGACTCAATGAAAGTGTTCCTGTACTTCGGGAAAATTATTGGCTATTTGCCCATCACAGGACTTCTTTCAAAACGGAATGATCTGCAAAACCTAAGCGTCAGGTAAGGATACTTATATGCAATTTCTCTATATATACAATTGATATCCGCATTCAGTATTTACATTTATATAGGAGACGATCTCTGTCCGGCGTCATCCCAGTCCTCGTTATATCGACATTGGTCATCTACAATGTGCTCAATTGGTACGCCTTCCTTTCCGGCGAATTCAAAAGCAGTCCAATGGGTATCGCCTGCAACTCGGCTGTAGTAATTTTCACAACCACTGGACTCTACATGGCTGTTTTCATATACATAAATGCTGAGAAGTTATTAGGCTGCGTTCGGGAGTGGGGAGCGGTACAGACAAAATTCGAGATAAATGACAAGCATCTCCCCAAAGTAGTGAATATAATAACATTCGTCGTCTTAATATCAGCCATTCTGGAGAATGCGGCATTCCATGCGGAGGTATACTTTGAACACCAGAAAAGCCTCAAGGATGGAAGGCACAATACATCAATCCTGAGCGCGTACTGGCAAGTTCATTTCAACTACAACTCGCGCCAATCACAGCTGATCCCGTATCACGATTTCCTCTCCGGTCTATTCTTCATTTCCAACAAATTTGCCATTTATGCTATAAACTACGCCGACATTCTGATTTTCATTGTTGCCACAAATTTCTATCGTCGATTTCAGCTACTCAACAAATGCTTGCTGGAGTTCGCCGTAAGGTCACGAAATGATTCAAGCAAGCAAGATTCAACAAGAGATTCAAATGGCAAGAACACATCAATCTGGAAAATATTTGTGCTGGAGCATGAAAAGATTGTCGCATTGCTTACATCATTTTCAAATCTACTATCCCCTCTCCTTATGGCATCCTCAATCAACAACATATTCATCATCGGGTTTCATTTCAGCTACCTGTTCCATTCGACAAAGCCGCATGATGAATTGCTAGATGGGCAGAAAGTGTGGCGTCAAATATATCGCACTTGGGCCGTCATTCATATGGTAGCGAGGGCGTACATCGCGTTCAGCTCCTGTGCAAAAGTCAGTCGACACGCTCACGAGTTTACGGAGGTATTGGAAATGTGCCCTACTGAGTACTTGAGCAAAGAGGTTTGCACTAGCACACGTATTTATATATGCATAAACTGTAAATTGAACACGGTGATAATATTTTAATGACATGTTTTGTAGGTGGAACGCGCAGAGTTGAAGCTGAGAACGGACACAATCGGATTCAATTGCGGAAACCTATTTACCATCACAAGATGTTTCATACTGAAAGCCTTGAACGTGATATTCACATTTGAGATAGTACTGCTCCAGTCGCCTTCCGATCATGCAGGATAAATACATATATTCGTCGCATTTTATTTTATTTTGTTGTTCTGGAGAACCGCTGGAAAAACTTTAATTGTAAAAGATAATTAAATTTTGATCAGGGTTGGCTAGCATTATCCTCAAAACAAAGTATAACTGCGCAGAATTATATGGGTAAATTTTGAATCCTGTAAGGCATAATAATCCTGTTGTTGTCAATGTAGTATAACATAGATTAATATCAGCATGTCCTGAAAACATGAGTAGCCAGGATGAGCTTCAGCTCCTCGGTCAAAACAATAGACGTGTGTAACCTAAAACAAATTTAGGAATCTGTTACTGGAATTTTCTGGACATGATATGGTATTAACGTGGGAATAAGCTTAAACCAAAAATTCATTAAAATTGCATACATAGAATTGGTTTAAATCTTAGAGTGTAACATAAATATAGGTAACAAATATAGAAGTACAACACAGCTACCAAAAAGTTCTCAGCTACCAATAATTAATTAATTTTTTATATCAGTATTAAAGCGTTAAAAAAATATCTGTACAGTAATAATATCACCCCACAGTGCCTAAAACAGTTTAATTTAAAAAGTCAAATCATTCGTCATCAGTAAACACTAAATAAAGGAACGAAATATTTAGTGGATTCAACCTCAACGGTCCCACCATACACACATAATATGCTACCGTGTATAGGTGGGCTTGCGGAAAGGTAAACATTGTCAGCTGCTACAATACCTATCCATACAATCCACTAACTAAACGGTTTACTACTGTAAAAAATATTTTTTTTAAATTATAAAGCATCGGAACGCATGAGTGGAAATATCACCACCTACGCTTTTAATTTTGAAGACAAGATGGCCGGAAAGACAAACAATTCAAAAACCAATGACGCAAAGAATCCCAATAAATCAGGAACTGCGTCAAGTACTCAACAACTGAACAATAAACGACAACTCTCACCGGATGCCAGTATAAATGACGAAGTTGACACAGCCAAAAGAAGCAAGCAAATGACCTC
This sequence comes from Sinella curviseta, assembly GCA_004115045.4. Classification (NCBI taxonomy): domain Eukaryota; kingdom Metazoa; phylum Arthropoda; class Collembola; order Entomobryomorpha; family Entomobryidae; genus Sinella; species Sinella curviseta. The sequence continues at coordinate 11,701,287 of CM023203.3, forward strand.
CGCTATGGAAACTCTGCTGAGTAAAATTGACCAAATGGACAAAAACCTTAATAACAAATTAGATGACATCAAAGATGAGTTAAAAGAGGTTCAATCATCAGTCAAAGATCTCAGTGGAAAAGTTGAAGCGAACTCAAAAAATATCTCTCAGCTGCAAATTGATGTATCGGAGACAAATGACAACGTAAATATCTTAGGACGGAGGCTGGACAATCTACAGAAGCAGTGTGATGCTTTACAAAATGATGCAAAAAAGTTAAATCTAATATTTGTTGGAATAGCCGAACAACAGGGAGAAACTAGCGAAAAATTAGTACAGGAAGTTGAGACAATGGTGCAAGAAATCACTGGAAAACAAATTAAGATTCATAGTGCTAACAGACTCGGAGCTATGCAACCAACCAAGACAAGAGTAATAAGAGTTAGATTTAATTCCTCGCAAGACAGAGATCTGATTTTTGCAAATAGGATGAAGACAACTCCGCCCAAATATATCAACCTCGACCTTCCGAGGGACGTGTATTTAGCTGAGGCTAAATTACGTAACAAAGCGAGAGAATTACGAGAACAGGGGAAAATAGCCAAACTGGATTATAAAACGAAGAAAATCATCACTGACGAAAAAATCTACACTCTCAAAGATGACGGAAGCTTTTGCGAACAAGAAAAGGCAGATCCAACAAATTTTTTAGGAGATATGATCCAGTAACTTTACATAAAAATGACACTTCTCGAATCAAAATTTCGCATCTAAATATTCAATCGGCTTTTAACAAACAATTTCTAATTAATCACTTCATTTCCGAACAGAATATTGATATTTTATGTTTAAGTGAGACTTTTTTAAAATCTGACAAAAACATCAACTTGATAAAAAACTATACATGTGTAAGATATGACAGAAGTGAAGTGCAATCCACAAAAAAAAGTGGTGGTGGGGTAGCAATTTTATCAAAAAATGATTTTGTATCAACGGAGTTCAAACTCAAATGTCAACACCAAGTTCAATTAAACTCATTAGTGGAAGTTGCCTCTGTTCGAGTGAAGTTTTCTATGAAAAAACCGTCAATAGTAACATGTATTTATCGTCCACCAACATATAGTGTGGAACAAGTTAAAAAAGACATAGATGCTATTGATCTTATTATACATGAAATGGTCAACACCGGATCAGTTTTCTTTCTGCTTGGTGATTTTAATTTTAGCCCAGCGTGGAGCTATTCTATGCTTGAACAATTACTACGCAAGTATAAATTACAGCAATTAATCAATGACAACACTCGTAACAACGCAATCCTTGATCTAATTATTACAAATTCAGAAGACACGACAAACACATCAGTCTTTCATCCACAAATTTCTGATCATGCTGCGGTAGTCACCGAATACATCTCAAAAAGAAAACAACGACAGAAAATTACAATCAACTATAGAAGTTTCAAATCTATTAATAATGACAAACTTTGCTCTGACTTTAATGACTACTCACTACACTTTGATGATGAAAGTGATATTGCACAAACTATTGACGTGTTTACCAAAACAGTTCTAAACGTGATCAGGCAAAACTCAAAAATAATTAAACGTAAGGTTAATCAGAATAATAACCACTACACTCTATCGGAAGCAACGATAAGAAAAATTAGACAACGCGACAATGCATATGAGCTACATAAAAAATCTCCAACGAATATAGTTCTGTTATCTCAATACAAACAATTAATGAAACAAACTAAAAAAGCGATTCATGACGATGGTAAAGTATTCATTAGCAATCAAATCAAACAAAGGGGATTTTGGCCTACGGTAAACAAATTAGTAAAAACTGCAAGCAGAAATCATAATATTACGTTCCCAGTGGATGACATAAATGACTATTTTGTTGATGTATGCAGCGTTACGAAACCAACTAGCAATTACAGGATGCCTAGTAATATGCAGGAATTGTCACTTGATGTAAGGTTTAAAATGCCACCTGTTACAAACGAAACATTAATCAATGCCTGGAAGCGTATAAAAAACAAGGAATCGCATTGTGAGGATTATTTCGGTCTATCGAACATTATGATGAACTATGCGTTAAAAGTGCCCGCTGTGATAAATATGCTAACAGAGATAATCAATAAAATAATTACCAACGGAGTAGTTCCAGAATCTCTAAAAATTGCCAAAATAGTTCCAATTCCAAACACAACTGACGCTTCCACTTGTGGTGACCTGAGACCGATCTCAATATTGCCTATAATTTCCAAGATATATGAAAAATGTGTTTACAGAGAACTAATCCAATATGTAACGGACAACAACATTCTCTCGCCATATCAATTCGGTTTTCGACCAAACTCAACAACACTCCATGCGGAATTATATGTAAAAAATCTAATTAAGAACAATCAACAGCAGAATTTACACACAGCAATAGTGGGACTTGATCTGAGTAAAGCCTTTGATACAGTCGATAGGAATCTACTAATACAAAAGCTAAAGTTCTATGGAATAACCGAACCAAGTCTATTGTCCTATCTGCTGAATCGCAGACAATTTGTGAAAGTTGGTGAAAGCAATTCCCAAGTGAAAGTTACCAAATCTGGGGTGGCACAAGGAGGGTGTCTGTCATCTATTTGCTTCTCATTGTTCATCAATGATCTTCCCAGTGTGTTAAGACATGGCAATATTTCTATATACGCTGACGATTCGCAAATAATTAAGTCTATAAATCCACATAACATGGAAGCTGATAAAACACTTCTACAAAGTGACATAATTGATATATTAGAATGGTTCTCATTAAATAACCTCAGAATAAATGTCAAGAAAACCGAGTTAACGCTAGTAAATTCGAGTCAGAACAATGTACATACCAGTAAATTTTATGTCACAATAAATGATGAGAAGATTGAATCTCAAAAAACGATAAAATCGCTAGGCATTATCAAGGATGACAAAATCAAATGGGACCACAACATCGAATTAATTCAAAAGAGCTGCAACAGAAGCCTGTGGAGAGCACGATCAATCAGTCGGATCATTAAAAATGAACATCTCAAAACTTTCATTGAGGCAACTGTACTCTCAAAACTATACTACATGATCGTAGTATGGGGTGATTGTGAAATAAAAATTATGAACACTGTTGAAAAGATATATAAAAGCTGCTGCAGACTATTAGGTGACAGGATACCGCCCAGGACATGGTTATCTCCATCCTCACAATATATTTATGAATGTGGAGTGCTTAGTTTCAGATCGTTGCAAAAAACATTGCCGGAATTATTCTGTGAAAAAGTACGAATTGATCTCATCCAGACGAGAAATACTAGGAACGGCAGCCACCAACACGTTGACAAAAATTTATGTAGTGACTACATTGAGTTTCTATTAACTAATTCTTGGGTAAAAATTCCAGAAAGCATTAGGAATTGTAACTCATTTGCTCATTTCAAAAAAATGTACAAAGAATTTTTATACCATAAGGACGTTAATAATATCCCCACAGGATGTGATCTGTCATGTATAGAAGACGTGGTGAAACTATTTACCGAATAACTGTGTATAACTTAAGAATTATTTTCCTTTAATTTTTTTAATAATTTAATGATAATTTTCAATTTAATATTAACCAATTATCTAATATTGTTATGATAGTTTGAAGCATTATGACGAATCAAAATTGCAATGTATCCTGATAGCGTAACAACCTTGTATAAGGATGCTATTCTTGTATTAAATAATAATAATAATAATAATAAATATGCGTGCATTAAATTTAGTACGCGTGAATTTCATGAAGAACATGAACAATGAATTGGATTTGTATACCGTCAACCAAAGCATTTGTTTTGTAGATATTTCAAAAATTTTAAACTTAGGCATTAAGGACGGAATGGATTAGCTTTTCGGTAATGTCAAAGTAAAACGACATAACATAATAACATAGATTTAATGCAACGTAAAACCATATGAAAAGCTCTGTACAACAACCATCATGTAATATCAATAGCGTACGTTATGCTTAAGTCCTATCCCACTTATATACCTGGAGTCCAAAAATATAAGCAATCAAGAATTTTAGATGACGTACTTTGAAATCCAGCAGGAACGCCTTCTAATATTAATTAATAGCAAGCCCCTGATACTTAGGCTACAATACAGTTCTATGGGAGACGAGAATATATGAGTTTAATAATTAGTTATGTGGCGTATATTTTAAGCTATATCCATTAACTATGAAATGAGTTTTGTAAGTAACTTTAACTTTGTCACTCGAACGGGCGCTATATCATTTTGAACTACTTTAGCACTATAGTTTTTAAAGCACTATGGATTATTGCCGAATGACATGAAAACGTATAATAGTCCATCGGTCAATATTTGGCCGTGACACAGGATTCAGCAGTATGAGCAATACAAATTGCCGCAATCAATATTCCTCAGAATAGTCTGGAACGGAAGTGTGGGGTTTCCAGCGCTAAGCAAAGTGAAATTATTGTAGCAGTTCTCTGGTATTCGTTGTTGAACTGCTAGCTCAGATTAAGATCACAACTAAATACATAAAGAACACAAATACTTGAAAATTTTAAGCAACATCTAATTTTTAAATTATAGATTCGATCATATATAATCTTTGCCAATTTAAAACCTGCAATATATTTGTTCAAAATTATTTAACTAATTTAATGTAAGTATGCTGGACAAATGTGATGCGCCACCACACCAGGGGAAGGATGCTTGGTGTGAAAATATTCCTAATGTACTAGACAAATGGGAAGGAAACTCTGCGAACAAAAGACGGTCGAACTCAATGTACGAATCCATGAAGGTTTTCTTGTTCTTCGGTAAAATCGTTGGATACTTGCCAATTACAGGCCTTTGTTCTAATTCGAACAACATGGAAAGTTTACGTGTCAGGTAGTAGGAGATATTCAATGTACATTTATTTTAATGTGATCCTCTTTGAATAACGGATTGAACTACAATTATTATTTTTTCAGGAAAATATCTCTCTCCGGAATGTTGCCAATTCTCGTCATAGCCACGTTGGTCATCTACAATGTGATCAATTGGTACGCGTTCTTTGCCAGCGAGTTTGAAAAGAGTCCTTTAGGTATCGCTTGCAGCGCGGGTATGATTGTTTTCACATCCATGGGATTATACATGACAGTTTATATGTATATAAATTGCGATCAATTGCTGGACTGCGTACGTGAATGGGAAGCGCTCAAAACCAAATTTCAGACGAAAGACAAACATCTTCCAATAATACTCAATTTCATATCAATCTTAATATTAACATCAGCCATCCTGGAAAATGCGGTGTTTCATGCGAATGTCTATTTTGAATATCACAAACAATTGAAGGACGGAATCCACAATACATCCGTGCTGCGTGCGTACTGGCTCTCGCATAACTGGTCCCAATCAAAAATTATTCCATACAGCGATTTCGTTTCTGCTCTATTTTTCGTTGCCAACAAATTTGCCATTTACGCAATCAACTACGCCGACATACTAATTTTTCTAATTGCCACAAATATCTACAGAAGATTTCAACTACACAACCAAGTCATGCTAGAGTTCATTGCCGAGGCACGGACATGGTCCATTGAAAAGTGGATTTCAGTGTGGAAAATGATTGTGCGCGACCATGAAAAACTTGTCGAATTGCTCAAAACGTGTTCACAAATTCTCTCCCCTCTCATTTTTGCCTCCACAATAAACAACATGTTCATCATCGGACTTCATTTTTGCTTCCTTATGCGGCCGTCACAGCAATCTGATGAGGTCCCGGATGGGCGAAAGGTGTGGCGTCAGCTTTATGCTATGTGGTCGGTAGTTCATATGGTGGCGCGAGCATACATCACGTATAGCTCATGTGCGAAAGTTAACCGGCATGCCAACGAATTTCTGCAGGTTTTGGAAAAGTGTCCCACGCAATGTTTCAGCAAAGAGGTATGTAATTGTCAGCCCCATGCAGAGAGTATGGTATTACACACTTCCTAGAATATGGGGTACTCTGAGTAAGTTGTGACGTAGGCCTGCCCATAAGCCACTACATGTACATAAATAAAACAAAGCATACCAACGTAATTTGCTGGCACTCAGACTAGTTTTATTCATAATTATGCGACATAAAACAATGAACATTAATTAATTAGTACTTTTACTACTTCACAGCTTTACTTTTAATGAATTGTTTTGATTTTCTTATATTTTTACGGCTTTTAGTTCCCAAATACTTAAGAGATTTCTTTGAGTTATTAGCAGATTTAATTCGAATCTTAATTCTAACTTTTACATACTCCAAAATAACTGTATGATTAATATCTGGATGCGCACATGACAGCGCATTAGTAATTACACCGGTAATATTTTGCCTTTTTACAATTTTCTCTAACGGAAACATTTTATTAAAGGTTCTTTCCAACTTTTTAATATTATGGTATAGTGGGTCGTCTGGAATCATTAGACCACCTCTGGAAAGTTTCAGCAGCCAATTGACTCCAATATTAATGGCGTTGGATGACGCTCTAGTGACCTCTCCTAATACGATCTTATACTTCCTTTTAATGGCACTTGCTATGTAACCTGCCAAATAGTAAAGCGCATCGTCATCAAATTCCGCCTCCTCCAAACATACTTTATTTTCCTCCTCGTCATTTTCATTGGATACGTCTTCGTTTTCCTCGTTATCAAGGGTTATAGATGCATCCGGCATAGATATGGCAATATCGATTAATCGAGAAGTGGCGAAACTGACATGATCTTCGCCAAACTCCACGTTTGAGGTCGCCGGCGGTTTCAGCTTCGATCCGAAAAGTAAAATTTTCATCCTACTGTTGAAACTGCTTGGTAAAGGATGGTCATTTGTACGGCCAAGACCTCTGATAACCGAGAAAAAACTTTCCAATGGGTCCTGATTTAATCTTCTTGTTAAAATGTAGGTGACACCATGATTGTCTTTCAGGTCATGATAGAGGTTTACTAAACTGTTAATTGATATGAGAATACCACGTTGACATGGAAGCAGGCATTTCCTTGGTTTCAGTAGCGCATTCTTCCCATACATACAGCGCATATTTGTAATCATTTGTCGGACTTTTTCCAGAGTGGATAATTGCTGTTGCAGTCTGAGACCGAATCCGCTTTTAACTATTTTGTCGGTATCTACGGGTCGACTTGAGTTAAAAATATCGAAGAAATCATCAATGGTTTGGAAGAGACTAGATATGTGTGGGTTCAAGGGATAAATGATTTTTGCCAATGTTGCTGTGTGCGTCGAAAACATGTGAGCTGCTGGTGCCACCTTCATTCTTTCAGCGCCAGTATAATTCAAACTTTCAATAGTTAATTTAGGACACAGGCGTATTTCCCCACAATCACGTATGATCATGTTTTGTACAATTTCCTTATTTACTATTGTTCCGTTAATTAACCACCCAGTATCGAGTAGATGATTCCTAAGAAGCTTTAGCATATGCGGTGGGTCTACAAACACATGAATTTCAGTTTGGGTTTCTGATTTTTCACATGTGTATGTAAATGAGGTTTTATCAGTTGAGATGCCCAGGTCCTTCAATAGCTCCTGATTTGTCCCTCCCAAATCGCTAACAATAGCTTTTACTACCAGGCCAGTTGACGTAATTGCATCCAGAATCTTGGTGAGTTCCATTTTGGTCATTTTGGTGTCGAAATCAAAATATATAGGTTGTCGCCAGTTGCTGCATATACCGGAAATCATTGCTACTTGTGCTTTGCTGTACGGTCCATAAACGGTGTCTGTGGCCTTATCCCAATCCACTTCCGAAGCAATGGCTACTTCATCGAAACTGATTATACACAATTTCTCCATTTCTGTCATTCCTGCAGCAAGCTCTTTTAGCAATTCAATAACTGGTGTGATGATTCCAGGAGTTATTTTATATTTATGGAGCCAACTTTGCAATGTCCTTTCAGCTGGAATAGGAAGCTTCCATGAATTTCTCAGTATTTTGTATGCTTTCCGGGATACCGATAGTATTGCCAGGCACTTCTGAACATCCGAAAGTTTCCAGTTTGCTCGTTTCCCAGACAACCGTCTAATTTGACTCGGGCTGAAAAGGGACGATAATGTTGCTTCCATTTGTCTCGTGGATGATTTTGCTTCAAGCTTTGTCTTCTTCCTCTGATGGGCACGGATTTTGCTTCGTGTAGAAATTTGAAGCACTCTGTATTTTTGTTTCCATTGATTAATCTGATTATTGGCTAAAGAAAGCATGTTTTCCAATCGCAGTGAACGTTTTCTTTCTTGTCTTAGCTTATCTGACCAATACTGACCTGGGAAGCGTAATATTTGCTAACATTAAATAAAGCAATTAAAAAATATATATTAAGAAAATAATAGTTCAGATAATTCTCAAAACAATTAACCATTGTCTAATGGGGTCTCGGACACAGGATTAATCGGTTGCTCAGAAAATTGTGCTTCTGCTGATTGGTCGTGTTGAGGGAGCGGCACCTGTAAGTCTCCAACAGTTCCCGCACTCTGGCCTAAAATAATGAACATTTAATTGTCATCAAGCACAATTTCAAGTATATAAATGCTGCTTCGGATTGGCAAGATTTGCATTGATTTTTTATTGATTGAAAAAACTTACCGGAAAGAAGTTGATTAACTAATAGCTTTCTCTCGCGACTTAATATCCGTTGTTCTCTCTCCTGACATGTTTCTGTTGTGGCTTTATTTGGCAAATGGAGATTTGGAACTGCATCATTTTTTAAGCGGGGGAGGGTAGAAAGTTGAAGAAGCTCCGCTTGCAGATTTCTTTGATAATCATCGGAGCGGAAATGGTCTGAACACACTCTGGCATATTTACGGTTGATTGGGTCCTTCCTTTTACAAGCCGCTATCCACTTATCACCAGTTACTCCGTTCGGAAATTTATGAAAGTGTACTTGGTTGTTTGTAACCGCAGAAACTTTGCTCCTGTGCGTATTTTTACAAGTCGCAATCGTACAAGAAGGCATATCGAAACAGTTGTAATTAGTTTTCAAACTAAAAATGCGCAATAATTAATTTGATGGAACCTCTAATCAAGAAATAAAAGACATATCTTATCCTTGGTCGTGTACACAAGCTGAGCCGATTTTTGAACTGTGAGCAGGACTACGTCATCACGCGCCCTTTTTTATACTCAATGGCTAACCCGGGTAACTCTAGTTCAGCATCTCCCTATATTATAGTCTTTACTCCCTGTGTAATTGTACTGTCGTGTATGCAATTAATATATGCATATATATATTATATAATTATACAATGCTCATGTTCTTATTTCGTACTTTTCACAGGTGGAACGATCAGAGATGAAGCTGCGGACGGAGGCCCTCGGATTTAAATGCGGAAACTGGTTCGTAATCACGAGATGCTTCATTCTGAAGGCGCTGCATGTGATATTCACATTTGAGATAGTGCTGCTTCAGTCGCCACACGAAGATCGCTCGTAAAGAACAGCATACGCAAATTCCTCATTTTGGAGTTAGGTTAAACTTTGCAAAGAGGCATTTAAAGCAATTCCGATGAAGCATTACGATGACTTCGCACAAATTATCATGATATGAATAAAATACTTTCACCATTAATTACTGACTCCAGTTTATAATATTTCATCCACATTGAGCATAAATTGGACAATGAAAACAACAGTCGGTTAAATGCGGATGACTATAAAAAATAATCAAGCTACGTTATATTTTATAGCTTCAGCAGACACGTGTACAATGTAAATGAATTTTGAAATTAATGAATTAAAAATGTGAATGTTTACGGAATAAGCACTTCTGGTCTCAATTATATATGAACGTTAACGCATATAGATGATATTATCTAAATATCCAATAATCTTGATCAAGAAACTAAATATTGATGTATTGTTTCTCAAATAGTTGGAAAGGCAATTTCATACGGACAAGTTTACTTTATTGTATTGCTGGCCAGCAGTTGAATCGCGAATTAATAGGATAATAAAACACGTTTGTAAACTATTAAAAATTATCCAATTTAATAATGGAATAGTCTATCAGCAGGAGTCAATGTTTGACAATTGTGAAAGTATACTTACCATATCAAATATGTCTACACTGCCGTCTAGAATTTATCAGATTATTATTGTACAAGTAGCTATCCGCCAGTCCTCGTTACTTCAGACATGCATCACATAAACTCAATTAGACGTAACACGAATATTTCCCAGGGTAGCCGGAATTGGCTTAAAATTGTGTAACAACTCCAACTTAAGAAAAACAAAAAAGCTTCACTCGATTCAGATTGTTGATCGCATCTCAAAATTAGAGATCAACAAAATCCTTCAGGTTCCAAATTTATCACCAAGTGTTTGGCAAGTCTGTGGTCGATTTATGACATGCTTGATCACTTGGATAAGTTTTCTAGTGACAGGAAGAAGCACGCATGGTTTGACACCAATTCAAGAGGATTCGTCTCGCGTTCCACTCTGGACAAATCGGAAGAGATTTTTACGATTGATGAACGCAATAACTCAATGTACGGCTCTATGAAGGTGTTCCTATATTTTGGAAAAATCATGGGATATTTGCCAATCACAGGACTATTTTCAAAATCAAAGGACGAACATAACGTATGCGTCAGGTAGGGATTAATACGTTGGTCTCGTTGACAATTTGCATCAATATATCTGATACATATAGATGTTGACATTTTCTCAGGAAATTATCTCCCTCTGGTCTCATTCCCATTTTCGTCTTATTTACACTGGTCATCTATAATGTGATTAATTGGTACGCGTTCCTTGCAGGAGAATTCAATAGCAGTCCTCTCGGCATTGCAAGCAGTGGGGCAACTGTTGTGTTCACATCCACAGGCCTTTACATGGTCCTCTTCATGTACAGAAATGCGGGGAAATTATTAGATTGTGTTCGGGAATGGGCAGCAATGAACACAAAGTATTCGACAAGTGATGAATATCTTCCCACAATAATCAATTTGACAACGGGAGTCATGTTGATATCTGCCATTTTGGAGAACGCAATATCCCATGTGGGTGCATATTTTGAACACCAGAGACATTTGAAGGACGGCAGACAAGACATATCCATCTTGCGTACCTACTGGCAAGAACATTATTCGAGACAAGCAGAAATAATCCCGTACACCCCATTTCTTTCCCTTCTATTTTTCGTTGCAAACAAACTCTCCATTTATGCGATCAACTGCGGTGATCTACTTATTTTCATTGTGGCCACAAATTTTTATCGACGATTCCAATTATACAACAAATGTATGCTAGAACGTATAGCAAAGGATCGAATGGGATCAAATGAAAAGGGCATTGTAACTTGGAAGCTATTAGTACAGGATCATGACAAGCTTATCAAATTGCTGTCTTCGTTTGGGAAGCTGCTTTCTCCTCTCATTTTTGTATCTCTCATTAACAATATTTTCTATATCGGATTTCATTTTAGTTTCCTGCTACGTCCGACGAAAGCGCATTCCGGAGTGTGTGACGAACAAAAAATGTGGGGTCGGATCTACGCCATTTGGGCTGTGGTTCATATGGTGTCCAGGGCATATATCGCGTTCAGCTCATGTGCAAGCGTTAATCAACACGCACATGAATTTTTGGAGGTTTTGGAGAAATGTCCACCTGAGTTTCTTAGCAAAGAGGTAAGGTGCGTGTCAAAACATAGGGATATTTTTTTAAATGGTCATAACTTTTAAGGAGTTTCATGGATTCTCCTCAGGTTAATACCAAATTTGGACTAACTTATGCTGATAATGCTTGCAAGGTTGCGTGATCCTAGCTTCCTCATAACGAGAGAAATTGGTAATTTTCTAAAGTGGTCAAATTTGGAGTGTTCCAAAACATAGGGATACTGTCACTAATTGTGGCCGGAAACCAACAGATGTGTTCAAAAATTACTTTAAATGTCATTTTGTGCATAAAAGAGTCCATACTCAACAATACAAGTTATTTTCGGTCCAAATTTTTAAAATTCAAAAAAGTCGATTTACATAGGAAAACTGGGTTGTCGTACGTTTCCGCATCCAAAGGCCACACGGGCTGACCAATATTTACAACTGTTTGCTTCAAATGAAGAGGACAGTCCAGTTTTACTATGGTGTTTACCATTTTGGAATTTCCATGTACGTATACATGCTAAATTTTGAAATGAAAAATTGCGAGCCAATTCTAGCGATAAAATGCACTAAAATGCACTGGAAATTCCATTTTGAATGTTTGGTCGTTAAATCCGTTACAATGCAAAGCTAAAAAATTCCGAATGTTAATCCAAGTAGTATAATTGAACTGTCCTCTTCATTTCGAGCAAAAAGTTGTAAATATTCTTCAACCAGTGTAGCTTCTACATGTGGAAACGTTGGACAACCCAGTTTTCCTATGTAAATCGACTTTTTTGAATTTTAAAAATTTGGACCGAAAATAACTTGTATTGTTGAGTATGGACTCTTTTATGCACAAAATGACATTTAAAGTAATTTTTGAACACATCTGTTGGTTTCCGGCCACAATTAGTGACAGTATCCCTATGTTTTGGAACACTCCAAATTTTACCACTTTAGAAAATTACCAATTACTCTCGTTATGAGGAAGCTAGGATCACGCAACCTTGCAAACATTATCAGCATAAGTAAGTCCTAATTTGGTATGAACATGGGGAGAATCCATGAAACTCCTTAAAAATTATGACCATTTAAAAAAATATCCCTATGTTTTGACACGCACCTTATGACGTATTTATTAATAAAAACATAAGTCATACAACAAGTGTGACAACGCTTAGTCAATGTGCTTGGTAGGTTGAACGCGCAGAGTTGAAATTGAGGACGGACTCCACCGGATTTAATTGCGGAAACCGATTCACCATCACACGATGTTTCATCTTGAAGGCCTTGAACGTGATTTTCACATTTGAGATAGTGCTTCTCCAGTCTCCATCCGATCACGTTGGGTAAACATATAAATGGACGACGTGGTTGTTGAGAGCAGACACGACACTAATGAGTAATGAGAATAGGTAGACTCTGGACAAGGAAGGAATTAAAAAAAAAATTAAACTACTTGCATCATATTTCATCAAAATATGTAAACGAAAATGTATTTTTGTCAAAAGCGCATTATGAGTCGTTTGGCATAGTTCAAATTTTAATGTGAGGAACCTCTATCAAAGTTGCAATGCAGATACAAATATAACGGTATCAAAATATATTTTTTGTATAGGTTTTCAGTTTGTATCACTGTCTTACGGTTGCATTTAACGGACAAGTTTCAAATTTAAGAGCTTGAATACCTAACGCGACGGGTAATCGAGTGAATGAAAAAATTTGGTTTCGTTCCCAAGATATCCATGGGAAGAACATGCATGGTGAAGTAAAAGGTGGTTATGAATTATGAATTGGAACCAATTAAGTAAAGTGGAACTGCACATTGCGGTGATATAAATCCTAACGTGAATACAGGATAAATTGCAAAGTATTCATGCATGCCAACTTGGTCGTGCATTTTTGGTACGTATTGAATTTCTACACTCGTCATATAAATTGATAAGCATATTCCGAAATTGTGGTGGATGCTTCCGTTGGAATGCATTCGAATTGGTTTCTCAGACAAACTCAACACGTTCACAACTCAACTAAAAGTTCGTAGTGGTAGCCATGAATAAAACGTCGAAGAATTTTTCCGTTTGTTAACAATCGTTGTGATATTTAATCAACAACATCATTATTGGTTTAGAAAAAAATCAACCAAGAAACTTGTTTAAAATGTTCTTTTACCTTGCAATCTTGAACGTATTTCCGGTTCACATTAACTGAACCAGCGCTTTCGGGCGGATTCGAAGCGATAGCTAATTTAGTCCTTAGAAACTAAGAATTTGTAAGTGATTCACTAACATTCCCAGAAACAGCTACGTGGTGTGTGGGGTATTCTGAAAAGGTATATTTTTGTCATTCCTCTCATCGGAAAATTTGCCGCGTTCATAGCAATAATATTTCAACCATAGACACATAGTTTACGTTTGACATTTTTCAGCCATTTTATAACTATTTTGAACTGCATACACGTGCCTAACTTAACTATACGTGATACTTGCTGAACTTGTACCAGAATAAACTAATTTCATGTGATTAAAGTGAATCCCCTTATTTCGCCCGGACAGTATCTGGTTATGGGTCTCAAGAAACCAGTTCCAATAGTTGTTTTGGACCGTTAGCCTTCTGTTTTTAACCGTCTGTACCATGAGTAGGGAGAGATAGTTGTGCCAATGGAGCACAATTAGTTATGCATATAAGCATAATCGATAAATTGATTTAATATGGCCAAAAAACTTCGAACATTGAATACAAGTACTTAATCTAATAGTTATATTCGCATACTTACAGCCATTATGCCTGGTTTCGTTTGGACATAAATTTCAAACGGTTGAAGAGCTCTTGAATTTATTCCTAATAAAAACTACATACGCTCAAATACAACAACATGAAGATGCTTTCCGGGGAAACGATTTTGTACATGGTGTCCATTTTTCTAAATTCGAAATACGATTACATACATTGCAATAATGCGTCAACTAGCAAATACGCAATCATACCTTTAGAGAATTTTCAACCAGAATTGTTCTACTTGCAAGAAGACAGGGAATGGTTCTATAATCTTGCCAAAGCAAGGCAAACTGAATCAACTGTACGGGATATAACTTTCAACATTTCGGTGCTTTTGGAACAGGTCGATGACACGGACTGTCACATCTTGATAGATAACTTTCACAACGTTGACATCACCATCTCGGGGACAACTGCTGCAGTGCATAGGAGACCACACACTGCAATCTTTGAGAACAAAGCCGCAGGACATAGATATAAAATGTATATTCGTGTATGGGTCCCATTTGGGTATCACTATAGGAATATTAGCTGAACGAGATGGGAACTAAATTGAAGCTCAGAGTTTTTTGCGCCTTTACAGAATGTTTATGACGTCGATGATCACTACGAAATATGTGTTCGCCTGAAAGTGTTAAAATATGCAGCCAAATCCAAGTCCTGGCGTTGTCAGGTTCATATTGCGATACAAGTTCCGCCGCCATTACAAAGGGGAATTCGATATCCCTTGGCGTTTAAATATGTCGTGGATAAAACCATTAACGGACGTTTAATGCGCCCTCTGTCAGCTATAACGACTAAGATGCACGTATTCGTAACCCACGAGCGCTTCCCGCAAATAACAGCCCGTGTCAAAACATTTATGCTATCGGTGTACAGGTCAAATAAATATGCTACGATATATCACCCCGTGTTTGACCCAATCATTGGAACTGTAACGGTTATGGTCACACTGGCGAATGATTGTAATGGAAAGATTCTCCAGATACGTCAAATATCAACATATTGGGAGGAACTGGAATCGCGGAATATTTCATTTGAACTGAACTCGGTCAACTTAGCAACCATTTCGCAAATGTTCACCAACACATTGGCCGAGACTCACGTACGATGGAAAGTTGAACTCGGAGTGGCATACGCAAAACATCTTTTTCAATTTATAAGGAACATGCAAGGATGTAAACGAGGACTAGTTGTTGATAAAGATCTTGGTAGAAATCGGTATATAGAAACATTTTCAAACGGTATTGCTTCCTTGCTCCTTGATATCATGTCGAACGCGACTATCACCTTCCACGACAACTATGAAACTTTTTGTCATGGCAAAACATCTGTCAGGTATTCCGATAAACCATTTCTGCCTCCTGATTTGGAGCTAAGCGTGTTTGCAATTGACAGTAAACTCTCCCAAGTGCTTGGTCTCTCGTTCGAAGAACAAGTTCACAGTTTGGTGTTTCTAAGTTGCAGTGGCGGTAGAGAAAAACAGTCATTTGGATTGTCCGAGCTAGTTCGGGTGTACAATTATACCATTTGGATTTGCCTGCTGACATTCTCGGTAATTGTTATTGAAAGCCATCGCCAAGTCTCCAACAATCCCTCGCGACAGATTCACATAATGTCAATTGTCAAACTGATTTTGAAACAGGGTGAGCCATTTCGGTCATCCTGGTGCATCCAAACTCGAATGAGATTGACAATTTTGGCTGTCCTGCTTGTCGGAATTGTTATAAGCAACGGGTACAAGAATAGCAATGTTTACAACATGATATCGCCGCGACAACTGCTGCCATATACCAAGTTTATCGAACTTGTGAATGATAATTTCACGGTATACGTGAGACCAACTGAAATTAGTTTTGTCCTGAATAGGTGGAAGTGGGAATCGACCGAAGCGTTCTCAAATTGGACGGCTGGCATACGACAATATGGGCCTCACTTAGTTGAGTCATCGGAACGTCGTCCACGAGGTCTGCCAGTCTTGGATTTTCTTCGTTTCATACACAGATTCATTGCAAAGTCTGAACTCTGGCAGCTGGAGGGCTTGGTATTAAATGCTCGAATTTTCACAACAATGATACCTTTCTTGAAAAAGTATACGTCCCTTCACCATAAAAGCGCGGAAGTGTTCAGAAACACACTTCTTGGCAATATGTCAGCTTGGCTTGGCATCGACGAAGATAATTACTGGCCAAGGCGAAGAACGATCACTGAAACACTGGTCGAACCCCATTCGAAATACTTGTGGGAGCACTTTGCGTCGTGCAACAAATCTGCATTGTTGTTGCCGACTCACATGGCAAATGAGTACGCTGTTAGGATCTTTCGCGCTCACCCAAACTTTAGGATATATGTCGGCAAGGAGAGATATGCCAACATGTCTATTGGATTTCACATTACCGGCTCGTTTCATCCAAATGTGGTTAAGAGAATACAAGGGCTTATGTTTTCAGGAATATGGAATTGGTGGTCGGATTTCATTCGTGAGAGAACACGTTTCAGCCCAATACTCAAGTACACGTCATTACAGCGCCCAAATATGAAAGGCAACGTCGCCAATTTATTTTTGGTTCTAGTCTATGGATTTTGTGCAGCTTGTTTTTGGTTTTTACTTGAGAGCGCTTGTGCCATTTACCACAATATTGTGTACGTGTGCCGACGTACGATTTTGTTTATACAATCATTGTGCGATTCTAAAGTGATTTTGATGTAATCCTGAATTAGAAATGTAGAATGTCAATAACAACGAATTATATTTAATTGAAATTATACACCACTGTCGATTGAGCCTTAAGGGTGTATTTAACTCTACACTAATTGTAATGGCGTGCAGCGGCATTACATATTGTAAAGCTGATGAAAATCTATGTTCAAATATATTTACTGTCCCAATTACATGACGTGGGAAATAAAAGTAATTGTAGTTAAATAATGCCTCTTTTGACGACACTAATCATCTAATGACCCTGTTTCTACAGTTGATTTCAAATCATAAAATGGAATTTAACTTCATTTTGTGGTACTTTTAGACTTCCTTCATTCAGCCGAATCTGTAAAACTAAAGCTAATTACAAATCACGTGAATATGCAGATAGATTTTTCAGTGCAACCAATGCAATCCTGTTTCACTCCTTTGCTGATGGAATGACTGATTTCAGAGGATGTGGGAAGGAAGTCTAATCACTATACTTGTTGCTTAACAGGACATAATCATAATCTATTGGTATATTATGTTTCAACAAGCTCCTGCATTTCTTGACGTGAAATATGATGGCTGGTTAGTATTTTCGCTCAAATACATATAATTGTGTCATCCATTTTGTTGTTTATGATGATGTATTGCAAGGGCAATAGGCTATTAGTATTAATTTAAAGCTATCGCAATTTTTAAACTGGTCACTGATATACGTTTTTCCTATATTTGTAGAGTAGCCATGCCCACTATCCATATAATACATTTACCTAATGATTATGTACACGAAGCAATTTCATAAAGTGGAAGTGATCAACCTCGTACTGAGTATGGTGTTGGGAATGCAATACATATACATGTTGATATATATGCCAATGTAGGTTATTAGTATTCAGATGCTTTTGGTTACTTGAAATAAAATATATTTATAACTATCATGCATGGTCGTGCTGGACGAGTTAGCAACTATATTGCAGATTAACATTGGCACTAGGAGAATTACAATAAATGACATTCAACGGTCAGAAATTTTCCTTCGGTTGATAATATTCGTTCGGTTTCAATATGCGTTGATCTTGTCGTAATTAGTCACATGAAATAATTAAGATAATATGTCTCAAGGTAATTATAGCTTCTGATTTACTTGCGCAGTGATTTTCTGTGCAAAAATAAAGGCTCGTTTTGTTGCTACTACTTGTGGAATTGTAGTGAGCTGCTATATATTACGTTTCTTGAAATATCGTTTTGTTATCTGCAATGGCCCAGCACATTAATTAGGTCTCGCGTTCCTGCTGAACTATCGGAATTCAGAACAAGATCCTAAACTCATTCACATACAAATGTTAAAAAACAAACCGCTGAACATTACAAAAAACGATGAGCGTTTCAAGAAATTGTATATACTACTTCCATTGCTCCTATCTGTTAGTTCCGTTCGTTTACTTCGTCTTGCAGGTGCAACATCATCAGTGGCACACACTTTTAGTTTCAACCATGTGAGTTTTGATTCTGCTCGTTGATGAGACACCTTACGGCACATGCAAGTGAACAAATGTATCTTCTGTGGTCAAAATGAAATAATTCGTCTACTGCGCCGTGAATCCTATTTACATAGAAAGCAAAGGCGAGTACTTAAGTAAATCGAAAATGGTAACATAAGCTGCAATAATAGACTACTGTGCATACACATAAGTATTTGTCAAATATTCCCAACCTGTGCTATTGGCAGAATTTTGTATATTTTAAAATTTAACTACACATGCCAGTATGGCAGAACGTACAAATCTACGCGGACAGCGAAACTTGCAAAAGCTGTGCTCTATACAATGAATGTAGAAAGCATCCAACCATGACTACTGTGGGCCTTGGTGGTGATACACACTACATATGCTCTAAATCCTAGTGTTTAGTATGTTGCCAATAGCTGGCCCAATTGTTGGATGGTCATTGCATGCCAACTGAACTTGGACTTAATATTAATCGATTAATTCATTTAATCTCACTAAAAGACTCTGAGCTGTGATAATGATTTCCTTTCGATCACTAATGGCATCACTAACGTGATGTATATATTAAAAGTACTTACATGCATTCCGTAGAAATGTCGTAGCAGCAATATTGCTTTTACGAAAAATAACTACCATGTAAGCCATAACTACTAGAAACTGTCAACACGAATTGGGGATTAGAATCCGTATTTCATCGTCCTATATCGCTTGTGTTTCCAGTGTTACCATTTAGCACGGAATCCCTTATACGACCAGGAAGGACTCTAACGCGAAAGCAACACAACCACTAACTCCATCATTATCGATTAATTTATTTAATATCACATATACCAGGGTATTATACTAGCATTTATATTGATAAACATGTTGGCAGATCCGCAACAAATATGGCAACATTAGTTAGCACGTCAATTTTGGACCTTGGCTGTGCTTAAAGTTCACACATTTATTTGTTTCTTTCGTAAAGGCATACGGACACAAAGATGAATACTGGAATAATCGTTGTGCACGCTGTGGCAATTTTCCTGTCTATTCGACACCATTGCACTGAAGCCAAACATGTTTCAATAAAAAAATATGAAATTATATCTCTGATGGAATTCCAACCAAAATTATTCCACTTTGAGAAAGACAGAGAATGGTTCTCAAAGATTGTCGCTACAGTACAATCGCATGCATCTACTGGACAAATAACGTTCAACATTTCATTGCTTCTGGAGCTGATGGCAAATACAAATTGCCACATTGTCATAGACAACTTTCAGAATGTTAACTTGGGTGACTACCGGACACCTTCAGTGGTGCGAAGACCGCAAGCGGCAATCTATGAAGATAAGGACAACAATGATAAACGATACAAATATTTTCCTGTTTGGGTTCCTTATGGGTATCACCGTTGGAATAATAGTGTTACAGACGACAGGTTAAATTGCAAAATATCAGAATATTTTGCGCCATTAAATTTGTACATGGTGATGGATAACCCGGAAATTTGCGTTAGCCTAAACGTTTTAAAATATGCCGTAAACTCAAAGTCATGGCGTTGTCAGGCACTTATTGCTATTCAAGTTCCTCCGCCGTTTCGATGGGGTCTTTCGTATCCGCTCTCATTTAAATACGATGTGCACAACGGTATTGACGCTGGGTTGATTCGACCTCACCCATCAAAGATAGCAAAACTTCACATTTTCGTAAGTCACGAACATATTCCTCCAATAACTATAAACGTGAAAAAGTTTTTGCTAAAAGTGGCCTGGTCGGAATATTACGCCACTATCCATCACCCGGTGTTTGATCCAATCGTTCGAACAATCACGATTGTAGTGACGCTAAGTAAACTTAATGACGGACGGATTGTTAGTGCTAGTCAAGTATCGACTTTTTGGAAGAAATTAGAGTCTCGATACGCTTCCTTTGACATCACATCAGTAAAGTTATCAACCATTCCACAAATGTTCAATCTGCTGCCTGTGGAGTCACCTACACGTTGGATAATTAGACTCAGGGTAGGATATGGAAAACATATTTTTCAATTTATAAGGAGCATGAAAGGATGCCATAACGGTCATGGGTTCAACGGAAAGCTACGCCAAATGCATTACTCACAGACGACCACGGCCAACGCGTATTATACAAACGGTGTTGCATCCATGCTGTTAGGCATTGTATCAAACGCCACCATCATATTCGAAAATCAATACGACAAAGTATGTCATAATGGAAATCCGGTTTCGAATACTATCACTTCATTTCCTCCAGCACATATCACTTTAAATGTTTTTCACATTGGGAGTAATTTGTCCGGCGTTCTTGACATGTCGTTCAAGGAACAGGTTCACAATTTGGCTTTTGTGAGTTGTGGCAGCCGACGGATGAAAACATCGTTTGGACTTGCAGAGTTGCTAACGGTGTACAACCTACCAGTTTGGCTGGGTATTCTGACGTGCTTACTAGTTTTAACCGAATTTCACTGTAGGGTTTCTCACAATTCATCACGAGTAATTCATATTATGTCTATCATCAAACTCTTTCTGGAACAGAATGACCCATTCAGGCCATCATGGTGCAGCAAATCTTACATGCGATTTACTGCGTTTGCTGTGCTACTAACTGGAATTGTGTTAAGTAACGGGTACAAAAATAGCAACGTTTACAACATGATATCGCCGAGAGAACTGTTACCATACACCAAGTTTAGCGAACTAGTTAGCGACAATTTCACTGTCTATGCGAGACCAATTACAATTGATATTTCAATAAGCGACTGGACATTCAAATCGAGTCATGATTTTGTAAAATGGGTGGCCGGTATACGGCAACACGAATCTCACAAGATTAAATCTGCGGTGTTGTCGAGCATCTTCTCAATATCAGGGTCTCGGCAATCTTGCAAAAAATTTATATCGGAGTCTGAAGTATCAGAGTATTATTTCCTGCTTAAACGTACCGAGTCAAGCATGTATGTGTTGAGGAAACACTCGTCCCTTCATCCCAAAAGCGCCGAAATTTTCAGAAGGACATTTCTACGCAACATATCACATTGGGTCAATCTCAGCAAGAACGCGTACAGGTTAAGGAGCACAGAAATAAAAGAAATGCTGCTGAAACCACAAATGAAAAACTTGTGGGACCACTTAGAGGCATGCAATAGATCTGCATTGTTATTGCCTTCGCATATGGCTAATACATATGCCACAAGACTGTTCCTGTCTCACCCTGACTATAAGGTATATGTCGGAAAGGAATCGTATGGAAACATTTCAATTGGATTTCACATTACTGGACCGTTTCATCCTAATGTGATTATGAGGATGCAAGGGTTCATGGTTTCTGGGATATGGAACTGGTGGGCAGATTTCATTCGAGAGCGAACAAGGTTCACACCAATTCTGAAGGACACTTCTCTAAAACGTCCAAATATGAAAGGCAATGTGGCAAATTTGTTTTTGGTTCTAGTTTATGGAATTGGTATAGCTGTTTTCTGGTTTTTGCTGGAAAGCGCATTTAATATTTATAGCAATATGGTGTATAGGTGTCGGCGTATGGCTTCCTTTGTTCAATCACTGTGGAATAACTTGAACAACTGGCTGGTAATTCTAAAGTGAAATTGATGTAATTAGGGTTAGAAATGTACAATACTACTTGTCTTTAGTCTGACAGTAACGTTTCACGTTCAATAATTACGTACATATTGTAAACTATAAATATAAGCTTATATGGAATCATCAAAATTATCATAATTAGGTAGCTCCCCTATCAGAGAATTATATACTATTCGTGTATGGATTCTCTTTACTCACATAACCTTTCTTGGAAGCCACCTTGTTATACATATTTTGCCGTTACTTATTAAACTAGTCAAACTAAATTTCTCTCCGTCTTCTCGTTTCACCAGTCATTTAATATTTCTAAGATTGCATACATTGAATACCTTACGCATCCACCAGAAAATGTATTAAAACGATCTCATAATTTTCTAGTTACATGCAAACAAATGCGTTTCTGAGATTAAACTGAATCCGTTAAATGTATATATTCGAAAGATTCAGCAAAAACCAAATATAAAAATATTAATAGCGGCAGAAGCAATACAATTTATACTAATTAGTACTTGTGCAGAATTCAAGCATGTGTGTAGGTAGCACTTATCTTGCGAAACTCAACTACCTTTCATTATCATAAGTTCCGTGAATACGAAACAGACATTAAATTTCATACGATGAACTTTGCAAAATAATATGTTGTATGCTTCTTGTGTATACCAGATCCAACACTTTATACGTTTGGAATTCCTCGAGATATATCGGCAGTATTTCTGGTATTAGTGTTCAGTTTTCCTCATGTAATACTACTAATGTTAAGATATTTATCTCATGATGGGGAGCAACTACGAGCTTCATCATTATCGATTAATACATTTAATATCCCTAAAAGTTTGTAATCCCACATTATAAGTATATAGAACGATCGCCATTTTCAAATATCTACAAAGGCTAAACACGGAAGATTATTAACGTGGCTGGAACAATCGCGCTAATTTGAGCACACGTGTCTACATTTGTCGGTGTAAAATTCGCCATCTCAATTTTCTGGCAAGTGATAAAGTACGTCGAACAATTACTGCTTGACAATGCATTTTGAAATTAGTATATCCCATGTGGTTGCTATTGTCCTGTGTTGTCAATTCGATTTTATTCACGGTAAGGGTCCCTCAGTAAATAAGTTCGAGATCATACCCTTCCAGGATTTCCACCCAAGTCGTTTTTACCATGAAATGGACAAGGAATGGTATCCTAGGATGGAAGCGTATACCAAATATCAAGCAGCACTGCAAGGGACCGCATTCAATATTTCAGTACTTTTAATGCTATTCGAGAACCGCAATTGTCATATGGTGATAGATAATTTTGGCAACGCAGACATTGACACACCTGGAATACCTGCAGTGCTCAGAAGGCCTCACGCTGCCATTTATGAAGATAAAGAAACCAAGCATAAACGATATAGGTATACTCCAATTTGGATTCCATTTAAATACGACCATGGCCATGGAAATCTAAGTGTTATGATCGTTCATCGACACCAATTGAATTGCAAAATATCAAAATATTTTCTCCCTGTGAACTTTATATTCTTGAACTTGGCTAAAAATCCGGATATTTGTGTGCGCCTGGACGTTTTAAAGTACGCAGTCAAAACGAAGCCATGGAATTGTCAGGTTCTCATTTCTATTCAGGTTCCACCACCGTTTTGGCAGGGCGTTCGGTATCCTCTCAGCTTTAAATACAATGTGGACGAGAGTATTAATGAAAGATTTATGCGACCTGTCCCATCAATGGTGACCAAACTTCACATATTCGTAGGTTACGACAACTTCCACCAAATAAAATCTAGGGTGAAAACGTTCATTGCATCTGTGAATGAGTCTGAACGGTACGCGACACAATATCACCCAGTTTTTGATCCAATCGTCGGAACAATAACCATCATGGCCTTCTTCAGTCACAGCAATAGCGGACATGCTTTTAATATTAGCCTGGTATCTACTTATTGGAAGAAGCTGGAGTCAAGATATTTCTCATATCGGTTCACCTCGGTAAAGTTGTCAACCGTATCACAAATATTCAAGCAACATTTGCTAGAGACAAACTTCCGGTGGAACATTAATCTCTTATCGGGATACGGAAAACATATTTTTCAATTCATAAGAAACATGCAAGTTTGCAAAAGCGGGCTTGGCCTAAGTGGAGAGTTTCGTCGAAAGCGAAAATCACCGAAAGAATATTTAGCAAACGCCATTGCATCAATGCTTCTCGACATTATTTCAAACGCTACCGTCACCTTCGATGATTATCGTGACAAATTTTGTCATAACCGAAGATCGTACAAATATGTCAC
Organism: Sinella curviseta; assembly: GCA_004115045.4. Lineage (NCBI taxonomy): Eukaryota > Metazoa > Arthropoda > Collembola > Entomobryomorpha > Entomobryidae > Sinella > Sinella curviseta. Next base: position 11,725,789 of record CM023203.3, read on the forward strand.
AAGAACATACCTTCAACCAGATCTGGAATTAAATGCGTTTGCAATTGCGACGAACATGTCCGGAGTCCTTGCTTTGTCGTTTCAAGAGCAGATTCACAATTTGGCATTCGTGAGCTGTGGAAGTCGAGGTGTAACGACATCATTCGGGCTATCAGAGCTGCTCCGGGTGTACAATATGACTGTTTGGGTAGCAATTCTGATCTGTTCAATAATTTTAATAGAACTTCATCGTCAAATTTCTAACAATCCGTCACGACTTATTCACATTTTTTCCATTATGAAATTATTTCTGGAACAGAGCGACCCATTTAAGCCGTTTTGGTGCAACAAAATTCACATGAGATTTACAATCGTGGCTTCGTTAATGGTGGGAATTGTTATCAGTAACGGGTACAAAAATAGTAACGTCTACAATATGATCTCACCCAGAAAACTTGTGCCATATACCAAGTTTGACGAACTAATAAATGATAGCTTCATTGTTTATGTGAGGCCAAAAAAGATTTATATTAAAATACAAGCATGGAAGTTTAATACGACTGATGATTTCTCAAGCTGGGTGGCAGGAATACGACAGCAAGATTCACACGAAATTAAATCATCGGAACGAAGGACGGGGTACACACCATATCACTTGCTTCAATCTCCACACAAATTTGTAGCAATTTCAGAAATATCGGAGTGGGACAGCTTGCTCGCAAATATGAAAATTAGAAACACAGCCATATCGATTTTGAAAAAGTACTCGTCCCTTCACCACAAATGCGCAGAAGTTTTCAGAGGAATATTTCTTAGCAATATATCGCAATGGTATAAACTCAGTAAGAACAAGTACAGGTTAAGGGAAAAGAAGATAAGAGCAGACCTACTACAACCACACGATAAATACATGTGGGATCACTTGGAAACTTGCAACAAATCTGCACTTTTGCTGCCGTCACATATGGCAAATGAGTATGCTGCAAGGTTGTTCAAGGTTCACCCAAATTTTAGAGTATATGTGGGAAAGGAATCATACGCCAACATTTCAATTGGATTTCACATCACCGGATTGTTTCATCCTAATGTCGTTAAGAGAATGGAAGGTTTCATGTATTCTGGGATATGGAACTGGTGGTCGGATTTCATTCGCGAGAGGACGAGATTCGTACCAGTACTCAAGGACACATCGTTGCAGCCCCCTAATATGCAAGGGAATATAGCTAACCTGTTTCTTGTACTCGCGTATGGAACTGCGTTGGCTTTCCTTTGCTTTTTAGCGGAAAGCTTCTGCAATATTTGCAGTAATATTGTTTATACGTTTGGACGTATTGTAACGTACGCTCGATTCTTGGCAGATTCCTGGAGCAGTCCCATGCCGGTTCTAAGGTGACCATTACGCAACTGAATATCGAGTCGTATGTATTTTACATACCACATTTTCAGGTAACACTGACCTTGTATGCAACTGGGTTTGTTGAGACTCTATATATCTATGCATCTCAAAATCTACTACGGTCATTTACAACATGCTTCTTTCAATTACGACTATCTGTCATGCAATTTTTTTGCCAATTCAGCGAATTTAGTCATTTATTCCTGGGGCTAGTGGTGAATTGTACTTCAAAACCCTTTTATAAGCCAACGTTTGAGTCGCCCTCTGAAATATCTGAGTTGGGAGACTTACTGCAACCGATGTCAATGTACCACATAAAATATCAATTAGCAGCATTTGAAACAGAACCTACTTTAATATAAAGTTTAACTTTCACGACCTGCTGTTCATGAATATAAGTGTGTGTTTATTGTCTTAAACTCAACAATAAATAAAATCAAATTACCATTACGAAGTATCGACTATCAAGCAAACCCAGGAATTTAACCGAATGGAAAATAGAGTAGTTATTTAATTGGATGATAGGAATATTTTATGCGGGGTTCACAAATTCAGGGTTTTATTCGAGGTACTATCTTGACATTTAAAAAATCATGCTTTATCTCCAATAAAAAAAATTTTGCTCTGAGATTTTTTGACGATACAAGATACTAACTTGATGATTGTTTGTGGTGACCAATTAGCTACCTTAAATTAAGGCCCTTAATGCATGGGTGATGCGACCTCATCCACCAATGGCAACAAGATTGCACTTTTTCATACTTCACCAAAGCCGTCCACAAATATCAAACTGTCAATTTGTATATGATGTCCATGGAAAATAATACTGTAACATTCTATCACCCAGTGTTTCATCCAATATTTCTGAAAGCATTATTTCTTGTTTCTTGTAACGCTTTAAAAACATCAGTTGGGACACATAATCAACATCTGTGAAATATCGACCTATTAGAAGTAGCATAATTATTATGTTTAAAGAAATAACGTATTTATTCCAACTAATGACGATAAGTGAGTTTGCCGTTGCCGTTGAGCTGAATAATCCTACAACACTCTGATATATCGATGAACTGTTTCATAACGGCTAGGGTTTCCAATAAGCAACCCTGCATTTTATTGTGGGTGATATGATACATCGTAAAATTGTATTGTAGATTGCTGCATCCTGCTCCCGTTTTTCGTGTTCGTTCACCATGATTTTTTATTACTTTTACAATGATATTATTTATACCAATGGATCTGGTTATCATGATTGATACGACATTAGTTGGGAAAATGTGATAATCCTAATTGTGATATAGGCATAATAAAGCAAATGTGATTGTTGAGGTGAATTATTAAGAAGGGCGGACGCTTCATTAATGTAATGTATATAATATTCACTGCTTATATGGTTTTATTCCAATCCTATGTTTTAGCTGGAAACTACCATAGGAAACCTAACTACAAAAGCCATCACCGCTGAACGTTTAGAAGCAGCTTGCTCACGTCCAATAACGCATGTGCTTATTGTTTCTGTTCTGGCAATCAGTGCGCCACCAAGCTATATCAGAAACATTCAAACTATAAGGTATGCGTCGGCAAGGAATCATATGCCAACATTTCGATTGGATTTCATATAACTGGCTCGTTTCATCCAAAGATTATAATGATGACTCAAGGATTTATGTGTTCTGGAGTATGAAATTGGTGGTCGGACTTCATCCGTGAGAGGACCAGCTTTACGCCGATTCTGAAAGACACGTCCATAAAGCGGCCAAATATGAAAGGTAATGTGGCAAACGTGTTCTTGGTTCTAGTGTATGGAACCGCTATAGCTTTCTTTTGGTTTTTACTGGAAACCGCAGCTAATCTGTTTCACAATATCGTGTATGTATGGAGACATGCTGTTATTTTCGTTCAATCCTAATGGGATTACATGATTGATAATTCTAAAGTGATCTTGATGTAATGCGGGTTAACAATATATAACACTTTTCATCAAATATTACAATAAACTGTACATGTTAACATGCCACTTACAATGTATGCAAATGACACTAAAACATCCAAATATCGGTCGTCTATCCATGGTTCTCGAGATGCATTTTGTCAATAGATTTACACGGTATATTCAATAAATAATCAAAATCAAAATGAAATAAAAATTTAAAATTAGCTACATAGTTTAGTCACATCAGTGAACATCGATCAGCAGGATGGCGTCGAAAATGCGCAACGTAATCAACCAGTAATATTCCGCAAGGAAATCTCTCCCAAGATACCAAAAGATTCCGTATTTGATTTTTAGTGGTTCCATGGCATTGGCCTTCATCAAGCAGAATTTGGTCCATTTAGACTTCTGCCTCGCCGCCTCAAATTCAGCACGAAGAGTGTAAGCATTAACAGATAGCTTCGATAAATCCAAACTGTTACATAGTACTGGTAAGCATATGACATGTCCGCCTAGCATAAAGAGACAAACAGCGAAAAAGCAGGCATACGTTCCCAAACCGATGGTTTCGGGGGAACATTTTACCAAAGCCCAGCAGGAAATCACCAGTGACCAAAAGGAAACTGTCATGATCACGTAAACGGACGTTCGAACTACTTCATCAGCCTTCCTTAGTAAAAGAATGCAGCATGTATAGTAACGGTGAAATGTACAGAAATGTTTCACCCTATTCAAAAGCATTTCCATGGCTCTATGCGCACGGTCTAGAGTTATGGATACGGCTAGTATTATGAACACGTATGATCTTGAATATTCCACCATTGCAATGAACATAAATATAAACCGAAATGTTGTTGCGGTTAGAATTGTTCCCAGGTGCTTGGCGTCCCCAATTCTGTCCTCGAGGATGAAATACGCAGGGTCGACATTGTATAATATCGACACGGTAGGTACGACTACAGGAATAAGGGCAAAACCGGGAATGACCAAAAGTGGAAGGAGAATTCCAGAGTTGAAATGTATTTGACGGCACTCTGTTCTCTTTGCTTCACGATTTGGATATTCTAGAATGTTAAGGGTTAATATTTGTATATATTTATCATATGTATAGGGGCTATGGTTAAGCGGTTGAAAAGTTACCCAATTCAATCCTGTCAGCAAGTTGTATCGCTCCGTTTATCGACGAGACGATGTCATGTAAATTTCTCCAGAAAACATACAGAATGATTACCAGTGAGTTGCAAAATATCCAGGCAATTTGAAATACTGCAGAATTAACTCGTGTGTAGTTTCCACTGCGTTCTCCGTATTCCATCCAAAGTGCTACGAAAAATGCTAGCCAACCGACTAAGCATGTACATAAGTTTAGAAACACTACTAATTTGCATTCAGTGACGGGTTTTCTAATGACTAACTTGGATGAAGCGACATCCCATTTCAATGGGAAATCTGGCATGTATCGAAACAAAGTTTCATAAAGTCTGATGCCATGAACTTCGAATTTTCCCAGCGGCATTGTGTAAAAAAGAATAATTAATTAAAGGATTTGAAAACAATACATACAAGATATATGATTTTTGAAAATGAACTGTTGTCTTTACAAACGAATTTGCCCGAATACAAAACACATATTTATCAGGCACAATTTTGGTGAATCAAGTGAAGTTGGTGAGTATATGATGAAAACCACGTATGGAACTCTAAGCTATCATAAGAATAAAATACTATTTCAAGCATCGATTAGAATAAATTGCGGCGAGATGAGTTAGGCAACCGAAATTACTTCAAATAATAATCAGGTAATATTATATCTTCGGCCAATTACTCAAGGGTAGCATGCAAGATTTTTAATGCACTAAAATGATCTGTTTGGCATAGCTAACCTTCCAAAATGATTACTGATAGATTCATGTTTGACATTGTATTTTTGCTCCCTCAATTTTGATTAATTTAATGTGTAACAGATGCAACGTTTTCGAAATTACGCCATTTGCGTTTTATCTTCTACAAATAATGGACAAACATGCGATGCCGTTCAGGTACAAATTACAGATTGCGTACGTCAGCGAATAGCCAATCTCAATTTCATTAAGTGGGTTGGTATAATTTTCCAGAATTGCAATATTTATTGTTAGTTGGTTGGTAATGTCCTGACTTTTAACTGTTAAATGGTTAATATTTTCCTCGGTTTACCTATAACTAGTTGGCCATTCGAGACTGGAAGTTTTGTAATAGTGTAAATGTAGTAAACTTGAAAAATTATACAGCAAATGTAATTGACTTGCATGATTTTTAGTGATTGGGTATATTATCCACTGGAGTGCCGCTAAATGTAACGCTTGATATCTAGAGATGTTATAACAAGCAGCTAATTGGATAAAGATAAAGTGGGACCAACTAATTGCGCACATGTATTCATGTTTAAAATGCATATATGGAATTTTGTTCAAGGCCCAATGAATTAAACTAAAACGCTAGGATGTATGATGGTAAGTAATCCAGTATATGTCGGTATTTTATTCTTACATAAATATATCATTTTTTTCATCCAACAGCTAATCTCAAACACAACGTCAACTCAAGTAATAATTTATAGCACTTGTCGAAATTCGGTGTGGAATCGTTAAGAGAACAACTATATTTGTATTTGGAGAAGATAATATTTTTGTCGAATGCAATGTAAAGCGTTATATGCTAACAGTAGAACTATAGATATGCGCACATGCATTTGTTACCTTAATGCCGAATGCCAAAATTTCCTCTTTAAATGACCTTTGTGAATCTTCACTGCAGCATTTACACTAAATGTATTTTGTATGTTTTGGGGCTACCAGAAATTAAAATCCGCTTATGCTTGGCTCTTTGTGAGATATAAGGTATAAATATATCATCCCACGACTCATCCTGCTACCATATTTTCTCCTTTTCATCTCTCATGACTATTGCTTTGAAAAGTCAGAGGTTCTCCTGTATCGTGCTTTTAACATCATGAGTTCATCCTTATGCTACCCAGAATCCTAACAAATAAAACTAGCATTTCTATTACATTATCGCAATAACTGGAACGGTGTATATATATATATGTGAAAAACATGATGCGATACATTTTAGGTCTTCATATTCAATTACATTATCGTATGCTTTTCATGTAAATTATCCCAATTAGATTAGTGAGAGGAGGGATAACCAACATGCATAGGTGGAAACCGCAAATAAAGGAGCATATAGTACGAATGAATATTCAAGAACACATATACCTAGTCGTTACATATAGCGACAAATTAAGTAAAGTGGCACTTTAATACTTGATGCTAGCAACTACCACTCCAGTACTTTTGAAGGAATATATTATTACATATGCAAAATAGCCTTCCTGAGTCTTTAGCTAGATATTGATTTGTGAATCTTCTCGATAAAACTAATTTGATTTCTTTGAATACCGCTGTGGAATATCGTGAAGGAGAAACTACTAGTTTGCTTGCAAAGTAAAAATTCAAAATATTACTGCCCCTTATTTGCATTTATATATTCAAAGATCTGCTGGTTGCCTGATTGGAAACTCCGCTGTACCATTTGGAACACGAAAACCCACTTGCTGCTTGATACGAGTCAAATATTCGAAGGCAAAGTAAACTAGTCTGTTAGTGATGTCAATTGGCCAAAGGAAGTACACAGGTTCCTATCCCTTGCCATCCGACCGTATATTAATTCGAGCAGAAATAGCTTAACCTCCTTAATGTTGACTACAATTGTTGAGTGAAAGCCATAACAAAAGCTTTGATCTAGTGCTACATCCAGTTTGTATGCTGATGTTACAACTTAAGTTCAAGCAATCGATCCTAAGGGTGCAGAATACGTTGGAGCTACACAAGTATATTTAGAAATGGAAACGCATTTTGGAAATGTTAGACTGGACATTTTTGCACTTTTTATTTCCGGTATAATTGAATGCGCACTTTGCAAGGATCCTTCAATGACCAAATATACGATTACACCGTTAAAGGATTTCAACCCGGACCGATTCTTTGATGGCGATGGCAAAAAATGGTTCTCCAGAATTCACATCTCGACGCAAAATCAGGCTGCAAAACAGGACACTGTGATGAACTTGTCCCTCCTTCTAAACCCGTTTCAGAGCACAAACTGCCACATTCTTGTAGATAATTACTTCAACGTTGACACTGGTCCTTCAAGAATACCTGCAGTTCAGAGGAGGCCTCGAGTAGCAATATTAGAAAATCATGTGCCGGTGGACAGGAGCCACATCTATGACCCTATTTGGGTTCCCTTTCCGTACGATCACCAAAACAATAGTGTAACGGACAGTAGATTGAAGTGCAAAACATCAGAATATTTTGCACTGCCAATTTTGGACAACGATATCGGCAATAATCCAGATATGTGTGTTCATCTTGACGTATTAAAGTATGCTGTCAACACAAAACCTTGGAGCTGTCAGATTTTAATTTCTCTCCACGTACCACTGCCGTTTCCAAATGGTATTCCGTATCCAGTCTCGTTTAAATATGTCGTGGATAAAGTAATTAATCCACGGTTCTTTCGACCGATTCCATCCATCGTAACGACGCTCCACATATTTGTAGGTTACGAAAGAATTACTCAATTTACTACATTTGTGAAAACGTTTCTTCAAAACGTGTCTCGTTCGGAAATGCATGCAACCCGGTATCACCCAGTCTTTGATCCAGTAGTTCCAGCAAAAACAATTTTAGTTTCACTGAGTGGACATAAAGACCGTCAGATCTATAAGGCTAGTTTGATAGCCACATATTGGGAGAACATTGAGTCAGAAACTATCTCATTTAAATCTGCGTCAGTAAAGTTGGAAAGAATTCCGGAATTCTTGAGCCATCCACCTGTGGAGACACATGCACGATGGAAAGTTAATATCATAACGGGGTACGGCAGACATATTTTTAAGTTTGTGAGGAGCATGCAAATATGCAAATTTGATCGAAGTACTGCATCGGATACAGTAAATGTCCCGGAGAAATTTTCCATGGGTATTGCGTCAATGCTGCTTGATATAATGTACAACGCCACACTCTTTTTTGGCAACTACCCCGACAAATTCTGTCATAACGAAGATTCTTTAGCGTACTCGGGAACATGACGTCTGAAATCCGATCTGGGATTGAATGTCTTTGCAATAGAAACCGAAAAGTCGGCAATGCTTAGTTTGTCGTACAAAGAGCAAGTACACAAGTTGGCTTTTGTCAGCTGCGGTGGTGGGCGTGGAAAGAGCACCTTTGGCTTGTCCGAGTTGCTACGAGTCTACAGCCCGACTGTTTGGCTATGCCTGCTGACCTCTGCATTGGTCTTAGCTGAGCTTCACCGAAACATCTCAAGAAATCCCGCAAGACACGCCCATATTATATCCATCATTAAGTTACTATTGGAACAGAATGATCCATTCAGGCTAACCTGGTGCAAGAAACCTCCCATGCAATTAACAATCATATCTACATTGTTAGTGGGAATAGTTATAAGTAACGGATACAAAAATAGCAACGTTTACAATATGATTTCTCCAAAGCAGTTGTTACCATACACCAAATTTACACAACTAGTCAAGGACGGATTTACTGTTTACGTGAGGCCGAGTAAAATTAATATACGCCAAGATAAATGGCACTTTAGCTCTGCTGATGCGTTTGTCAATTGGACGGCTGGTATTTATCGAAAATATACCCACATGATCGTATCCCGGGAACCGAAAGTAAAATTTTCGGTTTTCGATTTGATGGATGTGATCTGGAAGCACAAATTTACAGCTACGTCTGAAGTGACGCAGTTAGAGGGCCTGCTCGGGAATATTGGAGTTGAAGCACCTATCATCAGTGCTTTGAAAAAGCATTCTTCTTTTCACCGCAAAAGCGCTAATGTTTTCACGCAAACGTTTCGACGCAATGTTTCAGGTTGGTTAAGTATCAATGCGTATAATTACTATCTCAGTGAGAGGCAGATAGAAGATAGACTTATGGAACCTCAGTCAAAGCTGCTGTGGGATCATCTAGAATCCTGTAATAAGTCTGCGTTGTTGTTGCCACAATATATGGCGAATGAGTACGCCGCGAAACTTTATCGGAATCATCCAAACTTTAAGGTATATGTTGGCAAGGAATCATACGCCAACATTTCCATAGGATTTCAGATTACCGGATCGTTTCATCCCGATATGGTCAAGAGGATTGACGCGTTTATTTGTTCAGGAATATGGAACTGGTGGAATGATTTCATTCGCGAGAGAACAAGTTTCACACCCATTTTGAGGGACACGACATTAAAGCGACCGAACATGAAGGGCAATGTTGCCAATGTGTTTTTGGTTCTAGTATATGGAATTTCTTTAGCATTTGCCTGGTTTTTATTTGAAAGAGCATCTACCATTTACGGCAACATTGTGTATACATGTCGACGTATTGCTTTGCTAATTCCAACCATATGGGATTCATTCTGCAACCCGTCGGTAACTATTAATTAATACCACTGTAATACAGATAAGTAATTTTGAATCTCTCATTGCATGTCAACAAATGCATTCGTAGATAGACATTTGACTTATTGTCACAACAAAGCAAACAGTTAGTATCATTGAATCCTTGAAATCCAGTTTGGCGTATTTGTGAAGAAGAGTGCACTTAAATAATAGGTGATCATTTTGATATCTCATCTTGTATATGAGGAATATTCCTGATGGTCAAGCCGAAATATATGTATATACCTAAGCATTCCACTTCAAAACCAATTAGATCAAGTGGAATCATAAGGTTTGACAATAGGTTTTACATATATTATACCTCGTATAATATCATAGATACTTCCAACGTCTTCATGCATCATTAGGTTAGGCACTGATTTATGTACAATCGAAATAAAATTTAGTTTATATCTTTTGCCGCTGGCGTAGATTGTCATGATGTAAGGCCTGAAGTTGCGCTCACAATCAAAAATTTGAAATTGCGACGAAAAGTGTATGCGGAGGTAACATTATTATGTCCAAATATTAACTGAGCAGCACTGCTTGTCATCAATCGTATTATATTGTCTGCTCTCTGGTAAAGCTTTTTAGGATTTCGTGTTAATTGGATTTTCAGCAACATATTTTCTTTATCGTATAAGCTCATATGGACTCAGTGAATTAATAAACGCGGTTATCTGCCAAAGGGAACTATATACGAATTTCTTGTTCGAAACGACCTGCTTTGCGACCGAATATTTTTCTTATGGCGCAATAATGCTTTGGTTCTTTTGGCCACTTTAATTGCATTGCTACGTCTCAATTTAGTTCCAAACCAATTATGAGTTTCCATCTTTGAAATGTCGGCACCTCGTAGCTCTATATTTACTATTATTTCCATTCATTTGAGCTGGTGAGTCAAAGGAAATCTACTCCGAAATTAGCGTTCATAAATCTACATTTGTGTACAATTTCTATCTCAGCTTGCACTATTGCTCATTTCAAATCATTAAATGTAAAAGCAAATATAAGTACTGCATAGCCATGAATTGTCTTCCGCAATTCGCAGATACGACCTCACATTTCCTTAAAGAATATGTTAGAACATGTATGCCTAATCGTTAGATATCACTGCCAATTAAATTAAGTGACAGTATGAAACTCTTCGCTTCGAATTAACATTTCGAGTACTCCAACAAGTTACCTTTCTCCTTTTTCAGGTAAGTATTGATTTTTTAATATTCGCGATGAAATGCAGTTTGCAGTTTTTGATGCTGCAGTAGCACACTGTCAGCGAAGGTGTGTAAGCTTGCTGGATCGAAAGGATAAGTTTACACTTTTTAAAAATAATCACCGATTTTTGCAGAAACTAGACCATACGAAAATTACCTGCTGCTGGTGAATAGTGAAATTGTCACAGATTCTGTTCGCTAATTTCACGGTTATTTTGAACATACAATTCGGAGCTACAGATCTCCTCACCTGGATACATTTTAAGGATTACAATTTTGTGTCCTGTTGTTTATAGTTTATGGGCATCCAAAGAGATTAAATGTACTGTTAGTTTGGAATATCAACTCTCATTTACGTTCAAGGTATACGTGGAAGGGTGCTATATGTTCTGTACCGAGTCATTCCATAACTCTACTTGCATACTCGCAGAGTTTTACATTCTCTATGTATTCCTAGTTTGTATTCTCAACATCAGTATTAACAAGGATGGCAATAACCAACGCCATGGTGCATACATTCGATTAGTTAATATCGATTAATTGATTCAATATCACCGAAAGACAGAATGTCGATGTCAAACTGTATAACCAACTCCCGTTAGTGCACGATCCTAGGTTGATAGTTACGCCCCATTTTTATGCAGATATACCATTATATCAGGAGATAGCTCTGTAAATTTATTTGTGCCTAACACTGATGCCGAGAAAACCAGTTCTTTAAGTACAGGATTAGTTACTTGTGACGTGCTCAAATATTTTACGGAACAAAAATGCATTTTTGGAGTAAAATACTGCATATTTCGGCAATTCTTCTTTGTGGCTTGTACAGGTACGCATATTGCAAAGATACGCCACTTAGCAAATACAAACTTATACCGCTAACGGATTTCGAGTCGGAGCTTTTTCACCGTAAAGAAGACAAAGCGTGGTTCGCCAGGTTTGAAAACACAACATATATTCAAGCATCAATACATGCGACCGTGTTGGACATGTCCTTCCTCCTGGATCAGTTTGAAAGCACAAACTGCCATGTCCTCATTGATAACTACTTCAACGTTGACATGAGCCTTTCTTCAACCAGCGCAGTACACAGGAGGCCTCATGCAGCAATTTTGAAAAATTATGTTACCATGACCGATCGATATACATATGTCCCAGTTTGGATTCCGTCTGGATACGATGTAGGCAACAAAACTTTTACGGACGAAAAATTACATTGCTTCACATCAGAATATTTTGTTCCAGCGACATTTATTGGCGGTCTACTTCGAAACCAAGACATTTGTCTTCGACTCGACGTGTTAAAGTATGCTGTGAAAACGAGGCCTTGGCGTTGCCAGGTTTTAATATCTGTACACGTTCCACTGCCGTTTAAGCCCCAGGAATGGGGCACTGGGTACCCACTAACATTTGACTACGTTGTCGATGAAATAATTGATAAGAGATTGTTTCGACCAGTTCCATCCATGGTGACTAAACTCCACATCTTTGTCGGCCATGAAAACGTTACTCTATTTCCATCATTTGTGGAAATGTTTATCCAATCCGTGACTCGATCCGAAAGGTATGCAATATTGCGGTACCCCGTGTTTGATCCAATCGTTCCTACACAGACATTTGTAATTTCGGTAGGCAAAAATAGTGACCGACCACGTGTTGCGGTACGTTTGATATCAACGCATTGGGATAAGATGGAATCCGAAGATATCTCGCTTACGTTAACACCAGTAAAATTGGCGAGCATTCCGGAAATGTTCAAATATCCTCCAGCCGAACCACATTTACGGTGGACCGTTCACATTATGACAGGTTGGGGTAAACACATTTTTCAATTTGTGAAGAGTATGCAGGGATGCAGATCTAGGCTGGAACGTGGATCCCACATAAAATATACTCTGGAGATATTTTCCCAAAGGATTGCGTCAATGCTACTTGATATAATATCAAACGCCACTGTCATATTTCAAGATTACCAGAACACATTCTGCCGTAATGGAAACGCGTTGGTCAACTCCCGAACACGAAATCCAGGAATCGATGTGGAAATAAACGCGTTTGCAATCGAGGGTGGTCTACCAGTCATGCCTTCTCTTTGGTACAGCGAGAACATTTTCAACTTGGCTTTTGTTAGTTGTGGCGGTGAACGCGGAAAGAGATCATATGGATTATCCGAGTTGTTTCGAGTTTACAGCCTAGGTATTTGGCTAAGCATTCTGGCTTCTGGTTTAACCTTGGCAGAACTTCACCGCCAATCGATCCAAAACATGTCGAGACAAGTACATATTATCTCCGTCATCAAGTTGTTGTTGGAACAGAATGACCCATTCAAACCATCATGGTGTAAACAAATTCGCATGCGATTCTCCATCATGGCTGCGTTATTAGTGGGAATAGTGATAAGCAATGGGTACAAAAATAGCAACGTCTACAATATGATTTCCCCACGACAATTGCTGCCGTACACCAAGTTTACCGAACTGGTGGAGGACGGCTTTACTGTGCATGTGAGGCCAGCTCAAATTCATTTAATTGAGCCATTGTGGTACTTTGACTCCAGTACTCAGTTTTCAAATTGGGCGACAGGTATATATCAGCAGTCGCCTCACCAGATTGAATCGGGTGAAAGTAAATCGGACTTTTCACTACTGGATCTGGAATTCCTAGAGATTAAATTTCGAGCTTACTCTGAAGTAGTAGAGTGGCAGTACCTGCTCGGCAATGCTGGAATTAATGCATCCAGTTTCCGTACATTGAAAACGCATTCCTCTCTTCACCACAGAAGCCCTGATGTTTTCAGAACAACATTTCTGAACAATGTTTCAGAATGGAGCAACAGCAATTGGAAGTATGATTGGTTCAGAAAGACGCAGCTAGAAGCGAGTCTGTTTGAACATCAGGAAAGACTTCTGTGGGATCACCTGGAAGAATGCAATAAATCGGCGTTGCTATTGCCAAAATATTTGGCAAATGAGTACGCGGCAAAATTATATAGGAAGCATCCCAATTTTAAGATATATGTTGGCAAGGAAGCATACGCAAATATTTCCATTGTATTCCATATTACCGGGTTGTTTCATCCAAATGTAGTCAAGAGGATTGAAGGGTTCAAGTTCTCAGGTATTTGGGACTGGTGGTCGAATTTCATTCGTGAGAGAGGTAGTTTCACGCCGATTCTGAAGGACACGACACCAAAGCGGCCAAATATGAAAGGCAACGTGGCGAATGTGTTTCTGGTTCTAGTGTATGGGATTTCTATTGCTCTCTTCTGGTTTATTGTGGAGAGTGCATCCATTATGTATCAAAGTATGATTTATATATGTCGACGCATTTTTACCTTGGTTTGGTTGCTATGGGATAACCTACTCAATTGGTTGGTAATTCTAAAGTGATCTTGCCGTAATTATGGAGTCTAAATGTAATTATTGCACATCTATTATGTTACAATAAAGCTTTACTGAAGTGTACTCTTAAAGTTAGATGAATGAAATAAGATAATCAACAAATAGAGATTCCTGACAAATTTTCCCATTGCAATTAGAACAGTGTACATTTTCATTACAAGTTTTTCTCTGACTCGTTGTACATATATGCATGTATCATCACCATCATTCCCTTCGGCTTTCAGATAAATTTATTCTATCAAATATGCTGTAAAATTAATAGCAACTAAAAGCGAAATTTCAAAAGTATGATGGCGTCTATTCGTGGCGAACGTGCTGGAAAATATTTACCTAACATATAAAAACCAATTTAATAAACTGGAGTTTCAAAGTTCCGTGCTCGGAATGGTTACTCCTAGTACTCACGAAAGGCATATTTGCACATGTTCCGCAGCTTCTTCCTATTTCTTTAAGTAATTGGTGACTTTTTAATATTCGGAGTGAAATATATTTGATGCATTTCGGTACTATCATAGCTTGTGAAAAATGGATTGCCATCTCGCTTGCTATTGGAAAGCCATATGCCTAGAGAATGTACGAAATTTACCAGGAAAGAATTTACTGTTGGTATTTAGTTAGCAGACGTCCCATAACTGATTCGCAATTTCCATCTACATCCGTGAATTATTTTGGAGTAATTTGTATGTTCAACCTTTCGGAGTGACTTTCAACTTTGTTTGTTTCAACGTGCACTTCCATAAATAGTTGGGTTTATGCTCAGATGAGCTGGGTCTGCATTCTGTATGTATCTGTATATCCTAGCACCTCTAGCATGACATGCCGTGATATTTATATATTTACTACGAAACCTTGTACAAGTACCAACGTATTTATTGGGAAGCAATGGAATAGCTGTCCCTATCTGAAAATTCCATTCGTTGGTGGAGTTCTGTTTCTAGCTTGACTATACAAAGCCGTTTGTTAATAACTAAATGGAATATGATGCACTTGTATATTATTGGTTTCATAACTCACTGAACGTTATTTGCTCTGCCAGACTGTACACCATTACATATTAGTAGAATAGGTAACACTATTTTTAATTCTGTGTATGCATACACGTATTTATAGAATGTAACATTCTATAATATTTTCAACTCAGTTTAATAAAGTAATTGATGGTTTATTGTTAATTTTTTGGTACTTAAATTTGACGTTCATTTTTTCATTACCTGTTGCGTGTTACATAGCTTAATGAAGTCAGTGCAACAAATCGATAATAGGAATGGCATCGAAAACACGTAACGTTATGAGCCAGAAATATCATGCAAGGAAATCTCTCGCTGGATACCAGAAGTCCCTCTATTTGATTCTTAATGGCTGCATCGCCTGGACTAAACAGAATCACGTCCACGTAGACCTCTGCCTCTGTAGGTGCCGACATTGTAACGGTCGTGATGCAACAGACTTTCTGAGTCGTCAAGCCAGTGGACTCGGATAGCAAATTATGGAAGCTTAGCAGTAAAAGCGTTTTCTCGTGTGCATTTACTACCTAGTTTTAGTTAAAATTGTTATTGTTGTTGATTGTCGGCTATTATGAAAAGTCATGTCATTGCTTGCTGTAAATTATTGTTGTAAATTATTTCAAAAGTGTCTAAATTATTGTAATTTAACTGTATAACTAACTAAAACCGATAACGTTAGTTGTTTCGGATTGTTAATTGTTTGTTTTTGAAGTGTTACAATAATATCGCTAATTTGTAACGCTAAAATATTCCCCACCGCTCCACATCTCACTTTGCATCGGAATTATTCGTGAACTCAGAGTTTACAGCCTCTGATACTCAAATCCCGCTCGAATAGTGTGTATTTTAATATAGAAAGTTTCGGCAAGACTGCTGCATAGGAAAGGTTGAAAGCCAAGGTATCCAATCATGAAGATACTGTGACAGGTGGGCGTAATTCTTTATGATTGACCTGCCATCCCTGGCATTTATGCACTTAATTTGAACTATGAGAAATCAAGTGTCATGAAATATTGATTGAGTAGAGGATTATTTATTTTGAAATAAACTATCGCACGAAATTTTATAAAGTTTACAATTATAATTATTTGTTTGCCGAATTATGACTCTACAGGGAAGACTGAAAAAGCCCTGTACTAGTCGTATTGACTATTGTGAGAAGAGTGGTTCAGATATTTTTCCGTGAGCTCTGAGATTATTTCAGAGCCCAATCCTGTCAATGTTGTTTCCTCGTGGCACATGTCATTTGGTTTTGGTAGGTAGGTGACTAACCGTGAGCTTACTCTATGGGTGCTATAATACAAGCGCCCAGAAAACGCATATACAAGCCCAGACGGATGGTTTCGGGGGAACAGTACTCCATAGCCCTGCAACAGCCATGATAACGCAACCGGACATTCCAACCACTTCATTAACCTTCCTTCCCAAAAGAACGCATCCTGTGTAGTAACGGTAAAACGCGTAAAATTGTGTGACCCTCGCCAAAGGCAATTTGATGGCTCTAACTCTCATCCGAACCGTCCCATAACTCTGAAACCATAATGTTAAATAGGATTGAAGCGAGCGTAGCATTTATTTCTGCTGAAACGTTTCACAAAAGAATGTTTTATAGAAGCTTGTGCCGAATATGAACCCATCGCATGATACAGATGATTCTAATCATAATAATTTACGGTAGGACATATGAACGTAGAAGCATTGCAGCAATCATATAAAGTGTCACAGTATAACGCATTCATAACATACAAATGAATACCATATTCCTACATCAAATGTTTATAGTGATTTCGTTAAACCGTAAATAATTGATTTCTTTCATCATATATCTTTCATTTTAGTACTGCAATGGCTTCAGGAATAAGCCATACCAACATGGCATATAAAAAATTGTGCTCTGGAAATGTGATAGTAAAATATCGTTGTCAGCATGCAGCAGTTGCAAAAGTTGTGTCATATATGAACTCACTAGTCAGTGATCATTGCATAATAATGTTTGAAAAATACGTCCCGAGATGAATTAAGAAATCCGTGCAACTTGTAAATTATATGTAAAGAACTGTGCCTGCGGGGATGAATGTGATTCTCTTTACTGTGTTTATTTGTAAGATTAAGTAAATATGATGGCGCATTTTAATTATTAACAACGACAAAGTAATAATGTAATGTGTATTAATAAGTACTCACATAATATTTCAGTCTTGTGTTATACCTGGAAATGGGCTAGCGGAAGCCAATTACTTAAGTGGTTTACCTGGTGTGCAAAGTACGGAATATATATAGGCTGTATTTCTAACTACTGACTGAATTGCATGCGACTTATGATAACACTAATGTATACGGGTAACTTATACTACGGTGCACAACGATTCAAATTGACAGTGAACTTCATCACTGTCGATTTATTTTTTTAATATCACTAAATATTTCAGTGCTTGGATTGATAACCATATTCGCATTCCTCCAACAGATAAGCTGGCATTGGTTAGCCAGGAAGTATTAAATGATTGTGCAGGAATAAACCTCGTTAGTCTGAACGCGTTGAAGAAGGACTAACGGAAAACTTCGCCATCTTAATTTTCTTGATCAGTGCCAAGATATTTTGAGATATTACAGAATAAACATGAATTCTGTAATTAACATTTTGCAAGTTGTTGCAATTTTGCTTTCTGGTCTTTACCACAGTACATATTGTAAGGATGCCCCAATTATAAAATATGCAATAATACCGCTAAAGGATTTCCAACCAAGTCAATTCTACTTTAATGAAGACCGGGAGTGGTTCTCTCGGATTGACACGACAGGAAAAGCTCAAGCCACACTACACGACACCGTTTTCAACATTTCGTTACTTCTAGAAATGTTTGAGAGTTCAAAATGTCACATTGTCATAGATAATTTTGGCAATTTCGACATCGGTACACCTGCTACCAGCGCATTGCACAGACGACCAAGCTTTGCAGTCTATGAGAATAAAATGCTCAAATATAAGGCATACAAGTATACTCCCATCTGGATACCTTTTGGATACGGTCAAATGAACAAAAGTGTTATGACCGAGAACGAGCATGGACGGAAGTGCAGAGTATCCGAATATTTTGTGCCTATGGTGTCCATGGATTTGTCGGAAAACCCGGAGATTTGTGTTCGCCTGGATATACTAAAGTACGCACTCAAGACAAAGCCGTGGCGCTGTGAGATTCTAATTTCGATTCAAGCCCCACTGCCATTTTGGAGGGGTATACTGTATCCACTCTCCTTCAGATACAATGTGGATGAACGCATTGATGCAACGTTTAATCGGCCCCGGCCGCCAATGATGACTAAACTGCATATGTTCATAAGTCACGTACGGTATCCTCAAATAATCGACAGTATGAAAAAATACATCCTGTCTGTTGCTGACTCTCAGCACTATGCGACTCATTATCACCCAGTGTTTGATCCGGCATTTCAAACAACGTTGGTTTTGGTCACGCTGAATGAGCATAATTGCGGACAAATTAATAATATAAGTACAGTCTCGACATACTGGAAAAGGATCGAGTCATTGAAACCCTCGTTTAAATTCACATTAGTGAAGCAACGAACTGTTCAAAAAATGGTCAACCATCTATCGGATGAATCACCCTTACGATGGATAATTAGACGCAGGATTGGTTCGGAGAGCATATCTTCCACTTTATTAGGAACATGCTAGGATGTCACAGTGGAATTAGTGGAACATATCTTCAACAGCAGAACTCTATGAGGACAAGGGTCACTGAAATGTATGCAGACGGTGTTGCGTCTATGCTCCTTGATATCATTGGAAACGCCACCATCATTATTGACGACCATCGTGATAAGTTCTGTTATAACCGAAAATCAATGACATTCTCCGGCACACCATACCTGAAAGAGGATCTGACTTTGAATGTGTTTGCAATTGCAACTAACAAGTCCGGGGTGGTTGGTCTGGCATACAAAGAGCAGATTCACAATTTGGCTTTTGTCAGCTGCGGCAGTCGCAATATCAGCACATCGTTTGGGTTATCGGAGTTGCTACGGGTTTACAGCCTGACCGTTTGGCTTGCAATTCTTACATGCTCAATTATTTTAACGGAATTTCATCATCAAATCTCAAACAATCTTTCTCGACAGAATCATATTGTCTCCATTATCAAACTGTTTCTGGAACAGGGTGATCCGTTCCGGTCATCATGGTGCACGAAAGTTCACATGAGATATACGATTTTGGCTACCTTGCTAGTGGGAATCGTTATCAGTAACGGTTACAAAAACAGCAACGTTTACAATATGATATCTCCCCGAGACCTGCTGCCTTACACGAGATTTGACGAGTTAGTGACTGACAACTTCACTGTATATGTCAGACCAAATGCTATTATGATTAATGTAAAAAAATGGAAATTTAATACGACCCAAGATTATTCAACCTGGGTGGCAGGCATACGACAACAAAATTCTCATGAGGTCAAATCCACCGAACCCCGGACAAGATTAGAAATGATGTATCCTATGTATACGAAGATATTTACCTCGACTTCTGAAATCATAGAATGGCGCAAATTGCTCGGAAATATCGGCGTTGACAAATCGAATATGTCAATTTTAAGGAAACACTCTTCCCTTCACTACAAAAGCTCTGACACATTCCGTCACGTATTTCTTAGAAATACGAAAGAATGGTTACAGAGCGGTTGGAACAAGTACAAGTTACCAGGGACGTCGGTGAAAGACAAATTGTTGAAACCTCACTTGGATAACTTGTGGGATCATTTGAAGAACTGTAATAGATCTGCTTTGTTGCTGCCTTCACATGTGGCAAATCAGTATGCTGTAAAATTATTCCAAGCTCATCCAAATTTTAACGTATACGTGGGCAAGGAATCGTACGCAAACATTTCGATTGGATTTCATATTACGGGGCCATTTCATCTTAATGTAGTAAAGAGATGGCAAGGATTTATGTTTTCTGGAATATGGAACTGGTGGTCAGATTTCGTTCGAGAGAGGACGAGTTTCACGCCGGTTCTTATGGACACTTCGCTAAAGCGACCGAATATGAATGGCAATGTGGCGAATGTATTTCTGACTCTAGTGTACGGAATTTCCATAGCTTTGATTTGCTTTCTACTGGAAAGCGTAAGTAGTATGTTTCGTAATGTGGTGTATTTATGTCGACGATTCATTACCTTCGTTCATTACCCATGGCATCGTTTGACCAATAGAATAGTAATTTTAAAGTGATGTTTAATGTAATTCGGATTATAAAGCATACATTTTACCTCGCGTTTAACAATATATATTCCATGTTACCTACTGTCTACGATATCGTTCATTTGATCTTCAAAACGTAAAGATTGTCTGTCATCGTACTCTGACTCTCCGAGTAATTCATAAGCATTGAATCAGCTATATTACTAAACTCACTGTAATTAGCTCCATTTTTAGTTAAGTAGCTTCAGTTAAATAAGTGAGTAGCTTGATATTTATTATATGTAAAATCGGCAAATATGACCAGGGCTATTTTGCTGCATGCAAAGGAGCATATATAACTAATTGCTACATATACGTACCAACTAGATAAGGCACTCATCATTCCACCAGAGTAGATCGGATATGATCAGAACGCCATCCCGCAGCAAGATATCAGATTGGTTAAGTATTGGTATATTTCTGCCTTTATTCAATCCTTACGGGATAAGTCCGGGATTCCGTCGGTAATCATACATTGATTTTTAATGTAACTCTGGTATGTAGAATACGTATTATATGTATAAGAGGGCAGTAGTGTTACTTGCATGAGCATCAAATGCCATTATTATATTATATGGTTGCAATGCGATAAAGAGAATAAAAGGCAAACATAATTACTTCCCACTGTCATAACTACGGTTCATATTTATACCGGATTTTATAACTTTTGCATCTGCACATTTAACTTGACTGTTATTTTATGCCACTGTCTTGGAAACCATTTGAGCCCAAATTAGGGAGAATAGAGGCGTATGTGGAATCTGCTAATTTGATGAGTAAAATCCCAAAGGTATATGTTAAAACATATGTTCCTAAGCGTTTCATGTCACGACCAATTAAATAAAGTGCTACTTCAAAGCTCCGTGCAGCGAAATGTCACCTCGAGCACTAAACATAGAGCTTATGCTTGCCATCGAATTCATGGCTCTTTATAAAAATATTGATTTTTGAATATTTGAAATAAAATTTGTACCGATACTGTTATATGTAGCTTGTTGGAAACGGGTTGGTGTCTCCCTCGCAAAAAGAAAGTCGAACTGCTGGAAAAGGTACGACGATCAGTCGAAAACGCAAAAACTTACTGATTGTAGTTACCATTGGAAAGTGTTTTTTATGGATTTATAAAGCCTTCGAAAAGGTATTCGACGTATCTTCTCTGCTATGACATGATATATGATTTCATCGGTAATCTCACTTGGAAAGGTTTCACTGGATAAACCAGTTTATCTTTTTGTTGGCTGTAATTGTGTAGTGTTTTAGCATATGAAGCTCCAAAATGTTCACACATTGCTTTGTTCATTTCACATTGAGTGACAACGAGAACGTCCGCTATTTCTGGACACAATCATTTCTGCCCGAATTCAATCCCGTTAATTTAATAGCGTCTATTGTCAATACGGTGTAAAGTAGATATTCTAACCCGCATGCTCAGTTGCATATTTGCATAAAGTGAGATATAACGGAACAAACATGCATTTTGGATGTAAAATTCAGCACTTTCTCCAAGTTCTCCTGTTACTCATAAACGAGTACAAACTCTGTAAGGGTGCGTCAATTAATAAGTATTCAATTTTGCGGCTGCAGGATTTTCAGCCGGATCGTTTTTACTTCGAAGAAGACAAGACATGGTTCCCTAGATTTGAAGCGTCAAAGCAAAGTCAAGCCGCACTACAGGAAAGCGCGTTGAATCTGGATTTTATCCTCGATTTGTTCGAAACCACAAACTGTCACATCGTCATAGACAACTACCTCAACGTTGATATATGGCCTTCTAGAACGAGCGCAGTATACAGAAGTCTTCTTGTAGCAATTTTACAAAATAATGTCACCAAGGACGATCGGTACACCTACGCCCCCATTTGGGTGCCATCTGGAAACGATTATCGAAACAAAAGTATTACTGACCACAGATTAAATTGTGTGATATCACAATATTTTGCGCCTATGACTTTAGATGACGATTTGCGGGACAATCCGGCTATATGCCTTCGTCTTGACGTTTTAAAATTTGCAGCAAAAACTAAACCTTGGAGATGTCAGGTTCAAATTTCACTAAATGCTCCTCCGCCGTTTCAAAGGGGCATTCGGTATCCACTCCCGTTTAAATACGTCGTGGATAAAAAAATCAACGCGAGATTCTTTCGACCTGTTCCGTCAATGATAACCAAGCTTCACATATTCCTCGGCCACAGAGACTTTCCTCAGACCACTACATTTGTGAAAAAGTTTCTCCAATCCGTTTCTCGTTCTGAGAAGAATGCAGAGCTGCATCACCCAGTGTTCGATCCAATTGTTCCAACAACGACTGTGATAGTTCACCTGTGGCCAAACAATGTGTCATATCGTTTTAAGGTGGAACTAATATCGACAAATTGGGAGCAGACTGATTCACCAAATATCTCGTATATACATACCACAATAAATTTATCATCATTGCTGGAAATTATCAATTATCCACCGGTCGAGAGTCACAACCGTTGGAAAATTGACATCATGGTAGCATACGGTATGCATGTCTTTCAATTCATACGAAACATGCAACAATGCAAGCGAGGACTAGGATGTGGTATAGCGATGGGTCAAAATGACGAAAATGAAATATTTTCAAACGGTGTTGCATCTATGCTCCTGGACATAATGTCAAACGCCACCGTCTCCTTTGTCGACTACCCTGACAAATTCTGCCATGACCGGAAACCGTTCGGGTACGCAGGAGCACAAAGTCTGCCAGCAGATTTGTCAATGAACGTGTTTCCGATTGAGAGTAATTTGACAAACTGGCTCAGTATGTCGTATAAAGAGCATATTCACAATTTGGCTTTTGTCAGTTGTGGAAGCGGTCGTGGAAAACAATCGTATGGATTGTCCGAATTGGTGCGAGTTTACAGCTGGAACGTTTGGTTATCGCTTCTGATACTTTCCATTAGTTTAGCGGAAATGCACCGACAAATCTCCAACAATCCCTCAAGACAGATCCATATACTCTGTATCATCAAGTTATTTCTTGAACAAGGTGGCCCATTTAAGCCTTCTTGGACGGCAAAAACACGTATGCGATTTACTGTCATTGGAGCATTGTTACTGGGAATAGTCATAAGTAACGGTTACAAGAATAGCAACGTTTACAATATGATATCGCCAAAAGAATTGATCCCTTACACAAAATTTACCGAACTAGTCAAGGACGGTTTTACCGTCTTTGTAAGACCAGCTGAAATTTCAATCGATCAATATGAGTGGAAGTTTAACACGACTGACGCATTTTCAAACTGGACTGAAGGCATACGTAAAGAGTATTCCCACGAGATAAGATCCTCTGAACGAAGGCCGAGATTGGGACTATTCCAGTTCTTGTCCAGACCAAAGTTTACAAGCAGATCAGAAATACTTGAGTGGAATAGCTTGCTCAGAAATGCCGGAATACGATCATATGGCATGGCGATTTTGAAAAAACATTCCTCTCTCCACAACAAAGGCGCCGAAATTTTCAGACGGACTTTTCTGAGCAACACATCTGAGTGGCTCAGTCTCAACTCATCGAATTACAGGATAAGAGCTGAGATGCTGGAAAATAAGCTGTTGCAATCTCAAGAAACGTACCTTTGGGATCATCTGGAATCCTGCAATAAATCTGCTTTGTTACTACCTTCACATATGGCCAACACGTATGCTGCAAAATTGTTCCTGGCGCACCCAAACTTTAGGGTATATGTGGGCAAGGAATCCTATGGAAATGTATCGATTGGATTTCACATTGCTGGACAGTTTCATCCTAATGTAGTTAAAAGAATACAAGGTTTCATGTTTTCAGGAATATGGAACTGGTGGTCGGATTTCATTCGCGAGAGGACAAGATTCACACCGATTCTTAAGGACACGGCACCAAAGCGACCGAATATGAAAGGCAATGTGGCAAATGTGTTTCTGGTTCTAGTATACGGAATTTCTATAGCTTTTGTTTGCTTATTACTGGAAAGCACATCTACTATCTATTCCAACTTGGTGTATGTATATCGGCGCTTTGTTTCCTTAGTTGAATTGTTATGGAATAACTTTAACAATTGGTTAGTAATTATAAAGTGATATTGTTGCTATTTGGTGTCGGAATGAAAGATGCGTCTCAGATCTTAAGTGACAAGAAACCATTGTTGTATGTACCAAAACTAGGACGGGTGTAAACCCGAATTAAAAAACTACCGGAAACGTGTTGTGTGTGAAATTGAGACATATGACACTTAGCTCTCCTTCCTAAACACTAATCTTGAACATTTCGATGAATTTCCTAAATAATATATTTTGACCCTTTGGTGACCCCTAAGGGTCATGGAGCCACCACTCCGACAGTTGACCAAATGGACCCATGGTGTCATGACAAAAAATGATCAGCTTCAAATTCTCTATCAGATATGCGAATAAAAATTTTTGCCCATAAGGAAGTATGGGGGACCGCACCCCCACCATTCCCCTGGGGGCAGGGCCTAGAAGCCCAAAATCAATAGCGAACTTACTTTTGCCCTAAGGTACCTCCATGCAAAATTTGGACCGAATCGGTCAACGTGGAGAGGAGTAATCGTGTTCACAGACACACAGACATACGGACACACGGACACACGGACACACAGACACACAGACAAACAACTTAATCGCATTAACTACCTTTCAAGCATTACATGCTTCCGGTAGTTAATAATGTTAATTAGCAGGTTTGAATTGCAAAGCCATATTTGCCTATTGGACTTAATATGGCATACGTTAACATTTACATGCTCGTCCATATTATCTGTGCATCTTTTTATTTAATGCAATTTTGATTCGTTGCCACTTTAAGTTAAATTCATTCAATCGAATTATATACAAGCCATATGTCAACTATATTTGCTTTAATTAAATAATTGATACAGGAATTTTTGTGATGTTTCTGTTGCAATGAATATTCATTTATTCAATCTAGTTAACGGACATCGATAAGCAGAATGGCATCGAAAACGCGTAATGTAATCAGCCAGAAATATCCTGCAAGGAAATCTCTCCCAAGATACCAAAAATGTCCGTACTTGATTCTTAACGGTTGAACCGCTTTGGCTTTCATCAAACAGAATTTCGTCCATTTAGATTTCTGCTCCACATTCTTAAACCCAGCTCGAAGTGTGTGTACCCTGACAGAAATTTTCGCCATATCCAGTGTAGTACAAAGTATAGGTAAGCCAAGGGCATGACCTCCTACCATGAAGACACAGACGGCCGCAAAACAGGTGTACATGCCTAGAGTGATGGTCTCCGGGGAGCACTTTACCAAAGCCCAGGAGGAAATCACGAGTGACCAAAACGAAATTGTCATGGTCACGTAAACTGACGTTCGAATCATTTCATCCGCCTTCCTCACCAAAAGAATGCAGCATGTGTAGTGAATGTGATAAGTGCAGAAGATTTTTACCTTCACCAAAAGCATTCTCATGACTCTATAGAATCGATCCAAAGCTATGAAAGCGGATAGTATTATGAAGACATATGACCTTGAATATTCCAGTACTGCAATGAACATAAATACAAACCGAAACGCGGTTGCAGCTAGGATGGTTCTCATGTCCCGGATCTTGGCATCTGGAAGACACTCTTCGAGTATAAAATATACTGGGTCGGCATCACAAAATAGTGAAACTGCAGGAACGAGAACAGGAATCAGTGCAAAACCGGGAACGACAACAAGTGGAAGCACTATTGCGGTGTCGATGTGTCCCGGACGAAATGTGCTCTTCTTCTTACGACTCGGTTTTTCTAAAAACGGTAAACGCAATCTTAGTGTAAATCAATAACGTATGGAGATATTTAGAAGGCTGATGAGTTACCTAATTCAATTCTATCCGCAAGTTGGATCACTCCGTTAGGGCCGCGACGATGTCATGCAAATTTTTCCAGAAAACAAACAACATAATTATAAGTGAATTGGAAAATATCCATCCAATTAGAAGTGTCGCAGAATTAACTCGAGTGTAGTTTTCACTCTGTTTTATATTCCCCATCCAAAGCACGACGACAAAAGAATGCCATCCGGTAAAGCACGTACACAAGTTCAGAAACACCACGGGCTTACATTTACGTACGGGTTTGTTAACGACTAGTTTTGAGGATTTGGTGTCCCATTTCAGGGGAAACTGGGGCGTGTACCAAAACAAAGTTTCATATAGCCTGATTCCAAGTACTTCGAATCTTTCCAGTGGCATGATGGATTTTTAAAAAAATCAAAAAACGGAAATGATTTTTGAAATGAACTGTTTTTTATTTGAACGAATTTATCAAAATGCAAAATGTATGAACATCAGGCGGCGTTTTCTAAGCAAACTGAAGTTGCCAAAAAATTATAACAATCTCGAATGTTGTGGAGAAGCCCGTAGGAAATTGTGAGCTATCAGATACAGTAAAATACTACTTCAGGGATCGGATAGAATAAATTGCCGCGAACAGAAATAGGTAGGCAGTATTACTCTAAATTATAATCAAGTAATTTTTTCCGGAAAATTGCACAATGACAGCATATGCGAATTTTAATAGCCAAAATGGTTTGGCTGACATATGTTTAAAAATTATTACCGGAAATACCGTTTTACGAATGATTGCTACCGCCATATTGACTCATTTAATATAATGTGTCAAATATAGCATTATTTATGTCTGCGAATATTCAGTGACAGTTTCATTAAGTGATTTAGAATAATTTTCAAAAATTGTAACATATTTTCAAAACATGATTTATAATGTTCAAAGTTATACCTAGTAATCAATTTAAACGTTACTCCATTCTTCTGAATGTAACAAGTCATTAGCGTATGGAAGTTTGGAAATTGCCTCAAAATACTAACCCTAGAAAGTTGCAAAACGCAGCACATTTAATTGCCTGTCTTCTGTGAAATAACCGGAAATGCCAACCACTAGGAAATCACAAGATCGAAATTGAGGCATTTTACTTCAGCCACAAACAGCACCGGTATCATTTTAAAAAAGTATGGGTCAGTATTCACAGTTCTAGAATTGAAACTACCCGACCATAATTATTGAGGTCAGTATATTCACTACATCCATTATATTTTCTCAGCACTGTTGATAGCATCCATGGTAATAGCTCGTGCTATCCAATATATGAATATTTAAATTATCACATGCGCCAAACTTTACAATCGAAACTGTCGTTGGTACTTGAACAAATGCATCTCCTTTTCTTTCTGCCGTAATCTCTTTCGAATTTGGATCTATGAAAGTGGGAAAGCATAGTTCGATATATAAGTGTTTTATCATCTGGTAACGCCTTTCGAATTTACGTGACTACGAAAGTATAAGCTTTGGCAATGTTTTGCAACGGTTTAACATTTTCAAGTTATAGGAAGTACGACCGATAAACTTAATTATAATAAGTACGTTCAGGAATTATATTTTATGCTCGTGTTCAAGAGATCGATACTCCTGTGACTGGTTTGCTGCACACATCCAGCCAAGCTTGTGTAATCACCCCATTTTTGTCAAGTGATTAGTGATTGTGATTAAATGAAGAATATTTTTTAAATAGTGATTGGTGATTAGTGATTAATGTCAATCCCAATCACTGGTGATTAGGTGATTAAAAGGTTTAAAAAATGCAAGTTAGATTAGGATTAGTGATTAAGTTTATTAATAGATTATTTAATTTGGCAATGTAGTGTAGTAACAAACAAATACAAGGATTAAGTACCTCAATATTTCCCCTCCACGATCTCCCATATTGCTTATTTGAGATTGTCGGGTTAAGCAGAAGCGCTCATTTATGTGTATTTGCGGCAAGGTATACAAAGGGCACGTGAACATTTAGGGGGTGTTTAGTGTTTAGAATGGTTCAGCTGCCACTACCTTTTCAGTTCATATGTGGGCTGTGTGGTAGTGATCTTTTCAGGTACCTACCACAGTGCCTCAGATTACGTACCTACTGTCAACGTACCTATACTACAGATAATATGAAAGCAATTACATGGAGGTAGGACTGCAGTGAATAACCAGTGATTAAAGGGTGCTGGGTCTGGGATTAGTGATTGTGATTAAATACAAAAAATATAAAGTGGGATTGGTGATTAAGTGATTAACTTAATCACCAATCCCAGTTTGAGGATTGGTGATTCTAATCCGTGATTACACAAGCCTGCATCCAGCAAGCACTACTAAATTATTAATGTTTTCTTAGTAGCTTCGTAGCAGGCTAAGAGGACTACAAATTGTCATGATACTTAACATAGTCTTATTGTAGATACAATAATTCTGCGGACCACTTCTTGTGCTACGACATTTGCAACGTTAGTGAAGTTATCGACACGACGATTTTGATTCTAGTATTGCGCTGCCCGCTAGTCGACAAACTCATGTTTCTTAATTATTCTATCACAAAGGCATTGTTCCGCTAACGTAGCTAATAAAAAGCAAGTGAAATAAAAGGATGCGATGCATTAATCATGAAATATGGTAGCGCTTGAGTAAAGCATAAAGTCTAAAGTTAATGTCGAAAGAGAGAAGCGACAGCAATCGATATATTGGCTTGATCGATTATAATTCTACACACCACTGGAATTTCAAGTGTGATGTTAATGTTCGCGTGCAGCTCAACATCAAAGCAGTCTGTTCAAATATTATATTGAATCATGCAGAAGCTACCAACTGTTTGGCACATCAGATGGTTTATACAAATGGGTAACCTCGCACTACTGCGCATATTGTGTATTCCAATACCGGACAAACTTAAACATTGAAATGGTGCTCCTTGACAGTTCTCCGTGAACACTTGGATCACATAAATCGTACTGAATTTGTTTAATTCAAATTCTATTCTGATTCGCTGACAAGTTTTGGTGTTTACGAGAGTTACTGCTTAAGTAAAATAATAATATCCGGAGTCAAAATGCATTTGTTCAGGTTTGAAAACGCTATGCTCATAAGTATGTGCTTATTGGTTTTTCCATTCCAATATATTGATAACGTCCAGGCCGGTCTACAATTGCGCATAACTAGGTTACAGGATTTCATGGCTCCAGATAACATTTACGTTGAAATGAAACGGGAATTAATTCAACTTCAAGAGGCCCTCCGAAATCAAATTCTAGTCAGCGACATATCCCCTGATATATCACAAATTTTCAAAATCTTTGAGGAAGCGAATTGTCATTTAATATTGGACAACTTTCAAAATGTTAACCTAAATCCGTCTTACACTAGCGCAATTTTACGTAGGCCACAACTGGCAATATTTGACCAATACGATAATTATAATCAGCGTTATGATCATTCTTTAATCTGGATTTCATCAACCTATTCATATTTTAACATCACTCAAGTGTCAGCATATAAAAATGTCAGTTGCACGGCATCGACGTACTTCATTGGATCGCGACTTTTGCAAAGACGTATCAATATAAATAGCTTGTGCGCTGAGTTGAACTTTTCCAATTACGTAGTAAAAACTAGACCTTGGAATTGTGAGATACAAATTTCTGCTCTAATTCCGCCGAAATTTCTGGAAGTTGTTCGCCACCCGTTTCCATTTCATTTCGAGATCTACAAGAACTTGCTGAAACGGATCTATCAACCGGAACCTTCAATGAAACCGAAACTTCACATTTTTCTTAATCAAGCAGTGTCACCACTGAGGAACGCTGATATATCCCAATTTTCACAGTCTTTGCTGAAGCCAGCATATTATTTGAAACGGCCTGTATTTGACCGTACGTTACAAATAGATATTCTAATTATAAACACAGGAATTTCTCACCTTGACAATACCAACATCGCTGCCATCAAAGGAGTCCCCACGCGTTTTGGTAAAATTCAATATCATTTAGTTAAGATATCCAGTTTGAAAAATGCGTTTGGTTCGGCGCTACCAGAGATGGAGCAAATGTGGCGCTTTCACTCACCGTATTTTCTGGAAGACAGTGTTTTCAAATTCGTTACGAAAATCGAAGACTGTAATGCTAATGTTGCTGACGTTGACTTAAAAGTCCGGCATTCGGATCCCGGCGACGTATTTGCAACTTTGATCGCATCTCTGATTTTCAGAGTTTTCGGAAACTCAACTCTTCAGCTCGGACGCAAGTACTGCAGGAATGGTGAGCAATTAGTTCCCTCAACGAACTCGAAGAAATTGCAATCAGATATGAAATTGTCAGTCGTCATCCTTCCAGCAACAAATGCTGTGCCATATCTGCGGTTATCGTATAAAGATAAGATTAACAACTTAGCTTTTGTGAGTTGCGGAGGAGACCGAGGAAGGAGTTCTTTCGGACTATATGAGTTGGTCAGCGTTTACGATAATCTGATTTGGTTTCTCGTTCTGATGACCACGTTTGTCCTCGCTAAATTTCACACGCAAATAGCGTCGGGCATTTCTCGGCACCAAGGTTCTGTTAAGCATTTCCTTGATCTCGTGAAATTGTATTTGGAACAAGGCGACCCTTTCGCTGAGAAACTAAATAGATCCGTACACCTTAGAATTACGATATTGTCAGTATCTTTGGTTGCCATTGTGCTCAGTAATGCGTACAAAACCAACAATATCGACAATATAGTTTCTCCTAGGCAATTGCTCCCTTACACATAATTCAGTGAATTGGTACGGGATAATTTCACAATACGTGTAATACCCTCACGTATATATATTAATTACGAACGGTCTAAATTTGAGTCAGTTGACAGATACATTCATTGGACTAGCTATATACACCAAGCTTCTGCACACGTCGTACGCGATTTCCCAAACATTGTGCACTTCATGTCGGAAATTAGCCAGTGGTTATATTCAATGCAACCGTTTGGCATTGATGGAACGGGTATTCTATCGATGCTAGAAAAACGCTCCCAGCTTCTTGAAGGCAGCGTTGACCTGATACGAAACACTTTTATAGAGCGGAGGTATGAATGGTTTAATTTGAGTGGTGAAAGTTTTAGATTAAAAGAGAAAGAAGTATTTGGCCAATTTGCAAAGAGACAGCAAATCGCGGCATGGAATCATCTGAAATCATGCAACAAGTCTGCCCTTTTACTCCTTTCCCACTATGCCAAACAATTCGCGGCGAAACTATATAAGTATTATCCCAACTACAGAATATATGTGAGCAATGAAAACTTTGCCAACCTTTCCGTGGGCTTTCAATTTAGTGGCGCGTTTATCCATCCCAATGTTCTTAGACGTGTACAGGGACAGGTTCATTCTGGAATTTGGCAGCGGTGTGCGGACATTGCCCTGGCGATGTCGAGGTTTACTCCCATTCTTAAGGACACATCATTGGCAAGACCAAACATGGAAGGAAACATATCGATTGTGTTCTTCGTTTTTCTGGGCGGAATTATGTCTGCATCTTGTTTGTTTCTGATTGAGTTTACTCCTAGACATATTGTTTTATTGCTGCAACAAATTGTTACCAACTTAGTTCGAATATATACATCAATTCGAGCCTTCTGGTCAGAGCTTATTGCACGGATAAGTCAGCAAGGTCAATGCTGGAGTAATCGGCTGTGCAAGAAGTCGACAGCAATTATTGTGGTAAAAGCGCGTAAAATTAAAAAGTAATTATGATATACCTAATGTGGGGTTGCTTAAAATCATAGCGGATTATCATATAATTATCATTCTTTCAATGTATTTCGTCTGAGGCAAGCTAATATGCCAAGTTTCATGGATTATGAAAAATTAATGTGGTTATATGATATGACGTTCTGTATAAAGGCAATACAAAAGATCCAAATAAATCCATATTGATATATCTGTGTATAAGTTGATACAACCTGGAGTGTCTTAACAAATGATTTCAGTACCACTCCGGATACGCGTGCCACAAAATTGGATGAACATAATCAATCAATAGTTTCTATAAGGCATCATAGACTATAACTTTAGAAAATTCACGTTAACATTATGATTCTCATTTGTGGGTTGATTAAGCTGGCATTTTGTATGAGTCCTTCCTACACGTTCCAAAAGCATCGATAAACTTACACAACCAATTTATTCAACATGAAAATGTTTAACATGTTGGATGAGGGAATATGCCAGTTGTCTCTACGGCTAATAGTCCTACCATGTAGAACTAGTTAAGTGTTCCGTTCCACCCGGTCCATATCTTACACATGTTTAATGTGAATCGTTGAACAACCCTTTGAATAATTTATGATCGGCACATCCGCCTTCTATGTTGCCACACATTGAAGTATTCAGTCTTGTACAGACGCTCACTACCATATTATGCCAGGAGGTAAGAGGAGACATCTGACAAGATGTGAGGAGCACTTTGTAGCTCTCCTCACCGTGAAACTCGTCAATTCAAAAAACAGCATTTTCTTGAGAGCACGATGCTCAGCACATTTTATTAATATATTTACTTTGCCGTAGCAAAAGAATTACGGCTAGCACAAGTACATAATATGTAGGCAATTTTGGGAGGAGGTGATTCTGTCGACGTGTCTTCTGTAGAAATTAATTCCTTTTGAGTAGCTTTTCGAGAGAGACGTGTATTGTCCGCCTCTCCATTTCCTAAGCATTATCCTTATGTGGAGACATTTGAGTTTTAAATATTGAAAATATTTAAAATATAATTGTAGTGATAGTTATCAGTGACGAGTCTTTAGATTTCTCGCCACTGACAAATTGTGTAAACTGTAATTGACTTGTTTGTGAAGAGATGAAACTAATTCGAAATAAATAGACATTTATTTGCTTGGACTATACTGATCCAATACAACTATAATCTGTGTCGTGTGTGGCCGCTCATTTAATCCATCGAGCAGTTTATAATTAATTGCGCGTCTACTCATCATCATCGCCTCCATCCAGTGAAGTGGAACGCTGCGGCGCGTCGAGTGAGCGTCATTAGTGAAACTCACCACTCCACCCACTCGGAGCACCCACCGTTTTCCCTTCAATCGTCAGTTTATCAAAAGGGCCGTTGCTCCCGAACTGCGGAGGACTGGTCACCCAGACGACGAGGGGACGCGAGCTGATGACAACTTCCTTCTTCCTACATGCCAGCCAGTTAGTACAGTGATATTGGCCTTCCCGTCTGAAGTTAAAGAACCGCTTCTCTGACCTTGCCGATCGCCAGCCGGATAATCTGATTATCCAGCCCAGCGACCGACCTATTATTCGTTGCGCCAACGGTCAAGGAGGAAAACCCGGGGAGGAGTTTAGTCAGGTAACACCCCATTTCCGCCCAAGATGGCGAACTACCACTCTCTTTAGACGCAAGACATTAACTTTATCGCTGTAAACTAACTAAATACATATATAAAGAGCTGTGGGAGAAGATAGAGTTTATCATCATAAAAAGGAAAATAAGCATATATTGTGCAGTGACGGTGAAACGAGTAGTGATATTTTGCTGGAGGCATTAGTGCAGTCCAGCCATTAAAAAAAATTATATATATGAGCCCGTGCTCACACACACTAGTTTTGGTTGAAGAGTAGGATACCATTAATTACTCAACACATCATAACACATCTTCACAAATTAGAATCGATAGCGATTTTAAGCCAGTTCATCTGGTCAGTGCACAACAGCATTTACACAACAATTATCGAAATTCAAAACTTAACTACAATTGCAACTCACTCTAACGGGAATTCATACAGCTCATAGCGTGCAACAGTAGTAGTAACTTACTCAGAGTACACACTACAGCCGCTAGGTGGAGCCAACTGTGGATTACGAGCATTCAACACCAGTTTATTCATACACTCATACGAGCTTGAATGAAAACGCTTTTTGCTTATGACCAGCCGAGAGTTAAAGAATTTAGGTGGTCCTATAACTGGGGATTTTACCACGCGAAGTGGAAGAACTCGTAGTGCCAGCGACGACGATAACGATAGCGTTGCCGTCCCTCCACCACAAATTGAGAAAAGTTCAACAGTTCAACAACAAGTAGAGAAGAACGAAGAAATAGTAATAATCAGCAAAGAGTCACCAGAGAAAGTCCCTGATACTGATACCGATTTATTTGAAGAAAACGACACTAGTGTGAATACAGATTCTACACTAGTGCCATCACCTTCCAGAAAGGAGATAACTGAGGACAGTTTAACAGATTTAGACGACGTTTTCGAAAGTGAAAACAAGTCTAAAGCCACTGAACAACCAACAACAGCAATCATGGATCCCAACTTGAAAACGGAGATTCTGAACATGATCCATTCCGAAACCAAAGATTTGGTGAATCAAGTTGTTGCTCTCGAAGAACACAACAAGATCCTAGAAGATAGGATTGACAGATTACAAGAATGGAACACAAACTTGGACAGTTTAATTACTGACAATAGGAAAGATACAGCCGAAGTCGATCTGAGATTGGGGAAAGTTGAATCAGACAATCAAGTCGATCAACTCATCAAAGCTTTGCAGGGGCTTGGAGCCTCTGGTAACGCCACACCAGTCATGCACCCACCCACCTACGATCCCGAGCAGGTCAACGGGGATACTTATCTTACGGACTTGGAAATTTTTCTCAAGGCCGCAGGATTTCAAGAGTCAACATTCTTATCAGTTGTCAAAGCATTCCTGCCTAGCGAGTGCAAATCATGGTTTGTTGCAAACAATAGTGTTTTCGCAAACTGGAACGATTTCAAAGACGGATTCAAGAAGCGTTACGACAGCAGCATACAACACAAACAACGAATGCGGAAATTAATCAATCATAAACAGACTTTAGATGAGCCTACTGAGAGCTTCATCTATAAGACCTTGGATCTGGCCAGAAATTGCTATCCAGGCGAAACTGATGACAAGTTATTAGAACATGTCCAACAAGCCCTACACGTCCGGATTGCATCAGCAATAGGACCGTACAACTACAAGAATGTTACTGATTTGGTAGAAGCGTGTGAACGAGCTACAGTCAATGAAGTAGCCATCGATCGAGAAAACAAGCGAGCCGTATCAGTTCCGTTTATGAGAGAATCCGAAATGAAGAAAGCTTATCGAAACCGGAAGGCCGATAGCGGTGCTTTCGACGTAGATAACGTCGGCGATTCAGTGGAAAATAATAATACGCGCGGATACCGCGGCAGAGGAGGTGGAAGATTCGTGGGAAGATCCAGAGGTCGCGGCCGTGGAGGTCGGGGAGGGAATAGTTCTTCCCCCAATGACGACAATCAGCAACAAACGACTTCGCCTGACAAACCAACCGCTTCTACATCCAAAAGTTTAATGAAGAATCCTTCAGCAAAACCAAAAATGTGCAACAGATGTGGAGGACTTGGTCACGTACCAAGCGTTTGTCCAAGTGACGTTGGTGTTGCTATGTTCGTTGACCAACAAGACGATCAATCATCATCCGACGAATCTTTAAACGAATAAGGGAGGACATGGAGCCAAGCCCACCGTGCCTATTCCCAACTTTCAGTATCAACACAAAAGGGCAACCAATAATCAAAATAGACACAGATGACTCAAAAGTAAAAATATTATTTGATCGCA
Organism: Sinella curviseta; assembly: GCA_004115045.4. Taxonomy (NCBI): domain Eukaryota; kingdom Metazoa; phylum Arthropoda; class Collembola; order Entomobryomorpha; family Entomobryidae; genus Sinella; species Sinella curviseta. The sequence goes on from CM023203.3 coordinate 11,761,947, forward strand.
GAGCAAAACAAAATCTAGTAAAGAAGCCAGGCCTTAAAATTAATCAAAAGAGATCAACAATGATGATCTGCGCACCCAACTTAATATTCTCATCGCTGGGAACAGTCAACTTAGAAAGACTTTGGAAGCTGATAGCAGAGTTCCAAGTCGTCAAGAAGTTAACAGTAGACTCATTCCTGGGAATTCAATCCATCACAACACACGACATAATTCCACAACTCAACCAGAAAATATTTTGGTTTGGCGAAAAACCAAAGTTATGTTTTCCAGTCGACGACATGCTAGACGACAAAGGATTTATCTGCATGTCGCCGACCAGAAAGACAACCAAATTGATAAACGCTTCCGAGTTGATAAAAGAAAAGATATGTGAGGAGGTTGTACTCTCCTACGTCGACTATCGATACCCAATCATCACGAAAGGGGATACGAGCTCGGTCGGAATTGGAGCAGTATTAGTAAATTGGATTGACGGACGTGACTGGCCAATTGCGTTCGCAAGTCGACAACTCAAAGGAGCGGATCGAAGTTTCCACAGACGTGTGAATGAAACGTTCGCAGACATATTTGGACATACGAAATGGGAAAACGTGGAACTGGATGTCATCAGTCGACATCCTGTCAAAGGTCTTAAGACGGACCCATTAACAACCGACGACGGGGAAGAAGTTTGCTTCGCCCCAGTCAACTTGGTAATTGAGAATATGATTTCAGTAGAGAAACTGACAGAGGAGCAGGGCAATGACCCAAATTGCGCGAATCTGATTAACCTACTGCAGCAATCAGTAGAAAAACCGGCCAGAAAATTCAAATTTACTGACAGAATCCTAGCGAAGAAGATTTTAGAATATAAAAAAGTCGAAGGCATTGACATGGAGAGTCAAGGAATCATCAACAGCATTGGGGACGTAGAGGATTTCCAATGGAAAACAACCTCACAGTTTCAGGAACTCCCGGGAGCGGAATCTGAAGACGAGCGTCGCGGAAATACTTCCAGAAAGAAGTTTGCCACCCAATCAAGAGCGTCGGCGGTAGGTACCACCGCTAAAGGGATCCAGAAAAGATCTCGACAAAAGGCGCGCCGAGATTTGAGGGGACAAGGTCCTAAGCCTCACGAGACGCCAAGTGATGACCCAACGCCAAAAACGACAAAGAAGAAAACGTTAAAGGACAGCAAAAAATTAATCAAGAAGAATGTTACTGTTGAACCGAGAAGATACAAAATTCCCAAACGACCATTGAAGAATAAATTAGAACGGGTGAAAGAGGAATACTGTGTTCCCATCATCCCGAAGTCTCTACAGGAGGAAATACTTAACAAGTTACATGACGCTCCAAAAGCGGGACATTTAGGAATCAAAAATACCATCAGAAGGATCAGGTGGAACGGATATTGCGAAACTACAAACCAGGATATCCGAGAGGACGCGAAAACGCCTGAAATTTATCAGGAAAGTAAAGCAAGCAGACAGCTGCTGCTTAGACTCAAAACCAGATCAGCCACAGACAATATGTATTGTCCCATCGGTACAGAATCTTTGGATTACCTAAAGAAGGTTCCAGAGAAAATCCAAGAAACCATCAAAACCATGCATGACAACATCAAGACCGTTCAAAAGTCTAACGAGCTACTTCAAAACAAGAAACGAAGAGCCCAGAACCTGAAGGCAGGCGACATTGTGATGATGACAAATCACAGTTACATTGTATCATACGAGCAAGGGGAAAAGACAAACGACGTAACATTTGACATTTCGACCATACCTAAACATGAGAACATTGGTGTTCGTCATGTTTCGGAACTAAAAGTATACTACGCCAGAAACCCCAACAGTCCAACCAGTCTCACCAGAATGTAGAATTGATGGCGAAACAAAAAGACCATTAAAGAGACGGCGACAACACACTAAATATAACAACTTGAAAAATATAAAACGAACATAATATTCACAAATACTTTGTACATAGTCAATTGAACAATCCTTATTACAGAATTACGTTTACCTTAACTTTATTAACCTTATTTACAGTAGTTTGACCGTAGTTTATAGACATAATTTAACTTACATACATAAATACGTTAATACATTACTTGACTAACCCTAAATTTTCCAGTAGTAAAACAGACCAGCAAGAAAAGAAGAGAAGTCCATCTTGGGAGATGCGAAGAAAGGCTAACGCGACTTATGGGAGAGCGAGAACACGACCATTTGCTGACCCGAAATATCCATTATCCGAAGAGCAGCCCAGGTTAGAATAAGTCGACCAGAATCCATACCAGACGAGGAGGATAACGAGTTGCTCGAGATTGAAGGCTTCCAAATTTACGACGCTCCATTAACAGATTGGGACGATGACAGTAGAACAGACGTGATAAAAAGATTAGCCCAAAATCAAGCTAATATTGATTATACGTTGTCTTATTTTGAAAAATTGAAAAACAGGCCTGTCTGCCCACCAGAGATACCTATTCAGTCAGAGGAGCGCGATAGCGTGCTTATGACGGAGGAGGAAGAAGCCTTACATGAACTTATATTTGGTCTAGATGACGATGACGACCTACAATTTACCATTTTCAACAATAACGTTCCAGCGGAAACAAGTCATCGCGACTACATCCCAGAAGCAGAACACGACGTCACGGACATCGACCAAGACAACGAGACAGGCGAAAAGCAAAATTATTGTTATTCTTACTTTGAACTCAACGCTAAACACGTGTGCGGCGGCTGTCCAGACAAAGATAAGCAAAAAAAGATCCGATGAGACGCGGCAGCGCATCAGCGACAACATCAAACGCCATAAACAAACGTACCCGGAATTTTGGCAACGGCGAAAAGAACGACAGCGTTCTAACGCCAAAAGGAACAAGAAAGCGAAGCGCCTTAGCACAGAGACCATCAACCCCACCGACCGCTTCAACGACCATCATCGCAGGGGAGGTTACCAACGCCGAGGGGGCATGTGGGGAGGCAGTATTATGCCAGGAGGTAAGAGGAGACATCTGACAAGATGTGAGGAGCACTTTGTAGCTCTCCTCACCGTGAACCTCGTCAATTCAAAAAACAGCATTTTCTTGAGAGCACGATGCTCAGCACATTTTATTAATATATTTACTTTGCCGTAGCAAAAGAATTACGGCTAGCACAAGTACATAATATGTAGGCAATTTTGGGAGGAGGTGATTCTGTCGACGTGTCTTCTGTAGAAATTAATTCCTTTTGAGTAGCTTTTCGAGAGAGACGTGTATTGTCCGCCTCTCCATTTCCTAAGCATTATCCTTATGTGGAGACATTTGAGTTTTAAATATTGAAAATATTTAAAATATAATTGTAGTGATAGTTATCAGTGACGAGTCTTTAGATTTCTCGCCACTGACAAATTGTGTAAACTGTAATTGACTTGTTTGTGAAGAGATGAAACTAATTCGAAATAAATAGACATTTATTTGCTTGGACTATACTGATCCAATACAACTATAATCTGTGTCGTGTGTGGCCGCTCATTTAATCCATCGAGCAGTTTATAATTAATTGCGCGTCTACTCATCATCATCGCCTCCATCCAGTGAAGTGGAACGCTGCGGCGCGTCGAGTGAGCGTCATTAGTGAAACTCACCACTCCACCCACTCGGAGCACCCACCGTTTTCCCTTCAATCGTCAGTTTATCAAAAGGGCCGTTGCTCCCGAACTGCGGAGGACTGGTCACCCAGACGACGAGGGGACGCGAGCTGATGACAACTTCCTTCTTCCTACATGCCAGCCAGTTAGTACAGTGATATTGGCCTTCCCGTCTGAAGTTAAAGAACCGCTTCTCTGACCTTGCCGATCGCCAGCCGGATAATCTGATTATCCAGCCCAGCGACCGACCTATTATTCGTTGCGCCAACGGTCAAGGAGGAAAACCCGGGGAGGAGTTTAGTCAGGTAACACCCCATTTCCGCCCAAGAACCACAAAATGATGATATTATTCACACCACCGAGCAAACCTTAATATTTTATTTCTGCTCCAAGCGTTTCACAAACTAAAGTAAAATATTTCTCTAGGAGAACGTATTTCTTAGCATGATTCCCTAATCTGTTCGTTTTCGAGATAATAAAATATTGCATTTACGATACATAGATACTACCATTAGGCCATTAGGTCGAAAGCTTTATCATTAATTAGCTGGAAGTACTCTGAGTGAAGTTGCTAAGCGAGAAGGGGGAACACCATTTTGTAATAAGCCATACTGTAATACTGTTAAAAACTGTTTGCCTGAGCATCTCTCAGCGGCGCAAACATGAATCCGTTAACGATTACGTTAATGGTCGTTGTCGCATGTTTCCTATACCCACCCATCCTGACAAAGAGAAAAGAGCAATATTTAATAACTTCACTGCAAGAAGCACATGAAGGTCTATTTCAATACGCACATGAGCGTCAGTTTTTATTAAAACTCAAGGCGTCATTGCTACAGGCAAGTAAATCACACAAAAACTTTATTAACATGTCCCACATTCTACAATTACTTGAGCCGTCAAACTGCCTTGTTACCATGGACAACTTTGAGAATGTGGACATCGAATCATCATACACCAGCGCAATTCTGCGCAGACCGCAGGTAGCAATATTTAGCGAGATGGGTCATACATGGCGTCGGCAGTACTCCTTCTGGGTTCACCATGGAATGTTTCATTCCAACAATACCAAAATTGTTGAAAGCTGGGAAAAATTAAATTGCAAAATTTCAAAGTTTTTCGCGGGATACATTTTCATGGACAGTTCGCAATTTATGTACCTGGCGCAATCCGTCTGCTTGGGTCTAAATTTCACAAGCTACGTCCAAAAAACAAAATCGTGGAATTGTGAGATGCACATTTCAATTCAGATTCCTTCATCCATTCTCGACATACGCATTCCACATATGAAATATCCGTCAGCTTTCAAATTCGACATACAACCAACCGAGTTTACACAGCTACGCTTCCACATGGAACCTTCCACCATTCCCAAAGTACACATTTTCGTGAGTCACGAAAATGCCGCGCCAGATATTGAAAAACATAACCAAATTCTTCAATTTATCAAGGATTACAAATATATCATTACAGTGCGCTCCACGGAACCAACACATCATATGTCGGCAGCATTCCGGGGCCAAATTGGACAGCAAATTGGTAGGGTGTGTAAAATTGCTATGTATTTGAAATATGTTGATGGCAGACAATTCGCAACAATGGGTTGTTTAAAGATGACAAGTCCAAAACAAATTTCTGATATTTACAAGCCAATAGAAGAGGAGACAATTGTGCACATTAGTTTTCGTTTGGACATGGAAGACTCTTCCATGAAATTTGGTGCCAACTTAAGACACTGCCAGAATCCAAGTACACGTAGCATTTTGAGAACGTCCATATCAAACCCGGACCAAATGTTTACCTCTGCAATTACAAGTATGATGTTGGACATTGTTTCAAACGCCACGACAGAAGTTGAACATTCGCTTTGTCAGAATGGAAAATTTCGTCCCGCCCAGAATCTTGTTGAGAATTCAAAAATCACACTTTATACATTTGTAGTTGATCATATATATACCGAGTCTTTACGACTCTCGTACAAAGAAATTATCCACAATTTGGCCTTTGTCAGTTGTGGTGGCTATAGGGGGAAAAGTGCATTCGGGTTGGAAGATTTGGTAAATGCGTATGATATGAGTGCTTGGATATGTATTTTGATAGCCTCAGTGGTTCTAGCCGAGACAAATCGTCGATTTGCATCCAACATTTCAGGAAGCGGTAACATCCTCACACATTTGGTTCATGTGATCAAACTTCTTTTGGAACAAGACGACCCCTTCCCCACAAAATTCTTTAAAAGTCGGCAACTTCGGATTACGATTGTGGCAGTTTCCCTTGTGTCCGTTGTCCTTAGTGATGGTTTCAAAAGCAGTAATCTTGAGAAAATGATTGCTCCAAGATACTTGTTACCATATACAAAGTTTTCGGAGCTAGTACAGGACGGGTTTTCAATTTTCGTCAGGCCATTGAAATCTAAACTTATTCCATTTGATAGGAGGGATTGGCACTTGCAAATCTTTTCAATTCCCGATCCAAAAATTTCGGGACATTCTCAGGAGCTCTTTAATAACTCTGACTACTCACTATTTACGTGGTCCGAAGTACTCCACTGGGGCCAGTTTTTAAAATCAATTAAAGTTGACGCACATTCTATGTCGAAAATTGAGCAACATACGTCACTAAATCCCAATGGCGATAGGATATTTAAAGACGCTCTTCGGCGCCGGCATCTCCAATGGCCTGGAATGAACACTGTTTATGCAGACCACAGAGAAATATACGATCTGGTTGTGGAGGCACACAAAAACGCTCCATTGGAACATCTGAGTTCTTGTAACAAGTCAGCATACATTCTACCTACCTATTTGGCAAATCGATTTGCAGGAATGATTTTCAAGCGCCACCCAAGCTATTGGATAAATGTTGGACACGAATCATATGCCAACATTGCTATAGGATTCCAGTTATCTGGGCCAGTTCACCCCGCATTTCTCAGGAGAGCTCAAGCTTTAATTGGTTCAGGAATCTGGAACTGGTGGTCCGATTTGATCAGAGAGGCAACATCGTTTACTCCAATTCTACGGGATACGACCTTAAAGCCACCCGACATGAGCGGGAACTTATCCAAGATATTCCTTATCTTCTTGTATGGCGTCATGTTAGGATTCATACTATTTGTCTTTGAAGTTATTGCAAAGTTGTGGCGTGGGATGCAAAAGGGCACCAAGCTAATTGTAAGAAAATTAATATCACTTGTTTCGTCAATCCTGACACGACTGCAAATGAAGACTCGAAGTACACCGGTCATGCCGATAGGTACAGGAAATCATTAATGTGCATGTACAAATTGTTATTATTTACTTAAAGTATCAACTATTTTAGCTACGGACGAAACGGAGAGTTTTTCTGTAATTTACGTATGTCAAATGTACTCTTGGTTAATTATCAATATAATATTCTTCGTAATTGGGCACTCCAGTTTGTAACTGGATGTCTGTATGCACATTGATCTCATAATGCCCAGGATTAGGTCACTAATTATATACTTTGAACAAACTAAAAATGTTAAGGAGTGTAACGAGGCAAGGTTTGATAAATGATGTGTTGAACTGGGAAAATTACATTTTATTAAAACATTTAATGTGGCACACACATAGATTAATATATATAGAGATTATGTGGCCATTTATACCAGAAAAAAGAACTAATTTAAGCTAACACAATGTTAGATACAATTGCAATTATGAATACTGTAACACACAATAAAATATAGTATCCTCTAATTATTTGTAATCGGTTGCTTATCGTTTTTCCCACTGAATCATAAATTGCTGGATTGAGTCAAGTTTGCTATACATTGACACTACCAATGGGCAATGACGTAAATCACTAATATCTGTTCACGCCAATTAGACACTTCCTTACACATTCACTTGCATTAAAACGATTAGATAACTAGTTACTATGGAGAAGAAAGTGAGGACTGTTGTCTTTTTGATTGTATAACAATTGCCGCAATTAAAGCCAAACGGGATGCACCCATCCAACAAACCTTTCGTCAACATAACTTGCCTACTTAGCCTTTTCTTGTCAAACTCGACTTCGTTCCCCTTCAAAAGTTTGTCATAGACTAACCTCTCCTTCCATTTATCACAAAACTGTTTGCTTGCCAACCACACGTCCCCCGTCGTGGATAATAACAACGCCATCGTCACTCCCTGACAACAAGCTACTAAAATAAATACCAACTGACTCATTAGTGGAAACACATTAGCTCTTCGTAGCGGTATATAGCATATTAGGACTATGTCAATTACGGATAGTCCCTTACAAATAAGAAATACTTCACTAAAAATACTATTGAAGTCATTCATCAAAGTTCGCAAATGTCCAAAGTGGCTAACGCTGCATTGCAATGATTTGAAATCTAAAGAATGATGCTTCGCGTTTTCGGAATCTTTGCTCATGTCTTGACAAATATTGCTAACTAGGTACCCTAGTAACCATTTAAGAGAAAATGCGGTCAGCATGGCAGGGAAAACGAAATGAGCCACTCCAAGATAAAGTGATAAAAGGAGAACATTTTCCAAGAAAAAGGACATAATAGTCAGAGTCGTTGTAAACCAATTAGAAAGGAGACCGTCGGACTTTGTAAGGAATATTGCCGTTATATGACCATGGAACAGTGGAAGAGTTGCCAGGTGCACGCCAATAAGAACCATAGTCCCAATTGTCGAGACCGGTAGGCAAAACTTGGCGATTCGGTCGACGTTCTTGTGACAATCCAGATAAATCTGGCGACTCGCGATGTCTGCAAAAACATAATATGTTTGTCATATAAGTATGTGTCCCTGTTATGATTAAAATTTATAAATACCAGCTAACCTTTCCCAAAAATGATGGCGTCCAGTCCATTGAGTTGCTCCAAAAACTGCGCAATATCAAGCCGCTTCACATGTATTCGAAGGTAAATTGACATTATCATGACAAAGGTCAATAGATATATACCGAAAAAGAGAATCGTCGCGTTTTTATCGTCACATGTCAGGGAACTTTTGCAGTAGTACATGCGGACAAACTGAATTACATACAAAATAAAGTAACCGATAATGCATATTTTGTTCAAATAGTATCTCCAAATGTCTAAACATTTTGAGGACAGATATACATGTGATGATGTGGTTCGAAAATTAACACCACCAAAGAATCTCGAGGTTTCAAAAATGACTTTGCAAATTTGTAAAACTGTGGTCTGCGAGGATTCTACCGTTAAATGGAAGTCAACTTTTTCAAGAACTTTCATTTCGTTTCTTGTCTTTTGATATGACGCGTCCTTCCATGCAAATGTCCACAGGTGAGCTGATGGTGAAGGTTACCAACGCAGACCAATTAATCTATAGCAGCCACTTTAATCTATTGAAGTATCGTATTGCGTGACAAGGCATAATGGTTTCCTTCATTGAAGTTATTACTGGACTGTGACTGTAAGCTTGTTTGCAAAAAATTAGTCAACAGGTCCCTCTTAATTGAACATGGTAATTAGCAGCAACTGTAAACGAAAAATTCGCCGTAGCCAGTTGATTGGTTGATTTGGTTATTGAAGAACAAATAACAGCATCACGCAAATCAACATTAGCAAGCACAATAAAATAATCCTAATTGATTCTTTGACTGATTGATTGATTGATTGACTTCATTTTGAAACCCTTGGCGATCGGGTAACTGAAAACTGTCTGTGCTGTCCGGCGTAAAAGGAGACGGGCTTTGTAGTGGTGGATTCCGATTTGAGTTACAGGAACGGCAAGCCCGCGGAAAAAGAAAGTTTTTAAATTACCCGCGTCTTTTAAATTTCAATCGGCCAAATTGTTAGCAAAATATTGCCAGAATCGGATTCTCCATGTGATGTTACATCTAAGCTGTTCTTGAAATTTGTTAAATTGTCATAATATATATTTTAGAAAAAATTATTTTAAGAGTGGTGCTTTTGTGGTGCTGCAGCGAGGTATGACAGGCTGACTGTGGACTGCAACACATTGTGGAATGGTACAAACTTGTGCTAATTTGTGGGGCCCAAACATTCAAAAACTGTTTAATTCAATCGTACTCTACAACTTATTCGGATTTGTTAGCACTAGTGATAAAGTCAATAAACCAAATAATTTCTCCATATCAAGACGCAATGCAGCAATACAAACAATTATTTCTTATAACTACTCATCACTATCTTATATACACTTATGCAAGAAACGCTACTCCATGTAGTTTTTAATAAAATGAACACTACTGCGATTTGCAATTACATGAAATGTATAGCAAGCTTGTTGTACCAATGCAGCATATTAATAATATGGAACCAGACAAAATTAACACAAATACCTATCGGCCTCATGACCACAACTCTAAACACTCGTAACGTAAATTCGAAAATGATGCGAGCATTCTCGACAACAAAGGATATCAGCGCAGCTAAAATTCCGTACAGCAAAACCGAAAATATATTTGACACATTCCCTTGCATATTGGGCCGCTTTGGTCTTGTGTCCTTCAAAACCGGGACAAACTTGGTCGTCTCCCTGAAAAACCGGGACCACCAGTTCCAAATTCCCGAAACCATGATGGCCTGAATCCGTTTAACTACATTTGGATGGACTGAGCCAACGATTTTACATCCGACTGAAATATTAGCATACTTTTCCTTGCCAACATTGACTCTATAGTTAGGCCGCGCTTGATATAGTTTCCTAGCAAATAAGTTGGCTTTGTGCGAAGGTAGCATCAGCGCCGATTTATTGCAGCCCTCCAGATGTCGCCACAACGCGTCTTCACTTAATTTAATTATTTCGTTTTTGAAAATTGCAACGCCGTGCTTGTCTGCTCCGTTCGCATTCCATTCTGGCCAGCGATTCAGAAATGCTTGACCCATTAATGCGGTAGAATTGGGGTGAAGGGACGTGTACCGTTTTATTGTTGAAGCGAGGCTATTCTTTTTCGTTCCAAGTTGTGTAAGAATTTTATACAATTGCCTAGTTTCTGAAAAAGATGCAAACGCATCCGCCATAACCGTGTGGTTTATGTCGTCCCCAAAAACTTTGCGAAAGGTTCCAATCCACCCCTGTAATCCCTTAGATGTATTAAACTTCCATCTTGCGGGAGAGATGAAAACCCAGGTCGGCCTGACCAGAATCGTAAACCGATCTTGAACCAACTGGCCAAGCTCTGTGTACGGTATCAGCTCCTTGGGTGATATCATATTGTAGACGTTGTCGCTTTTGTACCCGTTGCTCAATATAATTCCGGTTAATAGTAACACAGCCATCGTAATCCTGAAGTGTGTCTGTTTTGCAGCGGATGAGTGAAACGGATCGCCTTGCTCCAACAGAACCTTCAACACTGGAATGGTTTGAGAGAGAAGGCCGCCGAGTGCACGAGAACTGGTTGAGGTCCGACGGTGTAGCTCTGCAAGAGATATAACTGCTGCGGAAATGGAAATCCAAACCGTCCAATGGTACGCGCAAATAAGCTGGTACAACCCAAATGACTCATGTCCACGATAACCGCCACAACTGACGAAAGCAAGGCTGCTGCCAGTTTCCTCAAAGTGCAGTCGCAAAACGTCGACACCAGAATCTACGCCACCCTCGGCAAAAATATTTACGTGTTGCCCATTATTTTTATAGTCGGCTTTGTGAATGTATTTTTTCCCATTCCTGCAATACCAGCTTGCTACATGCAATGTTGAGTTTGACGCAATGACAAACACTAAAGAGGCAATCCCAAGCGAAAAGATTTCAAAGGGATCTACGGTTTGCAATTTTGTGATTCCAGAAAGAGAAATATGATCGCAGTTTAGAACTTTCTCCCAAAATTTGAGGGCAGTCTGTTCCAGCGAATACGCTGTGCTTTCGGTGTAAACGTTCCATTGCGTCTCCATTTCCTGTTGGGTACCCTTAAGTAAGTATTTAATGCCGGATAGATTCATCGGTGTCATTTGAACGGACATGTGGGTTTCGTCTGGATTTCTAAGATATGTCGATACTCGATTCGTTGCAAAATTCGGGCCCCCACCACCCTGTCCAATTGTAACCGTTACGGTTTCAATGTATTGAAGGGATGGCGCTATAATTCCTTCGGTGCGGATCCTATTTCTCCAAGATGCGCTAATGGACACCATAAATCGTTTTATGCTGTCTTCTTGGAGTGGAAAGTTTTGATGATTAACAAATATATGCAGCTTCGGAATCATTGATTGTTCCAAAAATTTGAATTTTGTCGATATTGCAACATCAACATCGAACCGAAATGGGAGTGGATGCCTTATGAGGTGTTGGACTAGTGGCGGAACTTGTATGGAAAGGTGAACTTGACAGTTCCAGGGCCTGGTTTTTGTTGAGTACAGAAAATGGCTTAGAGCGATACACATGTCAAGGATTCTCGGATAAGTTTCAAATCTTGAACCTCCAAAATACTTTGATGTAGAACATCCGACTTTCTGCCCACTAGTTGCGTTTGTACCATTCTCGATAGGCTGATAGCCATATGGCATCCAAAATAAAGCGTACTCTTCGTATTTCCTTGTTGAACTTATTTGAACGTGATCAAGAACAGCAAGAACTGGCCGCCTTAAAACCACGCTGACTAGACCATTGGAGAGAATGTCCACGTGCTGAAAGTTGTCGACGACTACGTGGCAACGTTCAGTCTGAATACTATTTAAAATGTCGGATATGTTGACTAGGATATCCAACGGCACATGTTGCTTTTGGTTTTCCCGAACTGTTGCCAAGATTGCAAGTTCCTCCTTTGAGAACCAAAAGGGCTTATCGTTAGACACGAGCTCCAAAGGTAACACGGTTAGTTGAAATGTTTTGGAATACGCCATACAGCAGGTGCACACGTTGAATAAAATATATACAACTTTACAATTGGTAATGATTGGGCGAACCGCATGAGTCATTTTAAATTCTGTAATAGAGTTTGGTGACAAATTCAAGGGAACTCAATAAGGTTTAGCAGAGAGCAATAAAATTCTGATGTTTCTACACGTATTTGAAGCAAGCGTGCCAAAAAAATTGTGCCAGTCTTAATACAAGCTAATGCTAACGTCAGTTGTATTGCTGAAATTTATTGCTATTGATTTTTACCATATAGTGATGGTGAAAATTGTAAAAAAAATAATTTCCTGTTAGTAACCACCTCTATGTATTTTGTAGATAATGAACTGAAGTGAAATTGTAAAGCATCATGTTCCGAAATTTGTATATGGTTCGATAATTTTCACATTCCTATAATGATGAGCAGAAAGCACTGTTTCCAGATAGGTATAATTATCTTTATCTGGAAGCGACAGCATCAAAGTCTTTTAAAGCATATAATGTAACAAGACTTCCTTATTTATTATAAGCCCATGCTTCGACAATTTGCCTCTAAATACGCTGGTCGCCTCTCTGTAATCATTTTGAGATTGTGGTGCCGATAGGTTTGGCTATGAGAAATGACAAATAATATTTTCCAACACCTGATAACGCTATGGTTAATTTTTTACGGTTTTTATGTGCAATTTTGACATTGTACTAGTTGTTCTCAAGCTTGTTTGCGTTTATTTTATATTTTCTTTCTGAGCCCGTCATTATCCGCATGTTCAAAAAAATGTCAAGTGCAAAAAGACGTCATGTTACAAATTAGTTTTGATAATATTTGTCATCTCATACATCTTCCGGGATGTGCAGTAGTAGGTACGTTACAGGATAACCTGCGAAGGTAACCGTTTGGAATGGCTTTTGATTACTGAGCATGTTTCCGGAAACTAGTTTCTAAACACGTGGGCATGACCCACATCAAATTTTTGTTCGTCTTACTGCTGACCTTGAGGGACAATTCCTATGTACGTAAACGCAGTAATACATACACATTCCTACCTTAATCTTAAAACGATCTTATTATTCTATAATGTGCCAGTAGCAATTTAGGATTCATGGGTAATCGATTTAATGCTTTCGCTCGCATTTAATACTCGCATTGTATCTTCACGTACATTTAAACAATCGCTGCTAATTATAGTTCACATAAATACGAAACAATTGCCAACCTCTTAAGCTAATTGCGATACCTTGCCATACTATGTGCGTCCATAAATTGGAGAGGCATCATGTGGAACGTTTACATGCAGAAAGATTGCATATTCAGACAAACATTTTACGGCGGCGGCTAGTTCTCTAAATGTATTTTTAATTATGCTTCTCGGAAATAATCGTACCGTCACAGATCTCACCACATATCGCTTCCCATCACCCAGACTAAATGGTTTGCAGCTCCGCTTGACTTTCGCAATGTACTTCCAATCCATGGGCTCATCCCAGCATTCCTTTTTCCAACTACACAACGTTTTCAGACTACAACGGTACTGAAGTCCAGCCGGCAGGAGGAATGTACTGTACCCGCCAGCGGCTATAGACGCAACAGAAATGAGAACGAAATTCATCAGCACTCCAGCAGTTTGCCACATAAAGCTAAGCGACACTATACAGTAAACTATAATCGACGTAATTGAAGCTTGCAGAAATATGATAATGAACATCAAATCAGTATTAATGCCCTTCGCTATCAAATCCAGTGTTGAAATCATTCAGTGTCCTGGGCATACTACAGTTGCCGACGAAACAAATTAAAAAGCTTGTACCGCAGTAAACTAACAAATAAGCCTATCCGTTTTATCGGCACGTATCCAAGCAGTTGTGAAGCATATTTGAAAATGACAATCGCATTCTCAGCAACAAAGCTCGTCAGCCCAATTGCAATTCCGTACGCCAAAACGAGAAATATATTTGACACATTCCCTTGCATATTGGGCCGCTTTGGTCTTGTGTCCTTCAAAACCGGGACAAACTTTGTGGTCTCCCTGAGAAACTGGGACCACCAGTTCCAAATTCCCGAAACCATGATGGCCTGAATCCGTTTAACTACATTTGGACATTTTGGAATCCGATTTTACATCCGACTGAAATATTAGCATACTTTTCCTTGCCAACATAGACTCTATAATTAGGACGTGCTTGATATAACCTCCTAGCAAACATGTTAGATTTATGAGAAGGAAGCATCAGCACCGATTTATTGCAGCCCTCCAGATGTCGCCACAAAGCGTCTTCAGTTAATTTAATTATTTCGTTTTTGAAAATTGTAGCGTCGTGCTTGTCTGCCCCGTTTGCGTGCCACTCTGGCCAGCGGTTCAGAAAGGCTTGACCCATTAATGCGGTAGAATTCGGGTGAAGGGACGAATGCCTTTTTATTGTTGAAGCGAGATTGTTCTTCTTTGTTCCAAGTTGTGTAAGAATGCTATACAATTGTTCGGTTTCTGAGAAAGATCCGAACCCACCCGTCGAAACTTTATAGTTTCTATCATCCAAGTAACCTTTGTGGAACGTACTAATCCACTTCTGTAGTCCTCGAGATGTATTGCATGTCAATATGTACGGGATGATGTAAATATTGGCCGGCCTAGCCAAAACCATAAACTGGTCTTGAACCAATTGGGGGAATTTCGTGTACGGGATCAATTCCCTGGGTGATATGAGATTGTAAACGTTGTCGCTTTTGTACCCGTTACTCAAGACGATTCCA
This sequence comes from Sinella curviseta, assembly GCA_004115045.4. NCBI lineage: Eukaryota > Metazoa > Arthropoda > Collembola > Entomobryomorpha > Entomobryidae > Sinella > Sinella curviseta. The sequence continues at coordinate 11,777,124 of CM023203.3, forward strand.
GTAAATAGCAACGAGGCAATCGTAATCCTGAAGTGTATCTTTTTTGCAACGGATGACAGGAACGGATCGCCTTGCTCCAAGAGTGCCTTCAATACTGGAAGGATTTGTGAAGGAAGATCGCCGTGTTTATGGTAACTGTTGAATGTCCGCCAATGTAACTCTGCGAGTGATACAACCATGAAGAAAATGCAAATCCATACTATCCAGTCGTACGAACAAATCAATTGGTACAGTCCATATGACTCACGTCCACGATATCCGCCACAGCTGACAAATGCAAGGTTGCTCCCACTTTCTTTTAAGTGAAGGCGCAGAACGTCGACACTAGAATCTATACTTTCCGCTGCAAAAATATGCACATGTTGTTGTTCCTGTTGTCTGTAGTTGACATTGTGGACAAAATTTCTTCCATGCCTGCAATATCGGCTACCGATATCCATTGTTCCGTTTTTCGCCACAGTAAATACTAAAGCAGCTATTCCAAGCGAAAAAATTTCAAATGGATCCACATTTTGTAATTTTATAATTCCACGGGGAGATATATGCTCGCAGATTTCAAGATTTTTCCAAAATTTGAGGGCCGTTTGCTGTAGGGTATATGCCGATTTGTCAACGTCAACATTCCATTGCGTCTCCGTCTCGGGTGGCGCAACTCCAAGCAGGTATTTCAGGTCGGATATATTCAACGGTGTCCTCAAAATGGACATGTGCGATTCGTCCGGATTTGCAAAGTACGTCGATATTCGATTTGCCAACAGGACCTGTCCTCTGACTCCAACTGAAACTGTTAACGTTTCGATGTATTGGAGGGATGGGGCGATTACACCCTCGAGGCGGATCCTATTTCTCCAAGATGCGCTAATAGACACCATAAATGTTCTTATGCTGTCTTCTTCAAGGGGAAAGTTTTGATGATTCACAAACATGTGTAGTTTTGGCACCATTGACTGTTCCGTAAATTCAAATTGTTTCGATATTGCCTCATCCACATTGAATCGGAAGGGCAGTGGATATCTAATTAGGTGTTGAACCAGCTGTGGGACTTGTACTGAGAGATGTATTTAACAGTTCCAAGGCCTCGTTTTGGTTGAGTATTCGAAATGGTTTAGAGCCACGCACATGTCAAGGACTCGAGGATAATAATCAATTCTGGCCCCTTCAAGCATCGGGGATCTCCGATTTTTTGCCCACTGGTTACGTTCATACCAGAATTAATTGGAACGAAACCATATGGAATCCAGAATAGGACGTATTCTTCGTGTTTCCTTGTTGAGCTGATTTCAATGTGGTCAAGAACTGCAGGTGCCGGCCGCCTAAAAATTGCACTGACATGGGCATTGGAGATGACGTCGACATTTTCAAAGTTGCCGACGACTAAGTGGCAATGTTCATCCTGAATGGTGTTTAAAATGTTGGATATGTTTATTGTAACGCCTAGCGGCGCATGTAGTTTTCGGTTTTCCCGAACTGTGGATAGTATGTCAAGTTCTTTCTTTGAAAACCAAAATTGTTGATCGTTATTGACGATATCAAATGGTATCACTGATAGATTATAGGTGTTGGAATACGCAAGGCAGGATTGGGATACGTTGCAAATAAAATATATGGTCGCAAAATTGGGGACGATCAGATAAACTCGACGATTCATTTTATAATTACGATAACGTGTTCAGTCGTTCTCTGTAATTCAACTTGGTCAATGGTGCCCAGTAAAGTTTCTGTAAATATGTTCCCGACTAAGAGTAAAATGAAGCTGCTTGTATTCAGACGGTTTTTGGTAGAATTTGCTAAGCCACAAATTGTACTGCTGGTGTTAGTACTTGACATGCTTAGAAGTATATTTAAACCAGCACGTTGATGTAAGCAGAACTGCTTACATCAGCGTATGGTTTAAATATACTTTATATTGATTTTTATCGAATAAATGTCAGCAGTGGTAAAAATAGTGGAAAACAATTTCCTCTTACTAACAAGTCACTCGTATTTCACAGATTGTAGGCTAAGGCAAAATATGCATTATCAGCTATCATGTTCGGAAAATTTATAAGGTCCGACAATCCCTACGTTACTATTACGATGACCGGCAAATACACGTTGTCGGTAGGTATAATTCTAAGGAAAGCATTGTTAAACCATCGTTTAGAGACACCAAACGATCTCGCAAAAATTCCTTATTTATCAAATGTCATGTTTCCAAAGGTGCAGATAAAATACACGAGTTGACTACCCTTTTATGTTATGCTACTGTGAGATAAGGATTTGTGAGTTACATACATCTCATGAGGACATGTTATATATTATTATTAGTTTGAGAATCGACACTTGTATTACGTACACGTGTATTACGTATAGGTATCGTCAAGAAGAAGCGCGTATAAAGCAGTAATTTAACAACCTGAACTCTCATTGCGACATTCCCTTTGTTAAAACATAAAAATATTCAAGAGACATTACACTGCTAGAGCAAGCAAATGGCTTTCTGTGAATGCAACGCTTGCAAGGATATGACCTCCCAATAACATGCCAACAATCCAGGAATTTTTTATTTAAGCAAACATTTTGCGGCAAGTAACAAGTGCTCTAAATGTATTTTTAATTACGCTTCTAAGAAACAGTAGTACCGTCCCGGATCTCACCACATATCGCTGCCCGTCGCCCAGACTAAATGGTTTGCAACTCCGCTTGACTTTCGCTATGTACTTCCAATCCGTGGGATCCTCCCAGCATTCCCTTTTCCAACTTCGTAGCGTTTTTACACTGCAACGGTATTGAAGACCCGCCAGCACGAGAAATGCACAATAACCTCCCCCGGTTATAAACGCAACTGCTACGAGCACGACATTCATCAGCAGTCCTGCAGAATGCCACGTGAAGCTCAATGAAACTATACAGAAGACTATTATTGCTGTAATAGCAGCTTGTAAATATATTAGAATGAACATTAAATCGGTATTAATCTCCTTCACAATCAGATCCAAGGCGCGCCAAGTGCATACAAGTAGAGTTGGGTTGCTTCGCAGAGACGACACTGTTTTATATGACCTATGACCCATCCGAAGTTCGTGTTTGATGATGTGTAGAAAGTATACAGAGTACAGGAACAGATTGAAAACTAAAAAGCCGAATGCTGATGTAAGGGTCAGAATAAAACTGGCGGTCCACAAACCCGCAAAGATAAGAACGATTGGGGATATGTGCCGGCTGTCTACTCCGTAGAGCGGATATGCAGGAATTTGAGGACGAATAAAACAATCGAGGCCGAATAGGAGTCCAACAGCAACAAATACAGTGTACTCAAGTAGCAGAAATATATCCAGGTTTCTATTTAGCTTTCTGTTGAGTTCAGATGAGAAAGTGGGTCTGTAATATTTCTCCGGAAAGTCGGAATAGAATTTGTAGACACTGTTGATAAGTTGACAGACGGGCAAAGGTTGCCAAGCAACGGTTCCAATTAGAAGACAGCAGCTGGCACAAGCTGCCCATGTAATTACGATGAAGGTCATATCTCTTGTTTGACCAGTTTGATATAGTTGGACGAGGTTTGTAGGAAGGATGACGAGCACGAATTGTGCAAAAAAGGACCACTGGTGAAGTACGCGACAGTGACTCCAAAAGTGGACGTACAGTTTGCCGGTCGTCATGTCAATCCTGAAAGGGACTGCGCCAAGAAGGTTAGATATTGTTGTGAAAAGAACAATTTTGTTTGCTATAGACTGGTTAAACATTTTGGATGAGGAGGCGATGTTTAACGATGCTGATAAATACCGCTGGAAAACTATACTGACTGCCGCGTTATTCGAATGACTACATGCATCGGTACTTATGAGAGGAAGTGATGCCATTTTTTAAAATAGTTTCCTTTCCTGTGGCTAAATATTACACCCGTAATTTGTGAATACTGCTCTAATGATTGCACATACAATTTACATGATTAAAGTTAACGATGATGCTACGAGGACATTGTAATATCGTTGTTGCCACGTTGAACTAATTTCGTTTTGATTGAAAACATAAAAATGCATATCCTTCACATGAGTTACAGTAATCCACTTGTGATTCCGTTTGTAATGTCTTTAGGTTCTTATCCGGTTCGTTGCTTGCCTTGGTAAAACATACAAACTTGATTCTAAATTTGTCAAATTGTTTCCTTCCGATGGGACATAAAATCCTTGTGCTGCTCATTTGTAAATACTTATTTGGTGACCTTAGTACATTTGGACATCTGTAGGTAGCAAGTTGCATACTTGCGGGAAATTGTTTCGAAAATAACTAGGTTTAATAGCATGTTCGGTATTTTGAAAATGGTAATGAAAAATAAATTGATTTTGTAATGACGACCAAAATGAGGATCCTTCAAATCACGATCAAATTCCCATTATAATATTCGGAAGCAGTTGAGTGCCTAATGGGACTTTTACGCAAACAGGATATGCGAAATGATAATTTGGCGGCTTTGTAGACAGTTCACCTTGACGACAGGGTCAGAGGGTTTGTTCAGCTAATTGGTATTCCATCTGTGTGCCTCAAAACGACTAAGCACGAAAGATTCGGATGTTAGTTGCCGTCGCAATAGATAAATATTAACTCAGGTCTTCTACTTGAACGCATATGATGGTAATTTCTTAAGTTTAAATGTTGCAGAATCTGAATACAATAAATTGTAACGTTCATAAACGGAATGGTGTTTTGGGGGTACGTTGTCGCTTGACAAGTTCATTCGAAAGAGCCTCGTGTGCACGTGCAGCTGCGGTATGTTTTAAAAGACTGAAGCACCCTATTTGATTCATAATTGTGGGTAGTCGGTATTGGAAACGTCCTTGACGCTGGCTTGATCAAGAAGAGGAAACGTAATATCAGTAAATAAATTCTAACATACTATCGCCTTATGTCTGAAATCATATTTTATTATTACCGACTCAGTCCATATTGATAACGAATGTCATTAAGTTTTGTTGCAGCCTTACATGATTTATTATTAAATTATGCATAGTTTGCCGTAAACATTTGGAACAGACACGCACACCAAGGAATATACCCATCATTTGTTGTGCAATTCGCCGGTAGTTTGAATCTATATAGATCATTGTCTAAATATGGAAGTCAATTTTATTATCGGCAATTTCAATTTATTAGAATGTGCGTAATAAAACAGCCAGTAATTGTTTACTTTACTTTTTAATACAGAAAGAGAGGCTACAATCAATCCAGCATTTTCCGACCGCAAACAAGTGCTCTAAATGTATTTTTGCTTACGCTTCTCAGAAAGAGGAGTACAGTTCCGGGCCTTATAGCGTATCGCTGTCCATCCCCAATACTAAATGGCTTGCAACTCCGCTTAACTTTCGCTATATACTTCCAATCCATTTCATTACGCCAGCATTCCCGTTTCCAACTGCGCAACGTTTTCAGGCTGCAGCGATGCTGAAATCCGGCCAACACGAGGAATACACTGTAGCCGACAGTGGTAACAATGGCCGTTCCTATGAGCACCACATTCATAATCATTCCGGCAGAATTCCACATAAAGTTGAGAGAAAGTATGCAAAAAACGATCAATCCTGTACATGTTCCTTGTAGAAATATGAGAATAAACAGCAGATCGGAATTTACTCCCATCACAATCATTTGCAGAACCCTCCATGTTTGCACGAGTAAGATTGGGTTGGATCGGAGTGACGACACGGACTTATAGAAACTGAGACCAAATCGAAGTTCCTTATTTAGTATGTCCAGAAAGTAGCAGGTGTACAAAAACAAATGAAATATCAGGTAGCCAAATGCAGACAAAACTGACACTACCGTGTACGCTGGCCAGGCACTACCAACCAGAACGACAAGCCAGGAAATGTGCTTGTCATCGACTCCGAACAGAAGATATGCGGGTAACTGGGGACGAATGAAGCAGTCCAGTCCCCACAGTACGCCTATTCCAAGAAATGAAGCGTAAACGAGACCCAAAAATATATTCAAAATTCTATTTTCCTTTGTCTTCTCATAGGACAAAAACTCTACTTGGTAATATTTCTTGGGAAAGTCGGAGTAATATTTATAAACGCTATTGATAAGCTGGCAGACACCCAAAGGACGGAAGGCAACGGTTCCAATTAGAAGGCATGCACTAGCCAAACCGGTCCACGTAATTATGACGAATGGCATATCTTTGGTCTGGTTGGTTCTTTGAAGTTGAACGAGGTTTGTTGGGAGACAGATGAGTATGTAGGCTGTAAGACATGTCCACTGGTAGAGCACGCGACAGTGACTCCAAAAGTGGACGTACAGTTTGCCAGTGGTCCGATTGATCCTGAAGGGCACAGCGCTGAGAAAGTTACAGATTTTTGTGTAAAGAATAACTTTGCTTGCAATGGACTGGTTAAACATTTTGGGTAAGAAAAATAACGTATGCGATGTTACTTGATACAGAAGGAAATGTGGCATGGTTGTCGTGTTATCCGCAAAATCACTTGCCTTCGGAACCAAGGATATAAAATATATTTATCTTATCTACATTATCTCCTTTCGAAACCAAAATATTAGAGACAATTTTTCTGTGAAATTAGTTCTAAATTTGTTCAATGTCAGTTATTTGTATAGATAATCTCATTGTAGCGATATTGCTAATATTTCTCATGGGACGGCCATTGTAATCTTACTTTAATCAAATCAAACGATTAATCTTAAAGGATTTAGCATTTCCGGCCAGGTAATTCTGAACCAATTATTTAGAATAACGACACAATATTGTAAATCTAGTCCTTGAAATGAAAACAAATTATATGTCATTTCATCCGTAACTACATGTACTCCATTTGCAAAACGTATTCCGTCTTACGCGCCACGCGAAAATTTGATCCTTTTAACCTGAAGGCCCCCTCCATCCCATACAAATCATTGAATTCTTTATCCACTTTGGGATCTAATTCGCAAAGTGGTTGCTTATGCCTCCGCCGAAATAATCATATATTATGCATACCAAAGACCCTGAATCATTTGTGCAAGTACAGGTATTGCATTCCCTGTCAGTCAAGATTGGTATTGTGGCTATTTATTTAATGTGCAATTTAGTAAATGAATTATTTACAAATGCAATTAATATTTACGTTCATAAAATGAGAAACACGTGTCCAAAATTGATAATATAGCTATAATGTCAGCTAATGTAAAGGATAGTAAAATATAGCTTCACAGTTTTTATTACAAATAAACCCGTGCTCCATACATTTCGCTTACACACCATACAATTTTACATTGGATGCATGGTAAAATGCAACATCTATTTATCTAGCTGTGACCATCTACCATTACCACTTATTCTCACTTCATTTCACTTGTCCGCCATTGATCCCTTATGTATGACTATATCGTGCATGAGTGATATGTATAGTGGGGTAATATACAACACTTAAATATCCATGTTTAATGAGGTATGATTTGAAAGTGAGTGATTAATGAGAATAATTATGTTGTAGACCAACATGTTATTTTTGTTGCCCGGATGTAGGTTATCCTGCATTTTAACGTCAACAGGAAAAGCCTGTTGACAGCTGCTGCGTTTCACAGAAATCTAACCTTGATCAAAGGTCACATATAATTTGGACATAAACTGATTCCTATCTTAAAGAGGAAATGTAATCAATAAATGAGAAATACTTATACAATGCGTACAACAAATATAATAAGTAGACTAAAGTACATAAAATGTCGTCCATAATTTGCATCAAATAAATGCGAGCACCTTATACTCCACAAACATACTAGTCACTTTGACACCGTGGGTGTCAAGATATCTCACAAAAGGTCCATTTCACTAAGTCTATGAATATATATTATTGCAACTATGATCGAGCACCGTATAATTATCCATTTTGGTTATATCTCCACCCCGGTCGTTAGACCCTAATGATCATCTACATTTAGTAATGTATTCCATGTGTTCGCATGGAACCTTTGCGATGCGTGGACAACAAATTGCACCACTGGTCCACCGACAAATGTAAAGTACAACGGCACCAACATTGATGGTATCAACATATCATGCAGTATCGAACATATCCAGCAGGTTCCAACATAGCACCAAAAGGCGATAGTCATGGCCAAGTATACGACGGTATGCATGAGCGCCTCAAAGTATCAACCGCATGTATCCATGAACGTCATATAGCCGGTTAATATCAAATAGAATTATACTCAATCGAACATTTTGCGGCCACAAACAAGTGCCCTAAAAATATTTCGGATTAAGCTTCTCAGAAAGAGCAGCACAGTTCCGGGTCTGACCACATATCTCTGACCATCCCCAAGACTAAATGGCTTACAACTTCGCTTAACTTTTGCTATATACTTCCAATCCATTGTATCCACCCAGCATTCCCTCTTCCAACTGCTCAACGTTTTCAGGCTACAACGATACTGAAGTCCTGCCAACACTAGAAATGCACAGTATCCGGCCGTAATTACGGTCGCAGTTGCAATAATAACCATATTCATAATCATTCCTGCAGAATGCCACATAAAGTTGAGCGAAACTACGCAGAAAACGATCAGTGCAGTGAATGTGCCTTGCAAAAATATGAGAATGAACAACAGATCGGAATTGACTCCCTTCACAATCATCTCCATAACCCGCCATGTGCGCACGAGCAAAACCGGGTTGGATCGAAGAGCCGATACCGTTTTGTAAGAACATCGGCCCAAACGGAGTTCCAGTCTGATTATGTGCAGAAAGTATACTGTGTACAGAAACAAGTGAAAAACGAGGTAGCCAAAAGCAGACATAAGACATAGTTCAGAGTAGGCCACCCACCCATTACCAACCAGAAGAACTAACCAGGACATATGCCGATTGTCAACGCCAAAGAGTAGATATGCTGCAGTATGCGGTCGAATAAAGCAGTCCAGGCTCCACAAAAATCCAATGCCTAGAACTGATGCGTATACCAGAAGCAATCCTATATCCAAATGTCGATTTGTCTTTGTGTTATGCTCACCTTGGAATTCGGATCGGTAGTATTTTTCGGGAAAGTCGGAGTAAAATTTATAAACGCTGTTGATAAGTTGACATACGCACAGAGGTCGCCAGGCAACGGTTCCGATTAGCAAACAAGAGCTGGCCATTCCGGCCCAAATGATTATGGCAAATGTTATATCTTTCGTCTCGTGTCTTTGGTAAAGTTGGAAGAGATTTGTGGGGAGACAGATGAGCGTGTAGGCCGCAAAACATAGCCATTGGTGAAGTACTCGGCAATGACTCCAAAAGTGGACGTAGAGTTTGCCACTGGTCCTGTCGACCCTAAACGGAACGGCGCCTAGAAAGTTGCAAATGATTGTAAAGAGAACAATTTTATTTGCTATGGACTGGTTAAACATTTTCCTCTGCGAAATGGTTTTTGTGATGCTAATCGACAAAGCAGAATATATCCAATGGTTCATTTCGGTAATATTACTTGCCATTGGAGACGTTGTTAAATAATTATTATTTAATTTGCGGATGCTATTTCCTTCATAAAGTAAAGTATTGGGCGTGCCGTTTCCGTGAAATTAGATTCTAATTTGCTGAATGCCAATTTCATATTTGCTGTGAGGTTTGAATTTCGCAATACATATAAATTCGGTAAAGTCTAATGATTACATTTTAAGGATGTTATATTTCCGGTCTAGTTATGATCCAAATAACAACACAGTATGGTTGCCCTTCAAATGGATTTAAACATATAATTTTAATATATGTAAAAAATGGATAGGTAGGTAATAGGTAGTGCGTTTCCCGTATCCCGTAAAAATTGTTTAAGAGTAATATTGGAATCGTCGTTGCAATGGCCATGTGTTACTATAAACACTTTGGTATTCATGCAGAAGAGAAAACCTTTTGCGTAGGTTGCTGTCATAAAATACGACTCAAAAATGATGACTGAAGACCTTGAAACATGCCCGTGTGCAAATTCAACATATGACATACCCTGGTTATGCATTTAATGAGACTATATGTTTTAGAGCGAAATTGTTAGGCGATCGATCCTTTTCGAGTCAACAGGACACGCATACTGAAAGTTGCTTCGTTTGACTGGAATGTATCCTTGATCAACGGTCAAGCAATTTCGAACAACGATCTGAAGAAGCACAGGTATCTATTTTTACTCTAAAGAGGAAATGCAATGTGACCGTTATATTTCAAACTAATATGTAAAATGTCAATCGTGCCTGCCTGACAGGCTTCTTGACGCACGTTAATTCTTCAATGACCTACAAAATATCAATAATCTTCAAAACTCCGTCCGCAATTTTTTTTAAAAAAACCGGTCCAATTTCACGCTGCAATATGCAGTCTACATTTCGCCGAACACAAGTAAAGCTACAAGAATGCGTTGAGGAGGTATACGAATCCTGAATTTTATGCGTAATGTATAAAGAATGTAAACTAGATTGTATATCGTAATTAGTAGGTTATTTTATAAACATTCATTCATTTCATTCCTACGAGACGAGATGTAAGGATAAATATGCACATGTATACAAGCCATATTGAATATTTAGTTGATGTGAAATTACTTCTCTACTTGACCTGCGGTAAATATGCGCGCTTCCAATTCCATATCTGCGGTAATAGCTCATGGAACGTGGGATTCAGATCAAATTTAACAGTCTAATGGTCGGTCTTTATCAATGTTGTACTTTCTGTGCGGTTGAGTTAAATCATTTGTCTTTAAATTTCCCTTCAGTCAAATGAGTTATCAATATTGCTCGTTTATCCGCAAAGTTTAAATTTCGATTTAGAAAAACATTTCGATATCCGCTGCAACCCGGTAATGGTCAACTGATAATATGACGGTCATTTCCAGCCGATACACGTCATGAGGTTCTTTGTCCAGTTGGGATTCCAACCCATATAAAACTTATTACGCGTAGGTGGCTATGACAACATTATATGACTACTGGGAACCTTGAAGCATGGAGTTGTACACGTACTTGCAACATATAACATAGGTATTCTGGCATTGTAACAAATTGTGGTTTATTTAATGAGCATTTATGTATTATATTACATACAAAAGTATCCGGATGTAGGTAGGCGTGTGGTTTGCGTTTGACGACGTCAACAGGAACAACCTATCAACAGCTTTCCGTTCGACGGATTTCAAACTATGAAGAAAAGTAAATGAAGGCGATTTTACGCATGACTCTGAATACAAAGTAATTCGTAACCTTGCCAATAGTGAAAATGGGATTTGGTAATTAAATTGGGTACTTTTTTGCATAATGTGGAAACGGCAAATATAAAATTTATATATCACGTCATGGATATATGTCCGAATCTAAATTATAATACGAAACGAGATGTTCATTGCAAACAACAATAAATTAATTTTAAGGCATTCAATATTTTCTTTGCAAACAATATTATTTTAGTCATAGCAAACAATAAACCGATCATACAAGCCCGAACATATTTTAACAAAACTATCACTGCATATAAATTGTGCAGTCAAATTAACGGCTTCCATACACCAGCAACAAATTAACAGTACAACAATTTCCAAAGTCAAGACAGTTCAGAGGGGTTTTTCGGTCAACAAAATTGAGTGATCCAAACCTTACCTTTACCGTTTCACAACTGTTGAGAAACAGCCGAACGCAAGTGCGCTCTCGTCTCGTAGTCCCCGGGACCGCTGCAACGTGTCTACGTATTTTACCCAAGCTTACTTCTGATTGACAAAGCACTTGACTCATCATGCCTACTAATATGACTACTGTTGCTATCCCCTCCAATAGTACTACAACTGTGACCATCACGACAAATTGTGCTTGTGCGCCATCATACCGACCATTGTTGTTAGTCCAAGGGATAGCATCATGACTCCTCCCATAACCACTGATGTTACAATTGCATGTTGCTGGATTTCATTCATCAGAATTCCAAGTAGTTGAATCGTTCTGTATTGGACAGCCATTTGCACGTTACTAAATTTTCCTTACAGGCAGGCTTCCATATACCTATGGATAAGAAAAAGGTTAATGCATTTTCAAACACAATCTGGATATTTGAACTCCAGTAGTATGCTTACATTCTGATGTTCTCTCGCATCGAAATGGTGCAAAGAACAAGTACTCCGGCCACAACCAATGCTCCAACATTGAGACAAAAGTTCCACGCCCAGTGATTCAGCATGAGTACTCCAATCTTTTGAACCTTCCTTAAAGCCCAGTAGAAATCATATCGGGATTCCAATGCAGACTCTTTGAACCTACAATCCCACAACATCCAATATCCAGCCACAGAGGGTTGGCATGGAGTGTTCCAATTGAATCCGTACAAGAGGATCAGAGGAAGGAATATTGATGTGAGATGCAACCCATACGCAAAGACCAAATTAATGTTGACAAGAAGTGATCTTTCCCGTTTTTTGTTGACCAAGACATTTTCCGCGTATGGTTTTGAGAAGTTTAGTATTCAGTTAATGTAGAAGCATATGATGGGAGCTTTCTTCAAACAAATTTCTACTATCAGGTGGCATATTGAAATCTCGGCCATTTGTACCCCAAAAATAAACTTTTGAAGGACATTAAAATCTGATGTATCGGAATATTTTATTGAGTATATTCCCTGCAATAAAATCACTGCGGTAATGAATGTATGGATGTGACATTTCCACGTCAGCTTTATCTTGCGACTGCGATAATCGCCGTGGATTTTTAATTTGATGTCGTATTTGCTCCAGTAGAAAATAACGCTTTTCAGTGGTGATGTCAGTTGACATACTGCTGCGAAAAGCTTAAAATGTTCTTGAAGCATTTTTTAGAATCCTGCTCTGATGTGTGTGAGAAATATTGGACAAGAAGTGCATTTAATGGAAATCTTTCAAATTGGATTTACCCGAACTATTTGGAAGGCGTAGCTCAAGGAAAAAGCCCGGAAATTGGAGAAAGCTGGTGAAGTCAAAACTGCTAACTGATAGAATAGTATTCTTAATTGAAATAGGAACGTTCCATAATAACAAAGTATTGTGTTTATGAAGTTCGATCATATTATATTGCCGCCTTTTCTACGTACCAACTTTAATGCTACAGAATTGGTAAACATGCTGTCGCATATTATCATGTAATTATAAATTCTAACCGACACGGGAAAATAAAAGCATCAAATTACATTTGATATAGCAGTGCATATGCAAACTATTTCATGTCAACATCCATTCCATCGTTTCAATTTATTTAGTATAACTGACACACATCAACTTTTCTGAATTCTAAGCGGCGTATTAACATTAACCGGTTAAACAACATCCTCATTAATAGCAATCTGGTGGAATGTCAACCCTCGATGAGATTATGGGCGGGAATTTGGCCGACGCAATTATAAACTGCGCCGTTATTTAGCTCAGCTAGTCAAAAACAAGTTTTTTTGTTTTTCTCTGAATCAAGATGGTGCGCATTAACTAGTTTCTCAGATTTTCTCATGTGATTATCATTGCAATAATTCGTCACGTGGAGAAAATTAATATGGATATTTGCAGTGTCTTTATTCATCATCTAAAATAATTGGCAGTATCTGCTGCTGAAATATAATATCAAAACTTGCAGTCATAAGTCAAAGAACAATATGATTCAATGTCTAATTAAAATGAACAACAAAATATAACAGGCAGCTTGGCGCAAACAATGTTGCATAATTTTGGCAGCGGCTGCAAAAATTTTGGTTAAAGATGCTATTATGAAATTTGTTATCAAACCGACTTTAGTTTTGACAAATAAACTGCAAAATCTCATCATCCTTCAGCTTCAGGGATATATTGGTAAAATATGTTTCCAGCTATCTGAACATAATTCTTAGTGGCCATCGCAAGACTGCAACATCTTCAGACAGCATCAGCATTGCAAGTCAGTATAATGAATAGGTGTATATTCGGATTATGATGGTTGGCAATGAACGGATAATTTAATATTTGGGTAAGAAATTTCATGAGAAATATGATTGATACGTAGGTATGGACATTGACGCGTCAAGACCGCATGAGTCCGCCCGAGTTAAAAAAATATTTTCATGGTACAAGCGAGGAAAGATAGGCGACCTTAAAAAGTAACAAAAATTGAAGGTATAGGTAGAATAATAATGTGTACTCTCAACACAAGCTATCACAAATTTTCAAGCACACGACGGTGAAATGAGCCGTTTGTTGCTGAAGAACACATTAAGCTATTCTGGAAATAATTTAATCGCGCGACACGGAGAAGCGTTGTTAGATTTTAATTCCAGGATGCTCAGAGGTGACATGGCTCAGACACGTTGGACACTGCGACTCTATCAATTTGACGTACTCCCACACGACAGTGTTGTAATCTGTACATCAGAGTAAACGCAGATTCCTGTCAAACATGTTTTTCTCTCAAAACGCTAATTTTATTTATTCAACGCAACTCGCTTCACTGCGAACAATTAAACAATACCATGTAGACATGCATGGCCACATACAGGTATGACATGATTTGAGTAAGTCCTTTATTTGTGCATCAAATAGTGGAACAGTTAAATATCTTAAAACCTTACTGCCTAAAGTATGGTACTTTAGTTAAATGCTAATAAGTATGTTACCAAATTCTTCATTGGTCTTGTAGGCGAAGTGGAAAGATATCAGACCAGAAGCATATTTACAATTTGCGATAAGCAAAAGCTGAGAATTATAAAGGGCGTCTGTTTCTCCACGAAATTAACACTTCCCAGGTACACCTTGAGCGGTCTAAGAGACGCAGCTTCCCTCGAAAATATCATCTTCGCCTTCCCAGTTGCCAATGGAAACTTACTTGACTTTAGGTACTGCAGCAAACGTACCGAATTCCCGTGCACATTTCCAAAGATCCCATATACAACAAGAATTCCCAGGAATCCCATTAAAACCATATCTGAAAACAAAACCAATTGCGTGACTGTAGTTTCGGAGCCATAGGAAATGAGGGCGTACACATTAATGACAAATGAGAGCATTAGTGTATTCAAAAGCGTCAGAATGAGAATATCCTGCTGAATCAAATTGTAGTAGCGGCACATAAGTTGGATTTCCTTGTAGATCTGAAACTCGCTCGTCAACAAATTATTTGCTACCATTCCGATGTCCTTGAGGCCATACGTGTTCTCAATACGCGCTTTAAAATATTTCATGTAGTACATGAAGCAACACGCAGGCACGAGAAACATTTCGAATGCAACAAAGTGGAAAAAGGAAATCATGTCTAGAAGTAGCCAAAACGAGAATGCAAAAATTGATGCCCGCTTAGCAACGGATTCGATCGTGATGACAAAATGTCCTTCTCCAGTTGTTGGAAAGTCGCACTGCGGCAATATGAAATACAGTAATGTTCCTGGAGAGCAAGTATCAAGCGCCCGCTGCAGACAGTAGACAACAGCAATTGTTAATGACAAGAGGATTGACTCTGCTTGCATGCCACGCACCAGTCGCCTTCGGGATTTTGACCACGCAATTGTGGAGAACAGAGCCGTATCTGCAGTCAAAAATAAATTGATACAAAACTTTATCAAATTGAGCGCTTCAAATTACAGGTTGGTTTTTTCACCAGCTTACGTTTCAAATAGCGCCTCTCGAATTGGAGCAGTAAATTGAAGCATTCTGTCATCATCTGACGTCTTTGCATAGTCACGACTTTGATGACAACGTCTCCGCTTATTATTACGCAGTACAAAATGCACTCAATGTTGAGCAGTGGGGATCGGAGACTCATTCCGCATATGGCTTGAAACCAGAGAACGGTGACAAATATAATCAGAAGTAACGCTTTTAACTTTCGCCAGCGCAAGTCCGAGCTGGAACGGGGCTCCAAGCATTGTACACCATTTTTGACGGTAAGTGCAAACGGAGAAGTGCAAACTTTTTGTTGGAGCATTAAGTGAAGCTTGAAAAAGGCAAAAATATTTTCACGCAAAATCATCTTTAAAACTGGATTTTTCTACAAATGTACAAAGCGCGTTGCAGGTAAGAATACCTGTAATTGTTCTTCTTGTTCGTCGACAGCCAAAACACTAACTGGGTTGCTACTCTTTCAGACAGATAATATATTATAGTTTGCTAACCTCTTTTGCGTTTGCGGTGGCTTGCATGAATTTGCGTGGGTGCAATAGATAGCTCGGGAAACCCAGTTCTGCTATTATTTTAAATACGATCATTTCACCGATGTGATAATGATATGTATGTCGCCTACGTTTGAGAGCAAGAGATCAATTAAACTTTGATATGGAATATGGTAATATTATGGAACTGGCCAGAAAGTCATTTAATAGCTTTTTAGCTTGAAACTTTAGAGGTGGGCATAACATAGAACGTACCTCAAAATTTTATTTCGTCAACTGTCGCGAATATGCTGATATTCGCCACGAAAAAGCTAATGAATTGGTAAAATGTTTTCACGTGACATTTTTTTTGCATATCCGTCATAAATGGGTTACTCGCAGGCGGGACGGAAGTAGTCACATAAATTTTCGATATTCCCCTTACACGTGCCTATTAAACTTTAATTACCACTGGCTGCCCGTCAAGTTGGAATATTTGGAAAAGTTTAAATTGGCATTTTTGCTTTCATAAGTTAAACGACAATCATTTATTTTGTCTGCCAAACGCCAATCATGTTGACAACAAAACATTTTAATGGCAAGAAGCCGCGAAAACACAGTCAATCGCATAAATACTATTTGGACAATTATGAACGTTTCTAAGGAAGGGTGCTCTATGTTTAGTAAACAATTGTTGTTGAGACTACGCCTAAAATTTTATAAAATGGTACGTTTGTACAACATAAAAAGTTATTTAATATTCTATTGAAAGCTCTGCAAAATGAGTGACAATCAAGCATTTTTTTCCGAGTTCGAGGCGTCAGTGCCCACGCAACAAAATGTCGAGACTTGGAATGTTCGAGATTATATATATAAAATATTTCCTTACGACGCCCAAACAGTTGGGCATTTTAGAAACTTGACTTGTCATTACATATGACGTTGAAGCGGATGATGTTCAGCACCATATGATCTGGGAACATGACCTACGTATTCGAAATACCATTTCGAAGTATATGCTTAATTGTTAAGTGATCTTTGACAGGAGCTTTACTGTCTACGAGTTTAATAAAGTGCTCTCTGATTGGAAATATCAAATTAAAACTTGTAAAGTTCAGTACCGATACGTTTTAATGACAAATACAGCCGAACATGATCTCGCAAAATATAATAATATTATTATCACGAGGGAGAAATAATCGAAAAATAACTTTGTAAAGCATCTTATCAGTTTACACCACCACAGTATTCTGCTTGGCCAAAACTTTTTTACGCCAACTTCTTCGGTTTCCGTTCTGCTCCACCTCCTAACAAATTAAAATCCAATTACATTTAACATTCTTTTAAATAATTGAACTGGAAATGTTCATAAGTTTTGCAAATTTTACCCCAAGTCTTCCGAGTGAGCTTTGCGCCTAAGAAATAAAAACCAGCGCCACCCAGAAATGATCCTCCAAAGAATAAGACCCGCTGCCAATTATTGAGGATATTGAGGACCGGGTATACCCAAACACCATTCTGCTTGTACACCCAAGTTATCCAAGCCAAGTAGACGGCCATGAATCCCAGGTTCCTGGTTATGGCAACAGTGCGTTCCGGCTGAGTCTTTGGGGTGGTCAGAAGCTCCAATGCCAACAGTGCCGCTGGACCAGTATGAACACAGTGATTGAGCCAGTTTGGATAGAACTCGTCTGCTTCGATGGGAAACACGAGCTTCCGGTCTATGGCATAGAGGCCCCAGAATGATGACGATACATACTGAAAGTGAAAATAGGGCCAAATATTACTTGAATGTCAATTGACATCTTAATATGTGCATAGTTGTCTACTTTACCATTCCAATTGGGAAGGCCCAGCTGGAGTAAACAGCATCTCGGATCTTTTGCAGTTTTGTCTGCCTCCTAACATCAATTTCGCTTGAGCCACAAACATCATTCACCAGAGCAATAGAATGATATCCCAACTGAAGAATCTACAGAATCCGAATCATTGAATTAGTCGCGGCATCAGTTAAACAAATTTTTGAATACCAAATAAGTGCACATACCACGTCCCAAATTGTCAGGTATTTCCATTTCCCTGGATATTGTCTCATCGACAGGAATACGATGTTGGTCGCCAAATGAGCGGGTATTTCACCACCGTAAATAGGACTAGCATAGAGAGCATATCCAAAGCATGCTACTCCTGACACGTGAACTGCAATTCTTGCTATCTGCAACAAGTTTTCACGTTTTTGAAGTTTTTGCAGTTGTGTTTTGCCACACTGCGTAATTGAATCACATTTGCCACACACGTTACCCATTTTGTATTTTGTCCAAAACTCAAACTTACCAAGCTAAAGCAAAAGGAATACTGAACCTGGATAGTATCACGCATTGTAAATTTTTGGTTTGTCCATTACCTAATTGTGATATTTTAAACCGTTAATTGGGTCAAAGATAACAGCAGTAATGTGATGTTGCTGTCGTTGAAATAGAGGCCAACACAAAATGACAGCTTGAAGCAAAATCGATAAATGATTACAAGTTGTTGTTGAACTCAATCACTTTACAGTGGCCAGTGTTCCATTTACACGTTTTTTGCATGCAAAATAAATGACAAACAAACTTCAATGCAGAGGAATGAAGTTGAGTTGAAATTATTATGGTGGAGAATGTTGTGCCAGATCACCTTGTTTTGCTGAAGCTGACAAATAAACAACTGACTGGATGGAAAAATAACATGATATGTTTTGCATACATTATCCGTATAACCAAATCTGAGCGAATGAATTGAATAGGTCGAGGGTCCAGAGCTCAGATGTGTAATCTCAAAACCACACATCCTGACGTGACAGAATAGATCTGACGAATTTGGCCAGTAACGTTATCGTCATACATAGTGAACATGAAGCTAAACAGTTTCCATGATGATAGCTTACATATCTAAAGTACTGTGATTTTTTTTTCATTTTTGGCATAACCGAAGCAATGAAAACATAAAACACATGAATCATATTAAATGAGATATGCGATGAACTTGAAATAAAATTTTTAGACGGAACACAGAATTTTGCAACACGAGAAGCAAACCACTTACAATATGTTATTATTTTCAATTTCCTTGTATAAAGTATCGGAATTGTTGTAAAACCGCAATCGCCTAGGATTTTCAGCGCTACATATTGTGAAGCTACAAAATTTAAGTAATCTTCTTTGGCTTGGGCGCTTTTGATAGACAGGAACCTCCAGACTCACCATCCTTTCCACCTGTTTCAAAATAAAAAAAATTTGTAAATAACTCCTCTAAATGGATAACCTACTACTCTTATTTGTTTTCACTTACCCCAAATGCATTGAGTAAGTCTTGCTCCCAACATGCAGAAGCCTACTCCAGTAAGAAAACTTCCTCCAAAGAAAACGATACGTTGCCAATTATTAAGAATGTTGAGCACCGGATAAGCCCATTCGCCATTTTGCTTATAGACATAAGTCAACCATGAAATGTAAACAGCCATAAAGCCCAGATTGGCTCTACCGGCAAGACAGCGGTTGGGAACAGTTTTTGGAGTGGTCAGTAGGTCCAAGGCTAATAGCGCAGCGGGGGCAGTATGAACGGCGTGATTGAGCCATGATGGATAAAAGGCATCCACTTCTTTGGGGAAAATTAGTTTCCGGTCAATTGCGTAAAGTCCCCAGAATGAGGTCGTCACAAACTTGAGTAAAAGGGGAAATGTGTTTATATAATTTATGGCAATAAACAATAGCATGATTTTCAAAACAAATATAAAGATGTTTTCTTTTACCAGCCCAAATGGGAACGCCCAACTTGAAAACAGGGCATCTCGATATCTTTGCAATTTTGTTTGCTTGCTTTGGTCCGTTTCACTTGAACCGCAAAAGTCGTTAACCAATCCAATGGAGTGGTATGCCAGTTGAACCACCTGAGTAATAAAAAACATTGTGGTAACTGGAATATCACGTAGGGATTTTTTGGGTTTTTATAAAACTTACAACGTCCCAAACTGTCATATACTTCCACTTTCCAGGATACATGTTCATCGCCTGAAAGAATACATTGGCCGCAATGTGAGCCGGGACGTCTGTATTGTTACCCGGGTGAGCGTACAGGGAGTATCCGAAACATGCCACTCCAGAGGCGTGAATTAAAATTCGGAGAGCCTTCAGCAGCTTTTCATTTTTCTGAAACTTTTCAAGCTGCGCCCTTCCGCATTCACACCTTCCACACACGTTACCCATTTTAAAATTACTTCTGAAGGATGAATACTGAATGAAAGCGAAATGACAACTGAATCTTCATTTTCTCTTTCATTACAAATTGGCCTGATTATTATTTTTTGCTAATTGATTAGCCAATATACGATTTAGTTTTACTTGGACGACAAGAATATGGACAATGCTATGTACAATACATGGGTTAACATGAAATGATAAGTGTATATGGAACTGATAACGCAAGTCGTATGTTGTTTATGGTTGAGTAAAGTCCACTTTCGACCGATACAACATTTGCTGTTTTGCATGATTAATGGAAGATAAACAAACTGCCAAGGGCAAATGGAGGATGGAAATAAATGCATAAGTAAACCAGCATGTTTATATTTAGCATAGCATATTATGTTGCTCTGCTGTGTTATGCATTGCCTTACGATATGAAAATAAGTTGCTGAAATGTATCACTCCAGCTTGTTGAATGGAACATAAAATTGATAGGCTGATTACAAATTAATTATATCAATATTGCTAATGTACGTATATGAACCCAGAAAGATTATTGGTCTCCTTGTCGGCGTAATCAGCAAATATGGGTTGGGGATATTGCGACGGTAATAGCTCCATGTCTTGCCTCGACTGATGTGATGACAAGTTGTGATTCAAACCAATACAAGATGTAGAATTTCCAGAAGCAGCGTATACTTTGTTGCTGCTGTATGTCAGTGTCAGGATATTTTTACTACTTCTTTATTAATAAGCAGCAAAAATATGTAGCGAAACTGCACATGATATTTGCTTTAATAAAATATGTGATGAGAAAAATGTGGTGTGATATTAAATCCATTTCCCCCTTGATTTACGGAAGAAGGCCCTTAGTCAATGAGGTCAAACGTAGCTCATCATAGTTCTTTGGTCCTAGATTTAAAAAAATGTTTAATTGAGTATCAGTAATGAAACGAGCAATGACAAGCATCCTTTATTTCAGATTACCCCATCTCTTCCGAGTAAGCCATTCTCCAAGAAAGTAAAATGCGACTCCAACAAGCAAGCTTCCTCCAAAGAAACCAGTTCTTTCCAAGTTGTTCATAATGTTGAGAATGGGATATACCCAGGAGCCGCTTTGGGTGTAAATCCAGCATGACCACGCTATGTAGACCAACATAAAACTCAAATTCGTCATTATGCCCACAAAGCGTTCTGGATGAATTTTTGGAGTTGTGACCAGTTCCAAGAATAGGAATGCAGCCGGACCGGTATGTACAGCGTGGTTCAGCTAGGGTGGAATGAACTGGTCAACACCTTCCGGAAAGACCAGTTTCCGGTCAAGGGCATAGAGTCCCCAAAATGACGAGGATACAAACTAACAAGTAATCAAACCGATTGGAAATATATCAAGTGATTTTAATTAGGTAACTGTTTAAACTTACCAATCCTATTGGGAACGCCCAACTAGCAAAAAGACCATCTCGAAACTTTTGCAATTTTTTCTGTTTTTCAGGGTCGACTTCGCTAGAGCCGAGAATATCATTTAGTAGCCCAATGCAATGATATGCTAGTTGAAGCACCTAATAAGTTGCACAATTGACCTGGTTTACAGAGGAAATGATTACATAAAATTTTATGTAGTAAGTCAATTTACCACGTCCCAAATTGTTAGAAATTTCCATTTTCCAGGATACTCGTTCAAAGCACGGAAAATTTCATTTTCGGCCAAGTGTTCGGGAACACTGCCACTGTTTCCGGGATGAGCGTATAAAGCAAAGCCAAAGCATGCTACACCCGACGCATGAACTATAATTCTCAAAACTTTTAGGAACTGCTCACGTTTCGGCAATTGACGATTTTTGCGTTCACACTGAAATTTGTCACATTTCAGGACTGCGTTTGCCATTTTATGAACATGCTCTCAGCTGGGAATTCGTAATGAGATGAAATGAATACACCAGTCTTATTACATTCTTTTCCGATTTTGCTATGATGCTTTTTTTCTGCCTGCTTACCTAACCCAAATCTACAAATGCGTATTATCAGTACGCTATCAACAAAGCATACGCTAGAAATTTCATACAAGCGTCACTCTGAGATCCGTTTTAGGTTCAGACTCTATGCAACTGGATTGCCGTAATGTGCTGTAATATATACATATATCATTAACGCATATTGTCAAAATCTATTTCGGCTTGTTCGGCTTTGTTTGCAAAGAAAATTAGCTTTATCTTTGTGGCCACTTCATATTACAGCAGTATGGATTTCTGGTATATGTACTTGGCAACCTGATGGGAATGCTAAATATAGAGATAAGCTTATTACATAAATTTGGCACATCCACTCCACTTATTGCTGTATCCAGTGGCATTCAACACTTGGTGCGAGTGTGGAGAAAATGGGAAAGATGATGTGCTGAAGGATAGAGTGTGTAGCAGCAAGATCATATCCTCACCGTAATGATTACAAAGAAGTGATCGATATTGTTGCGTAAAAATCTCCTGTGTGATAATATGTGGGATACGTCATGCATGTCAAAACATTTCTCGCTTTGTTTGTTTTGGCAATATCATATTTTAACAGAGTCTGGATGACGCATGTTATTCCGCTGCAAAAGGATGTACTGAAACGGTAAATTTTATGGTCGTAAACGTGTTGAATTCCTCTTGATAGTTTATTGTTTTTATACAAATATTCAAAATTTGAGCAACACTATTCAATACGATTATATACAGTGCTAGGATTTGACATTTGGAAGGTGAAAACATTTTGTATTTGTTTCACGGGGAATTTAAGCACCAGCGTTGCCGCCGGGGAAGCGGTTATATGTTACCAATTACATGGGCTGTATCTCAAAAAGTTTCATCTTATAATGATTGATTTTAATTACATGTCGAAAGCAATCACTTACCCATGCGGTAGTATCGTGCCAATGGGCGTAATCTTCACTCTGTAAATTGTTCCTTCTGTACTAGCCCATCTATCTCTCTCACCTTAGAGACTTTTAATCGTGAAGCCAGAATATGCCTCCTGAATTTGTTATTTATTCTGACGTAATTGTATTGAAGCATGATTATAAACCTGCCCGACATATGAGGCTGACAATAATTAAGTATTGATTTTATTTTACACAACAAGTTATGCATGGGTAGCATAATCATGTTATTTTGAAGACATGGGCATCGTACTGGTTTTTTGTACACATGTTCATGGAAACACTGAAATATTTCAAAACATATATTGTTTCTGATTTCAACTCCGTCAACATAATACAAAATACAAACATAACTCAGAATAGTGACACGATATTTGTGAAAATATTTAAACTTGAGATAAAGGAATAAAATAAAATTCTGTGGGCAGAGAAAATTGAAAACTAAAATATGATGGCACTTTACACGGGAATCGTTTTTCAAATATTAGCAATTCCTTTCTGCATTTTCATTTACTCTACGTCATCCGCAAAAGCCTTCCCGCCACCTCAATACACTATTATACCACTCAGAAACTTTCCGATTGACCGATT
Organism: Sinella curviseta; assembly: GCA_004115045.4. NCBI lineage: Eukaryota > Metazoa > Arthropoda > Collembola > Entomobryomorpha > Entomobryidae > Sinella > Sinella curviseta. The sequence goes on from CM023203.3 coordinate 11,800,900, forward strand.
TCTGCATGACGACCAGAAACGTGTAAATGGTGCAATCAAAGATCAACTGGTCAGACCGTCTGCATTACGTAATGCTCACAGGAACATTTCCGACATTTTGAAAATATTCGAGCGACAACATTGCCACATTTCCATTGACAACTTTGAAAATATAGACATTGGCAGCTATGGTGTTCCTGCTTTCCTAAGAGCACCCGAATTGTCAGTTTTCGACTACAATTCCGCTCCGTTCAACAATTTACGATACTCTCTAATGTGGACCCCTTCGGGCTATTTTAAACCTAACAGTAGTGCGAAAGATGGAAACAATTTCAAGATCAATTGTCACTTGTCCAAATACCTTGGCGGGATTTTATTGAAAGGTGATTCCATGTACATAATTGACAATCTGTGTGTTGAAATCAACATGTTGGACTACTCGGTACAGACAAAGTCGTGGAACTGCCAGCTACAGATCTCATTGATGGCTCCTCCGCTTGTCTTGAAGAGAATGCGATACCCATATGCATTCTATAACGACCAACACAAGAAGAATTTGGAGCACCAGTTCGAGTCAAAATCAACCGTAATTCCAAACGTGCACATATTTGTGCATGAAAAGCTTGACGGGCTGATCCAGGAGAGTATTAAATGGATCATCAATTCTTATTCAAATCGATACGAATTTGATGCCGTTGTGGAAACGGAAAGATTTCTGGTCATCCTCGGCACAAACTCCACGTCATCCGTCAGTCGAATACAGATGGAATCGTTCATACAGTTCATGCCACTTAAGTTTTCAGAAATTCTACCAGCTTTAGGACGGTACTCTGAGACGAGTCAGAGAATCTGGAAACTCCAAGTGGACCAGACATTAGGATTATTGGGTTATATGACACAATTTTATAACAAAATGAAAAACTGCGAGCATCAAGGTTTCAAAGTATATCCGAAGGCCAGCATTTCTCAGACCAGCGACATATTTGCAAGTGGAATTGCATCAACATTGTTTGAGATGATTTCCAACTCTTCTGTTAATTTTTGGGGAGATAGGTCAGTGTCGTGCAGGGATGGGGTAGCATCATCTGGTCGAGTGTCTTCAAAGTGGGACGTCCAAATGAAGGTGACTTCTGTCCCGAATGAAATATCCTACACGATGCATCTTTCGTACAAAGAATACCTCAACAATATGGTTTTCGTAAGTTGCGGGAGCGCCAGAGGAGAGAAATCGGTGGGAATGAATGAGCTGCTTCGCGTATATGACTCGAGCATTTGGTTTGGTGTTATGATTGCATCAGTAATCATGTCCGAGGTACAGTGGCAGATATCTCAACAGATTTCTCGGTTCATGCATTTGATAAGCTTAGTCAAAATGTTCCTTGAGCAAGGAGACCCATTTCACTTGAAATCCTTAAACAATATTCATTTGCGACCCATGATACTAGCTGCGCTTCTATTGGGAACTGTTGTAAGCAACGGCTACAAAAACGACAATGTATACAATATGATCGCTCCAAGGAATTTGATTCCATACACAAAATTTTCGGAACTGGTTCAAGACAACTTCACTATATTTGTGAGGCCGATGGATATTTATATTCACATAAATGCACACACACTGAATTCAAGTAGGGCAACATTAATAGAGTGGACCAGCCGTATTTTCCAGCGTTCTCCTCACAAACTAACTCCAATTGTTAAATCCATGACAAATTTTTGGGCCGTATCAGAAGTGCAAAGGTGGAGGGAATTTGTTTGCCCAAAAGGCAAGAGGAATTGCAGTTTCAGCTATTTGGAAAATCATTCTTCTCTCCACGTAAAATCTCTAAGCATCTTTAATCGAACCATTCTGGAAAATCAACTGAAATGGCTGCAGAAATATAATTCGGCCGGAGAGCAAGTTATACCTGAATTACTTGCGGCACAGGAGCATGCCTTATGGAAACACTTGCAGGACTGTAACAAATCCGCCCTTCTACTTCCTAAGCACATTGCCAATGACTACGCTCACAGATTGTTTCAAATGCATCCTACTTACTTTATTAATATCGGCAAGGAAGAATACGCAAATATTTCCATTGGCTTTCAATTATTTGGTACGTTTCATCCCAATGTTTTGAAAAGGATTAGAGGATTTATTTCGTCCGGAATTTGGCAGCGATGGTCCCGCCTAATGCGCGAGATGACAAGTTTTACTCCGCTTTTAAAAGACACGACGTTGAAGAGGCCAGATATGCAAGGGAACATTTCCATTATATTTTTAGTTTTATTCTACGGAATTATTGTGTCAATCAGTTGCTTAGTGGCTGAGAATGTTTTTACGATTTATGAATGTGTTTCCGATTTAGGCAGAAAAACATTTATGATTATATCGTCATGGCTGGAAATGATTGATACTATCAAGGTAAAGTCATCGCCGACGGAAGTGTTTCGCTACTAATGTTTATACTCATTCTAGCAACACAATTTCTGAACAATCCATTCTGTACACATCAACTTTGTTTGTGGTCTCCTTGTATTCTGATCTGTGTTTGTATTTTACTTCGAATAAAATTAAAGATTTCATATTTGTAAGTCACGTTGAGCATTAGCTTATCAATTATTGAACCATTTAATCAGTTTCTTAACCGTTTATTATTCGTTCAAAAGTAGAATCTGCATGTCATTGCCAGTACTTGCTCACAAACCCATCACCATCCAAATCCACGTCACTCGTCAACAAAACACAAACTCATTTCTGGACACGATACTGTTGATAAGTTCACCATCATCGGTCATATCACGGCATCAACATATGCTGCACATTTTTTTACATTGAAGCAAGTGATGAAGCACTGTAAAGAAAACATTACCAAATGAGCCCGTCTGAACTTGTAATTGCCTTTATCTGTATTTCTGCCACTGGTGGTTTCATCAGTGATTGTGCAACACGTCGTGTAATAATGTAACGTTCCTATAATATTGATTAAGGTTTTTTAGAATATATCTTTTTTATCTGAAACTTCGTAATTTCTCCAACAGCCTACTTGCTCCACTGTAAGTGCTCGGTTGTAATATAAATGAGGACTCCGAGTGGAATGCCCAACCTCATAATTGTATCCCAAGTTGAATTAAAATATGAAATGAAGCCATAATAACTAGCAATCCGTAAGCATTATTACATTTATGCACATCAGGATACTGTCGCTAATCGAGTATTGATTTCGTTGCTAAACTCCATCGAAATTATTTTTCGATCCGCAGAATTATTTCTTTTGGACAGAAGGAGAATCCTGCCTAATGCTTTAGGAACATGTCTTAAAGAGTATCCTTTGCGGCACAGCCCAGTTTATCCTCAAAGCACTCTTTTTTAAGATACGTTGCTATACATCATATGCGGCAATATAGTTATTTATTAACCTTTGATATTAAGCGGATTATAACAAGTTATTGTCAGGAAATTGAGTTGAGAAAAAATCTAAAAATCTCAAAACAGAAATCGATGTCACTAATAATGTACAGCATGGTACAAATATTGCCAATCTATTTCTGCATTTGTATTTTCTTCACGTCCGTCGCAAAAATCTCCCCTCCACCCCACTATACCATTGTCCCACTACGAAATTTTCCAATTAACCCATTGTTGTATGATGGTCAGAAAAACACCTATGGTCCAATGAAAGACAAGTTGGTTCTTCAGTCTGACGTACGTGACGTCTGCTTTACCATTGGCCGTTTATTGAAAGTCTTCGAAAGACGACACTGTCACATTTCAATTGACAACTTCGACAATGTAGACATCGACGCAGCAGATATCCCGATTTCAATCAGAAGACCAGAGTTAGCAATATTTGACTACATTTCGGCTCCGTCCAAACTCATGCGACACAATATCTTATGGACTCCATTTGGCTATCAAAATCACAATGACAGTGGTGTGAAGAACGGAACCAGCTACAAAATAAACTGCCTCCTGTCCAAGTACTTTGGAGGGATTTTACTAACTGGAGGATACTCTGAAATAATTGATAGTATCTGTGTTGAAACCGATATGATGAACTACGCGATCGGGACAAAGACGTGGAACTGTCGGCTGCAGATTTCAATGTCGGCTCCTTCACTTATATGGAAGAGTGTGGGATATCCACTTTATTTTTATAGTGACAAACACAAAATGAATTTGAATCCATTCCACGGTGCAAGACCAACCATTATTCCGAGTATACATATATTTGGTTATGACAAGATTGACCAGATGACAAATGATGGTCTTGACATGGTGGTTAACTCATATTTCAACAGGTAAACATTTACATTTGTTTCAGCTATAAAATGTCTAAAATTGTACATCAATATACTATGTCGTACAACATTTACATTTTACAGATACGAATTTGATGCTGTCGTAGAAACCGTACGCTTTCTGGTAATCTTCGGCCCAAACGGTAAAGTATCCGCCAGTCAAATGTTGATTAACTCGGAAATATCATTCACGCCAATTACGCTCTCTGACATGATCGCAAACTTGGATATATATAATGAGTCAAACCAAAGAACATGGGAATTAGAGGTGGACCAGAAGTTAGGATTTCTGAAATATATGATTCAATTTTATGATAAAATGAAAACGTGCAAACATCAAGGATTAACTGTTTATCCCAAGGAAAGTACTTTTCAATCCCGTGATATATTTGCCAGTGGAGTTTCCGCAACACTGTTTCAGATGATTTCAAATGCTTCGGTAAATTTTTGGGGTGATAGGTCAATGTCGTGTCAGGATGGTGCAGCGTTTTCAGGTCGAGCGTCTTCGAATTGGGACCTCAAAATGAAGGCGACCTCTGTCCCGAACGACATTTCGTATACGATGCGTCTTTCGTATAAGGAATATCTAAATAATTTAGTTTTTATAAGTTGTGGAACTGCCAGAGGAAAGGCTTCACTGGGAATGCAAGAGCTCCTTCGAGTGTATGACTCGAGTATTTGGTTTGGTATTCTGATAGTATCAGCGATCCTAGTGGAGTTTCATTGGAAAATTTCTCAAAAAGTTTCACGGTTGGTTAACGTATTCAGTGTTGTCAAAGTTTTGGTGGAACAAGGTGATACATTTAACTCGTCATCTGCTTACAATATTCATCTTAGGCCAACAATCTCGGTTGTGCTTCTAGTCGGAATTGTCCTCAGCAACGGTTACAAAAATAGTAACGTCTATAACATGATATCACCAAGAGTTTTGATTCCTTACACGAAATTTGCAGAACTAATTGCGGACAACTTTACCGCTTACGTTAGACCGATGGACATCGACATTTACATACATTCACGAACTTTGAACTCAAGTACGGCAAAATTGGTGAATTGGACCAGTCATATCTTCCAGCGTTCTCCTCACATACTTACCACAATTGGAAGATCCGGAACCAGCTTTTACGCCGTGTCAGAAGTGCAAAGGTGGAGGGAATTTGTTTGCCCAATAGACTTGATGCAGAAATGCGGTTTCAGCTATTTGGAAAATCATTCTTCTCTCCATGTAAAATCTCTAAGCATCTTTAATCGAACCATTCTAGACAATCAACGGAAAGGGCTCCAGAAACATAATTCGGCCGGAGAGCAAGTTCTACCTGAATTACTTGCGGCACAGGAGCATGCCTTATGGGAACACTTCCAAGAGTGTAACAAATCCGCTCTTCTACTCCCTACGCACATTGCCAATGACTACGCTCAACGATTGTTTCATGCTCATCCTAATTATTTTATTAATATCGGCAAGGAACAATACGCTAAAATTTCCATTGGCTTTCAATTATTTGGAGTGGTTCATCCCAATGTTTTGAAAAGGATTCGAGGATTTATTTCGTCCGGAATTTGGGAGCGATGGTCCATTCTGATGCGTGACATTTCAAGTTTCGCGCCACTTCTGAAAGACACGACGTTGAAGAAGCCCAACATGCACGGAAATATTTCGATTATATTTTCAGTTTTATTCTACGGAATTTTTGCAGCGGCCGGTAGCTTTGTACTTGAGAATGCATTGAGGATTTGTGAATATGTTCTCCATTTGTGTAGGAAGGCATTTAGGGGTATCTTGCGGATGCAAGCGATTGTTATAAACAGGGTAATGTCAAGGTCAACGCCCGTGTTTAGGTATTGATGATGATCAGTTGAGCACTGTGCATTTGTCCTCCAAGAATTTTGATATTTCTGTGACAGCATCTAAAGAAAATAATGTTTTCATATTAAAAACTAGGACCGGAAACATTTGAGTGTGCAATTAGTATCTAAGGGATTCAAGCGCTAGATATACCGCAAACGAAATATCTGATTTTGTGGCAATTAACTGCATCGGACGAATTTGTCGCTGCAAAATATTCATGCTCGTGATATCGTGCGAAGTAAAGTACTATCCGTTTCCAAAATACTGGCTTGAAACCAGTTATATATTTAAAGGCGTCTAGCACACCAATTTTAAGCTCTGCTAAGTAAAGATATATATGATTATTGCGGACATTTACCTAATGGTTGTGTATGAACTAAAATGAATGTGAAACATTTTTTATGAACATGTTATTAGTACATATGTGGTTATGCCAAATTATCGGCATATGCACACTAGTCCTGCTACTGCTTTTAATCGACAATGGATATTGAAATTTCACGAATTATCCCTGCAACTAACTGTTCATTTTGGTAGGAAAAGAGAAAATCCATTTGGTATTAGTGTAATATATACGCATGGTGAAGTACGCGTCACAACAAATAGCTCGCCAATTCCTGAACATACAATTTTGGAATATGAATTCCTATTAGTCAAAAGACGGAATAAGTTTCACTTGAGTTTGTTGCACATGTCAAAACACAGACTATTTATGTCTAGAAATAGTTCCGAGTTAAACAGAACGGGAAACTGTCTCTAGCGCTGTTGGGTTTACAGGAACTAACTAGGTACAATTTTGAAGTGTAAGTCGAGTTGGCGAAAATCAAATATTGAATTTAGGGCAACTTTGAACGTAGAATCCGAATATGAAGTCAGTTTGGTGTAAAATTCACTTTTGAGATTATACTGTATGTCTGTCCGTCTGTACACTAGAATTTGAAGCGTATATTTTTGAGCTAAAATATATCGGATTTAAACAAATCGAATGCGTAGAATCCAAAAATGTTGAGCATTTTTGTACATAGTGAATACTTTGGAAGTTAGAGAAACTAACTTTTAAAGTAATCACCATATGTCAATTCGGATTTCATATTTGAAATCTACGCCAAAAATATGGTATTTTCCAATATATAGTCTTACTAAAGTTGTAATTTTTAATGCTGCTTATTTTCAAGCGCTACTTTCATACATCAGTTTTACAGCAAATAAAGTATATATTCGGATTCCTCGCATAAAGTTGGCTTAAAATCGATACTTTGTTTTGCTGAACTCGGCTTACACTTCAAAAGTGTACCTAGTAAGATGCATTTCCTTACAAATAACCACGTTGATATGTTAGTTATTTTGAACCTTATTTTTGTCTACTCCAGTACATCCAAAGATATTTCCCATCCAATGCAATATGCTATTATACCATTGAGAAAATTCCCCGTTCATCAATTTATCTATGACAGTCAACGGAAAATATATGGTCGGATTAAAGAAGAATTGCTTTCCTCGACAGCAGCGACAGATGAACTCTTTAGTGCTGCTCTGGTTCTGCAAGTATTTGAGGGAGAACATTGCCACATTTCCATTGACAACTTTGAAAATGTAAACGTCGAACCCATAAATATCCCAGTTATTAGGGAAAAGAGTAGTAAAAAGCGTTGTCAATCCTACGAATAAGGTCATGAAATTGTGTAAATGCACGCGAGAAGCGTAACGTTCAGGACCAGCGTGCATTCATCTCGCGTCAAGCAGTCAGCAGTTTAGTTCGTCAGCTAAATTATCGTCAAGTTAGGTAGCAAAGTCAATTAGCAAAACCCAAGTCAAAATTGTTAATTGTTGTACATTAAAGTTAATAAAAGCCTTGTTATTATTGTTGTCAATATTCATTCGTCTCGTTCTCGTCTCATTCCATCATTTTTACGTGCACTGGCCAAGAACCGGAGATTGTTCCAAGTTTACGATCACCACCCGCAAGTTACCAGATTCAGAGTCTATTTGGAACAGTTGTCGACACAAGCACCGTCATTCTGTTCTCGAAATAGTGGAGGCCCTTAGCTCACCAGTGACGAACAATGGCGTTGGAAATCGCAAAAGCAAAGTACGAGACCAGGAAGAAGGCGTTTGAGGACAGCTGTGCGGAGGCTACAAAAGGACTGGAAGAGGACGTCCCCAACATCAAGACACTGAAGGGAGTCTACACCAGGATCAAGCGCAGCTACGAAAGGGTCCTCTCTGCCAATGACAGCTACCTCGACCTCCTCTTGAAGGCGATACCGCTGCCTAAAGATGACCTCCAGAAAGTCGAAGACGAGCAAATGGATATTGTTCAAGCAGCTGACATCGTCTTATTGGAATTGGAAGAACTTCTTGGGAAGGACAAGCCACCTCTGGAAGCAGCTGATGATGACGCTGGTTCTTCCGCAAGTCAGAGAGGAGCACACATTCACCGCTTTCCCAAGTTGGAGCTACCTAAGTTTGGGGGAGAAGCACGAGACTGGTTGCAGTTTTGGAGTTCTTTCCAGACGATCGACGATGACGACTCCATGGCTGCGACGATGAAGTTCCAGTACCTGAAAAACTGCATGATACCGGGATCCCTTGCTCAAGAATTAGTCTCAAGTTACCCTGTTACGGCTAATAATTATCCAAAGGTGATCCAGAGCCTGAATGAAAGATTTGGACGGGAAGACATGCTAGTTGAAGTCTACGTCAGGGATCTGATTGGTCTAATTCTGGAAAACGCTCACAACAAGTCGACCTCAAGTTTTTCTTCTCTATTTGTCCGTTTGTCGTCTCAACTGCGTGCACTTGCCTCCCTTGGAGTAACCACCGACAAGTGCGCTGCGATACTGTATCCTATGGTGGAATCAGCGCTGCCAGAAGAAATCTTCGTCGCGTGGGAAAGGAATAGGCATCACTCTTCTGTCGTCGCTGATGGAGTCAAGCAAACAAGTGAAGCTCATCTGGAAAAGCTTATGGAATTCCTCAAGTACGAAGTGGAAGGCTCAGAACGCATTCGTCTTGCAAGGCAACCCTTCTCAACTTCACAACTGTCAATCAAGCAAGACAAACAAGAAAAGTTCAAGCCCAAGTCGAATATCGCTACAGCTGCCAATCTGGTTACGACGGAAGTGAAGCCAAACTCCGGATGTGTGTTCTGTGGAGGTAAGCACTCAAGCGACAAGTGCTGTAAAGCCGTCTCAATGTCACTGGAGGAAAGGAGAAAACTGGTACAGGAGTCTCGACGCTGTTACGCTTGCCTGAAAGGAGGGCATAGTGCCAAAAAATGTCGTGAAGCTATCCGGTGCGTTTTGTGTGGAAGGAAGCACTTCGCCATTCTTTGCCCGGAAATTGGAGCAGTAGCAGAGAATAAAAAGAAGACTGATGACCAAGACAAGAAATCGGACGGAGGTTCATCGCACGGATACTGTAACCAGCTGACTTCACAAGACGTTATTCTCCAGACTGTTCTCGTTAAAGTTTTTGGCGACAAGAAAACCAAAACTGTTCGTGTCTTGTTTGATAATGGCTCACAGACGTCCTACATCCTTCAGAAGACCGCCAAGGAATTAGGACTGAAGAAAACTGGCGAAAAGGAAGTTGTTCATATCTTGTTTGGAGGAGCACGGACGGAGCCGAAGAAACACGCATGTTACAAGATCCAAGTTTCGGACATGTCGTCAACTTTCTCCTGTGATATGTCTGTCCAGGATTCTGCCTCGATTTGTGGGAAGATCGGTAACCTGCCACGTGGAAATTGGCAGGAAGAGCTGAAGCAAAATGGAATTCAACTTTACGACAGTCAACATGGAGGATCCTCAGAGATTGAAATGCTCATCGGATCTGACTTTTACGCCAAGTTGCTGACTGGAAATAAAATAGAGCTGTCGTCTGGACCCGTGGCACTAGAAACAAAACTTGGATGGACCATCAGTGGAAAGTTTACTGAAGCGGATAAAGGAGACAGTACAGCGACCGTATGTCTTATCACGTTCGAGATGCGACAATACAAGAACTATGGAATCTCGACGTTATCGGTATCCACGATCCAATGAAAGAGAAAAACAAGCACGAGTTAGCTGAGGCAGCCATGCAGCACTTCAAGAAAACAGTTAAAAGAAAAGACGATGGTCGCTATGTAGTCAAGCTACCCTGGATAGAAGGACACCAGCCAATTCCTAGCTACCGTTTTATTGCGGAAAAGAAGCTTCAGTCTACAACAGCCAGCCTAAAGAAAAAAGGAGTACTACAAGCTTATCATGGAGTTTTTTCGTCGTGGGAAGAAGAAGGAGTGATTGAGCGTGTAATGCAAGGAACTGGACACTACCTAAACCATCATGGAGTACTCAAGCCAGACAGTCAAACTACTCCAGTACGTCCAGTTTTCAACGCTTCTTTCAAGACAAAAGAAAATCCCTCGCTGAATGATTGTCTCGAGATTGGCCCAAATCTTCTGGAAGAGATTCCTGATATTGTTACCGGATTCCGTACTGGCCTTGTTGGAATCACCTCGGACATAAGAAAAGCTTTCCTACAAATTGAAATTGCCGAAGAGGATAGAGATGTTGTACGTTGTTTGTGGTACAAAGATGGCAGTTTCACTCAAGTTCAGGATTTTCGTCATTGTCGTGTAGTCTTTGGAGTCTCCTCAAGTCCATTCCTGTTAGCGGCTGTTTTGGATCATCATTTGAGTAATTGTGAAGAAAAGTTCCTAGCCACCGCTACAATTCTCAAGAAAGGATTTTACGTGGATAACTGTGTCGTTTCGTTATCATCAATTGAAGACGCTCTGAAGTTCAAGGAAGAAGCGACAAAGCTACTAGCATCATGTCAAATGGACCTACGCTGCTGGGAAATTGGATCATCATCAGACGAAAAACAAGTTCCTGTTCTCGGTCTCAACTGGAATTTAAAGACTGACTTTCTGACCTGTGATTTACGCGGAACTTTCAAGAAGATTGACGATGGACCTACGACAAGAAGGAAGATTCTATCTGTAGCACATTCACTTTTCGACCCTGTTGGAATGACTTGCGCATTCACGATTATCCCGAAGATGTTATTACAATCATCGTACAAGTTGAAAGCTGGCTGGGATACTGAGCTCCCTGGAGATATTGACCAAAAGTTCAAGGCTTGGTGTCATCAGCTGGAAGATGTGGCATTACTCAGGATTCCCAGATGTTTAGCAAAAAATCAAGACAGAAAAACGTGGTCGTTACACCTATTTCAAGATGCTTCCAGTTCTGCTTACGCAACGTGTGCCTATTTGAGGAGTGGTACTCCCGGACAAGTTGAAGTTCAATTGGTAATGGCTCGTTCTCGTGTTGCCCCCATGAAGGATTCGACTATCCCACGGTTGGAACTAATTGGATGTTTGTGTGGGGCTCGTCTTGCTGATAAACTCAAGAAAATGCTGAACTTCCCGAATATTCCAGTGACTTACTGGACGGATTCTACTACGGCGCTTGCTTGGATCAAAGGGGATAAGAATTGGTCAGTCTTTGTTTCCGGTCGAGTCAAGGAAATCCGACAGCTTGGCAATGTGGAGGACTGGAGACATGTTCCAGGTAAAGTTAACCCAGCTGACATTCCTTCACGTGGAGCCAGCATTCGTTACTTAGTGGATATCGCATGGTGGGAGGGACCATCTTGGCTAAAACAGGAACCTCAATTTTGGCCATCTAACCCAACAACAATCAACAAGGAAGAAGTGGATATGGAGTTAAAGAAAAGTATCGTTTGTCACGTGAATGTTAACCAGTGCGATATTTTAGCCAGACTCAACAAGTTTTCCAGTTACTACAAGATGATTCGTGTTGTTGTCTACGTGCGTCGTTTTATCCGATGGATTTCCAACAAGAAGCGAGAAGAAATGACAACCGGATGGATTTATTTTGAAGAATTTAAGAAGGCGGAAGAAAAAGTCATTTTTCTCATTCAATCTGTCAATTTCGAAGGAGTTCGGGACATAAAGTTGAAGAATTTACAAGTTTATGAAGATTCAGTTGGACTTATCCGCTTGAAGACACGACTGTTCCCGGGGGAAGGAGGAGAGTTCTCATGTCCAATCGTACTTCCAAGTAAAGATGCTACTGTGTACAAATTGATCTGGACGGAACATATTATGTCATGTCATTCCGGAACTCAGTTGTTACAAACACGACTGACACAAAAATATTGGATTCTACATAGTCGTCGCACTATCCGTAGTGTCATTAAGACGTGTGCCAAGTGTAGAAGATTTCGTGCTCAACCTATACAAGTTCCAGAAGGACCCCTTCCCAAAGATAGGATTCGCGTTGGACCAGCTTTTGGAGTAACAGGAGTGGATATGGCGGGCCCCTTGATGACAAAAGGAAAGAAAAAAGTGTGGATAGCTATTTTCACTTGTGCTACGTACCGTGCTATACACTTGGAGCTGTGTTCTAGTCTGTCAACGGAAACTTTCATCGCGGCATTACGACGGTTCGTTGCAAGACGTGGGAGACCATGCGTTATCTACTCTGACAACGGACTCAATTTTGTGGGCTGCAGAAATCTCCTGAAGAAGCTGGACTGGAAGGAGGTTGTCAACATTACAACCATCCAAGAGATAAAATGGAAGTTTAACCCTCCAACTGCCTGTTGGTGGGGTGGATTTTGGGAAAGGATGATCGGAATCGTGAAGCAACTGCTTCGTTCCGTTCTCGGTTCATCCAGAGTCACTAACGAGGAGCTGGTCACACTACTTTGTGATGTGGAATCAGTTGTCAACAGTCGTCCCTTGACCTACGTTAGCGAACAGGATGATGACTTGGTTCCACTTACACCCAGCAAGTTTCTCAGCCACTGTGCCGTCGGAAGCATACCTGATGTGGATCAAATCGACCGTAGTCATCTTGTCGCAAGTTACCGTAACATGCAGTCCTGTCGAGATGAGATGAGGAATAGATTCCAAAAGGAGTACCTTGCCATGCTCATTTCCAATGGCAAGTCGAAGAAAGGATGTCGTACCGTGAAAGTGGGAGATGTCATGTTGATTGGAAGCGACAATCAAAAAAGAATTCATTGGCCCATGGGGATCGTTGTGGAAGTGGTTCCTGGAGCAGACAAGGAAGTTCGCCTAGTGAAAGTGAAGACAGCAAACGGGATGTTCCTGAGACCCGTGCAACGCCTTTATCCTTTGGAGATATGCAGCAATGAAGACTAGCTTTTTTCAATTAAAAGTGTAAAATTTTAAGTTTGTATTGTAGAGTGAAAAGGATAAATTTTAATTAATGTAATTAAATTAATATTTTGTGGGAGTATATTAGGGAAAAGAGTAGTAAAAAGCGTTGTCAATCCTACGAATAAGGTCATGAAATTGTGTAAATGCACGCGAGAAGCGTAACGTTCAGGACCAGCGTGCATTCATCTCGCGTCAAGCAGTCAGCAGTTTAGTTCGTCAGCTAAATTATCGTCAAGTTAGGTAGCAAAGTCAATTAGCAAAACCCAAGTCAAAATTGTTAATTGTTGTACATTAAAGTTAATAAAAGCCTTGTTATTATTGTTGTCAATATTCATTCGTCTCGTTCTCGTCTCATTCCATCATTTTTACGTGCACTGGCCAAGAACCGGAGATTGTTCCAAGTTTACGATCACCACCCGCAAGTTACCAGATTCAGAGTCTATTTGGAACAGTTGTAGACACAAGCACCGTCATTCTGTTCTCGAAACCAGTTGTACTTCGAAGACCGGAGTTGTCGATAATGAACAATACTGCCGCTGCAAAGAAATGGAATCGGCATATCCCAATATGGACACCTTTCGATTATTTCCACGACAACGCGTACGTAAATAATACCGGTAATAGCCCACTGAGTTGTCCCTTGTCCAAGTATTTCGGAGGAATTATACTGAAAGATGGACATACGAAACTAATTGACAGTTGGTGCGTTGAAGTCAACATTGAGGACTACTCGGTCAAGGCTAAGACGTGGAATTGTCGTGTGCAGATTTCACTTCAAGCTCCCCTGCTGACTTTAAGGAGTATCAAATATCCATTCTCTTTTTACAGGGACGCGCTACAAAGAGCGTTGAAGCCATACTTTGTCCATCGGCCAACAATTGTCCCTAATATACACATATTCGCATTCAAACATCTTGACAAGGTCGCCAAAGACAATCTTGCAAAATTCATCAACTCTGATGATAACAGGTTTGTGCCACCAGGATTGTTTTCTTGTTGAGATTTAATTCGCGTACCCAACAAGATCCCAAACTAGTAGAAAAACTAGTCGAGATAAGCTAACAGAACCAAGAAGAGCTTCAGCTTCACCGGAAAAGGAAACTGCACAACAAGCGGAAGGCGTACAACAAAATACAAACAAGCGGCTAAGAATGGACGTTTTTACAAACCCTGCCGTCGTTACTCGGAATGACATGGACACGGAATGACTAAAGGTGGGAAGACGTTATAATTTTGAGATTGCTCATCAAAATATGAGATCTCTCCGAAACAAGTATCACCATATTGTAAAAACAATTGCAAATGAAAATGTTGACGTTATATGTCTAACTGAAACGTGGTTACATCCCACAGATGTTGTCCCAATACCAAATGGATATAAAATGTATAGAACTGACCGTAATGACAAAACAGGCGGAGGTGTTGCAATTCTGTGCAAAAGTGAACTCAAAACTAAAGAATTGATAATAACGAGGCATAAGTGGAAGGAACCTTCGAGTATTGAGGTGTTAGGTGTAAATGTGCAGTTTCAAATGAACAAGTCAATTGACATTTTGTGCATATATCGCACAAAACACTATAAAAATGACATTGACAATATTGACAAGGTAATGCAAGCTTTTAGTTCCAGTGAAAAGGCGTGTTTTATATTAGGAGACTTTAATATAAATGTTAAGGTAAAAAGTCCGGCAGCAGAGCTATTGCTAGCGGCAAGTGACAGAAATCTTTTTGTACAAACAGTGTTGGAAGCCACTCGTGGAGACAATATAATTGATTTGGTATTCGTAAAACAATTAAAAAATATAATGTGTACGACATCAGTATGTGACAAACAAATATCAGATCATTATATGCAAATAGTCAAAGTGTCCGTCCAAATTTCCCGTAGTCGACAAAAGAGAATCAATTTCAAGGATTATAAAAATGCAGACTGGAAGGCGATATTAAACCATTTCGTACAGACAGAGAATGAATATGTTAGTATATCGGACTGTGAATTACTTGCGATAAAATTGACTGAATCGTTATCAAATATGGAAGCTGCAGTACCAACGAAATCATTCCTGGCAAAAACAGGCTACCCAGATTTGAAGCTATCAAAAAAGTCCAGAAGACTTACGGCTATCCGAAATTTTCATTTAAAAATGCACAAGTGCACGAACGATCAGTGGCACAAAAACAAGATAAAGGTGTATGACAAATTAATTCGAAAGAATACAAGTGAGGACTACAAAGAGGCAATACAAGAGCGTGTGTCAAGTTTCGGGTTTTGGAGGACATTTAATCAGGATCTAAAATTAAATTTTAAAAGGGAAGCAGAACCAAACGCGACTCTAGACACAGATGCAATAAATGAATATTATTGTACGATGGGATTTACACCGAATGCGTCGGTGGAAAACACACTTGATGAACGCATAAAAGCGACAAATGACGTGAATATGTTTAGCGTAGCCAACGTCACACAGTCGGAAATGTTTTTAGCTTGGAGAGAATTAAGAAAAAAGTTGAGTAAAAAATGTGACACAACGGGGGTTTCCAAATTTTTTCTTGACAAGTTAATTGGGTTGCCAGCTATGCAAAACATTTTACTTCACTTTGTAAATGTGTCGTTTTGAGAAGGGATAGTACCTACCAACCTTAAAACTGCAAGAGTAGTGCCCATTCCTAAAGTAGACAACGCTAAGGAAGCTACCCAATTTAGACCCATATCATTAACGGCTAACTTATTGCTATTGCTGGAAAAAATATTCCACCTGAGATTGGTTAACTTTTTGGACGAAAAGAAGGTTTTAACAACATCACAATTTGGGTGCAGAAAGCACCATTCTACGGAAATGGCTATACTAGCAACAACAGACATTATCATGAAAACGATTGATACAGGATGGGTGGCAGTTTTGGTGTCTATCGACTTACGGAAAGCATTTGACTCGATTAACAGGGAGAAACTATTAACGAAGTTAAGAGAAAAGTACGGAATCTCTGATTTTTGGCTAAGGGAGTATTTACGTGAAAGAAAGCAATTTGTAGAATTCAATAATATGCAGTCTTCAATAAAGAATACGCTTATCGGAATTCCTGCCGGAAGTGTGTTGGGTGGAACTCTATTCGCGTTATATTTAAATGATTTGCCTCAGGCAGCGAAAAATAGTATAACTGTAATGTTTGTGGACGATTCCAATTTTGTTTTTTGTGGAGCACCTGGTGATCTCGACAGAATTGAGCAACATATAAACGATGATATGAGAGCCATATGCGAGTATTTCAATGAAAATGGCCTAGTCATAAACAGTGACAAAACAAAAATGCTGACAATAAGTTCAAGGAAAAAGAAAAAGATTCTGGAAAATTTTTCCTTTGAAATTGGGGGACATGTAATTAGAAATGCAGGATCATTAAAGTGCTTAGGTATCACTTTCGACAGCACTCTCTCTTGGCACAATCACATTAATTCAATAACCAGAATATGTTTTATCAGAATCAGAACATTGTACTCAATTCGGAAATATTTAGCCAAGGAACAAATAAAGCAATTATCGCAGTGTTTTGTGTTGTCAATAGTGGACTACATGATTCAAGTGTATGGAGTTGCAAGCAAAGTATATCTGAAATGTGTAGATAAAGTGGTTCGTAGTATTGCCAGACTGACATTAAACAGAAAAAAATTTGACCCTGTGGCTGAAGACCTATATTGAGATCTGGGGTGGCTGCTACCAAGTGATGCCTGTGTTTACAAGGCATTATGTTGTACGTACAAGATCGGCAAACTAAATACAGTTGATTATTTTTCTGATTACTTCAGGAAATCAGGATCGGAGAGAAGAGATGATATGATCTCTAACTTTAAACCGAAGACTGAAATTGGACGGAAAGTGTTTCAACATAGGGCGACAGTTTTGTGGAATGAATTGCCGTCCGAGGTAAAAAGGGCGGAGTCATACAGGGTGTTCAAAAATAAATTAAAGGAAGTTATGATTAGCAAAATTTGTGAAACTAAAAATTTTTCAATTATGTGAGTATGTAGAATTGTGGTTTAAAATGTTTTGGGTATAAGTTGTTCTTATATATGTTGTCAATTAATGTTTTTAAAATGTATTTTTACAAAAGAGATTGTTATTTCTTTTTTAAATAGCCAACGTAACAGCTTGCGTGCAAGGGGTTTGGCTATAAAATTATGTATGAAATGAAATGGACATGATAATAAAGCCAATATAATAATAATAATAATAATAATAATAATAATAATAATAATAATAATCTACGCCAAAAATATGGTATTTTCCAATATATAGTCTTACTAAAGTTGTAATTTTTAATGCTGCTTATTTTCAAGCGCTACTTTCATACATCAGTTTTACAGCAAATAAAGTATATATTCGGATTCCTCGCATAAAGGTGGCTTAAAATCGATACTTTGTTTTGCTGAACTCGGCTTACACTTCAAAAGTGTACCTAGTAAGATGCATTTCCTTACAAATAACCACGTTGATATGTTAGTTATTTTGAACCTTATTTTTGTCTACTCCAGTACATCCAAAGATATTTCCCATCCAATGCAATATGCTATTATACCATTGAGAAAATTCCCCGTTCATCAATTTATCTATGACAGTCAACGGAAAATATATGGTCGGATTAAAGAAGAATTGCTTTCCTCGACAGCAGCGACAGATGAACTCTTTAGTGCTGCTCTGGTTCTGCAAGTATTTGAGGGAGAACATTGCCACATTTCCATTGACAACTTTGAAAATGTAAACGTCGAACCCATAAATATCCCAGTTGTACTTCGAAGACCGGAGTTGTCGATAATGAACAATACTGCCGCTGCAAAGAAATGGAATCGGCATATCCCAATATGGACACCTTTCGATTATTTCCACGACAACGCGTACGTAAATAATACCGGTAATAACCCACTGAGTTGTCCCTTGTCCAAGTATTTCGGAGGAATTATACTGAAAGATGGACATACGAAACTAATTGACAGTTGGTGCGTTGAAGTCAACATTGAGGACTACTCGGTCAAGGCTAAGACGTGGAATTGTCGTGTGCAGATTTCACTTCAAGCTCCCCTGCTGACTTTAAGGAGTATCAAATATCCATTCTCTTTTTACAGGGACGCGCTACAAAGAGCGTTGAAGCCATACTTTGTCCATCGGCCAACAATTGTCCCTAATATACACATATTCGCATTCAAACATCTTGACAAGGTCGCCAAAGACAATCTTGCAAAATTCATCAACTCTGATGATAACAGGTTTGTGCCACCAGGATTGTTTTCTTGTTGAGATTTAATTCGCGTACCATTGTACAGGTAACACATTATCACATTATGACGTTTTACAGATACAAGTTTGATGCCATCGTGGACACGGTAAGAATTTTGGTAACATCAAACCAGCGGACATTTTCAGCCAATCTAATTTCAGTGGATTTGGAAAAAGAGGCGTCATTACAGTTGAAACCGATTTCTTTATTGGGCACGCTGAATAATCTTGAAAGTTGCCCAACAGACCACCACAGAAGCTGGGAAATTGACATGGATCATGACTTGGGAATGTTAGGATATGTTACACCATTTTATACTGAAATGCTAAAGTGTGAATATCAGATGTCTGCGTCCAATTGGCGGGGCACAGTTTTTCGTCCCAGTGACATATTTGCGGCCGGTATATCTTTAATCCTGTTTCAGATTAGTGGAAACGCCACCGTAAGTGTTCGTGGTGAGAGGTCAACGTCGTGCAAAAATGGGAAATCTGTTTCGCGACAGACGTCGCAACCTTGGCACGCTAAGATCAAGGTGGTTTCCGTGTCATCTCATATTTCGCATACTTTGCGTCTCTGGTATAAAGAATATTTGAACAGTTTGGCATTTGTAAGCTGTGGAAGGGCCAGAAGCAAAGATTCGTTTGGAATGTATGAGCTGCTTCGCGTGTACGACTGGTATATATGGGTTGGCATTATGATAGCATCCGGAATTCTTGTGGAGATACATTGGCGGATTTGCCGGAAATATTCGCGGTTACAAAACTTTCTCAGTATCGTCAAACTTTTCTTGGAGCAAGGTAATCCGTTTCCATCCAAGTCTTCCAATGATCCTCATCTCCTACCAACGATGTTTGCCATGCTTCTGGTTGGAATCGTTCTGAGCAGCGGATACAAGAACAGCAACGTCTACAATATGATTTCACCAAGGGAATTGGTACCATACACCAAATTTGCTGAACTAATTCAGGACAACTTTACCGTGTTTGTTAGGCCAGCAGATATTTTCGTCCTCGCGGACTCAAAAACTCTAAACTCTGCCGCAGAAAACTGGACAAGCCATATACGGCAACGCTCCCCTCATGTTCTTACCACAACCATTCAACGGGGAATCGGGTTTTATGAGGTATCCCAAGTGTACCGATGGAGGGAATTTATGTTTAAATTAGCTTCATTGATATGCATTCTTGTCAGTTTGGTAGGTCATTCTTCCCTACATAGAAATTCATTGAAAATATTTAGTCAATCCATTGTGGACAACTATCAGAAATGGAAACTGAAATATCAATCACTTGACGGCAAGGTTGTTCCTGAATTGCTGGAGGCTCAAGATAACGCTTCGTGGAACCATTTGCAGGAATCACAACTCCTCTCTTCTTCTACCTACACACCATGCGAATAATTACGCCCACAGATTACTTCAGTCTCGTCAAAACCACTTTATAAATGTCGGCAAGGAAACCTATGACAATATTTCCATCGGGTTTCAGTTTTTCGGAGTGCTTCGTGCCAATGTTGTCAATAGGATTCGCGGAATTATTTCTTCTGGAATTTGGGAAAGGTGGTCCAATCTGATTCACGAAATGACAAGTTTTACGCCAGTTCTAAAAGACACAGCGTTGAAGAGGCCGAGCATGCAAGGAAATATTTCTATCATATTTTCGATTTTATTGTACGGAGTTTTTTCAGCTTTCAGTTGCTTTGCAGTTGAGAATACATTTGCGATTTGTGAGTGTGTTTGCGATTTATATAGAAGGGCGCTCAAATGCATCTTGTCGCTGCTGCAAACGAATGTTTTAAATGGGATTACGTCAATGCCAACATACGTGTTTAGGTATTGAAGGTACATCATCTTTCGCCGTATTATAAGTACACTAAAATGCATTATTCATCATAAAGTATCACATCGTTGGATATATACATCATTCGCATCATTTCACCAAAAGTGTCCAGTTAACGGTCCCGTCGATAATGATTTAAGGATATTGTGCTTTTTTCCGGAATTCAGGTAATAACAATATTAATAATGGTACACTTTGGTATTATCATCCTTAAACACAACGACAATCAGACCAAATACTCTCAGACATTTACGCGTGTACCATAACTACTTACATAACAAGCAAATAGCAGAGAAAATAAGGCTAAAAATGAAGCAGTGTAATCAAATATTACTTGCGATGTTCCGCATAACTTACATCCCTTATATTTATTTCTACCACAACGCATGTAATTTAATTCCAATTGGTGTATTCTTCAAAAATTTTGTATTACGTTGACTATCGTTATTTCAGTAACAGCCTTTTTCGCTCTGTATTAGTTACGTGGAAGTAATGTACACGAGGCGATAAAGAAGCACGACCGGATAATTATATTCCAAATTGCATGCGATATATGAAATAAACTTTTTAAACTCATTTGTAATTGATTTAGACCTAATTTTCGGGAAGCATGATTACTAGCTTGCACATCATACTAAATTGTCGGTTATTGAGTATTGATTTTTTTTTCTAACCTCCACACAAATTAGTTTTCTGTGGCATCATTTTTCCTTTCTGGCGGAACGCTCAACTACATAGCTAGGTATTTCAGGAAAATTTGTCGAGTAATGCAGGTCGAGTAGGCCACGCTGCATATTAAAAACCTTGTATTTGAATAATATACGGTTAAACAATTATCAGAAATAATGTAACTAAGAATCCTATGATATTTAAAACATTTCTTCAATTTAGGATAATAGAATATAAAAAAGTTGTGAGAGCATAGAAGATGATGTTACCGCTGACCTGCAACAGGGTTCAAATACTGTTCATTTTATTTTGCATTTGCCTTTACTTTAGGTCGTCCGCGAAAAAACCCCATTCACTCAATTACAGCATTATCCCATTGCGAAACTTCTCAATTGACCAACTCCAGGATGAGGATGATAAAGATATGTATGGTCCAATCAAGGAACAGTTGATCAGTCAATGTGCAGTACGTGATGTTGGATTTAATATTACAGGCATATTGAAAGTCTTTGATGAGCAACACT
This sequence comes from Sinella curviseta, assembly GCA_004115045.4. NCBI lineage: Eukaryota > Metazoa > Arthropoda > Collembola > Entomobryomorpha > Entomobryidae > Sinella > Sinella curviseta. The sequence goes on from CM023203.3 coordinate 11,822,512, forward strand.
GCCACATTTCCATTGACAACTTTGAAAATGTAAACATCGCCGCACCAGCTTTACCAAGCTTTCTCAGACGACCAGACTTGGCAATATTTGACTACGTCTCAGCTCCATTCGAGGATATGCGATACAAACCAATATGGACATCGTTTGGTTATGTTCGTGACAATGACAGTGTGAACGATGGAAACGGGTATAAAATAATCTGCCTCTTGTCCCACTTTTTTGGAGGGATTCAACTGACAGGCGGCTCAGCTGAAATAATTGATACTCTGTGCGTTGAAACCAACTTGATCCACTATTCGATCAAGACAAAGACGTGGAACTGTCTGCTGCAGATATCGTTGATGGCTCCGCCGGTTGTCTTGGACAGCATGAGATATCCATTTTCCTTCTACAATGATGAACACAAGCGGAACCTACAGCCATTTTTTCCGGTCAAACCTACCGTAATCCCGAATATACATATATTTGTGTACGACAAGTTTGACAACATGATACGTAAGGGTCTTGGACGAGTCGTTCGCTCTAGCTTCAACAGGTATGAAAGTCATATTTGCATCAGCTCTGCAGTGTCCACAATTTCACATCAATATTTTATGGCTTACAAACCTTGAATTTACAGATACGAATTTGATGCCGTCGTGGAAACTGTGCGCTTTCTTGCGGTCCTCAGTCCAATGGAGAAAGTGTCAGCCCGTAGAATATTGATGGGACCGGAAATAGCGTTCACGCCAGTCATGCTATCCGAAATGCTATCAACTGAGCAGAGGTATACCGAGGTGACCCGCAGAACCTGGCAGATCGAGGTGGACAATAGACTGGACGTGTTAAAATATTTGATTAAATTTTATTACAAAATGAAAACGTGTGAGCATCAGGTGTCCAAAGACTACCAGAAGGGAAGTACGTCTCAATCCAGTGATATATTTGCCAGCGGAATTTCATCAACATTGTTTGAGATGATTTCCAACGCTTCCGTGAATTTTTGGGATGATAGGGTAACGTCCTGTCATGACAGTGTGGCGGTTTCAGGACTACGGTCGCCAAGGTGGGACGTCCTAATAAAGGTGATTTCTGTCCCGAGTGACATTTCATCTACGATGTATTTATCGTATAAAGAATTCCTAAACCAATTAGTTTTCCTGAGTTGTGGCAGTGGCAGGGGAGTGGCGTCCGTGGGAATGTACGAGCTGCTTCGGGTGTATGACTCGAACATTTGGTATGGCGTTCTGATAATATCAGTGATTCTTGTTGAAATACACTGGAAGATTTGTCAAAAAGTTTCTCGATTGGCTACTTTAGTTAGCATTATCAAAACGTTTGCGGAACAAGGTGATCCATTTCATTCGTCACTCTGTAAAAATATTCATCTCAGGCCAACAGTCGCGGCTGTGCTTCTGGTGGGAATTGTACTGAGCAACGGCTACAAAAATAGTAACGTCTACAACATGATTTCTCCAAGACATTTGATTCCCTATACAAGATTTGCGGAACTTATTCACGACAACTTTACCGTTTACGTGAGACCGATACACATCAGTATATATATACATAAGCGAACCCTGAATACAAGTAGGGCGCGATTAGTGAATTGGACCAGCTATATTGTCAAGCGCTCTCCTCATGTACTTACCACATTTGCCAAATCCAGCTTTTACGCCGTGTCCGAAGTGCAACGATGGAAAGAATTTGTTTGTCCTAGAGGAACAAAGGAATGCAGCCTCGATAACGTGCAAAGGCACTCTTCTCTCCATGTAGACTCCCTGAACATTTTTAATCGAACCATTCTGGACAATCAGTGGAAGTGGCTTCGCAAATATGGCACGATTTTAGAACAAGTTGAACCAGAATTGCTTGCGGCACAGGAGAATGCGTTGTGGGAGCATTTGAAGGAATGCAATAAATCCGCTCTGCTTCTCCCCACCCATATAGCTAAAGAGTACGCTCAACGATTATTTCGTGCTCATCCAAACTATTTTATAAATATTGGCAAGGAGGCTTACGCTAACATTTCCATCGGGCTTCGGTTCTTTGGCGTGTTTCATCCCAGTGCTTTGAAGAGGATTCGAGGATTTATTTCGTCGGGAATTTGGGAAAGGTGGTCCAATCTAATCCGTGAGATGGCAAGTTTTACTCCAGTGTTGAAGGACACGACGTTGAAGAGGCCGAACATGCAAGGAAATGTGTCTATCATATTTTTATTTTTATTTTACGGAATCGCTCTGGCAACCGGTTGCTTTTTACTAGAGAATATAATTAGAATTTGTGAATTTGTCTGCGATTTGCACAGGAAGGCACTAAGGATTATCGTGTTGTGGGTACAATTGATTATGATGCAAATTGTCACATCAACGCCAACGGTCAAGTTTACGTATTGATGTCGATCAATTGGGTTCTTTGAGCTTTCTTTTCTACAATCTTGAAATTTCATAGATGATAGCTAGAGAGAATAATATTCACTCATTTCTAAAATGCAGATGCTGAAAACACTGAAAATATGTAATTAGTATGGCGAGTTTCAAGCGCTCGATTAAACGCAAACGCAGTTGCCAATTTTCTTGCAAGTTACGGGATCGTCTCAATTTAGGACAATGTGGCGACAACATATTATTAACTCTCATTTGTAGGAATATCGTGCAAATGTAGGCATCATACACTATTTTATAAACATCGGCAAGGAAGCATACGCTTAAATTTCCATCGGCTTACAGGTCCCTCGAGTGTTTCATCCAAATATAATGAAGAGAGTTCGGGCATTTAGTTCATCCGGATCGGAATTATGGAGTGGTTGTCCAATCTGATTCGTGCCATGACCAGTTGTACGCCTCTTCTAAAAGACACGACGCTTATGAGAATGGACATGCACGGAAACATTTCCATTGTATTTTCGGTTTTATTGTACGGACTTTTTGCAGTGTCCAGTTACTTTGTACTAGAGAGTGTATTGAAGATTTGCGAATGCGTTTTAGATTTGTACAGGAAGGTGTTAAGGGTTATATTGCTGGTTTAATCGATTGTTATAAATAGGGTAATGTCAAGGCCAACGTACGTGGTTAGGTATTGATGATGCCTTGAGCGCTAAACATTTGCCCTTTAAGAATATTGAAATTTAAGTTATGGCATTTAAAGTAAATAATGTGTCTGTCTTTTTAAAAACTAAACCACAAACATTAAAGTGTGCAATTAGTATCGTAGAGATTCAAGGGCTTGATATACTTCAAACAAAATAACCGATTTTGTGGCAATTATCTGGGACGGCCGAGTTTTTGCACTAAAATATTCGCGCGGGTGATATCGTGTAAAGGTAAGTACTATACATTTCCAAAATACCGGTTTGAAACAAGTCGTATATTTGACGGCGTCTAACCCACCATTTTTCTGATCTGCTAAGAAACGACTTATGTGAACCTTTTGGACATTATCCTAATGATTGCGTTGCTACTGGGCTTATCGGCATATACCCACTTGTCCCGCTCCTGCTTTTAATAGAGACTGGATCTTAAAGTTTCACAAATTCTCTCGGCATGGAACTATCCATTTTGGTAGGCAAACAGAAAATCAGTTTGTTGTTAGAGTAAAATATACCCACGGTTATATACGTGTCACAACAAATAGCTCGTCACTTCCTGAACATAAAATTTTGTTTAAGAATTCGAATCAATCAAAAAACGGTATAAATATTACTCGAGTTTGTTGAAATGTCAACACACAATCTGTTTATGTTTAAAAAATTCCGAGTTAAATAGAACGGGAAACTGTCTCGAAGCCTGTTTGGTTTGCAGAAACTAAAATGCAATTCCTTACAAATAACTACGTTGATATTTTCATTTATTCCATATCCCAAGTGGACAGATGGAATGAATTTATGTGCCTATTAGACTCATTGATATGCAGTCTTGACAGTTTGGCGGGTCATTCATCCCTATATAAAAATTCATTGAAAATATTTAGTCAAACCATTGTGGAAAACTGACGGAAACGGAAACTGAAATACCAATCACTAGATGGAATGGTTGTTCCTGAATTGTTGGAGGCTCAAGATAACGCTCTGTGGGAGCATTTGCAGAAATGCAACAAATCCGCTCTTCTTCTACCTACACACGATGCGATTAATTACGCCCATAGATTACTTCAGTCTCGCCAAAACTACTTCATAGATGTTGGTAAGGAAACATACGCCAACATTTACATAGAATTTCAGTTCTCCGGAGGGTTGCATCTAAATGTTATGAAGAGGGTTCGGGGATTTATTTCCTCCGGAATTTGGGACATGTGGTCCAATCTGATTCGTGACATGACTAGCTTTACGCCTGCTCTAAAAGACACGTCGTTGAAGAGGCCGAACATGGACGGAAATATTTCCATTATATTTACTGTTTTATTATTCGGAATTTTTGCAGCAGCCACTAGCTTTGTATTTGAAAATGCATTGAAGATTTGGGAATGTGTTACCATTTGTGCAGAAAGGCATTTAGGGTTATTTGTCAGATGCAAGCGGTTGCTATTAACTGGGTAAAGACAACTCGAACTTACTTGTTAACGTATTGGTGGTGATCCGTTGAGCGCTACGGATTTATCTTTCATGAATTTTGAAACTTCTGTGACAACATGTAAAGAAAATAATGTTTGCTTATTAAAAGCTAAAACCGCAAATATTTAAATGCGCAATGAGTTTTGTAGAGATTCAAGCGCTAGTTATAACGCAAACGAAGTGACCGATTTTGATGCAATTAAATGGATGTATCACACGAAAACATTCTTGCTGGTCAAATCGTGCGAATGAAAGTGCTGTACCTTTTCAAAATTATGGTTTGAAACAAGTCATATTTAACAGCGTCTGATTTTCTGATCTGCTTATAAAAGACATATGTGAATATTATGGTCATTATGCATCACTAAAATTTATAAGTGGACTATACAAATATAGAAACTGGCATGTATTTCCATCCCGCTGTGGGTCAAAATGAATAAAATACATAATGTGAGGTCAACGCCAACGTCCACGTATTGTTAGTAATTTGCTTGAGTCCGTACGAGTCTATTGCAGAGCAAAACATGCGGTTTGAAAATGTGTTGAATGAAATGATGTAAAGTAACTCAAACCGTGCTTCTAGTATAGCTTGTCTCACTTATGTCAATCATAATTGTTTTTCCAAATAGTAATAAACGCTTTGTAATGGAAATAGTTCGTTTGTAGCTAAGAAGCAAGCATTTGTCACTTAAGGGCAATCAAGTTTAAAACATTATAAAATAACCCTGTGATTGATTGAAGAGTGCATGTGGATTGGTTGCAATAAATTAAAAATTCTCCTTCAATTGCTCGACTGACCCAGTTTTGCTTTTCGTTCTGCTTTAACGACAATATTCAATTTATTTAACTGGCACCAACTCTGACAAATTTACCTTCAGTTCACCTTAAGCTGCCACAAAAGGAACATTATAGTTTTCTGAAAAATGCGCAAATATACTGCATACGGTAAATTGTATCTGATTGGTACCGTTCATTCGTTAATACACTTTACGTCGATTAGTTGTGAAAATATTCACTACTACGCCGACCTGTACAACACAGGCGACGAGCCAGAAAATAGTTTCAACAAATATTGGAATTATTTGGAGATATTCACACCATCCTGTACGATCCACTTTTCCAGACATCGGCACCGCTGGCCCGATTTTTATTACAGCTTTCTAGTGAAATGTACACTAAGCCAGATTAATGAGCGATTTTGCATCGCAATCCAAACGGCTGCCGATATCGACTTGACAACGAACGGCAGCGCCATATGGAATGCATGGAGAGAAAGTGAAATGGAAGACATAACACCAGTGTTCTATCATACTTTCCACTCAAATCGGTTTCACGGATTCTGCATCGTTCAGCTGCCAACGCATCGAGGTCAAAGTCTGGACTTTGTATTCAATTCACACTATTGGGCTAGCGCAGAGGATATTCCGCATCACGGAAGAATTTACTCGCCCGATTACGTTCTCTTACCTGCATACTTGGAAGACTTAGAAAACTTGAAAAATCCGCTGTATATGGTCACGGCTGTATTCCAAAGCTCTAAAGTATTACTATTCGTCAACACGCCATACGAAGTATACATCCCATGTGTAGCTTGGGAAATCGATTCGGCATCGCATCGAATATATAGAATTCTACAGCAATTAAGAATGATTCCAGTGGTCGCCTTAAGATTCTCCGAAAACGCGTTGCAAATATCCATGCATGAAATTGACGTAGTATTCAAGTACCTATACTTTGGAATATCCGGGAAACGGGAATACAAATTTCGAGACAAACCAGGACGGTTCCACTGTCTCTACGAAAGATTCTTCGCGGATGACGATCAGGAAGATGTAGAATTCGATAGTTGTATCCAATATCTACTGGAAACTAGCGTCAATGGCAGTTCGGAAAACTCGGTACACAAGCTGGCAATTCAAACTTATATAGTGAGTGAGTACTACAACAAAACTGAGAACTACTCATTCGTGTCTCATGGAGTGATGTTTTATAGTGTTCTATACGCAACGTTTGTCGAGAAGGAGGAGGGAAACGGTGGAGCTCAAAATGTTCAAAGCTTGTTGGCTCCTATTGATCTCACAGGCTGGGTTGTAATACTTGCCACTATCGCATCTGTTGGCTATCTATTGAAGAAGTCCGGGTTTGTCGATTTTGGGTATTGGCTATTTTCCACTCTAATCGAGCAAGGTGAAGACGGCGGAAAGCGGGTTAATAAGCACAATTCAGCTCTTGTGGTGATTTGGTTTCTGCTTGCGTTCCTCCTTCGTAACGTGTACACATCGTCGATGTACAGTTTCATGACGATGCACCCGATGCCCGACAATATTCCGGAAAACTTCAGCGATTTGGTCCATCAGACGTCAATGAATCTCGTCGCAGATCAATTTGTGGGAATGTATCTAGCTGACTACTTCAAGACAATGATTCTGCCAAAAATGAATAATATCAGCGAAAAATTACCATCCTTGTTTATCAAAATGAACAAGCGAATATGGTTCTCTGGCAGCCAGCATAATATATCCGTTGAAACAAAAAACGTCAACATTCACTGTCGCCGCGGTCTGATTGTTTACTTAAACGACTTGCCCGCGCATTCAGAAGAATCGTATCGTATAATCAATTCAACTGAACATTGCATGGATGGGAACAGATTTGCGTACATTTTCGGCCCCGAGGCAATCATCAAAAGTGGAAGCGCCTCAAAACTGGGAATGGCCAAGGCTTACAAAATGAATATGGGACGACATTACATATTCGAGACAGATGAAATTCCAAAGTTTACCCAACATACTTACTGGGTAACAAACCGGAAGTCCTACTTCAACAAAAGATTTGAATTCGCTTTGAGTTGTCTTGTGGAATCAGGAATATATTCCTTGCAAATGTACTACACCAAAATGCGGAGCTACAAGGAGCAAGAGCTCCAGTCCACTACAAATTTCAAGGTGTCCAATAATACAGCAGACGTTGGCTCTTTTAAAGGTATGATCAGTGTTTGGATGAAATTTGGTTGCTTTCGGAGATACAAGGAGGTTTGTGCTCCTAGAATGAATGCAGAGGATTTAGACGGCACTGATGTTGCACATGTTGAGGATCTCAAGATCATTTGGCTGCTCTTTCTGTTTTTCTGCTTTTTAAGCTACGTGGTTTGGATTGTAGAAAAATGTAAAATGCAACTTTCAATGCGTAAGCTAATGTTGAATTAAAACAATCAATTTATTGAACAGATATTTACACTACGTCGTTGTAATTTCCAAACGTAAGCCACCGATACGTAATATTAGAAAGACATAACCATTCAATTAAATTAAATATACGCACGGTAGGTCAAAACCATCAAATAATTTAAAATATTTATAACATTAATATTTCAATGATCAAAACTGATTTAAATAGTAAGTTAAGCGCAAATTATATCATTTGCGCTGTATTCGTTTACTGAAGTGTATTACCTGTTACTTGAAATGAAAACAAAGTTATAAAATTATGCGCCTACATTTATCTTTATCCTACAAAATAATGTTTAATAATATTAGATGACAAAATTATTATAAACCACTGGCACTGCATTCTACACTATAACATTATTTGATAATATTATCGGTTCAATCATATTCGCAAAATCAAAACTGTAATAATTACTTGACATCCTACTGGATTTCGGAATCACAAAATGTTATATTATATTATACTCTGACTTGAAGTGAAATTCAAGTATTTTTGCTTTCACCGTCGAAGGTGTTGTGATTTACGTCACTCATTTGTCCCAATCTAAAATATTGTCGGCTATTTCTTTATGTTGGTTCGGCACTGTTTAAGGCACTTGTGTTGAAATTCCTTACAATTAAAAATATCCCTATACTCACTTTGTTAATTATTACTATTGACCTGATCACTTTCATTTATATGACATTTTAGCGTTAGCAGAGACATGAATTGACAAAAAACATAAATTCTTCAAACTACATTTTGTTAGGCTCATTTAGTACAATTTATGGCCAAGTTGTAATAAATGAGCCCCACAACTTTCTCAAAAAACTGTCACCATTTTACGAACTCGGAAAACAAACCTTGTCAAAACTATTTGGAAATTTTTTTACCGTAATTCTAGAATCAGTACATTTTATTTACATTTATTTTATTGGTTACCCTAATGTGAAATTAATTTATTGACTCAAAATGGAAATTAAAATTATTTCCCTTCAGACATTTCCTTTTTTGTATTGATAGGTTGCATATCATCATCATCAAATTATGGTATTATTGTACAGGACATTTTATTTTGAAACGAGTTATTGTCGCTTTCCATGGTTTAAATCCAACCCATATCTCTCCACCACTTTTCATCATAGTTACCTAAGTTGGCATTAAATAAGTATTGTCAGAAATGTAGCAATTATTATCATCATGTTACTTTGACAGATTTTTATAGTGTATTCCCTGTTGAAATTCTTCTTTTTGAAATAATTATTTTTCTGTTCACTTTCTCCGCCGCTTCAAGTGGAAGATTCCTTTGTTTGGTTTTTGTGCAAATTTTGTTTTGAAACGTATTTTCTTAGCGTCCAGCGGTCATTGAGCCGTAAGAGTAAGCTTGTGCTGGTTGCGGTTCGTCATCCCAAGCGTTCAGATCTGATCAGAGAATCCAAATTTCCATGTCCACCCCTCATTTTGGTGGACAGTGGACGGACAGTGGACAATGGACAGTGGAAAGTGGACAATACACAGTGTATTATACACTGTACAGGCATTTTTATAACGACTAATGACTGGCTTCTGGCGCACTTGTGAGCGGGAGGAGTACAAGTGAGCCAAAGTCAGTTCATTGTTGCTTGATAATTTTTTTTCAATTTCTCTTGCTACAAGATTATAATTTTGCTATAATATCAATTATCGTTGACCCTAAACTGCCTAAACGTAAATCAATACTGAATAATGTTCTAAAAATACAGACAAAAAGTCTGATGTCTATATGTATTTACATAAAATATAAAATATTTCATTTAAAGTGAACCTACGTAGTATGTACATAATATGATCATGATTCATGATATTACCATTTTATCCGTAATAGATAGTGATTGTAGCAGTTCAAATTCGTGATCTATTACATACATACATACTTTAAAACGTTCATTAATTTACAGCACAAAATGATGTGATGTAAACGCAAATATTGGCAGCTTTTAAAAATGACTAAGATTAAAGATAGCGGATTATTATCAATATGCCCCTTAATTATTTCATGTATTGAAATTATAATACACAGTTATGTATTTTTTGCTGTCCACCTTGTCCACTGTCCACCGTCCGGAAATGATGGACAAACTGGACGGTGTCCACTGTCCACTATCCACTTTCCAGTGGACATGGATTCTCTGGATCTGATGCTCCCATCGCACGATAATCCTGTGCAGGTGCCAGAATCACACATATAATTAGCACACATTTACACAAATTTTTGCAATTTGGTACACCAAATAAAATTTTATACCTCATTCAAAGCAGTAGTTTCCATCATAGCCGGCGCCGCCTTTTGCTGCCCATTCTCCTCATAATAATCTGGCGGAGGCTCAGCCCAGCTCTGCAGTTCTCCCGACGCGAAAAGGGCATAGAACGCAACGCCAGAGAAATGAATCAATGCCGCCATGACAAAAACCATTTCCCACTCCTCCTTTGACTCGTGTCTCGTAATCCTTTCCACAACCAACGGGCAAAGTAATCCAGACAGCGTCCCAACGCCATTCGAAATTCCCATCAGTATTCCAGCATATCGTGGCGCAATGTCCAAGTGATTCACGTTGAAGCCGGAAATTGCAAATCCGGAGAATCCAACGGCAAGCGTTAACGGTATTATTGCCAATCCTGTATTGCTTCCAGCAGCAGCGACCAGTAGCAGGAAAACTGCCTCCATTCCAAAGCCACCGCAGTTGAAAATTTTCCGCACTTGAGTGGTCGTCAAAATGTTGTTTCGTCGGAGATGGTCAGCCAGTATTCCTCCAAGCGGGACGATGATGGTCATCAGTAAATGGGGCAAAGCCGACAATGTTCCAAGCTGTAACAAAATCAAATCCGAATTTAATTTCCGAAACAAAATGTGCGACAAATTATGTCCAAAATATTTAAACTTCACTTACCACGCTGACGTTAAGTTTGAATATCTCTTTGAAATAAGTGGGCTGGGAAATGATCAGCAAATAGAATGTCCAAGATCTGCAAAAGTTCGCGACCACAATGGCCCACACGGGCATGGACCTGAATATGTCGTGCCAGGGCGTCGTCTTGAAATTTGGTGGAATATTGGACATGGGCCCAATGCTCTTTTCAATATACAGCAGCTCCTGAGGACTTATTGTCGGATGTTTACAAGGTTTTTCAAAAACGAGCCAAAACCAGAAAAAGTACCAGATGATTCCAATGACGCCGTAAAAGTAGAACGGTGCCGACCATCCAATCCACGCCACTAGGTATGCTGACAGCGGCATTCCCAGCACAGCTCCACCGTAGGATCCGCAGAAAGCCATTGTTGCCAATCGGGAGCGCTCCAGGGGCGGCGCCCACCATCGCCATATCCCGTGACAGGCAGGATATGTCACCCCTTCAACCAGACCTTGAAATATTCTGACTATCATGAGGACCCCGTAGCCGAGGCGTGCTGCGCCCGGAACAAACAGATTTAGGAAGGCTGATATTGCTATGGCAGTTCCAAAAATGCTGCAAAATGAATACAAAAAATAAGGTATTGAATATTTTATTCAGCGTCGTTAATGCTAGTAAATCGAACGATGCTTACAAATTTGCGCGATATTTTGCAGCAAAGAACCCACCGGGAATTTGGGTGACCAAGTAGCCCAGGAAATATGAAGAGTCCACAATTCCTATCGTTCCTTTCGTCCAAGTGAATTCCGGTTTCTATTAAATGGTCACGTTTAATATGTTAACAAGTAAGTAATATGTAATAAGTAATATGTAATACGTTTAACAAGTAAAATGCATTAGTATTTTGTAATTTTAAATACTTATACTGACCCCCGTTGAGTTGTCCGTCATCTTGACAATGGCCACCCCAATATTGCATCGAATTCCAAAAGAGATCATGAAACCTACACTGGCAAGTAAGGCGACCGTGAATCTTTTGGTCATATCACAACAGGGTATTTCGGGTCGGACATATTTGTCAATGTGACGAAGTGGGGGGCGCTCTATGGCTGGCATTTCATCCGTGGGCCATGGTTCTTCATGTGTCGCTTCCCTGCACAACGAAACGAAAATTCATTACTGCTTAAATGCATGTCACACAATAAAGCCGGTTGGAACTAAATCGAGTTATTTTAATTAGTTAGTTATTTAAACTTACCAATCCAATTGGGAACGCCCAACTGGCAAAAACACCATCACGCAACTTTTGCATTTTTTTCTGTAATTTTGGGTCGACTTCGCTGGAGCCGACAACATCATTTAGCAGGCCAATGCAATGGTATGTCAGTTGCAAAACCTAACAAGTTACACCAGTGACATGACATTCAGAGGAAATGATCTGAGGAGTATATGTATTTTATATAGTAAATTAATTTACCACGTCCCAAATTGTTAGATATTTCCACTTTCCAGGATACTCGTTCAAAGCACGGAAAATTTCATTTTCGGCCAAGTGCTCGGGCACACTGCCACGGTTTCCGGGATGAGCGTATAAAGCAAAGCCAAAGCATGCTATGCCTGACGCATGAACTATAATTCTCAATACTTTTTGAAACTGCTCAAGCTTCACCGACTGAAGATTTCTGCGTTCACACTGAAATTTGTTACATATCAGGACTGCGTTTGCCATGTTCTCAATATGCTCTCAACTGGCAATTCGTAATGAGCTCAAATGACTACGCTTAACTTCCAACATTCTTTACCAATTCTGCTATGATGCTTTTGCATGCCTGCTTACCTAACCCAAATTCACAAATGACTATTATCAGTACGCTACCAATAGATCATACGCTAGAAATTTCGTAAATGCGTCAACGAGAGATCTGTTCAGTTTGGACGCTGCATGACTGCAATGCCAGAATGTGCTCTACGATATACATGTACTCATTAGCGCATATTATCTCAATCTATTTCGGCTTGCTGGGCTTTGTTTACCAAGAAAATTGGCTGTATCTTTATGTGGCCACTTCATATGACAGGCAGTCTGGATTTCTGCTATATGTACTTGGCAAACCAGATGGGAATGCTAAATATAGAGATAAGATTGTTATATGAATTTAGCACATCCACTCCACTTATTGCTATATCCGGTGGTATTATACATTTGGTTGCAGTGTGGAGAAAATGGGAAATATGATGTGTTGAAGGAGAGAGTGTGTAACGAAAACATCATTTCACTACCGTAATGATAACAAAGGAGTGATCGATTTTATTGCGTTAAAATCTCGTTTGTGATAATATGTGGGATACGTCATTCACGTCAAAACATTTCTTGTTTCGTTTGTTTAGGTAATATCTTTTAATAGTTTCGTAATGACGCATGTTTTTCCGCTGCAAAAAGATGTACTGAATACATACAGTCGGCGGTAGTTAACATGGTGGTTTCTTCTTGGAAATTTATTGATTTCTTAGAAATTTTTGCAAATTACAGTAGAAATATTCAATACGATTATTCTAAGCGCTGGGATTTGAAATTTCGAAGGTGAAAAACATTTTGTAATTGTTTCCGTGGATCGATAAGCACCAGCGTTGCGCAATGGAAGCGGTAATTTGTGAAAAATTACAGGGGCTGAATCTCAAACAGTTTTGTCTTCTGATGATTTTAATTATATATCAAAAGCAATGTTGCTACTGGCTTACCCAAGTGGTAATATCGTGCAAATGGGCGTAATCTTCCAGTTGACTCATTAAACCGTTTCTCTTGTATATGCCCATCTATATCTCTCTTTTGAGACTTTGTATGTATGTAGTGAAGCCTGAGTATGCTTCGTAAATTTATGATTCATTCTGACGTAATTGAACTGGAGCATGATTGTAAACTTGCTTGATATATACTGCTTACAATAATTAAGTATTGATTTTATTTTAAACATCAAATTATTCAACGGTAGCATAATCATGTTGTTTTGAAGACATGATCATCATACCAGTTTGTTGTACGAACGTTCATGGAAGCACTGAAATACTTTTAAAAAATATATGGTTTCGTATTTCAGTTCCCTTAAAATTATAAAAAACGCATATAAATAAAACTCAGAATCGTCATACTATATTTGTGGAAATATTTCAACTTGAGATAAAGGAATAAAGTAAATTTCTGCGCATCGAGAAAATTGAAAACTAAAATACGATGGCACTTTACACAGGAATCGTTTTTCAAATATTATCAATTTCTTTCTGCATTTTCATTTACTCTACGTTATCCGCAAAAGCCTTCCCACCACCTCATTACGCCATTATACCACTAAGAAAATTTCCGATTGACCGATTTCTTCATGACGACCAGAAAAGAATATATGGTGCAATCAAAGATAAGCTTCTCAATATACCACCATTATGTAATGCTCGCAGCAGCATTGCCGACATTTTGAAAATATTCGAGCAACAGCATTGCCACATTTCCATTGACAACTTTGAAAATATAAACATCGGCGCCTATGATGTTCCTGCTATCCTAAGGGCACCCGAATTGTCAATCTTCAACTACATTTCCGCTCCGTTCAACAATTTACAATACTCTCTAATGTGGACCCCTTTTGGCTATTTCGAAGCAAACAGCAGCGTGAAAGAAGAAAACCATTTCAATTGTCACTTTTCCAAATATCTTGGCGGGATTGTACTGCAAGGTGATTTCTTTGACATAATTGACAATCTGTGTGTTGAAATCAACATGTTGGACTACTCGGTACAGACAAAGTCGTGGAACTGCCAGCTACAGATCTCATTGATGGCTCCTCCGCTTGTCTTGAAGAGAATGCGATACCCATATGCATTCTATAACGACCAACACAAGAAGAATTTGGAGCTCCACTTCGTGTCAAAACCAACCGTAATCCCAAACGTGCACATATTTTTGTATGAAAAGCTTGACGGGCTCATCCAGGATGGTATTGTAAGGAGCATCAACTCTTATTCCAACAGATACGAATTTGATGCAGTTGTGGAAATGGAAAGATTTGTGGTTATCGTTGGGCCAAACTCCATGTCATCCGTCAGTCGAATTGTGATGAAATCCTTCATGCAGTTCATGCCACTTAAGTATACTGACATTCTCGCAAACTTGGGAGGGTACCCAGAGGTGAGTCAGAGAACGTGGGAACTCGAAGTGGACCAGACGTTAGGATTATTGGGTTATATGACTCAATTTCATAACAAAATGAAAAACTGCGAGCATCAACGTTTCAAAGTTTATCCCAAGGCCAGCATTTCTCAGACCAGCGACATATTTGCAAGTGGAATTGCATCATCATTGTTTGAGATGATTTCCAACTCTTCTGTGATTTTTTGGGGAGATAGGTCAGTGTCGTGCAGGGATGGGGTAGCATCTTCTGGTCAAGTGTCTTTAAAGTGGGACGTCCAAATGAAGGTGACTTCTGTCCCGAATGAAATTTCACATACGATGTTCCTATCATACCAGGAATACCTAAACAATATGGTTTTCGTAAGTTGCGGGAGCGCCAGAGGAGAGAAATCGGTTGGAATGAATGAGCTGCTTCGCGTGTATGACTCGAGCATTTGGTTTGGTGTTCTGATTGCATCAGTAATCATATCCGAGGTACAGTGGCAGATTTCTAAAAAGATTTCTCGGTTCATGCATTTGCTAAGCTTGGTCAAAATGTTTCTGGAGCAAGGAGACCCATTTCACTTGAAATCGTTAAACAATATTCATTTCCGACCCATGATACTAGCCGCGCTTCTATTGGGAACTGTTCTAAGCAACGGCTACAAAAACGATAATGTATACAATATGATCGCTCCAAGGAATTTAATTCCATACACAAAATTTTCGGAACTGGTTCAAGACAACTTCACTGTATTTGTTAGGCCGATGGATACTCATATTTGCATATATGCACACACACTGAATTCAAGTAGGGCAATATTAATAGAGTGGACCAGTCGTATCTTCCTCCTCCTCACAAACTGACTCCAATTGTTAAATCCGGGACAAGCTTTTGGGCCGTATCCGAAGTGCAAAGGTGGAGAGAATTTGTTTGCTCAATAGACTCGAGCAAGTGCAGTTTCAGCTATTTGGAAAATCATTCTTCTCTCCACGTAAAATCCCTTAGCTTATTTAAGAGGACAATCCTAGCCAATCAGCACAAGTGGCTCCAGAAATATGGTTCAGCTGCAGAGCAAGTTATACCTGAACTGCTAGCGGCGCAGGAGAATATCTTATGGGAACACTTGCGAGAATGCAATACATCCGCGTTACTACTCCCTACTCATATTGCTAACGAGTACGCTCAAAGATTATTTCACACTCATCCTAATTATTAACTACCGGAAGCATGAAATGCTTATAAGGTAGTTATTGCGATTGTTCTGTTTGTCTGTCTGTGTGTCTGTTAATCTGTGTGTCTGTAAACACTATAACTTTCTTCCACGTTGACCGATTTGGTTCAATCTTGGCATAGAGGTACCTCAGGTCAAACCATTATTCGGTATTGATTTTGGGCCTCCGGCGCCCAACCCCAGGGGGACGGCAGGGGTGGGGGGTAATGTCCCCCATGCATCCTTATGGGCAAAATTTTTTATTGGCCTATCCGATACAGAATTTTATGCTGATCATTTTTTGTCACTGTACCATGGGTCAATTTTACCAACTGTTGGAGTGGTGGCTCCATGACCCTTGCGGGTCACAGGGTCACGAAAGGGTCAAAATATATTTTTTCGGAAATTCATCGACTAATTCAAGATTAGTGTTTGGGAAGGTGAACTGAGTGTCAAATGTCTCAATTTCACACACAACACGTTTCCGGTAGTTTTTTATTTCGGGTTTACACCCGTCCTAGTTTTATCAATATCGGCAAGGAAAAATACGCCAACATTTCCATTGGCTTTCAATTATTTGGAGCCTTTCATCCCAATGTTTTGAAAAGGATTCGAGGATTTATTTCGTCCGGAATTTGGGAGCGATGGTCCCGTCTAATGCGCGAGATGAAAAGCTTTACGCCGGTTTTAAAAGATACGACGTTGAAGAGGCCAGACATGCAAGGGAACATTTCTATTATATTTTTAGTTTTAGTCTACGGTATGAGTGTGGCAGTCAGTTGCTTAGCAGCTGAGAATGTTTTTACGATTTGTGAATGTATTTGCGATTTTGGCAGAAAGATATTTAAGGTTATATCGGCATGGCTAGAAATGATTCATATTATCAAGGTAAAGTCATCGCCAATGAAAGTTTTTCGCTACTAATGTTTCATTTATACACATTTAACATCATTTAAATGTTCCCACGTTTGAACGGTGGAGGTCAACGCCTCGTTCCTCATGACACAATGGGATGTAGTGTATCAAGTAGACTTGCAGATCCAAAATTTATCCTCATTCTAGCATTACAATTAGTAAACAATCCATTCTGTACACATCAACTTTGCTTGTGGTCTCGTTGCATGCTGATCTGTGTTTGTATTTTACTCTCAATAAAATTAAAGGTTTTATATTTGTAAGTCACGTTGACCATTAGCTTATCAATTATTGAACCATTTAATCAGTTTCTTCATCATTCATTATTCGTTCAAAAGTAGCATACGCAGACCATTTCCAGTCTTTGCTCACAAACCCATCATCATCCAAATTCACCTCACTCGTCAACAAAACACAAACTAATTTCTGGACACGATACTGTTGATAAGTTGATCATCATCAGTTATATCATGGCATCAACATATGCTGCACATTTTGACATTGAAGCAAGTGATGATGCACTTTAAGGAAACATTACCAAATAAGCCCGTTAGAACTTGCCTCTATCTGCATTTATGCCACTGGTGGCTTCATCAGTGATTCTACAACAGGTCGGGTAATACTTAACTCCCTACGTACATTGCCAATGTGTACGATCAGAGATTGTTTCAAAGTGATCCAAATTATTTTATTAATATCGGCAAAGAAGCATACACAAATATTTGCATTGGCTTTCAATTACTTGGAGCGTTCCATCCCAATGTCTTGAAAAGGATTTACTTCTTCTGGAATTTGGGAAAGGTGGTCGAATCTGATTCGCGAAATGGCAAGTTTTATGCCCGTTCCAAAAGACACGGCGTTGAAGAGGCCGAACATGCAAGGAAATATTTCCATCATATTTTCAATTTTATTTTACGGAGTATTTTCAGCTTTCAATTGCTTACTAGTTGAGAATACATTTGAGATTTGCGAGTGTGTTTGCAACTTATATAGAAAAGCGCTCAAATGCATCTTGTCACTGCTGCAAATGACTGTTTTAAATAGGATTACGTCAATGCCAACATACGTGTTTAGGTATTGAACTTGCATAATCCTTCGCCGCATTACAAGTACACTATAATATACTATCCATCATTAAGTATCACCTAGGTGGACATATACGTCATTCAGTAGCAACCTCATCATTTCATCGAAAGTGTCCACATAACTGTCCCGTCGATAATGATTTAAAGATACTGTGCTTTTCCTGGAACTTCGGTAATAACAATATTAATCAGAGGATATGTTGGCATTGCCGTCCATAAACAAAACGACAATTAAGCCAAAGATTTTCAGACATTTACACGAATACTGTAACTACTTAAATTACAAGTAAATTATATAGAAAATAAAGGTAAAGATGAAGCACTTTAATCAAGTATTACTTGAGATGCTCCGCATAACATTTAATTTAAAGCCAATTGGCATATTCTTCAAAATTTTTGCATAACGTTGAAAATCTTTATATTAGTAATAGCCTATTTCGCTCTGCATTAGTTACACGGATGGAATGTACACGAGGCGATTGCTAAGCCGCACCGCATAATTATCTTCCGAATTGCCTTTGAAATATGAAATAATACCAGAGGAAGGCATCTTAAGCACATTTGTAATTGATTTAAACCTTAATTTCGGGAAGCATTATTACATGCCCGCACGTCATGCTATTGTCGTTAATTGAGTATTGATTTTTTCGCCGCCACACCAATTAGTTTTCGGTGGCATAATTTTTCCTTCCGGACGGAACACTCAACTACATAGCTGGGTACTGCAGGGAAAAATGTTGAGTAATGCATGTAGTGTAGGACACACTCCATTCTAAGACTCTTGTTTTTGAATAATATTCGGTTAAACAATAATCAGAAATATTGTCATTAATAAACACATAATATTAAAACATTATTTCCAGTTAGGATAATTGAATGTACCGAATTTGTGAGAGTATAGACGATGATGTTGCCACAGACCAGCAACATGGTTCAAATACTACTCACCTTCGTTTGCGTTTGCCTTTACTTTACGTCATCCGCTAGAAAACCGCATCCACCCAATTACAGCATTATCCCATTGCGAAACTTCTCAATTGACCAACTCTTGGATGAGGATGATAAAGATATGTATGGTCCAATCAAGGAAAAGTTGATGAGTCAGAGTGTAGTACGTGATGTAACGTTTAATCTTGCAGGTATTTTGAAAGTGTTTGAGGATCAACACTGCCACATTTCCATTGACAACTTTGAAAATGTAGACATCGGCGCACCAGCATTACCAAGCTTTATCAGGCGACCAGACTTGGCAATATTTGACTACGTCTCGGCTCCGTTCGAGGATATGCGATACAAACCACTATGGACTTCTTTTGGCTACATCCTTGACAACGACAGCGTGAAGGATGGAAATGGGTATAAAATAAACTGCCACTTGTCCAGCTTCTTTGGAGGGATTCAACTGACAGGAGGCTCAGCTGTGATAATTGATACTCTGTGCGTTGAAACCAACTTCATCCACTATTCGATCAAGACAAAGACGTGGAACTGTCTGCTGCAGATATCGTTGATGGCTCCACCGTTTATCTTGGACAGTATGAGATATCCATTTTCCTTTTACAATGACGAACACAAGCGGAACCTACAACCATTTTTTCCGGTCAAACCTACCGTTATCCCGAATATACATATATTTGTGTACGACAAGTATGACCACATGATACAGGAGGGTCTTGGACGAGTCGTTCGGTCTTACTTCAACAGGTATGAAAGTTATATCTGCATCCGCTTTCCAATGTGTACAATTTCGCATCAATATTCATGGCTTATAAAACGTGAATTTACAGATACGAATTTGATGCCGTCGTGGAAACTGTGCGCTTTCTTGCGATCCTCAGTCCAACCGAGAAAGTGTCCGCCAGTAGAATATTGATGGGACCGGAAATAGCGCTCATGCCTGTTATGCTTTCCGATATGCTATCAACTGAGCAGAAGAATACGGAGACGACCCAAAGAACCTGGCAAATCGAGGTGGACAATAGACTGGACGTGTTAAAATATTTGATTAAATTTTATTATAAAATGAAAACGTGTGAGCATCAGATGGCCAAAGACTACCAGAAAGGAAGTACGTCTCAATCCAGCAATATGTTTGCCAGCGGAATTTCATCAACATTGTTTGGGATGATATCCAACGCTTCCGTGAATTTTTGGGGTGATAGGATAACGTCGTGTCATGATGGTGTGGCGGTTTCAGGACTACGGTCGCCAAGGTGGGACGTCCTAATAAAGGTGATTTCAGTCCCGAGTAACATTTCTTCTACGATGTATTTATCGTATAAAGAATTCCTAAACCAATTAGTTTTCCTGAGTTGTGGCAGCGCCAGAGGAATGGCGTCCGTGGGAATGTACGAGCTGCTTCGGGTGTATGACTCGAACATTTGGTATGGCGTTCTGATAGTATCAGTGATTCTTGTTGAAATACACTGGAAGATTTGTCAAAAAGTTTCTCGACTGGCTACTTTAGTTAGCATTGTCAAAACGTTTGCGGAACAAGGTGATCCATTTGATTCGTCGTCGTGTAAAAATATTCATCTCAGGCCAACAATCGCGGCTGTGCTTCTGGTGGGAATTGTATTGAGCAACGGCTACAAAAATAGTAACGTCTACAACATGATTTCTCCAAGAGACTTGATTCCCTACACAAGATTTGCGGAACTTATTCAGGACAACTTTACCCTTTACGTGAGGCCGATACACATCAGTATATATATACATAAGCGAACCCTGAATACAAGTAGGGCGAGATTAGTGAATTGGACCAGCTATATTGTCAAGCGCTCTCCTCATGTACTTACCACATTTACCAAATCCAGCTTTTACGCAGTGTCCGAAGTGCAACGATGGAAAGAATTTGTTTGTCCTAGAGGAACAAAGCAATGCAGCCTCGACAACGTGCAAAGGCACTCTTCTCTCCATGTGGACTCCCTGAACATTTTTAATCGAACCATTCTGGACAATCAATGGAAGTGGCTCCGCAAATATGGCACGATTTTAGAACAAGTTGAACCAGAATTGCTTGCGGCACAGGAGAATGCATTGTGGGAGCATTTGAAAGAGTGCAATAAATCCGCTCTGCTTCTCCCAACACATAAAGCTAGCGAGTACGCTCAAAGATTGTTTCAGTCTCATCCTCACTATTTTATAAACATTGGCAAGGAGTCTTACGCTAACATTTCCATCGGTTTCCGCTTCGTTGGCGTGTTTCATCCCAGTGCTTTGAGGAGGATTCGAGGATTTATTTCGTCGGGGATTTGGGAAAGGTGGTCCAATCTAGTTCGTGAGATGACAAGTTTTACTCCAGTGTTAAAAGACACGACGTTGAAGCGGCCGAACATGCAGGGCAATGTTTCTATCATATTTTCAGTTTTCCTTTACGGAATCGCTCTGGCAACCGGTTTCTTTGTACTAGAGAATTTAATTAGAATTTGTGAATTTGTCTGCAATTTGCACAGGAAGGCATTGAGGATTATCTTGTTGTGGATACAATGGATTAGGATGAAAAGTGTCTCAACAACGCCAACGTACAAGTTTACGTATTGATGTCGATCAATTGGGTTCTTTGAGCTTTCCTTTCGTCAATTTTGAAATTTCATAGATGACAGCTAGAGAGAATAATATGCACTCATTTCTAAAAAGCAGACGCTGAAAACACTGAAAATATGTAATTAGTATAGCAAGTTTCAAGTGCTCGATTCAACGCAAACGCAGTTGCCAATTTTCTTGCAAGTTACGGGATCGTCTCAATTTAGGACAATGTGGCGACAACATGTTATTAACTCTCATTTGTAGGAATATCGCGCGAATGTAGGCATTATACACTATTTTATAAACATCGGCAAGGAAGCATACGCTAAAATTTCCATCGGCTTAGCTTTCCCTCGAGTGTTTCATCAAAATATAATGAAGAGAGTTCGGGCATTTATTTCATCCGGAATTTTGGAGTGGTGGTCCAATTAGATTCGTGCCATAACCAGTTTTAAGCCTCTTCTAAAGGCAGGACGCTTATGAGACTGGACATGCATGGAAATATTTCCATTGTATTTTCGGTTTTATTCTACGGACTTTTTGCAGTGTCCAGCTACTTTGTACTACAGAATGTATTGAAGATTTGCGAATGCGTTTTAGATTTGTACAGGAAGGTGTTAAGAGTTATCTTGCTGATTTAAGCGATTGTTATAAATTGGGTAATCTGAAGGCCAACATACGTGGTTAGGTATTGATGATGCCTTTAAGCGCTAAACATTTGCCATTTAAAAATGTTGAAATTTAAGTTATGACATTTAAAGAAAATAATAATAAGTCTATCTTTTTAAAAACTAAACCACAAACATTAAAGTGTGCGATTAGTATCGTAGAGATTCAAGAGCTTGATATACTTCAAACGAAATACCCGATTTTCTGGCAATTATCTTGGACGGCCGAGTTTTTGCTCTAAAATATTCGCGCGGGTGATATCGTGTAAAGGTAAGTACAATATATTTCCAAAATACCGGTATGAAACAAGTCGTATATTTGACGGCGTCTAACCCATCAATTTTTTGATCTGCTAAGAAACGACTTATGAGAACATTTTGGACATTATCCTAATGATTGTGTTACTACTGGGCTTATCTGCATATACCAACTAGTCCCGATGCTGCTTTTAATAGAGACTGGATCTTGAAATTTCACAAATTCTCCCTGCATGGAACTATCCATTTTGGTAGGCAAAGAGAAAATCCATTTGTTGTTAGAGTATAATATACACACGGTTATATACGCCTCGCAAAAAATACCTCGTCAATTCCTGAATATAAAATATTGGTTTAAGAATTAGAATCAATCAAAAAACGGTATACATATTACCCGAGTTTGTTAAAGTGTCAAAACACAAACTGTTTATGTTTGAGAAATTCCTAGTTAAATAGAAGGAAAAACGGTCCCGCAGCCGGTTTGGTTTACAAAAACGAAAATGCAATTCCTTACAAATAACTGCGTTGATATTTTAGTTATTTTGATCTTTATTTTTGTCTACTGCAGTTCATCCAAAGATATTCCGCATACAATGCGATATGGTATTACACCGCTGAGAAAATTCCCCGTTCATCAATTTATTTATGACAGTCAAAGGAAAATATATGGCCGGATTGAAGAATTACTTGTCTCAACTGCATTGCAGATGCACTCTTTAGTACTGCTCAAGTTTTGCAAATATTTGAGGGCGAACATTGCCACATTTCAATTGAAAACTTTGAAAATGTAAACCTCGGCCCGACAAATATCCCAATTGTAATCCGACGACCGGAGTTGTTGATTTTGAACAATTCTGCGGCCGCAAGGAACTAGAATCGGTATGTCCCAATATGGACACCTTTCGGTTATTATCAAGGCAATGCGCACGTAAATATTACAAGAAACAACACACTGAGTTGCCCCTTGTCCAAATAATTCGGACGAATTATACTGCAAGATGAACACACGAAATTAATTGACAGTTAGTGCGTCGAAGTCAACATTCAGGACTACTCTCTCAATGCAAAGACATGGAATTGTCGTGTATACATTTCACTACAAGCTCCCTTACTGACGTTAAGGAACATCAAATAGCCATTCTCTTTATACAGGGACGCCCTAAAACTAGCGTTGAGGCCATTCTTTGGCCCGAGGCCGACAATTATCCCAAATGTACATATATTTGTATACAAACATCTTGACCACGTGGCCAAAGACAGTCTTGCAAAATTCATCAACTCTGAGGAGAATAGGTGAGTTAAAACTGCTTTGTTTTCTTGTTCAGATCTAATTCGCGTACCATTTTGCAGATAGAACATCACATTATGACTGTTCACAGATACGAGTTCGATGCCATCGTTGACACGGTAAGAATTTTGGTAACAGCCAAACAGTGGACATCCTCACCAGGACTAATTTCACCGGATTTGGAAAAACAGGCGTCATTAAACTTGAAACCTATTTCCTTATTGGGCACGCTGAAAAATCTAGAAAGCTACCCAAAAGAACACCACAGTACCTAGGAAATTGAGGTGGATTATAAGCAGGGAATGTTGGGATTTGTTACATCCTTTTACACTGAAATGCTAAAATGTGAAAATAAGATGTCTGCAGCAAATTGGCGTCGAAAAGTAGTTCACTCCAGCGATCTATTTGCAGCCGGTATATCCTCAATCCTGTTTCAGATTAGTGGAAACGGCACCGTAAGTTTTCGTGGTGATAGTTCAACGTGGTGCAGAAACGGAAAATATATTTCGCGACAGACGTCGCAACCTCGGCGCGCTACGATCAAGGTAGTTTCCATCTCAACTCACATTTAGCATACTATGCGTCTCTGGTATAACGAGTATTTGAACAGTTTGGGATTTGTAAGTTGTGGAAGCGCCAGAAGCAAAGATTTTTATGGAATGTATGAGCTGCTACGCGTATACGACTGGTATATATGGGTTGACATTATGATAGCGTCTGGAATTGTTGTGGAGATACATTTGCAGATTTGCCAAAAATCGGTTGCAAAACCTACTCAGTATCGTCAAACTTTTCTTGGAGCAAGGTGATCCGTTTCCATCCAAGTCCTCAAATAGTCCTCATCACCGACCCACGATGTTGGCCGTGCTTCTGGTTGGAATCGTTCTGAGCAATGGATACAAAAACAGCAACGTATACAATATGATTTCACCAAGAGAATTGGTACCACATACCAAATTTGCTGAACTAATTCAGGACAACTTTACCGTGTTTGTTAGGCCAGCAGATATTTTCATCCTCTTGAACTCAAAAACTCTACACTCTGGCACGGCAAACTGGACAAGCCATATACAGCAACGCTCCGCTCATGTTATTGCAAGTACTCAAAGCGGAATCTCCTTTTATGCGATATCACAAGTGTACAAATGGGGGGAATTCATGTGTCCTAAAGGCTCATTGACATACAGTCTTGACAGTTTGGTGGGTCATTCTTCGCTGCATAGAAATTCATTGAAAATATTTACTCAAACCATTGTATGCAACTGGCGGAAATGGAAACTGAAATACCAATTACTAGACGGTAGCGTTGTTCCTGGATTGTTGGAGGCTCAAGATAACGCTCTGTGGGAGCATTTGTAGAAATGCAAGAAATCCACTCTTCTTCTATCTACACACGATGCGATTAATTACGCCCATAGATTACTTCAGTCTCGCGAAAACCACTTTATAGATGTTGGCAAGGAAACATACGCCAACATTTCCATCGGATTTCAGTTCTTCGGAGTGTTGCATCTAAATGTTATAAAGATAGTTCGGGGATTTATTTCATCCGGAATTTGGGACAGGTGGTCCAGTCTTATTCTTGACATGACCAGCTTTACGCCTGCTCTAAGAAACACGTCGCGTCGTTGAAGAGGCCGGACATGCACGGAAATATTTCCATTATATTTACTGTTTTATTATTCGGAATTTTTGCAGCGGCCAGTAGCTTTGTATCTGAAAATGCATTGAAGACTTGGGAATGTGTTTGCCATTTGTACAGAAAGGCATTTATGGTTATTTGTCGGATGGAAGGGATTGCTATTAACTGGATAAAGACTACTTCAACGCACGTGTTTAGATATTGGTGGTGATCCGTAGAGCGCTACTCATTTATCTTTCATGAATTTTGAAACTTCTGTGACAACATCTAAAGAAAATAATGTTTGCTTATTAAAAGCTAAAACCGCAAACATTTATATGTGCAATGAGTTTTGTAGAGATTCAAGCGCTAGTTATAACGCAAACAAAATGACCGATTTTGTGGCAATTAAATGGATTTAGCATACAAAAATATTCTTGCTGGTGAAATCGTACGAATGAAAGTGCTATACCTTTGCTAAATTATGGTTTGAAACAAGCCATATTTAACAGCGTCTGATTTTCTGATCTGCTTATAAAAGATATATGTGAATATTATGGACATTATGCATCATTAAGATTTATAAGTGGACTATACAAATATAGAAACTGACATGTCGTTCCATCCCGATGTGGGTCAAAATGAATAAAACACGTAATGTGAGGTCAACGTCAACGTCCACGTATTGTTAGTAATTTGTTTGAGTCCGTACGAGTGTATTGCAGAGCAAAACATGCGGTTTGAAAATTTGTTGAATGAAATGAAGTAAGCTAACTCAAACCATGCTTTAGTATAACTTGTCTCACTTATGTCAACCATAATTGTTTTTCCAAGTAGTAATAAACGCTTTGTAATGGAAATAAATCGTTCGTAGCTATGAAGCAAGCAGTTGTCACTTAACGGCAATCAAGTTTAAAACATTATATAATGACCCTGTGATTGATTTTAAGACACTCTAAGAAGAGTGCATGTGGATTGGTTGCAATAAATTAAAAATTATTCTTCAATTGCTCGACTGACCCAGTTTTGCTTTTCATTCTGCTTTAACGACAATATTCAATTTATTTAACTGGTAACAACTCTGACAAATTTACCTTCAGTTCACATGAGCTGCCACAGAAGGATCATTGGAGTTTTCTGAAAAATGGACAAATATATTAAATATGGTAAATTGTATCTACTTTGTACCGTTCATTCGTTAATACACTTTACGTCGATTAGTTGTCAAGATATTCACTACTACGCCGACCAGTACAATACAGGCGACGAGCCAGAAAATAGTTTCAACAAATATTGGAATTATTTGGAGATATTCACACCATCCTGTACGATCCACTTTTCCAGACATCGGCATCGCTGGCCCGATTTTTATTACAGCTTTCTAGTGAAATGTACACTAAGCCAGATTAATGAACGATTTTGCATCACGATCCAAACTGCTGCCGACATCGACCTGACAACGAACGACAGCGCCATATTACATACATGGAGAGAAAGTGAAATGGAAGACATAACACCAGTGTACTATCATACTTTCCACTCAACTCGGTTTCACGGATTCTGCATCGCTCAGCTGCCGACGCATCGAGGTCAAAGTCTGGACTTTGTATTCAATTCACACTATTGGGCTAGCGCAGAGGATATCCCCCATCACGGCAGAATTTACTCGCCCGATTACGTTCTCTTACCTGCATACCTGGAAGACTTGGAAAACTTGAATAAACCGCTGTATATGGTCACTGCTGTATTCCAAAGGTCTAAAGTATTGCTATTCCTTAATACCCCATACGAAGTATACATCCCGTGTGTGGCTTGCGATATCGATTCGGCATCGTATCGAATATATAGAATTCTACAGGAATTACGAATGATTCCACTGGTCTCCTTAAAATTCCCCGAAAACGCGTTGCAAATATCCATGCATGAGATTGACGCAGCATTTAAGGACCTATATTTTGGAATATCCGGGAAACGGGAATACAAATTTCGGAACAAACCGGGACGGTTCCACTGTCTCTACGAAAGATTCTTCGCGGGTGGCGATCAGGAAGATGTAGAATTCGATAGTTGTATCCAATATCTACTGGAAACTAGCGTCAATGGCAGTTCGGAAAACTCGGTACACAAGCTGGCAGTTCAAACTTATATAGTGAGTGAGTACTACAACAAAACTGAGAACTACTCATTCGCGTCTCATGGCGTGATGTTCTACGGAGTATTATCCGCAACGTTTGTCGAAAAAGAGGAGGGAAACGGTGGAGCTCAAAATGTTCAAAGCTTGTTGGCTCCTATTGATCTCACAGGCTGGGTTGTAATACTTGCCACTATCGCATCTGTTGGCTATCTATTGAAGAAGTCCGGGTTTGTCGATGTTGGGTATTGGCTATTTTCCACTCTAATCGAGCAAGGTGAAGACGGCGGAAAGCGGGTTAATAAGCACAATTCAGCTCTTGTGGTGATCTGGTTTCTGCTTGCGTTCCTCCTTCGTAACGTGTACACATCGTCGATGTACGGTTTCATGACGATGCACCCGATGCCCGACAATATTCCGGAAAACTTCAGCGATTTGGTCCATCAGACGTCAATGAATCTCGTCGCAGATGAATTTGTGGGAATGTATCTAGCTGACTACTTCAAGACAATGATTCTGCCAAAAATGAATAATATCAGCGAAAAATTACCATCCTTGTTTATCAAAATGAACAAGCGAATATGGTTCTCTGGCAGCCAGCATAATATATCCGTTGAAACAAAAAACGTCAACATTCACTGTCGCCGCGGTCTGATTGTTTACTTAAACGACTTGCCCGCGCATTCAGAAGAATCGTATCGTATAATCAATTCAACTGAACATTGCATGGATGGGAACAGATTTGCGTACATTTTCGGCCCCGAGGCAATCATCAAAAGTGGAAGCGCGTCAAAACTGGGAATGGCCAAGGCTTACAAAATGAATATGGGACGACATTACATATTCGAGACAGATGAAATTCCAAAGTTTACCCAACATACTTACTGGGTAACAAACCGGAAGTCCTACTTCAACAAAAGATTTGAATTCGCTTTGAGTTGTCTTGTGGAATCAGGAATATATTCCTTGCAGATGTACTACACCAAAATGCGGAGCTACAAGGAGCAAGAGCTCAAGTCCACTACAAATTTCAAGGTGTCCAATAATACAGCAGACGTTGGCTCTTTTACAGGTATGATCAGTGTTTGGATGAAATTTGGTTGCTTTCGGAGATACAAGGATGTATGTGCTTCTAGAATGAATGCAGAGGATTTAGACGGCACTGATGTTGCACATGTTGAGGATCTCAAGATCATTTGGCTGCTCTTTCTGTTTTTCTGCTTTTTAAGCTACGTGGTTTGGATTGTAGAAAAATGTAAAATGCAACTTTCAATGCGTAAGCTAATGTTGAATTAAAACAATCAATTTATTGAACAGATATTTACACTACGTCGTTGTAATTTCCAAACGTAAGCCACCGATACGTAATATTAGAAAGACATAAACATTCAATTAAATTAAATTTACGCACGGTAGGTCAAAACCATCAAATAATTTAAAATATTTGTAACATTAATATTTCAATGATCAAAACTGATTTAAATAGTAAGTTAAGCGCAAATTATATCATTTGCGCTGTATTCGTTTACTGAAGTGTATTACCTGTTACTTGAAATGAAAACAAAGTTATAAAATTATGCGCCTACATTTATCTTTATCCTACAAAATAATGTTTAATAATATTAGATGACAAAATTATTATAAACCACTGGCACTGCATTCTACACTATAACATTATTTGATAATATTATCGGTTCAATCATATTCGCAAAATCAAAACTGTAATAATTACTTGACATCCTACTGGATTTCGGAATCACAAAATGTTTCGCAAGTTATTTGAGTAATAAAACCAAAATCTAAATGTGTATAATTTCACTTCTAAAATTGATATTATAATAAATGAAGTTTTTGAAAAACGTAAATTGTGTTTCTATTGTACATGTTACATTGATTTTATTGTACCGTTCGAGTTTCTCACACGTTGGCTCAAGATTTCCTTTTTGCATGGCTACAATAAACGAAATTTTGAATCAACAGGAGAAACTAATATCGACGTGTTAGTTCGCAATGGCCAGCGAATTAGATGTGGGGAGGGTAATAGAAAGAAACAAAGATGAGTGACATTTTTATAATATATTTTTCGTCAAGACTTGACTGCTTGTGTTGTTGATACCAGATTGGCTTATATTATACTCTGACTTGAAGTGAAATTCAAGTATTTTTGCTTTCACCGTCGAAGGTGTTGTGATTTACGTCACTCATTTGTCCCAATCTAAAATATTGTCGGCAATTTCTTTATGTTGGTTCGGCACTGTTTAAGGCACTTGTGTTGAAATTCCTTACAATTAAAAATATCCCTATACTCACTTTGTTAATTATTACTATTGACCTGATCACTTTCATTTATATGACATTTTAGCGTTAACAGAGACATGAATTGACAAAAAACATAAATTCTTCAAACTACATTTTGTTAGGCTCATTTAGTACAATTTATGGCCAAGTTGTAATAAATGAGCCCCACAACTTTCTCAAAAAACTGTCACCATTTTACGAACTCGGAAAACAAACCTTGTCAAAACTATTTGGAAATTTTTTTACCGTAATTCTAGAATCAGTACATTTTATTTACATTTATTTTATTGGTTACCCTAATGTGAAATTAATTTATTGACTCAAAATGGAAATTAAAATTATTTCCCTTCAGACATTTCCTTTTTTGTATTGATAGGTTGCATATCATCATCATCAAATTATGGTATTATTGTACAGGACATTTTATTTTGAAACGAGTTATTGTCGCTTTCCATGGTTTAAATCCAACCCATATCTCTCCACCACTTTTCATCATAGTTACCTAAGTTGGCATTAAATAAGTATTGTCAGAAATGTAGCAATTATTATCATCATGTTACTTTGACAGATTTTTATAGTGTATTCCCTGTTGAAATTCTTCTTTTTGAAATAATTATTTTTCTGTTCACTTTCTCCGCCGCTTCAAGTGGAAGATTCCTTTGTTTGGTTTTTGTGCAAATTTTGTTTTGAAACGTATTTTCTTAGCGTCCAGCGGTCATTGAGCCGTAAGAGTAAGCTTGTGCTGGTTGCGGTTCGTCATCCCAAGCGTTCAGATCTGATCAGAGAATCCAAATTTCCATGTCCACCCCTCATTTTGGTGGACAGTGGACGGACAGTGGAAAGTGGACAATACACAGTGTATTATACACTGTACAGGCATTTTTATAACGACTAATGACTGGCTTCTGGCGCACTTGTGAGCGGGAGGAGTACAAGTGAGCCAAAGTCAGTTCATTGTTGCTTGATAATTTTTTTTCAATTTCTCTTGCTACAAGATTATAATTTTGCTATAATATCAATTATCGTTGACCCTAAACTGCCTAAACGTAAATCAATACTGAATAATGTTCTAAAAATACAGACAAAAAGTCTGATGTCTATATGTATTTACATAAAATATAAAATATTTCATTTAAAGTGAACCTACGTAGTATGTACATAATATGATCATGATTCATGATATTACCATTTTATCCGTAATAGATAGTGATTGTAGCAGTTCAAATTCGTGATCTATTACATACATACATACTTTAAAACGTTCATTAATTTACAGCACAAAATGATGTGATGTAAACGCAAATATTGGCAGCTTTTAAAAATGACTAAGATTAAAGATAGCGGATTATTATCAATATGCCCCTTAATTATTTCATGTATTGAAATTATAATACACAGTTATGTATTTTTTGCTGTCCACCTTGTCCACTGTCCACCGTCCGGAAATGATGGACAAACTGGACGGTGTCCACTGTCCACTATCCACTTTCCAGTGGACATGGATTCTCTGGATCTGATGCTCCCATCGCACGATAATCCTGTGCAGGTGCCAGAATCACACATATAATTAGCACACATTTACACAAATTTTTGCAATTTGGTACACCAAATAAAATTTTATACCTCATTCAAAGCAGTAGTTTCCATCATAGCCGGCGCCGCCTTTTGCTGCCCATTCTCCTCATAATAATCTGGCGGAGGCTCAGCCCAGCTCTGCAGTTCTCCCGACGCGAAAAGGGCATAGAACGCAACGCCAGAGAAATGAATCAATGCCGCCATGACAAAAACCATTTCCCACTCCTCCTTTGACTCGTGTCTCGTAATCCTTTCCACAACCAACGGGCAAAGTAATCCAGACAGCGTCCCAACGCCATTCGAAATTCCCATCAGTATTCCAGCATATCGTGGCGCAATGTCCAAGTGATTCACGTTGAAGCCGGAAATTGCAAATCCGGAGAATCCAACGGCAAGCGTTAACGGTATTATTGCCAATCCTGTATTGCTTCCAGCAGCAGCGACCAGTAGCAGGAAAACTGCCTCCATTCCAAAGCCACCGCAGTTGAAAATTTTCCGCACTTGAGTGGTCGTCAAAATGTTGTTTCGTCGGAGATGGTCAGCCAGTATTCCTCCAAGCGGGACGATGATGGTCATCAGTAAATGGGGCAAAGCCGACAATGTTCCAAGCTGTAACAAAATCAAATCCGAATTTAATTTCCGAAACAAAATGTGCGACAAATTATGTCCAAAATATTTAAACTTCACTTACCACGCTGACGTTAAGTTTGAATATCTCTTTGAAATAAGTGGGCTGGGAAATGATCAGCAAATAGAATGTCCAAGATCTGCAAAAGTTCGCGACCACAATGGCCCACACGGGCATGGACCTGAATATGTCGTGCCAGGGCGTCGTCTTGAAATTTGGTGGAATATTGGACATGGGCCCAATGCTCTTTTCAATATACAGCAGCTCCTGAGGACTTATTGTCGGATGTTTACAAGGTTTTTCAAAAACGAGCCAAAACCAGAAAAAGTACCAGATGATTCCAATGACGCCGTAAAAGTAGAACGGTGCCGACCATCCAATCCACGCCACTAGGTATGCTGACAGCGGCATTCCCAGCACAGCTCCACCGTAGGATCCGCAGAAAGCCATTGTTGCCAATCGGGAGCGCTCCAGGGGCGGCGCCCACCATCGCCATATCCCGTGACAGGCAGGATATGTCACCCCTTCAACCAGACCTTGGAATATTCTGACTATCATGAGGACCCCGTAGCCGAGGCGTGCTGCGCCCGGAACAAACAGATTTAGGAAGGCTGATATTGCTATGGCAGTTCCAAAAATGCTGCAAAATGAATACAAAAAATAAGGTATTGAATATTTTATTCAGCGTCGTTAATGCTAGTAAATCGAACGATGCTTACAAATTTGCGCGATATTTTGCAGCAAAGAATCCACCGGGAATTTGGGTGACCAAGTAGCCCAGGAAATATGAAGAGTCCACAATTCCTATCGTTCCTTTCGTCCAAGTGAATTCCGGTTTCTATTAAATGGTCACGTTTAATATGTTATGAATGACTATTTGAAGTAAAATGCATTAGTATTTTGTAATTTTAAATACTTATACTGACCCCCGTTGAGTTGTCCGTCATCTTGACAATGGCCACCCCAATATTGCATCGAATTCCAAAAGAGATCATGAAACCTACACTGGCAAGTAAGGCGACCGTGAATCTTTTGGTCATATCACAACAGGGTATTTCGGGTCGGACATATTTGTCAATGTGACGAAGTGGGGGGCGCTCTATGGCTGGCATTTCATCCGTGGGCCATGGTTCTTCATGTGTCGCTTCCCTGCACAACGAAACGAAAATTCATTACTGCTTATATGCATGTCACACAATAAAGCCGGTTGGAACTAAATCGAGTTATTTTAATTAGTTAGTTATTTAAACTTACCAATCCAATTGGGAACGCCCAACTGGCAAAAACACCATCACGCAACTTTTGCATTTTTTTCTGTAATTTTGGGTCGACTTCGCTGGAGCCGACAACATCATTTAGCAGGCCAATGCAATGGTATGTCAGTTGCAAAACCTAACAAGTTACACCAGTGACATGACATTCAGAGGAAATGATCTGAGGAGTATATGTATTTTATATAGTAAATTAATTTACCACGTCCCAAATTGTTAGATATTTCCACTTTCCAGGATACTCGTTCAAAGCACGGAAAATTTCATTTTCGGCCAAGTGCTCGGGCACACTGCCACGGTTTCCGGGATGAGCGTATAAAGCAAAGCCAAAGCATGCTATGCCTGACGCATGAACTATAATTCTCAATACTTTTTGAAACTGCTCAAGCTTCACCGACTGAAGATTTCTGCGTTCACACTGAAATTTGTTACATATCAGGACTGCGTTTGCCATGTTCTCAATATGCTCTCAACTGGCAATTCGTAATGAGCTCAAATGACTACGCTTAACTTCCAACATTCTTTACCAATTCTGCTATGATGCTTTTGCATGCCTGCTTACCTAACCCAAATTCACAAATGACTATTATCAGTACGCTACCAATAGATCATACGCTAGAAATTTCGTAAATGCGTCAACGAGAGATCTGTTCAGTTTGGACGCTGCATGACTGCAATGCCAGAATGTGCTCTACGATATACATGTACTCATTAGCGCATATTATCTCAATCTATTTCGGCTTGCTGGGCTTTGTTTACCAAGAAAATTGGCTGTATCTTTATGTGGCCACTTCATATGACAGGCAGTCTGGATTTCTGCTATATGTACTTGGCAAACCAGATGGGAATGCTAAATATAGAGATAAGATTGTTATATGAATTTAGCACATCCACTCCACTTATTGCTATATCCGGTGGTATTATACATTTGGTTGCAGTGTGGAGAAAATGGGAAATATGATGTGTTGAAGGAGAGAGTGTGTAACGAAAACATCATTTCACTACCGTAATGATAACAAAGGAGTGATCGATTTTATTGCGTTAAAATCTCGTTTGTGATAATATGTGGGATACGTCATTCACGTCAAAACATTTCTTGTTTCGTTTGTTTAGGTAATATCTTTTAATATTTTCGTAATGACGCATGTTTTTCCGCTGCAAAAAGATGTTCTGAATACATACAGTCGGCGGTAGTTAACATGGTGGTTTCTTCTTGGAAATTTATTGATTTCTTAGAAATTTTTGCAAATTACAGTAGAAATATTCAATACGATTATTCTAAGCGCTGGGATTTGAAATTTCCAAGGTGAAAAACATTTTGTAATTGTTTCCGTGGATCGATAAGCACCAGCGTTGCGCAACGGAAGCGGTAATTTGTGAAAAATTACAGGGGCTGAATCTCAAACAGTTTTGTCATCTGATGATTATATGTCAAAAGCAATGTTGCTACTGGCTTACCCAAGTGGTAATATCGTGCAAATGGGCGTAATCTTAAAGTTGACTCATTAAACCGTTTCTCTTGTATATGCCCATCTATATCTCTCTTTTGAGACTTTGTATGTATGTAGTGAAGCCTGAGTATGCTTCGTAAATTTATGATTCATTCTGACGTAATTGAACTGGAGCATGATTGTAAACTTGCTTGATATATACTGCTTACAATAATTAAGTATTGATTTTATTTTAAACATCAAATTATTCAACGGTAGCATAATCATGTTGTTTTGAAGACATGATCATCATACCAGTTTGTTGTACGAACGTTCATGGAAGCACTGAAATACTGTTGAGTACTTTTCTGAGTTAGTTAGAGCAAAGTGTTATGCTCGTATTTTTATTTCGCTGCTTTTATACTTTTCATGAATGCACACACATAATATTGATGTGTGCATTGCATACATACAGATCATAACATATTACATAGTGGTTTACTCACATAATCATACACTAGTAGTGAACCCATGCAATTAATGGTCACTACAGAATGTGCTTACATTACATAATCATAATAATGCATCTTGTTCATCAAAACATAATATAAATATGATGTCATCTTCGTCACATATTTAATACCCTCCTACAAGATGTATGTATTATTGTCATCGATGGTGTTAGGTTGTGCTCCTTCCATCATCGGTGCGCTGCTTGTAGGTCTTTCTTCCTTTTTGCGTCGTGGTCCATTTCCTTCCTCGTCGCAAAGCAATGCTACCGCTAAGGTAATAAACGTCATACTGCTCATGATGATAATCCATACGATTAAAATCTTGTCCAAGTCGTTAAAACTTTGTTTTGCTTCTTTCATTTTCTTCTTCTTCGCATCCACTTGCTTGTGAATCATTTCACATAGCATGTTCCATTTTGCTTGAGAACATATATGCTTCTGCATATTTAAGCTGCTGATCATCTTCATCATTTCAGCTATATCTTTTGCAGATATTAGCACTCGCAATTCTTCTGCGCTAATTCCAGCGTTAACTGGATATATACTTTTTTGCCATAACAAAGAGGTTATATTTTGCCTGTCATCTATCCCTCCTTGAACCATTGCTAATATACCCATAAGAATGAGTATTAAAAGCACTACACTTTTTATAGTGCAGTTCATCTTTCTGTCAAGTTTTGCACATTTTAGCATTCCAAAAATATCTCGCCAGCGTTGAGATATTTTAGTCACTACTGACTTGCATTGCTCATAAAGTTTGTTGAACTTTGCTTTGCCATCGTTTTCAATCATCAACGTATTTTCTGCGTAAACATCTTTGGCTGAGTTGCTGCTGCTATCACAGAGAATTGCATCCTCTTTTGCCAGGAGTCCTGCATTAGTGTCCCTCCTTAAGCTGGAGTTGCCTGCATTGGCATCATTCTGGAGAACTTTGGGTTCTTCTGCTGCTTTTTCATATGGCATTACTGTCGCCGCATCTTGTACTTTACGTAGCTTCTGCTCATTGCTATCTTCGTCATTTGGAGCGATAAGCTCCTCGCTGCATTTAAACAAATCACCATAGCGCCTGCTATTATCAGTGCTGCAATTTTTGCTGGGGTGCACAGCAAAAGCTTTTGTCACTTTGTGGTGACCATCATCTACATTGGGGCATTCTGCATGCCAGTGTCCTTTTATACCGCAATTTTTGCATTTCGTAAGTTTTTTCAACTTTGCAATTTCATCTTTGCTCACTTTTGCCCGCTGTGCTGTTTTAAAAGCCTTGCTCTGGGATCCACTCGTTAAGTTTGGATCTGGTTCGCTTTCATCCAGTTCCCAGATCTCCAATCGTGAAAGTAAATATTCTGCTGTCTGTTTTTTCGTGTCAACCGAGCGCCATGCTTCTTTGAACTGTTTGAAACGGTCATCACGCATACTGTGAAAGACTCTGCCAGTGATAGCTTCTTCTTCAACTACCACCTTCATACTACGCAGTTGTGCTGCAATATTCTGTATTTGAATCATCGCTTTTACAGGAGATTCATCAGCAAATACACTGTAAAATTGGTGCCACGTTTGCTGTTTGTTCTCTGAACTTGTACTTTTATACAATGCGTTTAGCTTTGTCCATAAAGTTTGCGCAGTTTTGCAATTGCATACTACATCCAGCTGCTCATCTGACATCGCCATTATCATGGCTGTGTAAGCTTCATTTGATTTTCTATCCCAGTTAGTCCGGTCATTGCCTGCCGTAGATGGACGTACTTCCGTCCCAACCACTATACTAAGGAAGTCATGTGTTTTAAACAGACTTTCAACGCGTATTTTCCACACGCGGAAACTGTCACCTGTCAATTTTGCGATTGCGCTAGTGTCCAATCTCTTTGTATTTATGTACGTAACAGTGGCTGCGCCACTTGCTGCTGCTGCTGCCGTCGCCGCCGCTGCCGCCGCCTGTGCTGCTGCTGCCATTATGAAAATTTGCTGATTTTCAAAATTAGTAGTATAAAGAATTTTAAATTCTTGCCGCTTGGAAACTTGTCTATTTCCGCTGACTGCCTGCCGCTTTAAAGAATTTTAAATTCTTGCCGATTGGAAATTTTGTCTATTTCCGCTGAGTTGCTGAGCTGATTTATTCCGTTAGGGAACTGCTGTTTGGAAATTATGCTGAATTTCCGCTGTGCTGCTGGTTTTTCCGCTTTGGAAATGCTGAAAATGTTTCCGTTCAGGAAATATTAGCTGAGATCCAAGTTTTTACAAAGCTTGGTGCTGATAACGTGTTGAGTACTAGTTGATAATATTGATGTGTGCATTGCATACATACAGATCATAACATATTACATAGTGGTTTACTCACATAATCATACACTAGTAGTGAACCCATGCAATTAATGGTCACTACAGAATGTGCTTACATTACATAATCATAATAATGCATCTTGTTCATCAAAACATAATATAAATATGATGTCATCTTCGTCACATATTTAATAAATACTTTTAAAAAATATATGGTTTCGTATTTCAGTTCCCTGAAAATTATAAAAAACGCATATAAATAAAACTCAGAATCGTCATATTATATTTGTGGAAATATTTCAACTTGAGATAAAGGAATAAAGTAACTTTCTGCGCATCGAGAAAATTGAAAACTAAAATACGATGGCACTTTACACAGGAATCGTTTTTCAAATATTATCAATTTCTTTCTGCATTTTCATTTACTCTACTTTATCCGCAAAAGCCTTCCCACCACCTAATTACGCCATTATACCACTAAGAAAATTTCCGATTGACCGATTTCTTCATGACGACCAGAAAAGAATATATGGTGCAATCAAAGATAAGCTTCTCAATATACCACCACTATGTAATGCTCGCAGCAGCATTGCCGACATTTTGAAAATATTCGAGCAACAGCATTGCCACATTTCCATTGACAACTTTGAAAATATAAACATCGGCGCCTATGATGTTCCTGCTATCCTAAGGGCACCCGAATTGTTAATCTTCAACTACATTTCCGCTCCGTTCAACAATTTACGATACTCTCTAATGTGGACCCCTTTTGGCTATTTCGAAGCAAACAGCAGCGTCAAAGAAGAAAACCATTTCAAGATCAATTGTCACTTGTCCAAATACCTTGGCGGGATTGTACTGCAAGGTGATTTCTTTGACATAATTGACAATCTGTGTGTTAAAATCGATATGTTGGACTACTCGGTACAGACAAAGTCGTGGAACTGCCAGCTACAGATCTCATTGATGGCTCCTCCGCTTGTCTTGAAGAGAATGCGATACCCATATGCATTCTATAACGACCAACACAAGAGGAATTTGGAGCTCCACTTCGTGTCAAAACCAACCGTAATCCCAAACGTGCACATATTTTTGTATGAAAAGCTTGACGGGCTCATCCAGGATGGTATTGTAAGGAGCATCAACTCTTATTCCAACAGATACGAATTTGATGCAGTTGTGGAAATGGAAAGATTTGTGGTTATCCTTGGGCCAAACTCCATGTCATCCGTCAGTCGAATTGTGATGAAATCCTTCATGCAGTTCATGCCACTTAAGTATACTGACATTCTCGCAAACTTGGGAGGGTACCCAGAGGTGAGTCAGAGAACGTGGGAACTCGAAGTGGACCAGACGTTAGGATTATTGGGTTATATGACTCAATTTCATAACAAAATGAAAAACTGCGAGCATCAACGTTTCAAAGTTTATCCCAAGGCCAGCATTTCTCAGACCAGCGACATATTTGCAAGTGGAATTGCATCATCATTGTTTGAGATGATTTCCAACTCTTCTGTGATTTTTTGGGGAGATGGGTCAGTGTCGTGTAGGGATGGGGTAGCATCTTCTGGTCAAGTGTCTTTAAAGTGGGACGTCCAAATGAAGGTGACTTCTGTCCCGAATGAAATTTCACATACGATGTTCCTATCATACCAGGAATACCTAAACAATATGGTTTTCGTAAGTTGCGGGAGCGCCAGAGGAGAGAAATCGGTTGGAATGAATGAGCTGCTTCGCGTGTATGACTCGAGCATTTGGTTTGGTGTTCTGATTGCATCAGTAATCATATCCGAGGTACAGTGGCAGATTTCTAAAAAGATTTCTCGGTTCATGCATTTGCTAAGCTTGGTCAAAATGTTTCTGGAGCAAGGAGACCCATTTCACTTGAAATCGTTAAACAATATTCATTTCCGACCCATGATACTAGCCGCGCTTCTATTGGGAACTGTTCTAAGCAACGGCTACAAAAACGATAATGTATACAATATGATCGCTCCAAGGAATTTGATTCCATACACAAAATTTTTGGAACTGGTTCAAGACAACTTCACTGTATTTGTGAGGCCGATGGATATTTACATTTCTATGTATGCACACACTCTGAATTCAAGTAGGGCAATATTAATAGAGTGGACGAGCCGTATTTTCCAGCGTTCTCCTCACAAACTAACTTCAAGTATTAAATCCAGGACCAACTTTTGGGCCGTATCAGAATTGCAAAGGTGGAGGGAATTTGTTTGCCCAATAAGCTCGAGGAAATGCAGTTTCAGCTATTTGGAAAATCATTCGTCTCTCCACGTAAAATCCCTTAGCGTATTTGAGAGGACAATCCTAGCCAATCGGCACAAGTGGCTCCAGAAATATGGTTCAGCTGAAGAGCAAGTTATACCTGAGTTGCTTGCGGCACAGGAGAATACCTTATGGGAACACTTGCGAGAATGCAATACATCCGCGTTACTACTCCCTACTCATATTGCTAACGAGTACGCTCAAAGATTGTTTCACGCTCATCTATTTATCAATATTTTATCAATCAACTATTTTATCAATATCGGCAAGGAAAACTACGCCAACATTTCCATAGGCTTCGAATTATATGGGGCCTTTCATCCCAATGTTTTGAAAAGGATTCGAGGATTTATTTCGTCCGGAATTTGGGAGCGATGGTCCCGTCTAATGCGCGAGATGAAAAGCTTTACGTCGGTTTTAAAAGACACGACGTTGAAGAGGCCAGACATGCAAGGGAACATTTCTATTATATTTTTAGTTTTATTCTACGGAATTATTGTGGCAATCAGTTGCTTAGTGGCTGAGAATGTTTTTACGATTTGTGAATGTGTTTGCGATTTATGCAGAAGGACATGTAAGGTTATATCGTCATGGTTGGAAATGATTGGTATTATCAAGGTAAAGTCATCGCCAACGCAAGTGTTTCGCTACTAATGTTTATACTCATTCTAGCAACACAATTTCTGAACAATCCATTTTGTACACATCAACTTTGTTTGCGGTCTCGTTGAATTCTGGTCTGTGTTTGCATTTTACTCTCAATAAAATTAAAGGTTTTATATTTGTAACTCACGTTGACCATTAGCTTATCAATTATTGAACCATTTAATCAGTTTCTTAATCGTTCATCATTCGTTCACAAGTACCATGCGCAGGCCATTTTCTGTCTTTGCTCACAAACCCATCGTCATCCAAATCCACCTCACTCCTCATTAAAACACAAACAGATTTCTGGCTGGATACGATACTGTAGATAAGTTCACCAGCATCGGTCATATAAGTGCATCAACATATGCTGTACATTTTTGACATGGAAGCAAATGATGAAGCACATTAAGGAAACATTACCAAATGAGCCCGTCAGTACTTGTAATTGCTTTTATCTGTATTTCTGCCACTGTTGGCTTCATCATTGATTCTACAACAGGTCGTTTAATACTTTAACGTTACAGGGTAAGTAGTGGAGTATGTACGTTTTTACGGCGTTTTACTTAATTATTATTCATAATTAATCTAATCTGATCAATTAAAACAGGATGCCGCTTCCGGTACTTCCGGAGAAAATCCTCTCCTAGGAGTACACCATATATTTATATGGGAAACTGCCTGGTTATACACTATAAAGGTGTATGAATGTATTTAACACCTTGCCAAACTGTTAAATACGTTGTTAGTTAGCTAATTGCGGTTGCAGTTAGCGTTTTTTACGTGCGTATGGCTGGGTATGCATGTATTTTACATGTGTTTATAGGTTTTCGGGAACGGGGAAGCCAGCTATACTTTCCATATGTGTGTAGGATGCCTGTAGAAAGAAGCAGCTCAAGATAATTGTTAATTATCTTAATTGTTGCAACATTTAAGTTAATTTTATGGCTAGTTAGGCCTAATTTCTATGGGATATGGGGTTTTCCTATACGAGAAAACCAAATCTGATGTGTATTTTCATCCCTCACCACTGTATAATGTGGTTATCATAATCGTATGCATTTTCCCCTTATTTTCATTATCACCTCATATCACTTACGGATTGCATAATATATGTACCTATGCAGGTATGTATTTTTTTCTCCATTCTCATGAAAATATATGTACCTATGTAGGTATGTATTTTTTCATATTTTAGTTTTCTATGCATTTTTTTCCGATTTCATGACGCCTTATATCATTTCATATGCACAAACCCATTTCACCAACTTCTAACAATATCTATCACTTTTGTACACGTCTGATAATCAAACATTACAATCGTTCTGTTTTTCATCCATTTTTCATAAGTACATCATGAACAAAAATCGTATTTCATCTCAGGAACAAGAATGTATAATACCTAAGTAGGTATGTATTTTTTTCCATTCTCATGAAAATACATATACCTATGTAGGTAATTATGTACTTATCAGAACAGTATGCAATTTTTTAACTATTAAATAAGTTATATAAAAGTAAATGACAATTTTGAACTTCTCATCAATCCACACAGGGAAATATTTACAAGATGAATTCTGCATTGGGGTTAATTATTTTACTTTAGCCAAAATTTATATAGATATGCTTCGATGTAGACTAGGTAAGTATATACGTTCATCAGGAAGGTATGTATGCTTTAAAGAATGAATAATCAGCAATGTCGAGTAAAACCTGGTTACTATCATGTCAATATGAATGTGGGAATGTGTATACTTAGCAAAATACGAATTCCTGAAAAAAGAAGTAACATTAAAGAGTGCAAAATTTTATTCTAAAGAAAAATCATCAGTTTCTACTTCATACTAAAAACAAAGTGAGGCATTTCTCAGAACCAACAAAATATTACATTTTCTTCAACGTTACGTTAAAAACCATTTCACTTTTGTGCACTAAACAAATATTTTAAAACAAACATTTAAACACAATACAAACAATAATTTTAAGCTAACTGCAAACAAACAAAAATGAAATTTAGTTCTATTCTAAATCATAGTAAATGAACAACAATACATAAAGAAGTAACATTAAAGAGTGCAAAATTTTATTCTAAAGAAAAATCAACAGTTTCTACTTCATAACTAAAACCAATGTGGTACATTTTCTTCAACGTTACCTTAAAAATAATTTCACTTTTGTGCACATAACAAATATTTTAAAACAAACATTTAAACGCAATACAAACAATAATTTTAAACTAACTGCAAACAAACGAAAATGAAATTTAGTTCTATTCTAAATCATAGTAAATGAACAACAATACATAAAGTTAAAAGAAATATAACTGTAGTATGAATTCATGTTACACTTACACACACTAATTTCTCCAAATCTCAGCCATGCCATTTCTCGGGTTAAAGTACCCACCCCCGGTCTTGGGATAACGTTTGTTGGGAACGGTGCCATCGTTTTTAACCCAACCAAACGACCCTCCATTTATCCCATTTCCCACACCAAATGGCCCTCTATTTCCCCCACCATAACCACCATGTTCATCACTACCTCCATCTTTCTTAGAAAATCCGACACGGTTTTCACCACCTTTTTTAAAAACACGACGCCCAATTCCTCCCCGTTTATTCCCAAAACCATTATCACCATTTCTATCACCATTCTTGCCACCTGACCCACCGGCTGCACCGCCACCACTACTACTCTCATCCCGACTATTTTCGGGGTTAAAATTTTCAGCTATCTTCAAGGTTTCCCATAATTTCAATTTACAAGTGTGGTTGGCAAATATTTTAAATTCTGCTTTGACTCTATGTACTGATTGCCAACCAACTTTATTATATTAGTGGCATCATATGAAATGTCAAACGAAAATTGTAGATTTTCATTAAGTTCCCTACTCACAATAAACCCTAAGGGATTTTCTGTTTCAGTAAGAATGTATGTCCCAAACAAATTCCAACCAGAAACCTTACCAGCATTAGGCGTGCCACCTTTTACATGCGGAGTAGATGGTCGCGGAGTAGTAGAATATCTTGGAATTGGTGGTGTCTTGTCTAGATAATTTACCTCAGCGGATGGTGGTGGAGTGGATAAAGTATACCTCCTTTCATCAGTAGGACTGTTCGACCCAGACTTTGTTGGTGGTAATGAGTGCCGTCCCCGCTTTCCGTAGTGAGGCGATCCGGAATTGGGTGATTTAACTATGATTGCGGAAGAGGAACCTCTGGCGAAGCCGGAGTGTAAGCAGAAGGTATGTGCGAAGACGAGGTTGAAGGTAGTTTCTTCAATTCCTTTTGCGCTCCAGATTCGCCATATAAATCCAATCGTGCAACGCGCGAAATTTCTTCATGTGGATTTCCTTTCCGCAGGACAAGGGTTGAAGGATGCCACAACGCCATTCTCCAGGAGTTGCCCAGAAGTCACGCACTTCGCCTCCTTTCGACCAGAAATGGTTTATCTTGGCTCGCCAACCATGGTACATAAGGAGCGTCATCGGCTCTGAAAGAGGGAGAAATAGAAACAACATTCATAAATATAGATTTCTATTACTATTTTTTTTGTACACAATAATATACCATCCGCCACTATATTATCCATAGATATTATTATACTAATGCAATATTTTCGTACAAATAATGTATTCATAATTACCAGCATTGTTAATCAGACAGAACCCCTTTGGTAGATATTCGGATGAGCAGAGATACATCATGACAAAAGTAAACTTGTCAGTAGGTGAACAAAGACGATGGTCACACTCCTCATAAATTGAACTACCACTTTCAATGTTTTTCAGCGTACCGGAGATGACAGATTTTTGTCTCAGTCTCCGGTAGAATTTTCATTCAGTTGCACTTATTGCACTCAAAAGTCATTTCTATTTCCTCACTGTCATCAGAGACAACCTGAAGAAATGGGTCGTACCATGTATTAATAGGGACGAACCCATTAGCCATTAAACTCAAAACAAAGTACAAAGTTTCTTGTCCCATTTCACAGTTTGTATGATCACAGGTGAAAGTAGGGACAGACTTTAACTGTGAATCGAAATGGATGCGGTCAACAGGGATGGATCCAATATTTTTCACCTTGAACCCCGCGCAAAACCCACGTCTTGTAGGTTTATCAGCAAATGAGAGGATCTCAGCGATCTCGTCGTGAACACAAGTAGAGATCTAGAACAGAGACATGGTTTTTGCTACTTTGTGGGTATTTCGATATCGAACAAATAGTTTTCAGAGAAGTGGAAAGATTTTGCTTTAGTGTCGAAACAAGAGGACAGCGAAAGTCAAATGACTGCTTTTCTAAACTTCTCCAGGTCCTTTTATAATCGTCTAGTGTCACCGAGAGGTACAACGAATTTGGAGTTGCGAAGAAGCTATTCATGAATACTACATGCAAAGA
Organism: Sinella curviseta; assembly: GCA_004115045.4. Lineage (NCBI taxonomy): Eukaryota > Metazoa > Arthropoda > Collembola > Entomobryomorpha > Entomobryidae > Sinella > Sinella curviseta. The sequence continues at coordinate 11,867,326 of CM023203.3, forward strand.
CAGAGAAATGATACATACAAAGACATAATGATAATGAGAATATATTTATTTCCATTTCATCGTTCGGTTGCTTGTGATAAAATACAGATATAGCTATGTATATATATAAATATAACTCTACTTATATCACAAAATATATAATAGTTCAACTTTATTTATAACACGGAAACAATGATCCATGCATTTTCTACGGTATCACATTTGTCATCGTGTCTTTCTCTAGAAAACTCTTCCACAGTGCTGACATACAACGATAAATGACTAAAATTATGAATATAAGTATATTGCATAAGAACTAGTTTTAGGAACTTTATATAAAATGAGTAAAATTTGCATCCAGAGATCTCAGAGTCGTCTCATAAGCACTTTTTAAGTAATCTGTCCGAGTTCTTTGGCGCGCGACATCTGCGCGCTGACCAAAACAAACAGCAAGTCTGTCTGCAAGTCAGCTCTTTCAGCTTCTGCTGGACATCTGGCAAAGCAAACAAAAATCGATATATACAGTCACGTTTACACCACCAGATGAACATTACACATTACATACTGTGTCCACTTTTTTCTCACCCTTTTTATTGGATTTCACGCTGCTCATAGAGTTTGATGTAAGGAACTGGTTTCTTGCTGCTTTGGTATGGCCTGGTGGATAGGGGAGGCTTTTTTCTTGATGAGGTTGTGGTGGAGTAAAGGACGGGATGACTGCAATAGTACCGTTGTCATTATCAGGTTTCACGTCTTCGTTGACTTTGTTAAGTAGATCATGCACACCAGGTGCATGAATGTTGACCCAGTTAGAAGTGGGGTTTCCTGTCGTAAAAATAAAAATAATATGCTCGCTTAAGAATTCATTCCCTCATATCTGTTGGTATTCATACACATCGAAAGTTAAACGTAGTCAAATTAAATAAAAATACCTCGGCAGCTGCTTGGTTTTCGTGCCTTGAACATGTAGACCCTCTGATCGACGTTCCTTCCTCCACAAAATCCATTGTCACTGGTCATGTACCATGAACAGAGATCACGTACACAGGAGAAACAATCAATATGTTTATCACACCTTTCATCTTCATGAATGTTGGCAGCAGCCACTCCTCCCAAGAGAAGTAAAGTAAACAGCGGTTTGATGAGTATCATTTTGAAACTTATATTCAAAAGCGAAGTTGGAACTACTAACAATCTCAAAATTAATACTGGAAGTGGACAGAACAATGCAAAAATAATCAAGTTGATGAAATCAATATTGCCTTTCACGAGTTTTTCTTAAAGTTTTTTTTAAATACAACTTCTACTACTTTATTTCTGCTTTCTATATATTTTTATATCAAGATATTCAAGATCATTTTCCTGATGAAAGGGAATATCACCTCTTTCCATGTCGCTATCATTTTCACCCGTCTCTGATGCAGAGGAAAACTCTTCGCGATAGACAAATCGCTTTTTGCGACGATTGTTTTCAGGAACAAGTCGGCGGTCACTTGGAAGTTTTGGAATTGAGTGAACTTATGTAGACGGATTAAACAAGAGATCCGACGTACTCTTTGACAAAAGTTTGTCAGGCCATAGCGTATTGTCGGTCATTCTTTCCACGATAAGGTTCGTCTCGTCGCTATTAAGCGCAGAGGCCCAGCCGTATTTTTTGGGTCTTTGTCAATATTCGGCTCCTCAATATTAAAATCCGTCAATTTTCCAGAGCAATATAACTTGTACAGCCCATAAAGAAACGGTGCTTCTGGTTTGCAAGTACCTCCATGCATGCACGGAATTGTAAATGGGATTCCAGTTTTCTCATCAACATCTACCCCGAATTCGACCGTGTCTTTCTCGGTTCCTTGGGGTGACAATAAGTAACCACAGCAGTATTCCTCCAGAGGCAAACTGTCCTTGGATGAAAACTTGGGCCCTATCGTCATTTTCAAGGTGATAAATCGGGAAGGCATCAACCGCTTCCATTCTTCCAGTGCTATATTCCCACGAGTATATAGCTTCACAAGCATGAACAATGGTTCGGCCCAGCTTTGGCACGATGACTTGTGCTGACATAAAGTTGTAATTGGGGACTTTTTGTCGTTATCAAAATGAACATTTTCTACAGGCCCAGTCCTCATTATTGAGAAACTTTCCAGGTTGAAGCCGGGGCACTTTTTGTCTCTTGTTCCAATTCCCCCAGACAAGAGGGATGACTGCAGCTCCTCAGTCGGAATATACTTTGGACCCTCCATTATGTAAATTCTTGGTATTTCTCTTCTCAAACTAATTGCTACTCAGTTGGGTTGTGGTAAAGCAGTAAAGTTAGTAGCTTGTTAATTCTTTGCTGCAAGCTGCTTTTTGTTCTGCATGCTCTTCTCCTCACTGGTAAAAGGGTAGAGAAACAGGAAGTTAATCGCTTAAGCTCTGGTAGTCAACTGACTGAAATTCAGCATTTTGTTCGACACTGGCCGTTTGTTGTTAGGTGACTGTGTGGTAAACGTTCCATAGACCGGACGTAGGCGGGTAGAAAGGCAGCCTAATTTTTCTTCTCATTTCATTTGAATGTTACTTCTTTAATATTCTTTTTAAAGTGAGTAATAGCAGCAGGTATTATGTGATCGATAAGACCGGGATGTCGGGGGAAGAACTTGCGTTTGGATTCTATTCAGCCCTTCTTTGCCCCAACCGTTACAATGTGCTGCTTAAAATTTCCTACGATAATATCCTTTTGTACACTTGGCTTCAAAATTACTGTGTTGTTGCTAATGTGAAATGCTATTTCTTGTAGCAATCGAATCTGGTTTGTAGTAGCGTCTAGTAGTAGATTCTTGAATACCTTTTTGCCTGAACAAGGTCAGACAGGAAGTCCAAGTCTTCACCGTTTATGACCATTTTTAATTCTTAAACGTTTACGACAGAAACAAACGAGATGGACGCTTGGAAAGACCAAAACGGAAACTAGCCTAGTCAAATTAATATACTCGTTTATTAATACGTGCACAGCATTACATGGTGTAGATGATGCAATCCGCTCTGGGGTTGCAGCATTTCTAAGTACTAGTGCTGCAATTTGTTCCACAAATGCAGCATTTCATTAAACTATTCCTGCAATGCTGTAACTAAGCAACACGTTAATGAATAGTAGTAGTATTTATTCAGTCGATTTAAACAACCGTGACGCTCAATCACATTACAAGGATTATTGCGTTCTACTGAGATAGAGATACATCATACATACATACATAAGTACATTGGAATGACAAAGGTAAGAAGTATAATGAAATTTTTAAGTAAATTTTATAAATTATTCCCTCGGGTGGGCCTTGTAGTTCCACTCGAACCCCCCGCCCCAACTGCTCTCCTGACCCTCGTGCTGAGACGGAGGTTGTCGACCTGTCTGGTCAAGTAGACAGGTTTTATTCCTTTCTTTAGTCTCTCTGGGTCTACGTATGCATTTGGAATGCTTACATAGACCCAGAATCCTCATGCTGGTCCCTTGGAGCTTGGCCGGATCTCCTCCACCACCCACTGGTCAATTCCAAGAGATTGGCAGTCTTGGGCCATCATCACCCGCAACAGTTCTTCCCCGTTGGCTGGTGGTACTCCGCTGATGAAGGTGAAATAGGACTTCCTCCGAAGTTGATTCGGGAAGTCCTCCACCTTCCATCCCTTGAACCTCCCCCCCAGGATGTTCGTTTGGGCGGTCTTCACCACCCAATCCCTCGTCGGGTCGTTGCTGCAGTGAACAGCAATTTTCCCCTCCCTGTCGCCAGTGCGCACTATTTGTAGGTGCTCTGCTCCGTTTCCTTCCTTCAGCTCCTTCTCCAAGACAACTTCCAGAGCTCCCACAAATCCCGCCTGTTCCTCCGTAGGGATTTTCTCCCACATCTTGTCACTATATGTGACCCAGACCACCATGTTGGCGGCCTTGGTCGCGTAGCTCTCCTGACCCTCCATGGCTTGGGATTCCTCCACCTCACCAGTCCCCTCCCCCATCTCCCCTTCGTGCAGTTCCCTCCGTTTCGGGTCAGGATTTCCTTGCGGGGAGGTTGAAGCACCTCGTTTATTCCCCGCAAGGGTCGATAAAGTTCCGAGTTGGCCCTGCTGGACCCCCCCTACCTTCTTCTTTCTGTTGCGTTTCCTCTTCTTTTTCTCTCCACCCACTGCCCCGGGTGGTGGGTCTGGAAAGAGTTGGACTCTTGCCACCCTTTCCACCGGTGCGGTGGGAGAGATTGGTAAGGATTTCCGGGGTGCTGGTACCGGTATGGTGGTTGGTGGTGGCATCAGTTTCCTGGCCTCCTCCTCCACCCCCAGAATCCCCTCCTCATCCTCTACCATCACCTCCATATCATCATCACCTTCTAGGGAGAGTTCTAGAGTCTCCAGCGTCTCATCCCTAGAGGTGGCGTCGATTTGGCTTTCCATTTCCATTTTTTTCCAGCCTGTGTACAGGTAAACAAAACCATATGTTAATGCATACATATGTGTGCTTACCTGACCTTTTGGTGTCAAAGTGTGAGGAGGTTAAGGTTCCATACCTTATTTCTAGGCCAAATCCCAGTTGCAGGTGTCACTTCCTTCCACTCTCACTTTTTTCACTTTTAAAATCGTCGATTTAATTGTTGAAAAATTTATTTTTCCATTCAATTAAGTCGGAGCGAGGAGCATGCAGCTCTTGTCGGTTTGGCTCGCGCCAAAAGTCTTTAATTAATGAATGAACGTTAATGAATACAAGTACAACGTTTTGATGTCGTACATTGACTGCAATCCTTGCTTAAGTGTTTCTGAGCACAGTCTAGCTCGGGACGCCAGCTGAAAAACAAGCACCTATTCTTCAGTAATCATGCCTTAGTTCTTTATTTCAAAGCTAATGTTGCTCGAATCAAAGTAAATATGGAGTCTTTTTGTGTGGAATGTAATATTCAGTGCAGTCATTACATATCAATTCGAAATAGATTGGCTATCGCTCAATTAGAGCTGGACATTTCCGAAAACTGTTACTCCTGCTTTCGTCAGTACTGTTTTCTTTTGGCAAATCTAGTGATTGGAAATACACGAGTGCAAGACAAAACTGTAATTGTATCCAGAGACTTCTACGACCAACTACTATCGCCATTACGTTAATAAGAAACTCGACTGTAACTCTGGTCATAATTCCGAGAATAAACTTTGCAAACAGTGCACTTACGATCTTAAACCATTCTTTCACAACTTATTATCTTCGTACTTGCGAGTTGAAGGTGAAGTAATGTTGGCTGTCATGGACCACATTCATAACAAAGTTGACGCTGTTCACAATAACTGTGCATTTGATTGTGGTACAGATTATGTGGATTTGCTGAAATGAACAATTTATGTTCCCCACTATTACATTCTTTGTGAATATATTTGACCTCCCGTCTACTACTATTTGGTACAACCTCAGCGACTTATTCGTCTGAAATCAGCAGGGATTGTAATTCATAAATACTTCTGGCTCGAGGGGACCAATATGGCATCGACGGCTATTACCGAGGAGCTTCGGGAGTTGAGAATAAAGGGCATGCTCTTCTTCCTTGGACTTGCAACGTGTGTTTGGTATTTTCCTCTCCCTATCTTGTTTATTTTCCTACTAAGAGTGTGGTGGAGTTCCGATGTTCAGTATGATCTGGAAGATGCTGACTAGTAGTGCAATTATTTTACAAGTTTTACATATTTTCTTAGAAGAAAGAAAAAGCATGCAGTGGTAAAGTAAAGTACCAAGTGACTCAGTTTGTTAGAAATTATAAGTTTATAAGTTTGAAATTCCGTCCTGTCTTAAAATGTGAAATAACTGGTTTGTCATTTTAGAATATAAATAACTGTATATTCAAGTGATATTTGTAATTTTAGATTAATGAATAAATTTGGTACATTTGCTTTCTTATATACACCTAACTTTCAACATTATTCATTTATTACGTCATGTATTAAATGGGAAAATATTGTTAGGATTCTAACACAGAAAATCATGGAAACGATCCGTGGTACTGTGGCGATGTCATTAAATATGCATATGTAATAATGCAATCAGTTGCTGATACAACAAATACTACACTGAATATATGATATCGTTAGTTAAAGTCATATTCTGGATTGAAAGCTTGTGAGTATGCACTGCACACATACCAACTAATTAGTAAATCGTAGAGAAACGTTTTGCTACTTGCATTGAAAATATATTACCAATTGATAGTAATAGTACAGCTTGTATGGAATTAGCATAACAGTAATAATCAGCATGTATTCTACCAATCTCGATCTTATAAGTATAGCATGGGCATAAGATGAAATCTTCTTCTAAAAGCTTCTCATGTCGGTGTCTCTTCTCATGTGAAATAAACAAGTGTACGCGCATCACAATTTACCACTAGCCTAGCCATTTATATTACTTTGCAAAGAAGCCAACAGGTTGTTATTTATTTTTGATGTTGACGAATTGACGCCATCTGACTTTAAATAGCATATTGGCATTATTTGAATTCTAAGTTGCATTTGTACTACAGAAACTCGAGGATTACTGAAAGTTATTTACTTCTATTCGCGTGTAGCGATAGAATGTTACATGTAGTTATGTCAAGGCTTGCGAGTATATCGTATACAAACAATATAAGCTTATTATTTTGATCAAGGGTAGCTTAGTGTTCGAATGAAAAAAGAAGAATTAAATTCCTAGCAAGCAAGGAAAGTGTCAAGCAAGTTTCATAATTTATTTTAAGCATAATAATGAAAGTATGCACATATACAGCAGTATAACAATAATATTACTATTATGAAGAAGAGGAAGCAGCGCAGATCTCTCTGATCTGGTTAGCAGCATTTTCAGCTGCTGCATCTGCAACAGTCGGTGAATGTGCGTAAGCACGATTTTTGTCGAAGAAGTAGGCAGCAGCAGCAATACCAATGACGATGATGATGATTACGACGACGACGATGATGATGGTTGTGGTGGCTGAAGAAGCGTCTGCTGCTGGTGAGGTTGTGGTGGATGTGCGAAGAGATGATGTTGATGATGGAGTGGTGGTGGAGTGGACGCGCGGGCACCAACCTGCACTCGTTCCGGGTGACAGATACGTGGCCATGTCCTCGATTCCCTGGACACTGTCCAGACACAGATGGTTAGCGACACTGAACAGGGCTCATTGTAGTCACAAGCTGCAATAAAACAATAAAAAATTATGCATCGTAGGATGATGATAGCCTTGTTACAAAAATATACTTTTCTTCTGAACTCAATAGGTAATTTATTTTTATTTAAAAAAACAAAAAACTCACCGCTTGTATGGCCTGAAAAGGCCAACAGGAAAAGGACGGACAGCAGGCGAATGGTCATCCTTCAGGTGGACAGTAGTGGTGGTAATGATGGCTTGCTTTTTTTTAAACTTCCTTTTTCCACCTAACCTTTACCTTCTACCTAATTTTAAAACTCTACTTCTCTCTCACTCTATTTCTCTCTCACTCTACTTCTCTCTCACTCTCTTCTTCCAACTACTTCTTCCTACTTCATAAAAAAACTTCTTTCCTGTTCCTCCTCTTTAAAACTTTAAAAAACTTTTTTTTCTTCTTCTTGTTCTTCTCGATCACAAAGAAAACAAAATTAAAACTCTACTTCTCTCCCTCTCTCTGTCACCCTTTTCCTATTTATTTTTTTAGGTTTCTTTGTCGCGATCGGTTATCCACCAAAAAACAATATGAACATAGTTTCGTTGACATATATTGTTGAGATGGAGCGGAGTTGAGGTGCACAAAAAAGAAAACAAAAGTGCATTTGCATGCCAACCACATGGCATTTGCCACGATAAGAGAATCATTGTTATGGCGGTTTGCTGCATCAAACAACGTTGTTGATAGCAACATGAACGATGATGATGTTGGTGCTGGTGGTTATTATTGATATTGGTCGTTTTACTTTGATAAGAAAGATGAACCTTTCTTAAGACGATATAGACGAAAATATATATATGTATGAGAACATGTTATAAATATGATGATATATTACTAATAGTAATGTAAATAAGTACATATAACATTGTCATCTTTATCATTACTGTATTTAGGAAGCATTCCAATCCATTATAAAAAGATTATACTCGGGTAGGTATAGACCATCCACTTTACGTTTTTAATGATCACTTGATTATCATACTGGTAGAAACACGATATGGCATCAATATTGAAGACAATAATAATAGCTAGGCTGGGTATTCTAAATGGATGTACGAATCCAACGTGTCACAAACCATTTTGTTGTTACTGTAAGAATGCTTGAGTTCTGGAATATGTAATATGGTAAATAATATATTTACCGTTTGTGAAATGGGTTTGTGCATATGAAATGATATAAGATGTCATGAAAATGGAAAAAAATTACATACCTACATAGGTATTATACATTCTTGTTCCTGAGATGAAATACGATTTTTGTTCATGATGTACTTATGAAAAAAAGGATGAAAATGGATGAATATGCATACCTACTTAGAACTTTTTGTTCATGATGTGCTTATGAAAATGGATGAAAAACAGAACGATTGTAATGTTTGATTATCAGACGTGCACAAAAGTGATAGATATATTTAAAATTTGTCAAATGGGTTTCTGCATATGAAATGAGATAAGGTGTCATGAAATCGGAAAAAAATACATACCTACTTAGGTATATGATATTGCATTCTGCACAAATACCTATATAGGTTAATGCTACGAAAAAATAAACATCGCCATCGTGTTCCCCGAACCCGAAAACCCCATTTCCCGTAGAAATTTGACCTAACTAGCATAAAAATTAACTTAATTGTAGCAGCAATTAAGATAATTACCAAATATCTTTAGCTACTCCTTCCTACAGGCGTCCTACGTACATAGGAATAGCATAGCTGGCTTCCCCGTACCCGAAACCCCTATAAACCATGCAAAATACATACATACCCAGCCATTGCACGTAAAAAAACGCTAACTGCAACCGCAAATAGCTAACTAACATCGCATTTAATTATCATTACCAAGCATTATCAGACGTCCAGACTTGGCAATATTTGACTACGTCTCGGCTCCGTTCGAGGATATGCGATACAAACCACTATGGACTTCCTTTGGTTATGCCCATGACAACACCACTGTGAAGGACGGAAACGGGTACAAAATAAACTGCCTCTTGTCCAACTTCTTTGGAGGGATTCAGCTGACAGGAGGCTCAGCTGAAATAATTGATACTCTGTGCGTTGAAACCAACTTGATCCACTATTCGGTCAAGACAAAGACGTGGAACTGTCTGCTGCAGATATCGTTGATGGCTCCACCGTTTATCTTGGACAGTATGAGATATCCATTTTCCTTTTACAATGATGAACACAAGCGGAACCTTCCGCCATTTTTTCCGGTCAAACCTACCGTTATCCCGAACATACATATATTTGTGTACGACAAGTTTGACCACATGATACAGAAGGGTCTTACACGAATCGTTCGCTCTTACTTCAACAGGTATGTAAGTTATATTTGCATCAGCTTTGAAATGTCTACAATTTCGCATCAATATTTCATGGCTTACCAAACTTGAATTTTTAGGTACGAGTTTGATGCCATCGTGGACACTATGCGCTTTCTTGCGATCCTCAGTCCCACGGAGAAAGTGCCCGCCAGTGGAATATTGATGGGACCGGAAATAGCGTTCACGCCTGTTATGCTTTCCGCAATGCCATCAACTGAGCAGAAGAATACGGAGACCACCCAAAGAACCTGGCAAATCAAGGTGGACAATAGACTGGACGTGTTAAAATATTTGATTAAATTTTATTATAAAATGAAGACGTGTGAGCATCAGATATCCAAAGATTATCCGAAAGGGAGGACGTTTCAATCCAGCGATATATTTGCCAGCGGAATTTCAGCAACATTATTTGAGATGACTTCGAACGCTTCCTTGAATTTTTGGGACGATAGGGTAACGTCCTGTCATGACAGTGTGGCGGTTTCAGGACTACGGTCACCAAGGTGGGACGTCCTAATAAAGGTGATTTCTGTCCCGAGTGACATTTCATCTACGATGTATTTATCGTATAAAGAATTCCTAAACCAATTAGTTTTCCTGAGTTGTGGCAGTGGCAGGGGAGTGGCGTCCGTGGGAATGTACGAGCTGCTTCGGGTGTATGACTCGAACATTTGGTATGGCGTTCTGACAGTATCAGTGATTCTTGTGGAGATACACTGGAAGATTTCTCGAAAGGTTTCTCGGTTGGTTACTTTAGTTAGCATTATCAAAACTTTTGTGGAACAAGGTGATCCATTTGATTCGTCGTCCTGTAAAAATATTCATCTCAGGCCAACAGTCGCGGCTGTGCTTCTGGTGGGAATTGTACTGAGCAACGGCTACAAAAATAGTAATGTCTACAACATGATTTCTCCAAGAGATTTGATTCCCTACACAAGATTTGCGGAACTTATTCAGGACAACTTTACCGTTTACGTGAGGCCGATACACATCAGTATATATATACATAAGCGAACCCTGAATACAAGTAGGGCGAGATTAGTGAATTGGACCAGCTATATTGTCAAGCGCTCTCCACATATACTTACCACATTTGTCAAATCCAGCTTTTACGCCGTGTCCGAAGTGCAACGATGGAAAGAATTTGTTTGTCCTAGAGGAACAAAGCAATGCAGCCTCGACAACGTGCAAAGGCACTCTTCTCTCCATGTGGACTCCCTGAACATTTTTAATCGAACCATTCTGGACAATCAATGGAAGTGGCTCCGCAAATATGGCACGATTTTAGAACAAGTTGAACCAGAATTGCTTGCGGCACAGGAGAATGCATTGTGGGAGCATTTGAAAGAATGCAATAAATCCGCTCTGCTTCTCCCAACACATAAAGCTAGCGAGTACGCTCAAAAATTGTTTCAATCTCATCCTCGCTATTTTATAAATATTGGCAAGGAGGCTTACGCTAACATTTCCATTGCCTTCCGGTTCGTTGGCGTGTTTCATCCCAGTGCTTTGAAGAGGATTCGAGGATTTATTTCGTCGGGAATTTGGGAAAGGTGGTCCAATCTAATTCGTGAGATGACAAGTTTTACACCAGTGTTGAAGGATACGACGTTGAAGAGGCCGAACATGCAGGGAAATGTTTCTATCATATTTTCAGTTTTCCTTTACGGAATCGCTCTGGCAACCGGTCTCTTTGTACTAGAGAATATAATTAGAATTTGTGAACTTGTCTGCAATTTGCACAGGAAGGCATTGAGGATTATCTTGTTGTGGATACAATTGATTAGGATGAAAATTGTCTCATCAACGCCAACGTACAAGTTTACGTATTGATACAATTTTGAAATTTCATAGATGACAGCTATAGAAAATAATATGCACTCATTTCTAAGAAGCAGATGCTGAAAACACTGAAAATATGTAATTAGTATAGCGAGTTTCAAGCGCTCGATTAAACGCAAACGCAGTTGCCAATTTTCCTGCAAGTTACGGGATCGTCTGAATTTAGGACAATTTGGCAACAACATGTTACTAACTCTCATTTGTAGGAATATCGTGCGAATGTAGGCATCATACACTATTTTATAAACATCGGCAAGGAAGCATACGCTAAAATTTACATCGGCTTACAGTTCCCTGTAGTGTTTCATCCAAATATAATGAAGAGAGTTCGGGCATTTAGTTCTTCCGGAATTATGGAGTGGTGGTCCAATCTGAATCGTGCCATGACCAGTTTTACGCCTGCTCTAAAAGACACGACGCTTATGAGACTGGACATGCACGGAAATATTTCCATTGTATTTTCGATTTTATTGCACGGACTTTTTGCAGTGTCCAGTTACTTTGTACTAGAGAATGTATTGAAGATTTGCGAATGCGTTTTAGATTTGCTTAGGAAGGTGTTAAGGATTGTCTTGCGGATTTAAGCGATTGTTATAAATAGGATAATGTCAAGGCCAACGTACGTGGTTAGGTATTGATGATGCCTTGAGCGCTAAACATTTGCCCTTTAAGAATGTTGAAATTTAAGTTATGACATTTAAAAAAAATAATATGTCTGTCTTTTTAAAAACTAAACCACAAACATTAAAGTGTGCAATTAGTATCGTAGAGATTCAAGAGCTTGATATACTTCAAACGCAATTACCGATTTTGTGGCGACTAACTTCGACGGCTGAATTTTTGCACTAAAATATTCGCGCGGGTGATATTCGTGTAAAGGTAAGTACTATACATTTCCAAAATACTGGTTTGAAACAAGTCGTATATTTAACGGCGTCTAGCCCACCAATTTTTTGATCTGCTAAGACACGACTTATGTGAACATTTTGGACATTATCCTAATGATTGTGTTACTACTGGGCTTATCTGCATATACCCCACTAGTCCCGCTGCTGCTTTTAATAGAGACTGGATCTTGAAATTTCACAAATTCTCCCTGCATGGAACTATCCAGTTTGGTATTCAAAGAGAAAATTCATTTGTTGTTAGAGTAAAATGTACATACGGTTATATACGTGTCACAACATATAGCTCGTCAATTCCTGAACATAAAATTTTGGTTTAAGAATTCCAATCTATCAAAAAACGGTATAAACATTACCCGAGTTTGTTGAAATATCAAAACACAATCTGTTTATGTTTAAAAAATTCCGAGTTAAATAGAACGGGAAACTGTCCCGTAGTCTGTTTGGTTTACAGAAACTAAAATGAAATTCCTTACAAATAACTATGTTGATATTTTAGTTATTTTGACCTTTATTTTTGTCTACCGCAGTTCATCCGAATATATTACCCATCCCATGCGATATGCTATTATACCACTGACAAAATTCCCCGTTCATCAAATTGTCAATGACAGTCAAGGGAAAATATATGGTCGGATTAAAGAAGAATTGCGCGACTCGACTGCAGCGACGTATGAACTCTTTAGTGCTTCTCAAGTTTTGAAATTACTTGAAGGAGAACGTTGCCACATTTCCATTGACAACTTTGAAAATGTAGACATCGGCGCACCAACAATACCAAGCTTTATCAGACGACCAGACTTGGCAATATTTGACTACGTCTCGGCTATGTTCGAGGACATGCGATACAAGCCACTATAGAGTTCGTTTGGTTATGTCCGTGACAACGACAGTGTGAAGGAAGGAAACGGCAAAGAAACATACGCCAACATTTCCATCGGATTTCAGTTCTCCGGAGTGTTGCATCTAAATGTTATGAAAAGAGTTTCGGGGATTTATTTCTTCCGGAATTTGGGACAGGTGGTCCAATCTTATTTGTGACATGACCAGCTTTACACCTGCTCTAAAAGAGACGTCGTTGAAGAGGCCGGGCATGCACGGAAATATCTCCATTATATTTACTGTTTTATTATTCGGAATTTTTGCGGCGGCCAGTAGCTTTGGATAAGAAAATACATTGAAGATTTGGCAATATGTTTGCCATTTGTACATAGTGGCATTTAGGGTTATTTGTCAGATGCAAGCGATTGCTATTAAATGGGTAAAGACAACTCAAACTTACTTGTTTAGGTATTGGTGGTGATCCGTGAGCGCTAAGCATTTATCTCTCATGAATTTTGAAACTTCTGTGACAGCATCTAAAGAAAATAATGTTTGCTTATTAAAAGCTAAAAGCTCGAATATTTAAATGTGCAATGAGTTATATAGAGATTCATACGCTGTAGAACGCAAACTAAATGGCCGATTTTGTGGCAGTTAAATGTTTTTTTTATCGCACGAAACTATTCTTGCTGGTCAAATCGTGCGAATGGAAGTGTTGTACCTTTGCAGAATTATGGTTTGAAACAATTCATATTTAACAGCGTCTGAACCGCCATTTTCTGATCTGCTTATAAAAGACATATGTGAATATTATGGACATTATGCATCATTAAGATTTATAAGTGGACTATACAAATATAGAAACTGACATGTCGTTCCATCCCGATGTGGGTCAAAATGAATAAAACACGTAATGTGAGGTCAACGTCAACGTCCACGTATTGGTAGTAATTTGTTTAAGTCCGTACGAGTGTATTGCAGAGCAAAACATGCGGTTTGAAAATGTGTTGAATGAAATGAAGTAAGCTAACTCAAACCATGCTTCTAGTATATATTGTCTCACTTATGTCAATCATAATTGTTTTTGCAAGTAGTAATAAACGCATTGTAATAGAAATAAATCGTTTGTAGCTAAGAAGCAAGCAGTTGTCACTTAAGGGCAATCAAGTTTAAAACATTATATAATGTTTCTGTGATTGATGTTAAGACACTTGGGTTGCACTAAATTAAGAATTATTCTTCAATTGTTCGACTGACCCAGTTGTGCTTCTTGTTCTACTTTAACGACAACCTTCAATCTATTTAGCTGGCAACAACTCTGACAAGTTGACCTTCAGTTCGCAATAAGCTGCCACAGAAGGAACATTACAGTTTTCTGAAGCAAAATGTGCAAATATATCAAATATGGTAAATTGTGTCTGATTTGCACCGTTCATTCGTTAATACAGTTTACGTCGATTAATTGCGAAAATATTCACTACTACGCCAACCTGTACAACACAGGTGACGAACCAGAAAATAGTTTCAACAAATATTGGAATTATTTGGAGATATTCACACCATTCTGTACGATCCACTTTTCCAGACATCGGAACCGCTGGCCCGATTTTTATTACAGCTTTCTAGTGAAATGTACACTAAGCCAGATTAATGAGCGATTTTGCATCGCAATCCAAACGGCTGCCGATATCGACTTGGCAACGAACGGCAGCGCCATATGGAATGCATGGAGAGAAAGTGAAATGGAAGACCTAACACCAGTCTTCTATCATATTTTCCACTCAAATCGGTTTCACGGATTCTGCATCGCTCAGCTGCCGTCGCATCGAGGTCACAGTCTGGACTTTGTATTCAATTCACACTATTGGGCTAGCGCAGAGGATATCCCACGTCACGGCAGAATTTACTCGCCCCATTACGTTCTCTTACCTGCATACTTGGAAGACTGGGAAATCTTGAAAAATCCGCTGTATATGGTCACGGCTGTATTCCAAAGCTCTAAAGTATTGCTATTCCTTAATACCCCATACAAAGTATACATCCCTTGCGTGGCTTGCGAAATCGATTCGGCATCGTATCGAATATATAAAATTCTACAGGAATTAAGAATGATTCCAGTGGTCCCTTTAAAATTCCCCGATAACGTGTTGCAAATTTCCTTGCATGAAATTGACGCAGCATTCAAGTATCTATATTTTGGAATATCCGGGAAACGGGAATACAAATTTCGAGACAAACCGGGACGGTTCCATTGTTTCTACGAACGATTCTTTGCTGGTGGCGATCAGGAGGATGTAGAATTCGATAGTTGTATCCAATATCTACTGGAAACTAGCGTCAATGGCAGTTCGGGAAACTCGGTACATAGGCTGGCAATTCAAACTTATATAGTGAGTGAGTACTACAACAAAACTGAGAACTACTCATTCGTGTCTAATGGCGTGATGTTCTACGGTGTACTATACGCAACGTTTGTCGAAAAGGAGGAGGGAAACGGTGGAGCTCAAAACGTTCAAAGCTTGTTGGCTCCTATTGACCTCACAGGCTGGATTGTAATAATTGTCACTATCGCATCTGTTGGCTATCTATTGAAGAAGTCCGGGTTTGGCGATTTTGGGTATTGGCTATTTTCCACTCTAATCGAGCAAGGTGAAGACGGTGGAAAGCGGGTCAATAAACACAATGCAGCACTTGTGGTGATTTGGTTTCTGCTGGCGTTCCTCCTCCGTAACGTGTACACATCGTCGATGTACAGTTTCATGACGATGCACCCGATGCCCGAGAATATTCCGGGCAACTTTAGCGATTTGGTCCATCAGACGTCCATGAATCTCGTCGCAGATCAATTTGTAGGAATGTATCTAGCTGACTACTTCAAGACAATGATTCTGCCAAAAATGAATAATATCAGCGAAAAATTGCCATCCTTGTTTATCGCAATGAACAAGCGAATATGGTACTCTGGCAGCCAGAAGAATATTTCCACGGAAACAAAATCCGCAAGCATTCACTGCCATCGCGGTAGGATTGTAAATTTAAACGACTTACCTCTACATTCAGAAGAAGCTTATCGAATAACCAATACAACCGAACAATGTATGGATGCGAACAGATTCGCATATATTTATGGCCCCGAGGCGATCATTAGAATCGGAAGCGCGTCAAAACTGGGAATGGTCAAGTCGTACAAAATGGATATGGGGCGACATTACATATTCGAGACAGATGAAATTCCCATGTTTATCCAACACACGTATTGGGTAACTAACCGGATGTCCTACTTCAACAAAAGATTTGAATTCGCTTTGGGCTGTATTGTGGAATCTGGAATATATTCCTTGCAAATGTATTATACCAAAATGCGGAGCTACAAGAAGCGAGAGCTTCAGTCAACCACAAATTTCAAGGTGTCTAATGATACGGCGAGTATCGGCTCTTTCACAGGTATGATCAGTGTTTGGATGAAATTTGGTTGCTTTCGAAGATACAAGGAGGTTTGTGCTCCTAGAATGAACGCAGATGATTTAGACGGCACTGACGTTGCGCATGTTGAGGATCTCAAAATCATTTGGCTGCTCTTTCTGTTTTTCTGCTTTTTAAGCTTTGTTGTTTGGATTGCAGAGAAATGTAAAATGGAGCTTCCAATGCGTAAAATAATATTGAATTAAAACAATCAATTTATTGAACAGATATTTACACTACGTCGTTGTAATTTCCAAACGTAATCCACCTATATGTAACATTAGAAAGACAGAACCATTCAAATAAATTGGATTTACGCACGATCAGTTTAAATCATTAAACAATTTAAGTAATTTATAATATAACTATTGAAATGATAAAAACTGATTTAAATATTAAGCTAATCGCAAATTATATCATTCGTAGCGGTAAACTCAATTACTGAAGTGCATTACCGGTCACCTGAAAAAAATTATAAAATGTTGCGCCTATATTTATCTTAATCCTAGAAACTAATGTTTAATAATATTAGATCAAGAAAATATTATAAAATACTGACACTGCATTCTACGCTATAACATTGGTTGATAATATTATCAGTTCAATCATATTCGCGAAATTAAAACTACAATAGTCACTTTACACTCTATTGGTTTTCGGAATCACAAAATGTTTCACAAGTTAATTGAGGAATAAAACCAAACTCTATATGTGTACATTTTCACTTCTACAAATAACTATTATAATAACTGAAGTTTTTGAAAAACAGAAATTATGTTTCTATTGTACATGTTACATTGATTTTATTGTACAGTTCGAGTTTCTCACAAGTTGGTTCAAGATTTCCTTTTTGCATGGCTACGTAAACGAAATTTTGAATCAATAGGAGAAACTAATATCGACGTGTTAGTTCGCAATGGCCAGCGAATTAGATGTGGGGAGGGTCATAGAAAGAGACAAAGGTGAGTGACATTGTTATAATATTTTGTTCTTCAAGACTTTGCTGTTGGTATTGTGGAGTTCAGATTCAATTATATTCTCAAACTTGAAGTGACATCAAAATATTGTGCTTTCATCCTCAAAGGTGTTGTGATTTACGTCACTCATCTGTCTCAATCTAAAATATTGTCGGCAATTTGTTTATGTTGGTTCGGCACTGTTTAAGGCACTTGTGTTGAAAATCCTTACAATTTAAAATATTCCTATACTCACTTTGTTAATTATTACTATTGACCTGATCACTTTCATTTATATGACATTTTAGCATTAACAGAGACACAAACAGGGAAAACTGAAATTCTTGAAACTACGTTTTGTTAGGCTTATTTATTACAATTTATGGCCAAGTTGTAATAAAGGAGCCCCACAACTTTCTCCCACCCTCAAAAATTTGCAGCACTTTACGTACTCGGAAAAGATACCTTGTTAAATCTAGTTGAAAATTTCATTACAGTAATTCTAGAATCAGTACATTTTATTTAACCTTGCACTTATTTTATTGGTTACCCTAATGTGAAATTAATTTATTGACCAAAATGGAAATTAAAATTATTTCCCTTCAGACATTTCCATCTTTGTATTTGCAGGTTGTATAATCATCAAATTATTGTATTATTGTACAGGACATTTATTTTGAAACGAGTTATTGTCGCTTTCCATTTTTTTAAATACAACCCATCTCCTCTCCACCACTTTTCATCATAGTTACCTAAGTTGGCATTAAATAAGTATTGTCAGAAATGTAGCAATTATTATCATCGTGTTACTTTGACAGATTTTTTAAATTTATTCCCTGTTGAAGTTCTTCTTTTTGAAATAATTATGTTTCTGTTCACTCTCTCCGCCGCTTCAAGTGGAAGATTCCTTTGTTTGGTTTTTGTGCAAATTTTGTTTTTGAAACGTATTTACTTAGCGCCCAGCGGTCATTGAGCCGTAAGAGTAAGCTTGCGCTGGTTGCGGTTCGTCATCCCAAGCGTTAAGATCGGATGCTCCCATCGCACGATAATCATGTACAGGCGCCTAATTAACACATATAATTATCAAATATAACCATGTTAACTAATTAATAAACAAAAAATTCAATTTAATACCTCATTCAACGCGGTCGTTTCCATCATAGCCGGGGGCGCCTTTTGCTGCCCATTCTCCTCGTAATAATCTGGCGGAGGCTCGGCCCAGCTCTGCAATTCTCCCGACGCGAAAAGAGCATAGAACGCAACGCCCGAAAAATGAATCAATGCTGCCATAACGAAAACCATTTCCCACTCCTCCTTCGATTCATGCCTCGTAATCCTTTCCACAACCAACGGACAAAGTAGTCCAGACAGCGTTCCAACCCCATTCGAAATTCCCATCAGTATTCCAGCATATCGCGGCGCAATGTCCAAGTGATTCACGTTGAAGCCGGAAATTGCAAATCCCGAAAATCCAACGGCTAGTGTTAACGATATTATTGCCAATCCTGTATTGCTTCCAGCAGCAGCGACGAGTAAAAGGAACACTGCTTCCATTCCAAAGCCACCGCAGTTGAAAATTTTCCGAACTTGGGTGGTCGTCAAAATGTTGTTTCGTCGGAGATGGTCAGCCAGTATTCCGCCAAGTGGGACGATGATGGTCATCAGCAGATGGGGCAAAGCCGACAATGTTCCAAGCTGTAACAAAATCAAATCCGAATTTACATTCCAAAACAAAATTTGCAATAAGATGCGCCAAGTATTTAAACCGTACTCACCACGCTGACTTTTAGTTTGAATATCTCTTTGAAATATGTGGGCTGTGAAATGATCAGCAAATAGAATGTCCAAGATCTGCAAAAGTTTGCGACCACAATGGCCCACACGGGCATGGACCTGAATATGTCGTGCCAGGGCGTCGTCTTGAAATTTGGTGGAATATTTGACATGGGCCCAATGCTCTTCTCAATATACAGCAGCTCCTGAGGACTTATCGTGGGATGTTTACAAGGTTTCTCAAACACTAGCCATAACCAGAAAAAGTACCATATGATTCCAATGACGCCGTAAAAGTAGAACGGAGCCGACCATCCAATCCACGCGACTAGGTATGCTGACAGCGGCATTCCGAGCACTGCGCCACCGTAGGATCCACAAAAAGCCATTGTTGCCAATCGGGAGCGCTCCAGGGGCGGCGCCCACCATCGCCATATTCCGTGACAGGCCGGATATGTCACGCCTTCAACCAGACCTTGGAATATTCTGACTATCATGAGGACACCGTAGCCGAGACGCGCTGCACCAGGAACAAGCAGGTTTAGTGCGGCTGATAATGCTATAGCAGTTCCAAAAATTCTACAAAATGAAAACGAAATATAAGTAATTGAATATTTTATTCAGCGCCGTTAATATTTTCGTCATAAACGACGCTTACAAATTTGCGCGATATTTTGCAGCAAAGAATCCACCCGGAATTTGAGTGACCAAATAGCCCAGGAAATATGACGAGTCCACAATTCCTATCGTTCCTTTCGTCCAAGTGAATTCCGGTTTCTATTATATGGTTAATGTTAATATGTTAGGAATGTGTGTATGAAGTAAAAGGCATGTGTATTAGGTAATGGTAAATATTTGTACTGACCCCCGTTGAGTTGTCCGTCATCTTGACAATGGCCACCCCAATATTGCATCGAATTCCAAAAGAGATCATGAAACCTACACTGGCGAGTAAGGCGACCGTGAATCTTTTGGTCATATCACAACAGGGTATTTCGGGTCGGACATATTTGTCAATGTGACGAAGTGGGGGACGCTCTATGGCTGGCATTTCATCCGTGGGCCATGGTTCTTCATGTGTCGCTTCCCTGAAAACGAAAATATATATGTTCATTATTACTTGCACACATGTCTCACAAAATGCATGATGCGGTTCAAAAATGATGCAAAATTACCTATCCCACGTTTTGTCCTTTTCACCACCTTGGCTGATTCCAAACTCTTCGTATTGAACATTGCTTAAAAACGCAACACAATATTGCAGTCATGAATTACATTTAAGACTGCATTAGCGCTACCCACATTTATGTATTTGATATGGTTTACCTAGCCAAAAATCCTGACGTTTTCTTTTTAATTAAATTGGTGATCCCACCAAGTTTTCCACCTCCACCCTGACCTTGTCCCTCTATTAAATGAAATGAAATGGTTATGCATTCAAAATTGTGTTCATTTTCAGTACAACAAACAATACTAATCATTTTCAGTGCACATATCTCACCTTCCAACGGCGGCTCCATTGTTTATCCCAGCAAAATAAATGAAAGTGTTTTGGGGGTTTCTACCGCTTAACTGTAAATTACAAAGCTTACACCTTTATACAACTTTCAACAGAGTAATTGAGACGAAACAAAATGTAGGACACACGTCAGCAGATATTCACAAGGACACCTGTAGTGAGCAGGTGGGGTCACTCTGCTAATCTTAAGATCCATTCAGTTTAAATTCAGAACAAAAATAACTCAAATGAAATGAAAAAATGCAACCTAAATCAGACAACGGCGTTTGCCAAAAAGGATACAATTTATAATTATATGAAATACTTTAAAAATAAATGTAGAATAAAATGCTGGAGAAAGAATAGGTGCTCATGTGTGTAGGTGGTGGTTGAAGTGAAGAGGGACACGAGCGAACTAGATAATGATGGCCAGGATGGATGTTCTATACTCCTGCTGGCTACTGCCTCTGCAAAAACTTTCTCCCACACACACATATACTCTCTGTCGTCCTATTGACTTTTTCCCAGCTACCTACTTTCTCTCTTTTCTCTGGAGTCAATCTCCATGCATGCAAGCCCACAGAGGGGTACACTGGTGCCATGAATTTTCGTATCGATTTCCCCTGCAAAAGATTGCTATATGCACTGCCTCGTCTCTTCGCTTTGCTTTCACCAGAAATCTCGGCCCGAGAGAGAGTAGCTCATTACTCTGACTTTTTTATTCTCATCCTCCGCACTACATTATAGATCATGCAAGAGAGAGAGAGAGTGAAAAGCCAAAAAACGGGTAGAGGATGGATGATGTGCCTCACCGCAAAATTGTATATACATCTCAGTGGAATATGTGTAGTTGGATGAGTATGGGCAGAGAAATGTTTGTATGTATGTTTGTGTGTGCCAACTTTCTCCCACACGCTCACTCGTTTGTACGCTACTCATCTTGAGTATCGATCCAAGTGTGGCTTACATGCTCAGAGCTCCGGTATCATCTATCTGCCTGTCCTGCAGATTCACTTTCTGGCTCCCTCTTTCGCGACACGGGAAATGGTGACTTTCTCCGAGATTTGTGGCATCCGTCGTCGTGGTATGTAATCCAGCTAGAGGGAATCTGTACATTCTGGACAGCTTACTTTGTTACGGTTTGCTTCCGTTAGAAGAGCTCCAACCTCTAACAATATTAAGAGTGCATACAATTATGAACCGGTGACTGGGACAGTCTGAAGCATCCAGAAGCCGGAGCATAAATATACACAGCTTTCAATTAGTTTGACAAGTAATTAAAATGTATACAATTTTTTTGGACAATTTTTCTTTCATTTAATTTCGTGAAAGCTGAACCAAATTATGGCTGGGGATGGTTTAGGCAATACATACATCACTTTCCGGAATGATACATTTTTTACTTCAACATATCTCGTACAAATAATTTAAGGTGAGTAATGAGAATTTGTAATATCAATTTAATACTCTTTTGGTTAACTGTGTAGATGATCTACAGCATATCGGCATGATATGAAATTAGTAGGTATACAACAATTATTCGAGATTTAACTCCGTTTCTCATTACACTACTCCACGCCGCGCTGCTACAAGTCGTTGCACACTCCTTTCACGTAGTCAAACAAACCAGCAGCATTCCCAATTGTTTTGTACAAAAAAATGTTGGATTTGCTTTTCTAATTCGTTTGGCTCTACCTATCCTCACTAAAGCTGCAAGAGGGGAGAAAAGGAAGGGCGCTGAGAACATAGTCGTATACTCTGCATTATCGTTGCAGCAGTCACAGCAGCGCGGATACAGAAGTAAAAAAGAGATAATTCAACGCACAATGTTATACGTATATGTACCTATCACGTCTCATTCGGCATGGGAACGTAAGCAATCTCTCTGTGGCTGATCAACGTTTACGTTCCCAAATCAAAGTATTTAATATATATTATACAGTAATGAAAAACTGCATTTATAAATGTGGTCAATGTGAGTAACGCATATTTAGTTACTACGTAAATGCATCAGCTTTACATGTCTAATCGATTCATAGAAAATGTGTGGGTATTATAATGAGTCGGTAAGCTGTGAAGTGGAAGCCGCAAAAAATGAAAGAAATCTGTTCGGAAAAGCTCGCAAGTGTCATCAACATTATCCATCTACTCTCTACACATATGAACTGCTGTTGATGGAGTGATTGCATCTCTGTGGGTCTGAACTTGAGACATGTAAAGTGGCAGCAGCTTTAGCAAAAAATCCCGTGGATTCTACAGAGTGGACTTGAGCATAAGCAGATCAAGATAGCATACTTTCACACTGCTCATGATGATGATGATACTGTGTGTGATTCTGGCTTTGATAAAAAAAATTTAGTACAACACGGACTGATTAAAAGGATCGGATTTATGAAAAAGGTGCAGGATCTATAGAGAATGAAGTTAATACACTGTGGGATAAAAATAGAATTTGCGACTCATTTTTGCAAAAGTCTGTGCCGTTTTTTTGAATACTCAAGCCACTCGAAATCATACAGGTAACCCAATATAAAATGATATCAAGTCAATATAAGTGACTATAAGGTTTTTAAGCTTAAAAGCATATCGCCTTTTTATTGAAAACACAATGAACGATAAAATATGTTTTTCCATCATTATAAAAAATACATCATGAAAATTACTTGCATCATAAATACATGGAAAAATAGATCATATATATTTTTTTTCTCCAGTCTTGTATTTAAGTAATAAAAAGTAAAGTTCAGTCAGTAAATTTTACGGAAATGTTTTGTTGACTCAATAATACCAGCGTTTTAAAAATTTGCGATCTACCTACAAAAATATTTTTGTTGCTTATTTTTCTGTCTTTTTCCATACAAGCCTTCAAGTGCAAAGGGTATAGTCATAATTTTAATTTTCTCACCAAATCATTATTTTTTACAAAAAAATTAATCAAACGTCATCAACCTCTGTCATATATGTACTTATCAGAATGCGCAAAAAAAATCTTCCAGTATTTTTAAAAAATTTTGATCCCTAATTTCTGCGTGAGTTAAGCGTGCATTCTCTAAACAAATCAATCTATGTACCTACACGTCTGCATATATCACAACATCAAAAGTAAATATTTCGTGACCTGATCATAAATTGAAGAAATTTGCGTACAAATGTGGCGACGTTTACAAGAGTATTATTTTTTCGGTTAACTTGGGAATTCCAGAAAGGATCAGAATTTCCAATTCCTTGTCAATGACGGTTCATCAGGAACAAATTTACTCTGCTGGCTTTTCCTCTTCAGGTCCTTCTTCCACCGGGAAATGTAGTAGGCCGTAGCCAATTGTCAGGGCGCATCCCACTTGAGCAAGTAAACCGACCATACAAATCATTGAGGACCAGCCAAACCTCCAGTCAGACCAATCCACCAATTCGTCAACAACTATAAACAAAGCAAAGCAAATTATTTTTAACGGCGTCAAAATTTGACAAAACTTTATAAATAATAATTATGTGGAATTTACGGTACCTTCTTTCTCGAATGGACCCAAAGCCTCGCCCTCCTCAACAACGTCGCCAAAATTCACTCCGTAAATGAGAATGGAAAGGAAGTTGGTAATAACTGGAAAAAATATAAACAGAAGTAAAGAATGCCAAAGAACATTAGTGCATACAATGTCAATGCCAACGTTTTTTAAATTATAATTTTTCACTGGAAACAATCATGAGGTATAAGGAAAGCCTATAGACTTTTCTCTTGCTGTCAATGTCCTGGACCCAGGAGCCGAGCAGGGCGAGCATTGTACTAAAGACTACGGTGGAGATGGCAACGGAGGCAAAGAT
Organism: Sinella curviseta; assembly: GCA_004115045.4. Lineage (NCBI taxonomy): Eukaryota > Metazoa > Arthropoda > Collembola > Entomobryomorpha > Entomobryidae > Sinella > Sinella curviseta. The sequence goes on from CM023203.3 coordinate 11,891,875, forward strand.
GGCTACGATCATGGTATATTCTTTACAAAAACAATTAATTAACAAACTGTTTAACTCGTACTCCATTAAAAAATTTATTTCTCAATTTAATAACAATTTACTTTGATTATCCAGTCCGATTCTGTGGCAGCCTTCCTCATATTCTGGTTCTGATTCAACTTCCTCGCTAGTCCCGCTTCCACTCCCACTACCCGTTGCATTAAGGCCGCCCATAGCGCAATAAATAAAAACACCTGAAATTTATTTAAGAAAAATTAACTACACTCTTCACTAATATATTTTAGTAGCTTCTAAAATTAAACACAAATGTTACCCTGGTAATAAAAGTCATCGACGGCATAAACCCATTCGGAGGACGCGAGTCCCATGATAAGTAGGACTCCTGCTAATATTCCGGCCAGCGATGTCCATGCCTGGATATTGTTCTGGTAATTGGAAACAATAATATTCCGAACTATTTAATTTCCCGAAATGGATTTCAGATAAATATTTTCCTTTTTAAATATTAAATCACTCAACTGGAACGGGATCACCCAACTCGCCTTCCTCGTCCTCAGCCAAGGGAGCCTTGGGATCAGATTCCTCAGTCCTGACGCAAATAATGTAGTATCAAAAAATTAAATATTTCCACTTTCACGCACAACAATACTTTTTTTTAAATTAAATTATTTACTTTTTGCTCACTTACATTTTTCAACAAGGTAGAAAAAACTTGGGTCACCGGTGCAGTACCTTAATTATATATATGTCGGGATAGCAGGTGTAATTAAATATTTACTGGATTTGGATAAACAAACAATATTTACGACAAAATTATTATTTGTAAAATCCTGGTTTGATAAGGTGTCTTAGAGGCAAACAAAAAAGTACAAAAATAGTTCACGTCGTACAATGAAACTTGGCCGTCATCATCCTTTCCATTATCATCATCAACATCATCATCATCGGTATCCTGAAAAAAATAAAATATATTCCACCTGCATACATAAGTACATATCTCGTACTAAACACTATATTACATGTTCGTGGTTGAATCACTTTTGTTCGGGAATTAAATGTGTCGAGGATTTTCCTCGGTGAGCCAAAAATATCTTTTTTTCTTCTCTGAAAAAAGTTGGCAAGCACTCACTTTGTTCATTCAGTACGGCAAGAAACTTTGTATCTGCTTATTCCCTGCAGAGCATATTTGCTAGACGCTGGGTGCTCAAAACTGAACCAATTCTTCGATTTCGTCAATGATGACTGTCCGTCTGTTTTGTTCCTCTGTTCCAATATGCAGAAAATGAGTGGAATGATTGTGATGCCGCAATTTCATTGTAGACGGTTTTTTGTAGAATATGTACAGTTGAGATGACAAGAGCACCGTTTCTTCACTTTAGCTTCTACACGCCGCTCTCCCTTTCAGTTTCGTCACTATATGACATATACGGTTCTCGGATGAGCATACACGCACGCTGTGTGCCAATAAGCTTGACACATGTTACGTACGTGTCTCTTCACAAAAAACAGTACATAATATTGTCTTACATAAATTGGTACTGGGAACCGCGTTGCGTTACAAAGAACAAGTAAGGGCAAATGTTCCACTCAGTCGGCATGCTTTCACTGGTGAAGTTATCGCAACGAGTGCATTTATAATATTCAGTAAACCAGCTACTGTCAATCAATTTCCATCTGCAAAAACTCATACAAGTACGCGTTCATATTATGAATGAGTTACAGAGAATGCTGTAACCATACTCAAAGTATTGAATTTCTAGACCACCATAATTAAATAAATCTACATTGCTTGCTCTATGCTCCGTACTTGGAGGCAAAAATGGACAAAGGGCGATATCATGGAACACTACAATTTTAAAATGTGATTCATGTTGTATCCTGCAAACATATTTTCAACTGTGCTTGGCCACTGAAAAATTTCAGAGTATCACAACAGAAAAATATCATGAAATCGGTCTATTTTTTTACTGCTTCGTTTCTTCCCGGACAATAGTTAAATATCGTACTGGCATCTGAACGCTGACAATAAGCTAGCTAATTTCAATTTGTAATGTTGATACGAGTTTAACAGGATATATTACAAAAGTAACTCATTTTTGGGATCTCCTTTTCCTGTGCAAGCTAGCAATAATCATTTTGTGTATGTTTGCAGTCAATTTCAAATTTATTGTGCTTTCTTTTTAAAAAACGTTCACCTACTGGACGAATGCGCTGATGTACATTGTACTAGATTTTACACTTATGACGTCCTAAGGCTTTCTGAAAGCTGAAAAGAGGTTATCAAATACCAATTTGTTATGTTCTTTACTTGTAACTTAAACTTTTAACTTGACCAGGTTACAGCGTCATAATGATTTTTATGCAGATGTTCAGCAATAGCTTAAACACCAGACGATCTGCTCGTGGTAATCTTCTTGCGAGTTTTGTAGCTTATAATAATATGGATTGAAGAACATAAATAAAGCTAAAGTTAGTATGGATGCACTTTTTGGATATTCTCGTAAATAATTTAGTTCTTCCTCTTAACGGTTAATACGCTCAAGAAAATGAGCCGTAGGAATCTCATGCTTGTAATGGCTTTTATCGACGAGTTTTTATTTTATTTTAACTATTTGCCCAACGCTTCCGCAATATATGCCTAAATTACATACGTTTTGCATCGAGCTCTACGGTATGGTAGATTTTTTATATATTTAAAATATTTTTTTGAAACGCCCAAAATACTGTTTGCCCAACGCTTCCGCAATATATGGCTAACTACGTACACTTTTGAAGTGGCAGGCAAAAGTGAGTTTTACACCAAACAACTGACTTCATATTCTGATTCTACGTCCAAAGTTGCCCTAAAATCAATATTTGATTTTCGTCAACCAAACTTACACTTCAAAAGTATACCTAGTGGGTTACATACGTTTTGCATCCAGCTCTACGATATGGTGGAATTTTTATATATTTATTTTTTTTGAAACGGCCAAAAAACTGAAACGGAATTTAAAAAATAAAATCGAATAGATTTTAAGATTTTAACAGGAAATACGTATTACTTGCACAACTTGTGAACGCCTGGCGCCAGAATACAATTTTCCATTTCAATGTAATGTGAATGCGGAAAGTGTATTCGAATGCTTTCGATAAGGTTTTACCATATTGATCGAGTTCCGAATGTAATAGAGAGCGTCCCTAGTACAAGAGCAGCCAACCCACAAGCATCACTCAGGAAACACTCACAGTCTAGTAACGTTTGACATTCAACAGCTAAGTGATCTGCTCCTCACGAATAATCCCACGCAGTTTCAGTAAGCTTCAAGCGAAAATGTGCCTTGGAGAGTATGAGGAATTGGCATTTCGCCTTCACGCTATCTTGTTTGGGTATTTGCGCCCGTTGAGCATATTTCCCGCTAAATGGGATTATGTCAGCTGCAACCTGATGATTGACAAGTCTCCTAAAACATCGTTTCATTACTGGATCCTGCTATCTCTGACTTGCATTAAGGGCACTTTCACCTTGTGTTGTGCAATCTGCTTCGGCTATTTGTTTCCTCGCCGCAACTTTACCTTCATTAACGCAATAATTTTGATACCTTGTGGAATAATGCTCATTGCGCTGGGAATTACAATGCTGATTATCGCGAATGATATTGGCGTCGTCGAATCAACCATGAACCAGCTTCTGGAGCTGACCGACAAAATCGAGAAAGGTATTGTGGCACTGTAAATGTTACAAATTCGTTTGAAATAGCAAAATGTTCCTTTATGCCCATATGTATATTTTGTAGAGTACCCCACGCGAAGGCGGAAGCAACTCCGTTATCGCCACCTGGACCTCAGCATAATGCTCCCACTCTTTGTGATGCCGGCGGCTGGAGCGTGTTCATTTGTAATTGCCGGAGTGTGTGTACTGTCAGACGTTGACGCTCCGTATTTCGTACTCGAGGAATTACTCCCCAACCCCATGTACCGGACAAATGCATACATATATGCTTCGCTAACGTTTCGCTACGTCGTAGTCTTCGTCGCATTTCTGGAGTTTTCAAGAACGGCGTCATTCCTATGTTGTGTGTCTTTCATAATACTGGACCGTATAACACGGATCCTGAAAATAATTTTAGGAAGGGTAAAGGATGCTCCTGGATTCTTGTTGTATTACAATCAGGGTCTTTTGCTCGCCAAGACACTTGAGCAGCAAATTCAGACTGTGGTTTACATTGGGATGACGATTGGGTTTTGGCTGTTGGTTGCGTCTAGCTGGGTTTGTGTCAGGTGTACTGCCGATCGCATCACGACGTCTGTGTACATAACCGCATGCCTAGCTCTAGCATTTCTGATAGGCGCACATGCATTCTGGCTCTATATGGCATGCTCCGATATGGACATGGCGCTGTATGCTATTGTGATTCATAGACTCCGAGCACAATTTCAGTACGTCAGATTGAGAACACAATTGAGGAAGATTCAATTGTTGAGAATCAAGGCAACCACGCCAGTTCGGATTAAGTACGGTCCATTTTGGTATCTTGGGAAAGCCTTCATGGTGGAATATGCTATGCTTATTATGTTACGTTGTTTTGACGCAATATTGCTTTTTCAATTCTAAGCATCCCAAGTTTATTAAATCGTGTTGGTGTATTATTATTATAGAGTTGTGTACAATTGTAAGAAACATCAGCTAATGCGTCCGCATTTTCACATCATTGCAATTAATCGGTAGGAAAGGGTCATTCCATACACGTAATGTTTTAATGACCATAATTAGCCATGTGCCCGTTGCGTAGGCATTTCCTTGCTCGTGTCATATAAATATGTATAATTATTTTAATCTACTTCAAATAGGTAATGTAAAAGTTAACATTTTTTATCACATTTCTGATTTAATGAAGATACATTTTAAGCGTGCATATGCTTTGTGATAATAATTCATAGAAAACTAGTTATATATACAATAATGGAAAATCTCTTTGTGACGAATGGAAAATCTAAATCCTTAAAAATGCACTAACTTCATAATTTTGAAATATATGTAAGAGAAGCATTCTTGTAATTAATGTAAATGCGTACAAGCGTATATTTCAAGTAATTCTCGCCCGTTCAAATCAGTATTTTATTTTATTTGTTAATTATGTTGAGTAACCAATCTTTTATTGAACTAAAAGTTATACAAGAATATGTTCATTATCATACCTGCTTCCGCTAAACAAAATTTTCTTTGGGAATTTAATTACAAAAGAATTTTTGGGAAAATGTGGATAGGTTGTATATTATAATAAAAACTATTGAAGGGCGAAACGTGACAAAAAAACTGGAAAAGAAATTTATTTCGTTGTTCGAATAATATTATAATATCACGTTAAATCGTAAGACCTTGAATCGATTTTTTATACTAGCAAATTTATTTAACAAAAATACGAAACATGAAAAACATGTAGTGTATTTCATACCGTTAAAGTAAGTTATAAAATATTTTACACTGAACCGTGTACATTGAAATTCCGAATTAAATGACGATATTAGCTACCAGGACCACTTTTTGTGAATTTCAGACGCAACACCCTTTTCAATTCCATGACTGCTTCAATCTATTCAATCAGTTCCGAGTAGGATACATAAGAACAGAAAAAAACTAATTTAACGAAATCGATCATTACGACGCTGGGGCAATTCGATGAACTAGCAAAACAATTGGTCTTCGCTAGATATTCTTTGTATGCGCGCGCTCATTGAGTCGCTATATTTACATCCAAGATTCGTGAGAGTAAGGGCCATTTTACCGATTATTAGGTTGAAATACGGACCGACTAAACAACAAGAATCTTACCCAGCCCTACTAAACAACATAAACACTACTGATATTTTCTCATGTGCCTGTAAAACCTTGATTGTGTCATCTAATTGTTACTCCGAGTAAATGATGGTGATAATGAACGTGATTTCAAGATGAAACATTTCAACGTTTTTATTTATTAATTAATGGAAACGGATTTCGGCCTCATAACAGATTATCAATAATATAGCTGGGAAAATGCAAACATAGTTCAACTTAATAAGGCATAGCTTTGGATGACATCCTAAATAATTAGTTTCTTCCATCTAAATTCGGTTTAGTTGAATGACTCGCATCAAACCTTTTCTTCTAATATTTCGCAAGACTATTTTATTTTGTTAAAACAAGTCATTCCTATTCCTTCTGTTCCACTTAAGCAACATTTGGTAGAGAGGAAAAACTCGTTCTCATATCCCATCGAGTATGGATTTCGCAAAATCTAATTTCTCCATCGTTTTCAGCATCGCTGATTCTATATCTGACAAAATTTTCAGCCGTTTAGGACGTATGTACTGTACGAATGTAATTGCGACTTTTTAAACTTTTATTGTCTAGAAATGTGAATGACTAACAAATAGAATGACTACATATTTAAAATCTACGTACTTTAAACTATCGAAGGTCATATGGTTTAATCTCCTCTAATGCCCTTGTATCCTATTTCTCTGAGGGTTTGAAGGCGCTGTCCATAACCACTTTTCCCAACTTGGCTGCCACTCTCTTGCTAATATTTCTCGAAACAGCAGCGAATTCCCTCAGACTCTTCGTTGCGTTAGGTCGGCTGGGGTACTCAGATTTGCAAAATGCCCAGAATCTTTCAATACCCCTAGCTTGGGGAACATTGGGGGCAATATGAGATTTCTGGGCAAAATCGACGTTTTCATCACTGAGGCACTGTGTGACATTATTCACATAATTGGCTATACCCATGTCGAATCAGAACTAAACTTCTTCGCGACTTTAAAGCTTATCGATACCACAAACAATCGTGAGTGGATGCATTCTCTGAAACTCACTTCTCCAGTGGTGGTGCTCTCTGAAACAAAAGGATCTGATACGTTCCTATTTTCGATCATTGCCTGCCAAACCAGGAATAGTATCGAAACGTCGCATTTGATTGCACTTTTGCGGTGCATGTCCCTTCCTTAGGGTCGGCAACGTGAAAAAATTTCCTTCCCGGTACGTTCTGGTTTCCCACGGAAAGTACATGTCATCGTCGATTTTCACATTTTTACAACGTGTATTTTTTGAAAATCTACCACACTCAGTTTTAGCACGCTGCTCCTTACTTTTAAAATACTTCCGTGCCGTCCTATTCGTTCAGGGCTTAAAGCCCAAGTTCTGGGCTTTAATGTGGTGCATTGTTTGTGGTTTACAACAAGGTTTCTTGGCAGCGGCACGAACAGAAGTAGATGGGTTCTGTTTGCAAGTCTTCTGGACTCGATTAATTATTTGCACCGTCCCCACGATGACAGGTCGACATAAACTTTTGAGGTACCTGGTCATTATTAAAGCCTCATACCACTGGATGATTATGTGTATATTGCCTTTGCGTTTACTATCACTTCTGAGATGGTGCACGGTCAATACCTTTGACATTGCTGTGACATTTTCGTAGTAGGAAATGACCCATTTTTAAAAATTTTTTCTTTGTCCCGGTTTTCATGATGAAGGCATGGTAAAACAAAAATAAAAAAGTGGTAGTATATGGGAAAATGCATCAGGAATATAGATCTAATCGGCTTTGTTTCTTATCTTAACTCTAACTACCTCTTATTTCTGATGCAAATGAGTCGCAATTACATTTGTACACCCTTTAGCTTACCTTGTGAGAACGATTCGGTTGCTGAGAGTCAAGGCAACTTTGCCAGTTCGGATCAAGTATGGTCCATTTTGGTACCTTGGGAAGGCATTTATGGCATAGCATACACTGCTTATAATGCTGCGGTGTTTCGACGCGATATTGCTTATTCAATACTAAGGAGTACTGTCACAATATTTACATTTAAATTTACCTACCTACATACATTTACATACCTTTAGGTAATCTTAGCATTTCTAATGTTACAATAACTTAATCTTACAAAAATACCATTTTTCTATGTACAAAATGAAATGATTGCATGCAACCAATGTCCACCAACTAAATCTTGATTCATAAGTGTTCTTAATATTCGTGTTCAGTTCTATCCCTTCAAAACAATGGCTGAATATACTAGTATTATGAAATTATATCCGAACTGTAGTAATGATTTCCTTCTTTCTGTTTATGTTCTACGGGAATAAAAACAATTTAAAATGGCTAGTTGGGTGCAATGTCATTTTCTTGAATTACTTAGAAAACTTGTTGTTTGCTTATCACAATTTTAGCCAGGTTTGAAACGGATTTTGAGCAATTGGTATCCAGAAAACAAAGCTTTCGTCCGTCCTAATCAAATTTAAAATTCTATTGAAGCTGCAAAAATCTAATCATGATGGTAATATTCATGTAACGTCAAGTTAATTATGACATCAGCTATAAATGTTCAGCAGAAAATGATTTCACAAATATAATTTAAATACTTTACATGTAATTCATTTGTTGGTTTCAAGCGTGTAGCCGAAAATAATACAAATTATCACACAGAAATACATCAACAGAGCCACTTAAGCAGCAAAATTCCAGCCGATTATTTCTTTGTTCCGACTGCACAACATAAGCAATCTCAACAATCCTGGTAATATCATACCGTGACTTGTAAAGATCCAGTCAAAAATATGACAAAGTCGCCTTGACCGTGAGGAAGTTACCATTAAACTGGAAGGATTTAAAAACACGGACAGGTTTGAAACACTAAACATCCACATTCTAGCATTCGTTAAATCTTCACATCGAGGAAACATTTATTACTTTAATACCTCGCATAGTGGAACACACGACTGCTATCCTATATTGACCAATTGATTCACGCCACAAATTCCTTCTCAGCAACCGAACTCTCCGATCATTCTCAAATGCTACCTTGACGAAACTAAAAATGTTTGCATGCCAACGATTGGTATTGCAAAAGTTGTTTTTGTAATATCTGCAATTCTGTTATTTTGTTTTTGAAGCACAGCGAAAGGAAGTATTGAGCATGGGCCATGTAAAAGATATTACGATTCTGTTTTTGTCGCTGGAAATTTGTTTCTCCTTTCCTTAATTAATATAATGTGATGTCCGTTTTATTTTTAACGAGTCCGTGCTTTGTAGAATAGCATATTTTTCGAAACGTCCAATAATCTGGTTACTGCGTAGATACTTAAGAGAACCACAACGCAGTATCTTCCAGTCGACCTCATATTTGGTACAATTAATGGAATCGTGTTACGTGCACTTACTCTGAATGCTGTACTACAGAAAATACTAACTTGTTTCTTCACATCGTTGCATGGCCAAATGGATAATGTGTCAGCACGGAGCCTGCACGTAACAATCATATATTCAGGTAAACACGCAGAACGTCGTCTGCAAACGGCGTCTGTTATCTTAGTTGTCACGTTGGCCACATCAGCCTACTATTCAATACGGAATCAGTGAATTTACAAGTTACAATTTCGTAAGTGACAATGTCCCTTGGGAAATATGAGGAATTGGCGTTTCGCCTTCACACCCACTGCTTCGCGTATACGATGCCATTGAACACACTTCCAGCTAAATGGGACTACGCCAGCGGCAAGATTACGATTTCCAAATCGCCCCAAGTATGGATTCCATTCTTGTTCCTAGTATCATGTACGTGGACCATGGGTTGGGCGAGCGTCACGTGTCCAATTTGTTTCGGCTATTTGTGGCCACGGCCTCATTACACCCTCATGCACGCAATGATCTTGATACCTGCTGGCGTCATGCTCATCGCTCTGGGAATAGCAACCATGATAGCATGGGCTTACATGGAAACCATCCCATCCGTCATTAACGAGCTCTTGGAAATCACGGCCAAAATCGAGTCAGGTAATGATTTTAGTCAAAATGTAATTGACGTCGCAGTATTTTTCAATTAATCTTTGAATATATTATTCTTTCAGAGTATCCACAAAAAAGGAGACGGCCGTCGAAGTATCGTGAATTGGACCTGAGCGTAGTCCTGCCATTATTTGTTATTCCTGGGGCCGCAGCTCTGCCCTTCGTCGTTGCCGGAGCGTGTGTTATATCCGATGTCGACGTTCCGTATTTAGCGATGGAGGAATTTCTGCCAGACCCCATGTATCGATCCATTGCATGCAACTGGTCTTATTTGCTTCTACGCTTAATTCTAGTATTTTTTGGATTCCTGGAATTTTACAGAACGGCGTCCTTTTTATGTTGCGCCTTTTTCATAATTCTGGATCGCATCAAACGAATTCTAAAGGTGATTTTGGTGCGGGTGAAAGATGCTTCTGGATTCTCGTACTACTACAACCAAGGCATTTTGCTCGTCAAGAAACTGGAGCGGTTGATACACGCTATCATTTACATGATCATGACGATTGGATTCTGGCTTTTGATCGTAAGCTGCTGGATATGCGTGAGGTGTGATGCTGACAGGATCTCACTTCCGCTGTATCTGACCGAGTGCGTCATGTTACTGGTCCTCATAAGCGGTCATGCTTTCGGGTTGTACATGCTGTGTATGGATATGGAAATGGCCGAGTATGTAATTAAAGTTCATCGGCTGAGAGCAGAATTTGAGTACGCTAGGATGAGGACCAAGTTGAAACGAATAGGGTTGTTGAGAATCAAAGCGACCCAAACTGTTCGAATTAAGTATGGTCCGTTCTGGTATCTTGGGAAAGCATTTATGGCGGAATATGTGATGCTGATTATGCTTCGATGCTTTGACGCCATTCTGCTTATTCATTTCTGAGGAAATATCGTCCAAAGTCACACGAAACGTTGAGAACACTTGTAAAATTGAATTGTCATTGGGTCATTAGGAGGCTGAGCGAGCGTGATATATTTAAGTAGATGGAATTCAGGAAAATGTATGATTGGGCATTTGTAACATAAAAGAATGTAATGTGTATATGAATTCTCCTGAAGCATTCTTCATAAAAAAGCACTTGTAAAATGCCGGGCACATATATTTAGATATCAAATGCATTAACCGATGGAATTACTTGAATTCGATCGTTTTACACTCAAATCTGCAAATAAACTGCGGATGCAGTGACACGGTGAAAACGCTTACATTGTATGGGTTAAAAAACAAATAATAAATTGGGAGGAAAGAACTGCTTAGAATTGATAAAGCATGACCGGAAATCAAACTCTCCTCCTTGGTGCATTCCATACCAAGATAGCAAACGAATGCGATAATTGTAGCATTGATTACTATTGAAGTAATTTTCGTTGTGGTGTATGCAGTTAAATGATAAGTCAGTTGATGACGTTATTTAATGATACACACACTAAGACTTTACTACTAAGGATTCAGTTAATTACAATAAGTCAGTTTACAGTTAACTACTAATTAAGTGCTAGACAAAAGTTGTACTTTACGCAAGTAACAATTATGACGATTCACTCTGGACAAGAAGTGAAAGGACAGAGACAGAATGAGATGGGACGGAGCTCCCAGACGGAACGGCACGTTTCTGAACAAGAAACACAAATAGAAAAGACAAACTACTGCGTGCATGCCTCATGGACCAGGGCATTGAAGACAGTGCCAGTCATGGGGCATTGGGATACAATATTCGTAAACTGTGTATTTTGGCATAGAGATTGGAATGCACACGCTGGGCTTCCCATGATTTGCCAATACATTGAGCTGACCGTGTATGTGGCAAAGATGCGTTGCCTGACGGACAAGTTAATATATATGAAACTCAGCACAAATGTGTATGTGCGGAAATTCATGTTGTTGACGGAAAGGGACATTTTACCCATTAGGTTGATGTATGGACCGTTTTGGTATCTTGGAAGGGAGTTTGTGGCAGATTACGCGGATCATATAATGTTGAGGTGCTGTGATATGATAACTCTTTGAAATAAAAAAAATGGAAACCTTAGAAATTTAACTTTCTAAGAAATAAAATATTTTAAATGCAAGTAGCGTATAATATAATTGTTCTTAGTTCCGTAATCATAATTCTTTCTGTTGAATGTTTTTTTTACGAAATTGTAGCTTCAGAAGATTTCTCACGTAATTTTAAAATACATAAAACCATACGTATTAAAATATGCTCACATAACAGATGTAAAGATTCATCATAACATCGACATAACGATACATAAAAACAAACTACGTTTTTATTCCAGCAAATACTGTACGTATACTTCCTTATGGTGAACATATCTTGTTTTTCGCAAACGTTACAATAGTATCAATTTCTTTATTTTTTTACCAGCTCTTCTTACTACGACATGGAAAAATGACTTATGTTAAAATAAATATTTTTTATTAACAATCGAATTTATGATGTTTTTTACTTTAAAAAAATATTTTAATGGCAAACATAAGCGTATTTTCCTTTTTGGCAGTTTTGTAGCGTCCATAGAAACCGTTTCCTAATAAACGGTAGTATTGACGGGTGGCAGTATAGGCCGCCACTGTCATTTCCTGTCGATTCTCAAAATTAAAGTGTAATCACTGAAAAATCCTATTCACGCACCAAATCAAGCCCAAGGGATCTTGTAATCACCGAAGCGCACAAAATGCGCCCCGCGCACATAAAGACAAGCGCAAGGCATAACGACTAGAAACATCGTAAGTCAATTAATTTTAACTCTGGTTCGTCACAAACCCAACTCATCTGTCAGCTTGAGTGATTACCTTGGCATGAAAAATAAAAACAGGGATATTGGTCTCTGTAACTCTGGAAGGCCATTTGCATTCAAATCGTCAAGCAAACTGGTTTGCAAATTTTAACAGAAGCTTACAAAATTTGCAATTGCTAACAGCTGCATCCACATATAAAGGAAACTTCTACTTTTGTCAGTAACAACCACAAATGTCTCTGGGCCAATTTGAAGAATTGGCGTTTCGCCTTCATACATTTTGTTTTGTATATTGGTGTCCGCTCAGCCCTTTTCCGGTGAATTGGGACTATGCCAAGTGCAAGCTGTCATTCGCAACATCGGGCAGAATTTTAGTCCCATACTTCCTTCTTTTATCCTACACTTGGTTCAAGGGTTGGGCGGATCTCTTGGGCGGAATCGCCTTTGCCTATCTCTTTCCACGTCCAAACTTCACCTTCATTAACGCCATAATTCTTATTCCAGCTGGCGTACTCATGATTGCTCTCGTATTGATCATGATAATGGTACGGAATAACTTTGTAGCGGTCCAGTCGGTTGTCAACGAGTTGTTGGAAATCACAGATAAAATTGAAAAGGGTACGTAATACGGCCTCATATTGATTTTTGTTGAATTAACTAATTCACTATTAAACGCTTGATTCTTAAGAATATCCGCAAAAAGGAAGGAAGCAAGTGATTCAGGAAAAATTGGACGCAAGCATCGTTCTCCCGCTCTTCGTAATTCCAGCGGCTGCAGTGTGTCCGTTTGGAATTGCCGGAGTGTGCGTGCTGTCAGATGTGGGCATACCATACTTCGTTCTGGAGGAACTACTTCCAAAACCAATGTATAGAACGACCGCATGCATTTGGTGGGCACTAACGTTCCGCTTCTTTGTTGTGTTTTTTGGATTTCTAGAATTTTGCCGAACGGCGTCATTCACCTGCTGCGTGTGCTACATTATTCTTGATCGCATCAGGCGTATCCTAAGGGTAATTTTGGCAAGGGTAAGAGATGCGCAGGGGTTTTCGTACTATTACAACCAAGGTCTCCTTTTGGCCAAGAAATTGGAGCAGTTGATTCAGACTCTGATCTATATCGTCATGACAATTGGATTTTGGCTATTGGTTATCGCCGTCTGGGTGTGCGTGAGATGTAGTGTTGAGCAAATAACACTTCCCGTGTATGCGACTGCAGTCGCGATCCTGATATTCTTGATTGGAACACACGCCTTTGGTCTATATATGGCATGCTTGGATATGGAAATGGCGGTATACGCTATTGCGGTTCATCGTCTCAGAGCAGAGTTTGAGTACGCTCGGTTGAGTACAAAATTAAAGAAAATCAGGCTGATGAGAATCAGGGCAACCTTACCAGTTCGGGTAAAATATGGTCCATTTTGGTATCTCGGGAAAGCTTTCATGGCGGAGTATACACTGCTCATAATGTTGCGTTGTTTTGACGCTATATTGCTTGTCAAGTATTAATGACAAATAGTCAGCATAAATTAGTACTTTTACGTCAGGTATGCATTTCATTGTAGTAATTAGGTAATGTTAATCAATGTAGCCATTGAATTATATGTTGTACTTAACATTAAAAAAATAATTGTACATTTATTTGCTAGCCATGATTCTAAGCACGTTTATATGGTTGGGATAGCTTGATGTTTGTAGCCTATTGAAGCTTGTTGTTAATATATTGTAGTTGCAAAATATGTTTTAAGTGCACAACGAGTTTTCTATCTTGCGGAGAATCGAAAAATGCATATATTATTTTATCTGCCTGTTGTCAAGTTAGAAAATCTTGAATTTACATTTCAATTTATCCAAGATACCAATCATGGCTTTGGGAGAATTTTAGGACCTAGAAATGTTGAGTGGAATGCCATCCAAATTCACTCAACAATCATCGGAGATTTGTGTTCACTCACATTTCCGAATTACGTGAATTCACAAGGAACTTATTTTTTCTGCGATGTACAATAAATACTTGCCTTTATAATTTATAAATTAATAACCAACTGTAATGGAATTCAAAATGCGGCATAATTACGGCGATAATCATTTTAGTGAAACAGATTTTAAACGTCCTAGAATAAAATAACAAGATGAAAAAATATGAGTTGGGCAGAGAGTTTAACGCTTAAGTGCATATATTATTTACCATCTATGGCAACCACGCGTTGAAAGTGGTTAATTTTCAATGTTCGTATTTTGTCATTTATCAATTGACGTAAACAGGTTACGACGCCATAACTCATTTTTTTATTTCGGTGATGTGGAGATGTGCTTGCTAATGACTATTGGCTGCTGGTGGTATGTTATTGGATTTGTGTTAAACGTGCCATTAATCGGATTACATTACCCTTGAATGTTACATTTGTGATTGCATTCATTTTTGTCACAGTGGTTCATGCCATAGCAATTCCGCTGCTCTGTAGGGACATGGAAATGGCCGTGACCCTCGTCAAGCTCCACCATGTTGGAGTAGAGTTTGGGTACTGCAGGTTGAGAACAAACCTGAGGAAATTTAGATTGCTGACAGCCAACTCGATGCAACCGGTAAGAATAAAATGTGCGTCGCTTTGGTATCTTGGGGAGGAATGTGTTGCTAAGTACATATTACTATGGTGCTTGGACCCAATACTTCTTGTTAGTTATGATTACTTTTTTACGTGTTCACATGTATGATTGTATCTTGTTATCTGTATTTGTATATTGATTGTATGTTACATATTATATCATTTAATCATCAACAGAATATCTTACTGGCTCCTATTATTCAGCCGACTGCTTTGTCTCCCAGGCCCAGGTATATTAATTACAGCTGAATTAATGTACCATACGTAATGTTAACACATGAGTAATGAACACAATTGCATTTATGGTATTGCGTAAGCAAGAACGTTCAGTAATATTGTGGTCTATGACTAATTCATCATGAAACTGGCTATTTGTTTCGTCATAGCAGGCTGGAACCTACTTCATATCATAAACGTGTCATCCCGTAAGATTGTCACAAAAACACATTTTGAAATATTAGAGTTGTAAACTGAATTGTGTTTGAATTTTATTCTATTCTCAAAGGATTGTGTCGGAAATGTGATGGAGACAAATGCAACCCAGGACCAGGGAAGCAGGTGGACTGTGGAAACAACTACTGCGGAATAGACGTAGATGTTTTCAAGAACGAAGTTAAGAGGCGATATTGCTACGAGCGGTATATGGAGGAAAACGTTACTGGATATCCGTGCGAAATGAAGCTGAACGGGTCAATTATGGAAAGTTGTGTTTGTGACAGGGATATGTGCAATGACGTTAGGCCACATGCCAAGAGATACTTCTAGTCTATATGTAGTATTTCCACCAATGTATTTGAAGCTAAAAATTAAAAAATTAATAACTTGCGTCTTCTCTTTCTGAATCTCCAAACTAGATTTCTGTTTTCAGTCATGTGTTTTATGTTTCACAGTAGTAATTATTTGAATAAGAAGAGCACAACATTTTCGGTAAACTGAATATTTTAGTGCTTAGAACAGTAAAGCATAGTGTATTCCTAACATACGCCATGAGTGATATCATTTAACTAATTACAACTGTTAAATGACGCAAACAATGTACATCCGCTGTAGATAAAGAACAATAGGAAACAAAGGTACATTACCTCATTACTGAATAGTCGTGAATATAACGTAGTGATTGGAATTGATTGGAATAAACTTTTCTTTGATACATTGGGTAAACAGTAAAAAAAAACTTCAACAAGTTTCCCCGCGTTCTCATTTTGTTAATTCTAGTTTGGAACAATTAACTACAAGCATTTTTGGCTGGAGCCATCAACTTAAATACCCTGACGTACTTCGTCCTTACAAACTATACGTCGATCTGTAAAATAAGATGGATAGCTCCGTAGTACTCATACCCTTGCTGTTGATTACTTATGTAAGCAGTCCTATAATTATACTCTTAAAGTAATTTAGTATTTAATTAATCCTTCTTGTCCATCAAGCTTCAGGGAAGTGTCGCGGCCACGAACTGGAACGCCGTTGGACACGAAATGAAGGAGCTGGGTTATAGAGTGAAAATCGTCATCGGTGACATCCGATCCGCCATATTTGACGCCAATGCAGCAATTGGAGAAAAGGTTGATCCAATACTGCAGGATCACGAAGTACAAGCTATGAGAATAATCGATGGTGGGAAACGGGAGGTCGAGGCTGAAACTCTTACTGTGGACTATGTGGACGAAATGAGGGCAAAAATTGAGAAAGTGGAGGACTCTTTGAAGATGGCTATTGAAAATGATGTGAAGCAGTTGCCGGATCGAGCCAGGATGAAAATCATGAGAATTTTTGAAAACAAATCCGTATTTTATAGTAAGTTTTTGCAAATAAAAAAGTTCCTCGCTCGTGGGTAAAATTAGTGTTGCGTCCATTAATGTGTATTGCAGATTAATTTATGTCTTCTCTTGATGTAAAGTTTATTACTCATTCTTTTACAATTTTATGTTGCGCATTGTTCCGAGCAACGTTCTCGAGCAAACTTATTCTTGTGTTTGCACACACAAAACAAAGTAGGTGATCAACGTGGTCACCATCTGAAAAGTATAAAGACAATCTTGTCACATAATTATCATAATTGGTTTCATTAATTATTGTAAAGGAATCCCATAGCGCAAACCAATTATTGACTTACGCTTGCTAGAGTTCCATAGGTCATTGTGAATACGTTACTGGCTCGCATAGCGCCAAAGGCATGGCCTTCAAGCTGACTCCACAATAGTTGCGCATCCCAATATGGATAGCAAGGGGACACATTCTCCGCACTAACGAGAAGCTCCTTCAGCTTGCCAATCTGCTGGGGAACGTCAGCCGCCATGGCGAACACGACAAAACTGAAGCATTTAAAGAAGATGAATTGCCTAGTAACTGTGCCATCATTGTACTTTTGGTCCTCCGAAAATACCTGTTGTACTCCAAATGCAAAGTATACGACGCTCTCCACAATGTAAATAGTTAGGGCATGCCCAAACGATTCATTAATCAAATTGGAGAAACGCCGAATAGAGTAGAGTTGCTTCTTAATATCGACCCACGGTACCATGGGCTCATCTTTTTTAACGGCATTCCATTCCCCGTTGGATGAATCTCGAAATTGCGACACAAATTTTCCGAATGACCTTGAAATCGTCCACATTGCTAGGGTAGCACTGAACAATTGCATAAGTCCAATGCAGAACACGATCTGACTGTGAAATATTCCCACAACTCTAATTACCGGCCATATTCCTTCCAACGTTAATTCTGTTGTTCGAAAGAGCTCTCGGAAATCGATGTTATACTTTTGTTTTATGTAAAATAATGAAACTATCGCGTTCAGAAGTACATTTGCGAAGAAAGACGTCCGGTGGCCGAAAAATCTGTTTGCCTTTTTCAAATGATCCGGCATTTCATTGATGCAGTGAAGAATTGCCACGCTCCTGCTGCCTTGGGTCCAGAAAAGTATAATGAATACTACTTTCTGTAGTACGACTGCTGCGACAATGGCCGTTCGGAAGTAAATTAGCAAATTGCCACCATTTTTCTTTCCCATGGCGTACTTTGTCAAATATAGCTCTTCCAGTAAAGTGGAAATGGAGATGAGCGTCAGCATGGCGCAGATGAATTTTTGAGGTCTCCAACGTTTTGATTCGTATCCAAGATATGAGGTCTTCACATGGAACGGACTGACAAGTAGAAGGTAGCCAACTTCTTGGGGAACTAGGAAATAGTTTTTAATATCGGAATGTTCAAGCTTCATGAACATGTCGCGGAGCACCGTTGTATTCGAGTCAACTGGTAGTATTACAAATATCATACAACTTATTTGTGGGACTGAAAATATACTTATGCCTTTTTGCAGTTTGTTCCAGGCGCTTTGTTCTGTATTAACTGAACATTTATGCTGCCAAAAGTTGGTTGATGGTTATGATATGGCTTTACAGAAGGTTACACTGTCTCCGCTTGAGTGAAAGGAACAATATTTACTTGCATTGGCGATAATTAGTTACCAAATGAAGTACGTGAATTCAATTAGCTATGTAACTCCGTTATGATGAAGATAAGATCCAACAGTAGTCACCTTGCTAGCCCACACATTTCAAACATATGATTTTTTTATTATAACAAAATGGTTTTTAGCTAATCAGCAGTGATGGCACGGTGCTGACTATGTTTGCTTTCAGAAACCACTTTATACTTCAAATAAAATAATCCATGCCGTAAATGTTCTTGGTCAAAATCATGTCCATGTCGATGATAATAAATGCAGTGCCCTTCAATGATACAAGGGTACCAGCATAGCCGTGAACGCATAATATAAAAACTTCAACCTCCGCACTCCTTTAATATTATTCAAACTCACAGGTTAAATAGCATACGCCTCTATTGCTTTTGACACCAACCAGAGGAGGGTAATTATTTATTACTTTCGGTGGCGAGGCGGACATTTGTTATTCAATGGCATGTCTTCCTAAACAACACTATAAAAAGATAGCACATTAATTGCAGAGTACTACAACTCAACACAGCAAGGAAATTGATATACAATTTCTTTCTTCCTTCCCAGTATGTCAGTTGGAGGCGTGCCATATCATAGCACTCCGCCTCAGGTGCCCCATGGTATTTATTTCATGCTTCCTTCCTTATACTTGAGTCAAAATTGTCGCTCCATCTTAACGTCAAAAAAACTATATATGTTTTGTATCGATATTTGCATCAAACTACCATTTACAAACGACACTAATTCCAGGTACATACGGGCATTCTGGTAACGACACCAACCACACGATTCCAAAATCTGTGCGACAACGTTTTAAAACGTTGAACTCTTGTCGTATCCGACTCCGGCTTCCATGATCTTACTACTGTTTTCTTAGTTTGTAATAGCCAAATTGATTGCCACGATTCGCACAAGAAACGTATCAGTGCAACAAGGAGAAATATTCCAAGTACTGCAAGCACAGGACTGATATTCTTGAAAGACATGGCATGAAATGTAGTATGTTTTCTAACCAAATTTCCGTTGTGTAATTCAACCGAATGTTCAGACAACTCATCGAAGGAACTCGTATGATTCCGGAGAAGAAACGTAAGTTTCATCTTAGCATCCCAATGAAATAAAGCCAGTTTCAAATACGTTATTCGACTTTGCAATATTTGGTAAATTTAACTTTCAATATAGGCTGCCAGCTTACTGATAAAAACCGGGTGAAAGAAATTGCAGGCTGTGTCCCACGGGGTGATAAAGTTGAGCCACAAATGTATCTAAACGATATTTATAGTGCCAAAATGATTCATGTATTTCAGTTGGGTTCATAAGGGATCCCACGCGAACTTCCGTGAGCGTGTTTTGAACTGCTGATGCCATGTGTCCTTTCTCTAATCGTCGCCACGAAAATGTAAACTTTTTCTTACCGCTTTCTACCAGCTCATTGAAGCTGCCGGGAAACAGTGGATTTGGCCTTTTTACCAGTAGCGAATATATGTCTCCTTTGTAACATTCGCTCAGGATAAATACCATCAAAAGCCAAGCAGTTGTACAAATTAATGGGGCATATGATTTAAAATATTTGGTGTTGGATATTTTTGGAACCGAAATTTCCAGCGATATCGCCAGAACCTGTACCAAAATATCAAGCAGCTTCCTTCGGACAGTATGTAAAACGAAAACAAACAGGATTGTGCAGTCCAAGTAACAAATCCACATGAAAGTGTCAAACGGGCCAAAGAATGCGGATGGGTTAAATCGGCGGCGAACGTGTCTCGCCGACAGAAATATTAGCTCTTCGTAAGAGATACCGTATGCGATATAACGAAGCCGGACAACGTTTTGACGAAATTGAGCTTGCAAATTAACTGTATCAATGAAATACTGAAACGTGACGTACCCATATACAGTCGCCGCGTACGAGTTATTGAAACTTTTAAGCGACAAGTAGCTGTAATTTAGCTTTGGTGCCAGCGTCTGATGGACACACATGTCAATGGTGGGATAATTGTCCCAGGTATACACGCCCGCAACATTAAGGAGCTGTTCACAATCTACTAGTAAGGCTTCATCCTGTTTCTCCTTTCTCCATCCAGGAGATACGAGTATCTTGTTCAGATCTGTATTGATTTTGTTCCAATTCCTTTTCAGACTGTCAATGCTTTCCAAATCGTCCGAAGTGGGCGGCATTAGCACAGGAATGTATGATTGAAAGTCCTTCAGTTGCGGACAGGTAACGCACACCATACTAATCGAAGAAAAATCTTCAATTACAAGAAGCATCCCAGCAGAATAGACACGCACAAATATTTCCCTGTACAAAATGCCTGCCGAGCTTTTACTACTGTTATTAAAAAATATTATGTGATCGGGTGTTTCCACCGTTTCTTCCGATAGCAGTATTGCACGTTCATATGGATTACTTTTATATTGGTACAAATCATACCATTGTAAATAACAAGAAGAGTGACGTCTTGTTTTGTGATGATTCTGGTTCACAAATCTCGTTTTGTTCTCGTTGTCTTTGTAGACCACTTGAAGTGAAGCGCACATGTTACTTCGCATGATATTCTGAACCCGAACTGCTGTCTGGTGTTGATCTTGGATTATCGTGTTGCCAGGTGAATAAATTAAAAACTTAATATGACAAGATTCCAAAAGCATGAAAAATTTGGCGACTGTATCGTTTCGTTCTATATCACCATTAGTCGAATATTCCCTGGTCTTTAGAACACATACGAAAAAAAGAATAAAGTTGAAATTCAAAATCAGAACCCTTTTCCCGAAAGGGCAAATAAGGGTATTATATTGATGTGGTAAAAAATTAACGTTATTATCAGATCTTTATGACCAGTCAAGAACACCATTCGGATTGGTTGTTTTCCTTCCAGATTGTGTTGGATCAATAAAATATTTCTGTCACAAGCTTGAAAAATACCAAATTTTATTGGTATACCCAGCGCAGGAAAGCATTAGGTGACAGTGTTAAGCCCTCTCTTCTTACTACCTAATTCAGCTCCAAAAATGCAGCATTCGGATTAGCTGAAATATGTTTCTGGTGATGCAACAAGCTTGGCTTCATTAAATAATTCATAAGCAGACATTTAGGGTAGTATAATATTACAGTGCTCCTCACATTATACAAATGTTTTTTTTAACTCTGTGAACATATATCTTCCTTCAACGGTGTTATTTCCGTATGTTAAGATATCAAATGTTAGCACTTGGAATGTAAGACAACGTACTTTGTTATATACCAATGTTAGATATTTAAAATTATTCCAAAAGCTTGTGTATTTTAGATCTTATAGTAAATGAAAGCATGAAACTTCTTTATTTCCGTTTTCTGAACAATTAACAACATAAATGATGATTAATTAACTGGCAATCATGGTAATGTAGCAGAATTGCAATAAGGGAATATATTATCGAATCCGAATGGAATCAGCACAAATGTCAACCTAGCCGAGTAAGTAAATATTTGAATTTAGGGTATAATTGACAGACACAGTAATTACCCAAATTGGATTGATGAGGTTCTCATTTACTTTATTCAGTGTGTATTCCGACCACCTCAAGCTATAATTCGAAAAACGAATGTTCCACGTTCATGTGGATGGAGGTTAATTGTCTACTATTTATTCAAATTATTACATAACATGTGTCCCAAAATTAATTACATGTAATTAAATTAATTGATCAAGATAAAATAACCCATACTTTACAGTTTAACCCAACAAATATTTTCTACAAACTTAGAAATTTTTTCTGACCAACTGGACAGCCGACTAACATTCCCAAAAATAAGTTACCCAAGTTAGCAGAGCAAGATGGTTAGCCTGGTCCGGCCACTGAGGTGGCATTCGAGACGGACAATAGGTGGAAGGGGAAATTGTCATAGAGGAAACTGATGACGTCTGCCGAGTACCAGAAGCGAATGGACCGGCTGAGATATGAGGGCTACCATATTAGGTTCGGTGGGGATGTCGTATGTGGAGTGGAAGATTACTCGGGAGGGAGAACGCAAGTGAGTGCTAGAATGGTGCTGATGATGATGACGGACTGCTCTCTGGACGCTACACTTTGTTTGTGGTGCGGGTTTTGCGACTTTGCCAATTTGCGGCTCCTAATGAGTTTGTGGATTATGGGATTGCACAATTCTTGGATAAAAAATATAACCCAGAGTATGTAGAGTGTTGTAGATTTCTTGTTAAGCTTATAATCGCAATTGAATTTTTATTTTAAAGAATAATTCACATTTATGACGAAGTTATTTCAAAGTTGTCTCGGTATAGTGCAGATTGCTTAAATATTTCCTCGAAATTCTCACTATATATGTGCTTGATATGTTTTTGTTGATAGGGTGAATTCAAATATACAATTTTCTACAATATGTATTAGGTATACTGAGTGAGACTTGGCTCGGCTAACAATTCACTTTGCCAGAATCTGTACATATTGGGGACCGCATTAACAATTTATTTCCCTCAGAGATATTTAAATTGCATTACAGTTGCAAATTTCAACCAAATCCTACTATGACATTAAAGGATAAACACTTCTCTCCACTGTATGGCTAGTTTTGACGCAAGATCAGCGTGATAATTAAATATACTTAACCCTGCTAACCCAAACATATCCGTACATCTGAGCAGATGTAGACAGATAGACGTACATTTGTGAGACATTGCTGATTTAGGAAACGCTTTCGCACTACATATGTATATCTTATCTGGCCCAATTGGGCTTCCGTTCGTAACTACCACTACAAGGCAGAAACTGGTTGTTTTCGGTATTACGTGTATACATGACCTTGAAACAATTTGTGCTCGCTTCTCGTAACACAAATTTGTGCACAAGTACTGGGATTTACAACAAAAATATATAACCGTCCGGTGGCCCCCTGTGCTACAATGTAATCTATGCAATGCCATGAAATTGTTGTCTTTCTGATAATGTGCGGAATCCATCATTTTGATACCTTGTTTTAATTGTCAATGTGACGCATCTTTTATGCATCAAAATACATGGCCACGTTGGTCATTGAAATGCGCCTTGTATCTTGAATTTCACTTTCCGTTTGTTGAAATAACAATTATTGTCAAAACAAAACTATCCATCTTCCCTACTTATTGAGCTCTCCAGCAAGCGTTAAAGGTTCAAAAATATTAAATTATTCAAGCCAGCAGTGTACAATGAACTACATCATAATAGCGTTTCCATTCACCCATTATCATGATTGGGCTGCCCTTACACAACTCCAATTTGTGAAATGGGATTGCAGCCGTTGATGTTTGAGATATGTTGTAACTCCGAAACATATACTATTAAAATTGTTCACATATCTATTATCGTCATAACAGTATTGTACATCTAGATCGCATCATTCAATTACACAAATACGTCGACCATAATAAATACCAACAATTGGATTTTTCACAACATGTTTATTATTCAAAAGCATTCAAGCAGTTCCAAAGTGGACAAATCAATTTATTACCTACATAGGTCTAGCTTATGGTGTCCAAAATAAACGTGTACAATGTTCTCGTGACATTCAATTCCTTCAGCAGCAAGCGACTTCCATGGTTTTTTAATGCATCATGAAGCAGAAGTCGCTTCCACTGACAATGCTTTTACAACTTCCCGAAAACATTTTCTATAGTTCCAGTGATCTCCAAACATTTCAAGACAATTCGAATTTTTTGTCCAACTTTTTCAAAGTGTACTTTGACTTTGCCTACTTCGCTGGAATCTGTCCATTCCGAGTTAAACTAATAAACAATCGATACATCTTATGTAGTTGGTGGCCACAAAAACTATTGTGCTTATTGGTGTGGTTGTTGACAATTCCTTGGATTTTGAGGGACTTTCGTTTGATCCATTGGAAGGAAACCAAGGATCCAACAGTATTTTTCAAAACGATGATCAACATCACTGGTCATACCCTGAAAACCGTTACGCTGCTGCAACTATGGAGAAGCAGCAAAACATTTTTGAAACTTGCAAATTTTCTATTAACGAAACAAAATAGCAATCAAAAGGGAAGCATAACCATGTCGATAAAATCATTTGCAATTCTCCTGTCAAGTTTGTACACACTGTTTAGCCTTTCTCAAGTATTTGTTGGAAGAAACTTGCCCAAGATGAAGACTGAATGTGAGATACAATGCTGGACACCGAGCTGGTGGTGGGCCCGAATTATTTCCGCAGGACGCTACAACTTCTTCTTACAGTCAAGTAGTGTTGAAAATGCTGAAACCTATTTGCCATGGGAAGTGCTCATAGGTGTTGCCACCTCATTGGGATACTATACAAAGTAAATTGGTAGAAAAGTATTTATCCAATATATATATCTCCGGTATAATGTATAGCTTGAAGATATATTTGAATATGCCCATTTGTTTTCAGCCGAACCATTGTAATATACAGCGAGTTCTTTATGCTAGCAACCGTGATGACATTATGGATTGCGACAAGAAATTTTCGCGAAATTGTAAACTCTACATACTACGGAATAGATGAGTCCTTCGACAGGAAGGTAGAACCTGTGCAGGTTCTTTCGAAGCGTGAACTGGTTCGTGTTCAAAACAGAGAAACTGAATGGCCGACTATACGCAAAAGCTATGACGATTTGAAACGTCTCGCGTACGCTTTGAATGACTTGTGTGGCCTTCAGGTTACTTGTTTCCTACTAAAGTCTCTAGTCTACTACTCTGTGGCGCTGCATAATATTTTTGGAGACGGAAGCTTAAATAACGATTGGAACAACATTTTCTATCTTGTTATTATGCTAGCGAGTACTTACTCCACACTGGTTTTAGCAGCAGATATTCCATATATGGTATGGTGCATTGAGTAACAAATGACTTTTTGCAATTATGGTCCTTTATTCGAATCCTAGGGGAAAGTTTTTTTTCTTTCTAGATGAGAACATTCAAAGATTGGTTGCTTATTGACCACAACAGAAAATTAGTTCCGGCAGAACTTTCCTCTCTTCTAGTAAGCGACGTGGATGGAAACGCTATTTCAATTCGGGGAAGTGACATTTTTGCTATTACGCATTTCACTTTAGCTAACGTAAGCTTGGCCTGCCGGCTTTGACTAAAGTTTAAATGGATATGTTGTTTATGATTGTTTGGAGAATATAATGGCTCCCTGAATTGCAGATTCTGGGGATTACAGTAACATACTTCATCATATGTCTCCAAGCATAACTTATCGGCAGCTATTATTGGACGAACGGACGTTTAAATTGTTTTTGAGTTGATAAAAAACCATAAAATATTTTATGTCGTCCCTTGATGTGTCTTAAGATGTGTTCCAATGGAAATTCTGCTTACCATACTGTACATGTACAAATCAAATGTCAACCAGAATAAAGGAAAGCATTGACAACTAAACTCATGATAAAATGTATGTCGCTGTTGTGTCACTATGACGTAATCGTCATTGTGAGTTAGCTTTAGAGATGTCAATTATCTTATCTGATCTAACTTTTCTTATCCTTATCTGATCCAATTCGAAATTGTCTTATCTGATATTATTATCTGATCCGGAATTACATTCTGATCTGATATATAAGAAAATATAAGATAATATAAGATCAGATATGAAATTTTCTTATCCAGCCATATGTTAGGACAAGAGACAAAATAAAAACAAATTGTTGGTGTCAGAAGGCTTTTAAATACATAACCACTCATTCTCTCATATTTGCAATAGACAATCAAAATAAATTTTGTGCTTGACGATGCAATTTATAATTTACAAGCAATTCATGGACCCCTTTAATAATTGTAGTCATCTGAGATTATTTAAAGGGTTTGCTTCTACATGCACTAATGGGATATATCATACTTGAAGTTCCACTTAGCAGTATCTGTAATAATTTTTGCAATCTAATAATGATCCAATGGAAGCAAATTATGTTAGCACAAGCACAAGTTAGCTTAGATATGGAAAGCCGAAGAATGCGTGACGGGATTGAATTTTGAAAGTTGTTATTTATTGGTTTTCCTCAATGTCGGAATGATCTGATTATGTTTTCAATTCCCAACAGGGGTTTACTGTTCTTTGAATCCCACTGGTTAGTTAATTTAATTATGTTTGTAAATTAAAAGCGGATGGATGCCAAAATACACAGTAAGCAACAACGCAAACAGATAGGAGCTCCAGGCAATAACAATTAATCACTGGATTTAAAATCAACAATTTAGCGTATATTTTTCGTTAATTTGTCCCTACTTTCTACGACATACAAAATTCAAAGTCCATTTTGTGTGTTAAGTGACTGATATATTCAAAAAAAATCCCTAGTTGTATCGAATTTCTATGTAACCGACCACAACCATACGTGTTGTACGGTATGGATGTTATATAAGAATATAATAACTTATCTCCCCATGGAATCATATCTGATATGAAAATTTTTATCTGATATATTATCTTATCTAATTTTTCCCATATCTGATCTGATCTGCATATCAGATCAGATCAGATCAGATAATATAAGAAACTTTTCTGATGATAAGATCAGATTGACATCTCTAGTTAGCTTACAATATTGCAAGATATTGACCAAAATTACAAAAATAACTTCTCGGCAATTCATTTGAGTCACCGGTTATATAAGAGTATATATTTGCTCTAGTTTTTCAAGTATTTTATGATTGCAATCAACGAAGCTTGAAAAGCGTGTCCAATCAAACCATACTCAACATCTCTTGTGAAGCTATTGTGTCGTCATATAATGCTTTTGCTTGAGCTCTTCCATGAGTTTTAGGGAGTTTGTCATAATTTGTCGTTGTTCAACACCATTCAAGTGTGTACGCCATGACTGACAATTTTGGATTGACGTTAACGATTCCACTGACACAATTGGGTCAAGTAGGTCCACATGTTTTTAAGCACCGACACGCAGAACAAAATGGACAGTTTTGGGTCACAATGTTCGTCCTCTGTCAATCCATTAGAACTCATAGATGGAGAAGTTGGAATGAAAATGGCTCTATAAAATGGTTTTCGTGGTAGAAAGGTTGCCCCGAAGAGAT
This sequence comes from Sinella curviseta, assembly GCA_004115045.4. Classification (NCBI taxonomy): domain Eukaryota; kingdom Metazoa; phylum Arthropoda; class Collembola; order Entomobryomorpha; family Entomobryidae; genus Sinella; species Sinella curviseta. The sequence goes on from CM023203.3 coordinate 11,919,515, forward strand.
TTATTTTTACTAAATTTGCTGTTCGTATTTATTCATGTCAACTCGCATGGATCTGCAAACCAGATTAGGCAATTTTTTAAAACCTTGTCCGTATGCACCATCCACTTCCCATGGAAACCTGACGGCTACGCCAATCTTCAGGAAACATTCCTTCATTACTGTAGTTATCTTGACCAACGATGTACTGCATTACATTGTAATTACAATAATTTCCTTAATCATAGCTGTGAGGATCTTGGTCCTTATTACACAAAAATATTTATAACTACTCGACTCGGCTTTCACTGCACTCTACAGCTACCCGCAGTATCGGATTTGGATTACGAAGAAAAAGGAGAACCTGATTACACTGAAAATGCAGAATTTGAGTCAAAATGCGTATACGGGAATTTATTTGATCGGAAGCTATTGATGAAGATGCATCTAAAATTTGAGGAGTGTATTACGAGTTTAATTTCCGAAACTGTAAACTGCGCCTCGGACACATGCGTGAATATAATCAAGTCTCTCTTCAAATTAAACACGGAGAGCAGTAAACTATACATGTACATTGCTTATGGTGCAGAATTTCGTGGTGTCAAGTTCACGATGTACATCGACGTGGGAATGGAAAACGCTGGAGCGGTAAATATTCGAGCGTTATTTCACCCGTTTACTGGTACCGGATAGATATTGGTAGTATCGTCGGTTATGCTACTGTCGGCAGTTTTCAAGGCTAGCGGTCTATCGATGCCGGTATCGGTTTTCTGGTTATTTGGAACACTTCTGGAACAACTGGACGATTTGGGTAAATTTCGAAGCAGAAATAATTTTTTGGTAATCGTAATTTGGCTATTCTCAGCCTTCATGTTGAGGAATGTTTACACTTCGTCGCTATACACTTTCCTCGCAAAAATTCTGGAGCCAACCAAAATGTACCAAAACCAGTGACGCACGTGAGAACAAGTTATCGTTCTCACGGAATAAGGATTTAATGTAGAATAAGTAATAATAAGTAACGTAAAACATATTCTAATTAGTGCGCAAATAAGCTCTTTTATTCCTATTCCTGATCATACTTTCCTATGAGAAAAAGTCCTAATAATTTCTTCTTCTTCTTCTTTATAGTAGTTTTTTTTCACTAACCAACTTGTTTACACTATCCTTCCTTATCACAACTATATTATAAATATTACTTGAAATCTGAAATAAACGCAATCTTCAATTCGGCTTCCAACTCTAAACTTAACCTTTTGATTCAAATTCATTTCAACGATAATAATAATCAATTTGCATTCTGAGTAATTATCATTTCATTATACTTCATTTTTGTACTGTGAAAATCTCACGTAGTACAAAGTGGTGACTGCCTCAGTTGGCTGAATACCTCGCCTTATCCCCCGTTGGAAAGAAAAGGGAGAGTTTCTCTTACGACCTCAACATGTCGCCCGCAAAAACCACTTCTCGTCGTCAACGCGCAAAAAACAACCGTCTACCTTTGACATTTGGCCACCCACATCAAGCTCCTTCCACACCAACTCGTGAACTACCCCCATATCTCCGGTTGCAATTTCCCCCGATTCAAGGAAAACGATACTCCTTTACTACCTTCATACACACTTTTCTATCGTTTGCCATCTTACAAGGATGGTCCGACACCATAAAAATTCGGTGTCTTCGCCTCGGTCTGCGAGGGATTCCCCTGTTAGCGTATGAAGCATTACGTAAACACTTCGGACCCAATCAAGTCCCGTGGGAATATTTCATTGAACATCTCACCGCTCTTCTCCACGTCCGCACTCATAAATTAGAGAAATTTCTTCGCCAGTGCACGTGTCCAATCTGCACCTCAATCATGAAAAGACGTCCTCCACAAAAGTCAATTACTCACGCCTGCCAACCACCTGAAAGCGATGGATACACAGAGTCACCTTCATCGTCCCCTCCGTCCGGATCCACCTCTGTGCCTATAGACGAAGTTGATTGTTATATCGAAAAAATAATTGTAAAAAGGAAACAACTGGAGGAACTTACTCAAACCCCTACTTCCACAGAAAATCCTGAAGAAAACTCGTCTCCTGCTTACCCGGACATCCAACCTACTACTCCCATAGACTCTCCTGCCCAATTACCACAATATACTACACCACCATACACCCCGTCTCCAGGACCATCACCCTTCATTCTTAGAGGTCACCCTTCTAGCTGGAATACCTACAATGAAGAACTTACGTTTTTGTCTCCCATGCAAATAAGTCCAATCTATCCCACAATCGAAATGCTTACCGATCCCAACCTCAACAAGTACTTCGGACCACCCGGCTCTCACATCCCCGCACCTCCTCTTCCTACCTACCCCACTCTCCAACAATAATCCTACTCGTCATCTTCTACGCAAACAAAAGAAAACAGAAACGAACAACAACGCGTTTCACCAAAGGATCCTCTTCATATAAAAACAAAACTTGCAAGTCGACTAATTTTATTCAACTTTGGCCAGCGCTTACTCCAGACGTCTTACCTAATCTCTCTCTCTCGACCAAGGAACACGAAGATTCACAGGGAAGTAAAAGATAAATTTAATAAAGAAAAATATATCAAATTGTCACAAGAAAGAACTACATAAAATAATCACCATTTCATAATGGAAGGCCTGCAGAGATCCACCATCATTATCCTTCTCGTCTCAATTCTAACACCGTTCAGTTTTACCATGGACATCCAGACGACATCTGGTTATTTACTAAGACCAACAGTAACCAAGCTGATCTTCTATACAAAATTCGTCCAAAGGATCTTCCCAATCAATTTCACTCCTTCCCCCGATCATGATACCCTTTATGAAAAGTTCCATTCATTCTGTGACCCTAATACTTCTCCAGAGTGCACCATCATCTCATCCCTTGCAACCAATCTGAAAAACATCAACCAGCGACTCACCACCGTCGCCCGTCACCTCTATATATCACAGACCACCCAAGATACTATCACGGAACAATGGGAACTACCAACATCCACCACCACCTCCAGTATTCCAGATGATTATGAAGATTCCAGCGAAGAACAAATGAAGATACCACGGAACCTCAACCGAACAGGAAGACAAATTGTGATCGGCTCCCTTGCACTACTCTTTGGTGGAGCAGTACTATCACAGTGGTTCAATAGTCCTCAAATGGACTACACTAACGTTATTACCGAACTCCGTGAAAGAGTCGACTCCAACCACCAACAGTTTGTCGATTCTATTAGACAGATCCAACAGTATGAAAAACTACAACAAACCAATCTCACCATCTTCTCGTCTCGAGTTACCCAAGATCTACACGACCTAGCCAACCACCAAGACCAGTATAATACCTACATCCGCAATCTGGTCAAGGGATCTACAAGACATCTATTACTCAGCCATTATCTTACCAACTTACTGGCCCGCCATGTGGAAATGAGTCAATATGAACAAATTCTAAACAATTGCCGGAATAAATTAATACCCATTTCAATTTTACCACCTGCAACTCTCAAAGAAGAATTGATTAATATTCAACTTCAGCTATTCCCCCAAAATTATACATTGGCATTAAACTACAGAGATATGAGTACTTACTACCACCTCCCACTCGCCCGGTGCTCATTCAACCTAAAATCTCAACTAATCATGATACATGTAAATATCCCAATCCTACCCATTGGCCACAGATACCAAGTCATGGAAGTCATCCAACTACCATTCCTGAAAAATTCTACCCAAGTCTGCCAATTACCATCGTTTGATAAATTCTTCCTCCAGGTCAACGATCAATTTTACCCTTTTCAAGATAATACCCACTTATGTAACCACCACACTGGACTCTGTTATGCCTCCACGGAATATCTAAGGCATCATTTGATCGAGAACCCATGTCTAAAGGAACTTCTTCACGGATCTACTAGTGCCAGAATGGAAATTATTTGTAACCTCTCACGTCACCCCATGTCCCCCTCGGAATTATATGTGCAAGAACTCACTCCACGGACATATATAGTTACAACCAACTTACAAAATCTCCAAGTCAGATGTTTCCACAATCGTACTTCTCAGGTCACTGAAGTAATAAGTACATCTTTTGGCACACAGTACCTCACCATCCCTTGTAACTGTGAATTACATTCGGTAACTCACCCCAACATCATCTCCAGGGCACTACCATGCTTCGATGCCATACAACAAGTTACACATGTCAATATCATTCCATCTCTTTGGGTCCAAGGGAATCCTATTCAAAACATCATTCTACCAACTACCCAAGAATTCCCCGGAACGGGACACGTCTATACTAACTTAACGTCTCTTATCCATCCCGTTTTATTTTCACCACCTAAGGCCCTTGAATACTCATCAGGATCATCATGGAATGCAGTCCTCACATATTACTCGGTTGTACCACAGTGGGCTCTCGTGGTTTGGAATATCATGCTATCTCTCTGCATGTTATATATTTTCCAGAAAATCCTTAACATCCCAATACCCACTTATTTACCAACAACAAGGGCTCCCAACCTACTACCTGCCACACCTTGCTCCAACATACCGGAATTATTTTCTCATCATGTCATCTTATTCGGTGTCATCATTACCACCATCATCACCACTGGCTGCATCTTGTTCCTGTGTGTCTTTTTCATTTCAAGGAGGAAACGAGGAACCTATATTGGTTGCGTTAGTGCACCGTCAGAATCTCCACCTCTGAACGACAGGAGGAGTCACAATTTGCGACGCATTAACACCAAATACGCAACTACTCCTTTAGTCCATGCCAACTTATCACCATCAGCTCCCGTCGCCTAAGATGCCCATAGATATCACTGTTATATGAGACCAGAATTTCAAGTCTTTCATCTCAACCTCTGCCTGTCCATCCTATCTATCCTATGTCAACAAGAAAAAAAAATAAAATCTGTGTCGTTGTCGCAGCAGCGTTCATGGATCAAAAGCGTTCAACAATGTCGGTTAGAGCACCCTTTTGGAGTCGTCTCCCCTATCAACACCTAACATCTAGAGAGTCTATGCCGTTGTCGCAGCAATGTGTATAAGATCTCAGGGTACAGAGCACCCGAATGGAGTTGACTCCCGCTAACTGAAAAAATGAAAATATGAAGTACAAATAAAACGTAGATCATCCCGAGAACCTCCACCTTCCAGTGGGCCATTTTAAAGAGATAACCGTCTACCCGTGCAGTAGATCTCACATCATCCTCCGGGAGACAGGGAAGAGTTCCGGAAGCGGTGAAGCACGGATTCATGAGAGAACGAGTGAGTGAGTGAGCAGCGTGACAATATAAAAGGCCATACAATTAAAAAGGGACAAAGTACAAGTCAACAGATCACAACGTTATATCATTGCTGCTACATACATTCTACTTTTATTCGACCCAAGTTGAATTGATTATTTTGGATAACATCATGAACGACAAGAAAAGAAAACAGAAAGAAGTAAGGAAACATGGAAGAAAACACTTATCTGAGACTCTTTGAACAACATCATGCAAATGTCGCTCATCTCATCTACCTAACATCAAGAAATTAATCTGGAAATTTATAATCTTTACACTTTCACATCACAAACATCCGGTCCGGTCGTGTCCATATCCATCCTAAGAAGTCTTCTCCCATCCACCTAATATTTGCGGTCCTCGGCTGTGTAGAAGCGTATGTGAGGATCTGCCTGGACTTCTGACTCATTTCCGTGATACCAATTTCCACTATAAGTCCGTCCTGCTCGGTTCCAGAGAACAGACACATTGTATGTCCTTTGCCACCATTCTGCCTCTGCTGCCACACGCTCAATTAATTGGGATGCATTCGTGTACTTGGCATAAATTCCTTCCGTACCTAGAAGAATCAGAAAAACAAACAACATCAACAACATTAGAGGTCATGACACATTAACAACCAGAATGAAATATTACTGTGGACGGGATCATTTAAACCACAACAACTTACTTGGGCCTAGTTTCAATATCTCCAACAGCTTCCGGTTATAACACTCACTGGATCGTAGAAAGTAGCCCAGCGCTACTTCCTTTTCTCAAGGATCCCGAGCAAGTTCCACTAAATCCCAGTAGTGAAAGCATAAACCTGAGGACACCTCTCCTTCTTTCTGAGGATGCCCCATCAGGACGTAAATGTCGCCTCCATACGTGCATAAACTACACGTATATTGGTAGTTAGACGGAATCCGATACAGCGTCAGATTGTGGACCTCCTCTTGGAAGTCCCAATTCAACGGTCCTATCATGGGATCGTCCATCAGGGTCTGGTTCTCCATGTCACCATCCATCTGAGTCATTACCGTCAGAAGAGCCCGATCAAGATCCCTACAAACAACAACAACAACAAATACCAATCACACTAAAGAATCCAACACCATCAAAATATTAAAATATTCTTTAAGTAATTTTCTCACTTGGTCATGTTCTTAACACCTATCATGGTATCCACCGTCAAGTTTCTAATTTCCTGAAGCCCATTTTGCACCATCACCTTCATGGGCACCGGTCCGATGTGACAAAGATGCTGCATCCAGATGGAGCACGCAAGAAAGACGAGTCCCGGAACTAACATGTTTCCAGCCACCAACTACTGAAAAGAGTAAGAGTAAATAAAACAAATATTAGTAAAGTAGAGAAAATTATTTGGTTGACAAGCTTTGCCCGACTGATGAAAAACGCCTCCTCCTCCTCTGGCTTTTATATTCTGATGTGACATTTTGGTGTTCTCCTCTCCACCCCGTGGCTCCCAATTTTGTCCCGTGATCTATGCCTGAAGAACCGTGTCAATTGAAATCCTTGCGTCTCGAAATACATAATTGAGAGAAAAACAGAAAATATATTAATTGAGAGATAAATTGAAAACAAAATAATATTCTATCACCCGAACATATAATTTGAATAATATTTCATGATTTATGAAACATATCTACACGTGTGTGTTGATATTTTAACAGAACAACATTCTACTTACTTGAAATTGCTGATCCACTAGTTTTTAGTTTAAAAGTCCATTTTTCGAATATTACGTCACACAGACAAAATCCGTTTTAATATTAAAAAATATATATATTTTTCTTCTCCGACTTTAGATAGTTGTTTAGAAATTTGCTGACTTCTTCAAGAATTAATAGATAGTGCACATCCTTTTTACTAATACCTACTCGTCTCTGACACAAACGACGAATGACGATATGACAATAAGTAGTTATACTAATAAAAATAGAATTTACTTTAAGGAGAAACATGAAAAAAATATATATGTGAAAAATACGAACACTTTCGCTTAAGACATAATCAGTAAACAACCATATGTTCACATCATACACTTGTGTTATGTGAACCAGATTTACATACAACACATACTTCATTGTAAGTTACTAGCACGTACTTTTTATGTAATCAGAATACATGTTGTATGAAAGGGAATGTTTGTATCAATGCTACACTCAAGTACTTTTAAGTAATTTTAATATAAATATAAAAATTGCATAAGATTAGTTTATCATAAGGTTGTGACTTTCGAGTTATGTAGTAATAGAAAAACAACTTTATTATTTTTAATATGTAAGACCTTTTAGTAATAAGATATGTCCATAGGTTAATCGTTTTAAAGATCGCTTCGATCTGAGGAACGAAGGGGGAGATGTACCAAAACCAGTGACGCACGTGAGAACAAGTTATCGTTCTCACGGAATAAGGATTTAATGTAGAATAAGTAATAATAAGTAACGTAAAACATATTCTAATTAGTGCGCAAATAAGCTCTTTTATTCCTATTCCTGATCATACTTTCCTATGAGAAAAAGTCCTAATAATTTCTTCTTCTTCTTCTTTATAGTAGTTTTTTTTCACTAACCAACTTGTTTACACTATCCTTCCTTATCACAACTATATTATAAATATTACTTGAAATCTGAAATAAACGCAATCTTCAATTCGGCTTCCAACTCTAAACTTAACCTTTTGATTCAAATTCATTTCAACGATAATAATAATCAATTTGCATTCTGAGTAATTATCATTTCATTATACTTCATTTTTGTACTGTGAAAATCTCACGTAGTACAAAAATTCCAGAATCCTGGAAAAATCTCTTAAATGAATCGGATGTACCGTTATTGACTGCAGAAAGTACTCGTCGATATCTAACGGTATTTCACGATTTGGTAACGCATTGGAATCAAATTGATGTTGTTGATGATGTTTCGTGGGTGGCCGGAAAATACGTAAACTTCTTTGAGAAAATGCAAAATCGATTCTGGCTTCTGTTTAGTCCATACGGCGCGTTCTCAAGCTTGTTGGGTTCCGTATGGACGGGTAGCTGCTCCAAGGCCGACGTGACGAAAAAGAATTCATTCTATAGTGGCATCGGTATTAACACTTGTTTGAAGGATTGGTCCAGATTTTCATTTCTGTTTGAGACAGGAATTGACCAGCTTGGCACATTGCCAATCAAGTCTGCTATGTATAAGCCTATTTTCCTTCTAAATGGGAGATATAGCGTGTACGAAAATAACGAACCATCAGTCTTTTCTTTGCTATGGGTATGGTTATCCCACAGTAGAAACTTCATGCATGCACGATTTGAAGCGACGCTTGGCCGCATGGTGCAGTCTGGTATCTACTCGCTTCATCAGCGGTATTTCTCCACCCTTGTACAATGGGATGTTCTCAATGAGATGTACAGCAAACGTTACAACGGCAAGAGTCATAATCTGAATCTAATTACCTTGGCTGACGATGTTGCCCGTGGGAAAGCCATTGATGGAAATGACCTTGTAGCGGATCAAGAGCCTGAACAAGTTCGCATTTCGGACTTGACTGTAAGCTGGGTTTTGGTATCGCTACTTTGGAAAGTTTGCGGATGGGTATATATTTTCGAAAAAATCCATTTCTTTCTATTTCGTAGATGGACGATAAAGTAATCTAGTTGTTACTGGACCATATGGTTTCGGTCCATGTAGCGTAATGTATCAGAACTAGAAGGCAGCAGAGCTAGCATATTATGATGTTATGTTAGCTTCAGTTATGATATGCGCAGGTATTTAATGTAAATCGTATCAACTTTTGCATTTGTAACATAAATCGGTAACCTATACGCGTATGAGAAGGAATATCCTGTGGTATAAATGTAATGTAAATCGTAAACGCAATTTAAAATGTATGATATCCCTTATTCATGGATCACAACATGTATGTGTTTAGTTTTCGTGTCGAAGCCAATTAATCAAAAAATTGCTGCCACTCTGCGAAAACTTTGAAACAGACTTTGAAACTATGACAGTTGAAATTTCCGACTCGGAAACACATAATTTGTGAACGAAAAGGAAGAATTTCTGCAACAACATGATCAACTGCAGGTAGAGGCAGTAACCAACGACTTTCTAAAATCAGTTCGTCAGTCAGTCAGAAGTTGGTTATATAAAATCAATTTGATAAATGTATTATATTAGTTGCGTGCAAATAAAATAATTTTGTAGATGCATATAATTGTAAATTAGCTGTTTAATCTATTGTTAAAAATTGTTTCCAATATTTTGTGCACGCATAATCAAATAATATTTGGAATAACAGTAAAGTATATGGAACAACGGAAACATTCACCCATTTAGAACAACTCAAGGACTCCCGAGATCACTAAACATGACAAATCATCGAATCATGCAGAGCAAAATGATCCATATCGCATTTGCGTTTTCATTTTTCAATTATGGTGTAAAGGACACCCTTACACAACTTTCCATCCAACTTATAACATTACCTACATAAGTATAGTTTCCTGTGCAAAGCTTGCGTTCGACATATTTGTGCGCATGTTTCCAATTGCACTTAACAGCGTAAACACCGGTCGTATTCACACAGAAGCAAAAGTCGCACTACAAAAAGAAACCAAACATTGCTCTAAATTACGGATTCTTGGGATTACGGTGACATACTTCATTATATGTTCGCAGGTGTAACATTTGAGCATACAGTGGTTAACTAATAATAATTTGAAGGGCAAAATCAGATTGCTTAAATTCAATTACTTTAAACTTTATTTATTCTTTCCGTTGTATGAATTTGCTAACCTGAATATTTTTTGGATATTCCATAGAAGTTACTGTAATGAGAAGATAAAATACTTTGCCATTAGGGTTTCAACGATATATTCTATGGTCATGCATATATTTCAAGAAAATTTGGAATATGACATCAACTTGAAAAATCGTTATAAAACTTATGACGATTACTGAGCCTGATTGAGCCAGAGTGAAGATAGTAATTTCCTTTTGCGGAGGCGTGCTGTCATTTTTACTCTGGACGCCGGCTTACCTGATTGTTCGTGATGTTGATGAAATTGTTTTTTCCGCCAATCGCCTTCACTCGCTGCGAGTTAAACTTGGTTAGATACCGGATAAACGGTCAATATAGCTAATTCTTCCTGATATCCAGAAAGCATTAAACTTTTTTATATTTTTAGATAGGGTCCCGCTCCAAGTAACCCGTTCGCACTACCGCTCATCTACAACATCAAAGTATCTCACATATACCATCAAGATGTACTTACTGCTGGCTGCCGTGGCACCTCTAATCCAGGTAATGGGTCTCATTTACCTTCACCTGGATCCATTATTTTACACTTTCAACAGGATATTCACCAAAACTTTGGTTTGCACTTCAAACTCCTCCAATTGCCAACTAGCACTTTCGGTACATATTTTTGCACTTAGAGTATATTGCATGTTCATGTGCTCCGTGGAATCCATGCGGTTCTACGCACTCTTATTTCTGCTACTCAGGTATGTTTTGGAACTTGAGAGTGTCTGCGTAAACAGACTCCGATTGCTTGTGCCTCAAAATCGAAGTGAGTATTCTCTATTTTTCAAATGGTATTCGGTATTATTTTAACGCGAACTACTACATTATGCATGAATCAAAGTGACGCCTTAGTAATACTGGTCTTCAAGACGACCAGGTAGTTGATTGTAGCATATTTGCTGAATACAAAGGGTTCTCCACACATCACTAGCTACACATCACAATGTTCCTCCTTGTAAGTAGCTACTTGTTTTCTCATACACCATATAAATAAAATTGCTTATACGCTGAAAAGGCTAACATGCTTAACATTTCATCTATGTTATAATTTCCTATATAAATGGTTCTTACATTTTGGGTATCAATTTCTTACGTTTCCTACTAATTTAATGTTTCAAATGCAAGGGAGCATTTATACATAGGTACATATAAAACATATGCCCATTGCATGACAACGCCGCCGAAGCAACCTCGTAATTTCATGGAGATGGTTCAAAGATTGCAAAATGGTAAGAACATCGAGCAACCTATGCTACGAAATTGAGCATATTTATAATAAGCCCAGAAATATCGGCAAATTATTGATGGTCATGGGGAAACAATATATAGTCATTTTTGGTAAACACATATTCAATAAACCACAACTAGATTTTCCAATAGTTTAAGATGCGATTGTATTCATACTGATATATTGCCAAACTGCGGCGATACAAGAATTCGTGATAAATAATTGTAGCTCGTACCTTGCTTGTGCTCCAACTTGTCATTAAATTGTAGTTCAATGTGATAATTATCAAAATCCTTGGTCACGAAATTTTCAGTGAAATCGATTAAGTTCGAAAACAGTGGCACAACTTTAACTGAAAAGGAACAGTTTCCTCATTCGCTAAGAAATAGCCCTCGACTGATGTTGCAGAAATATATCAACTCGGTAGGTAATTTTCAAGACTTGACGCTTCAAAATGACAGCCATTTTGACAATATTGGTAGCGTTTGTTCTAAACCTGGTAAATTTTTCCAAACTCAAGATTGTCGTCGATTTTAAGTGCACGATCCATCACGTTACAGAATCAAGTATAGCGATAAACTGGAAAACAACCAATCAACCACGAGGCATACTTTATCAAAATGAAATTCTGCCATGGACTAAGCATGACGTCAGCAATCTCAATTTCACCTTTGACATAACCGCTCTGGAGAACGGCAATTTGTCAGTTTCTCAAAACATGGGCTACCTAAGATTTTTAGTTCGCCATGGCGACCCAACATGTATCCTCATTTTGCTTTCCACGGCATCTGAAAACGGAACAACAACTGCGATCCAAAATTCTGGATACCAATACTCAACATACGCATATTTTGTCAAGATTACTGGGAAGGATTATGACGGTAATGAATTGGAACTGTTTAACGGCATCACGGTTAAATTTATAATGGTCGATATAAAAACGGAAACCTTTATGGTATCATGCAGCGGTAGACTTATAACCTCCAATAAATTATCGGTACATTTTATGAATCAATTGGAAAAATGTTTAAGGACAAATCACGGCGTGTCAGCATCATTACACCATCAGCTACAGCTACACACCCAAACGGCAGATGTCCTCAATTCGAAAGAGTGTGCGTCAAATATACGACAAGTATTTTATAGCGGTTTACGAGATTGCGAGACGGGCTACCTTGGCGGGATGCTAATTGCCGGAGAAAGGCTAAACATTTCATATTCGCTCACAGACGATTATTTGGAGGACAGCAACGATCAGCTAAACGTTTACTGGCTTCCCCTGCTGCAGTCTCACTATCCGAATTTCCAGCTCTTTGACCGTGCATTCATGAAGCTTTTGTCGCAGGTGAAGTTTAATGTAATGTACTGCGGTAGCATAACCATTGAAATCAGTCAATCGTGGGGAAATTATCCGTCCGCTTTTGATTGGTCAGTCTGGATAGCGTTGGGTCTAGTAGTTATATCCGTTGGCTATGTGTACAATAGCTTGTTTCGAGCACTTGACTTTCTATGGCTACTGGTTGGCAAACCATTAACCAGAAAGCATTCAAGGCCGATTGCGTTTGCCGTCATGATCCCGATTGTAATATTCTCACTTACCTACTCTGCCATGTTCTCAACGGACAATTTGTCGGTCACCACGCCAACATCGCTGAATGCGCTGGCATCCCAGAACTACAAATTTCGGCTCAAGAAAAAAGTAATGCTCGGCGTCATTGCTGCCACATCACCTCACGTTCGAGCACAGGTTGCAAAGGCCTTTGGGGTTGAGCGATTTGCAGATATGTTTTCTGTTGAGGAACAACTAAGACACACGGATACAAGATCTCTTGCCGAAAATTTGGATAAAGCCACACACAAGCAAATGATGGGCGTTGCAGATCTTAGGCACGGTTTATATACCTCTCATCATTTTCTCTCAACAATTCTGGGATTTGCTGGTAAAGTTGTGATTAACGACAAATATGTTTGCGGAACTATTACACTGCCAGAATCAGTTTACTCCAACATCCGCTTTGGATACTTCACCTGGGGAAGATATGCCAGTTTGTTTCACAAACTGTTTAACGGATTAGATGAAATGGGGATTATCGCCAGATTACAACAACTAATTGTACTCAAGCAGAACAAAAGGGACGACTCACACTGGTCACCATTGCGAACAACTGTTCGACTTCCCCGACCGCTGTCACTAGCATCGCCTCTTGGTAGAGTTTGTATTGAGCATCTGGTGATATCCCTGATACTTTTCATTTGTTTCCTGCTACACCACATTTCTAAGGTTGTCGAGATTTTGGTTCAACTAATATGCTTAGCAGTTCATCTGGGCCACCTTGTGGTAGAATATGTTGCAGTGTTTTTTGATGTCGTGGTGCATAGATACAGAAGTTGGCTAGAAATGACATTGCAACATTATTGGCCAGCGCGTGACAACGCTGTGAAAATGTTTGTCGTTGTGAACAGCATTAGTGATTTAAATAATTAGGCATTTCGGAATTGAATCATGTGCTGTATATATTTTAATCTAGTTATTTGATAGTAATTCAATCGAGTGACAATTTAATGAATAAATGATGATCTACAAATGCGTATACTGTGAATACCTAAACCTTGGAGTTAAGCCAGTTGACATAGCTAGAGACTCTCGTATGAACGGCAGGGTATCCTCCCAGCGCGCAGTACTGCAGAATAGCAATAAACAGTTTTTCACTATCATAACAATTATTATTAACGCATAACTTGATGTTAACTCACCCTTCCCCAGGATACAATACCGGCCAAATATCCCTCCTCAACAGACCGAACTGGACCTCCGGAATCTCCTTGACAAGAGCCCTTACCTGCCTCACCACCCGCACAAATCATGGAGGGAAGGACGGTAAGAGGAATGCGACCGTATGACCTTCTGCAAGCTGCATGGCCCACAACAGGAACCTGAACACTTTGGAGGATTCTTGGCGCAAAACCGCCGCTATACGCATTCGTTCCAAATCCGGTGATAACTGCCTGCCCGGTTGTCTCTTGACCTTGACGCGGAAGTGGGATGGGAGCGACGTTGTCGTTAAGCTCGAAGTCTTGACTAGGGAATAAGATGGCGATGTCGTTCGATAGGATTCCTCCCGCCTTGTAGTTTTCGTGAATGATTATCCTTGAAACGCGGCGATATTGTTCGTTGCCAGAGACGTCCCACCGGTCCAGATCTCCTGCCACAAGGGTGTAATCAGAAGCAGTTCCCGTGGTAACGCAGTGACCCGCGGTTAAGACAACCTGCTTTCCATTAATGACTACAAGGGATCCACCGCAAATGCCGTATCCATAAATTCGGAGTCTAACGTGGTACGGGAATTGTCCCTGTTGGCTATCCGAGCCGCCGACAATTCGTTGATAGGTGCTCATATTACTACGGATCTGCGGCAATGCTGCAAATAATAATGATATGACCGTATGTAATACGCTGTCTAAGACCAATGCGATTCTGATAAATATATTGGTAGATTGCGTGAAATGCTTGCAAAAATACCTTTACAAAGGACCAACGGCCCAAAGATAACGAACACAATAAAGATTCTGGACATGGTTGTGATTTACGGACAGGTAGAGTAACTGACTGAGTTGTTCGTCGAGACTTGTATGAGGCTACTCACTTGGACTGATTTTATATACGACAAATTATTTAATGAATACTTGCTATTATAACCTGTCGATCTGGTTTGGCATCATAATTGAGTTATGTATACCATATATTCAGATGTTCGGTAAAATGCGTCATAGTCATGTATTATTCTGGAAACTATGTAACTAGTTCCCTTTGTAATACTAATACAACTGGTAACCTGTAATTAAATCCAAGCAGTATGACCAGGTGGCAATCTGCATATCAATATGAACAAACGTTGAAATGTGATGCACGTGTAATCGGAGTATTCAGTTGGAACAAGCATCAACTTTTTCATTCAAGTAGTTTCACCTTGAAAAAAGCTAGTTAACAAGCGCTCAACTCATACGAGAGACCAACATGTTTCGTCTATATTTTCACGCCGCACTATGACCATCTTTATATGGAAATCTTGCAAAAACTACTGGCGACATTATTTTTGTTAAATTACTAAAATGATTAAGTCATATTGCAACAATTACGAAGTAAATTCTAAGTGTACCAAGAAATATTAATTGCAATTGTAGTCTGCATTATTGTTATTTCCTCAATGTTTAATATTTTTTATACTCCCAACGAGAAATTATGAATCACCCAATAAATGTCAAAATACGAATGATGAAATGAATCCCACCTGCGGTGTTATAGGTATACTTAGAGCTATATTTCGCAACTTTACACGAATATAGTGCATTCATTTCTTTTTGCATTTCTCCATCTTTACTGGCTTGAGATTCAAATGTGTTATTTGCGTATACGCCTAGTGTATTATGATAGATGGAACTAGAGCCGCCATGCGGTTTATCGAAAGTTACCCGTTAATTAAAAAGACCAATGCAAGCAGCATGTGATGTCATTGACACACAGGCAAAAATGAAGCCAATTACCGGATACGTAAAAACATCACCAGAAAGTTTATGGCAGAAAAATGAAATGTATTGTAACTTAAATAGTTGGGGGTATGATATTACCGGCATCGTATTAGTGGGATCGGTAGAAAATGCGGTAAGTATGCAGTTTACTTGTATTTCATGTGAAAAGAGGTACGCCGTCGTAGGTCGTGTATCGTACTAACCTATAGTAACCGAACCTGTTCGCTTCGGTCGCTTCCAAAAGAGAGCGACTGTCACAGTACTTCAACGCGACAACTCTTACACAGGACTCTGTGGAACAAAACTAATCGGCTCTATATTTTCCACAAAAACCGGTACCAACGATTGGACGGTTATTGCAAATGGTAGTGCTTGTAATGTGTACGTGAGGGCGTGTATAGTGAAGGGCGATATAAGGAAGTAAACGGGTGGCAGTGTACTGTACGCGGCAGGGCGCGCGGTGCAAACGGTATGACGTGTAGAGTAAACGGTAGGGCATGCAGAGTGAATGGAAATATGTAATCGGTAGGGCACTTAGTGTAATCTGTAGGGCGCATGGTGTAATCTGTGGGGCACATACTGTAATCTGTAGAGCGCATAGTGTAATATGTAGGGCGTGTGGAGTAAGCTGGTGGGCATGTTAACGATTGCGCGTGTAGAGTATACGGTTAGTCATGTGCAGTAAACGGTAGGGTATGTAGTGGAAACGAAAGGGCGTGTTGTGTAAACGGTAGGACGTGCATAGAGAGCGTAGCCTTATTGGGCATTATGAGCTTAGGCGTTGGAGACGACGCAGGCCTACAGTCTGTTCTACACATTCCACAAATCCAATGGTACTGGGTTAGCATTAAAAAGAGAAAAGCGGGGTTTAGCATTAAATACAGAAACACGAGGTGTAGCATTAAATAGATAAACTGTTATGATTTTGACTAATTTTGGGAATTGTGAATTTTTATGGGAAATGATGTAAATAATTTCTGAACTTATTTGGTTTGTTTTTATGAAGCGCTTCGTTTATTTAGCCAATTCATGAGCAGTAGGTAGGTATTACTACCTGATCAGTGTGGTTGTTGTTGTTTGTGGGGATGGTGGCCTACTGCTGCTGAGAGCAGGTAGTGCAGTTGGTTATATTGAGTAGGACAACAATCATGCAGACAGACAATCACACGTCTGTGCATGGTGTCCTCGTTTAAACTACCTATGCAGTTCTTGCTGCATTTTACATTCAAAGTGACCTAAATTTATCCTTCGTACACAACATTAAAAATTACCATTTTTATCACAGTCCATATCGTAAGAAAACACAGGGTTTAGCATTGAATAGAGAAACACGGAGTTTAGCACTAAATAGAGAAACACGAGGTTTAGCATTAAATGGAGAAACACGGGGTTTAGCATTAAATAAATTAAAGCGACCGTTATCATTACATAAAATAACAGGGGGTTTAGCATTCCACAATTTAATACTGGATTTTGCGTTTAAAAATTAACACTAAACATTATTTGGAGCGTGTGCCAGACACGCTGCTGTCCTGCGGCCTGCGTCGTGTTCCGCCCTATAACATGTTCAATAAGCAATTGGTTATCGAAGTAAGATAGGGTTTAGCAGTAAATAAGTTAACATGTGGTGTAGCATCTTACGTTTTTTTAACACGGGGTTTAGCTTGTCAATTTTTTCCAGTATGGGGTTTAACACATTAATTTATGTAAGATGAAGTTTAGTAGGGTAAAAGTTGCTAACATGAGATATAGCATTAAGGAAATTAACACTTAGTTTAGGATTGAAGCAGGAGTGGGATTATGTCAGATTTAACATAGGGCTTAGCAGTAGTGACAATGTGTCACCACGTAACGTAGGGTTTAGCAGGGGAGACATCTTGTCGCTCATTTGGTTTAGCATGGGATACTATATTTAGATTCTGGAACATCCACGGTATAGCATGGACTTCCAGTAGCTTAACGCAATGCGACCTTGTTTCTTATTCCAAGTTGTCACAAATTTCACCAGTTCTTCATTGCACATTGACGTCATCATGAAGCGACTCGTTGCATATACGTTAACGGCTTTCCCAAACACAAGTATAATTATCGCCGTCATGGATACAACAAAGTTACCGAACTGGATCAACATTTGGATATTCATGGATTTTCCGTACGCGACAAGTACGTACAAGCAGATGGAAAGTGACATCGGAATGGTGACAACATACCACTGAAATAAAGTTTTGGAGTGAAGTTGGTTGTACAATTTGCACAAAATTTGTATTTTGCGATAGACAAAACCCAGCTTCCCAACCTCCATTCGCCCACCATCAATCTTTAGTTCAGTCATTTAACCGCCAATTGTATGTATGTATGTCTGTATATTTGAAAGGGAGATAATTACATCAAAAGTAAATTCTCACGCCGCTCAAGCACAATTAAAAATAGCTTATTGCGGTCACTTTCAGAAAGCTACACTGGTGTTTTGCTTTAAACCTAACCCTCCGACCTTACTCCTCAAGGATTACAGGAGGTCGGTTGGAGGGGGTTAGTTGAATGTGTTGTGCCGATGAGCTGACTCACCAGCACGTCCTCACCCTCACGACTCGTCAAGAATCCGTCCCACCTGTGAGATGGACTCTTCCTCACTTTTGTCCTCTAATATGCTAATTAGCTGTACTGAGGACAATATCCTACTGTGTGCTTGTGCGGCTTTAAATGGCGATGATCACTGATCACACAACCGAAACCACAGGCACTACAGAATGCTTTTTTTAAATCTTTTTTTCAGCTAATATGCGTAATGGCATAGTTACTGAAACAGAATCAGTAAATCGGACAATGATGATGATAATGATGACACGTAATGTTGGCGTAATGGCGTTATGGGACCGCCGTCGAACGTCAAAACACATCACCGAAACATCACTTGTTTATCAATGTGGGCGGCGTATTATTGATACGCTGCTCACAATCACTAAAAACCATCACTGGTTGTCAATGTGAGCAGGCACAAACTATTTTCCTGCTCACAATACTCACTTGCACACTTCCATAACCGTGAGCTCATCAGCTGAGACAGTGTTTACGTTGTAAACACCGCACTGCAAAGCTGATGGTCAACAGTATCGTCAAGCAGTAACTAAACTGCAATCTTTTGTCAGTGATCAGTGCTTAATAGGTTAGAGTTCAACTGTGCGAACTCAATAACCTAAAGCACTGATCAGATCAATCGAGAAAATTTATTTTTAAAAATTCTCTAATCAGAGAGAAGAGCAAGCATGTGTATGCTTGCCTCTCCTCCTATCCATCTAACCGCCAATTAGTTGACCTTGTTCTGAAAGCATTTCATCTTAATGTATTTATATTTATCTATTGAAAAGCAGAAGGGCTGCGTTAAGACAATGCGACCCAATCAGCAATCCCAGGTTACAGGTCAGAATTCCCTGTTTTCCGAGTGAAGCCAAACAATGTACGTTAAGAATCCGCTTGACACCCGCTTCCCCACTTGTAGAATTACGGAATGCCAATTCAATCCGACATTGCTCACTGCCAAGTCATTATGAATCCACATCGGCACAAAGTTCCATGAAGCCGCTGGAGATACTGCGGCGGAGAGGGCAAAGAAGACGGCGTTTGATAGCATCATGGACGATAGAATTTTCACAAGTGTTCCCATTTTGCCCCGATCCTCCCTTTCATGATTGTTTGATCCTATCAAATTACAGCGAACTTGTGGTTTAAATCCGGTCATAAAATAGGTATGTAGGAAGACGATGCGTTCGTCCGGCTCCAGAAAGTATAAATGCTTAACTTACCGTTTCGCATTGGATTCCCAAAAGAGTAGCTTTACTCAAATTGGACAAGCTTATTGTAGAAGTAAACGTTAGACTCAACGCGGCTATGGCTAAACCAGCCCAGCATGTAGGAAAAAGTCAGAAACCCGATTGTCCGTCCGCATCTTATTCGCTCCTCCAACATTTGCAGCTCAAAGTATACACGGTAAACCCCCATCAAAATTGCGCAGAGATAGAGACCGGAAATGAGACACCAGTCAAGATTGCGATACCTGGGATTCCTTTCAAAGTGGAGAACTGGCTTTGATATCTCACCAGGCGTGACTCTAATGGACAATGGAGACATTTGGATTGGTACTATGTCGAATTTTTCAGTTTGGACAAGAGCTGGACGACGGGTTTCACTAATCCGTACTTTGTGAGCATTGTTGCTTGCTTGGGTAGATGGCTTCTCTGCAGTCAGTGATGAGTTGTTAGAGTTGTCGAGAACCAGAAACGCTTTAATTTCGTACGGTGTCTGTTGGATAACCTTCAAACTGGAAAGAAAGGAGCTATAATGGACCGACCAAAACATTATGAGCCAGACAGGCACGATATCATTAAATATGGATTGTGAACTTCTTAAGTAAATAAGGACTAGTTTAGTTAAGCATTATATTGCATATATCTCATCATATGCCGAAATTAATACGTCACCATCTTAGGCAACTATTTCTTATCATAAAACTGTAATGTACGCTAATGTACTAATTCGGATTTCGTGCAAAAGATTGGAATGCTTTCCCCAAATTTCCTTTCCTATTCCAGGATTCTTCTATTTTTCATCACTTGCGCAACAGTACTGCTTGCTTGGGCCTATAGCTCCACTGAAGACAACACTGAGGTGTTACGGTTATAGTTGACGATAACAAGAAACGCTTTTGCGTCGCAATTGAAACGGTGTTTTTGGACAAGTATCAAACTAACTATAAGTAGGTATAAGGCAGCAACCAAAAAATTATATTACAGACAAGCACTATACCATTCAATATAAATTAAATCTTAAGTAACCATTTCTGACGATGAAACTAATGGCCGCTTTTATAATAATTCAGGTTTCGTGCGAACTATTGAAATGCTTATCTAAAATGTTTTCCTCAAATCACAGGATCTTTTATTTTTCATTTGTTGTTTGACATTCAGGTAGCGTCATGTAGGTATATCGCACGTATGTATTCAATCGCAAACCTTGCTTGAATCTGAAATAGTACAAATGGTCGCTTTCCATACCAAAGCAATATGTAGAATATACATATGCACGCTTGCGAATGTGCTATGTGACTCAATCCAGTTGGATGAAAAAATTCGTTTTTCCAGCATTTTATTTATATGTAATTGTCAAGTGACGTCAACTATCATGAAATAACCGTTTTCGCTGGCATCTTATTTAAACTCAAACAATATTAATATTTTGACACCGTCATCATAAACTTTCTGTTATTTTAAGCTCCTAAAACGCTTTAGTATTCAGCTTATTGATTTAAGAACAAAACAAGTTTAAAGTACTTTATTGAACAGGAAGAATAATTCCGATACGCTCCTGGAACCATTTATTTATAAAGCATTCAATCTCTTAACAACAACAAATTTACTGTAAGATTAATTGCCAAATTCTCAAAATTCAGTGGAGTCAACTGATCCAGAAAATTTGATCCGCCAAAGTATATCTTCAAAACGGGGCATGATTTAAGCCACTTGGAAAACCATTTGTTTCTTTTCAGCCCAACATTCTCATTCAGCTTTTCCTGAACCCTTTTTGATGTTTTGTAAACATCAGCCAATATTCCAAATACATACATTAGGACAATTAGACAAATTACACTACACCAAACATACAACAAATTATATCCTAACGAGCCTCCAGTTTCTACGCCAGAAAATATTTGAACGGT
This sequence comes from Sinella curviseta, assembly GCA_004115045.4. Lineage (NCBI taxonomy): Eukaryota > Metazoa > Arthropoda > Collembola > Entomobryomorpha > Entomobryidae > Sinella > Sinella curviseta. The sequence goes on from CM023203.3 coordinate 11,941,072, forward strand.
GTTGTAGATACAAATTGCTTCGATGATTACAAAACAGGGAATCCCGCATCCAATCATGCTTCGGGAGTAATTGAAACGGTATTGCATCGTCATTAGCTGTAGCTGTCTATATGATAACGTAAGTTTTCGAACGTCTTGGTCAACAGTATTCTTCTTCATTAGCTTCCTATAGAACAAAATGTAGAATTTGAATGAATAAACGGAATTTTTTTGCATAAATAATTCCGATGTTTACCTTCCAAGCAAATCGATGTAAGTGCGCAGACAATGTCCATGTAACACGAGCTCTAGCGACGCTTGAAACACCAAACCGGACATGAAGAAGCTCCAATACGAAAACGACAAAATGCAAACAGCCAACTTGATCCCAACTTCCTCAACACTCCATGTCATTGGCTTTGAATATCCAAGGTGGTCATCTTCACATAAATCACTGAGCCAGTAGCCAACGTACAACGGAAAGCAGGGATTCCTCATCAAATCCATATGACAAAGCATAGGTGTTGCTACACCAGTTAAGGTCAGAATTGGTATAAGATATTTCACCAAAATATCAGTATTCTTTTTCTCCTCGTCAGATGCCACGATATCATATTTAATATTCTGCCTTTCCTCGTAGTCAATAAAACAATTGCACAGATTAACCGCATCGCAGAGAACTGAATAGTTTGTAAGGTGAAAAGAAAGATTCAGCACGACTGCTGTTCCGAACATGACGCTGTGGGTGTTGACCATCAGGGAAGTCGTATTTGCAACACTTATCATTTGGTAGAATGAAAAGACAAAATAGACAAGAGAGCTGTAAAGTCTGAATGCGTAGATCAGGCGTTTAAGTTTGCTTTTTAGTTCCAATCTGTTTCTGGATTTGTTCCATTTGAATGGCAATGTTCCTAGCCAATTGGATACCCAGAGGTTGTATTTTAGATCTTTTAGCAGACCGTCTGGACCAAGTAACACCATTTTGTAATATGCTGCCCCAAATCAGTAGTTTAAAACAATAAGAGCAAATATTCGTTGAACTTTAGAAACGCCAAATATGAAAGTTAAGGTGTGGGAATGCAAGGCCCATTCTTTCTAAATGAAACTCCATCGAGTTCCGTTGGAACCCAAAATAAATCTAATGAGCTTACATTTCTTGTAGGAGGCGTGGAACTAATCACTAGACTATTACGATTTATGCTCCGAACAGTCGTCAACGGTGATAGATTCTTAACAAGAGACCACACCAATTTGTTGTTTGCTTTCGAAATATTGTAATTAGTCATTATGGTAGACAAACACCGTGAGTGGGAGTTTCCATTACGTTTCAATAAGAGATTAACTACTCCTGACGCTTGTTCCTAAGGATAAGACTTTCTGCTCTCGCTACATTACTAAACAAATCCATTTGTGTTTTAATTTTATTTGTTTTATTTGGCTAGTGAATAAATATGTGCTTGTAATCTAAAGCAGTTTGTACAATGAAAGTGACACTTGCATGGCACTAGAACTTTCATAATCGACCGTGAGTTCAAGGGCAATGTCAAATCTACTAATTCATTCATATTGCACAAGCACCAATGAGATAAATGGTTGAAAACATCCGTATAATTAATGATACATTGAGTGATGTTCAATGAATATTTAAACCGTTTAATCGATCAAAGTCTAGGATCTAACGAAAACACATGTGCGGTTTCAAGATTAAGGAAAAATGTTTGGAAGGCGTGCAATTTAAACGCATTGTGCTTATATTTAGATTTGTTATTTGAGAGTATTTTAAACAATTTTGCAGTTCGAACAAATGTCCAAGTAATACGTAAGAAGCCGTGATTACATTAAGAACAATTTCGTCGGCACTAATGCTGCATCTAATATTGATTACAAAGCCTGACGAAGACTGAAACATGCTCGTAGTACCAATATGAGACGTGTTTGATGATGAACGCAACATTTGCACGTTGCAGTACAAAAAATGATTAACTGTAACTATACATTGGAAACATCATTGGCGTAAGATAATTCGGTTACCTCATATGAAACCTTTGCCGTCAAATTTCTTGATTGTTTTTTACACAGCCACTTCTAAACCGATTTTACAGGCCCGATTAATTAAATTCAATTGTTGTAAAAGCAGTTAATTAGTTTCTAGCAACCAAAATTATTTCTAATCAGAAAGCAATTTGTAGTTTAGTAGTTTCACATCCGCTGCTATCCCTCTTATGTCCTAGTCTAAAATTAGTTGTTGATTATATGTAGAAAACATATATGGGTAAACAATGTGGCAGACGAAAAATTGTACCAAACATTAATTTCATGTCGCATTGATTAAATTTAGCTGAAATTGCAACATTTTATTAAGTTGGAAATGTTCCAGCAAAACAGCTTTAATTCCAATTTTTCATGGATAAATTACCAAAAAGAGTTGGCCAGTTTTTATCAAAAATATTTTCATTTAATGCGGAGCTTACCTAATCACTACTGAATAGGGTTGTCTTTATTTCACTCTCTGTTCAGTACCAACTTGGACAAATCCGAAACGGAGAGAACTTGGCAAGCATTCCAAAGTGGCATTATTCTTTATGGTATTTAAACATTGGATTTTATTGGTTCAAAACTTGTTTCATCGTTACACAGAATGACGGAAATTGTTCGTGTAATTTCTTACGGTCAAACCCAACAACCGCATTTGAATTTTTTGTACGCTTTTTTGCTCATACCATCTTGTCAAATGTAAAATGCAAATCATTAAGGACCCAACCCACTAAAAATGTTCAAAAACTTTACAATTTACTTTATTTTTTGTTTAATATTTTATACAGGCATATTTTCCCATTTACAAAACGGTGCTGGAGATATTTTAAAGCCTAACTCAAGGAAACGGAAATTTAAATTTAATATTCTACCTCAGGTAAAAACTGGCGCTTATTTTGTACCTCACAAGTTCTAAAACAGCCAACTCCGTACGCTGATATGCCATTACTCATATTCTCCAATAAGGTGGCCAGTAGTAGTATAACCAGTGTTCATTATTGTTGCAAGATTTACACACGGACAGGGAACTGAGAAAATGGTCCTGGGCCTACATGAAGAGCAGGCCTTTCGGCTTCTCGAGAAGGTTTTCTTTTACCTCTCACCACTTCCTGCGAAATGGGACTATGCCAACTCGAGAGTCATTCTAAACACTCCAGAAATCAAATGGATTCCTTACGGCCTGCACGTAATATTCCTTTGGCTGGGTTCCTCGATGTGCCTTGGCGTCGCAATTGCATTTGGGTTTCTAAGCCCACGGAGAGATTTTACGCGGATCAATTTCGCAATCATGATAATGACGTGGGCGCTCTTCTCAGGCTTCATAATCGTATGCATCACAAGCTACAAAAATCGACATGCCCTTGTCTCGGTTGAGAATGAGTTGATGGAAGACTACGACGCCATAATAAAAAGTAAGCAATTTAAATATTAATTAAAGTGCCAATTTTTGCAATGTTTTCTTTTATTTGCTAGAATATCCGGCAAGCGCTACCAGAATGGTGGAGCGAGACTCATTTGACCCCAGCTTCCTCCTTCCATACGTCATGGTTCCTGCGGTAACAATCTTTCCATTCTTCGCAACAGTAGTGGCCGTGTTCTGCGATACCGATCCCGTATATTTTGTTGGCGAGTTAATTCTCCCCGATCCAAAATACCGGGAAAGGAGCTCTATCGTAATATTTCTAATCTGTCGATTGGCCATCGTCTTCACGGGGCTAGTGGAAGCTTGTCGGTCCAGCGCCTTCGCACTTCTAATGACATTCATTGGTGTGGACAGGATCGGGAAGCTGCTAAATGTGCTGCTGATCAGGGTTCGGGACACTCCTCACTTCTGCTCCTACTACACGCGGGGTATTTTATTGATCCGAAAAATCGAACGAGTGGTGCACGGCGGACTATACGTGACCATGACGATTGGGTTTTGGGGGCTGGTCATTTGCTTTTGGGTGTCGCTGAAATGCTCACCCAAAACCATCACACTGGCAATTTACGGAGGTTTTCTAGGCCTGTTTGCATTTCTACTGGCCATTCACGCTATAGGTTTACCCATGCTTTGTTCCGATCTGGACATGGCTGCGCTGGTTCACAAAGTGCATCACCTGAGGGCAAAATTGGTTTACGCCAAGAAGAGGACAAAATGGTATAGGGTTCTAATGATGAGGACCCGGGGCATTGCCCCGGTAAGGCTCAAGTATGGCCCGTTTTGGTATATCGGGAGGGAGTTTTTGGCAATGTATACGTGGCTTATTACGCTTCGCTGCTTTGACGCAATACTGGTTATTGATTTCAGATAATCGCGTATGTGATTTATTATGATTATGATTTACTTTTTCTTACTTTTTTAGAAAATAAAAAATGTAGCATATCCAGATGTTAGTAATAATGTTAGCATTTATCTACGATGAATATTATCATTTAAGGTATAGTAACTTTAACTTTAAGGCTTTAATTGGAGTATTACAGTGATTTTAATCAGTATCCGTTAAAATAAATATAATAGAACCTATCTGCTGCAAATTTTAATGTCATTGCATTCGTATGCTCATGCTTAAATATGAGCTGCCTAATGCTTACTTTCTCATTGGGATGTCATTGAGGTCCGACAGAACAAAAAATCATCTTCATGAGTTTGCGTCTCCTGTAGGTGGAGTGTGACTAACCTCTAGAACATTATTAGATACCACTTTAGTGCTAACTTATAATTCCGTTCTGTGTGTCTGTTCCGCCCGTCCGTCCACCGGATATCCACCTTTCGAACGGAGACGATTTTTTGAATCATGTTTTTTCAATGGGTTCATAAGCCTACAGGTACGAGAACCATTGATTTTTCACCCTGTGGGCTAACGTAACCGTTAGAGACCGTTGCGAGGTCATTTTGTAAATAGAAACATATGGCAAGTGACATATCGTTCGACTCATATATGAATATAATGCATAGATCTGAGATCATTTTGAGGTCACAAGTCGACGTATAACGGTAAAGACGTTTTGAATTTTTTGGTTTTTGAACCCTAGCTCTTAAAGTAAAAAATAATTACTAAAGTGCTACATTTTATGTTTTTACAACACCTAGTGGTTTTATGCTACGAACTGCCACAAAAGATAAATAGGCAATACCAACACAACGGCTCGAGGTACCTTTAACGTTTTATAATTGATTGACTGTTTCTACCAAATGCATTTATCTTTCTCGCCAGACTCAATTTGATACGTTTGCAACGTGTTAGTTAATGACGAAACAAGCTTGAACAATTTCAAGCTGTCGGTATAGCATCATAGGCATGCAAAAAATCATTTATTTCGGGATAAGTTTTCTCAAACTAATTTTAGTGAAATGCCAGAATGACGTCAATTACAAATTGGAACAATGTTGCAGTACATTCAAACCGTATTGCTATTGATACAATCGAATGCTTTCTCCTTTCGAACATTGTTCATCGCATCAAGTCTTAAACTCAAATATTCCGGTGTCATACCATAACAACTGCTCCTAAAAATATTATTGGTTTATGCACTGAATCGAAAATTCCTTTATAAAATTTCCATGACGAATTGTTGAATTCAAAATGCAACATCAACTACCGTTCCAATTTTCCCAGCATGCATAACCGACCCAGAAATTGCAAATTGCAAAAGTGTTTTTCTTCTAAAGTTTTTTTTTTCATTATTTGTGTCGATATTACCTGCTAACTATGGTTGAGTTTATTTCCCCTGGACGAATCCCCAACATGGTAGGTGGACAAATTTATTAAATGAGAGATTTTTAATGATATTTAAATGATTTAGTGATACAAAGTCAAAATGTTGCCCCCAATTGTGAGTAAGACGTATCCTGTAACTGGATTTTCTCCCGGTGGAATCCGGTGCTTTTTCATTTGGCATTTTAGACGCTAGATCTTCATTCCTACTTCTACGAATATTGTTCATGAAACGGAGTTAAAAAAAAAGAAATTCAATTTCTTCCGCAACAACCATCCCACCGAAACATGTTTAAAATTTTGCGATTTACCTCGTATACACATTTGGTTTATTGCAAAGCAACTATATCATACATTGTAGAGCAGCAAAAAGTAGGAAAAATATATACCACCACATAATAAATTTGGCTCGCTTCGGCCAAAAAACTGGGAGAATATTCAAATCTACTTAAAGTACGCTGAATATAAAATTATATAAAATAGGATATCTAGTACTGATGGCGAATTCAAGGACAAATTGAAATGCGCCTTCTCATTTATAATCCATGAGCCAGCAGCAATAGAACTTTGTCAAATGTTTGTAAGCAGTCATGTACATCCAGCTAATGACGTGCTAAACTTGGACGGGTGTAAACCCGAATTAAAAAACAACCGGAAATCTGATGCGTGGAATTTTCAGTAATAAGCAACCTATTTCCTCACCCAACACACTTAACTTCAACTATTCTCTCAATTCACTTTTTGCTCCCAAGCCCACGCACAATTTCCCGGAGGCACCACACCTACAATGGTGACAATTGACACACGGTGTGTCGACAAACACGATCGGCATAAAATTCTCTATCTGATAAGCCAATATGAAAAATAATAGGGACCGGAACATTATGCCATGGCATCTCGATGCCAAATTTGAGCCGGATCGGTCAACGTGAAGGGAAGTTAGAGTGTTGACGGGGAGACAGCCAGACAAGTATATCAATCGCTATACGTACCTTTCAAGCATTTCATGCTTCCGTAAGTTAATAATACAAATTCTGAGGGAAATATGATGGAAACCCATTTGCATCCACTAAACATGAGTACGCATATTGTTCTACCACCTAATTTATTCACAAGAGGTACAGTGCACATTCATGACCGCCTTTGTAATATTTAGCAACATTTATTCGTCATAAAACAAGTCATTCTCTACAAGGTGTCATTTTCCCAGGAAGGCATGAAATCCTGGACCATATTCCCGGAAGGTAGTAAGAACACATTTGTGTGCAAAAAGTTGATGGCTAACCCGAACAGAGCAATATGATATTCTCAATTTTTGAAATGCAACTCCAATATGCATTCTGATTCGACATGAAAAATGCAAGCATTATTACTCGTTAAGTTACTTGACATTTCGGTGATTTTAATTCATTATTTGGATGACTTAGTGACAAAATATATTAGCGTTTAAACGTTGTCCGATGTATGTATTTTGTATGTATTTTGAACACGTTGTCCGATACTGATTATACGATAACCACTAAGCTCATTTGTATTGTATTTTAATAGACACCTGCATGGATAATCAGTTTAGTTGTGGATAATATGAGTATTTGTAAACTATGTCATTTAAAAAGCGGTATGATATCAGTTGTCAGCTTAAATTGCATGCATTTTTGTCATCCGTGATTTTCAGCAAAGCTGAGAACAACAATATTTTCCAAGCCAGACGACACATTTCTTTATTAAATGCATTCGTAAGACCGATATGAGTCCTAGCATTCCCAATGTTTTGTTGCACGTTATAGAATATTGAGCGCATTACTTAAATTATAATGAGCATCCCACATTTCATCGATTTTGAAATGTTCCACCAAGAGCTTTCTTTTTAATTTTTCAATTTTTAGACCATACTGAATTCCTACCATCTTACATATAATAAGATATTTCCAGGAAGCGAAATTGTAAAATATAAATCTCCAACAAGATAACTCGGCCAAATACACTAAAATGTTTTAAAAGTTCAACCGTATATTTAAATTTTTATTTAATATATTTTCAAGTTACGGCTTCAGACTTACGGTGCCACGTTGATAATTCATTTAATGCAGCTTCAAGTTGGCGGAACTTGGAACTTAAAACTCTACATCAGAAAATCAATTCGGAATTTATTTTACCGAACTTCCATCAATACCGAGTCCGTCAGTATAAATTATGCTGCTCACATTCTCTCAAAAGGCGACCAAAACTAGGCTGAATCTATCTTATCTGCACACAGATTTCCGCTGACGGCTAGTTGAAGATGGTCCTCGCACGACATGAAGAGCAGGCCTTCCTGCTAATCGATAAAGTTTTCCCCTATCTCACTCCACTTCCTACGAAATGGGATTACGCCAATTCGAAAATTGTTCTCAGCACTCCCGAGATAAAATGGATTCCTTACGGCCTGCACGTTCTCTACCTTTGGTTGGCTTCGTCCACATGCCTTGCACTAGCCACTGTGCTTGGGTTTCTAAGCCCACGCAACAACTTCACACGCATGAATGAGGTCGTCATGATAATGACGTGGGCGATAATCTCCTGCTTCATAATCGTGGCGATAACCGCCTACAAAAACAGAGATGCCCTCGTCTCCGTCGAGCACGAGTTCATGGAGGACTACGACGCCATAATAAAAAGTAGCTTATTAACTACCGGAAGCATGAAATGCTTGAAAGGTAGTTATAGCGATTGATCTGTTTGTCTGTCTGTCTGTCTGTCTGTCTGTGCGCACTCTAGCTTTCCTCCACGTTGACCGATTTGGCTCAAATTTGGCATAGAGGTACCTTGGCACAAGGACACGACACCTATTGATTTTCAGACATGTCCGTCGTCACTGGCCGGAAGTAGGGGGGTCGAAGTGGGGGGTGCTGGGGGAGACAAATGCGTCAAATTTTTTTATTGTATAACTCGATAGAGGGGTTCAAGACGATCATTTTCTGTCATGGGACTATGGGTCAAATCGATAAAATGGCGGGTGGGTGGCGGGTCGAAGTGGAGGGGTCACCAGGTGGAAATTTTTTTTATTTCACAAATCGATCAGGATGTTCAATTTGAGGTTCGATAACGTGGTATAATAGTAAAATACATACCTAATTTGTGATTTTTGCATGTTTTAGTCTTCCGGTAGTTATATATTAAAGGTTACACCTTACTAGTTTTAACACTAATTGAAAATAAAAGCAAATTTTGCAATATTTTCCTTTGTTTTATAGAATATCCGCCAAGACGAACTAGAGATACTGAGCGAGCAACATTTGATCCAAGTTTCCTATTACCGTACGCGCTGGTTCCCGGAATGATAATCTTCCCATTCTTCGCAACAGCCGTGGAAGTACTCTGCGATACAGATCCCGTGTATTTTGTCGGCGAGGAGATCCTTCCAGATCCAAAATACAGGGAAATGAGCACAATTGTCATATTTCTAATATGTCGATCCGCCATCGTCTTCATTGGAGTTGTGGAAACTTGCCGATCCGGTGGCTTTGCTATAATAATGATCTTCATTGGTATCGACAGGGCAGGGAAAATTCTGAAAGTGCTTCTTCTCAGGGTGCGGGACACTCCAAACTTTTGTTCCTACTACACGCGCGGGATTCTGCGGATCCGAAAGATAGAGAATGTGCTGCACGGGATAATATACGTAGCCATGACAATTGGGTTTTGGGGGTTGGTCATTTGCTTCTGGGTGTCGCTAAAATGCTCACCCAAAACCATCACCTTGGTAATATATTGTGGCTTTCTGCTCCTGCTTGTAGTTCATGTCGTAGGACTGCCCATGCTTTGTTCCGATCTGGACATGGCTGCGCTGGTTCATAAGGTGGATCACCTGAGGGCTAAATTGGTTTATGCCAGGAGCCGAACAAAATGGCACCGGATTCTGTTGATGAGTACCATGGCGATCGCCCCGATACGGATTAAGTATGGCCCGTTTTGATATATTGGGAGGGAATTCTTGGGAATGTATGCGTGGCTTACCCTCCGTTGTTTTGACGCAATTCTCGTCATTGATTTTCGATAATAGCTAATGTGATGCATAACAAATACAATTATTTTTGTCCCTGGCTTTTTATGTAAGCAAATATAATATAGGATAAAGTCGCATTCATATTTGCCTTAGCATTGGTAAGTTAATGTAATGAATTGTGACGAAATTGATCATGTAAAATATACCTATAAGATAAATACCTAATTATTATTATGCCGAGAACAATATTATGTGCAGTTCTTGTGCTCTGCTCGCAAGAGCAAGCATCTCTTGAGCTCTAGTATGTAATCGCAATGCAATGATGAGATCATGCATTACACAATAAATGTACATACCTAGCTAAATATTATGATGTCCAGCGCTAGCTAAATATTATTATTATGATGTTTGAATACCTACATAAATATTTTAGTTTTCATGTTATGATTTTAAATGTTTATCAATAAGCCACGACCTTGATTATTATATATTATTTGACAACGTTGTATAAACGTTATGTATGATTGTGAACAGTGTTATTATTTGACCTTGTAATGTAGTAGTATATAAGCCATGATGCAAATTCAATAAACCTATCAGATCCTTGTAAATTATCTGCCCAGGAGTGCAGACAAAATTAAATCCTCCCAGTTTCGTCTATTCATTTTAAATTCTAAATACCTACTACCTTACCAATACTCTACCAGCTACGCTCACCATTATCATCATCAGTAAATATTAAAAACTGTCATAGAAAATAGCATGACAGATATGGTGGAGGCCTGCCGTGTTCCCCAGTACCCAGTTTCCAAGTTTCCATTTCTTTCAATAATTTCCAATTCATAGTTTCTTACAAATCAGTCAGTCTCAGACGAGTCTCAGTCTCAGTCTTGGATGAGTCTCAACAAGTCTATTCTCACAAGTCTAGGACTGAGCTTGAATGTCTACTTAAATTGTATATAGTCGAACTAAAATCTTGGTCTTTGTCTCAAAATTATTTAATCGGGAAGAGACTCATTATAGTCTCACTCATTTACTCGGCAACATAAAGCTCTCAATTACATCCCCAATCACATACTCCACTATAACTCCCACTAAAAAATTAACGCGACAAAATTATTTAGTCGTGAACAGACTAATTTCTCATCTCCAATCCAACGTTCCTCCGTTACCTCTTACAATTTTCAATCCCCAAGCGAGTGAATTTAGAAAAGTAGCAGATCACAGTATTTGACATCGGCAACATACTGTCACTGTTCCCAAAATTCCCGAAGTCATTGTTTCCACTTACAAGTCCAATCAGTTTATAGTTTTCATTTCGGTGAAATTTTCGCAAGATTTTGTAGTTCCTATACGTATTCAAGCCTTAAGCTCGTCAAAACACTCAAAAGTGTTGACAGATCCCACTCAGCCAAGAAACATTTTTTCGTTCTAATTTGGTACCGTTACTTATAGTGCCGCACCGTAGACGAACGTTCACAATATTTCTATTGAATATATTTCCGGACAAGTATTCCTTTAAGAACAACCATTTAACCAGTCACACACCAGTGCCAGTTTTTCTAAGAAATTATAAAGTTGTTAGTTATAAACTTCAGTCCTTAAATTTCTCAAACAAAGTTTCCCATCAACTAACAGGATTAGTTGCCACAAATTTGCTCCTCTACAACACTCCAGTTTAGAATTTTACGTTATCTCTTGCCAGACAAAAAACAGATACGTACTGCACCTCGAAATTAACAATATTTCTGAACCCCGTGTTTGCTCCCGGTATAATTTCCTCTAGAGCATCTGCTTAAAGAAACGGCCTGTCGGTTCACAGATAGTCCAGACACGTCGTCAGCCACCAAACGTTTCCTAAACGTCTATCGCTCCCAAAGTTTGCAAGAAGGTTTCCGTATCCTACGTTTCCAAGACGTTTGTGTCCCAGCGTTTTCAAGACCTTCATCACTCCTTACGACTCAAAACGTTTATCGCTCCCTCAGTCTCCGATATTTTTATATCGTGTCGTTACCTAAAACGTTACAGACCTTTGTGATATCAATCCGTTAACAACAATCATTTTAACATGCCTAACAGAATTTTAACAGAATAATAACATATAGCGATGAGTTCTAGTCCGTAGCTGCAACAATATAGCATGAAATAGCAATACATATATCGGTATGTCGTGAAACTTGGAATACGCTTAAGCAAAAATTGATAATTTACAGACACTTCAAGGTTGATGCGATCGTATCCATATACTTTAGCACTAGCAATGTTCAAATTTTATTTCTGCATCCTAGGGCATACATAATCACGGTCGCACTATACTGTTTAGAACTGACAGAACACGTCACGGTCGAATTTAAAGACATCACTAGCTTGATACCAATCTTTTCCCATATTTATGGGATGATAGAAATGTGTATCTTAACATTAGACAGGTATGCTTAACATATAGTGTAAGTGTTGCAAGAAAATTGCATAGACACTTTGGAGGAAAATCAATTCAGACAATTCCTGGATAATTGCATCAGTGACATACTTGACTGTTTTGTCCAGTATGGCACACTGTAACACAATAAGTAGTACTTACAAACATTTTAGATAGTGGTGGTAATAACATGTTCTAACGCGAAGGTAATCCAATCATGATATTACATTAGTCAGTGAAGCAATGAGTGAAGAGGTAAATATGTATATAGGGTACGTATCAGAAATAGGTATATGTTTTCTCTAGTTGATACGCGTAAGAGCTATAACTAGAACGATACTATTCTTATCTAAGCTACAATATACTATATTGGTACAATATTTAAGGCTTATAAACTGTCTCAAGTTAAATTATTATAGTAATTGTAAAAACACTATCCGTTAAAATTATAATAAACGTAGCTATCGATTGTAAATTGCAATACCATTGCCCGTTTTTGGATAACGTGGACCTCCCTGATCCTCGCTATCACAACGAAATGCCATCAACTTCCGGTCAGTGGCGCAGCCAGGGGGGCAGAGGGGGCATTTGCCCCCTCCTGGAGTTGGAGTTTCAACATTACGTAGATTAGAGGGGAGGGGCAACATTATACATTACGTGTATTACGCTGCCCCCTCCTGATGCCCCCACCTGGCTGCGCGCCTGCTTCCGGTAGAACCAAAAACCATCTGAATTAGTTTGCGTATAGCAGGATACATTGGGACATGGGCACTAATCTCCCTCTTCATTATCGTGACTTTCACAGCCATCCGGAACCGTCATGCCCTGATCTCGGTTGAAAACGAATTTATGGAAGACTACGACGTAATAATCAGAAGTAAGCAAATTTCTTGACAGTAGCAAACATCCAATTTAAAAATATATAATCTAAACTACTAAAGCGGGTTTGACTAAATGCATAGAATATCCGCCCAGACGAATGAGGGAAACGTTTGATCCAAGCATCATATTCCCATGTTATGGTTGCCTCGTTAACATGCTTCCCTCTTCTTTGCAACAGCAGTGGCCGTGCTCTGTGACACAGATCCGGCATACTTCATCGGGGATGAGATTCTCCCTGACCCGAAATACCGAGAAATGGGCAAAATTGTCATATTTGTCTTGTGCCGATTCGCCGTACTCTTTATGGCACTAGTGGAAGAATGTTGGTCAGTTGGCTATACCTTGTTGATGACCTTCATCGGCATGGGCAGGGCCGGAAAGCTACTGAAAGTGCTGTTGCTGAGGGTTCGGGATACGCCTCACTTTTGCAGCTACTACACCCGGGGAGTTCACTTGATCCGAAAGATTGAGAAAGTGCTTCACGGGGTATTATATGTTGCCATGACAATCGGGTTTTGGGGGCTGGTCACTTGCTTCTGGGTGTCTCTGAAATGCTCGCCACGTAACATTAACCTGGCAATATATACCAGCTTCTTGCTCGTGCATGCCTTTCTGTTAGCCATTTACGCGTTAGGGCTGCCCATGCTCTCTTCCGATCTGGAAATGGCTGCGCTGGTTCATAAGGTGCACTATGTGAGGGCGAGGTTGGTTTACGCCAAACAGAGAACAAAATGGTACCGGTTTCTGATGATGAGAACCCGGTCGATCGCCCCGATCAGGCTCAAGTATGGGCCGTTTTGGTATATTGGGAGGGAGTTTTTGGCAATGTATTCCTGGCTTATTACGCTTCGCTGCTTTGACGCAATACTGGTTATTGATTTTAGGTAAACGCGTGCTTTGTGTATTATGAACCCAAATGTTTTGCTTCGCTGACTTTTTTGCTTAATAAAATATAATAAATAATGCTACATTAGAGTAAACAGTTATACATATTCGGACGTGGAAATTCTTACAAACCACCCTGTAACGCAACTTTTTACCCAAATCCCTGCTGGGGGTCCTCGGAAAACCTGTAACGCCGTTACCGAGTTACGTAAGAATTTCCACGTCCGTACATATTGAATTTAATGTTGCGATTTAGGAATAAATAACTGCCTGCAATTGGAACAAGGCATTAATTGGGAAATAAGTTTGGCAGTTTGTAGTGGCATTTAAGGCACATTCTTAAAGCGTAACTTCTAATTGCATGACGCCAATTGGTGGCTCACGGTCACAGATTTCCAGATTTTCTAGCTTGCTGGTACCGAATATAAATTGTGGTCAAACAATAAATTTAACTATGTGATTTTGACAAAAATTACCTTTTGAAGTATCCTGTATTTATATCCAACCGCATATGGCATTGCCCTTCCACTGGACAGAGAAATTTACATAAATGTTGTAAATTATGTTTCAAAGTCATAAGAGGTGATGTCGGGTCTCATGAATTCGTTGCTTCCGCTGAATATTGATAATTACGCCGCTTTACTAAATTTGGAAAATGGTACAATTGTAATCATATTTTCAAGGACTGTGCCACAATATTGCATGGCAATCTGCAACCCTGAGCATGAATATACTCCAAATCCCAAGGGCAGATAATGTCCAAAAACATGCATTTTCTGTATTTTGGGGAACCGGAAACCATGTTCAATGCTTTGCGTTTAATATCTGAATAGTTGCACAATGTTATTCAAAAGTCATGGTTACTGTCATCGCCATCATAAATGAAAATGCTTGCAATGGTGGGAATTGCATTGCCAGTCAGATGACACATGACAAGAGCTGTAACATTTTTTATTAGAATACAAGGAACGTGACAGAATAAGTCGTGCTATAATAATTTTCCATTCAGGTCTCTTGGCACATTAAAATTAGTTAAAATGACAATTACAAATTTTGAAAAGCTCGCCTTCAATAGTCTCGCCAAAAGCTACTGGTATTTATACAAATATCCAATAAACCTAAATGCAAAATGTCACCGTCTTGGTATCAACAAAAGCTGGCATTCAACCTGGCTACCGTTTATACTTTCCTATATATTGCAAATAACATATTGTTTTAGTAGCATGCTCATACCTGTTTACATTGGCTCAAAATTTGAACGAATTGAGGGACCATGTTTGTTTGTAATTGGTTTTGTCAATTTGATTGGAATAATTCTGACATTCCTGACACTGAGAAAATTTGAGATAACTGCTGATGTAATTAACGACATTGTGCGAATTGAAAATGTCACGTCTAAAGGTAAAAATTGGTTTCAACCTAACCGTACATTACATGTAATAGAAAAAAGTCAACACATTGATTTCGCTTCTTGTAGGTACCCGTCTAGTTCTCATTGAAAGCCACCTAACCTCAAAGGATAAGCTGCGAGATTTTTTTCACTACTTTTTCGTGTCACTTGTCGCTGTATATTCTCCAACGGTTCCGGTTCTACTCTGCTTTACAGGCTTTGACGTGACCCGGCACATATTTTTGACCCTATTTCCTAACCCCGAATATTGGAGCATGTCGACCATACTCTTCAGTTGGATATTTCGGCTGATCATGACGTTTCTTGTGGAAGTGGACGGAATTCGCTCAGCCCTGTACACATACTGCACGTTTATGCTATTGATGGACCGCAGCTGGAAAATTATGAGAATATATTGTGCCGCAACGTCCAACAATTTTCCTCATTTCCATGAATTTTACACAAAGTACCGCCTATTTTGGATTCATTTGGGCTGCATTGTGGAGAAAATGATTTTCGTTTCGCTGACAGGGGCATTTTGGATTGTTACCGGAATTTGCTGGGGTGTTGTGAAAATTCCTATGCGAACCGTGCCAATTGCCATGTATATTTTTTCCGTATATACGCTGTTTGTCGTGATTTGGGTAATTGTCACGACACTTATATTTATATGCGATTGGCTCGAATTGACTGCTAGTGTTGTGGGTAAGCATAAGCATCAAACAAAGTTGGAAATGTTGAAAAATCGATGCAATATTCAAAAGAAGCTGCGTTGCAAGCAAGCTGTTGCCATTCGCCCAGTGAGGGTACGATATGGATTTTTTGGCTGGCTAAGGAAGGGATTTGAATGCGAGTTCTTTTGGGTCATGTCGTTACGTATATGCGATACAGTGATGTTGTTTTAGTATTGATTATTATGCGTAAATATCCAATGAGAGGACAAACAACCAACGATAATGTACTTATTTTAAACGTAGCGTCTTTTAATGACTTAATATAATTAGGAAATACAGAAATTTGTAAACATCACTTATATACTAACTACTTTAGTTGATTTTAGTTCTTACTAGTTTCTAAGTACTACATACTACAAATCTTAGGAATTGACACAAATTATAAATATATGGCATCGTAATTGAGATACATACATTATACATACAATGGTAAATTATACATGCGCTTTAATGCAGCTTTGGTAAATTAGTACTAATTCTGTCAATTCCCAAAATCGGTCACAACCAAAACAACAGCTAACCCTGTAAAAGTTCATGGATGCTCGTATTCAGAGAATTATAGCACACATTTCTAATAACTACTTATGTTATAAAATGAATATAAACATGAAAACACGCTATATCACTGTCATTACTGTCAAAACTAATAAAATTATGTTCCGCATACATGTGTCTAATTACATATCCTACTTAATTGCTGTGTCCCGTCACCAATGGGATGTTCCTTCATTCTGTGCCGAATAAGGGCGCTTTTATCCGGCCAAGTCGTCCCACAAATTTTGCATCCGGTCCCCTTAAAATCCTCGATATTATGCGCGGTCCGAATATGACATACCAAGCGATTATGCCGTTTATACTCCACATGGCAGTGGGGACACTTGAACGGAACGCTGGGTCTGGACAATTCCCGCATTTTTTGTAAATGATATTTCAAATCGGCCCTGGAGTCAAAAGTTTTTTTACACAGGCACTCGTAAACATTAGATTTTTCCGGATCCTCTAGGGCTCTTGGTTTGACACCATGGTTCTTGGGATCTGGACATGTCTCTGAACTGTCTTTCGATTCACTAACTCGCCACGTGATCTTTCCGCTGCAAATGTATAAATTATTTTTGAATAATAATCAAAAATTAAATTTTAATTAGGTTATTAATTAAATAATGATTAACTTACTGAACTTCCTGCATGTGAACTTGGTAGAGTTTTTTAATCCCAAACATTTCCCCGCAAATCATGCATCCGTGCGTCCCCCTCTCATGAGCCAGCTTCTTGTGAACATTTTTGGCATGACTTTGTAAGGAGGCCGCTGTTTTGAACACCCGGTGGCAGATTTGACACCGGAAGTTGTGGTGGCTTTTGTAGCGCCGGAAGTGGGCCTGAAGGTACAGCCTCGTCATGTATTCCTTGCCGCACAGGCATTTGAAGGGTCCTCTTGGGGAGGCAGTCGCATTTTGCGGGTCGTCGCCGTGGAGTAAACTTTTTCGGCTATCCTTCATACTGGAATTTAAAAATATCATTGATAAGCCATTGTCAGATAACCATAAGTGAAGTGGTAATTACGATTATTTACTGGGATGATAAGCGATGGGCTTTATGAAGCTCCCGGTTACTGAACACAATCCCGCAGTCGGTGCACCCAACCAGTCCCTCCGGGAACGGAAGCTTGTGCGTACTTCGAACGTGCTGCCTGACATGGCTCAGGTGGAAGAAGCGCCTGGAACAGTGGTCGCATTTGAACTTGGGCTCCTCCGTAAAGTATTTGACGTGCTCCCGGATGGCGATAAGTGTGGAGAAGGTCAGCTTACAGAGACAGTGGAAGACTCCGGGGGAAGATTTGGAGTGGTCGATGGCGTGGTTGGGCGCCCTGTTCTTGGCGTACCTGCGGTGGATGACTTTGGGGGATTCCGGCGAGGAGGGAACCCCCATCTCTCCTGGAGGAGAGATGGAGGTGGCGTCTTGTTCAGAACGGTTAGAGGTAAGTTGGTTGTCTGTGGAAGCGGGCGCTATTGCCGTTGCAAAAGGTTCCACCTCCATCGGTGGCTCCATATGGGCAGTAGTTTCCTCCATGGAGGGAGGGTGATCAGTCATCATTGCCTCCTCCTCCCTTGGCGGAAGGTTGTCCTCCTCTTCCCTTTGCGGGAGGGTGTCCTCCTCTTCGCTTGGCGGGAGGATGCCCTCCGCGTTAAAGAAGGCGACTTGCTCCAGCTTGTCACTCCAACGGAGAAAATGCCGCGGACGCCGCACTCGAAGTAACTCGTCGCTACTCACGTTGTCAGGATCCACATTTTCCTCCGGATCCTTCAGCTCGCCCCAGATGCACGATGACTCGTTGAAGCTTAACGACTCATCTGTAATTAACATAAATGATTATACTTCGTAAAAAACTTAACATAGAGGATGCAAAAAATGATCAACAATTAACATTTAATGACGTGTTTTCCAACCTGCCAAATCTAGATCGCTGCTGCCGTCTTCATCGTCATTCTCGAGATCCTCATCATCAGTCATGTCGCCAATCCAAAGTCCTGATAACTCCTTCGACATGTCCTCATCATCATCACCTCCACTGGCCTCAACTGGCGCTGAGGAGGGAGAAAAACATACTTCCGTTGGAGACGGAGGGAAAGCGTCAGATTCCTCCTCGAACTCATCTCGAATTCCTCCACTGTAATGATCATCAGTCTTATCCGCCGCAGGGCCATCCTCAGCCACCTTCTCCACACGAAGCTTGCTTGCCTCCAAATCTCCTACCACAAACGGCTCGTTAAACTGTCCATACTGGTCTGAAATTTAAAAACACAATTAAATTAACATTTTACTGTTTCAAAATTAAAATTTAAAAAATCAAATATTTACTCACGCGTCAACACAAATTTCCTGCTCTCAGCGGCCACATTACTCCCATTCCCTCCACCACCCTCCGCATCGCAAACTGATCTCCTAACTGTCGCAATTATCTTTTCTTTAACTTTCTTGTAGTTTCTCTCGGCCTCCAAAATTTCCCCATAAATCCCTCTAGCCTTATCAACTGCCCCACTACACTCCCCACACAGTCTTATCATCCACTCGGAGGGACTCCCCCATTTCGTCAGATAATCCTCCAATTTGTGTCTAGGAAGCTCGAGAATGTTTCGGAGGACAAATATGACTTCAAGCTCGCTAGAAATTGGACTGCTTTCTCCATTTGGAGGATTTGTAAATGGAAGTTTATCGGTATCACAAATTAGACAGTGGTGGTGATAACTGTCTTCTTGATAAGACAGTTGATCAGATTGGTCCATAATTTAAATAATTTTAATTAATATTTTGAGAAGACGAATGCGAGCGGTGTGAACGGAAGGAGCTACTCAAGTGCAATGAACTGATTTTTAGAGAGCTCAGCTGACGGAATGTTTTTCTTTCGTGCAGCTTGCGTGAGAAACGCGTGTAGCTCTCTGATGGGCTGCTAGAAAGATTACCTAGAAAAACGTGGGAAAATAGTTAATTACGTTAATTGTTTGTCGGTTAATTTGTGAACATGGCAAGATTTGTGGAAACGAATGGAATATGTTTCCTCTGTTCCAAGACACTCTTGCCGTTATACACCGATATGGAGGAGCTGGAGGAAGAGGACCAGGAATTGGAGGCAAAGTTGATGGACTTTCGGTTCATTTGTCATCATTTAAAAATTAAACCGGAAGGGATAATTGGGGAAGGTGGGGGGTGTGGTGATGTAGCTGGATTTTCAGCAATTTTGTGCCGGGATTGTTATCGCGTATCTCATGGGTTATCGAAGCTGTGTGAGGAGCTGGAAATGATAAGGATGAGGGTGGAGGATAGCCTGATATGCTTTCACGGAATAGTTCAGAGTGTGAAGGTCAAAGGGAACCGGGATGACGTCGGAGCCGTTGGGAAGTTAAGGGAGGAAGTTAAACGCAAATGTACGTCAAAACTTAATTAATTACAATTACTGTATATGATAATTAGAATTTTTTTAATTGAACTACTATTTAATTGTATTTAATTGCATATTTGTTTTTGAAGGTCACCATAATTTCAGAATGGGCCGCGTTCCAAGATTGTCGCTGTCCAGAACTGATGATCCCACCCCTCCAGCGATGTTGACCAATCCGGAGAAAGTTCCAGTGAAGCAGCAAAGGATGTGGGATTCTTCCTCCGATTCCGAAGATGTTCTAAATGGCGACATTGACAATGGAACCTCCATCCAACCTGGAAGCCCAGAATTACGTAGATCTTCCAAAAAGTCCGGACGCAAGCGCCAAGATTCAACCGAGAACAACTTGCGGTGCACCTTTTGCCCCCGCAAATTCCCCGACGGAGAATCCACCCTAAAACTTATCCGCTACCACGTGATTGCCACTCATCCCGAAAAATTATTCCCCAACTGCAAACTCCCGGAAGTGACCGGCGCCCAGTTTCACGGCTGCTGCAAGCTGACCCTGGAAACATTTGTGGATGGGATGGACAAGGAGCTTCAAGATGGCAACGCCACCCTTTACAAATGTCAGCATTGTCCACTAAAGCCCGACCAGATTATCTCCACTGAT
The DNA here is from genome assembly GCA_004115045.4 of Sinella curviseta. Classification (NCBI taxonomy): domain Eukaryota; kingdom Metazoa; phylum Arthropoda; class Collembola; order Entomobryomorpha; family Entomobryidae; genus Sinella; species Sinella curviseta. Next base: position 11,961,625 of record CM023203.3, read on the forward strand.
AAGCGCGTGATGGAGTACCACATGATAACGGCTCATTTCGAACTGGTCGCGGATAAATCGAAAGAGCTTCAAAAGCACCGCGACTCGTTGGACCTGACAAAATATCTGGGGAAGTTGAAGCCGAGGGTCAAAAGTAAAAACGGGGAAGGTCAGTGGAGATGCGTCCGGTGTGGAAATCGATATTCGAAGAAGAGTAATCTCGTGCGCCATAAAAAGACCATGCTAAGCTGCGGAGAGGGACAACATTACTGTGAATTGTGCAAGGTCAGGTTTATGCTGAAGCGGGACCTGACCACTCACACGTTATCGACCTGGCACCGCCAAAATTTGGGGGAGGATGAGGAAGGGGCGGGAGGGGAAGAGGACGGGTCCGGTTCGGAAAGCGGTTCTGAACAAGCTGAGGAGAAAAATAATGAGAGCATTGTAAAACAGGAAATTATGGAAACATGTGACGATTCCGATAATGATGATTTGTAATTATTAATGCTAAATTTTTTGTACTTTTGAACAATTAAATATATAAACATTTTTATTACGCACGTCAGAAGCATGTTTCTTCGTTGCCGAGAAGTAATCATTTATACGACGAAATATAATGGACGAAAAAATGAACCGGTTTTACATGCCATGCCATATGAGCAAAGCCATTGTTATGCCCTTGTCATTTTTTGCCAACTCTTACACTGCATACGTTGAAAATTGTGTTGCAAATTATTTTCAGAGAATCTAACCATCTCACCAGATCTACCAAATATACCTTGTAATGTAGTAATTTGTACTGTGTTAGTAATACGAACCATTTTTTCACGTTACAATGCCTTGTACGAAATCGTGACCATCATATTTAAGCACAAGCGAGTTTTTGAGATCTGAAAACTATATAAAATAAGACATCATTACTTGGCTGACTTCATTGTTCAACACATGTTCTTAAATTGCTCAGAAACATACCTCTTAAAGTTTTGTAAATTGAGATGGATATGCTTTTAAAAATTGTGCTTGTATCTCTTCTACCGACGCTCATTTCAGGTAAGAAATATGTGATTGTGGTTTTTAGTGTTCATGAAATTTGTTTTTAAAAAATAAGCCAAAATGGAATTATATATTCTTTTCATATACATCTTTACAGCTATCGTGCTACCGGCTTCAGAAGAAATATATGGAAAATGTCACAAATTGGAATGCGATAATAACAACGCATGTGTCACAATTTACCAACATCGAGACAGACGGGGTTGGAGTCAATGTCTGACATTTCAGGAGAATGAGTGCATTACGTTAAATAGCTGGTGGCAGGCTGGGCGCGTTTCTTCTGTGCACGCCAAAAAGGGCTGCATTCGTCTCCACGACAACAAATTTTGCAATGGTGACTATCTGGAAATCCAGTCGGATATGTCGCAAGTTTTGCAAACTCAATTAAGTACAAAGGATTTTAACGATAGGACAAAATCCGTTAGCTCTTGCGCAAGAGGTAAAAAATAAATATACATGTCTTATAATATTCTTAAGTTTAATTATAATCATTAAATTTGTTCCTGATAATTTTTTCAAAGATGTATCGTCAAGGTCATCCAATACATACAAAAAGTGTGAAGATTCCGACTGCTCTGGTAAAAATGCTTGCGCGACCATTTACGAAAGTGCCAACTTTGGAGGTTGGTCCCAATGTCTAACATTCCGAAATACGGAGTGCATCAATTTGAATGACTGGTGGGCCGGTAGTGGGTCACGAGTCAGTTCAGTGGATCCCTTCAAAAGCGCCAGTTGTGTTCGTCTCTACAACGAAGTAAACTGCCGTGGAAATAATACCGAACTAAAATATGGTGGTTCAGATAACCGTGACTTGAGCGTATTAAGCTTTGATGATAAGGCACTTTCTGTGAGCAGTTGTGATCGGGATCTCAAAGCGAGCAATGACGAGTGTTTGTTTCGGGATTTGTATCATTACCGGCTATGCAAGATTGCACAGTATATGGCCCAAGCTCCATAATATCCAAAATATTAAATGGTAAGACCATGTGTAAATCTGCAAATGTTATCATTGGATTCAAAACAGCAGAATTGGTTGTGAAACGAAAAATATAGTGCTAACGTGATTTGTTATTATTGGTGCATGTTTGTGGTGATTCTCAATGATAGCAGAACCTTGTCATCAGCACTCTAATTGCCTGCGGCTCATATTCACCTTGGTCTCGTCGTCGTCATCTTCACTAAAAACCGCAATTCATTCTCAGGGATACATACTTATCTACGCGTTTCGCATTTATTATTCCAGTTATATATGTTCTTTTTATTCATTAGCAACTACTAGTGATCTGAGACCATTAATGATTTTTGAATAAAGTAATTCAGTATCCAGCTATAGCAAATGCGAGTTGTTCACTGCCAATTATTTTCATACAGCACCTACCGTACGGATAATTTCGCTACAATACACCAATTTCATTCATTGGGTTTCATCGCAAAATTTGTTTGATTTTGCGCGCTGCAAATCATAATTGATTAGAGAAATACTTTTAAAAGTTCATATAATTAGTTGGTGTGATTAATGGTTAACTGTGCAACGTTTCATATAGCTAACGGCTATAACCCGTAGAATAAATGATGCTGTTGGATGCAACAAACTGATTAATATTTGAATATTACTGCGTATTTGTTTTTCTGGAAGCACGATTATCATTTTTTGTTCCAGCGTAAGTTAAATCAACACTACAGTATGATGAACTGCATTGTTTTGAATTATCAGATTCGGCCAATATTTTTCATGATAAGGTATGTAAGTATGCATTTTCACATATTTTGTAGCATAGCAAAAAGAGAAGAGTTCATTGCATTTTATTAGCAGTAGTAATCAGAATGTTTTCAATATGCTTCCTAGACAAATTGCCATTCACTATAGTAAATACATCAACGTAAAATTCATTTGCTAACAAATTTCGTTAAAGCTACATAATATTTCTTTACACTATTAGGCTGTTCGCTTCCATATTCTAATAGCCTGGTTTTTAGGACGAACCTCGCACCACTCATTGTAGAATTTCAGGGCCTCATGAACCCTAAAATCCGGATACGTGTCATAACCAGAGTGACCTGGTTGCGACCAACCGTCTGTGGGGATATCTATGAGCTGTTCAAAGGAACCTGTACTTTTAGCATCATACATCACTTTAGTAATTCGAGGAGCGCATTCAGTTTGGATCACTCCCCACCCGTCAGCCCGACCACCCGATGCTCTAAAGAATAAGCCGGCATAAGAATCACTTATATCTTCCCATCTCAGACTTGGCCAAAGTTCAATTGGGCTCGGCTGCCTATAATATTCGACATAGATTGATCCAACGGGAACGACGCCCACCTCCTTCATTTCTTGTCGAGTCTGTTCCAACTGCTGGCGTAATTCGTCCCTCTCTTGTGTAGCATCAGCGAGCTCCTTTCCGACAGTGTCCAGTTCCTCTTGAAACTTTTCACGGATCCTTATAATTTCACCGACCGCATCTTGAAGACTCCAGGATAGAGTCCTTTGACACATGACCAGGTTACGTTTCTGGCATGCGACATCAGCCCATTTGGCATCAGAATTGGAAGTAGAGTGCTTGGCGTGTGGGGGCCGTAATTCGATACATACGTCAGGGTCGGTGATATTTCTTGGATAGCCTTCTTGCCAGTTGGTGTAAGAAAGTGCATCTCCATCTAGCCATCTGAACTGAGCAGTCTCTTCATCGTATCTGCCTCCAAGCCAAAAGTTGTCGAAAATGTCGTTGGTGTAATTGGATAGCAGGTCTTGCATGCTCTGGTCCTTCACCATGACCAGGGAGGCTGTGGTACCTTCGTCGCCCTGAGAAGAGCAGAATGACTTGGCTTCCTCATAGTCGACGAAATTGTTTGTGAATACTTTGACACAGAGCTGGTCTTTGTAGGCCGTCCAGCCAGTTTCACACTCTGCCGCTTCTAAAAAGAGTAATGATTTATATTAGCATTAAATGTAAGTAATTGTGTACGTCAGTTTACTACAGGAAGCGACGTAATTACCTGAGCTAGCAGAGAGCAGAAAGACGGCAAGGAAAAATTGATGAATGTGCTTCATGGTCTATAGGTAGTCGTATGACGTGACGGTGAAATATAGACTGACCATAACTTAATTTTGCTAGTCATTTATACTAATGTTGAAGTGGCCAAATTGTTACATAATTATAACTATATATCTGGAATGTTCATGTCAATTATGATGCCATTTTTGCGTTATCTGGCACGTGTAACAAGTCGCCATGCCACTTAAACACCTGACCATTTCAACTCTCCGGCGTGGATTCCCCTTTAATACCATATTTATAATAGAGCGTAGTGAAAGCTCACCACTACTATTTACTTTGTCACTTGAAAGTTATCGGCGAAATGAGAAACGTAAAATCATAATGCACAATAATTTGAGAATGACGCAATACAGCGCCGTGGTTATGATTGATTGATGGAGCAAACAACATATTATATATGCCACCGTTGTCGTACATATGCGTCATCACGAGTCAATATTATTTTTATCAGCGCACTCGATTATCAACACTTGCTTTGTCATTGCGTACTTGAGAAATTAATTTAATTATAGCATAATCTCACTCATAAATATCGTATAGACGCAGCAAACAAAACACTTTGCACCGCCAATAACATAAGGGAAAATGTTGTTGATTGTAATATTACAAGAAATGGAGGCTTCGTATTCCAGGTTACCTATTTTACTTTTGCTTGTGACGACAACTTTGTACAGTCATTTGAATCATCGTTGTGGATTTACGACAGCACACTGCAAATAATGTGTTAATATACTCACATGCCAAGTGACCAATGCTTAGCGCTAAAACTATCAGCCTCACAATAGCTTTTACCAAATTTTTCCAATGATACGTCAGAAAAGAAACAAATGTAATCAGAGACACATACAAGTTTACAAGGCATGCCCTGCCCATGGGTGACATTAACGACAGCGGCCTAGGAACTCTTAGCGTTGTCCTTAGTGGAGACCAGTTTGTACCATCTCGTTTTTGCTTGATGATGACGATTAATTGCTGTATCCTGTCGATAATCCCCATTTCGTCCAGCCCACCAAAAACTCGATTAAGTTTGTTGGAATGTTTTCCCCATGTAAAATATCCAAAGCGAATGTTAGAGTAGACCGATTCAGGCAGCGGAATGGAACCGCACACGTATCGTTGGTTGATCACCACTTTCTCGGCATATCTAAGCATGCTGGAGACGACTGGCTGGGAGCTGAAAATGCCTTTCCTTATATCAGCAATTCCCAAATTTTGCTTGTGGCCAACTTTCTCCAGTTCCTCAGAAAGAGATGTGGCATCCGATTCTCTAATATTTTCTTCGACTGAAAACATGTCCGCAAACTTGTTCACTCCAAAAGCCCTTGCTACTTCAGCTTGCACGGCATCCGAAGTCACACCGAGTACTCGTGTTATAGTTTTCTGAATAAATTGGAATTTATAGTTTTGCAAGGCTAAGCCCTTCAAAGTCGTTGGCGTGTCAACCGAAATGTTGTACATAGAGAATCCAGCGGAATATACAGACGATAGTATGACAAGAGGTATCATGATAGCAAATGCAATGGATCGCCAGTGTTTCTGTGCTAATCGCCTGCCTACTAATAACCACGCAAAGTCCAATGCATACACTACGTCCTTGTATACAAAACTTATTGCAATAAATAGCAATGTCAATGCCGGCCAAATAGTCCATTCGAATACGACCGGATATTTTCCCCACATTTGGCTAATTTCATAGTCGATACTACCGCAGTACATGATGTTGAATTTGGCTTGTGCCAACAGTTTCATGCTTGAGCGGTCGACCAGTTGGTAATTGCGATAGTCAGATTGCAAAAGGGGAAGCCAATAAACGTTTAGTTTGTTGTCATTTGCATCGACATCGATGTAACCTGTTGATGCGGAGAAGGAAATATTTAGTACGTTCCCGGCAATTAGCATACCAACTAGGTAGCCCGTTTCACAGTATATTAAGCCATTGTAGAATATATTCCTGTCATTGGAGGCACATTAGTAGTTTCGAACGCACTGCGTGTGATATTACATTATGGCCAAATAACTGGTGGTACAATGATGCAGATATGCCTTGTTTAGTGTGCCTGCATTTTTCGAATCCCGCTTTAAGATCACTGGAAAATATGCCGACTTGGATACGCTCAAAGCTGCAAGATGTCACAAAACTCGCATTTGTTGTAGAAAAAGTCATAAAATTTGGCGCTATATTTTCAATCGTTTCCCAAGTCTCACTGAAATAAGATGTCGTAATTCTAATAAAGTATGCATAATGTAAATACTGATATTCCGAGTTCTCTATTGCAGTTGTCGTTCCGTTTTCAGTTTCCGTTTCCAACAAAATAAGTACACAGGATGCTTCGCCAAAGCGAATAGTAAACCGCAGATACCTGATATTCTGTGAAACAGAAAAATTTGTATTTTCTAAAACCTCACTTTCAAATGCAAGATGGAAATTTGAAACACTGTAGTACGTGGCTGGTAAATTAAAATTCTCGTAAAATACGCCATTGAATCCTCCTGATGGTTTATTCTTAGTTTCCAAAGTATATTCATAAACCCAGTGAACAATGCACTTGGAATGTACAACAATTTCATGGACATTTGCCATTGAAGACATCAATACCAGGGAGAGCAGGAATGCGGCTGTTGACTGCATTTTGACGGGTGTGAACAAGGACGACATACCACTATACGGAAATGAAATGTTCAGTTTTCTATTTCAGTTAATTCTCAAGATGACGTGGAAGGAAACAAAATGTCAAGCAGTTTAGCTGTCGTGTATTTTAGGATAACAAGTACATAACAGAGAAACTAGCTTTTAGATTCCCCTATCACGAGCTATATAGTCAATTTCCTGAAAAATGAACTGCAATTAGCGTTGATACGTAACGTGCCAAACTTCACAAACAATTTCCTGATGGCGATACCATGAATTACTTGGTCTTAATTATTACGAAGATATCGAGTGGCCGCTTAAAACCAAGTTATAAAAATATTTAGCTATTTCAGCGTGGTTTCCATTTCATGCACAATACTGCCTGAATATTTGATGCTATCCGCGTCCAATATCTATAACATCTTTCGGATTACCCCATAATCATCGCTACCAATAGACAATTATTTTCCAATTGATTTTCTTGAGCGCTCAGAGCACGGCGTATCTCTTTTATTATGTATTCAAACTGTTCGTTTAGAATTTAAAGATGATAAAAAACAAGTAGGTATATATTTAGTAACCTCAATCCACGCATAACATTTATTAGGACATCGAATCGATTACTTATAATCTATAAGCAAAATGGCATCAAAGCAGCGTAACATAATCAACCAGAAATACTCCCCAACAAAGGCCACTCCGAGATACCAAAATTGGCCATACTTAATCCGTACAGGGTCAATAGCTCGGCTTCGTAACAATAGGCCCTTGTTTTCTACCGTTCTTCGTCTCGCGTATATCCATTCTCTCTGAGCTGATGTATGCTAACTCCACAAACAGCCATTTCCATGTTTTTACAAACCATTGGGATCACGGTCAAATGAATCGCCTGCATAATGAGAAACAAAAACACAAATCCGCCATACAAACCAATCGATATACTGTCGGTGGAACATTTGACGGAAATCCAGCAGCAGGCCACCACTCCCCAAAATCCAATTGTCATGATTAAGTACACTAGAATATTAAGGAAGGATTCGACTTTCCTGAATAGAAGAATGACAAGGTTATAATAATAACAAAACTTGATTGTATCTCTGACCCTAGTTATAATCAACTTTAGTATTTTGGTATGTCGTCGCACGGCAACGAACACGACGCAAGACGCAAATGAAACCGTCCTCGACAACTCCAGGAATGCAATAAATGTGAACATGTATCGCAACACTAAAACTAGAATTATCGTTCTGATATCTCTGTATTTTGGGTCGGGAAATATTTTTTCAGTGAAATAGTATAAACAGTCCATGTCGTATAGAACTGCCACCGTCGTACAGAAATAAGGGTACACGGTTGCAGCTTGAACTATGTACAGCGGTAGAAAAATGCTGGGATCAAACGTTCGACCTGGCGTGGCTCTCCTTTGAGGTTCCGGATATTCTGCAATTTGAAATAATATTTTACAAAGACAAGGCTACATATATGTTGACACTGATGAGTTTTTCTCCGTTACCTGCAGTTATTTTCTCCGCAACATCTAGTGTTTCGTTTTAGCGCGAAAAGAATATCATGTGTGTTTCGGTATGCATTAAGCACAAGAATAACCGACGCTGATCCAAACGCCGAGTACATAGTCAAAGCGACTGCGTTCAGTAGCGTGAAATTGCTTTGAGGTTACAGATAACCAATGAAGATGGAGACTCCAAAGCATGTCCATGAAACTATCCATATGAATATTACGTTCAGCGCAAATGGAATCAGTTTCCATTTTGGTTCTTGAACAACAAATTTAAAAATACTGGAATCCCATTTCACAGGGAATGGATGCATATAGGTGAAGAATTTGTCGAGAAGGCTGAAGGCCAATTCCTCGTGTCCTGTTAGCGACATTGTTTTCTAGATTAGGTTGCAAAATTAAGTTTCAAATTGAGTATGATGGAAACGAAAGTGATAAAATCAGGCTTATTTATTGATGTTGTTGGATAATTGCTGGATAAATTGTATTATGTGCAGATTACAACAACTGATTGTCATCAAGCAACGGAAACGTGACGATTCGAATTGGTCGCCATTAATGGCAGCATTACGAATTCCGAGGCCTCTATCGCTCAAGTCGCCTCTTGGCACAGTGTGTATTGATGGTCTGGTTGTTTTACTTATAATGTTAATTTGTTTCCTGTTGTATCACATTTCTAAGATCGTCGATAATCTAAGGATGATGATATCCTTAGCATTAAAATTTGGTCATAAATTCGTTGAAAACCTTTCAATGTCATACAAAATGTTTGCACGTAAGTACTGCGCGTAAGTTGTTGTATTATGTGATTGTACCATTACGCTTATTAAGGGCAACTGTTTCGATATGCCACGTAGGTTACCAAAGCGAAGCTTTTATCCGAGAAAATTTGCGACGCAGATTATAGCAGATTTTGTGTATCGATTTTATCGTTTAACATATCACAGTATTTACCTCTCCTCATGTACGTAAAAATATGATATATAAATAATATATTTTAGTCAATCTTAGAATTTGGAACGGTGGAAAATCTGGTAGCACAGTATGCTTAGGAATTATCCTGCTTGTGTGCGCAATAAGGAAAGCTGAATTGATGGAATTAATAAAAGCAGTTGGATATCGACAATTTTGTCATTTATAATTGATGCAAAGAGCTAGTTTAACATTAGTAAGTCCTTCCACGGTAACCAAATATATCAATTTTTATTAAATGGATTTTACTTTTACATGAAATGTAAAATTCTATGCGGAAACAATTAATTTTTTTGCTGTTCCGTTTTATGGAAAGCTGTAAAAAATAATAGCATAATAATAATAGCGAATATAACCGTTCACGTTATGCTTCTTTGTAAAGCTATGCATTTTGAAAAGTATTATACCTTTCTTAAATACGTAAGAAAATAGAAAACTTAAAGGAAAATTAGTTTTCCAATCCGTTGAGTTTGTTGCAAATTATTTTTGCAAATGCGTATGATGCAGAGAAACATAATATGGATTGACTCTGATCGTGTCGTAATTGTATTTCGGTGTAATTTATTTGTGTCACATACTACTTTTATGTAAAGTAATTGATGTTAGAGTTTGAATTAAACATATTAATGTATACGTACATGTAAATTAGTTTTCGTATATAATATTGCACAAATATGACCAGCAGAAACTCAGGCAAACGCCTTCGGGAGTACTATGATATGCCGCTCCCCGCATGACATTGAAGAGTTTAATCTTTTTATTGATCCATTATTGACTTTAAAAACCTATTCGCGCAGTACTTACGTGCAAACATTTTGTATGACATTGAAAGGTTTTCAACGAATTTATGACCAAATTTTAATGCTAAGGATATCATCATCCTTAGATTATCGACGATCTTAGAAATGTGATACAACAGGAAACAAATTAACATTATAAGTAAAACAACCAGACCATCAATACACACTGTGCCAAGAGGCGACTTGAGCGATAGAGGCCTCGGAATTCGTAATGCTGCCATTAATGGCGACCAATTCGAATCGTCACGTTTCCGTTGCTTGATGACAATCAGTTGTTGTAATCTGCCAATAATGCCCACTTCATCTAGCCGACCAAAGATTTTCCTCAGTGATCTCGATTGCTTGCCCCAAGCGAAAAAACCAAAGCGGATGTTGGAATATACTGATTCCGGTAGTGGAATGGAGCCGCAAACGTATTTGTCGTTAATAACCACTTTACCGGCGAATCCGAGAATGGTGGAAAGAAAATGGTGTGAAGTCATCAAACCATTCTTAAAATCTGCAATACCCAAATGCTGCTTATGCGTAGCTTGTTCTAGATTTTCAGCGATTGACCTTGAGTCAACATTTCTCAGTTTTTCGTCAGCAGAAAATATGTCAGAGAATTGTGCAACTCCGAAAGCCTTTGCAAATTCTGCCCGAAATGTATGCGCCGTGGTTGCTATAACGCCGGCTATCACATTCTTTTTCAATCTAAATTTATAGTCCTGTGACGCTAGAGCTTTTAGTGTTGTTGGCGTTGTAACTGATATGTTGTCAGTTGACAACTCGGCTGAATAAATCAATGATAATATTACCATTGGACATATGACCGCAAACGCAGTGGGCCTGAAATGCTTTTTCCTCAACTGTTTCCCAATCAGAAGCCATAGGAAGTCAAGTGCAAGAACGACACTTTTGTGTATGAAGCTTATCACAATAAGGACGAATCCCAAAGTCACATAAACTGTCCAATCGAAAACGAATGGAAAATTTGTCCAAGTCAGACTGACTTCAACCGTTATGCTGCCGCAATACATTACATTGAATTTCACTTGTGAAAGAAGTTTCATGTGTGCACGGTCAAAAAGCTGATAATTCGGGTATTGCGTCTGCAACAGCTGAAGCCAATAGACATGTAGTTGGCCATCGTCTCCATCAAAATAATCACTTGAAAGTGAGTAGGAAATATTTAAAACTTTTCCCACTAAATGCATTCCGGCAATGTAACCCGTTTCACAACGTTGCAAGCTGCTATGGAGTATTTCCCGCTTGCTTGATGCACATCCGCTTGTGCTCAAGGCATCTGTCATTTTGAGAGGACCCAACAACTGATGATGAAGGGATGCCGTTGTTACTTTACTTGCACGTCCACACATTTTGAGTTGACTCTTGAGGCCAGCCGAGAATGAACTGAATGCGATATGACCAGCATTACAAGGAATCATAAACCTGCCTACAGTTTTCAGGAACATCATTACATTTTCCGTTAGTTCGTTAATCATTTTGAGTTCCTCCATTTCGTAAGTATGACTCACAACTTTAACGAAATATGCGTAGTTGGAATATTGATATCCAGAGTTTTCAATAGCAACCCTTGTCCCATTTTCGGTTAGAGTACATAGTAAAATCAGTACGCATGTTGAATCGCTATGGCGCCCAGTGAACCTGATATAACCTAAATTTTGAGTTACGGTAATATTCTCGTTCTCGAGCGTCTCGCTCTCAAAAGCCAAATTAAATTGGGTAACGTCATAATTGATCCATGGCAAGGTTACTGTGTTGTAAAATGCAGCTTGAATTTGTTTCGACGGTTCCTCATTTGTTCCTATGTTAGTATCTGTTATAAGATACATGGTGCACTTAAAGTCCACAAAAACCTTGAATTGAGTAGAATTGGAAAATTGAAGAGTCAAGATTACGAATGCTACTTTAAGAACGTCCATTTTGTTTCATTAATATAAAAATCCGTTTAAGTTGTTAAGCTCCTCTTTGCCTCTATTTTATGGACATGATTGAGACCTAAGGTAGTCAGTACTACTCGAATTATATATACCGTTAAATTGACATTTCACAATTCTCTAAACTGAATTCCTTTTATAAGAAAACCAGCTGCACGCTTGTAAATGCATGCGAAGCACTGGATGAGAAGGAAATAATGAACCTGTATTCTTCTGGATACCAGTTTCTACCTGTTTTGTTACACGTTGACAAAAAATGTTTCGTAATGACGTATTTGAAACATTTTAATGGTTACTCCGCAGCACTCACATTTCCGTGATGACGACTAGCTTACGTCTAGATTCACAAAGATATTCTTATTACAGGTTACGCCACCATACTGGAGCAAGCTACCATTTTCACAAGTTCAAGTTGAGCAATAATTACGTAGCGGAAATACCGTTAGAATAGAAATAGCATAACATGCAATACAAGAATGGGCATGTTTGTTGCCAAACCGATCATTTACGGGCAATTTACTAATGCATGCTTTAACATTTACAATCACGACCAAGAATAATTGATCTAACAATAAGTATGTCTTATGTGATCCAAGAATAATTGCTTCCTGGAATTTGCCTTTTCATATTTGTGCAAGCAATTACCGCAGAGATACTACCATGTGATTACTTATGCGATGGGTAGGAAATAGACTTACAGCAGGCCTAAAAACTGCAATTGCAATACGAATGTGAGTGCAGAAAGTGTGATCCAAGTATTGCCATAAGTCATTTATTATGCCTTAAAAGCTGACAAAAACGATTAATTTGGGGATATCATGCGCACCGACAATCCCGATCTGCGATGAACAATATTAATAGTTAATGATGTAACATAATAGCTTGTCTATGAAATCCTAAAAGCTTCGACAAGATTTGTTGCATACTATTCCATTGGGGATTTAAAATATAATTACGAGCAATGGTAGCAATTTTTAGCCGTTTGTAATAGGTACAATATGTAAAATTCAGATTCGTTATTGTAATTTGACCAGCCTCGAAGCCGCCGAAAGAGATATGCGCAATTGAGCAATACGTTCAAAGGCATACTCGCATATCAATATAATACTAGCACACAGTAATCCAGTTGCGAATACAAAGAACACACAGTTGACTTTCCCTTGTAATTTCAAAGGTTCTACACTGGACTCTGAAGTCCATTTAACTTTTATCGGGCTGACAATCCGATTCCTATCCTGTACTCTGTATGTCTGAACAATCTCCTCCGTTTCCCGATACCACCAGTAGTAAATTCCAGCCTCCGTTAGGGCCAATACCACCCATCTTATTGTATTATTACCATCCGGTTGAACAATAACTTTATACACTGGCCCTGATGGCAGCATTTTCTCACCCACATAGCACCGAGTATTCGTCGCATCGGTTTCATTAAACCCTGTCACCTTGGACGGATTCTGGAATATGTAGTTGAGATTTCCAAAGAATGACATCACCAGTGGCCACTCGTCCACCATCGCAGTATTGCCTGTAGTCATCATGTCCATGAATACCTCAAGCCCGTTGACCATCGAGTAATTGTTTTCGCTTAGTCTATCTAAAAGTTGTTCCGCTGCTTCCATGTCGCTTTTCTGAAACTTGCTGCAACTGCATCACCAAGGCATACTAATTTTGCGCAATCTTATAAAACCAGTTTTCATTATTTCAAAATTTGAGTTCAATTTACCTGATGGTGTTACTGGCGTTGCGCCTATACAAGTTGTAGTGTCGCACCGTACCATTGAACGCAGCCATGACGTCCTTTTCGTTGAAGGCTATCTTAAAACGCTTTTCAGCTAATTGTGAAAATTGCGTAATTCTATCCTCCTCTGGGGGTATTGTTAGCTCACATGTCACAATTGCGGAATATATGTTTGAAATTAACGAACCGGCCAAAATCCAGACAACAATAACAGCGGATGCCTTGGAGTATAAATTGGAGGCCACTGAGTGGTAATAGGAAATTAGTGATCCAAATGCCATGAGAAGTATGTTCGAAATATCATTATATCCAAGTGAGGATGTAATTAATGTGCTCAAAATTATTGAAACGACAGTGGTAGACAATAGGATAACAAGCCAAACCTGCAGACTAAAGCCAGCGGTCAGATTCTCAACGTGCCAGGGTCTGATGAATACAAGCTGGAGCTTTTGGCAGTAGAGAAAATTGTAGTCCCTGCTAATACCTTGCAGAGCTCTCAAAGATTTTGCCGTATAACCTGAATTCTTCCAAATGCTGTGCATATCGCGTTTTGAACCGACGTTAGAAGTTGCGAATGGAAATATGACCGCATTATTCCCGGTTTCGAAAGTGATGAGATCGTTACTAGTAGCAAGTGTTAAGTTGAAGCGGTCCGCAATGATTTTATAAAAGTTCACTATAGGTAGCACCGAGTACAATTCCGGGTCTGCATGAGTTCAAGTTCAAAGGCAAATTTATATACCTAGATACAGTAAATGATGTTTTGAAATATGAAACTGTTTTAAATGTGCTTACGCTTCCTTATATCATCCAAGTAAAAGTCTCGCTTCCTTGAGTAATTTTCGTAACTTCCAAAAAATGTGTACGGAGGAAATTGGTGAAAGACGACATGCAGGTATCTTTCTGAAACGCTTGTTGCTACCGGTGTATCCGTAAATGCTTCATTAGAGCACATACACATGACGAAAAGTAAATCCAACATCATCGTTGAAACATGAAATGGCCATCTGCTCATAATTTAAGTTAAGCGTTGTGCAACAATCACAATATATATGATCCGCTAAATATTCAGACGTATACGTAGATGAGTTATATGGGTGTTTATGATACCATACGGTACGATAAGTTACATTGCAAAAACTTGTTGTTCCTTTCACTTTATTTCGTCATCCAATTTCCATTTATGGGAAATACATTTCGGAACATGGTTAATGTACATACTGTATTGATAGGAACTCGACGAGCCCTAGAAACCATGCTTTCAATCATGTAATGTCGTTTAAAAGATTAAATTGTTTTCCCTGATGAACACTCCAGTACTCGAGAAGAATTTAATAAAATGTGACGTTAGAAACACCCCAGAATCCAAAATGACTCTCAACGTAAGAAGTGGAAAATTCGCAAGCAATATGATGCTCTCGTTCTAAAACTCGAAATTGTGCTGGGAGGTTTCCTTGTACTATCTTTTCTGATTGATGTAAAGCTGATACATACATTACCTGTGTTTCTGGGTAAAATCATAACAGTTGTGTATGTACTTAACTCCTGGTATATGCACAAAGAAAGCATAGCCGATATCTAACATAACATAAACCTCGAGAACATGACTTGAGCTCAGCAATGAGTACATACTTAAGCGAATGGCTATTACACCACCAACACCAGTTTTAGCAAAGAGTTTGTTTTATTGACCAATGTCGAATTGTTACTGAAAAAATGTGCTCGCAAACGGGATTTGCAAAAACGAATTCAATAAAAGAATTTTGCATAATAATTATATTAGTACATACAGCCACAATCAAATTGGACCATTATGTGCAGAATCCCCAGACCGATCCTGATTGAATTTCGCAAACGCCGGAGCAGCAGCATCGGTTCGTATTTCCACATTGCCCACCTTGACATCCTTCTCCTTTAAGGCCGCAAATTTGTGCCTGGAATAAGCCAATACAATCATAATGTAATCTTGCCAGTTTGTACCTCAGTCGATTTCAATGCATTTAAAATGACAATGCCAGAGTACAACATAAGTTGTCTACGATTATATTGATATTGTACTGTGTTACCTGGACTTGTATCATCATGCAAATCAGAACCAGAAGACCAACGACAAGTAAAGCTGAAACGCGTGCCATTTTCTGCCTGTTCGTTAATGGAAACGATTTTCAATTTCTGGAAATGGTGTTAGATAAGTGGCACTTTGGACTTCAATAGATTTTGTTTGATGTAGTGAAGAGGAGTGAATGCTGCTGTTAACAAAACGCAGCGCTTATATACTCCATCGGGCGCAATTAAAAGCTTGCGTGGAAAAACACTTAAAACCGCTAACATGATTAATTTTTCATAAAATCTGGAAATACCTGGAATCGCAATAACGGAAATTAACCCAAATTTTAAACTAATTTTGTACATTCGTTAGTTAATATTCTTTGGATGTACTTGTAGCAAATTGACAATGGTAATAAAAATATCCATGGTTTTTGGCTATGTGAACAGATGCAATAAATTACTAGCGCCGACATTAAAGGTATATTATTTCAATGAATTCAATGAATACAGAATCTGTACAAACAGTCATAACAGCCTTGTCAATCTGTACTACAGATTGACCCATTTCATTTCCCGGAATAAAGATTGGGCAAATTTATCATTTACTAATTTTGACTGCGTCACCAAAACAATTCACAGAAAATGCTACAAAAACACTGACATTTATATTTGATTATTATTGCAAACGATTAACACAACATGTGCGAAAATCAATTAGGCGATTTAAATGCGAAGAAGAGTAATTTCGGTACCATATTGTATGAGCCGCAAACTGCTTCATCTTTATAGTTACAACATTGAGAGTGCCAACGTTTACTTTTGCTCATGACTTACGTACAGTCAGGAAAATGAATGACGACCCGGTAACTTACGGCCCATGTTAAATCCGAAATCTCGAAGACGATAATTTCGACCTGTGAGGAGTTAAAAATATGTGCTTATGTCACCTCGAAGAACTCGTCGAGCGCTTTCCGATGAGCTTTGTTTCATCCAAATCGGTCCACAGAGTGCGGAGCTACGCTACCCACAATATTCGCGCGACACAAAAAGTGGACATTGCTGTGTTAAAGGGGTATTTAATCGCGGGAAACTGACACCCCGCCAAATTGTAGGCGGCGTAGCTCCGCTGTCTGTGAACTGATTTGGATGAAAGAAAGCTCATCGGAAAGCGCTCACCGAGTTCTTCTATTCGACCAATTTTCATATTCTTAGCTTATTACGTTTCGAAATAATCGCCCTCGAGATTTCCGATTTAACATGGGTTACAAGTTACCGGGTCTTCATTCATTTTCCTGACTGTATGTTGAATTTAATAAAATAATTGGACTTATTTGGGTTCCGCTGACAAGACATAACTTTTTATGGAGTGAGGTACATGGAACCGCAGTTACGAATATACTTATACTTCTCACCATATTTCCGGATTAACTCAATTAATCAAAATGATAAAATAATAATCACCAGGTGTGCATCAAGCCATTTTTGTAAAATAAACAGTAACAAAAGTAATTGATGTTTTTATTGCTTCAAGATAAACGTTTTCAGCATATGGTGCGATTGCCCGCCTTTCATAAAAATATGGCTCATGGCACCTCCTCTCCAAAATGCTAAATAAAGCCATTTTACAGTGTAAATTATAAAATGCTCCTAAGTGTCAGCTTAGTGGAAATAGCAACATATTGCATGAAACAACACATCAAAATCACTTACTAATTAAGCTCGTTACATATGTAGAGCTCATTTCAAACGTATGGAGCGTATGATTCCGAAAAAAAAATTGTTTAATTGGAATACATATTTTTATTTGTTGATTCCTATTCGTATGTATGAGTTGTTTCTGAACACAAATGCATTAAATTGATTAGAGTAAATATAAAAACAAAGTATATACGTAGTGAATGAGAGCACACATCAGACTATACTAAAATCAATACTTGTTGACTAGAAAAGGCAATAGAAAAGGTAATATATCATGTCTAGTGTATAGGTTTCTGTTAATTGGTCGCATTATAGGCATGCATTTATCAATGAGAACAATTTATTTTGACCAATATGTTGTGATAACAGTACAACTGAAAACTAGGGCCAGCATTATTGGTTCACTCAACCTAATGTAACATTGTTTGTTGGATACATTTATGTCAGTGTTGCTTCAAATTGTTGACCAATTGTTTCGGCAACATATTTACATTAAGGATAAAAGAGTTGGCTTTAATGTCATATCTTAATATCATTCCGAAATAATTGGCATCGCATACTACAATCAATGTGGCACGCAGCATGTGGCAATTTTATTTTGCTAATAGTACGACGTTTTCCGGAATATATTCTACGCATTTCGACCATCATATTTGGTAGAGTCAACTGCGTTTGCTAATACAGGAAAGCAAAAGAGTTATAAATTTTCTGAAAATGGCGATCCGATGAAACACTCTGAGCCGTAGTATATGTACCGGAAATTAATTTTTCCATGAATAGGAAACTTGGAGGCAAATATGTTTTCCGTGTACGTCAACTTTTGACAACTCAATACAACGAAATACATTTGTGTCATATTTATAATTGTGTTGTAAGTGAATTCTCATCCGGAAACTGATAAGCATGCCATCAGCTAATGAATTTAATCATTTACATATTTTACCGTATAGAACTTGATTGACGCAAAAGGCGTGCACTTCATTCACTGAATATCAGCAGTCCTAACGAGCTCAGTTTACGCAATCAAATTAATGCTTTGACTATTTTGTGTACATTATTTCGTAATGCATTATAATGCTCAATGACATTTCTAATCCATCAGTTTAACCTGAACCATCATTTGTGTCATTGGAAACGTCCCAATGGGGGCAAAGGGAGCAAAAGTCGACAATCAGCCCGGTTTTTTCAAGTCCTCTTGGATGGCAATGCGTGAGAGAGAAACTTCAAAAACGTCCCCTCCAAAGAAGCCTCCCATATTTACCGTCCTACAGATTTACATACCTTGGCTAGACGCTTTGAGATATCTTGGAAGTAGTAGATTTAAAATCACTGTGGACGACATCCCAACAACAACCACTTTCCCTTTACATCCCAGCCTAGTTCATCTAACCGTTTCAAAAAATTCGTACACCAACTTTAAATACATCGCAACAAAAACGCTATTCGTGGCTTACCTGATTTTCTTTATTTTTCGTTTCTTCCACATCATTAACTGCAACAGTAAGGATGACGACCATTGTCGTGACAAGGCAGTTTTACTTTTAGCGCTAAGCTGCTACATTTGGAAGCAGATAATGGTGATTGGGATATACGTATGGGTGCATCTGTACCAGCACGAAATGTGCCGAATGTTTGAGCGATATAATGAAGTTGACTGGATCATTTTTGATGGAGGTTGCCAGTTACCACATTTAACACAAGCGTAAATTAAATTTAGCTAACTTTGACATAATTCATTGTTGTAGACTCACCAGCGCGGAGGAGCTACCTGGAAGCTCACAAGAAGGTCATTGCCCGCGTCCGATTTTACTTTCCGGCCGTTACATGTATCTCAATTTGGCTCATGGGAGTCCACCATGCAAATCATCCCCACTTTAAGGCCCATTTGACGTCACTGTTTCTACAAGATGGAGAACCATTTTTTGCAAACTTGTCCTCGTCAGTGGTCACCATATCATCATTTTCGCTCGACTTCTTCCTTGTTATATACAGCTACCTGGCGCTGTACCAGTTTCTCTTCTTCTCCATCAGCGTGGCAAGGTCATTCAAATGGATGATTGAATATCTGAGCAGAAACGACGATAACACCAAAATCTCCACTAATATAATTGAAGACAAGACGCAAACATTTGAGCATCTTAGCAGTCTAATGGTCCAAACAAACGGGATATTCAACAGAATTCTGCTTTTCTGCAAGGCACTCATAATTGTACAGGTCGTCATAATGAGCTACATTCCTCTGAATCGGCTAACAATTTTGCCGGCAACCAGTCTCATAATATTTGTAGCGATGACGCTTCATTACAGCGTTCAGCTAATTCGTTTACTGACTGAAATGGGAAGTGTGTGGAAACGGAGTCAGGAGTTTCGGGAAATTTGGCTGAGGCATGTGGTTCAACGTCACCTCCAGAATCGAAAACAATTGCACGGAATGGAAGCCGGAGTGATTGATTATGACAGAAACTTGTACTGGATGAGATGCTTGCTGAATGAATGCACTCCATTTGGATTTGAATGTGGTGGCTGTTACGTGGTTAAGGAGGGGACTATTTTAACTTTCTTTTCCATTATCACCAGTTATCTTATTGTTATCATGCAGTTGCAGTGGATGTGAAGGTTATGGCAATTAAGTCAATAAAAGAAACCAATTAAGTTTGCTGCACGTAAAACTATGATATACCTAAGCTGAAAATATATATCGGCATCATTCATTTTAATTAAAGCAATTATTTACTTAACAGAAGCAGATTGACTGTGAGATCATTAGCCATATCAATACAATTAAGTGCGGTTAATCTATCGATAAAATTGATCGATCCAAGATTGACTTTCATGGGTCTGCAGCTCCGATAAAACTTTTGTCGCCATCGAATATCCATTTTGCAACTACGAGCAATGCTTTCATCTGCTAAGCTCGTGTGCAGTCGATTAAAATTTTCACAATCCTGAACGTACACATATGCCATGTTGCCAAACGGGAACACTGTGACTCCAATTCCGTCCAGCATTAGCATTCCAAACATGGCAAGCAAGATAATATTGTCTCCAGTTGCAGGAAGTTTGAACAAAATGGCCATGGAAAATGAATTCAGTAAAATCGGCGTGACGACCATTCCGGATACCATTATATGTTGGTTGATTTGGTTCATCAGAGTGACGAGAATTTGCAATGTTCTGTACAAGTTGGCTAACTCCACTGACGAGTACATTGAATTCCGGATGTTTTTTTGCAACCTGTATAAATATATGTAGATGCATCATTTTTCTCCAATGTAAATGGGAATTCTGGAAACATGATTACATTTGTGGGACGTACATTTTCAAATATTCGACCAGTGTGATGGTACATAGCACCATTATCCCTCCGACAGCAAAGGAACATCCATTCAATCCAAATGCGCACCAGTAATGATTCAATGAAATCAGAATCGCTTTCATCAATTGATTGACGAAAGAAGTTTGGACGGGTTTTGAAGAGCATTCTGGTAGAATCCAATATCCGGCAAGGCTTGGCCTACAAGGATTGCCCATGTGCAGTCCGTAAAAAAAGCAGGCAGGTATCCCGATTACACTCAAGTGAACGATGTATGCGATACAAGTATTTATTTTAGAGGAAAACGACAGTTTCCGATTTTTCAGTTGCTTTGCGTTCCCAAGTTTTTGGGAATACCTTAACAGTCCGTTAATGTACATGCAAATGGTGGGCGAATCGTACAGAAATAGGCCAAGATATGAGCGAGCGGCAGCTGTGAAAGCGATCGCTATACCAAATCCAAAACTGTCAATCCATGAATTTGAGGAAGAAGTGATTAGCATGTGACTTCCCCCAATTCCAAGGACGGCAAGAAAGACTGCATGAAGGAAGCACTTTATTTTGAATACTTTGCTTTTCTTCTCAAGGTCATCACAGATAGTCAAGGTGAAGCGTCTGGAATCCCATCGAAACGGTGCGGTGCCTAAGATCGCGGATAAGCTACACATCTTTTGCAACAACTTTAGGTGATTTTGCAACATTTTGGAGGTGATTATGTCGACTTATTTATACTCGAGTTTTTGGATGATAATGTTTTAGAAATGCAGCAGACGAGAATGTTTATGGCATCTGTTGCGACACTTTTAGTGAAGCCACCTCCATCAATATTTTCCCCGTTATAATACTTTCCAAAATGATTAGGTCACACTTTGATGGTAAAACTTGGAATTTATTGTTTTGTTATCTTTTGGCACTGTTGAAGTGACTGAGGAACACGTTAGTGAATGAGGACGGATAGCTCAGGGTTGACGTTAATATTACGTACACATATTCCTAATTATGTAAAAGCAGTTGTTAGTTGTTCGTCGTGTAAATAAATAACACTTTCACAGTTCAATATTTCCGATAGAATGTCGTAAACAATAAAATATACATCATGCATAAAGCGAGGCAAGGCAAGTAACCGAACGTATTTGGTTGATGTAGGCATCAATCATTGAATGTCAGAAGCATATAGGGGATTGTCAGAATTCATTGCCCGAATGATTAGATCTGCTAAAATTGATGTATTTATTATGTATCGTATGGTACGCCAAAACACCTGGACATTTCATATGATATTCAACGATGCTTCTAGAATATATGTACACAAATGAACACTGCGATGTCAACCCTGACAGTTACAATTGACAAGAACGGTCACAATCGTACACAAAATTACCTCGCTATCTGTATTACTGAAAATATATGATGAACAACTAGCAGAGCGAAATGAATATGAATGGCATATTGAAACAGTGGTTGTCAAGTTTGAATATTAAAACAAATTGTTTTAAACAATTGTGTTTAATTCAATGTGGGTAAAAGTCATCCCCACTCGTAGATGTGTGAATAATGGTCGGAGTAATCCACTACATGTCATGTGCTTAATTATTTGTCACGTCAAAAATTATTCGCCCATGAAAATAATAGCTATCAAAATTGCTTCAATCGCGATATCAACTATTTATAACTAAAGTGGCCAGGCGGTTTTGCTTGTGATTCCAAACAAATTTAATAGTTAAGGAGATTCCACTAGCAATTTTGTACCTTATCCATGACGAGAAGCAAAACGAGCATGAATTCGGTTGACAATTGAAACTAATTCTGTGATATTAATCAAGGTTATGTGATTCTTGCGAACCGATTAATGGATTTAATGATTACCTCTTCACCAAACAGGATCACATAACCCTACTGGAATAAACTCTAATGTTGACAAAATCCCTTTCCATCCTTAGGTATTAATTTGTAACAAAATGAATGAATAAGGTTAATGTTGCAGAAAAATCTGTCACCGTATATTTTAAATTGTGCATTAAAATCTTAGCATTAAATGGAGGCCAAATTAAGTCACCTGTGCCATTACATTTATATTTACCTTCTTGGTAAAATGTATGCCTTGGCTTTCATCAGCCAAATTAAATCTACTTTTATTGTTAAACGTTGCGTTTAAAATATTGACAACAATTGACAGCGTTTTAGCAATACTTTTCACGCTCGGTTATATTTGCGTATATAATATGACTATTGCGAAACCATGGCGTAGTTGTATACAATTACTTGGGAGTCTACGATCTTTGCGCTACAGTTGACAACATTACAGCATGATTTTTCTAATACTATTTTATGATTTCTTCTTGTCCACATTTAACATAAGGTTAATCATTTAGAAGCGAAGTTATGCTTAACCCCATATTACCGACACAATGCTTAACCCCATATTACCGACACAATGCTTAACCCCATATTACCGACACAATGCTTAACCCCATATTACCGACACAATGCTTAACCCCATATTACCGACACAATGCTTAACCCCATATTACCGACACAATGCTTAGCCCCATATTACAGACACAGGCACAAGCCTTACCACCATATTACTGATTCAATGCTTAATCCCACATCAAATTCTTTATTAACTACCGGAAGCATGAAATGCTTGAAAGGTAGTTATAGCGATTGATTTGTTTGTCTGTCTGTCTGTCTGTCTGTCCGTGAACACTCTAACTTCCCTCCACGTTGACCGATTCGGCTCAAATTTGGCATAGCGGTACCTTGTCTCATAGGGACGAACCCTATTGATTTTCAGCCATCTAGCTCATCATTGACCGGAAGGAGGGGGGTCGACGTCTTTGGGGTGGTGCGGGTGACAAAATTGTCAAAAAATGTTATTGTACGAATGGATAGATGGGTTAAAGACGAACATTTTTTGTCAACGCACCATGGGTCAAATCGGTGACCTGGCGATGGGAGGGGCTCCAGAATGTATATGGGTAAAAAAATGTTATTTCATAAATCGGTGGATATGGTCAATTTGAATTTATTTGACGTTGCATAATTGTCAAATAAGTATAAAATTAGTTAACTCGGCATGCACAATTCTTCCGGTAGTTATATATTAAAGGTTACACCTTACTAGTTCTAATACTATTTTATGATTTCTTCTTGTCCACATTTAACATAAGGTTAAGCATTTAGAAGCGAAGTTATGCTAACCGCATATTACCGACACAATGCCTAACCCCATATTAATCACTCATTGCTTAACCCCATATTACAGACTCAATGCTTAATCCCACATCAAATTCTTTATTCTAATACTATTTTATGATTTCTTCTTGTCCGTGTTTAACATAAGATTAAGCATTTAGAAGGGAAGTTATGCGTAACCCCATACTACAGATGGAATGCCGAACTCCATGATAAATGCTTAAACTCGTATAGGTATTACAATTTACTGTGATCGGTCCCGTTTCTGTGTAACCGCTATGCGGCTCTTGTTCAAATTAGCTTTCAGTCCATTGGAATTTTTAATTGACGGCGTATACAGTTAGGCATATCTATTACGTAAACAATACCCGATGATCACATCAATGTGCAATTGTGCGTGCGCTCTTATGAAACGTTTATTTGAGTAATAGTTGCATTGCCCTTCCTTCTTATTTGGTCACCCGTTTCCTTTAATCGTCAACATTTTTTACTTCAGTCCTTATAATCGACGAGAATTACCGCATCGCATATTCGTAGGGACAGTATCCACAAAAATGCGCACTCAAATCCTTTCCTCATATATCCAAATATTGAATAACGAAATCGAACCGGGAGCAACGCTTTTGCCTGTAAGTACTGTACCCGATTGCGCACACTGAAAGATTTTTTCAGCAGCTCTAACTTTGTTCTACGCTGATGGCATTGCACAACCGATGACGTTAATTGAATCCAGTCGCAGAGCAACGTCATAATTAGTGTGGCTACAAAGCACAGTAAAATAATCAGCATGACACACCATGCATACAGTAGAGTGGAGAGTATTGCCGGCGATGTTTGGACAGCACCCCAACTGAGACAAGTAATTATGCAAAAGGCTCCCGTTAGAAATGCGCAGACACTGTTTTCCACAACGCCTCCAAGGTATTGCCACAGGACGCGATATTTCGAATACAGTTTGTAAAACTTTGGAAAGTTGTCCAACATAAGTGAAAATATGGTTACAATTTTCAAGCTTCTATCAATCAGCATCAAAAGTGTACAATAAACGAATGCGGCGGAACGCAGAATCTCTATTTCCACAAGCCAGTTTACAGTTACTCGAAAAATCCAGCTGCAAATTGTTGTGGATACGCTCCAGGATTCTTGCGAACGTGATACTGTGACGAATATATGCCTGGTTGGATCCAAATCGCTTAAGCAGAAAATTATCGGTATTGCTGGGCCACACATGACCAATATTGGAACCATCGAGTAGCAGATTAACTGCTTGAGATCCTCCGATGATCCTATATTCTTTGCTGCGAGGAGCTCCTGATATTCTACAAAAGCAATGATACATTTATTTAAAATATTTAAGGCATACCATTCTGGATAGTTTTGGAGGAAATGCTCACCTTTACATATGGAGTCCTCCATTTGAATTAACTCGTTAACCATTGCAATTGAAAGTGGTGCATTTCTAAGCATTGGGAAAAACGTCAAGCCGGCAGTTGCGAAACAAAAGCCGGTTAAAAATGCCACGAGTTTATGAATTCTGTCTACATTCCAGTCAAGATGAAATGCTACCAGTGTACTGCACAGAACATATAGTGTTAAAAGGAACATTAGTAACACGAGTGGAATCCATCTGGAGCGCAATCCTTTCCATACAAGGAGACTGTTCCCATCTCCACTCAATGTAATGGGATACGAATAAAAATGACTGTAGTTGCGTTCGAAGCAACGAAAAGCGATCTTTTCTCTTTTTGAAATAACCATTTTGAACTGGATTTCACAAAGAATGCTGACTATTTTGTCAATATATTTTGTCTACAACATATCGTGCAAGATTTTAACGCGCAGTTGAAATAAGGAGAGTAAGATATATGGAATGCTTATACAAGATTAATACACCTTGTCGAGGCGAAGTGAAATGACTTGTTCCGTTGGAAGCCTCTACATACATGTTAGATTGTCAAACAGGATGGTAGATAATACATATAATTTAACAGACGCTTAGATAAGAATAGGTCAAGCGAATATCATATTCATTATCAATTTTGTCGTCGCAGTAGCTTGACCAAAAAACCGATTTCGACAGGTTTGGAATTGGTGTAGTTTTCCAATAATGTACGTGATTGATCAATCCGGTAATCCAATTTTTCATTGCTTCAAAAGTACCCGTGCCTGGGCTTTTGTATAACCCTGTCAACTGATTATGTGACCGCTGAAAATTGGACGTAGCATAACGTTCGGGAAATTAATAGCACGAAATTTACAGAGGAATGGGCATGCATTTATTTTAATTTCGTCAAAAATGTTGTTCGACAGGTGTACTTATTTTGATGCCTTTTTAATAAAACTGAATAGAATAATTGGTGGTATTCTAAAAATGTCTCATTAACTTCCGTTATTTGTGCCCAAAATGTATATACTTTACGAGATAACGCAAAACTTACAGGCAATTCGTTTCAGGCAAATGGTCACATTTTCGTCTATGTATGAATATTGTGCATGATAACAACCAACGAGAAGGTATATTTAGAAACAATCTATTCCTGTAAAAATGATTTTGCTTATTGCGTAAATGTAATGGATTTATAAACAAAACAATTACACGCAAGTGCACCTCCTTCCACTATTGGCGTACCTGTTCGATGTTTAAAAAGAAAATTCTGGGATTTTTTGAAATACAAAGAAACCGCACTCACATCCATTCCTATTAGACCCATAACCCAAGCACCAACATATAAATGGAAACATTGGCTTGGCTAAAAATAGCAGACCACGACTTCAGTGGTTCTAGAATTTCTCAACATTTTCAACCTCGATATGTGCTGTTATCGCATTAACTGAACAAAATACAACGACTTTGGAAATTTCATCCAACTGAGTATATTGGGAAAACGTGACATTGCATAGGGTACCAGATTGTATCCCCAATAAATTATCGATTCTTCTGCAAATCTGGATATCCGTCCCACAATAATGCATGGCCGGCAATCATTTAACAAAAGTACAATGTTCATAATGGGAAAACAACGCGACGACTTCAAAAGAAGGAGGATCGTACACCACAGAAATGGACAATTGCATTATTTGCATTGATGCGGCTTTAACATTTTTTAAAAATATTTTGATTCAGTCCTTATAGTCAACCAGAATGATGGCGTCACATATTCGTAGAGAAAGTACATACAAGAACGCACATTCAAGCCCTTTCTCCATATACCCAAATATTGAATACCGATACCTAACAGAAAGCAATGATTTTGCTTGCAAATACAGAACCCTGTTCCGTGGACTGACCGAATTTTGTAGTAGCTCCAACTTTGTTCTACGTTGATGCCTCAGCACAATGGTACCGGTTAATTGAATCCAATCGCACAGCAACGTCAGAACTATTGTGGCAACGAAGCACACTATAATCACCAACAGGACACACCAAGCGTACAACAGAGTTGATATAATTGACGGCGAGATTTTTACAACACCCCAGCTGAGACACGTTATTATTGAAAAGGCTCTATTTCTACAAGCCAGTTCACAATAATCCGGAAAATCCAGCTGAGAATTATTGTTGAAATGCTCCAGTATTCCGGGTTAGGAACTATTGCGGCAAATATATGCCACGTCGGATCCAAACCACTTAAACATATTACTATTGGTACTGCTGGGCCGCAAAGAACGAAAACTGGAACAAGCGAGTAGCAGACAAATTGTTTCAAATCTTCCGCTGACCATCTACGGCTAGCTACCAGGATGACCTTAAATTCTTCACATGAAATCAAAGTGGTAAAAGAGGAACTGACAAAATATTCGTTAATTTCGGATACTTCCTTAGAAAATATTCACCTTTCGACAGGAAATCCTCCATTTGAACCAACTCATTAACGGCTGTAGTTGTGAGAGTTGAGTTTCTAAGTATTGGATAAAACGACAGTCCGGCAGTTGGCCAACTGAGTCCCGCAATAAACGCGACGATTTTTTCAATCCTGTCCACATCCCAACTAAGATGAAACGATACGAGTGTACTACCAATGCCGTACAATGACAGTAGAATCATTGTTGATACCAGCGGAATCCATCTCGACAAAATTTTGTTGGATACGACAAATCGGCCTGAATCCCCAGATAATGTAATAGGGTATGAGTAAAAGTGACTGACATTACGGCGAAGGGAATTAAATGCAGCCTTTTCCCTTTCCGTGATAGCCATTTTCAACTAAATTTCCCACAAAATGTCCAAAAGTTGGAGCGTTTCTAGAACGATCATGTTCCTGATAGTCACCAAATATTCAGTAAGGGCCAAACCTTGGCGGAATATGTGCAGGTTCTTCTGCAGATAATGACGAGAAGATTGACCAAATATAGATTTGAGGCCATATATGTTTTTAATAACGATAAACAGCTTCTTCCGGTGGATAGAAACCTTGTCAAAAGACATCAAAAAGTCGGATAGGATGTCATAATATGAACGATTTTTCTGGCAGTAATTTGGCTACATGTAAAATGAATGCCATGGCGCTTATAAATTTATCATAATCTGAGCTAATCTATACCTAAACAATTTCTGAAAGTCCCAAATTGATTTATATTAACAATAATTGAACTGGTGGGTCTATTATGTAATAAATATTATCCTTGACTCCTTTGCCTTTTACATAAACGTGTCAATTGCTAATGTCAATGCCAAATATTACAAACGGTCTGGCAAGTAATGTATACAACTCCATTTTTATTTTATAATCCAACCAAACTATTTTAGGAAGCTTAAATATTTATGTCACCTTTCAAGTCCAATCAGGAGCGAAATTAGTTGCTTTTTATAAGCGTCGCATTAAATCGAAATATTTAATTCCAAGCAACTCACACAGTGATTTCCGAATTTGTTAGACAGCTGAACGGTATGATTTGGGTTAGATGGTTCACTTACTATAAAGTGAAAGGAACTACAGATGATAATTTAAGGGGTAATTTTAGCGATATTTATTCAATTTTATCATCATTTATGTTTATTAACTTTTCAATTTCTTAAAACGACCAAGTGGTTTATTTATTTATTTATTCTCAATTCATGACAGAGCCCTTCAATAGTTAGAAGGCAGTTATTTCTGTCACTACATTTCCATATAAGTTTATAAGTATTGTTATATGTAATAAGAAAGAACAGAGTCAAAAATAAGTTCATAGTCAATATCAACATCAATTGGTTTTTCTAATTCATTTTTCTGACAAGTTAATATATAGTTTCTTAAACTTTTTACGAAATAACGTTTATCAGCAATATTACGAATATCTTCAGGCAGCGTAATCCATAGTTTCGAAGCCTCATTAGCAAAATTTTTACAAGTTGTGTTAAGAATATGTGTACTATTTCTAGTTTTTCGGTGATTACTTATGTCAAACAGAATGTAGCTTTGAAAATATAAAGGGCAATAGTTATATATTATTTGATGTGCGAATTTTAGCAACTCAAACTTATACAAATTATGTGCATTAAAAATTTGAAGGGTGCTAGTCATTTCATTTGATACAGAATCATATTTCCTTCTTTTTAAACAATATTTTGCACATCTCTTGATACATGAATTTACCTGCTTTACATTTTTATTTGTTGTGTTACCCCACACGGGGATCATATATCTTAAGTGAGAAAGAACCAATGAAGAACATAGTAGTTTTCTTAGCTGAATAGTTAGTAGCGGTTGTAAAAATTTATATTTTGTAAACTATAATTGGCTATCTTGATTACACTTTTAATGTGTTGACACCAGTTTAGATTTTCATTTATGGTGAGACCTAAGCATTTTACACTCGAGACGGATTTAATTAAATTGTTGTTAAGTGAAACATTAAAATTCCCAATGAATTGCCTAATATGTGGTTTTGCTACTATCAACATTTGAGTTTTTTTAATATTTATAGCCATTCTGTTTTCTTCTACCCAATTGCAGATACACATAAGATCCTCAGTAATGTGATTTCTGAAAGAAATAGTATCATTAGGATTGCCAACTACTACTAGATTGCTGTCGTCAGCAAAAATGACTAATTTTCCATTAATAATTACAGAAGGCAAGTCATTTATCATTAAAAGGAATAGGCTAGAACTTAAGCAGCTTCCTTGGGGTGTACCGCACCTAGTTAACATATATTTTGAATTAATTTTATCCATACTAACATATTGTCTTCTGAATTCTAAATACGACTGGAACCATTTGGCATCTATTTTATACCATTCTAGTTTTCTTATGAGGATATTACGATCAACCATATCAAATGCCTTAGCGAGATCTAGTACAATTAAGGCACACACGTTGTTTTGCACTATGTTAGTAATTAAAATATCGGTGATGGCTATTTGTGCATGAGTGGTTGAATGACCTTTCATAAATCCAAACTGTGTTTCACAAATTATTTGATTGGTTATTATAAACTCATTTAGCTGATTATATACAGCTTTTTCTAGTATTTTCGAAAAAACAGGTGCTACAGAAATAGGCCGGAGATCATTAATTGATTTAATTTGTTCAGATTTTGGTATAGGCACTACCTTACAGACTTTGATTACATCAGGAAACACTGATTCTTCTATACTTGCATTAAATACACGTAACATATGTTGTGCAAATAATTTGTTTTTTAACAATATTTTAACCATAACATTGGACAATCCCAGTGGATCTGGTGACTTTTTCGAGTGATTTTTAATGCATTTCCATGCACTGATAAGGTCCTGATATGTAATTGTGCATATTTTAAAAGTTTCCATAACATCACGCAGTTTACCAGGTTTCGTAGGATATTTAAATATATTACTGCTCTGTAATGTTTCTGCTATATTTATGAAGTGAGAATTAATTTCGTTTACGCTAAAATTAACTTTGTCATTGTGCCTATTTGATATAGGAAAATAACCTATTGCTTTTAATCCGTTCCAAAATCCTTTCTCTGAAATTGCTTGCTTAATGAATTCTGAAGTATCTTTTTTGATTGCATTATGTACCATTTTCTTTAAATTACGATAATTATTAAAACGCAAAGGAGAAGGGTCATTTTTATATAAAATGTAGGCGGAATTTCTAGAATATTTTAGTTTCTTTGTCTCACTGCTTATATATCTGAAGTTTTTGTTTCTTATTTTGACTTCTCTCACAGGTGCATACCGATCAAAAAAACTTAAAGAGTCATCAACAATATTACTAAGCTTATGATCAGTAGGCCACTTGCTTACTTCATCATTTATAATTGTGGAGCAGATGTTTTTCGTATTGCGAAATTGTACAATTTGGTAATTACATGATGCCCTTTGCTTCTTTAATATACACTCAACTAATTTGTGATCAGAAATGTGTGAACAGGTTACTTCCACAACACCATATGTATTACGATATATTATATATATGCTTCCATATATTGCCACACGACAGGGAATTTTGCATTCCTATGTATTTGGTATTCTAGGAGAACCGTTTGACGAAAATGCACTGTTCTGTATCAAGTCCGTTCAAGTAGTTAGTAAATTGCACTGCTGGTAAGCACACTATAATTGTAGTACGAACATGTAGATGATTTGCTAGACTTCTTCTGTTGATGTCCAATACTCTTATGCCGAATTGGGCGCCACTTTTGCGCCATTTGTAGCCACTATTGCATTTAATGTTTCGAATGCATTTTTCATGCTCAGAAGCAATGGGTCATCATTATTTACGTTGAAAATGGAATACTTCCATATCCAAGATCATTTAAGAAACATTGCACAACGTTCTGACGCTTTTATTTCTGATGTATTGGCAATTGATATATCATTGGAGATATCTGTACATATACTGTGCAGTTGACGTCTAAAAGTTTGTCCGTTTAACTTATATCCGCAGTTCAAAGGATGAAAATGAAAATTAGCCAGTGCAAATAATAAAACAATATTTATTCTGCAATTTTTGTGGTGACATGAAAAGTACTGCGAGAATATCATAAAACACAATATACTTCGAATTCTTATAAATCGTACAATCATGATAAACGCACAATGTAATTCCTACTAATGGTATAGAATACCTGCAGTTTCTAATGTTGAAATTCAAGTAGAAAGTAAAAATTAAATAAAATGGCGGCATTCCTTTAGTTTTTGTTTTATAATTGGTTTGCATTACACAGAAATTTAACATTCTATGTTAAACCCGAGTTAATTACTTATAATCAATGATCAATATTGCGTCAAAACATCGTTGCATAATGAGCCACAAATACTCACCCAAAAAGCTGTTCCCAAGATACCAAAATGCTCCGTACTTTACCTTAATTGGGGCAGTGGCTGTTGCTCTCATGATCATAGTTTTGCACAATTTTGACCTTTCCTTCGCGTACGCGACCTTTGCCCGAAGACGATGAACAGCCACAGCACGAGTTGACATTTCCAGCGCGGAACAAAGCATTGGCAGACAGAATGTGTGGAAAATAAACAGAAAACAACATGAGCCGATAAACCCAGTGTACAAGCCAACGGATATATCATTCGGAGAACATTTTACGCAGACCCAACAGGTAATCACCTGTCCCCAAAAACAGATAGTCATGCCCATGTATATCGTAACAGTAATTACTCTATCCACCTTTCGCGTAAGCAAAATGCAGTAGCTGTAATAGACACAAAAGACGCCTGTATCCATGACATTAGTCAGAATGGCTCTCATAATTTTCCCCGCCCTGTCAACGCAAATGTAGAGCAGGCAAACTAAATAGCCATTCGTTCTTGAAAACTCTAAGAATATGAAAAGTGCCAGGAAATATCGAAACAAAGTTGCTGAGATAACAACGCTCAAAGTTCGTTGCTGCGGCGGCGGAAGTATCTCCTCCAAAATATAGTACGGAGCGTCCGCATTGCTGATAACTGCCACGGTTGCCACAAAAAATGGAAATATAGCGGCACATGGTATGAACACAAGTGCTAGGAACATGCACCGTTGATCCTTGCTACAATTTGACGTCCGAATTGCAATGTACTCTGAAATGGTAAATGGATTAGTGTACTAATATTTCATTCGACAATTAAAGTAAATGTGTTGAAACTACCTTTCTCAATCCCGTCACACAACTGTATTGTCTCATTTAAAGATGACACAATTGAGTGGCGATAGCGAAAGGCAATATATACTGCAATGATGTATTCGGAGAGAAATGCAACGGAAAGCATCATTGATGCAATACGGACCCTAGTAAAATCGGGCCTTGGATAAACGTAACCAAAGACAAATGCTACCAAAACACACACAATACAGGCCAGAATCGTTATGAGCATATGCAATGCAAATGGAATTAGCTTAACGGGGGATGTACTTTGTACAAGTTTTTCCCCTTCTGTGTGATCCCATGTCACCGGAAAAGGTGGCACGTAGAAAAATAATCTGGCGTGGAGATGAAATGCCAGCTTTTCATATCGTTGGAGTGACATGGTGTCAGCAAGGACCCGTGGTTGGAAATACCTTGAGAAACCTACAGGACAAATATTCTCGTATTGCTAGATATGTCAAACAATTTCGATTTCGTTCAAATATAAATCAAAACGGTGGACATTTAGAATCAACTAAATTATTTTTATACCCAAACTTGTGCCTTGGGTGGAATTGTCTGAAGGTAATTGTAAGAGCGTATGAATATAACTATTTCTAAACGGAAATAATTGCGGTGCGATAGTCAATTAATGTATTACGTTGCAAGAGACCAAAAAATGCCTGCAATTTTATACATAGTCTCCCAAATTGTGGATGTAATGACACGCAATGTATTTAATTTACTTACGACATCAAAACGGGCAACCTATATTTTAATGCTGGGTCTTATGAGCGCATTTTGTAATAGGTTTTGGTAACGCAATATATAACGTTGTGTAATAACCAGCTGAATTTCCGGCAATTTCGTTAATAGATAAAATTGCTTGAATTTTGGTATAGTAGCCGTGTATGGAAAATGCTTGTAGTTTTTCAAAAATGCTTGTTTATATTTGCTCTAAAATGGAGCCATATCCTCTGTTCATGTAAAGGATTATGAAAAGTTCGTGACGCACATTATGTCTCCGACCATTAATGCAAAATTTTCATGGATTTCAAACAAATTGCCTATTGTTTTACTGAATACAATAGTTACCACATTGAAATTATTACTATAATTTGAGCTGATATAGCGCGCAACATTGGAAATTTTTTCCAAAATCTAGTTCGCATTACAAATTCAACACGCAAGAAAATTCACGCTCAATTCTGTTCATAACAGTACCTGACGGAGGTGATTTATCCCATTATTATTTATTATGCTAGAGGAACACCCAAAAAACATAAATACGAAAATGTCATGTTTGAAATCGTTTTGTGCGTACATTCTTATTAATGATCCTAACAATTGCTTTTCACGAAGCACAAATTTAATTCGGCAATTGTTCTTGTCACTTCAATACGGATGAGCTTTTTTAAACATTTTAAATATTACGTAATTTTAATGGTGTCCAATACGACTACGTCTCCTGAGTACATTATAATTGATTGGTCGGGCATATTTACAATTGAACCGGATTCTGTTCACCCAGACGTGGTGTCACACGACTAAATCTTGCTTAAAGCTTATCAATTGCAGTCCAAAACTCTGGAGGAATTAGCTGAGACCACTTTGATGCGCCGTTTCGTTTCTTGACCTCATCACAGGAATCTGAAAAATCAGAAATATGTATACAGGCGTTTCATATATCTCTCATGTTAAGTACATGATTTCTTGCGATTACCGCCGAATCCAATAGTCTCCCCATTGGCCTTTAGCTCCTTCTCCATATAATCCAGCACCGGCTGGAGATAGTGCTTGAACGGCTTCACACTTAGACCCCGACTTCCAGTCATCGCCTCCAGAGCATCGGGCCATCCTTCTGAAAATCCCATTTTCATCATGTCGCCAATTAGCTTCCCTGCTTCCTTGCTCCCGGCAAAGTCACACTGAAAGAGCGGTTTGGAGTTGGGGTCGTTTGGGTCAAACTCCTTGGCGGCGATGCACATTGCCTCGTAAAGCTGAAACTGGAGGATATGGCTGACAATATAACGGAGGTAATCCACGTTGGTAACGATGTGAAACTTTGCAGCGGGATCGAACAATTTCGATGAGGTTCTGTCGCTGGGCGTATAAATTCCTTGGAAATCCTGGCGAATTCGCCACCACATTTTGTTGTAGTCATCCTTGGGAATCTTGCCTTCCCACGCCCACCATCGCCAAGTATCCATTGCACCAGCGAATGGAAAGAAAACAAGCTGAAAAATAAATTGTACGTAGCATTTGGTTTATTGCATGTTTGATGTGAGAAATCATGTCATGTCACCTACCTTTTGCAAGCCCATGTAATACAAGTAATTAATATCCGTCTCGGTAATGTTAAATGGTCCCTTATCCTGCTCGCAAAACGACTTTGGCAGTCCCAGATCCAAGTTGAGTTTACACTGGAGATGCTTTGGTGTGGTCACCGCCAACGCAAGCGAGTCGCCAATCGCCTCGTGAAATCCAGGATTGGCGCTGGACCGAAACGTAAACGCCAGATCGGTGTACTGCTGGAAATACTCAATGTGTCCCATTTCATGATGGATGATCACAAACTCCTGCTGTGTAACCTGGGCGCACTGTCGTATCCGAAAGTCTGTGTTCCCTGCCCCCAAACACATGTCCCACGCTGTGGCCTGACAAGACATGTGCCTGCCGTCCGATGGTCTCTCCAAAATGCTGTGCTTCCAAAAGTCGTCGCTCATCCCTTTCAATCCCATTTCCCGGTAAAATTTGTCAGACTCCTGGAACATTCGGAGTGGCGTGTAACCTTGTTCCCGCATCGCGGCTGTTGCGTCCAGAGCCGGAGCGTCGGGAAATGGTTTTGTAATGCCATCGAGAACGGACCAGTCCTGAGACCAAACGTTTCCGGTAATGTGAGCAGGTATGTAGCCACATTCCTGAATCATTCCAGCGTATTCGGGTAGCTTTCGCAGCTTCATACGCACATATGCATGGATGATGTCGTACATGCTTGAAATGTCTTCGGCGAGGCGGCACAGCACTCGCTCAAACTCGATGTAGCTCCAGCCCTCCCGTTCCTCGTCGTACATTGCTAGAACCGTCTCCGAGTAGAAGTTGAATCCTAGAAAGATAATTTGATGTTTTCAACAGTCGTTTTTATATATCATTTTATGTAACTTGCTTGTCTTACCATTTGCATGGGAAAATTCTGTGAGCAGGTCCACAAATTCTTTGTAAAATTCTGGCGATACCACATCCGACATTTTGTCGTGCCAGGCGGTCCAATAATACTCCAGTTCCTTCGGATCCTTGACCGTTGCCATCTTTTTCTCGATATCTGTAGCGGGATGGGAAACCTGGTTATATTTGTACCCGGTGCACGTGCATTATGTATTGCGTATTCATTCAGATACCTTTCAGGTTAAGTTTACAGTTGGATGAGTTGTTGTACTCGCAAATAGTGGCTATGCTGTACCCCGTCGTCATCTGCGATTGAATTCTGCCCATTTTTTGAACGCTCTCAGTCGACATGTTGGCCGTGCCACCAATGGACAAGTATTTCATTGCCCGTCGTAGTCGCTTGTTTTTAAATTCTCTCCAGTTCGGAAATTTTGACAGAACCACAAGTTGCATGTCTGCATTGAATTGACTGAATTTGACAGATTGCTCTTCCTACAATGCAATATTGTCACTAAAAATTAGTGTGATAATGAAGAAAGTGCCTTAAAATTTTAACGTTCCTACCAAAGCCTTTTGAGTTTCTTGTGTGATATTGGATCCCGCATCCCAGGCCTTCAATATACTTGCGTGGCAAATCTCGTTGAAAGGTCCTTCTATTGAATCCAACCACTTTTGCGCTTCTTCCTCTGTTCCGGCATTTGCAAGAGTCAACAAGAGAACCAGCACTGCCACTGACACACCCAACATTATTCGCAACATCCTCGTACTTGTCCTGCTAATTTCACGACTAGATCAGCACTAATGACAAAGAGAAAAGTTATCTGGGTTAAATATATAAAATAGAGAAAAAGACACATAATGATGTGAGTAGGATAATGGCGCATTATGTATCGTAGGTAATTGTATTTACACATTGTCTTTAGTTTTAATTGCGTTCAGATGATGACTGCACGAGTCAACGTGGCGTGTGTTGGTATTATATACAGAGTTGGAATGTGATGACGAGATAAGGGCATTGTTAATGCTGCTGATTGTCATGTATTAATTACAGCGTGCAAATTATTTATGTGACAGATTATCACATTGATATGGGATAAGATACATACTAATGTGAGATGCGGAATTCATTAGATGTGCCACTATGATGCAGAACTTGGTCGATGAGTAAAAACGTCCTGCCGTATGGATCGAATACAAAGAAATTGATAAAGTTAAACCGGTAAGATAAGAACGATTGCAATTACAATTATGATAATATCAATATACAATCAACAAGTTTACTTTAATTTTAACGTGGACAATGCTGTATGCAGACAATATAATACAGCGGCTCATTAAACTACTTATTAGTAATAAGATACTGCATTGAACAAACAACAATAATATATTCTGATTACTAATTGTAATGATCTATTGTATTTATTTCGTTAGCAAGAGCAAATCGATTATCCGCTGCAGACAGAACATTTGGAACACCAGTGGTGTTACCCGGTCAACGTAATTTGACCATCCAAAATGGATCCTGGTTGGACGACAGGAGTTCAGAAATTTCTCCAACTGTATCCGATATTTCTTTTGTTGCCGACCAGCCAATTTAACCTTTACTGCCGCTTTTAGTTTCTTCAATGCATTTTCCGATTCATTGAATACACCACCGGCTATGCCAAAACAAACTATAATTATCAATGAACATTGTATTACGACAACTGCGAAGAAGAGAAGAAGATGGGCAGGAATTCCAATCTTGGATGTGGAAGTCAATAGGATTCTTGCCGACTGTATTTGCTCTATACCGGCTGTCAACAAAACGCCGAACATGATTGTACGCACTGCATTGTTGAATCGGTTCACGACAATTACCATGGATCGGTACCCCACCGATTCGAAAAACATATTTTCACTAATGTTCCCCTGATCATCAGTTGACGCCAGTAAACGATCGAGCCTTCTAATGTTGACAAACACATTGACATGACGTATAATGTGGTCTTTGACACAATATTTATATTATGCTTTCATGTACAGAAGATGTATTACCTTTTAATTATATCGATGTAGCCAGTAACTGTTAGAGAGCCTGCCAATATTTCTATTGATGCCAGACTCCCCTGAGCCGTCATCATATTCCACAGGATTCCATTACCAACAAATACGAAAACTCGAAAAAGAATCGAATCAAATAGGGAGCCTCCAATGTCGAATCCGCAATTGATTGCCCAAACCAGATTCAGGGGTAGCGATGGACTTATTGAACTGATTGTTGAGAAACAGATAGGGAGTATCCACTTTGCAGCAAAATGGGTAAGTTTGCACACTAGCCGTCCAATACGAATTTTAGGTGCTTGGTACGCTACTATATCTGAAATACCCAGTCTACTTAAATGCAGTTCATAAACGAACCCAGAACAAAGCTATCTGATTACCTGTGCCAAATTGCCGTTCCCACTGAAGTGCAGAATTGATGAACTCGACCATGTCTTCCGGATGCATTCCACGAACACGGTATGACTCACCGCAGACAAGACAGCCAATCAGCGGGAGCATACTGATAGATGCATTAAGTGAATTATTGTTTCCGGAACCTAGGAGCGAACTGCCTATGCGGAAAATAAGACATGCTGCTGTTGTGTACATTATGTACCATCGGGTAAGCATGACCTTTCGAACCTTGGCTCCATTTTTTACTTGCACCAACTCTAGAGATTTGTTGTACTCGAGCAAACAGCCAGATATTTTCGATCCAGAACTGTAACCAGTTAGCAGTATTCTTAAGAATCCATGTGAAAGTAGCATGTTGTGCTTGACCTAAATTCGCATGTTCGACTGAATACGGAAACTAAGCTAATACTGAGTAAATGTGCCAACCGAGTTTTACTGCGCATAAATGCTTACCTAAAAATTAGGAACACATAGGCTGTTGTTTTCAAATATCGTTATCAGTCCCTGCTTTTAATTTGATATTAATTACGTAATAGAAATTACCTTTTTAATTAATGTTTCACCGTTTATAATCTTTGACGAATAGTCTTGCTCGCAAATTGTTATTGCGCAATGTCTCGTTGTGGATAATAAGTTATTCAAAATTTACATCAATTTCGCCGACAGGGTGGTTTCACTAACTGTTTATTTGCTCAATATGTGTGCATAATATTTAGTTGGACATAGAGATGCATAAGCTGTCTGTTTGTCTGATCAATGGGCATCACTACTTTCAAATCGAATTACCGGTTGACATTGCATGTACCGCACGTATGTAGTAGACAGATATGCTTCGATTGGTCGCCATTTGCTCTCGAATAATTCCAATAACTGCCTGTCATTTTTCGTTTTCGGTAGCTGAATATTTCCGTTCCATCCATCCCGTTTGCGCTGAGGTAAACCGAGAGTGAAATAAAGAAAACTGGGTATCAAGCCATCCTTATATGGCAAATTACCATTAAGGGACGACAATATTGCTGTTGATAGTTTATAATTAACTTAGTGAGACATTTACCGCCCATTGCGATGCTACTTCTTAAAATACAATCAGGAAAGGTTCCACCTTTTCTCTGTTTTCCAATTGAACAAATATTTTTGCAAAATTAAGAAAGACGCAATCTGCTCCTTACCGAAATTTCGTAATTAGTACAAGATAACCGGATAACTCAAACCAATCCATCCGTTGTATATTATAATTCATAACAACTTACGTGTTTCCAATTTTCACATTCTGAGCATAAAATAAAAAGTATGTCATTGGATAGTTTTAATTACTCCAACGTTAGCCGTTTAATTAGGATATTTAAAGATTTGCTTGAAAAGTAAGTATCAAGATACACATTATGAAAAAGATGAAATATATGCAATGTTTTCATATAGGTAATTCAACCTTCAAGGTTTAATTGGTTAATTGTTTAGGGTACGGGCGGAACAGAGGAACGCGATAGGTCTCCTAGAACTAGGTATAATTGGACATTTATTTCATCTTTAAATATATAACACATAACTCAACACCGGCCTCACATTTGATTAAATTAATTGTCATTAAATTTTTTACGATTACGAATTAGTAGTGGTGAATTAATGAGAAACACCACATGCTTCCAACCAAGTTAAATAAATACGTTGAACTACTCCTGAAATAATTAGTCCTGACAATGGTGCACATCGTGGCTAACGCCATCATGCGAGTGCTTTTATTTTTTAAGCAAGAGCATATCGATTATCCGTTGAAGGCAGAACATTTGGAACACTAGTGGCGTTAACCTGTCAATGAAGTTTGACAATCCGAAATGAATCCTAGTGGGACGGCAGGAGCAAAGAAATTTTTCCAATTCCATCCGAGACTGCTTCTGCTGTCTTCCAACCAACTTAATCTTTGTTGCCGCATGTAGTCCACTCAAAGCCTTTTCTGAGTCCCGATACACCTCGCCGACTAAGGCGAAGCAAAAGAGAATTATTAGTGCACACTGAATGACGACAATGGCAAAGAAGAGGAGAAGATGTGCAGGAACTCCTATCGTGGATGTGGCAGTCGCCTGCGTCAACAAGATCATGGCCGACTGGACTTCAGTTACTCCGGCAGTCAGCAAAACTCCGAATAGAATTGTTCGAACTGCATTATTGAACCTGTTCACGACTAGTTCAGTGGATCGATATCCTATCGATTCAAGCATCATATCAGCTCTTATATTTCCAACGTCCTGCAGTTTATCCAGTAATTTTCTGAACCTTCTGGAATTGACAAACATGTCGCATGATGAGCGAACTCATTCAATTAGATTCCAAATGAAGCCAACTAAATATGGCACGTTACCTTGTAATTATATCAATGTAGCTTGTGATCGCTAGAGATCCAATTAGAATTTCAATCACAGCAAGAGCTTCCTGAGACGCCATCATATTCCATATGATGACATTTCCGACAAATATAAAGACTCGCAGTACAATTGAAACTGCAAGACTATCAAAATCTAGTAGACTCGAGAATATCCAAACCAGATTCATGGGCAGCGATGGATTAATGGAGCTAATGGTTGCAAAACAGATTGGGAATATCCATTTGGCGGCGAAATGCGTAAGATTGCAAAACAACCGAGCCAATCCAACTTTATTTGAGCCGTTGACCTCGATATCTGAAATATACTCAGAAATGCATCGATTTCTATACCATCCGATTTACCCAACAATAACCAGACAGTTTTATTTGTTTACCTGAACCGAATTTCCGTTCCCACTGAAGTGCTGAATTGATAAACTCGACCATGTCTTCGGGGTGCATTCCACGAACACGGTAGGACTCACCGCAAATAAGGCTACCAGCCAGCGGTAGCAAGCAGAGAGACGCATCAACAGATTTGCGACCATTACTGTTTCCGGAAACCAAAAGTGAGTAGAATATTCGGAACATCAGGCTGGCTGTTGTTGCGCTCATTACGTACCATCGTGCAAGAAGTACTTTCCGAATATTGGCGGCATCATTTATTTTTACCAGTTCTAGAGATTTGTCATACTGAAGCAAGCAGCCAGATATTTTGGATCCAGAGCGGTGACCTTTCAGCAGGATTTTTAGGAAACCTTGCGAAAGCAGCATGTTTGCTTCGCTCGTATTGAATTTTCGAGTGTGAACGTTGATCGAAACTAAGGTGCAACTGTTATAGGGTAATCGTGTTTATTCTGCTGAGTTGTTTTTTGCGATTCAGATACACGTAGCCTACTGCAGACCGTTGTAGGCAGTCCCAGGTTGGATTAAATATTGATTACGTGTCTTAATTTACCCGCTGAATTATCGTTTCGCAATTTCAATTTACAAATAAGAACCGTGCCCTTAGCAAACTTACTACAATTGTAAAATTAGCACTCTGAACCTCACACCAAATAGGTGGATAT
Source organism: Sinella curviseta (assembly GCA_004115045.4). Classification (NCBI taxonomy): domain Eukaryota; kingdom Metazoa; phylum Arthropoda; class Collembola; order Entomobryomorpha; family Entomobryidae; genus Sinella; species Sinella curviseta. The sequence goes on from CM023203.3 coordinate 12,003,632, forward strand.
GATGCCGTCCCAGCCTCACAGTTTACTATCGAAAGGACATGCACAATATTCAGTCAATTAAATCGATAATTTTCGTGTGGGCCTATCCGTCATGTCTTTCCGTAATTGCTTGAGTGATATAAGCTACAATAGGCGCACATACACACAAAGCAGACAACAATCTCCTACCAGACAAATTGTTCAGTTTCAAGAGATAATATTAGGACGAATTCCTAAAAAAGTAATATGGATTGGTTATCGAATCAATTTTCATCTTGTTTTGGCAGCTCCTTGAATCATAACTAGGTTAATTGTTCGCGTCGCTGGATTCCATTGAAAACATTCTGTTCAAGAATATTCAATACACTTAAGTTAATAATAAATGTGGTTATAGGAGACCTAGGTTTTTGAGAACGCACTTGCACATGCCAAAGTGTCATACATCACGTTATAAAGTAGCATTCATGATTCCCCATCTTCAGGACTATTTGACCAAAGCTGACAATACAACAATCCTCAGAGATAATCCACGAATTACATTAGTAGATAGTGTAGTGGCATTGACATCTTGCCTACTTGTTCTCAAGTTATTTAAACATTTTTCTTGTAGCATCCTTGTAGATTCACATTACATTCTTTGCATGGATTGCTGGAATGTCCTTGTTTAAAAATTGTCGCATTGTGTCGATGTTGAACTCATTTTGTAATTCTTAAAAATGTAGATGTCATAAGCAATTCCTTTGTTCGACTTTTTCTTCTAGTGCTTGTAATACTTAAGCATACTCTCACGCATCCACAGCGAAACAAGATAAGCAAGCACACGTGTCACAACGATGGTCAACGCAACGGTTGCACTAATTTACTAAATGGTATATAATCATTCGACATTTCTTTTTCGATCGTGCGGAGAAATTTATTGTATTATCTTACGTATTCGGAGCATTATTTGTAACAATGACTAATCTTGTGTTTCTGTCCCGATTGTTCAAAACCGGGAAGTCATTCCGCCCAATTGTTGGGTTGCGGATATTTTATTTAATATGGGTGCACACAGAAAACACCATGGCGCATCACGGTCATGATCAATTCACATCACTGGGGCACACTGCCTCAGTTTGGGAAACACTGGAAATTTTTTCCGAATGCATTGTGAATTTTGCATATCCCTTATGCGAGAAACACAACAAAGAGTGGAGCAGCTTGTACTACACTTATCTGGAAAAGTGTCGAGTATACCATAACTGTGTCTCGATACACACAGATATGCTTAGCATTCCAGAGAATCGTATCCTCAAACAGGCAGGAGGAATCGGTGAGGGGTTTGCTGCAACATTAAAGCAGAAAGAGTACAGCCTAATATATGACGTGCACTCCTCTACCAATCTACGACACACCTTGTTTTGCCTTGTGGATTTACCCTGCGTAACATCATCTACATACCGTCGCGTTCGAATTCACGAATCGGATCAACTGTGGCTACACAAATACTATCCGATGCAAAGGGAGCAAAAATATTTACCCAACATGTTGCACAATTATTTTCTGATTCCATTTAAGCTGCATGACAATGCGGAAAAACCAAAAATCGATTTCCCGGCATTCGCATCAGTAAAAGTTGTGGTGATTGCCTATACTGAAGATACGGTTGAGCTGGCAATCGCTCAGAGAGATTGTAGCAGAGTAACAAGTAAACTTGTACACAATTGGGACATGCTGAGACGACTCTATTCGGAATTATTGGGATTGTTAACAGTACCAATGATTACGTCAAAGCAATTTCTAGACGATACAATTACAAAAGCACAACTAAATGCATTGGCAGCGTTAACTAAACACGAGAGTCCATTTTCCGGACGCTTCTACGAAAATTCTTTACCTGTAGACATTGAAGCTCGAATAATCCAGAGTAACTATAATTTCTCTGTAAATCTCAAACACATCGTGTTTAGTAATCCATTTTGGCCCACCAAGTTAAAGCCACAACAACTGATCGCAACAATTCATTTAAACGAATATCATGTGTCTCCTCACGACACCAACATTCAAGTCTCGGGTTTAAGATTTGTCACGGTTGTCCGAAATACACCCAAGAAGGGCTTAAGCTACAGTCACATAGCGACTCTCTTCAACCCATTCGATTTTGCAGCGTGGATTTGTATACTGGCAACGATATGCGGAGTATCGGGAGCACTTTATGCCTTTGGTAACATGAGGTTGGAATATGCTTGTTTCTGGACGTACTCAGTTTTGCTGGAACAGGGCGAGGAAAGGCAGATACGCCGTGGCAGCAAATGCGCGCTAATTATTCTAATTTGGATATTCTCGACGTTGCTTATACGTCTTCTTTACAGTTGCGAAATATACGCCGATATCACTGCGGTGCCAGATCCAACCAGCTTGCCAATGTACTTGAATGCCACGTTTGATAATTACGAAACTGTACCATTATTTATAACGTCAGCGGCATTGGAATCATTACCTACCCATCTAGTTAGGCTGAAAGGATGGAACCAGATGTCCGAAATACTTGCTGCCGCATACTGCAACGTGCCGAATCTACTAAAGAGCATATATGAAGTGGACGACCTTGTCAGTTTGGACACCAATGAAACTGAAATTTACGAGCTGTTTTCGGTTAAAGGCTTTGACTGTCAAATGCCAACTATTCCTCAAGATAGCGATTTTGTTGTGATCTATCAAAGCACATATACATCGAGATTTGAAACTGGGGAAGATCCGTACATTGTACCAATATTGATGTTATCAAATCAAGTGCTAGTCTACGACAACACGGAAGCATTGAGGCATTCATTATTTAGCATTAGGTATTGGCGACGAACACATTGCTACACGCGTGTTTACCTTAGAGCTCTAGCTGCACTCTTCGAGTCAGGCGTTTTGGCATTTCTGGAAAAGATTGCTGCTGGTAGTAACGAAGGTATATACATTACCAATCTTCAAGCGCAGTTTGTAGATAAGGTTGGGAGCAAATTGCCTGCCGTTATTCGCGATTTAAATGAACGGTACGGTCGGTTCGTTGGGAGCGATGTAGGGGATGATGTGCGTCACTTTAAAACAGTCCTCAGACGACAAATGTTTCGATCGGCCACATGGCATGATCTTGGTTGTATATGGGGGTTATTGAGTGCGCTCATAATTTGCTGCATGTGTGCCGCCATCACGGAGCAATTAGTCAGCTTCTCGTAGGATGTTCAAATCTGCTATATGGGATTCCATGCATGTTAGAATGGCTACTTACTAAGTATTTGTAATAAATTGGCTGATGTATTTAAATCCGGGACAAGATCTGGTTGAAACTAAACAAATAAATTTTGCGTTACCGTCGCCTTGAAGCGTCACGATTATTCAAATCATCATCCCTCATCAATGCACTAAATCTTATATAGGAGTTACTCCGATCACACCCTGTACACATAAGTATGACATCCGTCAATAGTCCACGTACCAGTAAATCTCCCGGACTAGCAAAACATGGACAAATAACACACAGGAATCCTGAACAGAGAGACGAGTTTATCAAATGAACGCTATCTACTATTTTATCAATGAGCCATTTTAATTTCCACTTGAGATATTCAAAAATATTTCGGACGATAACCATAACCATTTATTAGAGAACATGATGTTTCGCTTTTAGTTTTGTATCATTTGTTTTTGCAGCAGAAGTAGAATATGCCATGCAAGACCTAATGCATAGTATGACAAAATATGCGTGTAAGCCAGCAATGATATATAAACTCAATTGAGCATTACTCGGTAGTAATGATGACAAAATTTACACTGTTTATCCAAGCTAGCTGTTTCATCCATTTTGCCATCCTACTAGAACGCCACCAATGATTTGCTCAGTTTCCCAAATCACGCTCGCTACCATACAGTGCAGCGGTTGCAGAGATATTTCAAACCCATGAGATTCAAACTCTTGCACACTGCAGATTTACGCAGCGTTAGCTAAATAAAATAAATTAGCGTTCAATTTAACAAGTTGTACATAATTAGCTCTCCCACATTATTCATTCATATATCATCTTCAGGGGAATCCACGCTTATTAGCAAGACGGTAACGCATCCTGTTGCAATGTCAATATCGAAAGGAGGATTAGGTTTAATTTTTTTATCCACCATGTTCGGCCATGAGCGCAATTTTTTAAAGAATCGGTGTTCTCTTTATGTTCTTATTAAAATGTGTAAACATGCCTTCATGTGTCCCAGTAGAAACCGTAAAGTCACCAAAAACAACGAACATTCCAAGTACCACTGTTACAAACATAATCAGGTGTGGTACACGCCGAATAGTATTCCTGAAAAGTTGTACAGTAGTGTATGCAATTGCCTGCGACACGTATTTATTTGAATACATTACCAAAATCATACTGACATTCTCAAAAAAAACGTCGATTGGAGAAATTTTTAATCTAACCTTGTTTCTGAGCATACTTAAACCTCTTGAACTTTTGAACAGATTTATGCCAGCAATTGTTCGCACAGTAGATCCATTTTATGGGCAATTCCACATTGGGCATTTTGAGACCTGTCTTTGTGGTTGCCAGCAATTTTTAATTCAAACAAGTTTTTGGGTCTCGAAAGCATCTTGGTCATATACTTTCATTCACGGATACATTAGACAAATGATTCCATTTTTATGTTTGAGGCATTACACATAGCTCGCTTTACATAAACTCATAAATAACTGACGATAAAACAAGCCGTCCTTTTAGACGAACTTCAGGGAATTGGCCAAGCTAATGTGATGTCCAAATTCAAATTCATTACGGAACACAAGTTTCCCGGATTCGTCGCAGCATTGGTGTCAAAAGTCGCGACATGTAATCCCATTCGCTGCAATTATAATAAATATACAAGCTGCCGTTACGACTACATGCGCGGATTGAAGAAAACGTCATGCAGTAGTAAAGAACGATTTGCTGTATTACGAAAGTACTTTGGAAAGAAATTTGGGCCAACAAATTGGTCAAATAAGCGACGCCATAAAATCGAAAATGTTCAAGACATTCCCCAAATGGATACTCATACAGTTTACAATCTGAGTGCAATGAACAGACACAACGGATTGGGTCTAGAGGAACATGAGCACATTAAACTGAAGCAAGGTACCATAATTTTCGTGCTTTTGATGCACATGAATGGTATCTGCTTAACTTTATTTATGTTCAAGATGCTCATCAAACGGACTGATTATGCTCTGGTGCGACTTGCGCTAGTGCATATCTTGCCCGCATTTTAAATATGCTTAGGAATGTCCTCAAAATAGTAATTTATGTATATTCACACCGTACATTTAACGAAGTTATTAGCCACATTCATGTACACTATAAAGTATTACTAAATTATCCCAAACAATTTTTTTCTATCAATTTTAAACCATTAAACTGTTTGAACACAGTTATCAAATTAATGTCTATATTTATTTCGCCAGAAGGAGTATATCAATTAGACGCTCAACGCAGAACATTTGAAACACCGCTCAATGAAATTAGACAATCCAAAGTGAACCCTAATCGGACGACAGGAGTGAATATACCTTTCCAACTCCATTCTATTATTCCATATTCCATATTGCATATGCCGACCTCCAACCAGATTAACCCTAACTGCAGTATTCATTTTTGCCAATGCATTTAATGAGTCATCATATAACTCTCCGGCTAAGCCGAAACACAATAGGATTATTACAGTACTCTGGATTGCGACAATGGCGAAGAACACAATAAGATGAGTGGGAATTCCCAGTGTGGAATTGGAAGTCGTCTGATTCAACAGGATCATTGCCGACTGTATTTGAGCTGCTCCGGCAGCCATCAATACTCCAAGCAGAATTGTCCGAACTGCGTTGTTAAATCGATTCACCACAATTTCAATGGATCTAAACACAACCATTTCGTCTACCAAATCTTGGGACATGTTTTCAGCATCATTCAATGTGTCCAGTAATCCACTGAACCTCATAAAATACCAAAACGTCAATCATATCGAAAAAACACATTTACGGAGAATTTATTTAAATGCCTTATTGTAACGGTACCTTGTACTTATGTCCAGGTAGCTTGTAACGGACAAAGAACCGATCAGAATTTCATTTACAATAATGCTTCCCTGAGCGGTCATCATATTCCAAAGAATGGAATTTCCGACAAACACGACCACTCGCACTAATAGTGAAGCCACGAGGGAATGCCCCAATTCGAGTACGCTACTGAGCATCCAAACGAGATTCATGGGCAAGGATGGATTTATGGAACTTATCGTTGCGAAGCAGCTTGGAAATATCCATTTAGAGGCAAAATGGGTAAGCTTGCACGCCAGCCGTGCTAGTCGAACTTTAGGGACTTTGTATGCTTCAGTGTCTGAAATATAAAATGTATTCAAGTCTAGGGACGCAAAGATTACATATACTTATACATTGATACCTGTTCCAAATTTTCGCTCCCATTGAACAGCAGAGTTTATAAACTTCACCATCTCGTCGGGATGCATTCCCCGAACACGGTACGATTCGCCGCAGATAAGACAGCTAGCCAAAGGGAGTAAACTGAGACATGCATCGAGTGCAGTTTGCTCATCGCTGTTTCCGGAACCAAACACGGAACTTACCATTCGAAATAGCAGGCATGATGCCGCTGTGTACATAATACACCATCGCGTTAACAGTACTCCGCGAACATTTTCTGGATCTTTTATTTGTACCAATTCTGTCGACTTGTCGTACACAAGCAGACAGCCAGAGATTTTGGACCCAGAACTGTAGCCAGTTAACAAAATACTTAAAAATCCTTGCGAAACTAACATGTTGTGTTCGATGTCAATTTACTTACAGAAATGAAGTTAATTCAAAGAGATACAGACAAATCAAACTTTGTTGCTCAGAATGAATGTGGAAAATTTATTTGAGTTACAAATAGACTGACACAATCTATAAGCCCTTGCGTATTTTTGAAATTGATTACTTATTAAAAGTAAATAATAAACTGCATTTTTGGGAAGATTTGGTTACAATTCAAAAGTGTGTCCAGAAAAGCCTCACACGAAATTTCCGTTTACATCAATTGTAAAATAAACCCTGTAAAGTTTACATCAGTTGGGCAGAAAAGGGAGGACCTATGTGCTTACTGATTATATCGTCCATATTTGCAGTAATATTAACTGGCCGAATGATTTATAGGTAGGTTCTATTATTTTCCTTGCGCAAAAGAGGAATTTAATATTTCACGCTTAAACGTTATCCTGGTGCCGGTTTGGAATTATTTTTTACTTCTCGACAGTAAGTTAAGATAATCTTTTCTGATATAGATAACAACAACAAAGGAAGGTCCTGCCTTTCTTCACTTTTCCAGCTAAAAAATCTTTAATTTGGAACTCATAAAAAGAGGATAGGTTTCATGGACATACCTCAAGTGTTTATATATTCAATAAACTTATCATTATCTCCTTGGTGTCTTAAGAATATAGCAGGCGTGGAAAATCTTCTTGGCGTCCAAAATTTCCTGCGAGCCTAGTTGAAAATTTCCTTGCCATATGCCAAATTTCCTAAGCATTTAAATATTATCATTTACATCTTATTACCACCCCTCGGTTAGTTGTATAAAGTCCGTTTGCATATTTGAATATGTTACTTCATATTACAAAGTTACTGCAAAACGTGTGATACAACGTGCACTATATATTTAACCCCACGCGGTTACCTACGGTTGGAGAATTTTACGAAATTCCAAATGCTGATGAATTCAGATTTATTATGGTTCAAATGTGAAATAAATAAAATTTCACCGGTAGTTGGGAAAACGGAAACCATGTTCCAAATAACACTTGAATTCCATGTTCGAAGAATTGAAAACATGGCTAAAATTCTCTCGGATTGGCTGAGATACAAATCACTGTATTTTCTCATTTAAAGCGGCGCACTAACAGTCACGAGCATAGTGAATAACGTACAGCAGTAGAAAAATGCAGACGGAAAATAAATATTATCGGCTGTGCGACAACATAAAAAAGAACATTGTTACCGTTAATTGTGGAGTGACGAAATTCTCACCTACACGTGCCGAAATAACTTCATCATTATCGGCAGTATATGCTGCATCAATTGGATGCATCCCTCCTGTTAACAGGACGCCCTACATATACTCAATTGTTACATATAAAGTTACTCAGCAGTCAGCAATCGAACAGCACTGTAGAGAATAACGCTGGCAGAGTCAATTTGAGGTAACGACATTCATTATTAACCCCGGAATTATGGGCGGTAGCAGTATAAATATGTTTGCTGCTGATATCAGGAAGTCAGTGTATAAATTATATTATCCAGAGTTTCTCAAGAAATCTTTCATTGTAGGTTCATCCGACGGACAATGCATTTCAAACCACGAATGAAGAACATTTGTCGAATGATACACCGTATCGGCGGAAATAAACGCGAGGCAACATAATCAACGAACGTTTAGAGTAGTTTAGCATGTTATATAGTAAACAGAATTCATTTAGGAGTGAAACGGGTCCTCGCATCTGGCAGACTGTCATTGTGATACAAAATGATAACAACAATCAATTCGCATATCATCTAATATAAAATATATTGACATATACCAAAGAGTGAAATATGCGGGGTCTTCTATTCGATGCTGCGAGACAAATAAACATTTGGAGCAAACCGCAACACGGAGCCTAACCGTCCATGGAAATATAACGGGTATTATTGTGATACCGCACATCAGGCTGATGTTAATATTGAACCGAAAGAGTGATACATTTAGCCTTCTCCGTTAACGTAGCCATGCTAAAATAGAGATATTTTTTTCAACCTGGCCATATTTTGAAATCAGATCATGCGATGTACTTTAAGTACGCGCTTACCTAGGCATTAATAGGGCTACGATTCAATATCTGTGTAACCATGGAATTCTAGAACTGCAAGAAATCTATTACAAATTGGAAGGAAAACTGGCACAGGATGTACGGAAAATGATTATCAAATACATATGGATGCTCCGTATGGAAAGTCGCTTGAGTAACCTATAAACGAATAATCCTCGGACACAAAGACAACGCGATCCACACTTTCATTCGTGACACAAAATTTAGTGCATGTTTCACTGATGTACATATTTAGATAAGTGCAGATGAAAATCATTGCGGATATTAGAATTTGTAAACGGAGATTCAAGGCACGAAATAATTATACCAATTATACTAGGAAAAGTTGTTCCGATCATGATCCATCCGCAACGAGTTTCAAGAAAAGTGCAGCGGCCCGATGCATACCCGTGATAAATATTCGAGTCAGCAAGATAAACAATTAACGACATTACTCTTCATAACGTAACCTTGCTCTCCGTGTAAAATTATATGGAAACATGGCAAACATCCCGACCAAATGTGACACATGATGGCGTCATTAAGAAATTGATGGCAGTAGTTTCCAGGAGTAATAATAAGTTTGTATTGGTGTCTCGGACCATTTTCGATAAATATAGTCGCAAGTTGCTACGATTAGCTTGCGCGGCCTTTCCGGAGAAAAAAAGTTCACAAATGTGATGTCTAAGGTAAAATAACTTTTACTGATATGCGGATCTGGCAAAAACATGCTAGCCATATTGAGATAAATACTACAAAAATCTACTTACACAATAGCAGTACAAAGCATATGTAACTGTGTTAATTAGGGGAAGTGATAGTAGTCCCTTAAAAGTGAAAAGGAAACACACAGGAGTTTATTATGTATATCTATCTATGTATGTACACACTATGTTGATATAGCTCATTAGCTGGAAGCTGTGTACTAATGTGCAATGAACAATTGCGGATAACATACATATATAGTTTCACAATCAATCGTCTGTCAATACGAGGGGCATAAAATCCGAAAAGGTCTAGAATTCGGGGAGTATTGCGGACATGGAAAGTTTGACATATTTTCTCAGGATGTCCAAATTTTCTCCTACCATACTTTGGTGAACATAGCAAGTGGCATCATTTTTAGAGATTGCAAAATTACATTTTTTGACGCGTATTTCGTTTTAGTGCAAGTGTATTTTGAAACTACACGGGTGTAAAGTAAACCCGAATTAAAAAACTACCGGAAACTTGTTGCCTGTGAAATCGAGACATTTGAGACTCAGTTCACCTTCCCAAACACTAATCTTGAATTTCTCGACGAATTTTCGTAACAATATATTTTGACCCTTTATTGGCCCTGAGGGTCATGGAGTCACCACTCCAACAGTTGGCCGAATTGACCCATGGTGTTATGACAAGAAATGATCAGCATAAAATTCTCTATCAAATAAGCCGATAAAATATTTCTGTCCATAAGGATGCATGGGGGACGTTACCCCCCACCGTACCCCTGCGGTTGGGCCCCGGAGACCCAAAATATATACCGAATTTTCGTATGACCTGAGGTACCTCTGTGCCAAGTTTGGATCAAATCGGTCAACGTGGAGGAAAGTTATAGTATTTACAGGCACTCAGACACACAGACAGACAAACATATCAATCGCAATAACTACCTATTAAGCATTTCATGCTTCCGGTAGTTAAAAATAATTATATTCTGTAATAACTCTTAAAATATATAATGTGGATTGTCCGCCGACAATTTTCACCGCATCCGCGTGCATTTTCTATGCCTGGAGTATTGTTTCAGTGATTTCACAAGAAATATTATCAAAATTGATTCGGATCTAAGTAAAACCCATCAATTTCTAACATGAAAATGATTTAATTTGCAGATATGGCCAGTGAAATTTTTTGTTGGTCTGTCCGTGTCTGTAAACACTACAACTTCCCTTAATGTTTAACGTATTCGTTAATATTTTCGCCAAAATATCCAGGGTGATTATAAAATTCTGAATTGATTTTGATATTCCTCGGGTGAACCCCTATGGAATTGTGGCACGATGCTTCCGTACAAGCAGAAAATGCATATTCTCTTTTCTAGTTAAGAATTGTAAGCTGATCATTATTTTGAACAGCAATAGGGAGTACTATCATAATTATAACAATCATAGTAGTAAATATGTCAGAACGTGTTGGTATTTGATGCAAAAACAACTTGTTTCACAAATTGGTAGAATAAACCAAGATTAGTAATTGGTGAAGTGATATGTGTACACAAGCTACTAGTTACATAATTCGGATGTGCAGCCGTCCTAGCTTTTGTAGTGATTTTATTACATAACATCGTCACCTCTGTAAATGTGATGAAGTAGCAAAGTTTATTCTCAGTATTGTTAAAAGTAAGTATCCTGAAGTGTTGAATGGAAATGCTGGGATATTAAATGGCATTCTGCAGTACATATTCTGTTGTATAGGAGACAATATGCACAGAAAACTTTCTGAAGACTTTTATGTATTATCTGCATACTCGGAGTAGTAACTAGTTCCGGCTTAAACATATAACCGTAAGTCATTTAGGTACAACTGACCATTGCAGCAATGTGCTTTCACAAATGTGACCACGAACCGTTTTGCACTGTTTTATATCTGCGCATTGTTACTAAATCATTTACGGTAATAAACAGCCGAAATATAATTTCCAAAAAACTATCAATGTCTGTTCATATTTGATGCACTCGTTTGCTACAATCATCACAAATATACATATATATCTATATCTGTATTTGTCAATATATATCTATATCTATATATTGTCAACATATATCTATTAAGCCAAAGCTGCTCCTTTACACTGAACGATATTTCGAGACTGTAAAAGATTAACAACTGTGAACTGAAGTCATATAACCTGTGAAGAAGCATAATACATATATATTATCGTCTCCATCAAACATTTCCTTTCAATTTCTTATGAATATTGCCGCGGGATATTTATTATGGATATACCATTGGAATATTTCTAGAGGATTTTCCACGCAATATTTCCATTTAATATTTTCTTACAATATTTCCTGCGAATATTTGTAGAAGATATTTCCAACGAATATTTTCGGGGAATATTTCCTTCGGATATTTACTGGAAATATTTCAAGGCAATGTTTCTTTGGAATAGTTCCAGTGAATTTTTCCAGCCAATTTTTCCTTGGAAAAGTTCCAGATAATTTTTCCATGAACTATTTCCAAGAAATATTTCCAAAGGATATTTCCTGGAAAGAGTTGAAAGTAATATTTCCTGGAATATCGTCATAATGTATCACTTGTTTATTGATTATATTTTCTTTAGTTGAAAGTTTTTATAGATTTATTAATTTTTTCGCCTCAATATTTCCTACGAGCCAGGCTCGCTGGCTCGCGAACTTTTTCCACCCCTGGAATATAGTTCGTTGAAACATGCCCTTTTTCACTACCTGAAAACTTTTAGTTCAGAGAAAGGGTAAAACTTGGTCAGATCATATTTATTCAGCCTATTATTTATTCTTAAAACATTTATAAATGACATTGACATTCTTCTTTAAACGCCTAAGCGAGACGGCATCTTGTCGTTATTGCTGACACTTTCATCTATTGGGCTGCTGTGGCCATCATTGTTTCCAGAACCCGAAACTTCGGCATTCGGAAACTCAGGGATGCCGCGGTAGGGAACATTACGTACTATCGAGCAAGAATTATACTAAATTGTCTGCATCATATATTTGCAGCAGCTCAAGAGATTTGTTGTATTTGATCAACCAGCCTGAGAGTCGGGATCCAGATCCGTAGCCACTCTGCAGGATTCCTTAGAATCCTTGAGACAGTTGAATTATATGCTGGATCTGTCTTGTGCGAACTAAGATTCAAGCTCATCCTCAACAGTGAATATATATAGATTACTCATGTGCTGTGGTACGGAAATACTTTCTGTGAATTGTGATTACAAGTCGATTATTGAAACCTATCATTTTCATTAGATACTTTATTAGATATGTATCACGTATTTTAAATTACCCGCTTAATTAGCAGTTCTCTGTTCCTAGTATACCAACAAAAGCCGTGTCCACAACCAGCTTGCCCCAAGTCTCCGTTTGTAGAAAACTTATTACAAAGACAAAATATAAGCACTAGTAAGCTTACATCAAATTGGCGAATCAGATGTGGTCGGAATCCGGCGTAGATCCAAAATCACATATAGGATGGACGCTGCATGTGGTACTCCGGAAAATGACAAAACAGTTTCTCAGCACACTAATATCCAGCCTATTAGCAATACTGCTGGATAACATGGGACAGGGGAATATTTAAAAGGCGGCGTTTAGCAACAACCCTAGTAGGAAATATTCTGTTTATGATGATGGTTTATTTTATGACAACGACTTACAACGCCGTGTTGTTTCAAGAGAGGAAAGTGCGATGAATTCTTCGGCATTTTTGAGAAAATGATTACAAAAACTAAAGGAAGAAAGGTACTGCCTTTTGCCTCTTTTTCTACTAAGCGAATTTTACTTTCACACCACGCAACCTACATATTTGTGGAGTACATCCAATTGTAAATCATATTGCAATCATTCGTTTCTAACCATTCTCGGAATATTCACTACACTATATCCTAAATTATTGGCTTGGTCTGTTTTATCAGGTTCCAAGATATCTCTACTATCCACAACTACTCAGTTCACGAAATAACGTTACTCTACAGGACGCTGCAGGTGCTGGAGATAATCATGAATGAAATTCAGCAAACGTGCTTGACGACCGGGGTAATAGGCGCTGGAATCCTTTGGAAAACCTTTGCTACAGCAATATTGATCACAATTCGTGTAAGCCGTGACAACATGCTTCTAGTGGGAATATTTACGTTGGTTCTGATAGAAGCAGTAGCGGTCACGATTGTTCTAGTTGGAGCTATGACGAACATTTCCGAGCAATCACGAATGGCTGTTGCTAAGCTCAGAACAGAATTCAATCCTGACGCCGTCCACGGTCTGACTAGGAACCAGATACGTATTCGGAGAAGGTACTATCGGAGCTACAGTACACTAAAAGTTTGATTTGGTTCATTAAATTATATTGAGAGACTTACACCGTTACGGTGTGCTGACGTTGCCAATGGGTTGACAGTCCAGCTTCTTTTCCTTGGGAAATGATTAGTATTAATAATGAATGAAATTTACATGTCGGTATTCGTAGAAAAATGATTTTTTGTGTCGAATATCCCAACGTGCTTCACAAAATTATGTATTCGTAAGGAAAATAATTTCATGAAACGTTTACGCGATACTTGCCGCACAATATGTTGGCCACAAGAATGGAACCAAATTAAATCAGAGCTGCTTTCTGTCTGTATTAAATCCTGCCATAATGCTTTCACATATTCACTGTAAATCATTCTTCAGCTTCTTCATTCATTTAGAATCACTTATTTTGTAAAATAAATTGCATTTATCAGGGAGGTTGTAAATTATTTGTGATGATGTATTTATTGAGACATTTGAAGTCGTTTATCCGATGCGGACTTATATTGATTCTACTAAATTACTTGTGACATTGATGAAATATGAAACGCTTATTTGCGTCAGGTATACTTCCCTGAATTGACATATCTTCAGATAAAATATTTCAATATTTTGAAACCAATGCCAAGAATTTTAACTTGTCAATTCTTCTTGAGCACAACTCCTATATTTAAAACAATGACTGGCAGAATCATTGGGATATTGGAAACAATCAGATTTTATTTCAGTCTCATCTCACAGCCTAAATGCACTATCGTACAATATATATGCCTAATGAATAAAATTTCATGCAAATACTTTTTCAATACTTGACAACTAATGTACGTCACAGGAATCCAACAAATGCAAATCATAACATATGTCAGTTCGCAAAAATTTGTGGCATGCGGACAGCCTTTATCCACCCGCGGATCCATTTTCATGATGACAGACACTTTGCTGAAATGGGCAGACATGTTGCTATATTTAAAATCTGAAAGTCTTCGTGAAAACTTTAATAAGAGCTTGTCATAACACGGATATATGGAAGTAATTAAAATTATTTTAGTTAAATCCAGATTGACAGTATGTCACCACAACGTCACTAAAATTTCGGGTGCTTAGAAAACTTGTTTTTGGGAATATTGTTAATTTGACAGGAGTATTTTGAGCTGTCTCTAATCAAGGATCCGCGTTAATTTTCTGTCATTAGTGAAATGTATTAAACATAAATGTTGAAATTTAACATTTAATTTAAGCATATTTCTGTTATCCGCCCAATCTCCTATTAATAATTACTGGTGTCACATTTGCTGGTGGAATTTAAATTTCCATTATATTTGCCCAGAGATAGTCGCATTTTCAACCGAACATCAT
Organism: Sinella curviseta; assembly: GCA_004115045.4. Taxonomy (NCBI): domain Eukaryota; kingdom Metazoa; phylum Arthropoda; class Collembola; order Entomobryomorpha; family Entomobryidae; genus Sinella; species Sinella curviseta. The sequence goes on from CM023203.3 coordinate 12,018,889, forward strand.
AACAGCATTGGGAAGTTACTCGAGCTGATTATTATTATTGTAGCACAAAATCAAGATTACATTTCGTCGTACCTAATCCTTAATCATTTTCGTAACATCAGAAATACGCATATTTTACAGTAATTATAGTATACGTGTATGGAGGATTTGCTGTGTGAATTTAATTAATCGGTATCATAGTTGATGTAACGGTTAGGAGCAAATATAACATCAGTACATATGAAACCGTCCCACAATATAATTTCATGGGCATATTGCGACGTAGTATCTGACTTTAATTAGTACGTTCCTCGTCGTTTAGCTACAAACTTTTGAAACTCAAAAAACAAGAAGGGCTAATACTATACCTAATTTAGGTGAATAAATTCAAGCAAAAGTCCGTACAAATAAAGAGCTTCTCAACATACAATTAAGTTTCTGATTTTCTGTTTAATATCTCGCGGAACAAGTTAGACTAGGCTTCAGTGATAACAACATAAAGAGGGAAAGCAGGCTGTGATTTTGCTCTAAGTATCCACCATGTCTGATCATCAACGCGTATTTCAAAGCATTGACGTTCTGTTTGCGTCCCTAATAAAATTTGTAAATTTGCCCTCCTGCGTTCCCATAGAAACTGTGAGGTTCTCCAAGAAGCCCCAAACACGATGCGCTACTCTTACAAAGGTAATCAGTTCGCGTCGGATGACAAAACTTAAAACACTGACTGTCATATACACCCTTGCGAACATTACCGTTTTCCTTCAATGCATTACTAAAGATCATTCCGATATACTCGAGAAAACATTAGGTTGGACCACGGTTCTTCTTTTGACGTTTTACAACGTCATTTCCTTAGCCTGCATACGAAAAGCTCCGATGATATGCTTCTACATAAACGCTGTCCTGGCTTCTCTAAGTCGGGGTACGAAAATTGCAAAACTTTCATTTGTCCAAGTCATAATGAATCAAGTGGGCTTACTGGATAAACTCGCAGTGACGTTCGTATACATTTTGATTCCAACTTGTATCACATTTCCAGCCGGATTCGTCATGGCATTTCATGCGAAAGACCCCTGCAAGTCTTCGTTGATAGGATACTGGCTTTTGAGAACATGTGCGGCTGCATCCCCCAAAACGACACAGGAATCCAGTTTCATCGATCACATGAATATTGCATTGATATTCATTGGTAACATTTGGGTATGGACATTTGGACTAACGGCAGCTTGTTTCATTGCGCCGGTGACATTTGTACTTTGCCCATTGGCAATGAAGACAATGCTTCGAAGCTAACTCCATATTTTATCTAATCTTAATCAATGGTAAAAAATGTTTCAATATACGTCATTATAGCATTTCAGAAAACCTGTCTGCACCAATAGTGATAGAGGTAACCTTAAGCGCTCGTGGAAGCGTTACAGGGAAGTCCAACTCCTTTCCGTCATCGGAAACGACATTCAACAGAACGGGATATTGCTCGCGTGTATTTTGGCCGCGACAGTTGCTTTTGCATGCAGCATTTACCTTCTGGTTGGATATGGTGGATCAGAAGATGTAAACGTAATCGTTATCGCGATGTATGCGCTACTATGCAACAATGCTGCGGCAATCATAATCATCTGCTTTGGGGTTATGGCAGGGGCCTGTGTTGAATCAAGTAATGCACTAAGCTGCGCAAAGCAGGGACAAACTAAGTTTCAAATCTGTCCAAAAATGGTTGTATCTGAAGAACGCAGGCATATTCGAAGGATACGGAAATCATGTCAACCAATTAAATTCAAATTTGGATATAGCAACTATCTCGACAAACGGACACCTCTGGTTTGTTTTGACTCTTCGATTGAAATTACTGTGCAGTTGCTTTTACTTGAATCTAACTAAGCAGATGAAACAGTAGTACAACTTTATTGAAAAGTAAATGCATCTCTATTGACGATAAAAATATAAATGTGACTTATAATTGAGTACCGTGCCAGAGGCGGATCACAGAACCTCGGTTTTCTAAATGGTGGGAGACTAATAATGACTCATTGTGCTATTCATTAAATTAACAGAAAACGATAAATGTTTACTGTAGCAACCAATTTCGTGTATTGGGCTTCTTAATATTGTATAATATAAACCTATACAATTCGTCATGGAACTTTAGATCAATTTACTTTTTACATTGTATATGCATATAGCTCGAGTAAGCATATAAAGTATTATGTGTTAATACGAATATATTCGAGTTTACGATTACCGAAATGCAGGCACCGGTATCTTAATTTTATTACAAATGGAGGAGTTGAAAACATGGAGCAAATATTTGTCAAATTGGGTAGAAGTTCATAGGGATTACACCAAAGATAAATCCTAAACCACGGCGTATACACGTTTATTAACTACCGGAAGCATGAAATGCTTATAAAGGTAGTTATTGCGATTGTTTTGTTTGTCTGTCTGTGTGTCTGTGTGTCTGTGTGTCTGTTAATCTGTTTGTCTGTAAACACTATAACTTTTGTTAACGTTGACCGATTTGGTTCAAATTTGGCATAGAGGTACCTCAGGTCAAACGATTATTCGGTATTGATTTTGGGGCTTCGGGGCCCAACCCCAAGGGTACGGTGGGGGGAAAGGTTGCCCATGCACCCTTATGGGTAAAATTTTTTATTGGCCTATCCGATAGAGAATTTTATGCTGATCATTTTTTGTCACCACACCATGTGTCAATTTGACCAACTTTCGGAGTAGCGGCTCTAAGAAAGTGTGGGTGGGCCAAGGGGCAAAAATTAAATTATCAGAAAAGTTCAAGATTAAAGTATCGGAAGATGAAATGTGTGCTTTATTACTCAAACTGTCACATCCGACTTCCGGTAGTTTTTTAATTCGGGTTTACACCCGTCCTAGTTGATGCAGTAATGCATATGAGTGATGCCTCAATATGACAAAAGAGAAAATAAGCTACATGTGAGCAATACTAATGAATAATTCCTTTCCTCTGCTTTATTAACTACCGGAAGCATGAAATGCTTGAAAGGTAGTTATAGCGATTGATCTGTTTGTCTGTCTGTCTGTCTGTCTGTTTGTCTGTCTGTCTGTCGGTCTGTCTGTCTGTTTGTCTGTCTGTCTGTCTGTAAACACTCTAACTTACCTCCACGTTGGCCGATTCGGCTCAAATTTGGCCTAGAGGTACCTTGGTCCAAGGGGACGTTCCCTATTGATTTTCAGCCGGGTACCTCATCATTGACCGGAAGTACGGGGGTAGGCGTCTGTGGTGGTTGGGGGTGACCAAGTCGTCAAAAAATTTTATTGTATGAATCGATGGAGGAGTTCAAGACGATCATTTTTTGTCAAGGCACCATGGGTCAAGTCGGTCACCTGGCGGTGGGGTCGGGCATCAAAGTTGGGGGTCCCCAGTCGTCAAAATTTTTAAAGCTATAAATCGATGGGGAAGGTCAATTTGAGACCCCAAAACGTTGTGTAATGGTGAAATCTGTATTCACATTTGCTATTTTGCATTCACCACTCTTCCGGTAGTTATGTATTAAAGGTTACACCTTACTAGTTACTTTTCCGTGGTATTCTACGTCGAAATTATCTTTAATGTCGCAAGGTATATGCCAGTACAGAACAACATTGCTAAAGTAATATTAGTCACATAACTTATTATAAAGCTGAAGTGTTGAACAAGTTAAAGGTTGATATTATTTCTAACCCAGTTTTAACTAATTAATCTCAATGGATGGGATATACCGAAACATTGAAAAATTGGCATTTTATTTACTTTACAGGTATTGGTCCGGTCGTTTAAGCCAACTTCAGGTAATATACGGAAACTTTAAAATCCATTTGATAAGTGCAATGCTGAGAATAAAATTTTGTATTCTTGAGAACGACAATATCCCCCAAAGACCCTAGGATGCTACCTCCAATTCTTTACTTCCAATGACATTTTACTACAATTCAAATTTTTCAAAAAGATTTTACCTCAAATCGATTTTAGTTCAACCTGGACTTTTGTACAACCATATTTTTGCTCCATTTTTTTTTGTTCAAAACTAGTTTTGTTATACTGCAGTTTCCCAAATATAATTATCTACATCGAATTATCACGTATTCTTATTTTCGTCCAAAATCAGTCTTACTAGGTACACTACAAGTCGAGTTCATCAAAACAAAGTGTGCATTGTAACCAAATTTTATACGGAGAATTCGAATATATACATTATTTGCTGTAAAACTGATGTACAAAAGTTGCGCTTCAAAATAAGTGACACTAAAAGTTATGATTCTGGTTGAAGTATACATGCGAAAATATCATAATTTAGGCGTAGATTTCAAATATTCAACCCGATTTTACATGAAGTATGTATTTAAAAAGTAAGAGCAGCTAACTTTTAAAATATTCGCTATGGGCAAAAATGATCATCATTTTTGGATTCTACGCATCCGATTTAGTTAAACCTGATATAATTTAGTTCAAAAACACATGTTTCAATTTCTGATGTACAGACGGACAGGCATACAGTCTTGTATCAAAGGTGAGTTTTACACCAAACGGATTTCTTATTCGGATTCTACGTTTGAAGTTGCCCTAAATCCAATATTTGGTTTTCGTCAACTCGACTTACACTTCAAAAGTGTACCTAGTTAGTGATGTGAATATGCGAAATTAGCAACCTCTAATGTGATGATGTGCGCATCAAAGTATGAAGTTCAGGGCGATACTAGATACATTTAACTGTCGGTGTCATCACCATTGAAATATTCACGAAAAATGCCATTTGTTCTTCGGTGAAGGTCTATAGTGAAGCTTCTCCTGAACTCACATATTGACATATATTTAACACAAGCACCATCGGAAGGTCAACTGCCTTATGAATTGAAATAAATATTAATGAAATGAACGACGACTTCCATTTGAAACGGTGAGTAAATACTGTAAGCTCCAACTCCAAACCTAATAGATGTTTCCTGAATTTTCCCAATTTATTAATGTGAGGATACACCTATATCTTTGTTTGAAGCTCATTGTGAAACTTTATTCTAAGAACAAGTGTTTCTGTATAGTCGTAGTAAAACTCAAAATTTGAAATGGAGTGTATTTGTACAAATTTTCGTGTTGAACTAGGGTCCAGGTTGAACTAGAGTCTGGGTTGAAGTAGAGTCTTTTTGAGGTAGAGAAGTTGAAGTAGGATCCGGGTTAGGTAAATGTTTTTCAGGTAGCGTCCGTACACCCCCCCAAATGTACTGTGTAAAATAAGCATTCGGGGAAAGTTCAAACTATTTGAATTCTATTGGGTTCCCCATCGAAGTGTCCAATTATGACCAGAAATGATCTTTTGCCACTGTAACGTCGGGTACTTCCATCCATCCACTCAACTAATTAGATATGTGCTTAAAGTTACGCTCATAAAATATTCCCCCCATATACCTTTAATCTCCTCGTTCCAACATGATATTACGGTTTATGTTTAGTGAGCATACGACGAATAATATCGAGTTAATTTTATACCATGCTGATGTGGACAATTTCGAAATCGATATCCATGTCCAACGAGCAACGAAGATAATCTTTTTTCCACAATTGATTATACAATACATAGCAATCGGTCTCAAGTATCTTAGAATTAAATTGATCTACACAATTCAACTTTACTTTCGCTTTCCTGCAAAATTGTTCGACTCGTAGTGTCATGATTGATGGTAACACCGTATTGAAAAATACCACACCTATCCTATAAACCTTTTGCACGTCATAAGCACTTGCGACATAATTAGTCGTTAGTGTAATCCGTGCTTACGAATAACACATTAAAAATGGAAATTGCACTAATAATCAGACTGATTTCCAGTATAATGACTCTTATCATTATAGCCAGATGTTCCGGAGCAGATTTTCTGACACGCCTTGACTCACCCAAGTTTTCAGATATTGAACTTGGCGACGACATTAAGGAAGCTCGAGAGAAGTGGATAAGAGCAATTACAACGACAAATAAAGATTCAATCGTAAACATGAATACCTTAATTAAAAACCTACGCCAGGATAAAAATCCATTTGTTGTACTAAATAATTACCTTGGCATTAACATGGAAGATACTGAGTATCCAGTGGTTGTTCGAAAACCTATACCGGCTCACGTTTCCTACAGCCACATTAAATCTCGAGGTGGAGACTACCTTTTGTGGATTCCTGAAAATTTGTCTGGTTGCAACAACGGCACCTGCGAAATACGTCCAACCATGTGCCAAACTTCAAAGTTTTTCAAACATGATTTGGATGCCGAAGGAGCTAATAATCTCTGCCAACAGATGGGCTATTTTGGAATGTCATCTTCGGCTAAACAATGGCACGGTACTATTAACATTGATTTATTGTTGCCGGTTCAATTCTTTTACTGGAGCAGTGGTGTTTCGCACATGAACATATTCAGATACGAATTAAATAAAGGATATGAAATGTTTTTGCCCTCGCACGCTCCGGTTGTAAGCATTTTAGTAACGGATTACACGTCAGCCAATCTCACGAGATATTTATGCAGGTGGATAAATACGATTCTGCGCCTCGATATCTTTCGAAGAGGAAATCAAGATCTTAACCAATTTTTGCGACCAACTTTTACCCATCAAATATTTATTTACACAAAGCTGACAAATTCAGACGCTATCGAAATTTATCTAATTAAGCCGTCATTTAAAAATAACTCGTGCATTGAACGCAAAAATGTTACCGATCAATTAAATACTCAGAGCCACGACATGAGTTCGTCATACCTATATACGGAAGGATTTCCCAAACCACATGAAATGGTATTTTGGAAAGTAGGGGATTTGAATTTCTTTGAAAACAAAATTGTACGAACTCTGATGGACCAACTTTCAGCATGCCAGTTTTCTACAGAGAATCGTAGACACTCCACATTTTTGAAAGACCATGTCAATCAGTTCAAGAAACTTTCTCTAGCGGTTGCCATCGCAATAAAAACGCTTTTGGGAAACTTCACGTACTTTACCGGAAATGATTATGAATTCTGCGTTAATTCGGTTAGGACACCCGGTTATGACATCTGGAGTAACTTCAAATTAAATCTGAGGATTCAATCTACCGCTCATAATTCGTCCACGGGATCACAGCAGCATATGATTTACATTGATAATAGCTTAAGTGACTTGAGATTCATTGCGTGTGGAAATCGAGGCAAAACCGGGTTTCCCTTTGCGAAGCTTGTAAATGTATATGACCGATACGTATGGTTGTGTACCGCCATAGTAATCTTGATACTAACTTGTTGCCTGATTGGATGGTCAAGGTCAAAGTCAAAGCGAAAATTGAACCCCATTTACCATCTGCTCTCTTTGATAAAAGTGCTATTAGAACAAGGCGATCCGTTCTCCAAGAAAGTGTTAAGCATAGGAAAAGTGCGGGGAGTTCTGTTGGCATACTTCTTAGGCGCCCTCGTCCTAAGTAATGGCTACAAGAATTCCAACGTTTACCAGATGATAGCTCCAAGAAAGCTACTTCTCTACAAGACAGTGGAACAGCTCAGGCAAGACAACTTCTCATTGTACACGAAAGCGAGCAATATTTTGGTTTCGGCACTCATTGGAACTAATCGCTCCAAGCCGGATTCAGTGACAGAAATGCATCACGTATACAGTGGTATGTCGGTAGTGGCACAGTCGGAATTGGACTCCATGTTACAGCACAATCCTAACGTTACTAAATCGATGAATGCAATCAGGGATTTCTCCAGGATGCACCCAGAAACGTTTAGTTTGCTGGAAAATTTCTCCAACGCGCTGTACCCAATGCTTCGAATGGAAGATGCATTTAATTATGGGTTAAAGTTAGAAGTCAAGTTGGCAAATTTCATTGCAGATTTAGTGTGGGAACGTGAAACTGAATGGTTTATAAACGATCTTGAATCATGCAATAAAACTGCGATTCTCCTTCAGCAGCATTTAGCAAACAAATTGGCACGGAGGCTAGAACGCAGTGGAATCAGCTACGTGTCGTTGGGCGAGAAAGTTTACAGTGGAATGAACGTTGAAATTGATATTGAAGGATATGGACCATTGCACGTTTTGGATCGACTACGGTATTTGGAACAGTCACATATCATAAAATGGTTGACAAAGTTTCTTGGCGAAGAGGTGGAACTTGAAGAGGATGGACGCGTGCCTCCTACAAGAGCGAGTTTGAAAGGAAATATATTTTTACTATTTGCGGTACTTGGAATAGGTATAATTGTTGCAATAGTTATCTTACTGGTGGAGATTCGTAGGATAGCTAAACTTAAATCGATATGTGTACTAGCAAGCTGTTATCGATTAACACGGTCTTTCATTATTACGATATGTGTTTGTATTTATGGTTACTTCCAACATAAGTAAGGCTTCACGAGATTGAAGTGAAGGCAAATATTACTAGTGTTTGTACTGAGTTTTGATGAGGTGGCATAAATTATGCATACTCTACTTACTTTCGTTTTTGAAATTAACTATTAATAAATTATGTGTTTGCTCTTTGTACACAACATCGATATGGTACTATAATTCAGAGTTTTACAAACTAAAAACTAAACTTGTTAATCAGTTCTGCTGGCCATTTTAAATAGTCGGATCCCTACCAGATGATTATTTGCAATTATGCTTGAGCAAAATAATCACATTTCAATTTTACGCGTTGGTTATTTTTATTTTCGAGGTATTCCTATTACGTGTATGTCGCATTCGTTATGTCACCGGGTTGTGTACAAAAATTATCATTTTGGGCATTAGCGGTTTATCCGAGAAGCATTTAAATGCTAAAAACACAATGGGAAAATAAATTAAGAATTTCATTCATTGTCAATACTTATGAATCTAATAGGAGAGGTGTACGCTTGTGTGTCATTTCTAATTTCTTTTACGGTAGTTGTAGCCATTGTATCTTTACCAGTGGTGTAATTATGGGATCATTTTCCCATAACATGACTAATATATATTACATGCAGCTACTAGTATAACGCTTGCGTACTTTTGATCTGACGGATGGCTCCTGGAATTCAATTAAGCCAACATGCTGGTCTCGCAGCACGAGTTCAATCTAGATGAGCTTTTTCAGCAGGTGATTGGCATACACCATAATTCCATAATGCAAATAAAAAACTTTGGAATATTATTACTTTTATGCAGACAAAATTTGCCTCTATTTGGCTGGGTAAGCCTGTGGGTTTGTGACAAGGCAGAATAGACTACACATATTTGAAACAAATGATGCATGCAAACTAATCCCTTATTCAACAAATACATGTCATCGCAACTTCATAGCCTTTTTGCACAAACTCCTTAACGTTTTCAATAAGCATTTAACAAACTTCACAAATGTACTCCACAAAGACGATACGAAGTTGTTCGCATTTGAGCAGGATTGTTTTCTTTGCCTTAGTCCATTAACAAAAACGTCTCCTCTCGGAAAGTATATTCACGTATATCTCGAATATTTCTCTTGTCCATCCGCGTCGGTATGTTTCATTCAAAATCAAAATGTAGTTCACATTTCAATTCGCCCAATCTCATAACTTTAAACATCAAAATTTTCCTAACAAACACCTGAAATTAGGACATAAAGTTGATTATGGAACAATGAATAGTGAGCATCTGGAGTTTTTTTCGAGACTCCGTAGTATCATTGTGGATGCAACCTATGGAGAAGGCATACTGATTATGGTGCTAATTATTTCGACGGATGAAATTCAGCAATGAGTACTAATGCTGAACCTAATGGGTGGATGGACAATTGTCCAACAAGTTGGCCCATGTACTATAATTTCATTGCAATCGATGGTGAAAATTGGATTCTGGATGCTTTTTACTGGAAAGCTTATCTTGACTGGGCACACACAGTGAGTAAATAGAAATCTGAGAGTAAGTACGCATTGATTTCGCCAGTAAATGAGAATATTTTATTCGTCCATTGAAAATCATCACTTTAGTCCTAATTTTTCATACGATTCTTCATTGAAAAAAAAATATTTTTTGACAGATAAATGATTATTTTTTCCCATATATTTGCATTTATTTTTCTCAGACGACGCAATATTTTTTAATGGACACTTCGTTTTAATATTTTGCCAAATGGAATATTTTTTGGGACATAAAAGAAACTTTTTTTACAAATACATTCTGAAATTTTACTTCACTTGTAACGCTTTGCCAGATTTCTTGGTGAATTCGTCCTTAATATATGTGTTCGTAGATTCCAGTGCATTATTATTAGTTAGGGACGTCTCTTTCAACAATACCCGGGTACCAACTTGGCTTCTTTTGTACCCACCGTTTCATGAAGTACTTAATGAATGATGATTCAATCTCTGTCCATTTAGTTTCCAATAGTAGTTTTACTTTCTTCATGAACGTTGTGACACCATTGGGTAAAGTAAATATTTTTATTTTTGCGGGACAAGTGTATCCATAAGCACAATAATATACAACGTTTTATCTCATCTTCAGAAATGTTTATCTCGCGCCAGTTGTTATGACGAAAAGCGGTTAAAACCACACGATCACTAGATTCTTTAAGAGCCATTTCGATAACCAACTTCTTGGCTGCTGGATGTAAACTGAAAAGACATTACATGAAGCCATTCTGGACCCAAGGCACACGAGAGTATGATAGTAGAAAGCTATTACTAGTTTAGTTCATCAACATGCATACCTCTCAATAATCATTGTATGTGAACTAATCGGACATAACCTCTCTGTACATGCCAGGGTAGATTCCGAATCCTAATACATTAGCCCTAAAAAATCATTTTTGATGCATATGAAAATAATTATTATTTGAACAAACCAATAATTTCTCATCCACAAAAAATATTCATTCGTCCATAGAAAATATTTTTTTTTCAATGAAGAATCGTATGAAAAATTAGCACTAACTCCATGAAATATTATGGACGAAAAAATACCTGCCCCAGTAAATGAGGTTTAATCCATCCATATCCAGTCATGCCCACAAAAGATAATTTAGGCATACAATTCTCACGGAGACACAACGCCATTAACATGTATTGATTTTTTAAACTGCCTCAGTATGGCATAGAACAATAGAAAGGATATTCTATTGAAAGCTGCGTTGCTACAGAATTGTTCACAATTTAACGAGTTCAAATATAGGAAATTGTGTATCGATTTTTACACTCCATATCCATAGATTTCCACATCATAACGCTCACGAACGCTTACGACAGACACTCCAAAACGCGACGCGACGCGTTCGCCAAACTTCACATGCATTCTTTGAACGAGGCATCGTAGAATCCAGTGATCCAGAATCATGTTTCCGAAAGAAAATCGTCTTAACCCATTTGTATTTCTTTACCCCGTATTATTAGCAGGATTCGCCTATTCTTTTCAAGTGGACCCCTGGCCGGATTTTGTTTCAAATAAGCTGGAAACATGTTTAAAACCGTTCGCAACTTGCTTCATTCAAATCACGAATCATCCTTATATGCAGCTATCATTGACATCATTTCCAATTGTTCTGCGAGATGTTGTCGAGAGCCCACGGTTTAAGAAGCTTCATCGTATGACCGGTGCACACAAAGCCAGCGGACAATATTATCCCAAATATTTCATTAAGAAACGGAAATCCAACATAACGCTATTGGTAGATCTACTGGGAAATGTATACGAAAACCAGTGGTCCAAACCCGTGAGTGCGTCTAGTCTAAATAAAACATTATTTAAGTGCAGGAAATCCTCCCTTTTGTACGGTGGTCCAGATGCAATTTACAAAGACAAAAATCGCCGGAACTATATCTTCGGACTATGTACAAAATTAGACTATCTTCAATTCTCAACACATAGCCGAACGTGGAATTGTGAGGTGCATGTGGACTTGCTAGCATCACAAAGTTCTTTGGCTTACTGGACAAATAAGCACAGTTTCTGGTATTGGCGCTTTCGCAACGAAAGCTTTGGGCCGAGCCATTTGAAAACGGATATGCTCGCATACTTTTATACCACACCTGCTAATCTTGCTCGATATCACATTCTGGTGAATCATGTGCCGTCAGCCGAAGATGAATTGATCCAATATTGGCAACATTTCAAGGCACGCGAGCCACAGTGGGAATACGGAAATTTTGATGTTTTTATTCACATTTGGCTAAATCCACGACAGAACCAATACCAGATTTCGATAAGGGAACACTATCCTGTCGCTAGGTACGTTGAAATCAATGTAAATCGATTATTGATTTTACACCAGCCAGACATTGTCCGTCCTTACGCTTTAATCATAGTCGATGCCAGTGTCGAGGAAATAGACTTCTACATTAAAAGAGACTTGCAATGTCAATTGCACAGGTATACAAAATCATTCGAAAGGTTTCATCGAGCACTGGATAGAGTGGATTTGGAGGATTTATCGGATTTTGGACAAGATGAATTGTGGAACATGCTTTTTCGCAACTTGTCAGCAGCGAATGCTTGTGCAAAAAAACAGAAACCAAAGGATGAAAGTTACTTCTCGTTCAGCTCGAGTCTCAAGCCGGTTTCCAATATATCTCTTCCGTCACTATATTCAACCAACAAGTTCCGATTTGTTAGTTGTGGCAGGGCATTCGACAGCGGTTTGGTGTATCAGGAACTAGTATCAAGTTTCGAATGGGGCTGCTAGATCTGGATAGCAGCTATGATGCTGCTGGTTGTACCCATTTCGCTGTACGCGATTATATGGGCAAGTGCGCATACCATTTCGGTTTTAAATCAAATTACGATTGAACGTAAACTTCTAGAGACGCCGCTGGACTATGCATTCTCATGCTATAAACTGCTGATGGAACAAGGAAATCCATTTCGAGATGCAACCGTACAGAACCGTCACCTACCACTGCTCTTAGTATTCACATTTTACGCAGGATTAATCATTAGTAACGCATATAAGCGAGACAACATTGTCAGAATGATCGAACCTCGAGCCAAAATACCTTACCAATTGTTTTCCCAGTTAGTAGGACATTCTTTTAAAATATACACCAAAGCTAGTCGGTTTACCTGGTTTGATGCATACCATAGGAAAAAGTTCCAAAATGAGCCGAAACAATTTGTGGTCAGTCAGCATCTAATTGTGTATTCGAACACATATCGACTTCGCTCAGAGGTTTCACTTCTTGATGTAGTAAATGGATCGTTCATGGAAATGATATTCAAATACTCACGGATGCATCCAAAAACGGTTGAGAACAATAGTTTGAGGCTCCCCGGTCGCCCATCCAGACCAAAAATTAACGAAAGGCAAATGGAGATTCTTACTTCCGATTTGCAACTTTGTAACAAAAGTGCTGTCGTCTTGCGAGAAACCCGCGCGGTTGAGCTGGCGACATTTCTGAAGCGGCAGCAACCAAAGGATCGAGTGTACGTTGGAACAGAAATTCTCTTTGAGACTGTATACTACATGCAAGTAAGTAATCACTGGAATGGCTGGGCACCTCGACTATCAGATCATATCAGTCACCGTCTGAAAGGCTATCTCCAGTCCGGCATATCGTCGCGATGGCATCGTTTAATTTTATGGCTGGCAGTGTTTAGACAAACCGGGGCACAGAAGACGAGGTCGCACAACTCTGCGAAATCTACTGATCTAAGAAATGCAACTGCAAGAAGTCGGAATCAACCGAAAGCTACTTCCATGGGAGGAAATATTATCGTCATATTCGTTATGTTTTTGGCAGGCACTGCTATATCTGGTATGACATTTTTCATGGAATCCTATAGAATTATAACATACTTATTTAACCGCACAATCAATGCAGTAATGTTCTTACAAAAAATTATGTATCGTACTCGAGTGAAAATTGTTCGGAGCTAACGTAATGTGGGTTAGTGTTAGAAAGAGTTGTGCAGGAGACAGGAGAAGGAAATGTTGGACACCGGAATGATTATTACCGCTAAAAGTATTTCCACCACTACTTCGAATCGTACACTTGGCATCCGCTAGAAAAAAAGTGTAACGAACATTAGGAACCACAATGACCTACCAACGCAAGACCATTTGGCATTTCAGTCACATTCGCAATGCACCATCTAACCATTATTATGAATGAGTGGAGTGACGGATCATTAATTAAGTTGGTGTGCAGTTAATATAATTAGTTTGAAATGTCATCATTTGAACTAATTCATCGCGCATATTTAAGGTGACTGAATTTGATCGCCAACATAATTTTCTACTTGTGTTATCGGATAACTTCTTTCGATTGTACTTATTGATGTGTTTGTTCTAAAGATGTGTTCAACTAATTAGTTGCAGTCATGAATCACTTTACAGACGTCACAAGTTGTTGACATTGCGGATGGAGTGTTGCAAGATGAATACGTATCTACTCGTTCCTTACTGCAATGGTTTTTATATATGAAATAAGTAGCGTTCATCTGTCAGAATCACGCCGTGAATACATGCTACTTCCCTGTATCCACATAAAAAACTTAATGAAACCGAAACTGTTGATATGTCACATTAAATAAATATCTACATCAAAGCTTACGTGTCACCAAATTCAATCAGAAGTTGTGTATGGAAACAGAAAATGTTCTCTACTTTTTGTTTACTTTTACCCAAAATCTTCACCAATTACGCACTGAGCTTAGTGATGATAATGAACTGACCATACAAAACTGTTTATTTAAGATAATACCTGGGGTGAGAGCAAGAAGGAATTAAACTGTTTTATGCTGACAACGAAACATGCTTAAGCTGTTCATTCTGGATCACAGTGATGAGTCATTAGCATTTTCAAGTCGTATAGTGATTCTGGTTGCGTCTTATAAATACTCCATTTTTAAATGACAAGGTTGTCATATTTGGAGGTGGTGGCGAGGAAAGAAATTGTTCAGCAGTTCTGTCCCATTCTCTCCTCGGAACGACTGAAGTGATTCAAATACAAAATGAACCAATTCGTCATCATTGGCAAAGAGGAGAAAACAGGACGTGACGACACGCTCCCTCTTTTCAAAGGGATGGCTCCACCTCAATTCCAACTCGGCATGGCTTTTCGGGTATTTTCTGCATTTGGACTGAAACTATGATCATAATTTATTTGTTCACTGGAAACTGAAAACAAAAAACTTAACCAAAATACGTATTTAGGTCCTTCGTTTCGTGCATGCCTACTCGGCCGTTCTGGTTTGCTTTCTTCATGTCAGTTTCATCAACTTTGTTTTTGATGAAACCAAATTTGCCCCTCGTCCTCGGCTTACCGAATGTCCTAATGTCAAATATGCGGATCTTCAGACAGGTAGGAGGTATATTGGCTCTTTCATGTGCATATAAATTGCATTCCCATCTTATCAAACAATTTTTTTCTTTTATTCGCAGGTTTCACCATGTACTTGTGGTTTTCCGTGATCACCATTTTGACTGAAAATATCATCATTAGTGACATTCCATATTCATTGGCAACTTGTTCCAAAGATGTGAGTTAAAATACATGACATTTCCAGTTTGAATGTCACAATGGCTATCGGGCTATTCTATTGCCACCTTCGCATGACATTAAAAATAACGGGTTTTGCTTTGACGACAGGAACCACCATTTGTCCTGAAGCTTGCAAACTTTTGGCGTTGGATGACTTTGACATTCATCCTGACGCACCTTGTGGCTCCCTTCGTTATTGGGTTCTGGACATTGCCGAGTATGGAACATCTGGAATGCGTTCTGATGGCCACGGTTTTACGGTTTTGGGTCTATTTTTTCTTGGTTCCTGTGTATCACCTCTGCGTATTTGGGCTGATGCGTTACTGTATTTGTCGCTTTGAGCGGTCACTTGCTGATGACGTAGCCAAGCAGAAAGTCAAGGACGAGGACGACGACCTAGCACGCAAATTTGTCGCAGGCGGTGCGAACAAAATATGAACGGAATCGCTTTGGAACATATTTAAGGGATTGAACTAGTTATCCGATTCATTTTATGCAGTAAGATGCTATAATATTTTCTTTCTGATTGATACTACGAGATAGTGTTTAAATACACTTTGTGCAAAATTATTCATAAGCGTTTACGATTTGAATTTTCACTTGATAATATCGTATGCAAAAATGAATAAATAAATGGAATGCTTGTATGATTTCAATGATTGCTTCGTATTTTTTATTGCTCTAATCATAAGTGTGAGAGTGAAATCAGATTTATTTCAAATTTATAAAATCCCAAAACCACAATCGAATTATTAGCGCTACCATAGAAAAAACATGTCCACCCTGTCAATCACGTCATCAAGACATTTCATTTCGTTTCATTGGACAATCCCGAGATTTGTGCCTCTTGAGTCCGAAATTGGTCAAGTATTTCTGCCCGCAGCCTTCATCCTTCGGCCTGCACACAATCCACTTCCTCTTGCCTACCCTACTTCAGCTCGTTACGGGAATCTGTACTCGAGGATGAAGAAGCCCGGTTGAGTGAAATGGTTTCGGTCCGTTTTTCGGTGATGGTGACCCATTTAGTTAACAATCTGTCCGTTTCCACTGGCGTCTCCAGCATCTCTGTCTGATAGTCAATGTCTAAAATGTAGTCCATCGGGTTGAGGTCTTCTTCAATGAATTCTGAGCTGCTCGGCTCCACTTTCACAGGACATTCAGATTCAAGTGTATTTGTCTGAACAGGAACAAAAGTAGTTTCTTCACGACCGATAACCTCTTGAATGATAACCGCAAGCTTCTCCTCCAAAATATGGTAGTGCTCCGTGACCAAATGAAATCTTAGAAACGCCTCGTCATTGCACTGAAAGCCGCAATACGGACACAGCACGGCACCCTTCTTGACTATTGTCATGACTGGAATTGCCGGAGCAGTCTGGGCGATCATCATTTTGATGCAGCATTGCGTAAAATATTCCTGAGACCAGTTTTCAGGTCGCTTGTGCTCGAAGAGCACTTGAAGGTGATTTCGAACCAAGTGTTGGCGTATTTGCTGCCAGGGTGAATCCGCGTTGCAGACACGACAAATGCAGCGATTTCGTAATTTGACATTGCTGGAAGTCATTGGAACCTTATGGTAGTTTTTTTTTGGAAAGTGTCAGAAATGAATTGGCGCACTTCCGCGTTGGAGTAACTGTTTGTTATCGCTGGTGAAGATATACTCTGTACTGTAGGTACTGGAGGTCGAGAAAGTTGTTCGGAATTGGTCACTGGAAGATCCGGAATACCAAGATCAGCAGGAATGGGGGTCTCCATCTTAATGTCAACGGTCATTTGTAAACCTGAGTGGTCATCATCAGCCAGGGAATTACTTGGCGCTTCGGATCCTTCGCGAAAGGTTCCACTTTCTTCAAATGAATCACTAGGAGGTTCAGTAATCACTTTTTCATATTTAATTACAACAGTGGTTTTCAGGTTGGGTTGGAGTCGCCGCAATAAAACATATGGAAGCCAGCTGGCATCATCATTATTCACCTTAGCAGCACCTGGATAAAACCATAATAAAACACAATTAATATGCAACTAATTAGTTCAAATAATTTGCAATTATCGTTTATATTTTACTTACACCGCGCTTTGGTCTCATGTCTTAAATGTTCCAGGAGCCGGTAATCCTCTGGATTCTCAAAGCTCGACCCGAGTTTATTTTGAAAGTTGGTTTACTATCCGACAAGCACCTTCCTGGCGAAGGTCATCTTGCTCCGAATGACTTAAAATCCTGTGAAGTTGCTTGAGTTTCTCGTTTAGCAGCATTTTTATTAGCTCCAGTTCAGCAATCATTTCAGACAGTATACTAGTTAGGGATGTACATGACGCACAGAGAGTCACTGAAAACTCCCGTTGTCGCTTCCCGTTTATACTCCTTTCGTTGGCACCGGGGCCCTGTTTCAAAAATTGAACCGGAATTTATGTTGAGATAACGACAAATGTTTCGGAGGCACACCACTGAACTTTCACCATCACCATTACTATTGCAGTTATGTTCAGTGTCATGGAGACCGAGAAAGCAGGTGCCCATCGTGTCCAGAAACGGTTCCTTCCGCTGATGGTGAGCACTGAAGTTGGTTTGATTAGTGGAAGATGAGCTAATTTCCTCCATTTCAAGTATGACTTAATTATGACACTAGAAAACACTTGTTTATTTGATAAGTTACAATTACATTCAGTCAGGTTTCGGACAATGCTATCACAGTGTTTTACTGTAAAACTTTTACAAGCACCATTAGATAATTTATGTTCTGCATTTGGTGTAACAATTTGTTATTTAGTTACTGATTTTCTTCTTACAGGGCAGTTGTGATTACTGCTCAATTCTACCTCCATTTTTGCTTCTTCATTCACTTTTAAATTAAATTCAACATCACCGCAGTTAGCTTTACAGTAATTACAGTTTAAGATCCGTTAACAAAACACACACATGGCTTGTCTCAAACCCGAGCGCATCCAGCCCAGCCTCCCACCTGCTTAAACCCTGCTTGTTGTTGTTTTGGTAGCCGAATCATAACAATAATATACCGAATGCTACGTCCGCTTTCGTAACCAAATATTTAGGCCATAATTAAACTTAATTATTGATGTAATTGAAAAATTGCAAATCAGTTTTAGCTAGGTCCAGTGTCCCAGATGGGGTCACCGGCAGTCAAAAATTAATTAATTTAGTAATGATTGTGAACTTGAGGCCGGAACTGGAATCCGTAACGTTACGAGGACACTAGCTCGTCACCTGTTGAACCTGACGCTTGACAACTTTGATTCATTTTAAGGCTTGATTGATTGATCTCGTAAACTACTCCACCGATTTTGCTCAAATTTTGTACAACCATGCCACAGCACATTTTCATAGCGCACAGTTATTAATAATCCAATTGCTTAACATTAGCGGTTAGAAATAGTTAAGAATTCAAAAAAATGAAATGACGACACATGACAAGTGTTATGTCGTTCGAGTCGTTGGGTGCTATAATGGAAATATGCGAAGTCAGTTTGTAATTGCTGGTTATCGTTAAAGCTCATCGCCCATTTGTAAAATTAATATTGCCAATAAAATGCAAAAAAAGTGCAAACTACTTGAAAATTAATCATGAATCGTTATATGACGTAACGTAAAGCAAAAATCAATGCCAACTAACCTTAACGAATACGATCATAAGTCAAATGAGTAATAATAAATGCATATTTAATAACTCACATTAAAATCATTAGCTTTTCATGTAGAAAACTCATTACTTTACTTTTATTAAACCCACTCATGCATTTCATCAAAACAACACGGTTTCAATTAACAAACTAGTTTTCCACGGACAACAAAATTAATTTAATTAGTAACTCCATAAACACCCTCCCGAGAGTCATTCTCATTCGTCACTTCGCCCCCTCATCATTTCCAATCTCCCCCACCCACACCTCCGGCATTCCTCTCCAATCCCAGCCGAAAGTTGAAATGTGTTCATGGCGAACTTGGAACGTGAAATGAATATTTTATTACCGTTATCTAATTTTCAATTACATCGCGTATAACAGACGCCATTTAAAAAACTGGTATTTAAATTTTGCTATAATTAACTTTGTACCCATTTTTTAAAAATTGTTCGCACATCATGTCCTTCTGCAATGCCAATTTGTACAGCGACTAATTTCTCTTCTAAAATCGCATAATGTGCCAACGCTACGTGATCCCTTAACCGGAAATAATCCCCGAATGTTTCTTTGCAAAATGAGCAAAAATAATCTACTCGTGCCTTTTTCGTCTCTGTCTTTTGCCTACCAGCTTGACTCGTCGCCTCTTTCAGGACCTCGGCACATAGTATTTTAAACTCGGTATCAGGTACATGGTCAAGCCGTTTGCTAGCAAATATCTTTTCCAGGTGCTGGGAAACCAAATGGAGACGCACATGACGCCTACTTTGAACATTGTCGCATACTAGGCATTTGTAAAAGTTGTAGTTTGACCTCGAGTTATCTTGAATCGTTTCATAAAAATTTTCCCACTGGAGATGGGCACTTGGTGAAGGATCAGGGATGAAGATGGGTGTTGGCGATGGATATCTGCTGGCAAGCTGAATAGTTTCCGTCCGTTTTTCAGTGATTGGCGTTTCATTTGTCAGGAAATCGGTTTCCATTAATGTCTCCAATGTACCGAGTTGGTCCTCGTTAACTGGAATCTCATCCGTGTAATCATCTTCATTAAATTGTCCCTCATTTGTCGTCTCGTCATTGCGATTAAGCTCGTTTTCATGTTCCGGAATCTCCGGTGCAATTACCAAACAGATCGCATTTTGCTGAATTGCCATAAACTTTTCTTCCAAAATATGAAAGTGTTCCGTAATCAGATGAAGCCTCAGGCAATATTCATCCGTCTGTTTTGCTGAGCAGTACACGCAAAATACTGCCGGTTTTATGCATTCTAATCCATTCTCGCTAACCGCAGAATCTGTTTCCGACTGCAATAGGCTCCTACAACAGTCTCTAAATGCGCTGTCCTCCAAGTTGGTTGGTTTTTTGTGAAGGAAAAATATTTCCGTGTGCTCCCGCACCAAGTGCTTACGAATATGCCGTACCTTGTATGTCATTCTGCAAATACGCCACAGGTAGCGGTTTTTGAAATAGGGTGTGCTGGGTCCTTCCTGAAGCATTTCATAGTAATTTGGAAATATGTCGGCGATAAATTTTCTCACAGAAGCGTCGGCATAATTATTTTCTGGTGAGGGGTAACAAATTGCCGGTGATACCGCCACCATCCTACTTTCAGATGAGTATTTTTTAACACCGTTTTCAGCGACAGTCTCCAGCGTTTCAACTTGACTTTCCCCAAATGCGGTCAAATCTTGAACTGTTTCATTTTCCGTGATATTTTTAGATCTGTCAAGTAAATCCGCTGACATGTAATGAACAAGCTTCTCATCCAAGATGTGATAATGTTCAGCGATCAAATGGATCCGAAGAAAATATTCATCCGCGCACTTGACCTTGCAATACGAGCACAACAATTCTTTCTTGTTTCTCGATCCTGGCACAAGATTACTGCGCATTGCCTCCATTGCTATAATTGTCTCTGATGTTAGCAATTTCATGCAATGTTTTGCAAATATTTTCCGACTAAGATTTTGTGGTCTTTTTTGTTCGAAAAATATTTCCAAGTGGTCCTTGACTAAATGGCAACGAATGCTCTGCCCATGGACGTTAAGGTTACAAATGAGACAAATACAACGGTTTCGGAAAAGGGATGTGCTGGAGCCAGTTTGAATTATTTCGTAACTTCTCAGGAAAATGTCAGACACAAATTGTCTGACAGGAGCACTAGAATAACTGTTAGTGGACGGGATGACGGCAAGTTGTGACGATAATGATGACGATTCACTTAATGGGTCATTGTTCACATCATCAGTTCCGTTTGTACTTTCCATCATTTCTTCAAAATCATCTGAATCTGGTATCATCACATCGTCGTCTTCAGTCTTCATTGTATCATGTGAATGTTTTAATGACTTGTGATTTAGTCGTTCTAGAACCACACGTGGAAGGCAAGTGGCGTCTAAGTCTCTCACTTTGGTGGCACCTAAACAAGCAACAATATCCAATTAATGATATTTATATAAAACTGAAATGATAAGAATTTGTAATTTATTTATAGCTATCTTACAGCGTATTTTCGTCTCTCCGCGTAAATATTCCAACATTCGAGTCTCCACAGGATTTTCACATTTGACTTCCACTTTGTCTTGAAACGTATTCAGTTGGGTATCGTGTAGCTTATCGGATGGACCCAGAATCCCATGAAACTGTTTGACTTTATCTCTCATCACGCACTCCAAAATTTCCATCTCCCGAATCATTTGGGACAACGCCTTAGTAACCTCCGAGCATGATTGGCAAAGCATAACTGCAAAGTCGTACTTGTCAGTCATCAGAAGAGTCTCATTTTCCTTTTTGTTTTGTTCAGTTAGACCACTACGTTCCTTCAAACTTTGTAGAATAATTGAACAGGCATTTATCTTTAGATAACGACAAATATTTCGAAGACACATTTCCTCAGTCGCTCCTTCCACATTTTGCTGGAGGCATAGGAAACAGGTTCCCGTTGTGTCAAGAAATAACTCTTTCCTTTGATGATTATTTGTACAGCTTGAGCCATTTGGTGGCACAGAACGTGATTTAAACTACTCCATTGCAAAAATTAATCAATAGAATCATGGAGGTATAGCACGAAACAAATGTATTTAATTTTTATTGAACTAGCAAGTTGAAATTCGCAGTAGTTTATTAAATAAAAGTTAATTGACGTTTATCTTGTGATAACTATGAGAGAAATGTAAACACAACAACAGAAGGATGAACTGGAAAGGTAGCTTGACGAGTACGCACACACATGTTTTGGTGAGAAAAAAACCAGAGATGATCGACGTTAAACTCATGTAGGTATGTATGTATACGCCGGCAGACAGAAGCAGAGCAGAGCCGGCAGCATTGCTTGACAAAGCGATGAAGATTTTGAAGCTTTTTTTGCTAGCTTCGATCTATATTTTCTCCATGATTTCACATTTAGTATGTGATCAATCCATTACAAATGCTTCTAGAGCGGATAGAGAATATGGATCTCTGTTAATTAGTCGAAACATATTGACTTCGTATCAATTATAAAGAATAAAACCGAAGCGAACCACATTTTGACAGCTATTAAATGTCGCAAGCGTTATGTACATGCACAAATAAATTTGAAAGTATTATATCGTTATTAAAGCTATTTGTGTCGACTTTTACATTTGCTTTAAATATGATACCAGGTTTCAAAAGCTATCAGCAGTAGCTGTCCAACATACTAATTTGAATTTTTTGGTATTATCATTACAGCCATTCATCCGCTTTGCAATATATCGGTGCATTATTACATGAAATGAAGTATAGTACAAACGTTTACGCTGTGTAAACAATGCTACAAGAACTATATTGTTAACAACAAGCATTCTCGACTACATCCTTGAAAATATTAGTGAAAACATTAGCAAAATATTCTACACAATGTTCTCCTATATACCTGTTGTGTGCTAGCAGGATTGATTGGAAAGGGAAATATTGATCGCTGTTCTTAATACAAAGCAACATACCACGGCGTTCGCTTTCATAAACCGAAGAATCTTGATGAGATTTTGTCACGTAGTAACCGCGCACAAGGAGCACAATTACTTGCACATTTGTCTTGACTCATAACCTCAAAAATTATTGTGTTCTTACATTTTGCACAAGAATTACGCTTTGTCGCACATGTTACTTCCCCTTTCACGGGAAATACAATGCATGTTAATGTGTGCTTTTTGCATCCGCTCTATATGATGTTTGCGTACATATGCAAGTTTGTCATTAACGTTATAGAAATGACGTTTCCTACATGTTGTCACCATTATATACCCGAAAGCAATAGATTTACCTGGAAGCGGATATGGTCACACGAGTTCAGTTTTTGGCAGGGGACAGGTGTGTGGGAACGATAATTCGTCGCGGATGAGATATTACTTTGGATCATATGCGAATAATGTGGACCACGAATTTAATGTAAGGAATAAATGGGGATGGAAACGGGCTTCGAGGTGGAGCTACTGGTATCTGTAAAAGTCGAGAGCGGAATATAAGCAGCATGTGGGACATGAAGTAGAATGTTTCAGTGTTGACGAAGAGACTTTGGTTATACCTTAGTTTATGGTCATGTACATGGTTAATTGGCACTCGCTTCTGCAGACTGTGTACATGAATGAATGCAGTGTGAATGAAAACAAGCATTCCAGTCAATCCCTAAGAAGCACTGCGAAGTCTATTCACATTTACTAAAGAATGTAATTATCTAATTAGCATTGCTGCAGCGCTTTATTTGTCAGCCCAGGCCAACAGCTTCTAAACGATGTGCTACTACAGAATCGGCTCAACTTATCAATTGAAATGTGCAATAGTTTTCATCACATTTGGAAGCCGACGCGCAGATGTTTCTTCGGTACCTCGTCATCTCGTGGTATGTCGCAATATTGTGAAGATTCGTGACATGTGCATGAACATATATCTGCACACAATATTTTGATGAAATTCTGCCGAGTGACGGTTCGTGGTAGTGATAGTAAGGTTTCTTGATAGCAAAATCGATGGTATTGATTGTCTGGACATAGAGAGGGTCATGAATATTTTATCTTTGTCAGTACCATAAAGATGTATGTTCAATTTCAAACACGCATAACCAAAAGAGTGGAATATAGAGGGTATTGGTAAGCTTTAATAGGTTTCACGCTCATTCGTTGTACCTAACCAACTTATGTTCAGTTATGGTCAAACTTCTTGTCATTTCACTACTCTATGGGCACCAGTCAACAATAAAGCATAATGACAGCAATTTTTTATTTAACTGCTTACTAACAGAGTTATTGAAGCTAAGATTTACAATCAATTACAATTTGACGTAGTAACATAATTTGGTAAAATAAGTGCCCCTGATGACCATACGGATGAGACCTAAATTTAACTGGCAGTGGATAAATCTACCTACGGAGAGTCTACCCGTAACATATTGTCTAGACTCAAGTCTCCACGGATTAAAGCACCCTGTTCAAAAACAGCGCCATACTTGCGAAAGATTGTTTTGGCTCATAGCCTTCCTCGCATCCGTGATCATCGCAATATTTCTCATACGGAGAATGTGGAAGTATTACAACGATATGCCTATAGTCACGGTCATGAATCCAAGAGAAATAAAATTAGAAGAAATTCCGTTTCCTACCGTTACAGTTTGCAATGTTAATGCTTTCAGGAAATCTACATTAGAACAGGAAATGAAGTAAGTTAACATTTATTTCACTATCGCATCTAGAACACTGCATTGACTGACTAATTCTTAAACATTTAGCAATTCTCCACAGAGCTTAGAAACCACACATTTATTGCTCAGCATAGAGCAAACGTTGGCACTGAGCATGGATACCATTTATATCTGCGATCTGGCGTCAACCTTTGTAGATCGGTTTGTCCAAAATGGGCTCGACGTGAAACTACCAACCGAGCTGTCCGAAAAACTTGAGAGGTCCGTGAGCCAGGCTCAAAAATTCGTAAACCCGGCCGAAACTCTACGTAAGTTGGCGCAACCTTGCGATCAAATGATATTGCGCTGCATGTGGCAAGACGAGATACACAACTGCAGTGATCTCTTTCACCCTGTTCAAACGGACGGTGGTCACTGCTGTGCATTTAACACGCTGCCGACATCAAAGCATCTGAATGAGTGAACAATTTCTAACTTTTAGATATTGTATTTATTCGATTCAATATATAAGATCATAATCATATTTTTTGACTGGCCGACATTTCAGTGTTACAGCTGGAGTCATATCTGATCCAGCAGGAAATGGAAGTTCCGCAAGATTGGACTCTGAATCACTGCTTTTCACGAAAACATCCAAGGACAGGAATTACCCCAAACGACAAAGAACTGCTGGTAAATCTTCAGGTTTGTCGTTTCTCTTGGACCCTGATCTAAACGACTACTTTTGCACGAACACAGACTCAAACGGGTTTCGGATAGGTATTAACGCCCCACTTGATTTTCCAATAATGACTGAGGACTTCACAGCAATACCTACAAACTCGGAGGTTTTTGTGGGCATTCAGCCAGAAGTTACAATGTCGGATAAATCAATAAGCCATTTCCCGTCGGTAATAGAAAACATTGTTCATAAGATAGTTGCGGATTAACATTCTCTAGAATACTTTGTTTGCTTAGGAAAAGCGGCAGTGCTATTATGGTGATGAGTTTAAACTTACTCATTACACAACCTACACCATCTCCAACTCTAGGAGCGAATGCATAGCAAGGGAAATGCTTGAAGCCTGTAACTGCGTGCTTTATTACATGCCAAGCAACCGGAGTGACACACTATGCAAACCTAATCAATACAACTGCACTAGGGATGTGCAAAGTATAGTTTGTATATCTGCCTGAATATGATTGCTTCAACTTATCACGAATTCACAGAAATAGTAGCTAATGTAACGGTGTGTTTCCATTTGCAGAAAATGTAACCAAAATTGGAGTGGCGACAGCATGCACCGAGTGTCTGCCAACTTGTACTGCAATCGACTATCATGAGCAGGTTACCGCGCTGCCTCTCCAGAGAAAGAAAGTCGGATCTATGTTGCATAAGATTGGGAACACGTAATTATTGCTTAAGTCTCAATACCTATCGTCGTCCCTTTGGTACATTTCAACATAAAATAACGATATAATGTTTAGCTTAAAACGGAGAGAGGTGTCGATTGTGCATGTCTACTTCAGTACAAACTCAGTATATCCAAGATTACGGAAGGTGGTGACTACAATACCGGAACTGCTATGTAATATATTCCCAGTCTATAGGATAACTATAAGTTTATGTTTGCATGAATCATATTAGTTTTATTGAAAATACATTGCAGCAAACACAGGGGGTCTCTTAGGACTTTGCATGGGATTAATATTCTATCTCTTCTTGAGATTATTTACTATGGATCAATTCGGCTATTCTTTAGACGGCTACTAAATAAAACAAACAAAACTTAGATAGAGCCGCTGACATGACTGACAGCGATAGCCCATAGCGATAGAAAGAAGAAAAAGAGGATTTCTCAAAAGTGCAATGCAGGACCCATTCTGAAGACACGCGCGCATAGTGGCTCATCAAGCCGAGGTTCAAAGTCAGCGAACGAACGACACTGGGCAAACAATAATGTGTTTCGGATATCTACAAAAAATGTATAGGTTTCGATTGTCAGGGTTCATACCCGAGGAACCTGTTCAAACATGGTATACGCTTTTCGCATTCGATTATGTTCACGCATGTAGGCAGGCTTCAAATAATATAGCAAACTCACATTAAGATTATGCACGAATTTACAACGAGAAACATTAAACGAGCATATTTTTTGTTTGTAGCTGGTTAGATTTTCGTTGGGTTTTCGAATGCAGTTTTAATATTGTGATTATTACATTACCTGCACAGCGGGTGAAAATTGTATAACAAAAATTAATTATATCTGCTTGTTGTCATGACACGGAGTCAAATATTTTACTGCAAATGGCCCAAGTGTCGTCAACAATTCCATAAATTCCTATACAGGGATCCAACAGCAAATTCTTATCTCATAAAGTTGGGTCTTATAAAGAATCTCGCTTTATTGTACTACCAAACTACATATTATTAATTTATGCGCACAGAAAGTAAAGTATATAGTTGCTTTTGCGAAGCACAAATAGTCAATCAAATACTTTCCCTGCACCTTGAACGAAAGCCTCCCGGAAATCACCGCAAATAAAGTATTTACAAAGTCATTAGCAGCTTCGTTCACAGTTGTGTAAATAAAAGTGAGGCACGACTTATGATGGGTTTGTTGTACTGGCGTTCATAAATCATAACCATGTATTTATGTACTTATTGGAACATGAGATGTTGGAAAATGTTGTAACTTCATCGTTGCTTGAGGAGCTCCAGAAGAGAGTGTGTGACCAGCCCGATCCACGTGATAAATCTCCTACCACAGACACTACAGATGACGCTGCTCTTGAACAAAGTTTTATCGGATGTCATCGCAAACTCCATGTGACAGTAGAGATCGTTGACCCCAGGGAAGTAGGCCCCACATAGGCAAGCATAGAACCTCAGCTCCAGTATTTGCGGAATGATTCAGCTTCGCCTTCAGTTTCTCCACCTAATCCAGCTGGTCCTTCTTGGCACTCTCCAAGGCAGTCTTCAAGCTAATTATTCCAGCTCCACCCTCTCAGAATCTTTCCTCCAACTCTTGCAACTTGTTTTTCATAAGTCGGTTTGCTGCCTGGGCTACGCTCATATTGAACCGTTGCGTTTCCGCCGTCACCTCGAATTTCAAGTGTGACTTGTAAAGGACGGTACAAGAAGGACACTGTGATCCATTGACAATGTTGCAAATTCCAATAATTTTGTGTGTATGGCTTTCGCCATGTCGAAACTCCGCGGCGTCCAATGACCAGCTTTCCGCTCCTAAATATATAGAACCGTTTCCGTCAGTAGCACTGTTACTGCCATCACGATGACCTTCCAATAACGATGCTGATCACTGCTCATGTCAATTGGTCGAATCACATGGAGGATGGTTCAGATAAATTTTGGTGTGCCCGAATTAAGATTCGCTACTGATAAATTATTTTAGCGGTGGAATAATAAGTTGACGGTGTTGGTTGCAGCAAGTTGCAAGGTCAACTGAATATACCTTGTACCATGTTCCGTTGTATTGTCGGTTTTTATTAATGTATGTACATGCTCAAGAATAAGATAATAGAAAAAAAGCTTCAATATTTTATTAGTAGCATGTCATATGCTACGAGTACATGGTGCATGTATGAATAAAAGTGTGAACTATATATGTTGATTTTGAAAGCAGTCCACAGGCAAAGTCGGAAAATGTAAGTGCATTGAGGGAATCCATGCCGTTTGAAGAACGAAAAAAATTTTTGTTGGCCAAACCAAATAATTTTTACACCATCGGTAGTCCCCATCATGAGATTGCTTTTGGTACCCTTGGTTTGCCCCTGACCTCTACCCTTCAGGGCCTGGGTCAAAAATGATGTTTTTTCTCGCGGACTAAATAGCTCTGTCGTTTGTCAACCGATTTTGGTTGTCATGGTGTCAATCGAAAGCCAAAGAGTTGCTCTTCTGACTGTTTTTTTGAATTTTTGAAATTCGAATTTTAATAAACGTTTTAGGTATTTAAATGTAAAAGAGTGTTTTTGGGTATTGTCAAGGGATACATGCGTTTACATTTAAATGCCTAAAACGTTTATTAAATTTCGAATTTCAAAAAATCAAAAAAACAGTCAGAAGAGCAACTCTTTGGCTTTCGATTGACACCATGACAACCAAAATCGGTTGACAAACGACGGAGCTATTTAGTCCGCGAGAAAAAACATCATTTTTGACTCAGGCCCTGAAGGGTAGAGGTCAGGGGCAAACCAAGGGAACCAAAAGTAATCTCATGATGGGGACTACCGATGGTGTAAAAATTATTTGGTTTGGCCAACAAAATTTTTTTTCGTTCTTCAAACGGCATGGTTTTCCTCATTATGTGCGAACATGTATGTATGCTCACTCATAAAACTATCCATTACAAACATGAATATGAATGCAACTCAAAATCGTACAGATTTATCATATTGTCAAATTAGTGTTTTGTTCTATTGTTGCCTGCTTCCACGTGGATGAAAACTATCATTATCTACTGACGTTAATTTTAGACGTACCTTGCACAGTCTATCTATATAAGCCATGTGAATTAGGTAGATGATGTATCATACAACAATTATATATTATATTTTCGTTTGTACAATTTAGTATCTGTCTAGTACCTTCAATTCAAGCTTGTACACACAAGTTTTTTTTATCATCATATAGTATTCTAGATGTTTCGTTCGAGAAACCAGTAATTGATAGGCATACATTTGTGATGTCTCTGGCTTTAATCAATATAGAATAAGGGAGATGCTGGAATAAGTTTATATTTGTGTATATTTGCAGTCGGTTGGAGTAAAACGTCATGTTGATAAAATATGCAAACGCCTGGTTCAAGTCGGATGCGCGTTGCATCCGCTTGCGAAGACTGAATTACATGCACGGTGTGTGATAGCTGTTAGCTTTAAAAGCAATTCAATCCATACAGCGTAACTGTCAACAATAGCAGGTCATTGTATTAGGACCGTGACGGACCGCTCAGTTGGACATATTAATTGCGACATGGATGTAATGAGCGTCGGGTAGCGAAATGTTTTATAAGTTTCGGCTGAAAATATAAAAGATAATAATACATTTTAATATTCATATCAGTTCATAATCAACTGTGCACAATTCGTTTGACTTGCTCGTGGGAAATCGATAGCACGAGCTGTTGAGCCGCGTGGAGTAAAGCAATGTATATACCATATAGTAATATGACCTTAAGCATACTAGAATATACATATTACCGCTGAGATTGTTCAACGATATTTTGCACGCGCAGCACGTTCCCTAATTCGTCTGCCTAAACTCAAGCGCGTGGCCACCCGTCATCCTCATTAGATTAGTATCTAATGGTTTCCAACTAATGAAATATAACTGCAATAGTTAAGCCGCGATAAGTTGATGGCTCGTGTAGGGAAGCCCTGTATGGGAACTACTGGTGGTACTAGTGATTGTAAGTTATACGATAACATTGAAATTTCACATTATTCACCTATATACCATCAACGTTCGATAGTTGATTCAGGGCATGACACGTGCTTTTGAGTTATCGTAAATATAGTGAAGTAGCGAAAACCATACACCATAGAATCCGTGCAGAAGCATTTTTCCGGACTTCTGGACACTTTGAAGACAACCACTAAAATATGTCCACCGTACCTAGAAGTATATATGTACATAATTGCGTGAGGTGAAACTTTGGGCTGAGTTAATACGCACGTGACAAAATGATACGTAGTATGTCTACAATAAAGCAATTACGCGAATTAAATAAAGAATATGTTTAATATTTTAATTTGCCAATTGAGCGTTCAGACGCAGCTACGTAGATCTACATATATTTTCTACTCGTATAAGCTAGATGGAAAACGGGGTTGCAGTCACTTGAAATTTTAACCTGGACACATGTGGACGTTTGGAATTTACTCCTCCCGTCACATCATAAAGCAGTTATTACCCAGAAAAATATTGAAAATCTAGGCACTACGTACTATATGCTACTATTTGCTGAATTTGTTGTCATTCTTGAAAAATGGGAAGCTAATTCACTACAGAGTTTGATATGATTCCCACAAAGGTTATTAAAATCTTGTTTCAATTATTCAGCGTTTCACTGCTGAAAACGCACGGAAATTTGATAGCTCCAGAAATTCCGGTTCGCCTAAATTCGGACTGTCTGATCAATATTGTGACATCTCATCAACACGCAAAGTTGCCGAGTAATCTTGTCAGCATCATGGAATATACTCACACCTTCACAATCCATCACGTTGATCACTTGTCACTTGCAACATCAGAGCCATTCATTTCAGACGGACTCACACAAAATCAAGGATACCTCCGATTTGCTACAAAAAAGAGAAGCTCATACTGCATCACATTTCTGTTGCTGACCAACTCATTTGGGGATACAACACGGGCCATAGAAAACTCAGGATACGGAACGTCAGACAAAGTCTTATTTCTGATTCGACTACAAAGACACAACGGCAGGGATGTTCTGAATGCATTCCGAAATATTATATATCATTTTGAACTGAAAGCATTCCATGCCGGTCTAGTATTTTTTGGTGACTTTTCCTCTGAAATTGCAATACTCTGCTACTTTTGTCCATCGCAAAAACTCCGCTATTTTCCGGTTGGCTTGGAGCTTGAACATATAATAAAACTGAAAGACGACTTAAATGGACAAGGCTACGATCGACATATTCGCGTGGAACTGCCTCTTGGTTTTCCCGGCATGATTTTGACGTCGGAAATCAACGGATGCTACAAAACAAAATTGAAGCAGAGAAACAGTTTGGACCAAATAATGAGCGTAGCCAAAGATTGTATCTATCCTGATATGCTACTAATTGCAAACATGCAATCGTGGATAAATGTCACGGTAACTCCGGATATACTGGACTACCCCTTCACAGAAATGACAAGTTCATATTGGTTTACACGAATGACGGTACTAGAAGCGTCATTTCATAGTGTTCCAACCGTTATCACACAAACGCGTGGCGTATTTTACCTCAGCCCCTTTGAGCACTTTGGCACCTTTGTCTCTTGCATTAGGCAAGAGGATTTTCCAAGAAAATTTGATTACGGTCACATCACTGAAATCAAGTTATCATCTTGGTTATTGTTATTTGCCATGGTACTGATGTATGCATTTGTACAAAAGAGTATACTGAGAGGCTTGGATTTAATTTGGCCTCTATTTGGTCAACCGTCTCGAATGAAGCATCCAAGGTTTCTACTAGGTGTAGTCACAGTTTCGCTACTCATTGTTTCCGCATCTCATCAAAGTTATGTGTCCTCTGAACTGATGCCCCTTTATGAATTTCCTGCCATCGAGTATCTACTCGCAAACGGGTACAGGGTTGGAGGGAATTTGTACATGAAATTAGGCATGCCTGCCATCTCGTTGTCTATGTCAAACGATACCCATAACAAAATAAGAAAATTATTTGGTGGGCGGAGTCTGATGGATGCGGTGAGCACGGATCTGTATACCTTAAACTTAAATGTATCTAGATTCCTTGACATGCTGGAGCAAGCTACGTCGGAAAAGTTGGTACTTGGAACAGGGATTCATGTTGTGTTTGGTAATGGTTTCTATCATATGCTGGGATCGCACATTTGGAGGATTGCGGACAAGTACATGTGTAAGGCAGAAGATGCACGAAGCATCCTACCAATGAACACCAAGATAAGTTTACGTGCTTGGGGATACCTGTCAAAGCCGTTTTTCGACATGACGTTTCGTTTCGAGGCAGCCGGGATTCTTGAAAAGTTTACTAGATTAAAAGCCGGGACAAATGTTAAGGTATTGCGTGAAAGTGTTAGAATGGAACAGCTTTTAAAATATGAGGATCCGTCTCCACTTGCCATGTTTTCCGCTTTGGGAGCGACGGCTGTAGGACTATTCATTTTTGATGGCGTTCTGCTGGCTGCGCATCTTGCATTGTATCTTTGGAATAACGCAGTTTGTCTGATTGATGCTGTGATGACCCAAATGGAAATACTTGTAGATTGGATGCGACGAATCAAATTTAAATACGTTATGCTTGAGTGACAAAAAGTGCATTGTTCTGCAAGTAATAATGGATTCCGTTAATATTTGTATATTACGAAGCTAAGTATTTAATTAAATCGAATTATAACACAATTAAAATGATTCATTCTGGTTTCAATTTACATACTAATCAAGATTTGCCTGCTGTCATTTCCTGAATTTATTAACATTCGCATAAATACGTACATCTTATTCATCAGTTCACTATAATTTAATAATTTGCGCGTGATCTTTCAGTTAGATGATACTTTTTTCGACAGCGGAAAGTGATGCAGCAATCAGGTCAAACGATCAGAATAAATGAATTCAGAAAGGTCTAACGTACTCCATGCACATGATGCGTTGTTCTAGTTTTGAGCACACAATGAAACCGGGCCAAAATAAATACCATGCATATATGAAACGACGCATACGGTGACGCTGTACGTATTAGTCCATAGTATCATACAAAGTCACAATACCAGAGCTTGTTATCTAGTTGGTCTGAGATAATAGATAACGATAAAAGATAACCACTACAAATTTTTCAGATGATAGATACAGATGATAGATAATCATCTAATTTCTAACAGATAATAGATGGCATTTAAAAACCCTTCGGTAAAAAGATACAGATAGTGGATAACGTATAGATAAAAGATGACGACAAAAACTGGCAAAAATGGAAATAATTACTATAAATTTTCAATATTTCGAGTGCAATTTTGCTTGAGCAACTTGATGAAGCTCTAATTGCACCATTTTGTTCTACACATTTGACAATTTTGATTGAAAAACATACACTTTTCGGCCAAACAAATAATTTATTACAAAAATGGTGTAAGTTGATTTTGACTAAGATAGTAGATAAAGATAATTATTATCTATTATCTTATCTTTATTTATTCCCAAAAAGATAACAAGCTCTTTACAATACATACTGATTAAATATATGAAAAGGTACACAACATTCAGTGTTCTAAAAGTACATTACATACTATTGCAAACTGTAGTTTTCCATCCTTTACCTTAACAATTACCATCATGCTTCGCAAAACCCGTGGGTACGGGTAACAATGGGTAATATGGGTTTTAATGGACCTTGTATATATTATCATGAGGGCCTTAGTTCCCGCTTACTCTATGGCCACATATGACCCTATAATAAACTCCTTTTTACCCGGTGCCCCCACCCAATAAGGTGCAAACTGGGTTCATTAAAACCCGGATAAAAACAGGTTTACCCAGCCCACAATATTACCCACTGCCATGCCCGCTGATTGCCATTAACATAGCCCAACATTTATACATAACCGTCATAATCACCACAGTAAGCCACTCTCTTTCTATTCATTCAGCAGTAGAATATTTACCGTCAAATCGTTAGCAAAGTCGACGCACTTCAACGGAGTCAACTTATCGATATAGTTGACAGTTCCGAACCGAATTTTTACACACTGACAACTTTTGTAGAATTTCCGCCTCCACCTTTGGTGCAGTATTGTGGGATCATTCCCTTTAATTTCCAGTGTCCTCTCCAACCTTTGCAGACATGCTGTTGATTGCGATAATATATCTGCCATGCTGCCAATCAAGAGAAGGAAGAATGCTGATACCTCTGCCACAACTACTGCTGCAAACAGTAACAGAATGATAGTGTCTCCTGTAATTGGTACTTTAACCAATATTGTCGTTCCAAATGCAAGCATGGGAATTCCACCAACAATTATGACTGTAATCAACTCGTTTTTCTGTATTTCGTTTAGCACTGCTCCAAGTAGTTGCAGAGAACGCCAATGTACAGCAGCTTGTCTGGCTGTCAGCTTGTTTTGAATACAGCTGTCTTGTAACCTACAGGAAAATAGGTACAAATTAATCAAAAGTACTGAATCATCAAAGGTTGTAGAGGACGAATTAAGGCAGCTTTACTCGTTGTTATAACTGGCAACATGCATGCATTTACCATTTGAAATGATCCGTCAGTGTAAGCGTGCAAACGATCATTACACCAGATAATATAATTGCAACGGTATTGGCTCCAAAGGACCACATCCAATGATTAGTGGCGAATACAGCAGTTTTGATGATCAATTTGGCAATTCGTACAAGCACGTGCTTTTGGTCGCACGTTTGGCGACATTCCGGAATTAATTTGTATCCCAGAATGGACGCTTTGCAAGGGTCACTCCAGTGCAGCAAATACAAGTACACAACCGGTACGACAAACACGGTAACGCAGACAAAATCTGCAAACGAGAGCTTGTAATTCGCATAATCATTTCTTCGTGGGTAGGAATGATATGTGTTGTGTCTGCGACGAGAAAAATTAAGGATCCCATTCACATACATGCACAACTGATGTGATCGGTTCATGCAAACATGCAAGTAGAGGGCCGTTGAGAGGAGCGTCATCAAGCCGATACCGTAAATGATCTCCTCCAGCGAGTTCAACTCGTTCGTGAGTGGTTTCTTTGTATGGCTCAGTTTGTAGACACCCTGAATGCAAAACACAGCGACAAACGCCGAGTGAAGAGCACATTTTCGTCGTAGTGTTTTCTGAGCTCCCACAAAATCTTTGGTGAGTTTTAGTTGACTAGACCAATTGTGCCAGTTTACTGACACGCTACCTAGTGACTCTGCAATTTTACAGCTTCTCCGTAAACAGCGCAAGTATTCGGGCCGCATACTTTATTGTGATTTGTAGTGCAGTTTTAGATATTTGGTAAAATTGAAGTATTGGGTGAACTAATTCTGTAGCTATACAATTTCATTAAATGTACATTGGGCGGAAATTCTCAGCTGAAGCAGCATGCTATTTCGTTTAGAGTACTGCTTGACATACGTGCTCAAAAATAATTTCGAGACATAAGGACGGCAGACGTCGTTTTTTGGAGACAGTCACTTTAATAGAAATGTTGCCCAGAATCGTCTCCGATCGTACATGTTTTTATTCTTTAGTTATTGGCTTATCTGCGTGGACCTACCAAAAGACTATATAAAGCTGACAAACCTGAGGAGCACAGCTAAAACTTTGCACAATTAGCCGCACATAGGCATATTAGTAAATTATTTGTATGGTGTAGCGAACCGTAAAAGGGCGTTCACTCAGTTGGATTGAATAAACCATTTCATGTTTAATTACCAATGGAATAAATTACAAACCAATGTCCTCACATAGGTCTCCACGGTCAGTCAGTATCGTCCGCTGGCATGATAGTTATTTGATCCAGGAAGAACATATACTCCGGCGTTAACATGCAATGCACAACCGAGTATATTCGGAGAGACTCGTACATATAGTTATAGGAGTCACAATTTTAGTGATAATATGACCCCGAGAAATAAACTCTGAACTGTTGAGTTAACTTTGTCGGGTCGACGTGGACAATCTGATGGATTACACGCTTTACATTTCTTCTAATTTATAATCTATGACGCGGACTCACATTGTAACAACAACGCAGTAGAGAAACGATGAAATAGAGTAAATCGGTCCAAACGAAACCGAATACCGCAAAAAGATTTAAAACACTGTTACGTGCGCGAAATGTAAATGATCGATTTATTGGGGCAATCACTCACAAATCCTTTCACATCACACTTTATTACATGATATGACGTTCTATTATAATCTACGTGGATCTGTAAAATAATGTCCAAGATATCGGTGGCATGTCATTCCAAAGTAGGAAATACGCAAATGCTGGAATGTGGACTTGATTCAATCGCGGAATTAGCAACGTTTTACTGGCATGATATGGACTTCATAGTGTAACCCGGAATGTCAACATTATAACCAAATGGCTAGTATTTCCAGGCGAAGGCGATTTAATTGTATATTTGCAAGTTTTAACACCCGTCACAAATATCGAATATCGACGTTTATGTAGAGCTTATCTGATATAAGCGGACTGTAATTGGAATAAAACATGTCCTCCATTCGACATTACTGGGATATCTGCTGATTTAGCAGAGATTTTTTCGTTGCTGCTGTAATTAGAACCATACGTGAATAGTATGCAGACGGTACTGAATTTAAACTCCTGTGGTATTTCATTTTAGTTTGAACGGTTGTGGTGAAACGTACCGAAAATGATAAAAAGCAAGTAGAAATACTTGTTTACTTTTCAAATCAACGTCATCATATGCAAACATCTAAATAGTAATTTATAAAATCGCACATTGTGTCAAGTAAACGTTTGCTGGGTGAATATAAATTTTCCTTGTCACAGTTGTGCTAGAATTTATGAAAAAACACTGGATAATTCAAGAGGAAATATTAGAGCGTGCTGACAGTTATTTCATTAACATTGCCGTGTCATTTCCATAATTACATGTTTGATAAAATGAAAGGTCAACCTCTGCCACACAAGGTTTTCAGCCGACTGGTGAAAGATGCTTCTATCGTCCTTGCAAATCTCCAGCAATGTGTACATGTCCAAGTGGCTTCAGGCACTAACCCCTCAACAAATAATTTTGAACTTCAACGAGTAATGCCAACAATGAAACCCACAGCAGAAACAAAAAATACAGATAATACCCCTGACCTATATTGCTGCTCATTGGAATTGCTCCCGGTGTCTTCAGTTTTTGCTCTCCCTGTACGCCCTGTACTCACGAATATGTTTGTTCCCAGATTCCGTAAATCTATGTTGCTCCCAAAGTAGTTCATGTATGAGTTGCCACCTTTCCATGCGAAAACATCATGTGCAAAATGTAGTAGCAATTGATAACAGAAAACAGCATATCCATCTCAAATGATCAAAAGCTGACATGTATCCTGAGAGATAGGAATTGATGTACTTCATTTCTTGTACAACACATTAAGTGTAATCGTTATGATGCATCCGTTGTCATTTCATATGGAGACTGTGGCGTTGGAACAATAGTGACTACTGGCAACAACGGCAGCAGAAATATTTCCCAGTCACTTAAGCGCTGAATGAAAATTCAGGGCCAGGTTCTGAAAATCCAGGGCAGCATTCGTGTTCGTTTGAGTACAAATAAGTTATACATGCTTACATGCACCAAAGAATCAAAACTTCCACTGTCCACCCCTATTTCAGTGGAAATTTCCACCTGGACAAAAGTGGACTGTCCAGTGGACAGTATACATATAGTATCAAAACTTCCACTGTCCACCTCAATTTTAGTGGAAATTTTCACTTTTGTCCACCTGGAAGATTTCCACTATCCAGTGGACATTGATTCTCTGACATGCACTATGTTATTCCTTTAAAAAATTGAGAAGGAAAACGAGAGCGGCATAGTGGTATTTTTAATTATGGCTGAGCAATCGAAGCCATATCGTGACCAAAAATAATGAACATCAATGTATACAAGGTAACCGTTCTTGTTGACTGGCGTTTGCTATTATCTAATAAGTCATCCATTTTAGAATATTGGTGAGTCATCTACAGTTAATCCAGGCACTGGAAATGCAATGTAGAAGGATCAATAATTTCATACCTAGTATGTACGTGTGCAGCGTTTTCGGCATTCTTTTAACAGGCATCTGCATTTCACCCAGGCTGTTTACCAACGTAAACAAAGTCCAATTCCGCCATCAGATTATAATCGATGGTTCCAAAAAGGTAATTTTGTGATGACGTCGGCGCCAGTGGATATTGATTTGGTTTATCGTGCAAGCAACCACCAAATCATCCTCAGAATACTTAACATTCACCATTTTATCAACATGTTGCAATGTACTTGCATTTATTACGAAGATTCCGTTCTCCGCGTTAATTCGGAACAAACAACAAAGATACAAACTGAATCTTTATCTAAAGTCAATACGACTCGATTGAACGGAACTGCTTAGCTCAAGGTGATTTGTTAAAAACTAACAACAAATAAATATGACTGTCGTACAACTAGCTAAGGTTGCCATAATTTGCGTGGCGCTAACAGCGGTTTCAAGTAGTGCAACCGAAATGAGTTTACTGCAACATCATTTTCCCAGTATAATTTCCGCCGCGGATTCTTACTTGATAATTTACAAAGGGAGCGCTGGCTCATTTCCAAGTCAGAACAGAGAAGTTTTCTTGCAACAAATTATCCTCCAGGATGCTTATAGTAAAGAGATATCACTTGGATTCGGAAAGTATCGTCATATCTATCTTATAATTATCTACCCTGCTCATAGCATATACTCGGAATACTTCGAATCCTGGCAACCGTCCACTGGGAACCTATTAATGCTACCTACTACAATGGCAATCGTGATACAAAAACACGTCCCTTGGTATCCCATCAATAGCTATTTTGAGAAAACACCTGCATTTAAAATCATTTTGCACATTTTCAACAATCCGCCAACAGCCTTCGTAGTTTGCGGCGGCTACTGTATAAATTCACGTTTTACTCTTGTGGAGAAACAAGAAATTAACATTTTGGAGTTGCACAAACTTTACTATTATTTTGTTATGGAAGCGCAAGTTGAAGCAAAAATACCATATGTTCACGACGCATTCTTCGAGGAAAGCAAAAGCAAAAAGTTTCTATGCAATCATGCATTTAAACACAGGGCATACTATCTTCTCCCAAGCATTCGATATTGCTGGGCTAAGGAAATGCTGGCCATGCAATTATCACTAACACACAACATCACATATCGACCGCTAATAAAAGTTTCGAACGACGAAGTTTATGATTTCGCAGAATCATACATCACTATGGACATCATTGGCGACATACCTGACGATTGGCTGCATGGCACCCATCTTCAGTACTTTAAAGGCTATTGCTACCACTACTGTGTCGACATGCAGCATTCCTTGAACCAAACCAGTTTCCAGCTAGACTACGAAGTGTGGACATCCCCACTAACGAGAAATATTGTTGTTGCCTCACTTTTGATCATGACATGGCTTTTCACTACCATTCAGTTGACATGGAGAGATGACTTGCAGCAAGGACTTTTAGATGCTGTTTTCCTAGTTTATTATCTGGGAACTCGCGGTGACGCTGCGATACCGAAACAATCAAGGGTTTCCCTTTTGTTGGTAATAGGGACATGGTTCTATTGGACATTTTACGAAACTGAGATCTCCAGCGTCATCACAATTCCTGATCGGCCAAAGCCATTTTCGACACTGAAGGACTTCTGGGAAGATGGCTTCCGCATTGCCTGGGCGCGAGAGTGCGAGAATTCGTCAGTTGTGGTGGAGGGATACTATTGTGGACCCCTTCCTGAAAATGCGGACCATGAATATCATATACGAAGCAAATTCGGATGGGAACGGGAAGCGCAGTGGAACAATTGGCATCTTCAAAAGTCGAGAGCAGAGTACAAAGCGTTTCTGGGGAACGGCGTGGATTGCTTCAGTGTTGATGAAGAAGTGTATGTGAGGCCATGGTATATGGTACTGTACACGGTGAACAGGCACTGGCTTCTGCAAACTGTGCACAAGGTCAAGGCAGGTGGTCTCATGGATAAATGGAATGACTGGGCACAATATGCCAATTACAATATGGAAAGGGAAGAATTCATTTCTCCCCCTGTTGAAATCATACCTGATTTGATTGAGTTTAGTAGAATAATTTCCCTATTCTTGTATTGTTTATGTTTGTACACAGTAGCAGCACTGATATTTGTTATTGAGTCACGCAAAGCCGCTCTGGAAATTACTGTTTCAATTGTTAAGGTCGTATGTATCAAGGGGCGAACAATTGTGCACGTAATATCGGAAATGTGCTAAAATGGTAATATTTATTATTGTAATAGCAAATAATGTACTTTAACATGTAGTTAATTATACAAAAAATAGGCTAACAGTTGTACCGGAAAATCTAAAGCATTAAATTCAAGGACCGAATTGACTCTATGTTTGGCGGCATCATGTATAACCTCCCATGTTCACCCATATGTACTGAAGATGTCCAACACAAACAAATGTTTATACAAAACAAAACGGATGAAGCTGCAGTCCAGTATAAAAGATTTACATACAATTCATGGGGTATACCGAAGATTGCGACTTTAAAATTCCGACTACGAAAACTGCGACTCGAAGAGTCCGACTGCGAAAATTGCGGCCTACGAAGATTGCGGCCTACGAAGATTGCGACATACGAGAAGTGCGACTACGATAGGGAACGTAGTGAATACTAATGTTCTAAAAAATGGGATAAGAGTTCTGTTATGTATTTTGATGCATAACGTGCAAATAAAAAGATTATGACCGAGGTTATCTTTTTACTGGTTTATTAATTATAACTTAATTAATTAATGACAATTATTTAGCACCACAAGTTCGTCAGCACAACTCATGACAAGAGTTCTCTACTACTAGACAAAAGTACAAGTGCAATTCTCTAGACTGCTAGCCGACTGCAAAACTCAAAGACAGACAAAACGGCATGCTACAAATATGAACTATGTGGTAAACTAGAATGCAACATAAATTCTATGACTCAACAAATTACAATACTACAAGTTCATTATATAGTTTGCTGTTTTATCTGGAAAAAAGATCCAAGCATAAAATGTACTGTTCTGTAGATTTGATTAATGTATTTAAATTTGTTAAAAATATTTTCTATTAATGTTTTTCTTCACTTAAGTGAAGCTAATATTAAATGATTACGAGAAGACAATACTTATTGTTACCCTTTTGTGGTGGAAGTAAAAGAATATCAAAATGATAAATGTTGTAGTTGTGTGAAAAAAAATAAATGGCGAAAGTAGTTTCTCAAAAGTTCCATCGTGGGGCCCTTATGGACCAAGCAAGCCGGGAAGTTGTTTCGAATTAAAAACTTTTCACCAGAATTGGCTGCCAATTTGATACTATTGTGCTATCCAGTTACCATGATGAAAAAAGTTTTCGATATTTTTGTCATGGAGCCACCTAGAAGCCAACATAGTTTTTGATTATCTAAAAAAAAATTCGATTTTCTAAAACTTTTTTCGATTTTCTAAAACTTTTTTCGATTTTCTAAAACTTTTTTCAATTTCTAAAACTGTTTTTGATTTTCTAAAACTTTTTTCAATTTCCTAAAACTTTTTTCGATTTTCTAAAACTATTTTCGATTTTCTAAAACTTTTTTCGATTTTCTAAAACTTTTTTCGATTTTCTAAAACTTTCTTCAATTTCTAAAACTTTTTTCGATTTTCTAAAACTTTCTTCAATTTCTAAAACTTTTTTCAATTTTCTAAAGCTTTTTTCAATTTCCTAAAACGTTTTTCGATTTTCTAACTGGATAGCATCAAAGTATTCAACTTACAACCAATTGTGATGAAAAGTTTTCAAATCGAAATTATTTCTCACCTTCTTTGGTCCCCATGGGACGCCACGATACAATTTTTGAGAAATTACCTTTCCGTATGAATCAGCATAGTCGAAGGTACCACCTACCCAATTTTGAGCCAATTCTGATGTAAACCATTACCCGCGGTTTTGGCTCTTATGGGGCAATGTGATGAATGAAAATTGTGTTAGATTGCAGAATCACAATCAGCCGATGTATAACCATGCCAAATTCTGACCCAACAGGGGTCAAACAATCTCAGCCACCCTGCATTGTTCTATAACAGTATCGTATTTTATGAATAAACTACTTTAATTCTAGAAGCACTATAAAAGAGTCGTTGCATATATCCCACATCCCATTTCTTTCAAATCATATAATATATAATAAATAAGTTTGCCCCTTTCGGGACTGTACAAGAGTAGCTAACAACAAACCGGTTTCGTAATGGTACTTGCATCGGCCCCATTCGGCGACCTCAAAGTTTGCAATCTGCGAACACATAGGGGTTATGCATATCTGACGTACCAGACGCGGCAGCGTCAGTCATCCGGAATCCCAATGCCGATTTCTCGACGGGAGAGACGTTCCTGGATATGCAATGAAACAAAATAAAGCCCAGCGCAGCGGTACTCTTAAAATATAGGACCGCAAATTAGTGACTTTATTCTTACTAAGAGACTTGCAGGAGACTACGACACAAGTCACTTCTTGGCCCGAGCTGTTTCCAATTTATATTTTATGACTGTTCTCTTGGACTTGCCTTCCAAGAATGAGATTACTTTTACAAGTTGCGCATTCCAATAGGATAGAAAATGTTTATAACAAATTTAAATACATTAATCAAATCTACAGAAAAGACATTTATGCTTGGATCTTTTTTCCAGATAAAACAGCAAACTATATAATGAACTCTTATCCCATATTTTAGAACATTAGTATTCACTACGTTCCCTATCGTAGTCGCAGTTTTCGTATGTCGCAATCTTCCTAGGCCGCAATTTGCGCAGTCGGACTCTTCGAGTCGCAGTTTTCGTAGTCAGAATTTTAAAGTCGCAATCTTCGCGGACCCAATTCATGGATACAAGCAACATGGAACTCCACTAACACCTTAATTATCTGAAGATCGTGAGAGCGATCGAATGGTATTTTTAATTGTCGCAGAGCGTCCAAATCATAGCATGTCAAGAATTAATGAGTTTCAATATACAAGGTAAACTTAGCCGTTGAGCGTTTCATTAATATTATCTGATGAATTATCTATTTTACACTGCTGCTTTGCAAGCTGTGGTTGATTTTAGTATTGGGAATTTGAACTATGCAGATTGACGTTAGTTGGTCCAGCATGTAATTTCACAAGCCCTTGTGAATGATATTACAGGAAAGACAATATGTCATCCAGGAGATATACCAATACGAAAAAAAGCAATTTCAGCAACATAACCATGGAGGATTCAATTGGTAATTATGTTGGCGTTAGTGGATATTGATTTTATTGTTCCGTCCCATATGCGATCAAGCATTTTCTTATACATACCTGAACATGTCATTTCGTGGCAACATGTAAGTATTTAGCTTGGCATTCTGATGAGCAATACATGTGCCTAATATAATCTAAAACTAACGACGTAGAAGAAACCAGAAGATTTATTATTAGTGCACTAGTTTTGAGCGGAACGGAGGCCGAACCGCTTGGTAAACTACGTTTGTTATAATACAGAAACGATAAATATGAGTATCATCAGTAAAGTTTCGATTCTCATTGTTTGCTCCTCTTTGACTGCCATTTCAAATAGTGAAATGAATTTATTAATGCTTCACTTTCCCAGCATAATTTCAGCAACTGATTCGTATTTTAGAATTTACTACATAGGAAACGCTCTTCCATTTCTAAATCACAACCGAGATGTATTCATGCAGCAGGTAATCATTCAGGATACATATAAAAAGGAATTATCGCTTAAATTCACAAAACATCGTCAGATATATCCCATCATTATCCACCCAGCTCGTAATGTATACGCGAGATCGTCAAAGCCCTGGCGATCGTCCACAGGGAACCTCTTAATGCTACCTACAACTATTGTAATCGTGATACAAAGACACGTCGCTTGGTACCACATTAACCGTAATTTTGTGAAAACACCCGTATTCAAGGTTATTTTACACATTTACTACAATCCTCCAATAGCGCCGAAGTTTGTGCCGGCTACTGTATAAATTCACTTTTCCCTCTGGTGCCAGAGCAAGAAATCCACGGTTTACAATCGCATAAACTATTCCACTATTTTGTAATGAAAGCCAAAGTTGAAGCAAAAATTCGT
Source organism: Sinella curviseta (assembly GCA_004115045.4). Classification (NCBI taxonomy): domain Eukaryota; kingdom Metazoa; phylum Arthropoda; class Collembola; order Entomobryomorpha; family Entomobryidae; genus Sinella; species Sinella curviseta. Next base: position 12,063,185 of record CM023203.3, read on the forward strand.
TACGTTCACGACGCCTTCTTCGATGAAAGCGAAACCAAAGCGTTTCGTTCCAATTACGTGTTTAAATATCGCGTATATTATCTGTTGTCTAGCATAAGATATTGCTGATTGAAGGAAATGCTTGCAATGCAGCTTTCACACACACACATCACATATTGACCGAAAATAAAAATTGAGAGTTCCGAAGAGTACGATGACGCTGAGTCGTACATCACCATGGACATCCTGGGAGACGTAGACAGCGAGTGGCTTCATGGAATCCATCTTCAATACTTGAAAGGATTTTGCTACCACTATTGCGTCGACATGCACAAATCGCTGAATCCTACCAGTTTTCATCTAGACTACCAGGTTTGGACATCTCTGAGCAAAAATGTATCACTTTCATTACGTTTGCTCACAGCGTGGATGGTCTGTGCTTAACACTTGTGCTGGAGAAATGATGTGTGCAATGGTCTTGTTGAAAACGTTTTCCTTGTTTATTATTTGGGCACGCGTGGAGACACTGCAATACCGAAGCAGGCAAGGCTTTACGTTTTACTGGTACTCGGAACGTGGTTCTTTTGGACGTTATATGAAACCCATATATCTAGTGTGATCACCATTCCGGAGCAGCCCAAACCATTTTCCTCATTGAAATACTTTTTGAATCACGCCAGGGTGCATTTGCTGTAACGATTTCTTTTGTTGCATGGATAAGTTTAATGGCTGAAAATGTATCGAATTGTATGTTGCAAAAATGTACATAATTTATTATGATGCATTAATAAATCATATAACATGAAGCGCAGAGATACTAATGGTGTAGCAGTCGGGAGTAACAGATTTGCTTTTATTTACGCAACGACAGCAGTGCCTTTATTGTACCTCTACTTACTCTCTTTAAGAACTTTAGAATCGTTAATCTTCTAACTACAAACAAATTATTATATCTGATTCGTAATGGCTTACAGCTTTTTCTAAATCTCCGCATGTACATTAAATCACTTTTACTACCACGCCAAGCATCTGAACTGATCCAGGATACAATCGCAATCTTTGACGTCTTCGTTACGTGCCCACATGCATGCAGTGCGCAAGACCAACTTGTATAGCCAATTAATCCACACGTCACAATGAGTAATCTATTTAGATTTCTCAAGTGTTCCCATTCTCTAATTAGCATCACGTTAAAATATATGCAAAGTGTTATGGAAAGAACGTGCCATGATGGTAAGGCGAACCCAATTGATTGATTAATATACATAACTACAATCTGGGCTGCCCTAAAATATTTAGTAATATTTTTTACATTTCTCAGTCGAGAAATGGTTTTTCTTTCTATACCATTTTTGCAGTGGAGCTCACGCGTGAGAAGTCCCCAAAAGAGAAACAATGTTTCCAGTGCATACTCGGTTGTGAGTGCGTATCCACAGGTACATTTGAGCATGGAGAAGAAGTAAATTATTCCAAAGAGAATGTAGACAACCCAGTGCAGCCAAGTTCTTCCATCCATAAAAGCATAAACAGGATATGTGGGATGGATTGGAAACATAAAGTAGTGCAAGGTGACAGTACATGCAACAAGAAAGTAGACAATGGTACAAGTCAGCGATGTAGCATCCCAGAAAATGTTTATACTGTTGGTGTTCGGATTATACCTTGGTCGAAAATTTTCTAAAATCAATAAGTTTGATGTAAATTGGGCAAATTGAGTAAATTGAACAAATGCGTTATTTGCGCAAACGCTTACCAGCAATATCAGATGCAAGACTTTTAACCCCATTGAGGCAACAAAGATATTCATCATGATTCCAGATAAGCAGAGAGTCAACAACGACTATGTCAGTCGTACCAAGAAATATGATGTATAGCCAGCTTGTTTTATTCACATCGCCTGCACTTACAAACGTAAGAAATTGCAGAGTCAGGTACAACCAGTATAGAAAATGGAGACACGCGCCTACGTAAAACCTGAGGACGTGGATTCTGTTTACGGTAGATTTGTATGATTTTGATGTTATATCCCAGGAAAATGGTGTGGATCCACAAATGCGGTATAGTTTGAATTGTAATATCCTGAGCTTACACATACGCTCACTGTAGCTATGCATGCTCGATTGATAAACGCCTACTGAACTGATTTAGGTGATAATTTTGAGTGCTCGGTTTATAGAAAGTACTCTTCGTTTTTACCACTGGTCTACGCTGAGGTTGCCGACATGAAAGCTCACACGAATATCTCACAAATATGTCGGTTTAGGCTTCGAGCCAGGAAATCGCAAGTAACCTTTCAAGATCAAAGCAGTGAAAGGACGATGGGAAGGACACCGTTTTCGCGGTGGGAGTATATTCATATAACGCTGAACATTACAAAGATAGTTACATACCAGGAAGTTTGAGTATTTAAATGCACAAGGATGCTAGTGAACACGGATATTATACAGATCCAATTAAAATTGGTCAAATATAAAAAAGTGTCATTGGGAAGTTTAAAAATAATATTTTACATAAGCAAACGTATATACATAGCTCAGAATTGTTTGTTTAATCGAATCCTGGTTTCGATGTGATGCAACCAGCTCAAACGTTAGTGCCACCTGACTTTGATGAAATGTACAGTCACGGTCATATTGCTATTCCAACCATCTTAACAGACATATATTCATAAATGCAAAAGCGGTGTAACAAACGCCAATAAAGATTTGTATTACTATATGATACTAAAGTTTGAAGGTTGGAAGTATTGCTCAACTTGTAGTCATAAATTAAAAGTAATTGCAGCACGGTATTCAATACGGTTATTTGACAGAACTGCAAGTTTGACAAGTCAGGCAAAGGAGATGCCAGCAATGGACGTAATGTCTTCTGACGGAGACGATCCATCCCCTGTCATCATTCGAGCAGATCTATCGCCACCTGAAAATGGTATCGGACGAGTTCACGAATGTAATCTGTCTTCCGGCGAAGTTGATAACGATCCTGGGAGTAAAGCATGTGAGGACTTTGATGACATTCTGAAAATGACTGGAGGGGATGGGAAATTCCAAAAGATAGCACACTACGGTGTGCTCTGTTGCGTGGTCACGCTAGCACCAATTATCAAATTTAATACGATATTTATGTGGGATACTCCAGATCATTATTGTTTTGTCCCTGGACGGGAGTATAATTTGAGCTTGGAAATCTGCAAGAATTTGACATTATCATTGTATGCCATCCATCCACTCTAATCGTAAATTGTAATGTCACGATTTGACAATTTTTAGGGAGCATGGTCCAGACGGGTTGTCGCCTCATAGCCGATGTGAAATGATAGACAGACAAGTGTACAAGAAAGCTGCAACGGATATTTAAAAAAAACTAGTGTTGATATAAAATCAGCAATGGTTTAAAACGTTTTATAATTAATCAGCACCGGTGATTTATTTGCTTCTCAAATATTTAAAACATTAAGTCGGCAAGATAGGATCACAAAAATAGTACAGATGACTCACATTTATTTCATGAATATTGGAGGTACATTGATCAACACTGGAGAGATGAACAGCATAAAAAGTGTCAACGGTTTTAATTACACAATGGTGCTTGATTTTCTCATACCGGCCCAAACATCGCTAGGGAGTTTGCCTATTTTATGCATACTATAGTGTACCATGTTATTCGTTCACGCGTAGCGGTCAAGTTGACGGACTTAGCTAATGGTAAGTCACAAATTAGTTGTATGTATCAAACCGCATAAATGTGGTAGAAGTTAAAGCGGAAACACTACATGTAAGATAACTCGATGGTTTATTAACCTAGCGTCGCATAATGGATGTGGCGCCATAACCGATCATGTAAAATATTGCTCACACTGAGCTACAAAATAGGCTGCCACGCGATACAAAAATTGACAAGTGTATTCATACGTTGGACTTGACAATGAAAATTTCAGTAATACGAAACCTTTTACGGTACTAAACGTCAATATGGATCAAAGTTTAGATCCGTCTGGCTTCTAATTTATAATAGGTAATATGGGATATTAGTCTAAAAAGGCTGTTGGGAAATTTCTGTTCGTTCTTGGGGCGTAAACATGTTTACTGGTTTAGATGGAATATAACAGATACATGAATAATATTTCGTACTGTAAGTCAGTATCAGAATCGCACGAAACAGGCATGGTTAAAACACAACGGAAAAAGGATAGACACAATACTATAGAGTACACATGAGCAGTTTGGTTACTCAAAAATAATTTAACTTTTGCTGAAATGGCTACAAGACTAATGTCGCCATTGACATGCATTTTTAATATGGTCGTCGTCCAAATATGTCAACATCTGACGACAATGTAAATATAGTCGACACATGCCAGTTTTGGATTTTCCAATACTACATGTAGGTAAATACCAAAAATATATAAAAGTTTGCATAGTTTCCAAATGTTTACTTTAGAATAGAAAGCAAAGTGTTTATTTTAAACACCTGTCAATCATAAATGCAGCTTGTGTCTCTTTCCGTAAAGCTCCAGCATATTCTTAGGTCGCAGTTAAATTCCATTTCGTTCCAGAACTACGTATCTGATACATTACTTTCTGATTTATTACCGACATAGCATTCAGGTCAACATTTCCTATGTTTAAACCAGGATCCAAATTTTTACTTTGGCTCTTGCTATGGAGGTACCTGCCAGAAAGGACTCTATTAAGTTACTAATTCATCAACAACTTCAGGTGATGGAATTACTTCTTGGCAATGTAAATCCTTTTTTACGAGCAAATTCCAGCTCAGGCAGGATAATTGTCGCCACTCAAAACGCAAAAACCATTACCAAACTTCAATTCGTTGAAAGATTAAATGCATTTGTGAGGTGTGTTCAAGCAATATTCTTAGCCATCCACATTCGCAACAATTGCGGAAATATAGGTGGTGGCCATATAATGTCGTCCAGCATATGGATAACATCAGCATACTTCAGTTGCAAGATATTTTCATGCTGTAGGAGGACTACGGTAATATCGTACATGCTATCAATACAATATTCCGATTATCCCAATTACGCAAATCATTAATCCTGAATGCCTTGTTGGCTAGTGTTCCGTTATTGACTGTGGTGATGCCACTCGTTCATTCAGCTCTCATCATTTTTGAAAATGTCGAACCAATTTCAAACGTTCTGTGTCCATTGCTTGCCCAGTGGCCGATAGCAAGTTACTCGCTGAAAATTGCAACGCTAATTTATGAAATTTGGATTTCTCGATTGATGATCCCATTCGCTACATTTGTTTTGCTTAATGGGCTATTTCCTAGTTCCATCGCTGTATGTACATTATCACAAGAGTTGCTTCAAAACCTAAAGCGGGATAAGCTGAAGTTCGTATCCTCCTTTCTAGGACACTATGCAAATTATCGATCCATCCAGATTTGTACGGTAGTGGCAAACGATTGTTTTCAACGAAATCTTGCGCTGGAAATTAAAACGGTTCTTATGTCACTAACGATAGTACTGTCTGCCGTTGCGCTAGACGAACATTTACGCTCTTCGACAACATTAGTTGGTATTCTATTAGCAACGTACTATGTAATTACTGTGTGTATTGTAATGATAATAGCATATTACTTTCCCGGTAGGGCAAACACGGTAAGCCGAAATATTCGTTCCATTTGGAGAGAAGGATTGACTAGGGGTCCAAGTTCAAAATGCAATGCACGCACCTGTAGAGAATTTCGGATAATGATTCGGTCGTGCCGTGAGTTAAGGATTTTGATCGGCTCTAGTAATTTCTACGAACGAGGAACGGCGTTAAACCTATTAAACTTTTTGCTTGTGAAAACAATCAAGTTCGTAATCCTGCTTTAATAGGTTTGAGTCGCTTGCATCAAATATTCGTCCAGTATGATAAAATGCAGTTCATACGTTATTTAACCGATATATAAGTAAGTTATTATGTACGTTAAATATGACGTGTTTGGTATTTAAAATATTTTCGGCATTGATTGTATGTGCTAGAGCTAACAAAACGTAGCAATTTGTAATGTTTTTTAATTGTCCATGCACTCGCTATTTTCTCGTAAAACGCTTAAGAATAGTTATATTGTACACCTCTGAATCGCTCAGTAATAAAGGATGGCACACCCAGAACAATTCCAACTGGGAAAATGATGAAACAACTTAGCAACTGCCTTTGACGGTTTTACATTTTTGATTTCTACCCAGTCGGCGAGAAATATCACCGATACTAGTATCGCTGACAATATGCGGATGACAAATGCGATAATAAAGACCAAAGTGGAAATATGGAAAGTTTCCAACAGCTCAGAATCAGAAGGCATCACAATCACAAAAACACGCCATTACCTACTTTTGCAACGAATCCGTAATGTAATTAAAAAAGGCCAATAATAAATATGAATGCATAGTTACCATCAAAGCCATAGCGTGACCAAAATTAATGACCTTCAATCCAATCAAGGTAACCGTACAAGTTGACCGGCGGTTTGTATTAACCAATATTGACCAAACCAGAAATATTGCCATTTCCTCACTTTCAATTATAACGTGGCATATTTCTGTCATGCAGCTGTCGTGGAGAGATGACTTGAGGAAAGGACTTTTAGAAGCTATTTAATATGTTATCATATATATAATCAAGAAGTCCAGCTGCGAATTCTGTCGATCCATCAGCTGACTTTTGCTCTTTGCTTCCCTTCTCTCTCCTTCTCGCGTCATCATAGCAATGAAGGGTATGGCAAAGAGAGCGTAGCATCTCCAAAAAATTAATGCAGGACAGTATACCCCGCTGTTGCTATGTCTTTTAGATAGCAAGCAACGGGAAAGGGAGAATAGACTCACGCGGTCTCTCTCACTCTCTCTCCTACACAACACACACACATACACAACAGCCAGCAGCAATGCTCCACTTCTCCGTCTCTCTCCTTCTCGCTTTACAACGTGGATGGATGTAAAGAGATGGAGTGGCGTGGCGCGTTTACAGCATTTGAATTTTGAAACAAGTGAAGGGTTATTACAAACGTCACGTTCATATTACTACTACTGTTGTTTATTTGGTGTTTTTTTGTTGTTGTGAGTATGTAAAGAGATGGTGTTGGTGTCGTGGAGCATTTCCATTGCATTTTGAAACAAGTGATGGGTTACTGCAAATATAATGGGATGTTGCAGATGTAATGGTATTTTGCAGATGCAATGGGATTTTGCAAATGCAATGGGATTTTGCAGATTCAATGGGATTTTACAAATGCAATATGTTGTTGCAAATGTAATGGGCCGTTGCATATGTAATGGGCCGTTGCATATGTAATGGGGCATTGCAAAAATAATGGGGTTATCCTCTGGGTTCCTACGCCATATTTATACTGAATATTGCTTTTGGTTGTATTAAAAACAACGGTAAACAAACGAGCAGCTGCAGCTGTGTGTACTACTGGGTGTCTTTTGAACGAACCGCCAAACTTGGTCTCCTTATGGGGATAAATGGGGATCAGTGAGACAGCTGGAAGGGGGATCGATCAAAGTTCGGCTATCCTAACTGATTTCACAAACCTTATAGATTGAAATTGGAACTGCGATCTCTTTAATTGTTGGCGACTTAGTCGCCAATGGGCCCCCTTCTAGTTATTTCATATTTGGGAACTCGTGGCGACGCTGTCATACCTAACAGGGCTAGACAGGTCGTTCTGTTGGTAATCAGAACGTGGTTCTTTTGGACGTTTTACGAAACGGAGATCTCCAGCGTGGTTACAATTCCCGAACAACCCAAAACGTTTTCGTCATTGAAGGATTTCTGGGAACATGGGTTTCGAATTACTTGGGCGCTAGAGTTTGAAAATTCGTCGTCGATGGTGGGATACTATTGTGGGCCATATACATGTGTTACGGACCACGAATTTGATGTAAGGAATAAACTAGGATGGGCACGGGAGGCGCTGTGGAACCACTGGCATATTCAGCAGTCGAGGACGGAGTACAAATTTTTCTCTGCAATGGCGTGGCTTCATTGTTGACGAAGAAGTGCTGATGAGGCCTTGGTGCACCGTCATGAACACGGTTTATAGGCACTGGCTTCTACAAAGCGTGTATAGAGTTAAGGAAGGTGGTCTCGTGGACAGGTGGAATGACTGGGCACAGTACGCCAATTACAACATGGAAAGGGGGAAATTTATATCTCCACCTGTAGAAATCGAACCTGCTTAGATTGATATTAGTAGAATGTTGACTCTATTCTTATTTTGCTTACTTTTGTACACATTGGCTATCTTTGTTTTTATCTTAGCGTCACGCAAAGCGTCTGTTGGTATTACTATTTCATTTGTTAGTTGGACTCGTATAACGATTCCCAATATTTTGCACGGTGCGGTCAATAAATGTGCACATTTTAAATATTATGATGGTATAGTAAATTAAATTCCATAATGTGGTTAGTGTTACTTAGTACCTTAGTTTTGTAATGAAACGTGTTTCCACTTCCACTTGTAACTTGTATTTGATGATTGTCAAATAGAAGTGTCAGCTCCAAAACCATTATTGGAAACAATTTCGCTCTTGGAATGCGTAAACTGTTTTTATTTTAAATATGTGTTCCATTGAAAAGATTGAATATTGAATATATAGAAATTTAAAGTGTCCAACAATATGAAGGTGACGTAAACCATCATAAACTGTCTCTATTAAACGATTAATCTAATTATGACAAAAATCCCAAAAAAAATGTATATTACAATCAGAAAAATCATGTGCTAACAAGTTGATAATGCGCAAGAGTCTATGGACAAAGACATGGTTTCCCTTCTTGCTACCGAAATATATATACTTTATACCACTCAATATTGCAGTGAATGAAAACTATAGTGAAGTTGCCGTATTTTGACACAAAAAACTCCACACATATCGTTAATTAAAATTTGCTACATATGTATTGCCTGTCCATTTGAAAATATTCCAAAAAATAATGCTCATGTGTCTTCATCCTTAGTTCTAATTGAGTTTTGTAACCAAATGTTTTCCCACTTCCATTTTTATTTCCCGTCACTATTGTTCAGAGGATGCCGCCGCAGTCAATTCTTTGTAATTTAATGACGAATAAAAACATTTGACTTACAATGTAATACAATTTAGTATAAGGAAACGATACACTAAACAACATGGCTATAGAGATACGATATCTCAATCAACTTAAAAATACTTGCTCATCAATGCCAACGCAATGTGGCAAACGTCCATAAAAATATTTACTGCTTCATACTAATAAAATTTGAAGGTTGGAAAGTATTGTTCATCTTGTACACGCAAAAATTAAAACAATTACAGCACGTTATCAACTCTGTTCTTCTGACAAGATTGAATGTTGTAACAAATCAAGCATATGAGATGCGCCCAACCAGCCAAGTCGCTCCTGAGGAAGACGATCCAGCTCCTGTTATCGCTTTAACAGACTTATCACCTCCTAGAAATGGGGTTAAAACAGTTCACGAAGATACCAGTCGATCAGCCGGCGAAAATGGTAACACTACTGGAGATAACCCATGCGAGGACTTTGACGCAATTCTACAAATTATTGGACCGCAAGGGAAATTCCAAAAGATTTTACTCTACGGTGTACTCTGTGTCGTGGTCACGCTCGCTCCACTTATTTAGTACGGTATTTATGTGGTACACACCAGATCACTACTGTTTTGTTCCCGGAAGAGATGCTAATTTGAGTTTGGAGATATGGAAAAACTTGACCTTGCCCTGGTATGTATCCCATACTTCAAAATGTATCATATGAAATAATGCAACCACGTGCCCATTTAGGGAGCAGGGTCCGGACGGGCTGGCGCGTCATAACCGATGCAAAATGAGTGACCAAGTTGACGGTAATTTGACAGCCTGCCAGTTTGGGTGGACATACAATAGAGAAGACAATGAGAATACAATACCGTCCGAGTTTAATTGGGTTTGCGAGAAAGATCACTATGCCACCGAATGTTTTACTTACAAGAGCTTCGGAAGTGCAGTGGGTACTGCCGTCTTTAGAATTCTGGCCGACAAGTGACCCTATTTTGAAATGAATTTGTCAGTCAAAAGAATTTTTGAGCAAAATAACCAAAAGTATTTACTTTCAGGTTGGGAAAGAAGCCAATATATTTCATGGCTTGCTTCACAACAATGTTTTTCAAAACCGCAAGTCTATACTGCCCACACGACTTTTTCGTTCACAAGACTCTGCAGTTATTTGGGGGTCTCGGCTTTCCAGCCGTAATCACCATGCCACTGCTAATTTGTGCTGAAGTCAGTGGTTCAGGTAAATTAACCGAAATATTATACATGGAAGCACATTCTTTTTTAGGGTTGTCATTTCACTTACTACTTGGTAAAATGTTCCGTGTCCACTTCATAAAGATTACAGATCATGGGTTTACAGCGTCGCATGGATGACCTGGGTTTTGGGAGACAGTTTTCTTCCCCTGATGGCTTGGCTATGTCGCGATTGGTTCCTCTTTGGTTGGGTGTGTACCCTTCTGGCCATGTTTTTGCTTTTACTGTATCCCATCATTTACGAAAGTCCTCGTTGGCTCATTGCCACAGGACAATGTCAACGTGCAATCGTAATCATCCTCGCAGTTGCGAAAACAAATGACAAAACCGTTGACGAAGTCACGGTTGGTCGCATGGTCCGGGAACTCGCGACGAAATGCAAGAGGGATTCGGAGAGGGGGGCCGTGAGCGCGTGTACTCTATTTTCAAAGTGCCGCCTTGCCAAAAACACAGTGGTGATCATAATAGCATGGTACATAAAAAAACGACGGAAAATTACGGAAAACCTCCGGTCGCACTGGTTAACTGTTTTCGCTTGTTCCGAAGGTGTACAAATACGCTACTATATTACGGAATTACTTTGAACGCTACTCGAATGGCTGGAAACAAGTATCTAAATTACTTTATACTTTCCATCATCGAATTTCCGGGAGCATGGCTGGGTGGAAACTTGGCAGCGACAGTAGGACGGAGATGGATACAAGTCGCTTTCTTCGGCTCTTGTACAATTTCTGGTATATTTTGTGCCGTTGCAGTTGCGTATGGACAAGCTACTCTGGCCGTTATCGGAGCGCTTGGTATCAAGTAAGCCTTGTTAAGGTACAAGTCACTAAAGTCATACATGTACATGATTGAATTGCTTCTTATGTTCCTGCTTTAGATTTGCGGTTCAAGTGACCTCCTTGACATCTAATATGCAGGCAACCTAGCTCCTTCCGACACAATTGCGCTCAAGTGGACACGGTGTTGCAAATACAATTTCAGGGATTATTGGAGTACTTGGTCCCTATATTGTTTATAGTGTAAGTATCCGTATATATAATATACTTCACTCTAGAAGCATGCAAAGTTATGGCTACAACTGTTTCCACATACAAATTTTTTACGGCTTGTGTTCTTATCAACGGTATAGGGGACAACCAATGTTGTGCTCCCATACATAATTCTATGTACTTTCTCTTTCGTCACAATGCTGAGCTCAGCCTCTCTTCCAGAGACCTTCAAGCAAACATTGCCCGAAACTGTCGAGGATGCCAACAACTTCGGAAGGGGACTAACATTTTGGAGCTGGTTGCCAAAAGATCCAGAACCAGAGGCAATTGTTTAAGAAAGCAACAACGGTTGTTTAAGCGACGACTAATGTTGATATAAAAGCAAGGAATGGTCTAAGACTTTTTATATTTGATCGGCAACGGTGATTTATTTGCTTTTTAGTTTATTAGTAGAGTTTAGTAGATAAAATAGTTACTAAGTACTTGTAGCCATTATATATGTTAGCAATTACTCATTAGTATGTAAAACACAACGCACGGGACCTTTGCAATGCATATATTATGTAATTTACCTAATTTTCTTAAGGCAGTCGATGAATGTTCTAATGATTACAAGACGTATCTTCCTGTAATAAAGGTTTAACTTTTTCCAAGTACTAATTATTGCCTTGTAGAACGCTAAAATATCATTGCATCGGCCTCCTCTGAGTCTCTCAATAAAAAGAGACGCTATTCCAAGTACAATTCCGATTGGGAGAATGATGAATACGACACTAATGCTTCCACTAAGGCTTGGGGCTTTAAACGATTTCGTTTCTGGAAAATCTTGCAATACTCCGCCGGCATCGTAATAGCTTCTCTCGAAACGTTCGTGCCAAGACACTAGACCCGATATGTGCAAAGCCTTCAACCTCCAAATTATTTTCTGAGGTAACCACCCAACCCAATACATACCTACCACGGTCGAGGCAACGGCATCCTTGCTAAATGAAAGTGGAACTGCAAATTTCTTGACATATTTATTGTACTCGACTTTGAGCACAAGCATTTCTTTCTCGTCAACTAACATGGCCACCTTTTTAGATTTGGTACAGTTCCGAAGACTAACTACTCCCGCGATTGCCCAGTAAACCCATCTCTCAAATTTGTCCGTAGGCGGGGCCAATTTGGAGTTGTTGAGGACGTATTCCTCCTGTCGACTTAGGTTCCTTAATGGATTGCAGAAGCTATCCGATTAATTGAATGAAATCACATGTTTTTATTTTAATGAAATTGAAGCCATAACATTTTATGTTCAGTTTTAACGGTTACCCGCGGTTTTGTAGTTCCCATCTGTTTGCCTCAAGAGTGCTGAATAGCTGTGATTTGACTCCAAACATCTCCGATTTACTTCCCTTGACATATTTGGAGTAGCAATGAGTCCCACTTGTTGTCGTGCATTCCGCGCATTCTCCCAGCTGATTCCACTGTTGCTTAGTCGTCATCCGTGATGTAAAGCCCGGTGCACTAAGCGTCACCGAGTATATTTTGTAGGACCCGCTGACCAGTTGCTCTAGTTGTGTGTATGTTTTGGGCTGGAGTGGACTGACGATGCTTGTGATGTTATCCCCTTTGTACGCGTTGCTAATTACGAGCGCCATCATCATGGTTGTGCCAATTACTAAGCGAATACTCGAGTATCGCCCGATATAAGGTCCGTCACAATTTTCAAAGAAACCTTGCTCCAGTAGATTTTTATACGAAGCTAGTAGCAACCGTGAAGTCAATTTTGCTACGGCCTTTGATGATTTTACCGCTTTGCCTTCTATCCACTCGGCGAGAACTGTCGCCAAAGCAAGTAGCGCTGATATAATTGAAATGACAAATATGACAATAAAGACCCATGTGTATATATCAAATATACCCAACAGCTCAGCAAAGGGTAGTCTGCCAGTCATATGGCCGCAAGCAACAAACACGATGTTTCGTTTGAACAACGGAGTAAAAATTGGGAAATTGCTTGGACCATTTCCGTAAGCCAAGACTGGGTAATAAATTATGTCACGGTAGCCCATTTCGTTATAACCGCATGTAGAAGTTATGGACCCAATTGTCTGATAGGACGAATTACCCACTACATCGTAAATTAGCTGTTGTGTGGCGAGCACGCGAGACGACGTGCCTGAAATCATCCTCGGGAATAGATACAAATCCTCATTTGTGTGGTGCTCGTTTCCGAAATAATTTCGCTGTTTGGAGGAAATAAATCTGCCTTGACTATGCAGTGGAGATAATCTATCAAGTTGCCAAATTATGTTGTCAGAGTTTTCATCCAGCAAAGCGATTGCTTCGTTAAGCGACTCGATGTCCAAGGCGTTCTTTCGGGATATAGATGTTGTCGAAAGCGGAGAGCATGGCCTGAAGTATTGACAAAATATGTTGATTTGCCTAACAGCGGAATGTTTTACAATCCAGTGGAACAGTCTCCACATTCCTGTGGACCAGCCGTAATATCGTCGACGGTAATGAAGTAGGCCATTCGTCCACTCGGCATTTCCATCGAAATTGCTCTTGGTAATGAGAATATCGTAGTGCCATCTGGTTTCCAATACGCATTTATATCCGTACCGCTTCCAGCGTTGGAGTGAGTCGGGCAATCGTTTCCAAAACAAGGTGCTCAAATCGGTAAGCGAGAGGATTTTTAGGTGATTGTAAACGTGGTAGAAATGCGACTCGAGATAGACGAGTGGTCTGTTACTGTAAACTATTGGTCCACCCGGCGGCAAAATTTCTTCAGATTTCTGCGGTGGGTAGAGATAAACATGCGCTTCGCAAGTCCAAGGCCTTGTATTCATCAGACGATGATATGTGTTGCTTTTGTCTGACATTAAATAAAGTGTGTAATTTTGGAATCGAATTTTCTCTGATGGACGAAATTGTCGTTCAAATGAAAATAAGGTACCACCTGACTCCATTATGTAAACGGCGTCAATGCGAGAGAGAACCAGTGGTGTGAACGGAGAAAGTGGCGATATATCAATGCCCTCGAAATTGATAATGTGAAGCAAGCAGGTGGAGAAAGGCACAAAATACGGATTAAAATTTTGAGTGGTTCTGTGCTTGTCTCTATATAAAAATTGCCCAGTTTGATATTGGGAGTATACATTCGTAGGAGTGGCTAATGTGCTTACTTGAATTATGTAGATATAATATAAAATGAGCCAAAAGTTTTGAATTATATTTCCCTTGAACATGACTCCATATGAAAAATTATGAACTTGAAGGAATGAAGTGGAAAAGCCTTCTGGACGGATCGTTAAATGTTCAAAATCCTTCACGAATAACATTTGAGCGTTGAAGCAGTATCAAAATATGGTTTTAATCATTTTCTAGCGCTGGCATATATACGAGCATCTATCGAGTTAATCGATAGTTATTTAGCTGCCTCTAGTTTGATTGTTTCCTGTTATGTTCTCATTTTCATTTCTTCATTACTCTACTAGAGAGTATATGGAATAGATCGTAGTACATTTATCCTATCCCTGTGCATAATCTATAAAGTGATATACCTAGTATCGATTTAAAAATGCTAAGGATTAAGGATAACGACGGAGCCGACAAGGCTTTGAAAAGTTCCATAAAACAATCCGTATTTGTTGCAGCGCCAAAATGACATTAAGTTCCGCTGCTTGGAGAACATATTAAAAGGTAGATGGTTCGATGAAGCAGCGACTCCCATGTAACATGTGGCTGGAAATACATCTAGAAGAAAATTCCCGCTCCGTGCCCACTAAAATAAATGCAACCTGTACATTTATTATAAGTTTATTGCAGCCGTACATGATAACGAAACTAAGTTCCATGTCACATGTGTACACTTTACAGGCTTTGATTATATGGGCATTACAAAAGCACTCAAGCTTCTATTATTGTACGAAGACTTAAGATAATATAAAAAGCAAGCGATAAATTTGAATACATAGTGGCATGATATATATATGGACATTAATCCAAAGAAAGGTTCGTGGTTTCATATTGTGGCCAATTTTGTACATTTTTCTTTTGTCCCCATTTCAGAACGTGACCAGTAGGTTTAGTGCAAGCTCGACGCAATTATCCACACTTTTCAGAACAATGGAATCCTCAAACGCATACAGTGATTCTGCAGAGCATTGCAATTTTCGACACGACCGTTGATACATACTCTTGATCCGCATTTCCGTCCGGTTTGGTCCAGGTAACCGACTCCACATTTGCTTCCATTTTGCCAACACCAACTTGCTTTCCCTGTTCACGGTACCCGCCATTGCAAGCGGCGTCACAGCTTCGAATCCACAACGCATCCCGCACAACGGAAACATTAGATTTTTCTCTGGATTCACATGCCATAGGCGTACCGTACCGAATATCAGCATTGAAACAATTGCACACAGGATGGATGGGAATACCATGAGATAGTAACGGAAGATGTCATTGATCAGATTCACCAGCAGATCCCAGCTGCGGAGCTCGTACAGTATTGATTGCCGCGCTCCGGTTCTGCATACGAGATCAAGACTTAAATACAATTCTAAGTTCAAATTTAAACATCACTATAAAAAATATGAGTGGATTAAAATTACTTACCCGATATGTCTGATTTTTCTGAGCTGTGTCGCCACAGTAGCTAATCCAAGCATGATGAAGGTCCAGTGTAAGGAGCAGATGTACAGAAACATGAAGACAGTGTACAGCTCGAAAATGGCAAAGGGGACCTTTTCTCCGAGTGAGTAGAGATTGTCCGCAATGAACTCGCATTTGAGGATGGATGAGCTGATGAAGTGCGGAGCGCAAGGAGAATCCGATTGGATCACAGTGTGAAGTCCAGGGTTTGTGTAGAGTAGAAACAGTGCAATGTACACGTGCACAGACAATGATTTTTGCTCCTTTCCACGTATTTTGTTCATCTTCCGACGTTGTCCAGCGGTCGGAAATATTTTCTTACCGTCTGCATTTATTTCAGAAGGAAAAAATATTTTAATATTCCCTTTAATACGATATTCGGTGCTTTAGTAATCTTACGGTTTCTTGGTAAATCCAGTATGCTCCCTGCCAGAAGCTTGTTGATGTAATGCATGATATCCACGCGTCTCAGATTCAGCTGGAAAATTCCAAATGAGGTGAGGATGTACGCATTTGTCCAGAGGGACGAGAGTAACCTTTGTTGCTGTTGTTGTGAGCGACTGATTTAAATGACTTAAACGCCAGGAATTTATGACGCCTTAAAAAGTCAAATCTGCAGGACCCACGGTTCTAATCTTACGTCGAACGGTGTTTCAGAGATGCGTTCCTAACAGCCTCACGGTCAACAAGATCTCAAGCAATGTGCACTTTTTCCTATGCTACAATAAACTCCTATCTTGATAAGACACGCTTTACTGATAAGAACACTGCTCCTTTATTACAATCAATCTTGAAACAATTACTAATCAGTGGTTTTTAACAGTTTTTGAATTCTTAACTAGTTTAATTTGATTTACAGCGTATTTAACTTAACGCAAACAAAAATCTTACAGAAAAACTTATTCTATTTCCTGGAGCTCTGAGTTGATCAGTCTCGGAAGTCAAACTCACACTAAATCTATTTTCTTCTTTTTCTTTTTAAGTACTACCAACTCAATAATACATAAAGACTTACTTGCTATGCTTACAACTAGGCTTACAAACAGAACAAGAATAAACTCGATCTCACAAGTGAACGGCGAACAGGAAAAGCTCGAACTCAATG
Source organism: Sinella curviseta (assembly GCA_004115045.4). Classification (NCBI taxonomy): domain Eukaryota; kingdom Metazoa; phylum Arthropoda; class Collembola; order Entomobryomorpha; family Entomobryidae; genus Sinella; species Sinella curviseta. Next base: position 12,080,202 of record CM023203.3, read on the forward strand.
CACGTCCACATAAACGCTTACATTTACCCATACATACATATATTAAACCAACACGCAGTCGGCAAAACGTAACCTAAACGAAACATATTAAACGAAGACAATTCTGAAAACAGGCAAAAGTGCCAAGTCGAAAAGATACAATAATGCCTAGCTGAAAAGATAAAATAATGCCCAGCCGAAAAGACAAAATAATGCCAAGTCGAAAAGATAAAATAATGCCTTCTGAAAGACTGCAAAAATGCTACACTAATCCTTCATCCTCCTCGACAGTTGCAGCGGAAAGTGAACTGGTCGCATGCTGTAGTTCATGAGCCGAATTAACATAAATACGGAATAGCACGTCATGATGCATTGGTGCGCCTGGAATATCTTTAGTGAGTCCTTTGTAGTGGGCGTCAGCTTTTGTTTACGGTTCCCACTCCAACCGTACGGTAGAAGCCTTACAAAGCAACCGAATTGAAGAGAGGCTTCAAGATACCTTTGGCAGGTACTTGACAGCATCATGTCAAGCTTGCAAAATTAGATTCGTTACGTGAATTACTATTTTGTTACTGTTTGTGCTCTGGAAATCAGTTATGCACAAGTCACATGTTTGGCGGAAGAGGTGTGCAAAACTGCGCATTCACCCCTAAGCGTTGGAAACCAATGTACCGTGGGCCCCTGGTAAATAAAATACACTTTTTTTTAAATAAAAGTCAAATTAAAAATGGAATAGACTTGGGATTCAAATGCGCCGTATATATAAATGTCAGACCCATTAAATTGAGATTGCTCAAATATTCCAGAGTATATCCTAGCAACCTGATATTAGGGTGGAATTTGCTAGTTCGGGATGCGGTTGCTCGGCCATTTACAAACGTGAGGACATTGATTTTAGCTTGTATGTCGGTTTAATTACACGACCCTACCGTTGATGAATAAACGAGCAGATGCCGTCCCAACCAAGGGCGTAGCCAGGGGGGGGGCATTTGCCCCCCCCCCTGGCATTTCGCACCTCAAAATTTTTTGACGAATAAGAGGTAACTAAAATGTATTAAGTAAAGCCAATCCAATCGTTTTTACGTAGCGTTGCTTTTATTGTAGTGACTATGAGCTCCTGTGATAAGCAAAATTTGTGTAAGTCCGTTCAAATTTTCTCTTGTCTTACACCTATAACTGTAATACAGCTATCTCCTTAAGATTGATTTAACTCTGTAGTTCAACAAGATGCGGTCAGTCTCACAGTAGACGGATTCGGTTGACAGAGTCGGATCCTCTTGAAACTTGCAAAAATTCATGATTTTGCAGCAAAAACTACCCCTGCAAAGTTTCGCGAACTATGGTAAGCTCGTTTCGGAGTTATTAGAAAAATTTCATTCATTCCGCAAGTATATCTGCTTTATCTCATGGTACACAACATCGGAAAATGATGTAGAGGAAGCGCTCTGAAGACTAAAATTTGGATTTTTTCCTTTCCTCGATTTTCAAATGAGAATTTCATTCTGCGCTAAATAACAAATTTAAGTCGTATGATAGTTAAACCCAACATCAACAACCGTTGGTCTTTCAAAAACAAATAATCGTTGTTCAGATTTTACCCAAAAACATACCATTATGTGATGGATATGACCATACAATCGGTGGGGAAAATACATGCTTATGTCGAAGTTCGACAGTCGAACACAATGGTAACAGTTGGTTGAGGGGATGCTGTCAGTCCATAAAATATAATTATTATTTTGTGAAGTATTAAAAATTTGAAATGGTCATGTTTTCTTTTACGATGTCGTGAGAACTAATGTTAAGACATACACCGGCTCATTATTGTTATTCGTAGTGCTTAAATATCCCATTGTTGCTTCTGGTTCAAATAATTAAAATTGAAGAAAAAAATGCCAGTAAAACGGGTACATGAAGGCAGTTTTCTCAGTCGGTACCCCATGCTTTATGCCATGAGGTAATGCATTATATACTTGTGGAATGCGGAATTTTTCTATTAACTCCGAAACGAGCTTATCATAGTTCGCGAAACTTTGCAGGGGTAGTTTTTGCTGCAAAATCATGAATTTTGCCAAGTTTCAAGAGGATCGGACTCTGTCAACCGAATCCGTCTACTGTCAGTTAGCTTTATACAACGTGCAAAACAGTAAATGCATAATCTATATAATCAACTTTCTCTAATATAGAAATTGGTTACAATGAGAACTTATATTGTAATTAGCTTAGCACAAGGAATTAAATGGAAGTAATGCAAGTCAATTTGAAGCAAGAATGTTATTTATTTTGGAGTTTAAGGGAGTATAATATTTTTGCCGGATAAAGTAGATCTTTGTTATTTTAGTAAACTAATTGTGACACACTCGTACATATTACAATGCCAAAATTCAATTCAATAATGGACTTCTTATTAATTGCGCAGCGGACAAATGAACTGGTCATTTTTAATACACGTTTGATGAACGAGGGCAAAGCGCACGAAATTATATTCCACATCAACATGGTACACCACTTTAAAAAATATGTCGGGGAATTTCACGCTTCCCTTGCGACTTCACCAGCAAAATGCATGCCAGTTCTCGTTTGAATATATTTTTCAGTTTTCAAAAAATGGAACACAAAGTTAGATTTCAGAAATAAAATCTGATTTACCGTATTGAGAACGTATCCACGCATACCACATACTCAAATTCTCGAAATCATTACATGTTACAATAGCCGGCTCACCACTCCCGCATTTCAGTGAATAATAACTTTACTTATCGTTAGTAAAGTTTACTATACTTCGCACGGAATAGTCGGGCATATTCAATATATTATATTTAATATTGATTTATTGAAAACAAATTTAATCCTTTGAAAAAATATTTGGGTACAAACATTGCAGGTGTTGAGTTACAAGTACAAATATTAAATGCTGCGGCACAAATCGTAACCACTGTGACTACCAGGAGACAAACTTTATACTCAATTTCGTCGTTTGGTATATTGGCGTTTCGTGATTTTAATATTTATTTACTATTCGCTTCGCGCCGATGGTATGTACAAATTCCAATTTCCCCGTATGCAAAAGTTTCGAAATGTAGCACACATAGTGGCTTCCTCCCTGTGTTGCGACGCATTTATTAACGGCTATTCTGAGAAAAAAGAACATTTCTGAGAAAAAAGAACATTTCTGAGCAAATGCTTTATTGATGCAATTTGGGTTAATAGGACGAGGTCATGCATTCAATCATCAGTAAAATTGAAAGGAACAAACGTATATCGAAACCCGGCTACGGTAATTCGCATCACGAGGTTGTTTAACAATGTGCTGGTTATAATACGCTACGTTTCTATAGTTATATTACAGGGAGAGGTAGTATATATTACCGAAACGGATTTCTATTCAATTTAATTCAGAATTCATTTGCACTCCACAGTGACACATTATCTATGTATGTGCCGCAATTTATTCAAGGCAACATGTCAGCTGGTAATTTGTACATATACAGCACAGCTTCATACCTGATTGGTATTGATCGTTGATGTTTGAGATGTTGGTTTAAAACTGAGATAGATCTCCTCTAAGTTTATAAATTTCGGTACATCTGAAATATAATCAAGTGAATGTGGCGACATTTAGACCCACTCTGGTTGTATTCGGTTGTATGGTATGTTACACCTTAATGGGATATATAAGTCGTATTACATTATTCGGCTCTTCGTCTGGACGTACTGCATTATTTCCTGATTTGTTGATATATTCCCATGTGTATCAACAACCCCAGGTAAGTATATCTCCGATTTGCATGGATAATTATGGATGCTAGAGCGCGAGACCTTTTTGCATATAGCCGCAGTCCACACAATCGGCGCTACTAGAATGGAATTTGCAGTCTGGAAAAACTGGTTAACTCTGATTTTTTAGAATATGTAGTCAACACGACTGAATCATAATTAACTAGTAAGGTGTAACCTTTAATACATATGTTGGAGCGTCGTATGACTTATCAACCGTTGGACTGATGATAGATGATAGCTGTGTAGTGTAGGGTATAATATAAAGCATAGTTTTGGTTTTTTGTGTGTTAAATCTACGTAAAGTTAATTAATCATAATTGTTATAATTTATGCGATCGATACTTGATAATTAGTAAGAAGATAGTTAATACATAGTTAAACATGTATACTAAATATTAGAAAAATCAGTACAGTCGCACATGTTGTAAATCAGGGTCAAAGTTGAGTGCATTTAGTATAGCCAAGGTAGTGCAAGTTAGTGTCGTAGTCAATGTTAGTTGTCAAGGAAAGTTGTTGTTAGTTTGTTTATGTCAACCGATCGTCAACTGCGTGGTCGGAGAAGGGTTCAACAGAGGTCATCAGAAAAGAGGAAAATTCAGGGTATATAAGGAGGAGCGCCGGCCGTCATCTTGGTTCCTTTCGTGAAGTCGGAGGTTCCGTAGAACAGCGATTAGGAAAGTTTACGTTAAGTTTCTGTAAGACCGTGTAAGGCAATAGGGCCGCACGGCGTGAGTAGTAGTTTGAAAAGCGATCTAAATTGTAGTTAAGCATTTGGATTTAATTGTTGAAGATAATTGTTGAAAAGTGAATAAAAAGTGTTAAAATTGTTAAAGTTGAAAGTAACTCTCGCCCTGCTACGCGTCTGTTATTTAATTGAAGTTAAGAATCTCGTCAGTTAAGTTAGAATCTAAACCACCCCGCATCATCGGTCATATCTTAAGCTGAGCATCGAAACAACAACATAACTACCGGAAGAGTGGTGAATGCAAAAATAGCAAATGTAAATACAGATTTCACCATTACACAACGTCTTTCCGTCTCAAACTGACCTTCCCCATCGATTTATGGCTTAAAAATTTGTGAAGACTGGGGACCCCTAAGTTCGACGGCCCATCCTACAGCCAGGTGACCGATTTGACCCATGGTGCCTTGACAAAAAATGATCGTCTTGAACTCCTCTATCGATACATACAATAAAATTTTTTGACGACTTGGTCACCCCCACCACCACAAAGACGCCAACTCCGTACTTCCGGTCAATGATGAGGTACCTGGCTGAAAATAAATAGGGAACGTCCCCTTGGGCAAAGGTCCCTCTATGCCAAATTTGAGGCGAATCGGTCAACGTGGAGGGAAGTTAGAGTGTTTACAGACAGACAGACAGACATACAAACAGATCAATCGCTATAACTACCTTTCAAGCATTTCATGCTTCCGGTAGTTAATAACGTATTGTATTATGTCATGGTATTATGCTAAGCTGGCAATGTCCTGCCAGCTTAGCATCAGTCGAGTCAATGTAATGAAGCTGCGTGAATTAGTACCTTGAATTTCAAAAATGTTGTTTGGTTGTTATTAAATCGATATATATTTGGAAGCTGATGTTTCTGATCGTACGATAAGAGCAACGCCATTTCATATTTTTGGTAGTCCTTGTATATAATGATGACAGGTGTCTGACACCTGGTGTCAGGTGGGCATATTTGTGATTAACGAAATAAATAATAGTGAAGCGAAGGTATGAAAATCCGTACTAAACAGTGTTGCATTTAAATTAATTTGCCGGGCCCTGATTAACGATAAACCCGTTCTAAACAGTTTACTCTCGGAGTATAAAATGCATATGACATCAATTTATTCACAATCAGTATTTCCCAATTTGAATTTTTAGGTAGTTTATACGTAATAATATGACCTCATATTCATTCTTCTAAATGTGTTCCCTCACAAATCTTATAGTGGATTATACGTCAAGACTGATACCATCACATTCCGCAAATTACAAATATACCTGCCTTTTTAGAATTACCGTTTAGAGCGAATTACAAGCGCGGTCGGTCATACCTAACTAACATAAAAACCATTACATTTTCATCTGCCGACATCGCAAATTGTAAGTGACGGTGACGGTCGCACTGCTCCACAAGTGTCCTCAAAAATCGTGCTTGGGAAAAAGTTTAACTCCGGCTTGTGAACCGACACATCTCAATTTATTTAATTTGTTTAACAGATTACATTGGGTAATATTGTTGTCCACATATGTAATTAATTAATCTGACTACTGGACTTGCATTCCAAGGAAACCCAAATTTATGGAGAAAACATTATGTATATTTTGCGTTTTTAATAGTTACTGTACTAGAGCTACTAGATAACAAGAAGTGTAATGAACAAATTGATTGCTTAAGTACTACCTCTGAAACTTACCGGAAAGTGAAAAAATGACTAAGTTAACATTTTGACTGCAGCCACATATATTTCGAACAGTAAAATCAGAAAAAAATATTGGCATATTATCATACTAACTGCAAAGTGTTGATATATGCGGTGTATATGACAACGCGACTAATGTCTTAAGGGAGATTTATTCTTCGATTTGTTCGCTTGAATTCAGCAAGAACTTCCTCAACGTCAATATCCATATCAAAATGAATATGCATCATGGCTAAAGCTGAAAGCCGGTCCTCCTTCATGCTGCTTCTCAAATATGTTTTTAGTCTGCGCAGCGAAGAAAATGTGCGTTCTGCGGTGGCAACCGATATTGGGAAGGTGCATAAAATTTTTATGAGGCGATGAATACTTGGGAAAATAAGCTCATTGCATGACTCCAATGTTTCCAACGCGGTTCCAGGAAGATCTGACGGTTCACATTCCCTCCACTTTTTCCGCCATGTGCGAAAATCACCGTGAAAGAGTTCAAACGGGACGTTGATATCCGTTGTATAGAAATCAAACACACTCCGAATGTGATCCTTTCCACAAGCACCGACATGTCTCGGAAGAAGTTTCAATAATCCACATATATTTGCCTCGTGATTTTCAAACCTTGATGTGAGCTGATCAATGAACCCCGCCACAAATTGATTAAACAGCACTCTCCTGAAATAAGTCTCCACATCCCTCGGGGAGCTTCCCCCTCCAACAAGATCCATCACATTATCCTTGTCAGCCTGGCGTTTGCATAAGCGCATCATTTTGATGTCTATTTCCAACTTGGCGCAAGTATTAGATACTTGATCAAATACCTCATGAAATTCGGCCTCGGAGCTGTCCTGAATCTCCCTCATGACACTAATTGCAGTGCTTATTTGGTCATAACAGACCTGAAGGTCAGCCTGCGGATCCTGCAGCGCTTTTGAAACTGAATGAGTAATGGAAAGAACCCGGATTGCGGTATGCAATGCCAAGAGGAATTCCAACGAACAGAGGGATTTCAACAGGATATTGGCTTTAGTAATTGTTTCCCGGTCTTTGGAAATTTCTTCGATTTTTTCAAGAATATTTTGAACTGATTCATACAATTCTGCAAACCGGATCAAAGCATCGTGGCGTTCTACCCATCGTGTTTCGCATAACCCGAGCAGCCCCTAAACAGAAATTGCAACCAAATGTTTCCGCTGCGTGAATAAATTTTACTACATATATAGTTATAATAATGATGAGACGAATGACTTGCTTTTTTAATACCTGTACTTTGTCACTTCGTTTTAACTTTTTGATGAAATTACGGAGGGCTTCCGTTCGTTTGGGCGACCTTGCAAAGAACGCAGTTATTTCTTTTACGACTCCAATCATGTTGCGCACGTGCCGGTTTTTGCAAGCAGAGGACACTACCAAGTTGAGACAGTGATTGGAACAGTACGTGTAAACGGCTAGGGGATGATCCTCCATGATCCTGGATTTCACACCTTTCACGTCGGAGCTCATTGCAGCCGCGCCATCGTAGCTTTGTCCTATGAAAATATAAATATTACAGGTACCATGAATGATTTGTAAAACATGTAGAAAGTTGTTTGGAATTGTCATCATGAACACTTTATTAGTATGGCAGCGTTACCTCTTAAATAATTCGTTTCCAGTCCTACGGATTGTAAGCGATTGAGGATGGATGTGGCCAACCCATTTCCAGTGAGATCCGTAACTGCCTCAAAACCCAGAAAATCTTCACGCACGAAAGGTTTTCCAGCGTTATCAAATTGTACATGCCGAACACATACAGTTAATTGTTCTGAAGTGGATATGTCCGTTGTTTCATCAGCAATCACGGCAAAACATTTGGCGTCGTTCACCTTCTTGACTACTTTCTTCAAGATAAGGCCACCACATATATCTATAATCTGATTCTGAATATCCGGACTAATATACATTGCGTTACCGGATCCGTTCGTGAAATGCGTTACCAGGTTCTTGTCGTGGTGTCTTGCAAGATGTTTAATTAATGCCCGAAAATTTCCTTCATTGACTTCATCCGGCTTACTTAAGTCAATTCCTCCGGAGTCTCTGTGTCCACGAAATGGTATATTTTGTCTACCAAGCAAAATCACTGTTCGTATGATGGCAGAGAGAATCTCTTTGTTCGCAGCGGCTTCCTTGGTGACCTTCTTGCGAAGCAATGATCTGGGCTGATCCACTCCAGTCTCGTATGATTTTAAGAAATTGTCAGCATCAGAAGCGCAATGTTTATGGTATTTAGATGTGGCGTGTTCTTTGAAGGCCGTTGTTGCTTTTTTCCAGTTAGTGAAGCCGCCCGTTACAAGATGAGAATTTTGAACACCACCGCTGCCTCCCTCAGATTCACGCTGAAACTTGAATGCAAAACAGAACTTGCAGAAAGCAGCATCTTGGACTCTGGAATACACCAGCCAGTGGTATTTAGTCATCCAATTTGTCTAAAATGGGAGACAAATAAATATATTTACCGTTATATTTGCAATTGAAATATTGAATTCTCATGTCTCCCCAAAGTACAAATATGTAAACTATTCACCAGTGCAAAATCTTGAAGTACCTGAAACGACCGCTTGCAGTTGGTGATAATCCGCGTTGGAAATTTAAAGTTGTGGGCTGGAGTTAAAAGCTCTTTCAAAATTTTGTGCTTGTCACTATCTGTCAGGTTCACCTTTCCAGTAAAACTTCCAATGTCATTGATGCTTCCAGTCGTGACATGGTTGGTGGCAGATGATATTGCTGGGACACTTGGTGGCGATGGACCGAAAAATTCTGCACTACACTCAGCCTGACCTTCCTGGACGATGACTGGCGCCATTGCCACCTGAACTGTAACACAGCTCGGAGCCTCCTCCGGCTTACCGGTTCCTTCTCCATTCTGTTCGTTATCACTGAGTACTTGCTCTCCTTCCAAATCACTTGTAGTTTGCTCGTCCTCCTCCGAATCACTGGAAATTTTGTCGTCCTCCTCCGAAACACTCTCACTCGAGTCACTGCTAATATGATTGTCCTCCTCCGCATCACTGGGTACATCGCTTATTTTCGAATCACCTGAGATATCGTCTTCCCGTTCTGAGTAGCCTAGGGATTCGTCGTCCTCCGCCTCAGGCATCCTAGCGACTTTCAAATCCTGTACATTGTCCCCAGATAGTTCATTCCCAATTACAGCGTCAGTGGTCACTGGAACTCGAGCAACAGGAGCAGTCGGTAGTGCGTCTGACCTCTTCTGTTTTGCTTGCTGTCCAAATCCGTAATCGAAAAGGTTTAGCGGTCTTTTGGAGGGCTTATCAGACATTTTTGTTTTTGGTTCAAAATGTCAACTATCAGGGACTGATAATGTGATACTTATTTAAAAATTGCGATTAGTTGAAATTGCAGCAGAAGTTTATATAATTTTTACACGACCTCAAAAATCAAAACATACAAGCAATCAAAACAGTGCATCAGTCAGGTGTGTTGCGTGATGTGTGTGGAAATGGGGTGAGTGACTCAAATAATACGGGTTTGGTATTACTGAATGTTATGCTGCATTATATGCATCGCACTCACAGTGGGCGGCGTATATCATTCGCAAAAAGTAAGGTTATAAATGACGTTGACAATTGCACTGACATGTAACTATAAACAAATGCCGCTAACATGCCGTGGTGAATGTGATTATATTGAAGCATAACTAAATTGTCGGATTAATATGTGCACCTGCATGTGTATAGTGCGTACATATTACATTTTAAAGTGTATGACTAGAAATCATCCGGTACTCCTCCACGACTGATATTTTAATGATAGCAAAAATGCAATGGTTGACTGGTATTTTATTAATGGTATTCCTCCATCAAAGGATAAATTAAACTGGGTCGGTGTTATAGAGTGCCTTGCTAGTTAAGCATCTTCGCTATCGCTAGGATTGCCGGTTGTTTCCCAATAACAACAGTATGTGTGCTACATTTCGAAACTTTTGCATACGGGGAAATTGGAATTTGTACATACCATCGGCGCGAAGCGAATAGTAAATAAATATTAAAATCACGAAACGCCAATATACCAAACGACGAAATTGAGTATAAAGTTTGTCTCCTGGTAGTCACAGTGGTTACGATTTGTGCCGCAGCATTTAATATTTGTACTTGTAACTCAACACCTGCAATGTTTGTACCCAAATATTTTTTCAAAGGATTAAATTTGTTTTCAATAAATCAATATTAAATATAATATATTGAATATGCCCGACTATTCCGTGCGAAGTATAGTAAACTTTACTAACGATAAGTAAAGTTATTATTCACTGAAATGCGGGAGTGGTGAGCCGGCTATTGTAACATGTAATGATTTCGAGAATTTGAGTATGTGGTATGCGTGGATACGTTCTCAATACGGTAAATCAGATTTTATTTCTGAAATCTAACTTTGTGTTCCATTTTTTGAAAACTGAAAAATATATTCAAACGAGAACTGGCATGCATTTTGCTGGTGAAGTCGCAAGGGAAGCGTGAAATTCCCCGACATATTTTTTAAAGTGGTGTACCATGTTGATGTGGAATATAATTTCGTGCGCTTTGCCCTCGTTCATCAAACGTGTATTAAAAATGACCAGTTCATTTGTCCGCTGCGCAATTAATAAGAAGTCCATTATTGAATTGAATTTTGGCATTGTAATATGTACGAGTGTGTCACAATTAGTTTACTAAAATAACAAAGATCTACTTTATCCGGCAAAAATATTATACTCCCTTAAACTCCAAAATAAATAACATTCTTGCTTCAAATTGACTTGCATTACTTCCATTTAATTCCTTGTGCTAAGCTAATTACAATATAAGTTCTCATTGTAACCAATTTCTATATTAGAGAAAGTTGATTATATAGATTATGCATTTACTGTTTTGCACGTTGTATAAAGCTAACTGACAGTAGACGGATTCGGTTGACAGAGTCCGATCCTCTTGAAACTTGGCAAAATTCATGATTTTGCAGCAAAAACTACCCCTGCAAAGTTTCGCGAACTATGATAAGCTCGTTTCGGAGTTAATAGAAAAATTCCGCATTCCACAAGTATATAATGCATTACCTCATGGCGTAAAGCATGGGGTACCGACTGAGAAAACTGCCTTCATGTACCCGTTTTACTGGCATTTTTTTCTTCAATTTTAATTATTTGAACCAGAAGCAACAATGGGATATTTAAGCACTACGAATAACAATAATGAGCCGGTGTATGTCTTAACATTAGTTCTCACGACATCGTAAAAGAAAACATGACCATTTCAAATTTTTAATACTTCACAAAATAATAATTATATTTTATGGACTGACAGCATCCCCTCAACCAACTGTTACCATTGTGTTCGACTGTCGAACTTCGACATAAGCATGTATTTTCCCCACCGATTGTATGGTCATATCCATCACATAATGGTATGTTTTTGGGTAAAATCTGAACAACGATTATTTGTTTTTGAAAGACCAACGGTTGTTGATGTTGGGTTTAACTATCATACGACTTAAATTTGTTATTTAGCGCAGAATGAAATTCTCATTTGAAAATCGAGGAAAGGAAAAAATCCAAATTTTAGTCTTCAGAGCGCTTCCTCTACATCATTTTCCGATGTTGTGTACCAGGAGATAAAGCAGATATACTTGCGGAATGAATGAAATTTTTCTAATAACTCCAAAACGAGCTTACCATAGTTCGCGAAACTTTGCAGGGGTAGTTTTTGCTGCAAAATCATGAATTTTTGCAAGTTTCAAGAGGATCCGACTCTGTCAACCGAATCCGTCTACTGTGAGACTGACCGCATCTTGTTGAACTACAGAGTTAAATCAATCTTAAGGAGATAGCTGTATTACAGTTATAGGTGTAAGACAAGAGAAAATTTGAACGGACTTACACAAATTTTGCTTATCACAGGAGCTCATAGTCACTACAATAAAAGCAACGCTACGTAAAAACGATTGGATTGGCTTTACTTAATACATTTTAGTTACCTCTTATTCGTCAAAAAATTTTGAGGTGCGAAATGCCAGGGGGGGGGGTCAAATGACCCCCCTGCCCCCCCTGGCTACGCCCTTGTAAGGTAGGCCTTGTCGGGTCATGAAAGTCATTCTCATTTTGTCTAGGGCCGGTCAGAAAATCCATCCACCACTCCATAATTCCGGAGTCTTTTATCCCCGCCAATCGTCGTACGATAAAGGGAAATCATGTGGAAATACATGTTTGCTTTTCAAATAAACGTAATCATATGCAAACATATAAATAGCAGTTTATGATAGCCTAATATTTGCTAAATATTTTGTTTCTAGGTATCAATTTTCCTAGGCATAATTATGCTGAAATTTATGCGAAAACACAAGATAATACAGGTGGAAACATGTTTTTATCGTCGTTGCGAATCTTAAAAATGTATACCTGTCATAGTGGCATCAGCCACTAGCCGCTCAACAAAGCGACGGAAATAATTTTGAAAATCAGCCAGTAATTCCAACGGCGATACACCCAGAAGAACGACAATCCACACACAAAGCAGTACAATTACATTGCTGCTTACATAAATTGCTATCGGCGTCTTCAGTGTGCTAACCCTGTATGAAGAACCACCGAATACATTCAATATAAGTAGATTTGCATCGTTATCTTGATACAAAAATTTATCCATATATTTATCCATTTATCCATTTATCCATCTCCAGCATTGGTGTTGCGCAGTAGTAATGTGCAAACACAGAAGCATGTGCTTTGCAAATATGTAGAAGGTTTACTAAACATCTTCATGTTGTCATGACATAAATCCTAAACATTAAGAAAGTGATTCGGTTGCATTCCAGTATAAATGAGTTGTATACATGGCTACATGGAATATGCTATTCCGTTAAAAACAATTAGCTAAGGGGAACGAGAACAGAATAACGGTGGATTGAATTCTTTCAGAGCCGTATAGTGACAAAAATTAATGAGCTTTAATATATACAAAGTACCGTACCTGTTGACCCGTGCTTTTCTATTATCTAATGAGTTATCAACTGTAGAATATTGCAGCGTCACCTACTGTTAATCCAGGCTCTGAAAATGCAATGTAGTAGGATGGACAGTTCCATACCAAGTAAATATACGTGTGCAGCTTCTTCGACATTCTGTTACAGTTACAATCGCTTGCCAGTTACCGGTTTCGGACGTCTACGCCTGTTATGAAAAGTTATTTGGTAAAACTATATTTTTTCAAATGACACTGTAATCACCGCAGTCAGTCATTAATTGTCATAACAAGTGCTTCTTTTTATTACTGTTTCGTGATGAGTGAAATTAACCAGGGACTCTGCAGCAGTACAGGGGATTCTCGAACTTAACTGTTTTATGTAAACTTGTGTTAATTTTATTGCATTCACTTTTTAAAAATCCACAAAAATCATCATACTTACATAAAACCACGGTTCAGGACATCCGGGGTGATAACTTTTAGATTTGAATAGTTATGTCGTTCCAATCTCACTGACAAATTTGAAGGTTGTACAAGTTGGACATACGCATTCTTGAATGCAGGGATGTGCAGTAATATTTAAAGGCATAGTTGACCACAAGATGCACTGTTGTAATAAAGTGTATGAACAGCAACCTCAGTATATGAACAGCAGCCTCAGTATATGAACAGCAACCTCAGTATATGAACAGCAACCTCAGTATATGAACAGCAATCTCATTATATGAACAGCAACCTCATTATATGAACAGCAGCCTCAGTATATGAACAGCAACCTCAGTATATGAACAGCAACCTCATTATATGAACAGCAACCTCATTATATGAACAGCAACCTCATTATATGAACAGCAACCTCATTATATGAACAACAACCTCATTATATGAACAGCAACCTCATTATATGAACAGCAACCTCATTATATGAACAACAACCTCATTATATGAACAGCAACCTCATTATATGAACAGCAACCTCATTATATGAACAGCAGCCTCAGTATATGAACAGCAACCTCAGTATATGAACAGCAACCTCATTATATGAACAGCAACCTCATTATATGAACAGCAACCTCAGTATATGAACAGCAACCTCATTATATGAACAGCAACCTCAGTATATGAACAGCAACCTCAGTATATGAACATCAACCTCAGTATATGAACAGCAACCTCATTATATGAACAGCAACCTCAGTATATGAACAGCAACCTCAGTATATGAACATCAACCTCAGTATATGAACAGCAACCTCAGTATATGAACAGCAACCTCAGTATATGAACAGCAACCTCAGTATTTAGTGTTCAACCTGTTCAGTGTTCAAGCAACCTCAGTATTTAGTGTTCAACCTGTTCAGTGTTCAAGCAACCTCAGTATATGAGCGAGAGAGATGAACGAAAGAGATGTCATTTTATGCTACTTGATATGGTTTGTGTCATCTTTATTACATATGAACCGAGTTTGATGAATGAAATAAGCGTAACTTTTAGCTTCACGGATGAAATGGATAAGGTGAATGTCGTCTTGGTGGTACCAATTTATTACTGAGTTGGTTCAAGGATAAATGTGTAGTATCATAAATTGGAACTCGGGTTTTATGGAAACAGAAGACCAGACAGTGCTTATTCTTGAAAAGGTGTACGTTTCTCCGGTGTAAGCAGTTATAAACATTTATTTACTTTGAAAAATATTTTCATCATCATATTATATACATTTTAGTACTTCGAATCGACATATCATTTACAATGTACGTACATATGTACAGGTATGTACATGCGATAACTGTACTTGTTTTTATCGAATCATATCCTCATGCAAATAATTAAAAATTCAGCACTATTATGCAATACAATTTCATACTAAGTAACAAGTTTGTGTAATTATTATAGCAATCGTTTTGACAAACAAATCAAACTTACGAACAAAAAATTGTAATATTTTTTTCACAAATAGAAAGCAATTAATATCACTCAATCAAACGACGAATGCGTACAATTGAATTCTGTCAAAACTGTCAACATTCTGTGTCTGGTATGTGTGAAATATCAAGTTTAGAGTGCACTGACACTGATGGGGAGACCGGAAAATTACAACGTCAAATTTATTTTAATTTTTCCACAAATAATACGTTAATAAAAATTGTTGACCAATTTTGAATGCTTTGGACCCACCTTACTGTGCATGCATGCATGTGACGTGCAACCAACTCTACAATGTGTTACTACGGTCCGATAAAATATTTGTAAATACCTAGTTACCAAACTCTTGGAGTAGTGGATAAACAGTATAAGGGATGACTAAGGATTTATTGAAAAATCAAAGCTTTTTGTTGTGGTAAAACGAAATCTCACTTGATTTAAGCAAAGTATTATGTGAGCTACTAACCGTTTGTCATTACACTAACTACAATATTTCTTTGTACAATATTGGAATAATTAAATCACGGTAATTTTCACTTGAAACATGCATTGGCCACTTTTCAATTATTCAGATTCATAGTAAAAGCAATGCTTGAAAAACGCAAGAAAGATGTACAATATAATTTGAGTAGTAGTTCAAGTACAACAATATTAGCATAAACAACAAATATTGTACAGTATAATTGTAGTTTTAGTGTATGTCTGAATTAAGTACTAAAATGAAAAGTTGTTTCCGTTTTTTGTATTTAATCATTTATACTTAAATTTTCGGTGGCGAGTGTTGCCACTAAAGCAACGCTTATAACGGCGACACGATTGTGCTAGTTTACTAACATGAAGACAATTACTTTATTAACCGTGAATAAAGAGTCTGGAATATTACATATACTGACTGGTAATAGTTTTGATTGGTGACCATTGTTCATCTTTCATCCAGATACTCGACAAGAGTTGTACCTAAACTAAGCAATTTAACGGTAGCCTTTTGCCACGGAGGGTGGGAAAATATGCCATGTGCTATTAGTAATAAGTAAATATTTACGGATCAGGAACATCAAGTTAGCACGTCATATGTCAAATATGACACGTTTGTTGTATAACAATAAATACAATAAATACAATAAATACAATAAATACAAGCTTAATAAATACAAAACAATCTTAGCTAGTTACATAAAACCCAAACGCAGTACTACGTACATCTTATATAATTTCCCGCTGATATTTTCTTAAGCATTGACATTTCTAAAACGTTAAGGATCATTTAGATATTCTGGTGCTGGTAAGTGAGTAACGTATTAAATTCAGGAATTTTAGCTTCTCGGACATTTGTACCACTACAGCTATTCTAAACAATTACTGTCTATAAAAGTCATCGCATTATCAAAGGAATCATTTCGTAATTGTGCTTAGGGTGATAACCATATTATTGGTTCATTGCAATTTTAATATTACACTACATATATTTACAAAACTGATCAATATTTTATATGCTTTACAATGCATCAATACATTATGTAATAGTTAGTTATTTGTATTTACAAATTTTTTAGGACTTATGTTTTTTCTTCATTTTTATATAAATTGGGTAGTATTTTATGCAGCTATTTTCCCGGCGAAGCTAGCGCTATTACAATTTGTGCTATTGTTACATTACATTGTTAATATTGAATACATATTATTATTGACTAAATAATGAAATTCTTCTTTGTTTATCATTCGTTGCTCAAAAAGTGAATCCAATCATTTGGTTTCTAACCTGGTGACACATAATATGCATGCTGAGAAAATCCGCGATTCAGACGTTATGAATGAACGCATAACCATAAACACGAACTTATTATTTTAATAAAAATTTGCGTGACGTGTAAAAAATTAAATGCGTGTTATCCTTGCACCTCAAATTAAAAGTGCGTCACGATAAAAATAGAGGAGCTAAGTATTGTCGTGTTTCCATCAATTTAGAAAACTATTAAAGATTTACT
Source organism: Sinella curviseta (assembly GCA_004115045.4). NCBI lineage: Eukaryota > Metazoa > Arthropoda > Collembola > Entomobryomorpha > Entomobryidae > Sinella > Sinella curviseta. The sequence continues at coordinate 12,097,291 of CM023203.3, forward strand.
CTGAACATTTCACGATGCCGGTTCTTTTACATATTTTGATGTAAAATGTGTACCCAGTTTTGTACCTGACAACAAATACATGACATGTATGTAAGTACCAAGAATATTTTTATTACATGTATGAATTAAACGCATCTCAAATCAACTATGATAAATTATATGAAAATTAGCTATTCAACTCATCATCAGAATTCTTGTGTATGATAACCTTCAGACTTTCTAATTATGCAGCGCTAAAATTTCATGCAATGAGCTTTGTGTTGAAGAGCATGATGCTGGTAGGAGCAACAGTATAAAAATTATTTCTTCGTTCAGAATGTACAAAGACACGTTAGTAGTGCCCAATTGAGTTTAAAAATTTCTCAGAGGAAGAATCATGCCTTCTTTTAGTACAATATATTTGAAATTACATTGGAATTTTATTTGAAAATGTTTAAAATATTAAATTTTAATAAAAACAAATGTTCTTTTAAACTTCAAATTTATGCATTAGAATCTACTAGTTTTGTGTCTAAAATTTCTAAGGCATTGTAGAAACAAGGGATGGAGTTTTAACGAGCTGACGTAACGGATTTTGTCCCAGGGCTTTTTGGCTTTTTGGTCACGGCGGTCGCTTGCTGAGTAATAATGACAAAACGAAAGAATTGGTGAATGTGCAGCCAAATGCGAGCAAAAAATTGACCATGTTAGTTCTTACCCCAATCATGCAGTATGTGAGAGCAAGGGCCAGCACCAACAATGTAATAAACGACTTCATTTTACGTTTGTATATATCGACTGTCTATTCACAAAAGAGCCAATGTATTGAACTGAATATTCAATAATGGTGGTCCAGTTCTTCAACAACGAAATAGATCAGATCAGGTCTGACTTGTGGTCGGGTAGTTTAAGATGTGCGTGATTTATGCTCACGGAAAAATGTAACGAGATATATTTATGCAAACGGTAGATTTTGTCTGTTTGTCTAATTAACGTAGATGGTTGTAATGCTATCCGCAATTTCCAGTATTTCATCGCCATATGTGACTTATGTAAATGTACGACAAATTTAGCCCATTGAAAACCACATGTCCAAAATGTACATGTTGCAATTTTTATCAACATCTTACCGACAATACTTTATGTGGAATTTACAAAGAATCGCAAATGTTTTGGACACTAACTGTCGGCGATGTATCTACATTAGGTTAATATTTACAGCCAATTGGTGCATAACGACGCAGCAATCAATATTTACGTAAACCAATTACTCTAAGCTATTAAATGTTATTATAATCGTAACCTGGCATTAACAATAGTTACAATTTGCAATGATTTATTATTCTTGAATGACGACAATTGTACTATATGGTATGTATGGTAATAGGCATAATTGTATTCTGATTAACATTGAGTTGAACAAGATACCCTGCAGTAATGTATTAGTTCTATTGCCGACAAGTAGAATGAATGTGACATAGTATGTATGTATTTGATAAATTTTCTGATGCAATTGTCTGTAGATAAAGCAATCATAAGAAGCTGTACTTCATATCTGTGGGAAAAATCCACTCTTAATGTACGTGCATCCTGACAAAGAGTTCTTTATTACTTATTATGCAACTAGATATCCTTCCGCCGTATTTACATGTCGAGTTGTTTGTGCTACATTTGCAAACGTGAGCAAAGATGAAAACTGCTGTAACTACTTAATACTGTACATGCATTAATAAAAATTGTGGTTGGTTTTAATTGTACATGAAACATTGGAACCAACTAGCCCAATGTACAGCACATGTTCATGCATTGATACACTTTACAAAGACTGCAATTGCATGATTTCAGGGCAAATCCTTTCTTACGTTAGCTAATTATGTTTGTAATTGATGGAGACTTGTATAAGTTGGTACACTGCATGCAAGCGTGACTGATTAACCAAACGCCAAAAACAATTGTAACCTCTCCTTCCTAATTTATATCAAGATATATCTTATTATAGGTATACACATTATTTAATTTCAGTTATAAATGTGTTGAACATCCACCTCCATTATTCAGTGTGTTTTGATCAATTATACCATGATGAAACGAAATTTTAATTTTACACGTATCCTATTACGCAAGTCCCAAAGGAGTGTAATTTTTAAATGACCCATGGCATGGTCCAAAAGTTCTCTTAAGTTTTGCGCTCACATATAGATATGATGCTTATATGAAATTACAAGCAATGAAGATGTGATAGTTTCGATTTGGTTTACATGACACTATTTGCTACTCACCATAGCCGTATTTCTTTAAACTTCTGACATTGCTGCTGCGGCTTCCCTTGACTGTGCCTGTAGTACAAACACTGAACCCACGCCCCCAACAAACTGAAAATATATATTCAATAAATTTTATAATGTCAAAATGCCCATTTTAATTCAGTATAGGTAATATGTATGTATGCCCGCTAATTTATTTTATTTGATGGCAAACAAAACTCCACAGCGGCTAGTAACTATGAAACAACTTACGCGAAACAAGAAGCTTTCATCAATCATGAACTGTCCTCTTCCGAGCCCAAGTGGCCGCTCCTTCATTCGATCCAGTATAATTTTCGCCTTTCTCGTGAACTCCTTTTCATCGCTTTTCCAAATCAATCGTCTAATCCATTCACGAAAAATCTCGTTCTGCAATGGAATTTGTATAGTAATTGGAAGGAATGAAAAATCTTGAATGAATACATTGTTCTTGTTTCATATTATCAAAAATTAGTTACTGTTTTCGCGCATTTTATGACACGCTGTTACGGTATGATTAGGATCAGTTTAAATTTAAACTTACTTGCTCGGATGCATGGGATGCCACTCCATAGGTATAGGACGTTTTGACGATGTTGTAGATGAAGTAGAAGATAGTGAACAGTCCCATCTCGTCATCAAAAACATTCATGATGAAGTAGACGAAAAGCATCAAATTGTCCACGTGCATGTACTTTAGGAGATATTCAAAGGTATCGTTGGTGTCATCCACTGCCTGCTGCAGCAGCTGGTAGTGTCTCCATTGTCCGTTCTCGGCCTCAAAGTTTTCCATCGTCACCGGAAATATATCGTTTTCAGGGTCGCCCACCTCCTTTGCCATTCGAACCATTTCCTTCTGCAAGGTTTCGGCAGTGGATAGTATCAAGTCGCCAGTGGCATTTGCGATGGCACGATTGCACCAACGCATTCCCATTCCAATTAATCCCATGATCATCTTTTCATGTGTCATGTTGGACCCATACACTTGAACGAGTACATCCACTCCAGTAGAGTTGTCCTGGAAGCCCGACGGAGTCCATAGGTACATTGCTGTTGCCATTTTGGATGAGTAGTAGAAAATGCCTTTCTCCAGGGACCAGTCAGACACTCCGGATGCAAATACCACACTCAAGGTGGTAATTGTCATTGATGATATGGCCAGAATGACCGTCTTTGCAGAGTGCATCTTTACTTGTGGTATTTTGGAATTTCTCGAGGCAAATTCCCTCAGGCGCTCGATGCTTCGAAGCATTTTAGCAAACTTGTGCTGCTGAAGGGTGAAAATGTATGCTGAATATATTTTCAAACAGGCGTTCATAATGTAGAATCCCATGTTTGTGAAATCCTCTAGGCCACCATGAATGATGAATACAAGACAGTGTATTTTGGCAAACGCCAGTGATTCTATTATTGATGCGATGGTAATTCCCCAATAAATAATCTAGGAAAGAAAGTGTCCATAGTCATCATCATCTTCAGTCACAATACTTTATGCATATTTGATGCCTTTGAGTATACGCAATTCAATGAAGTAAATTTACTAATTTCAAAAAACGTTAGCGAGGCGTACTGTTACAGCATGTCCACTCAATTTCTGACAGTTGATGTTTCCAGTCTCGTGACATCATTATGAACAAAATTAATAACTTTAATAATACGTGTAGTGAGGGCGTACTACCACTACTTCTTTGTTAATTTTATAGAAAAGTTGAAAATATAATCCATATGCAGTCACGGCTCCATAAATAACAAACGAAACAATGAAAACAATATCCTGATTTCTGCGAGAAAGCATTCTTTCAATTTACGTAGCGTGTGCAGCAGACCGATTGTAGTGAGTGTAGCGCTATACCGATTAAAATGGGATTATTGTGCTGGATTGCAAATGTTATGTTTTCATCGGTTTCACATATTCACAATTTTTTTAATGCTCTGTATTTTTATCAAATACAATGCCTCCTTTGGTCAGACGAGGTGAAATTAGAAACGTGTTGCATGTGTTTTAAACGTATATAAAAAGTGTGGTATCTTAGATATACATATTTAATGCTTTGCTGCAAACAATTCTAGAGGTCATTAGCGCAATAGTTTAAATAGTTTCGTATCTTCAGATCACTTTGTTGTGGCCTATTTACATGGATTCGCTCAACCTACATGACCATCTATTTATACTATCCATTGTGACAAATTATCATTAAGGTGGGACAAGAGGTCTCAGATTAAAACGATACACAACACTTTATACACTTCTGTAGCGAAGTGAAATGAGTCAACGCTACGACGTCAATGATAAGGGGCTTTCGAACTAAATGAGAGCAGAAATTAGGTAAACCTATGCATACTTATATGTAATACATTGGATGCCATATTAAAGCGGCTATCAATAATGCAAACGCAACTCAGGTCGTACCAGAAAAAGCAGGAAACCTTTCACGTGAATATGACCGACTGAGCATGCATGCAACTTTGATACCAATGACACGCATCATAGCATGGCCAAATATATGCTACGATGAGAATTGCAAACTGGCTTTGGATTGTTGCGACAAAAACATTTTTCCGGTTACGTTTCATGGTTTCATCTTGCTCGGAGCTTACATTGTAGAACAATTAAATGCTCATTCTGTTCAAAATTTAAAACTGAATTTGAAAAAGCGTATATGTACATATAAGAATGTCTTCGGCTTCGGTCTTCAATTAAGTTCATGATAGTCAGTAAATCAAAATGTATGACTAACACTCCGATTTTACTCGGATTGCGAAATTAGTTTCTAAAATCACGCCCTAAACGAAATCGTTTTGACCTAAGATTCAGTAGGGCAGCGTAATAAAAAATTGTACTACGCATTCATTTAACTTTGATTCAAAATGTTCCAGGAAAGTTTCCAGTCCATGCAATAGAGACGATCGGAGCTGACCTCATGGAAACCCCTGCAGAGGATGGCAAGAAGTAACGTAGCGGACATTTCATTTAATTAGCTAATATTTTGAATACATCCTCACTACCCATTTGAATTGACTTCCTTCACTAATCTTCATGAAATACATCCGTTTTCACTATTACTTTGGTTTTGCATGCATGCTTCCCCGTTGTGTGTCCAACTAGTTTGTATTGTTCGGCATATGCATGTAGCATGAATGGCCCGACATGAAGGCTTTTCAGGGTACAAACTTTTCGTGTTTGGATGCACGATTTTAAAAAAGCTCCGTTGCTACTTTTAATATTCATTATAACTCTCATAATGTGTATCTCTGAACGTGGCTACAATATAGTAAATACTCTAGTCGTCATAGTACAAATAGTATCACGTTGTTTCTTTAAAAATGCACATTAAAAACATTTTCAATGTTTTATTCATTCAATTGACTCCACGAGTACGCTGGTTGCTTTATAAACAACTAGTAAAGTAACCTGCGCTGTTACGCAATGTACAATTGAGTGTATCAATTCACCAATTAAATCTGCCGTAAAGTAACTATGGCCGATCAGTTTGTTTTTATAGCTCCATGTACTAAAATGAATCATTTCTATAATAAGCTTTAGTATTTATGGGTATCATGCACAAAATCATACAAGAACAACATGAACAATGCAGCATTCAATTTAGCCGATCATCCATATACGATATTATCGTTCTGTGGAAGCATACACGCACTTCTTTTTATAAATGTGCCTATTATTATGGAAATACGTTGGGGAACCATGAATGTAGCTACGAGCTTTGAATGCTGACCAGGATTTTAGTTTTCATTGAACAAAATAATGTGCACATTATTGTAGATGCCACCATAACCATCACTACGGTGCAAGTATTTCATTCACTCCAACATTCTTTCTCAAATGAGTGACCGTCACTCAGTGACGCACTGCTGTTATGGTAGTAGGAGTTTTCACTTAGTGAAAATAAATGTAAAATCCATGAAACCACATCGGTGTAGTGCCACCGGGAGAACTTTCTTTTTACAGGGTATATGCTGTGGCGATGCTTATCTGGATTCCGTGCTTGTAAATAATTAAAATGCGTACATACTTTGATAATGTTGCTAGTATCATGTGCTTAGTATCCGTGTCAATTCGCAAACACTGGAACTATTATTGCATATAAATGAATGTTGCAGATTACTTGCTTTACTACACAAATACAAGACATACTCCTGCCATTATATACCATAAACACGAGGATGTACATCACGTGAGAGATTCATGAATCACTCTAATGCCGGATGGACTATGAGCTTGCAAATTGCTATAACGTTGGTGTATGGTCATTGAAATATGTGCAGGAAGCATTTACGTTACCCATGTGCATTTTTTTTAATATATTTCAGTGATAGTGCAATAACTGATAAAACGCTAATGACTCATGACAATGCACTTGTATTGCAAGTACGTAGCTCATAATTGCGTATGTATACCTTAAATATGTACCTACTTCGAAATGACGTAATATTCGTGACATGACCCTGGTTGCCAGAGCAATATGAATTACTAGTTTCGTTGATGCGACTCTTGTTAACATTCTCAATACAAATATGACGAAAAACTGGAATGTTTCGGTGTCGTGTTGTTAGCAATTTTAATTAATAGTTTTTAATGCGCGGAGATTTTAATGGCATTTACTGAAACGGAAGTTCGTTAGGCACTAAAATTGATGCATACATATTAGGAGTAACAAAGCGGCTGAATAAAACGTTTTCTTCTTACCAATTGAAGGAAGCAAAATTTGATGCAGTAGCTCCAGAGACCACCAGTGGATCCCTGGGGAAAGAATGGGCTCAGACACAATGTGAACATATATTCCAGGTACGTCTTAAGGTGTGTCCGATTATGCTCTCCAACAGTATCACCTTCCGTGTCCCCTACTTCTATGGCGACATGATTCGGACGTCGATGACGCAGAGAAGATGATGCAGAAACTGGTAATTTTTTGTCTTTCTGCAGGTTCTCAAGCCGAAATCCCCCAGCTTCACCAGGGAGCACGTCGCCACCAATGGGTAATGAAGCGGTTTTATCTGGATCATCCTCCCGGGTTGGTTGAGCTTTCCCAAGCGAACAGTGTGCTGTAGGTTCTGGTGGGACATATTCCCGCGGTTGCATGCCATTTTCGGCAAGCGATACAGACGAACATGAGCTTTCACTGTCGTAGCATTTCTTGGCTTCCTCCAGTACTGCTGGTGGCATTTGAAGATTCTGCAACACAAATCCGGTGGCGTCTTCGCTTTCACCATAACCTTCTCCAGGCCAGAATACGTGGTCGTCTAGATCTTCATTCGAATGACTCTGCTTTTGGGATTCAATTTGAGGGGAGGTCGTAGCTCCACTGGTTGAAGGGATTGACTCGTCGACTGGTCTAACTGCATTTTCTATTGATGATTGTGACGATGTACTTGCGCTTCCAAATTGTCCGTCTTGTCTCCTTAAAATTTCTGTTGATTGATCCTCTCCTATAACTGTGTTTACTGGTTCGCTTGATGTTCCAGCCAGTAGTTCCTCCGATGCTGTTTCCGGTAGCCCAAGTTGTTTGTCCTTCTCCGTCGTTGCTAATTTTCTTGGCGGGTTGGATGGAGCAACACGAGAGATGACTTTTCTAATTTTGCCAACAGGTGAAAAATTCATTTTTCTCTCATCATTCCTCCACAGAGGAAAAAGTTGATGGATTGGAAATGCTTTCTCATATAAGGGTAAAAAAGGAATGATGGATGATACCTTTCACGGTGAAAATTGTATGTTCATTTTACAGATAACAACACCTTCTAAAGGAGCGACGTATCTCGTTGCATTTCATGTAATAGTGTATGTGTATATCGTGGTATTGTATTGGTACATCAAATATAACTTCCTTCGTATGCAGTTGAGTTTGACATTTTTATCAAATGCCATCTATGTATTAAAGAGTTGTACAGAGTACACTCCGGTTTGTTTGCAAGCAATTGTGCAAATGCATAGAATATAGTACACGTATACGTTCATATCACTTCGCTGGTCAGTTCGAAAGGGTAGTGTGAATTTCTCTCAATGATGTAGTAATTTATTCATCTGATTCACAGCATGAATTCGGCCAGTTACGTTTTCATACATTATGTTACTCAAATGAAGCAAACGGACAAATTTTTGTGAAAAAATAGTAGATTTTGATGGTGGCGTCCAGTAAAATGTGTGCCAAAAGTTGGTGACATTCCTTCTCGCGTTATCCGGCCCAAGTTGTCCACATTTATATGGAACATGTGTACTAAAACCCATACTACCATTTTTCGCGAACAGTAAACTTTTCCATAAATTATGAATGACCCCGTCCGACCACTCCGTTACCCTACAACAAAACCTCCAATTGTGTTGAAAAAGTGTGTCTCTATTTCATCCCAGTAGTATACTGAATGACGTTCATAGTCTTCTCCCATTTGCATGCACGGCAATTTATGAATTTCAGTATAAAGATAAAATATAAGTCATCAATAGTTCGTTTGGTAATATTAACGAACATTTACACATGTTTAAATTACGCTCCACATAACAACATTAGAGTGGGTGATACTTATTAAAACTCTTTGTATAATTATGTGTCTTAAATTTCAAAATAAGTTACGTTTTCAATTTTAGGATTAAACATAGCAGCATAACACGCCCTAGCAGCTATGAATGCTTTTCGATTTTTTTTAAATATTCTGCAACCTTTTAAACTAATCTGATAAATGATATATAATACCAACTTTAGGCTTTAATGAAGTTTAGCGCATTACTGCTGCCACATGCTTACTCTGCTCACTTTTTTTGTTTTTCAATTTTTCTTTCAACGCTCCGCAACCCTTACCCACATAATTACATCGCATACCAGCTTCTCACAGCACATGTGGCATGCAACTTGCATGCATTCATGTCCTGAATGAAATAGACTGTCGTGTGGTGAGTTATTAGTAAGGGAATGTGAATACCACATTCCCAACGACGTTCAAAGTCATTTATTCGTTGAACAAGTTGACAATGTGTAATATGTACCTTCGCATTATTTACGACATGAACATGAACAAAGAGTTTCTGACAAGGGAAGCTACTTATGAGGCACCGGAATAAACGTTGTTGGGAACATTGCATGTACAGTAAAGCTTGCATGAAAGATTCAGCAATATGAGAGGAGGAAATACTTATTAGCATACATTTTTATTTTCTCCCACCAAACCTCAAGTATTAATAACAATTGAGATTAACTTTCCCTTATCATGCTGTAGTTGATCAGATTGTACCATTGGCTATTGATCATATACATCGGATGAGTAGCAATCTATCATAGGCCCAAAATTCCCAATTACCAACATGCAGAATGGTAGCAAGAGGGTTCAAAATATTTTGAGTCCGTGAAAGTGGACTATCGTGGTGGGAGATTGACCCGAAGATTTTAGCCGAAAGGAAGAGAGCATCAAAATGGAACGGTAAAATGTACGACTAGGGACATTGGATTCATGGCACGAGATATTTATGTGGCATGTATCATCACAAAAGTGTAACAATATCGCTTCATATTTAGTTGTGTTTGTCTCACGACTAAAGCGTAGAAACTTGAAACAATTTGACCAAAACCAATTTATCAATGATTCTCAAGGATACAAATAAATTTTGTAGGTGACTTTTGTTAATGCAATTAAGTAATACTTTATATGTGCTGCATATATCAAAGCAAAGGAAACAACTTGTTATCAATAAAAATAATTTTATTCAAGCGATACAATTTTACGTCAAAGAGGTTCACAAGGTAATAAACAATCCTTTCACGCAAACCGCTATCTTGATAAAATCACAAATTCTGAACGCCTTGGCATTACCAGAATCCCAGCACCCGGTTTAAAATCCTCCTCCTTTGAGGCACCGGAAACGGGCCCAACGTTGAACTGTTGGAACATTTTGACAAAAAACAAAAAGAGCTCATCCTATGGCAGCTCTTGTCCCAAGCATTGCCTTTTCTCTACATGGATAGGAAGAATGCAGTCTTTCGGACCTTCGTCCATTAGAAATCGTTCTGGTCGAAAATTGCCGGGATCTCTCCAAATCAGTGGATCGTGATTAATGTGATAGAGGTTTCCAAACACAATCGTTCCTTTTCGCAATATGTAGCCTTGGCAACGAACCTCCTCTGTAAGTTCACGAGGTGATCCAAAAAGTAGCAATGATGAAAGCCGGAGTGTTTCCAAAATTACCGCTTCAGTATAAGGCATTCTGAACGGAAACAAAATATGTTAGCATTTCAATGAGCATATTTTTTCCACTTTATATTTTAAATAAACAACGAAATCCTTACCTAGATCTATCAAGCAATGAAGGATCCCTGTCTCAACCCACCACGTCGTCAATCTCATTTTGAAACTTTCTCTGAACCTCCTGTTCATGGCTCAGGTACACAGCCGCTCACTTTATTGTGTTTGCCACGGTATCCCCAGCAGCCATAAACAGCGTCACTATTGATCAATCCCTTCTTCCCGAAAAAGCTACTTACTCCATTTCCCTCATTTTCATTTGTGGTGTAATTCATTTGCTCAATCTACGCGTCTATCAAATCTATTGTCTGACCCTTCACGAAAGTTTTCCTGTGCTCCTCAAACTTTTCAGCGATGAATTCATAAATGTCCTTCGTAGCATTGTCAAGGTACACGTATCCAGAGAGGCTTGGGGCAACATTCAAGCTGGGTTGGTCCTAATCGGAGCACTTGGAATCAAGTAAGATCTTTTTTAGCTGCAAGACAGAATAACCAAATGATAAATGCTCGAATTGTTTCCAATCTTCTTCGGATTTAGATTTGCTGTAAAAGTGACATCCTTGACATCTAATATACAGGCAACCGAACTATTTCCAACGCAATTGCGCTCGAGCGGATATGGTTTTGCAAACACTCTTGCGGGCATAATTGGAACACTTGGTCCCTACATGGTCTATAGTGTTCGTTTCCGCTAATATAATATGCTTGCAATTACCACCATGCAAGGTTAAGGTCACATGGATTTTATGTCTTGTATTTTTCTACGCCCTGTAGGGAACAACGAATGTGTCACTCCCATACGTACCTAATTCTTTGTGTCATTTCTTTCACGGCAATGCTGAGCTCCACAACACTTCCAGAAACCTTCAAGCAAAGCTTGCCGGAAACTGTCGAGGATGCCAACAATTTCGGAGCGGAGCGCGTGTTTTGGAGTTGTTTACCAAATGATCCGGAATTATAGAATCCTCCTGCACAGAGAACAACAACGGATTTTTAACCAAGACTAATTCTGAAAAAATGAAACTAATGGTTTGTGACCATTTATATGACAGCAACGTCGGCGATTGCATTGCTATTTCCAATGTTGTAGACATATAGGTTTCCTTTGATAACGTAAAGAGGAAAATTCATTCCGGGAGCGTTTCCGGAAATGTGGTCAACGAAGATAACAGTTCCCTTTTAACCATCCATTGGTTTGAACTCTGGTTTCCATACATTAGCGCTGACGTGCAATTAGTGATAATTAAAAATTAGCAGCTTCAAATGTGCCAAAAGTTTTAAATAAGTTATGCTGCTCGATTTTTTCACGTTCGGGCGAAAACGTATCGCCAATGGTTTTGCTGGTTTCATGCATAATGTACTGAACCTACAATTAGAGCCGCTTTCTTCGGCATTTGTGCATTGTCTTGTGCATTGTGTGCCGTTGCAGTTGCGCATGTGCATTCCGATCTTGTAGTTGTTGGAGCACTTGGTATCAAGTAAGCTTTTTTAAATTACAAGTCACCAATGGCATACATGCACATGATTGAATTGCTTGTTGTTCCGGATTTGTATTAGCGGTTAAAGTGACATCCTTCACATCTAATATGCAGGTAACGGAGCTCTTTCCAACATAATTGCGTTCTAGTGGACACGGTGTTAACAATATTATTTCAGGGATTATTGGAGTATTTGGACCATATACTGTTTATAGTGCACGTTTCCGTAAATATAAAATACTTCCCTCTAGAAGCAGAAGTTATGGCTACAATGGTTACAACAAACAAATTTTCATGGCTTTTTATTCTTGTCGACGGAGTAGGATACAACCAATGTTTTGCTCCCATACATAATTCTATGTACTTTCTCTTTCGTCGCAATGCTGAGCTCAGTCTCTCTTCCAGAGACCTTCAGGCAATCATTGCCGAAAATTATCATGGATGCCGACAACTTCGGAACGGGACAACAGTTTTGGAACTGGTTACCGAAACATCCAGCACCATAGCCAAGTGCTCATGAAATCAAAAACGGGTGCTTAAGCGACGACTAAAGTTGATATAAAAACAAGTAATGGATTACGGATGTTTATATTTCATCAGCAGCGGTGATTTATGTGCCTTAAAAATATTTTAAGCATTAAGTCAGCAAGGTAGGATCACAGGAATCATATATGTACATGACTCTAATAGTAAGTTGTTGTCAAATTAACAAATGAGTATTTTAATGCAGAATACAAAACGTGGACCAGAGAAGTGATGGTCAGTGAACGGGTTCTGCCCATTACCGGCGACACCAGCCATGTCCTTCAAGAGCCATTTGTTATTTTAACCGATACATAAATAAACAATTAGTATGAGTAGTGTTATATGCATTATTTTTTGTATATCTTCAGTGCGCGATTTAATCAGTAATTACGATCTAATTGCTAATTTTAATTAGCAAAAAAGTGTACGAGTAACTTGGTGCATGTTTTTTTGATAACACACGCATACCCTGCTGCATGCCTGCTGTACGAAACGTATCGTCGCGTAATGTTGCCTAAATAACTGAAGGAGCCTTCGGCAGGAGCACTACCTCGTGCTTAATAACGAGTCAAATGCTTACATTCTGCTATATAACAGTTATTTGTTGAGCAAAACTAGAAAGACAAAATTCATTTCGTCATAACTACAGAACTAAGTGCTTTCGTGCAAGGTCCAAACCCACCATTAGAATTCGCAGACCTTGCGCCACTATACGTATGTCCAACATAGTCGCTATGCCAGTTGGATTCGCAGAAATCGCTAATGATCTGAAGAAGAAGAATAAAAATGATTTTTCTGGTTTTTCGAAGGACGTGTTTGAAACAATCTCCGATTTCAAGGACACCATTGTATTTATGTGACAACAATTCAGTCCCAAATAAGAAAGAGCATCTAAAACTGCTGTGGAGACGTAATATCAACCAGTTAGTTCATCTACACAGACGCTGCTACGGAAATGAAATTGCAGGCTTATTTTTAGTAGCATCGCCCATTTTGAACGCTAATATTATGACACTACACTTTTAACGAAGAGCATTTAATGAGGGCGATGGAAAGATGGTTTGATGTTTATTACAATGTTACTCTCAAAAAATGTTTACCATGGATATGGAGACCGTTGACGTGTATTTTAACTTGAGCACCTTGCAATTTCTACAAACACTTGTATCTGACTACGCTCCACGTAATATTTTGTTTCACTACTCACGCCTGGAACACCACCGTGTTCTTACCACCACTGCCTCACTTTGAGTATTTGCAATTGCACCGGGGCAATTTGCGCAACATACTCATTGTAGCTCTAGACCCGTCGCAGTCTAGCACGGCATTGATCGCCGACACCGCCAGCAATTACCCAGACTTCAAATTAGGTTTACTAATTAACCTGTCAGTGGCGAACACGAATCCAGTGGCCTTGGCAAATTTGAAGGAGCTTCATGTTGAAATCACATATATGCATAAATAATTACTAATATTATCTGTTAACATGTTTTAAATTACTTGTGATGTGTTAGCCGTCTTATTCTGTACTTTTAATAAATTCTCTGAAACAAAATGGGGAAATAACTTCTAAGTACATGTACAAATTGTAGGGTTAAATGGGGTAATGGGGTGGTGATGACGCTACCTTGATTAACCGTTTGACGGATGGACGGTAAATATTATTGCTTGTTAACCTTACGCTGTCCGGATATCAGAAGTGGAGGTTCCGTTCCGTAGACCACGGATAAGCAGGAGGAGGATGATCACCACACTGGTCCACCGGTGAGCTCTGTTCGGTGCATACGGCGTCAAGGGCGCTGCTACTGCTGGTTTCCCGACGAGCTGAACACGGAGGTGGAGGAGATGGTGACGTCACGATCGGAGAGATGAGGAGGATGACCACTGACACGAATATTTGGGGGATGAATTAGCCCCTTTTCAAACAGTGAACCGAATGCACAACAAGTCCCAAAAATAATGCGCACGCACACGTCCGGAATCAGTATAGTTTTTTTGTATGTCTATTTATTTAGTCGCTATAGTTCAGTCACTGTAATTCTCCAAATTTCAGGTTTTTAAATACAGGAATTATGGGGAGATTTTCTCCCACTACGACAGTTATAGTTTTGGCAAGGCCTGAGGAAGACACTTTTGCTTTCCTCGGCAAGATCTTTCACGAACACAAAATGTTGTTCTTGTTGCTCTGGGCTCGGCTGGAAGAAGAGTCCCAGCTCATCAAAAAATATTATCCTCCTCTCAATTTTTTCGCTTGTCCCTTTATCAAACATAATGTGTTACATATAAAACTACGTTGGCACGCTGGGTCTTTCTTTTTGCGGTTAGCGTGGCCAACAATCTAACTATAATTTTAAATATTATATTTGTGTGTGTACATGTGTACATAAAACTTAAAAGTAAGAAGGTGTTTGTTGTTGGATGACAGTTGGCAGAGTTCTACTGAGAACTCCAGCTGACAAGTTCAGATGGCACGGTGTGCTCTTCTCCTCTGGGCATGACAAAATGTAATCCATTTTTTAAATGTAATCGAAGTTGGAATGTGTTATTACATTTGGCGAGCATATTAACGCAAAAAATGGCGGATGCATTCCATAGAGATTCCAGATGAAAATGATAGCTTTCAGAGCTCGAGGAGTTAGTCAATGGAAAGTGCATGTCCTATGAGCGGAAAAGTAGCTGAATTTGCATGCAAAGATTTTCAGAATTTGTGACTGAGGTTTAAATTATACGCGACGCAAAAACGCATAATAATATATATAAAATCTTAAATTGGGGAATAGAAGTGAGGGAAGTAAATGTAAGATATTACCTTAAATTTACTCATAACTAGAAAAGGCCAGTTACTGCACTAAGTGCAGTAACATTTAAGATAATATACATATATTATAAACATTTTCATTACGTAGCTAAAGAGAAACGCACATAAGTATTAAGTATTAGTAGTGTTTGGCACTATCATGGCCACTTTCTTTGTCCGATTATGACGAAGTTCAGTAGTTTTGACAGAGGGTGCACAGAATCAGCCAGCTACCCAGCCAGGTAGACTCTTCTTTTATATACAAGATAATACATGCTCTTAATATTTGGGCAGCATGATAAATAAACTCCATGAATGCATGTAATCTCTTGCAAGCAAATGAGAAACTTTCATGACTGAAATAATGCGTAGCTAGCAAATAACATGGTTAAGCTCTAAAGGTGTATGATGACTCCCTTCAATGCGATTTTGCATGAGTGATTTTGTTGTTACACTTTTGGTTGACCTTGAGTTTTCTTACTGTGTCTGAGAAGGTGTAAATGGAGCAGAACGGATTCTATGCACACCCAAATACGACAATTAGGTGCACAAATAGACCCAAATGCGGCACATGTAGGCAGGTTGTAATAGACTACATATATACCTACAGACTATTAGAAAAGCTTGCTACTCGCCTCATCCGCAATCAAGCAGAAACAGTACCTAACAATGTTTATTATTTAGAATAAGGGATACGGTGAAAGCGGTTTTGTTGTCGTTGTGATTTTTGTTATTGTTGCTAGCCCTGTCATTCTTTAAGGATCCGTGCACGTACACACTAAACATGTTGTTGTTGTTGTCAGTTAAAATACAAGTTTTGTCTCGAATTAATAAAACTAAATTTTCATTATAAATATATAAATTGACATCGTAAACTTAATAAGGCAAAACCAGCATATTCTCCACAATGGAGCACGATCTTAATCCAGGTAAATGCGGTACATCATTATCAGTGCTCCGATAATTAGAAACACCAAATATACATAATCTGGAAGTAGTATTACTGACTTTTCCTTTATTAATTCCAAGCAGAAATGTCTAACCCATCACTGAATATACATCCACCGTCATCATCACAGCATTGTACATTTTGCAATATGGTACTAAATTCGCAAGTGGAATGGAAGCAGCATTTGCTCCAGGAGGGTCATCAAATACTTGTGCGGAGTAAATGGGGAAGCAACAATGTCATCGACAAATGCATTGTTTTATTCTCTAAATCAATCATTCGGCAACCCACTGACATTCATCCCTTTCTGTACGATTGGGGAAATGAATTTGATTTGCTGACCAATTTTTTATGTTGGTACGAGCGACCCAGGGTAGGATTTATTGAGTTTGCAACAAGGTGAGCCTTGAAAACACAATTATTAATTTTTCTGGTTACCCAAGATTTCATTCTGATTGGTTAATGACGTTTCCGGAATTGATATTTTTTTGGTAGGGAGGCGGCCGAAAAGGCGTATGCTGCAAGGAATACGGAAGTTTTAAAGAAGCACAAAATGGAGGTTGTAATGGCCAGTGAACTGAATGAATTTGAATGTAAGATCATAATTTACTATATGATAACACCTTGATTCACATTCACGTTAATCATTTTGAATCGAAATGAATATTCTTTACAATTTCTAGTTCTCGCATTATTTCCGGAGAAGGTAGCAAATAGATTGGAGAAACCTGACACCAATTCAAACCCAAATTCAAATTTTAAACAAGGTACAAAGCGAAGACGCTCTCCTGAAAATTCCCAGATGTCAGAGGAGATTGTGGGCCCATTAAAAATGGCAAAGGTCGACTCAGCTGCTAAAAACGGCGACAATTCAAACTCCCACATGGAAATACTTAGGCAACTGGCTGAGACGCGAGGCTGGTCACCTCCAACATACTGCGTCACAACGAATGGCAAGAAGAGTTGGATGGTTTGTGCGTATGTGAATGGCGTGGAATGTGGTCGGAGAATTTTTCGAAAAACAATGGGGGAAACAGATGGGAAGAACCAAGTTGCAAAAAGAGCTTATCATGTCATTCTTACCACCAGTATTCTTGATGAACCTTCACAATATCATCACATTGATGAGCCCGTTCCAAATAATAAAACACCACCACGCTCCTCAGAATATAACTATCGGGATTGGAACATAGAAACTGAGAAATGGGAAGAGGAAGCAAATGAAGAAAATCCCTCTAATTCGGCAGCCAACACTGATACAAACAATGAAGAGAGTCTTTTGAACGCGACAAGTGTATCCAATGGAAATGGCGTTCCATTGGACGCAGGGAACACACCCGTGGATATAGCCGAGAATTACCTCAAGTTAACAGAGCCAACTGCTGCAATAAAGATTGAATTAGAACCTGTGCAAGCTAGTATCGCTAATACAGAGGCGGAGGGACCGCCGGATTCTTCAGTTCATACTGAAAGTGATGACTGTCCTATAAAGTTAATCGAAGAGATTTCGATTTCAAAAGGCTGGAAGAAACCGGAATACATTTTGTCCCGACAGTGGACGAATCCGGAATGCATTGAATTCGAGTTTATGTGCAGATTGGTGGTGAATGAGGTGGAATATCAGCCACCCCCACGTTCTCCTAAGCACAGCTCTGAAAATGACGCGAAGCGGTACATTGCTGTCCAATGTCTGGAAAAACTCATAGAAGGAAATGTTTTGGTTAAGAAGGAGATTACTGAAGAAGAGCCTACATCCGAACAAGTTCCAAAGTCAAGTAACAGTAACTAGTAAGGTGTAAACCTTTAATACATAACTACCGGAAGAGTGATGAATACAAAAATAAAAAATTTGGATACATATTTGTCCATTATACCAGATCTTTGTGGCGCAAATCGACCATCGCCATCGATTAAAAGCATAAACCCTTTGACGACCTGGCACCCCATAACGTCGACGGCCCACCCCACCGCCAGGTCACTGATTTGAACCATGGCGCCTTGGCAAAAATGATCGTCTTGAACTCCTCTATCGATTGAGATAATAAAGTTTTTTGCCGACTTGATCACACCCACCACTTCGAAGACGCCGACGCCCATAGTTCCGGCCAAGGATGAGGTGCTTCTAGGTCTTTTGCCGGTACGGACGTTTGCAGGTATGGGTCATTTTGCCTGTAAGCCCATTTGCGGGTATGCCAGTTTGCCTGTACGTACTTTTGCCTGCATACTAATTTGCCGGTAGGTCTAGTCGCACGTATGGCTATTTGCATGTATAGATGTTGTCTTTTAAAACTAGAAACAAATAATAAGCCGGACTGTTATAAAGTAATCTCTGGTTTGCTTGTAATACAAAAAAGTAGACTACTTACGATGGTTTCACTAATAATCGTTGCTTGCTCAGAATTAATCTTTTGCTTTGAATAATATATAACAGATTGGTTTAATTGAACTTTTGCCTCGACTCGCAATTCAATGAGCAATATACAGTTAGTGTAAATCGCTCTTTCATATAAGTCACTTCATTGTATTGAGTATTACTGCAGACGCAATAAGTTTCAAACTCCAGCCCACCTATTAAACTTCCCCCGTCAAATTCTTTATCAGTGATCACCGGCAGAAATTATCATCTACTTCCCTGACAAGTGCTGGATCATTGAATATAACGACCATACATTTTACATGCCAATTTAAATTTCTATTGTCAACGTTTATGTATTTAATATATGTAAGATGTCTTCAGTAGTACGTGTGAATACAAGCAAGCAGACTCGAATCTGGTTAAGATGATGATTGTAAGTATATGAATATATTGCAAAAATTATATTGAAATAATTATCTCCACCTGATCGTTCATTTTGACAGTTAAATTTTAATATAGAATTCAATGCCTACATACTACATCACGTACTGCTAATTATGAAATTATCATGTTTATCTCAGGTAGAGTCTAGATGCTAAAATTGATATACTTTATTGTTGTGCAAAATTGCATATTAATAAAGTACAACAACCGTAATAGAAAACGACATAACAGTCCTGCTTCATAATCATTTGTTTATAGAGTTGTAAATCACAACATCTATACAGGCAAATAACCTTACATGCAACTGGACCTACCGGCAAATTAGTATGCAGGCAAAAGTACATACAGGGAAACTTCCATACCCGCAAATGGGCCTACCGGCAAATGGGCTTACAGGCAAAACAACCCATACCTGCAAAAGTCCATACCGGCAAAAGGGCGGCAACGAATCCGAAGTGGAAAAACCCCGATGGCATGGTCCAGATTTCACCACTTTTCCATCGCTCCATCACATTGAATTTAGATGACACATCCTTATTTTTGGATCTGGTTACGCAATCGTTTTGAATCAGCCTGTACAAACAATTAATTGAATTGTTATTGAAACTCATTTCATTGCATAATTATAAGTGGTGTGTGCTGGCGTATATAATGAGCAGCGAAACTTTTCTCTGATATCACTTCATCACTTACTGCACCACAAACGCCACCATCGATTCCTAGTGATACATTTTAAATTTACGAATAACTACATTTCTGGGTAAGATGAAATTATCATTTTATTTATTACTTTCCCTGCTGGCTGTGATCTACAGTGTGAAGGAAGCGAACGCGCAGCTTGGCACTTGTAGATGGGGAGGTAGAACTGCTTGCGTTGCGTCCTGCAAGGTTCAAAATTGTGCCACCGGTTCGTGCCAAGGAGAAACTTGTGTCTGTTCAACATGCGGAAATGGAGCTAATTTGCCCGACTTGCCGAGTATTCCGATTAGACCTGGGAGAGGTAATTTTCGTTTATATCAATTTGAAATAAATATTTAAAAACCATACGCATATTTAATTTTTTTATTATTCTTTTCTGTGCGACAGGAAAGTAAATATTCCACGCAAGAGATTTCTAATCATTTTACCCACGCTCCATCACTACATTCAGTACATCATGGTCCATATACAAGATGGATTTAAACTAAACGTTGAAATTGAATAAAATTAAATATATTCAGCAAAATTTATAATGTGTTTTTGTTATGTGCATGCATTTCCACTCAACTTAGACTATTGTCGAAATTATACACAGAGATCGTAGAATTAACAACTAAATATATCTAGAAGCCTGGGTTAAATGATGTATTTGCGGCAATTGAAACAAAATGTGAACTCGTGTCACGGTAAGCATTGCTCGAACAACAAGCCACCAAATCTAATTTGTATTTCAGTTTTGTAACCACTCAGGACTTGCAACATCAATACCTAGTTATTCATATTTCGGTTTATTAATATTAACACATTTATATTTCGCAGTAGGTAATCCTAAAACCAGGGTTTTTATATGATCACGAAACTTGTTTTTCCATGCTGCGGATAGATAAATATGGATTCAACTTATCGACATCCTTCCTGTGCTCAAATCAGAGGCCAATGACAAGTTCAATATGGTGAGCAATTCGAAATATTTCCCTCGCAGCGGCTTGCTACATATTACCGTTATAGGATACCTCTAGATAGCTTTCATATGCGCACGGATACTACCGGTCTCATAACTGGATGGTCTATACTTCAAATTGAAACTCACAAGGGAAGTATTAGAATGACAATATCGATATGGCCTTGTGAGATATGCTATATTTATCAATTTTTCGCGATAATTTTGATGGGCATATCCGTTTTCCCAAATGGAGCCTTATACTTGCTCCACAGTGAATTTTAGCTGTCTAGATATTAGTTAGTATAGGAAATATTATGCGAGGTAAATTGTTTCCATTTGTACAATTCCTTGAATATTGACAAAAATCCAATTTGTTCCCAATTTGCAGCATTTAGATACTATGTACATTAATTTTGTTGAACTTTGGCAAAACCGAAATTTTTGAAAAAGTTGCAGAGAGGGGGGTCTTACCTCACTTAATTTCCCCCATGTTAATTGCTATCTAAAAAGCGGGAAAATTTCCCGCCAAAACTAATAATCGGCTGTGGAGCAAATATAAGACTCCATTTGGGAAAACGGATATGCGCATCAAATTTATCACGAAAAATTGATAAAGATGCCATATCTCACAAGGCAATATCGATGTGGTCATTCTGATACTTCCCTTGTCAGTTGTTCACAAATCAATACCTAATATTATACTTGTTTTCTGTCGTCGTTATTTACAATACGTTATATCCGTCATTGGGAGAACTACAGCAAATGACACCTCACTTTTTGCCAACTATAACGTAATACTGATTTTAAAGGAACATATTTCGTATTTAAATACCACTATGATAGAGCCTCTATCATAGTTGCGTATATGCAGATGTTAAAAGCCGAGTCTACGAACTTAAGTTTTCACAATCTTGTATCTGACTCCGATTATTATGTACAATTTTCAGCGTTTAAACCGTTTAATTGCATTTTGCCAAAGATAGGTACATTGGCGGTATAAAATTAATAACAAATGAGAAGGTATTTACCAGACCGCAACGCTCCATCACGGACTCATCGAATCAGTTTGTTCTTAGCACATTTTAGTAGCATACCATATCATCAACTCACTGACTAAATTAGTAGGCCCAATGCTTTTATATACGGGGTCAGGGGTCAACACATTCGATAAAAGTGTTCAAACGGTACCGCCTCTCCCGCTAATACTATTAAAGATATTTCAAAAATCTTTTTGGCAACGTTATCGTAAATGAATTATCTAGTTTGCACTTTACTTACTTTTCACATTTAAACAAAAAACCTACAAATTCTGACAATGCCCCCACATACTCTACCTGATCTCCCCACTTGATGGGGCACTGTGCTACCCAAGTGCCAACCATTCGATGGGGGCACTGTCAGAATTTTTAGGTTTTTGGTTTCAGCTCCAGCTTGCTACCATTTGTGATTGTGCGATAAGTTCCATTCCATGTGGTCAAGATTGGATGATAGACGCTTTAAGTAATTACTGCATTTTACTGAGCTTCAACACCTGCCCAGGCTGATGCCCAGGCTAAAATGTCTAATTATCAATCTCATTCTGCTTTTGTCCATCGTTGAATTTATGACTTCGAAATACTGCAGGGATTTAACGAGACAGTAAATTCATTATACAAATACTGCATGCCAATGCCAGTTAGAGACAAGTATATCCAGAGTCAGGAATTCTCATTACTGTATGCTACATTTGTACGCTGTGAGTCTTAAAAATGCTTTTCAAGAATATCAAGAATATTTTTACAATATCAATATCATCCTCATCAAGACCACTGTGTATTCTCATTAAAGACTGAATCACTGATATCATAAGTCGGCCCCATATAGATTAATTAGTCTCTGCTGCCAGTCACTGGCAATCAGCCATTTATCCACCGTGCCACATTCATCAATACAAAATAGAGTGCTGTAGTGCCTCGACACTTAATCTTCACCATGCACACAACAATAAACTTCAAGATAACTTTGTTTTATATAATATAATATAACTAATATGATATGTAGCAATGTAACTTCTCAAATTGCTAAATAATATTTAATTGTGATTATTATTTATAAATTATGTACTCCGATTTAGCTTCAAGCTCTCAGATTCATCTCATTTCATATCCTGTCCACATTTACCAAATCCAACTGAATGCTGATCAGCGTTTACTTTTCCGACATATACGCAGATAAAGCGCCGTGCGGCGCCCACTTTTCGGCAGTGAATGCGTAACGCGAAATTGGAATATACCACTTGAGTTACATTGAGCAAAGAATGTGTTTCTGGCTGACCATAGAGTGCCTCACTCTGCCCCATCGCATCTTGAGTTCCGCGCTAAGGATTTCCTTTGAATTTTAAAAACACATCAGCTTTTCTGACTGAAGTAAATGAGCATTGACCTGCCAAAAGTAAACAATAATAAATGATTAAAGTTAATTTAAATGGTGAGTTAAAGGAAGTCCTGTTTTTAATGTTTAAAAAATGAATTTTGATACGCAATGATAAGCGACAGTAATAATGGATAAACGCCGGGGCAAACTGAATTTGAGGCGATCTGCCAGATCCTTAACGACAGCGTCTTCAACGGCTTCCAGGTCAGCTGCGACAGGTGCCCGAAATGCTAAAGGCCCTGCGACTGATCCTGTCAATTATAGTTTAAAGTGGAACCTGCAATCTCAACACATTCTAAATGAGCTCGCCAAACTGTTCGTTGGCCAGCAGAGGAAGGAGGGACCGAGGTGGCGGATGTCAGTTTGTTCAGCAGCGAGGGCGACTCCGTGCGAGCCCACAAGGTCCTCTTAATGCTCTGCAGTCCATACTTTCAAAAGGTATTCGTTCAGGTACCTTAAATCTAATTAAACAATTAACTAAGCAAACGATTTTTGGTGTGTCATGAATTTAATTATTTAGTTTTAATTGTTTCAGGTGAGCAAAGGTCAGCACATGAACGAGCGGGAAGGCGCCATCGTCATCATCGGAAACGTCCCGACCCTCTAACCTCAGCACCTCGACAGGTTCCTGTACACTGCCAGGCGGACGCGGTCAATGCCAAGGAGGTGGAGGAGTTCCAGAAAATCGCGAAACAGTTTGGGATCGAGGGCGTATCAACACAAGCGGGAGGGGGAAGGGGAGGAGGAGGACTCAACCATCTCATCATCAACCGCAAGTGCCAAAACCCGCGTCGCCATTCCCTCCAAATCCGGCCCGTTATAATGTAAGGTTATCTACAAACTCTCCACAACGGCTGTCCCTGACGAGGAACTTGACTCATCTCTCCATTTGTCGTCAGAGGATGACGGATTTCTTAATCTTGGAGGAGTCGAGAAATCTCAAGAAAAGGCTGGAGGTGATTGTGAAACCCGAGCAATCCGAAGAGGTAATTCTCGATGACTACCTGACTGTAGGCGGAGGAGGAGACGAGGACGATTTTCTTGGAGGGGGAGGCTGTCCGGAGGATGACACCGTTTCCAACTTACTGACACACACACACCGACACACAAATTCCACGAGGCTGTACTTTCTGGTAAAAACTGCTAACTCATTAATGATTGATTTGCACCAATTTCGATTTTGTAGAATTTTCCACAAAAGTGAAGCGATTTTTTTTTTACTTTGAAGCTCAAGTCCGCCATTTCCGCATCCGCTTTTCTGACAGAGACACCATGGAATGCGTCAACAAGCGGATTGTGATTCCGGCGGAGATGGACATTTCCGGGAGGGCATGGAGGAAAGGAGTGAGCGGCGGACGGTGACTGGTTTTTTGACAGCAAAGTTTAGAGAAGAAGAAGGAGGAGGTGGCGCTGGATCAATTTTATTTTTGTACCCGCATGCGCCAAACCCGGCTCGACCCTCCAGTCGATCTCGAGCCCAAATTATTTGGGGAGATGTCTCGGAGCGGCGACGGGTTTTGCGTCCGCTCGTACAGACGCTCAACTTGGTCAGTCCACCGACCCCAACTCCCGACATGCTTCATGGATACATTGTCTTCTTCTGGAGGTGACCATGTTGGCGGTGCTGTACAATCCCGTTGGGAGCACTGTCCAGTTTCCATGAACGCGTCCGGGGAGAAGATAGGCAAGGATCTTGAAGAAGGACTAGATGTCGGGGGCCTGGGTGGGGTGGAGGCTTAGGGTTACCAGCCGTTGCTTTCAAGAAAATCATCTTGACAGGTCTGTAGAGACCAGTTGTTGGACTTTGAATCCAAAGGACGGAGAAATAATCAGACTTGAGGATGCTCCTTGAGTCACTAGAGTCAACCTCGACCTACACTGGTGCAGTCAAGTCGCAAAGAAATGATAAATAACTGTTCGGTAATAATAGTTTTTCTTTTGGCCAAATTATATATTTTTATTTGAAACAATTTTTTAATGCTATGTAACTAATCTATTGTTTCCAACCTCAACTGTTACTCCTCCTCATCCGACTCCTCAATAGCTTGAAGCTCCTCCACCTCCTCCACCGCGTCGTTACCTTCCACCTCATCCCCGTTTCCTGGTGCTTCATCATCCAAATTTTGAAGATGGTTCTTGTGCGTCGTGCAGAGGCGCAGCATTCTCGTTGTTAAAATGCTGCTGTTCTTCTGCGCCTTTTTATTACATTCTGGCTCCTGGCAAGAGTTTCCGCCATATGGTTTCCAGGGCCGGGCTGTAGATAAAGAAAATAAAATTATACATTTAAAAAAACAAAATCATACATTTAAATTTTTATTTAATTTATACAGATATACTTACCCAGGTAGGCCCGTAAGGCATCGCTGCCTTCACCCTCCGGGAGGATTATGGGGCCGCCAAAGATGTGCCCCTTGGGCGGCCTTCCCACAGGGCTTCTCCGTGGAGCTTCAACTCCTCCTCTTCCCCCTCGACCTTGGGCAGGGGGCGTGTTTCCCCTGCCCCGACCACGACCCCGTGCTCGACCTCGTCCTCGCTGTCCTTCAACTGGAGGCGGTTGAGGATCAGCTCCTTCTGGCTGCCCACCAGCGTGCTCTTCTCCTTGTTCCTCCTCTCCCTCCTGGGCACCAAATAGCCGCCGCACCGGCGTCACACGACCTACCGGACGTCTCTGGAGTGGCGAGGTGGCTGGAATTGCTCCAACTGTTCCAGAAAGGAATTTAAAAGCAACAACAATTAAATTCCTCTCAAGATAAGTCACTTTAAAATATTTAAAAAATACACATTATATCTCTTACCTGGCTGAGGCTCCATCACCAACTCCTCCTCCACGTCCCCCATGTCCAGGATCACATGATCACGCCTTCCACCTCCTCCTTCCGCCATCATTCATACAATCAGAACAATTTATAATTATTTTTATATTTATAATTTCCAGGTTCCTAGGATAGGAAGATAAAAGGGCACGTCTTTTGCTTACTCACACAACAGAAATGAATACAAGTGGCTCAGCCCAGCTCAGTCATATGTGCTTTGTTGATGTTTGTGCTGCTCATCATCATCAATCCTCACCAAAAACCTATTCTGCTCCAAGGAGTATTCTCCAGCTGTTGAAAAACCTGTAAAGCGTCCAAGAGAAATGAGTGACGACGACCCGGTGAAAAAGTTGTGGAGTGACTCGGAAAACTTTGGTAACCGGAAACCCTCCCTCCATCACAGTCTCGCCACCATAATGTCCAGCCCAAGCAACTCCAGTATCAGTTTTGGAGCGTCCGCAAATCCGTTACGATTCCAGATGACGAGTATGAAAAGGCGCTGGAAGTGACGCGTTCACTGAAGGCCCTGTTCCTCAGGAACGATCCAGCCACCGCGGTGGTCATGTTCAGAAATGTGTACCTGAAGCTCAGGAATCCCCCTTTGGATTGCGACCTCCTATTTTACGTGTACAATGCCAGATCTCAGCCAGAGCATCTTGACAGCTTCACCTGGCTACCGGAATTTACGGTTTCGCAAGTTTTTCAAATGGCCGCTGTCTAACCGTATTTATTCGGTTGTGGATACCTTGAAGGACTTAGCAGATGATATGGAATGGAAAATAAGGATGAAGCCAACCAACATTGACTTCCGTCTGCTGACATACAAACGGTTTTTCGTGGAAGCCCAAATGTGACGTCTGTTGGAATACATGTGCACGTTTGACCCCCGATGTCACCAACTCCTCACTTTGACCTACCATTGGACCGCTGCAAATTCCGTGACTATTGGGACAACTGCCATTAACATGACATGCATACCACGCTTCCTGAACCGGCAACTCTGGAGTGGCTCGTGATGCTGTTACTGTGCCACCTGGGGATTATTCCAACCCCGCGAGAAATTCAGCAGCGACCACACACCGTTTTGACAAACAAAATTGTTGGGATGGATATGGGCTTCCATGCGGACGCCCAGTTGACCCGATGACCAGTCATCTGACAAGTTCATTTTGAGCCTGCTCAACTTGTTCCAGGAATTTCTAAGCTTTTGTGGGGAGGTCCTGGGGGATGGAAAGTGGATACTGAACACTCGGGCACGGGCTCGGATAATCAGCACAGAATAGTTTTTGACCGGCGAGCCGAACGGGAAAGATCCAAAGTCCCGAGGCTACTGGGCGACCGAAATGAGCGAGATGGAGTTGTCAGAACTGAGGGCACTCCAGAAGCTGGAAGGATTGGAAAAATGGGAGTCAAGTGGAGGACAGTTCATCCACCTCTTCCTGGATGCTCCGCTACAAGCTCAACTTCAGACATTGGAAGTTGTACATGATCCATCCGTTCGTGTTCCACTGGAAGTTTTCCGTCTCCACGAATATTCAACGCACTCTGAGGCTGATGGGGGTGGGAGGGAAGCAGCTAAAAATTTTTTTGAACATGAGGAGCAATGGAATGGCGGCGACAGAGGAGCGGTTTGGAAGTTTGGAAAATGTGCTCAAAGTCGTAATTTAGTTACATATACCTCAATTAACTTTATTTATTACTTTAATATCGTGATTTTTGTAGTAATGTTAAGTTTTAAGTCAATAAATAGCTGTTGTAATTGTAGAAAACTGTTTCGTTGTCAACATTTTTTTGCAAAGAAAGTAATGGTTTTTATGGGGCAGGTTGAGACTCACATTACCTCATTATCATTAACGCAGTTTAATTGCAATTTTACTTTTACACATATTTAATTCAGCTGGGAATCTGCATGAGGAAGAAGTTTATTTAGATTTGTTTGCGGATAACCGCAACTAAACATGTATTTTCATGTTTGTTATTATTATTTTTTTAAGTTTAAATGAATAAACATCCACTTCAATTGAGCCAAACTTGTGCAATTTAATTTCATGTTAGTTAAGTACATTTTAATTCTAATTCTACGTAATAAGAACGATGTAGCATCTCTTAATAAACCAGTCGGACGCGGAAGAACGGATCCCGAGTGGATCCTGAATGGACAATGTACGGCAGAGGTACGAGCGGGCTCCTTCCGCAGAGCAAGGGCAACAATCAGATCCCTCAAAGCCGAATCCCCGTTGGTAGCCGGAAGAAGCTTGTCCGAGTTCCCAGTGTCCTCGCAAAACCTGCACAACATTCATCATCTTTAACTATATTGCTTCAATGACAAAATATTAGAAATCACAAGGCGTCATGATTGCTCCTATTTACCGTTTGAAGATGGCGACAATTGTCTGGATCAGTTTGGCCTTGGAAGGGTGCTCCTCCTCCCACAACCGCACGTGATGGTACAGCTTCCACAGATCCTCCCCAGAAAACCACTCCAGATTCCCGGAAGTGCGCCCGCCCAGATTCTTGCAAAGCCCCAATCACAGCCTCCATCAGCTTTGGAATGTTGTACAAATGACCGAGTCTAATGAGGTCGCAGGCTATCTTGAAACTGGAAGCCACGGCGTTGGTGTACTGACAGTACAGGAAACGGAGGAATGCCTCCACAGCTTGCCCGGAAATGTCCATCTCCGCCAAATGACATGCACCAAAAAGCAAATTCCGAAAAAAGTCGGTTGTTTTTCTGAAGGAGGACCACACCTTCCGCAATGGAACCGATCACGTGCTCATTTTACCAAAAGTGTGCCTTTCATTTTGCATGGCTTGTAGTGCTGGCGCTCTTTCGCCTTCACAAAATCATGATAATTTCAAATTGATAATTATAAGTTAAACAATTAGATTTTGTAGCAACTTTATTGTAAACAAATTGTTTTGCTGCTTTATAGTATCATGTCACACTGAACAGAATTGGGGCACTTTGAGACTCACAAATCGCAAGTAAAACTGCAATTGCGGTACGAAATATCAATCAAGGGAACGTGCTTGCTAAAAATGCTTACCTACAGACAGGAATAAACTAATATTTCGGTAAAATGAATTTGCGTAAAAATGATAACATGTCCCACGTCATTTGGAATTCTCCTCTGGCTCGTTATTGATGGGATTATATATTTCTCCTTCCTATGGCACAGTATGTCGTGGGTATAGTAGGCGTTTGGTTTGCCAGCGACTACGTCCTCAGACACAGAACAGTTGGCATCGTAACAAGTGCACCGACCCTTCCAAGTTGCGGACGCTTCTTGTTCGGACGCGCTGCTGGAGGAATACTTGGGACCTTCCAAACAACGTTTCTCCTCAGGGTAGCACTTCATGCTTGGACCTGAGCAGTACACCGTCCCCACGCATTTTGGGAAGCCATCGGTAAGGGTCAAACTGTCCACAGACTTCCACCTTAATTGTCAGAAAACATAGAAATTATAATGACAATGATCAGACTATACATTTTAAAAACTTAGAAGAAATTATTACGGTTAGACCTTTCCAGATCCCGTTTCCGGTAAACGACTGCTCATCATTCGACGTCGTGCACGCATGTGTTTTGAAACTCCTATATGTCAAGGGCAAGCGTTACAAACCGCAGCACTTTCAATTGACAACTTATGCACATGACACATGATTTATATCCCGCTTTCGACAAGAAGCAAGAATCCACTGTTAGTTTTTGAAAATTATAACCGCTTCCGTGAAAACGGTCGATTGCAATTTCTAACGGGGCAATGTGAGACACGTGGGAAAGAGCATGAACATCGTACCTTCCAATCAACAGCTGCAGTTACTACTTCTTTTAATGTGTCGATCCGCCACTCATATATCTTGGCTTGACGGGTTTTTTTAGTAACTTACATTTATGATATAAACATATTCTGGTTTATACTTTCCTGAAAATTTCACAGCTAACCTTGTTGAAAGGTAGTAAGGAAATCGCAGTTACGAGGATAATTGAGATATTTCTCATTTTCGTAATGGAAATAAGTGTAAATAATATTGTCAATCTTTAATATTGCTTATGTACTGGAGCTAATATAAGGTTGCGTTCCAGTTCCCACGTCTGCTGTTGCAAAATGATACCCGTCTTGAGTGTTTTGTTGGTTTTATAACACTATATCGTCAAGCATTCACACCCGCCTGCTGAGTCTGTAAATTTGCTTCAGATCAAATATATAATTTGCTACCTAAATATACAAAGATATATAGGTGCTAGCAAATGCAAGTTGATACGGATTCTACCAGCAATGGATTGCATCGACAACAAAATATAATTTAAAAATATCGACTATCATTTGCGGCGTCGTCATCATGAGGGGCAAAAAAATGTCCTACTTTCACAAACATTTGTCTGAAGCCGTACGTCTTGAAACTTCCGTAGGGAATCAATATATACCTTTCGTCGTACACAGAAACATACCAACAAAAAATACCATTCTGCAACATTCTGATGTGTATTTCAGAACTTGAGTTTATTTCTAAATTAATTAGCGTTACATCTCAGCAACCCTTTTGAATTCCGGAACGTTTGTCGAATATTTCAGGACGAAGAATACTGTTGCGGTGGTATAATAGTACTCGGAAAGTGTGACTCACTGGTAAAGTTTCGCGACCTCAGATCATCAGGTACGGGGTTGAGAGGTCAAAGTATGTTGAAAGAGTGTTTTGGAAAATTGCTTGTACAATCTACAATTTTAAAGATTGAGGGCCAAACTTTTTTGCATCGTAATTAGAAGAAGATTATCTAGGTAAAAGTTGTTTTAGATTTTCTAATTTCGACTTTCGACAGATTGTACTTTAAAATCAACATGTTTCAAAGCTTTACTGTATATGTACTTCTGAGAACGCAACGAAAACCTCGTTTGGAGTGCATTATTATACTTGTTTCCTTGAAAGTCAATGACTTGTATTGAATGCTTCGTAAACAAAATGGAATGTGACCCAAATTTCATTAAAACATGTTCGATATGCAGAATTCCATTTTACGCTTGAAGGGCATCGCGATATTACCGAAATTCAACCAGTGAATCCCATATAGTCAACATGCGGTTGATGTCAGAGCTTGTTATCTACTTGGTCTGAGATAATAGATAAAGATAACAGATAATCACCTAAACATTTTCAGATGAAAGATACAGATGATAGATAACCATCTAATTTTCAACAGATAATAGATACAGATAATAGATGCCATTTAAAAACTCTTCGGATAAAAGATACAGATAATAGATAACGTATAGATAAAAGATGACGACAAAAACTTGCACAAATGGAAATTATGACTAGAAATTTTCGATATTTCGAACGCAATTTTGCTTTAACAACTTGATAAAGCTCTAATTTTACTATTTCCTCCACACATTTTACAATTTTGATTGAAAAACGTACACTTTTTAGCCAAACAAATAATTTATTTTAAAAATCTTGTAACTTGATTTTGGCTAAGATAATAGATAAAGATAATAGATAGTCTCCAAAAATTTGAAAGATAATATATATAGATAATATATATTCCTTTGAATTTTGGCAGATAAAAGATACAGATAAAGATAATTATCTTATCTGTATCTATTATCTTATCTTTATCTATTCCCAAAAAGATAACAAGCTCTGGTTGATGTACTATCAAAAACAAATGTGGGAACTCAAAGCTAATGGATAGTTATAAGGAAGCTAATATGCAGGGCCTTCCGAAGCTAATAGCTCCTTCTTGCTGCTTCACGACCGCAGGACCGGAAAAAGCTGCTGATTGTTTCCCTTCTAGTGCTAAGCTCCAACGCAGTACAATACTTAAATGGAAATTAAATTATGTTTCACATCGTTCTACTCATTGAGCTACTTCTACACAAAATATTTCCTTTTACAACAATTATTTATTATTTCACATGGCGTGAAAGTGTATTTTACTAAACCATTCGAGAGAGATTTTTCCTTTTGTAAAGTCAACGTGATGGAAAACTGGCAAAGCGAGTACGTCACCAGTAAATGCCTGGCGCTTCTGCACAATACAACCTGCACCGTTGAACTTCTTGCATGATTATGTCAGGCCGGCATACTGGCATATGATTATGTCCATTACATGCTATACGCTTCCGTGGCTGGTAATCTTCTTTATGTGTACAATTGGACTTGTGCCTACTCCCCGAGAAATTCAACAGCGACCACATGTCCTAATTCGGGATCCTATCACGGGTTCTGATATTGGATTCTGTCCGGATTCGAAATTTGCTCAACGTTGGGTCTCATCGAACCCTGATGTGAAACGAATTGTGCCTGGAATCCCGATCGAACAAAAGGGTTCGCCCAACTTGACATTTCAGGTGCTGGATCTATTCGCACAGTTCCTGGCATTCGCCTCAAACCTGAAATTGCATGTGGAGCACAAAGAAAATACGGCGTGGGTCTTGAACGTCCGTGACGCTGAATGGATTCCCAAGTGGACACTATGCGCGAACAAAAGAGATTCCGGTGGAAAAGTATTGGGATGGTGTACGGATTTGAGTTTGGCCGAAATTGCAAATTTGCAAACATTATGTAATGTCTATGGTCAAACTGATGATGCTGTAGAAGAAGCTGAGCAAGAAATTATTGTGGAGCCGGGAAGCAATCGTAATCATTCAAGATGGTACATGACAAATCCATTTAATGTCGCAAGCTTCTTCCCCGTGTCAGCGGAGATTAACTTTATTAAGGAAATGATGAAGGGTTGTTCGGAACGTCTTTTCCTAATTTTATCGAAATACAAAAAACCAAATAAATATGTACGCAAACGCCATTGTTTAGAAAAAGCTTTGTTTGTCCATGGCCACAGGCGAGATGAAATACTGAAAGAAATGAATCCTGAAAATGTGCAAGTTGAGAGCAAGAAGGAAAAGAAGTGCAGGGTACGACGTCGCCCAAAAGAAAA
The DNA here is from genome assembly GCA_004115045.4 of Sinella curviseta. Taxonomy (NCBI): domain Eukaryota; kingdom Metazoa; phylum Arthropoda; class Collembola; order Entomobryomorpha; family Entomobryidae; genus Sinella; species Sinella curviseta. The sequence goes on from CM023203.3 coordinate 12,130,152, forward strand.
GTGAAATGGTTTCTTCCCGTGTCCCATAATTATTGCTGTTCAAACTTTCCTTTCAACTTTTCTCTGAAATATACATTTTTTAAACTATATTCGCATTTATGCTTTGGAAATCAGTACTCTAATTTTTGTGTGTAACATTTCAAATCACTTTTAAATCTTGTAAATTTAATAAACTTTCTAATGCAAATCCAAAAAGTGTAGTTTTGAAATAACTACAGACGAATTAAGTTTCGTCCTGAAACGATTTTTTACAAGCTGCCATTTGCAGTGACGAGCAACAAGGCCCACAGTTATTGTTACGATGACTTGTACAATTGCCACATCGCGTAATGTAATCATGCAATAACTCGACAGCAAGAAATGTAGCAGCGACTAATCCCAGCATTGTCCCAGCATGAATAAAAAATGCAATGTTAGCATAAGTTATTCTCCCGTCGTCCTTATGATTTCCGGCTGCAATATAATCATATCTCCACAACTTGAGTTTTTCCCTAGTAGCCCATAGTGCCAACGAATTCCATTTGTCAGTCAGGCCACTTTCCTGTAATCTCCCAATCGTTTGTAATATCCAGTGTCGGTTGACAAGATACATCTCCCAGTATAAATGCGATATAATAAATGGAGTTGGTATCTGAAGGCAATATCTCTTTGTTGCAGGATCCGACTCCTGTTGAAACAGGTTGAGTAGTAATTTCTGGTTTTCTAAATTTCTAGATTTGACCATGCTTCCATGATTTCCCAGTAAGTGTTTAGCAATGTCTTTATTAGTGGCAGATTTGTTTTTTATTTCATGGAAAGATTGAATCAAATCGGCGGTGATTCTGGATGAGTTAAACACAGATTTATAAATTTCCTGAAATTTTCTGCGTTCCGTTATGTCGTAATGCAAGATCTTATTCTTATCGTTCAAGAAATCCTGAAGGTTAGTGTACTTTGCTGCTGGCAGATAAGCGACTACAATACTCGAGATCGAGTCTTCGTAAAGCGTACAGAAGACCAGCCCAGTAATCGAAAACAATATTTCCATGCGCATTTGGTGGACAACGGGAAATGCCTGACGAAATATTAGACCAATTCGAAGTAAAATGTTGTCTAGCGTCAATTTGACGCTAAGGTTTGTTGAGTGAATTTCAAAAATCAAAATGAGAATAGAAGCTAGCGAGAGTACAAATGCCCACATGTCCTTCGACAAGGCAGCAATCCATATCAGGCTATCCTTTGTTTCCTTTTTATACTCTAACAACTGGCAGTACACAAGATGCCTGGAATCTTGGCCAGAAAACTTGAATTCCTTGAAGTCTGCAAACTTCTTCGAGAATCCCATGTTTGACACTGTTGAGCCAATAATGTATTGGCCTTCAATACTAAGGCGAACATGTTTCCATTCGTCTTGTAGTTGATGGGGGAACATGCTTATTGTCATATTGTGAACATCGGAAATGACAATTGCTGACATTAGATCGCTCTCACAGTAAAACATGTTCAGAGATTTCAGTATAAATTTAGAGCAAATCTTTGGACTGCTTCCAGAAACGTTCTTGAAAAAGTAAGCGTAGTACTCGACATAAATTATGGCATCAACTTTTCTTCCGTTCGCATTTCGAAAGACTTTCTGATGACTTCGAACCGGTTCAGCGAAAAATGAATAATTGATTTTGGACATTTTCTGACGTTTATGTTCGTTACAGTAAGAGGCGCACATGATACGAAATGTTGAAGAATTTAAGTTTAGGATCACTTTAAGTGCCGGAAGATTTCTATATACGCCTTTCATAAGTTCTATCTCATTTTGCGTGCCAGTAAAATTTGATGTCGATAGAATGAAAACTATTGTGTTGATTGTTAATGCGCATTGGTGAAATGCTTCGAAAGTGTAATATTTAGCAACGTTGTACGGAGCAAAAATAATTGTGTATGGTTGAGTGTGCGTGAAATTAACCCGAACCACTCGAGTCTTATTCGGTGTCGTGAATATTGATTTCCTTACAGCATTATGTGTAATACAGTCCTCACTGAATCCGTGTAATATGATAACATACTTTTCTGGTAAGAACTCAAAAATCCTGATTAGATTTAACAATGTATAATTCACAGATGTTTCACAAAACTTTGTTTTATACTTTCGGAAAGTTTGGTTTGAAGAGGTTTTTGAGAAGCTGCGACTTGCAGACAACGCTACTATTGAAAATATTGATACAAATATCAAGCAAGATGGCTTCATTTTCCGGTTTTTGCAATGGGTTAATCATCCGAGAAACAAACCGTTATTGGTCTCATAACCATTAACAATTTTGGTAACTGCTTGTCTACACGTCACCAAAAGTTGCTGTAATTTTAAAAAGTGGTGTAAAATATCATTTAATATAAATTGTTTTAAACAATCGGTGAGCTTGATAAGTTAACATAGTTATATCTAAGCTCCCATTCTAAAGACAGTAAATGACTATTGTGCGATCCATAGTTGTTAAGTTTTCAATTGGTTCATAAAACAAATATTGTGCAAAACATTATTGTGCTTTCAATCTCAAACGCATGACGTAATATCAGTTCATTTAAGAACGCCATTGAATCTATATGTATTGTTTACGTTGTCTTCAGTCTTCACATTGGTATAAAGTGTGGTTAGAAGCCACCACACACTTGAAATTATGGAGTCCAGGGAAATGTAAGTACGTATACACGAACAAGAAGCATCTTGAAATTCGCCAATTCATAATTCGGGTATACGCAACTTGAATATATTGTTCATTACTGCCGCTTGTAGCATTTCAATGCAGACACGTGAACCCTAAAAAGACAAGTGGTAATCCAAAGGTCACAGCATATTAAAATGAAAAGTGGATTTTAAGCACTTTTGTGTAAAGTACGTAGTTTAAATTATTGATAGTTTAATATTTAACAACTTGAAAACGATTTTCAACCTCTCTATATTTATATGGGTTACCTATATTTGTTGAACCGTAAATTTAATATGCATGCTGCTGTCCATGGGTGAAACAAAGCATTGTTTACAAGTGTCGGTTCTGAGCAATGATTATGTACTTTGAGACGTATTGCTTTTATGCTTCACGAGATATACTAAATGTCACACAACCGTTTTAAATTGCTACATGTTTTCTGTAATTGTATACAGTATATTTCCTTAGCTGTAAATGATAACTTGCGTAGAAATGTGGCAATTCTAAAACTTTGGCTTTAGCTGCCACTTTTCAGCAATATATGTTATTCAAAAATGCAAACAAAAATGCAACCACACACCAATAAATTGCTTTTACAATGATTATACAACTAGTTTAATGAATACGTAATACCGATAGAAATTAAATGATAAAACATCTTAAACTATTGTACAACAGTTGTTTGGAGATCACCGTGAATATATTGACTGGCTTTATAGTTGGTATGTTGTGTTGAAGAAAAAGTTATTTTTGGTAAATATGATTGCATTAAGTTACATGTTGAATAGATTCAACCGGATTGCATTAGATTGCCCTGAGCCTCCACCGAAACGCCACAAGAGCAAAGCCGCAACCGTAAAATAATTCTCAGATACTGGGTTGTTGGGTACGCTGCATTTCGTACATATGAAATGGTCAAGGTCACCAGTTGCTTGGATTTTCCAGTCTGGAGATCTGGGATTCTGATTTTTATTAAATTCATATGATAGCACGCATCAGTAGTTTCGGCAGAACTGGCCTATATCAACTTTTGCATTCACTTTATATCGTATTGTGCATCACACATGTTTAGGTACTTATTATATACCACTCAAATGGAAATGTGGAAAATGTTTTACAGTCTCGCACGTTAATGAAATTAGCATTTTGTAATCATTGTATTGCGATGTTGATTTTGACTGCGTAATATATTCTTGTTTATTTCGTAATAAGAACCGAAACAATTAGTGAAAAATACTCTGCAATATTAGATTCGCAGTCACGTTAATTTACTATGCGGTTTCCAGTGCCGATTTCCTAACCTCAATTGTTTATTAAATGATATAAAAGCCTCGAGTAAAAAATGCGTAATACGTTCAGGAATAAGACGATTCAAAATTGATGTACTTAAATCATGGATCGGAATGTACTAACTGGTATGACAACTTATGGGATTAATCAAAACTGCAAAATGTACAAAAGCTAATCACTTTTCGTAGAACACTTTTCTTAATGTGAGTAGAACAAAAATTTAATGACATACTCGTACTAAAAACTAAGTAGATTGTAGGAAATGATAATGCGCATATGCCAGCACGTTTGTGTTGCGACGTATGAGTCACAAAAGTATGTGATATTTGAATGCACATAATATTATGTATTTGCATCAATGTCAGTGTTACTTCGAAATACCAACGCTGCAAGAAGTAAGCACTGTAATCGGACATTCACCCAGTCGGCTTCAATTATATTTATGTACGTAATTCCAAGCAATGTATGCACAGCCCGTATTCACAACAACGTTCAAAAATTAAAGCAAACCTGCTTCACAAATTCCACAATAAAATGAATGAAAACACCACAATTCATTGACAAACAGTTCATGTACATTATAAAACAGGTTATACGTCTATCCTCTTGTAACGATTTTTCCAGTGTTCCAGCGTATTAATAGAAAAAGGGCAAACCCGTTTTTCCATAGACAGGAAACGATGCTACTCAACTTTGTTTATTGTTACCTACTCTACAATAACAAATAAATGCTTGACATGAGCATAATAATATTCCCAGTTTCACTCGCTCGTGAGAAAATCATGAGTTCTGTCAGAAAACAATGACCGTAGTCGCCCTTCTTGCACACAAGATGCATGTTCTCAGGGGACATAAATGGAATTATGTTCAGATACGGTGTTACATAGGTAAACCATTTTAATCAAATCTATTTATTGTAATAAATTATCCAACATCTACAAGTTTTTAAAAAATGCTACGAGTTAAAACAACTTCATTTTCTTTGTTGTGCCCAATCTTCTATAATCATTTCTGCTCCCTTGTCCGCCAACATATACACGGCAGCGTTGATGTTGCTATTCGGAATCTCAGGGATAATGGAGGCGTCAACAACACGTAGTCCATGAATTCCTAGCACCCTTAGAATAAAACATAAATAATGGCTCAAAAGGGGAATGCGTATGCGTACAATTCCAGAAAAAAATGAAATACCTAAGTCGTGAGTCCACAACTGCTTTGGGGTCATGAATTCCTTTCCCCATTGAGCACGTCCCAGAGGCGTGATAACCACATAATGTTACATGTCTGGCTATGCATTCGAAATACTGTTCTGACTTCAACTGAAAGCGTTCACAGCCCGAAATCGGATTGCCCAGGAGACGAGCTCCATGTCTTTTAAATGCCGCCGTATTTTCCGCCATTGTCACAGCAAAGTGCATTCCTGAATCACATGAACGAAATTACTCACTATCTGAATTACTCAATATCATTCAGAGCACTTGGTAATATTCATTTCTTATTATCTTACCTGCCACTAAAACTTTGACGTCGTCTGGATGACTCAGATACTTTGGATTGATTATGGGCGGATCCATTGGATTGGGACTGGCTAACTTGACATCTCCCCGAGATTTAACTTTACTCAAGATTACATCGATAATAAAACCATCTTTGTGCTCAGGATTGTGGAAGTACTCAGCTGTGAAGCCTTTCCTGAAATTTGCCAAGTTGTCAGAAAATGGGGTGGAAACTGGAGCGGCGGGTTGAAAAAATAACTGAATATCTGGACTCGTTGCTTTCATTTGAGTGTCATTATTGCTGTTCACATAGGAACTATGAATATATGCAATTCCATTGCTTGTCATAGGGGTGGAAATAATTCCTGTCCTCTTTTGAAAATATGATGTAATTTCACCAATGGTTACATCTCTATCCATTTTGAAAGATGCTCTGTGCGTTTCCATTGAAAATGGTAGTAAGACGTTCACGTGATCTTGCAGGTTCTGGCCGACTGGAAGATCCACAATAGTTCGTATCTGTGATACAATGAATTAAATTACAAGTACATTTTATTCTTATTATATGCATCGATAATTTATAAATTGCATATTACCCCAAGTTGGTCCAGATGCCGTTTGGATCCGATTCCAGAAAGCATTAGTAGTTTTGGCGAGTCAATAGCCCCTGCAGAGATAATAATTTCTTTTCGTGCCTTCACAAACCGCTGCACTCCATGTCGATTAAATGTCAACCCATAAGCCCTTTTGTGTTTGTTCAAGTGAATTTTCAAAACTCTTGCATATCCATAAATTTTCAGATTTTTCCGGCCCAATATTGGCTCTAGGAATGCCGAGTAGGCACTATGTCGTCTACCATTCTTAATTGTTACATCGTTCGTACTGAAACCTTTAATATGAATTACGTGACATATATTAATGGTTTATTTTGTTTGCGTAGGTATGCATTGATGAATGGATAATTGTAAACTCGTACCTTCCTCCTGTAGTCCGTTGAGGTCTATAGTCGCGTATCCCATTTCGCGACCGGCCTCAAGAAATTCCGGTAATAATCGCATTTCATTAGAGGCCGACACGTAGACACCGGTGCCATCATTGGAATGCCACGTCCCTTCAAAGTGCATATTATACTTAGCTAGAAACTTAACAATTGACATTATTTTTATGAATTTTGTTTATTGATATGAACCATTAAAAAATGGGCCGTGATAGTCTTCTACATTTTTGAAATTTCTCAGAATGTTGTCAAATTTCCACTCGTCGCTTCCAGACAATTCCGCCCATCTATCGTAGTCGTATTTGTTTCCACGCTGGTAAACGAGGCCATTCAAATTTGAGGAGCCGCCTAGTCCCATTCCGCGTGGCCAAAAGCTTTTCTACTTAAAAATAATGAATCTATTAAAACCAAAGTAAATATGGTAATAAATGCAGCAACGTTTACTATACCTGGTCCGTCATTCCCAAACATGCGTCTTTCTGCGGAACAGTGTAATAATCGTAGTCAATTTGTCGATTGTGTAAAAGCACTGGAGTGTACATGGGAACGTACTGCATTGGATTGATATTTCCTCCGGATTCAAGCAGTAGCACACTAAAATCCCCACTTTCTGTAAGCCTGTTGGCCAGAACTGATCCCGCAGAACCTGCTCCAACTTTCGTAAAAAATCCACACTAAACACATGACATATTATAAAATCACATTTTCTGGCATATTGCAGATTGGGATAACATACCAATAATGAAGTCATATTCCTCGGTATAGGCTGTCTGGTAGCTTGATAAACTCTGACTCTGTAGATAGTCTGCGTACTGATCCCAAAAACCGAACGACATTACCATGATCGGCATAAAACTATACGCAATTGGGAATAATATTTTTGGAACGTGTAGATGAAGTACAGGCGGGATGCTCGCACCTCCAAGGCCCGGATGAAGTGATATGGCTTGGTTCATTTTTATACTTATAATGTATATGTAATAGATTGTTACTTTCCATTCAAAAGCTGTGCTCGCGAGATTCCTAGCTTGACTCTGGTCAGTATCGTGTTTCGGTGTGAACTGATTTACCAGCTAGAACAAAGTTACTGAAGCAAAGCTCAAAATAGTCATTTATATGTAAGTATTCATGTTTCTCACTTTAATGTTCATGTAAACGTGTGACAAGTGATCGCATTATAGGCTTTCAGTGGCATACAAGCAAGCTTCCCAGTCGTTACACCGCAGATCGGAAAGATATCAATTATGATAGGAAGCAGGCTCCAAAGCATGTCGTACATGAACTTAATATGCACAACTTTGTTGTCAAGGTTTCCGTAACCTGCCCCACGGTAACATTCAACAAATGCCTATTATCATACAAAGTTTCATAACAATTAATACGTGTAAACAGTGTTGTGAACGTAGCCATAAAAGTAGTAGCTCAGCAAAGAGGTGCAATTTGATTAAAACTAAAACCAGTTTTCTTCTTTTCTGAATTAAAAATGAACGGCCAAGATGAGATGGTAAGATATGAGAATGCAAGTTTTGTACAAACAACTTCGATCATAAATCATATTCTATTATTCTATTTTTATATTTCTGCAGGGAAAGTCCCGTCTTAACATACATATACGAGAGCTTCTATTTTGTGAGAGGTCACGGTTTATGTTCTTTGAAAAAATCGATTGAAAAACCTGATATATTTTTATCATCCATTTCATCAGTTTGTTGACCGAAGCAATTGGGAGAAAAGTAAAAATATCTGGGATGAATGGGAAATGGAATAGGATCCTATAATATGGAATGGATTTATAATTGTATATGACGATTTAAATAATGTTAATTATATAATTCACTTGTTTTTTGCACGATCACGAACGCGCAAATTCCCGGTAGAATCAAAGTGTCTAATTCGAATTAATTTTTGCGGAGCATGTATTCTGCATAAATCGTTCCACAGTTTGTGTCGTACAAACCATGGATAATATTTTAGTTGCCTGTTTTATGTAACTCCTTTACCAGTTCGAGAATATTAAAAGTAAAAACCCCAATAACCAGTTCATAACAAATGTGTTGATGAAATGCATGCGATATTCTTGCTTCACATTCCATAATTTTGTATATTTTGTAGAATCCAATTGTATTGAGTTTCTGGTTTCTTTCGATTCTATGTTTGTTCGAAGGATTCCGAAGAGCTAGGAAAACTAACAACCCATCAATATTTATTATAACATATTAACAACCGATGAAATTGCTATGCATTTGATTTTATTCTATTTTACTAAACACCTGTTAATGACGTTCATATGTGTGGGACATTGTAGTGAGTTTACTCTAGTGACATGTGCCGTTCTGGCTCGGAAAACATTTTGTTAATGAAAATTATAAATTGGTTATATGTGTTTTAGGACACCGTCATTTTGGTCAAGCGTACTTTCTGGCGTCTTAAAATGATAATACAGCATCCGAAAGGCGAATGACAGCATTTCTAACCAAAGGTGTACAAAACTCCCTACCAAGTCCAAAGAATGGCTTATAAGTTATTCCCAAGCAAGTTAATGATCTCGTCATCAAACAAAGCGGAGGATTTATTTTCTCTTTGTAGTGCGTGTGAAATTAAACAGTGCCATTTTATTTGCCTGAGTCCTCCATATTTCAATGCTTCACTTTGCGTAATGCTCCAGAGTAGATAGCGTCATCGATAAAATAGAAACGGCAATTACTAACGTCAACACTATCTTTACAATCATTAAATAAATTATTGGCGGAACTAAGTTATACCAGCTTTGATGGTTATCCAGCCGGTAAGAACAAAACTGCAGAATCCAAAAGAAATTCCGGTCGACACCAACTGAAGCAAAGCTTCTTGAACAATAGTAATCGTGATTTTGAAACGTTTATATATTTGCAGGAATCTTCGACTTTCCTCTATTCCGTATCAAATAGGCAGCCTTCCGACCAGTTGAATTTGTCTTTGCATTCTGTTCAGTGTGATCAAAATGCACCAAACAACTAACGAAATGGTCCTGGAGCATTCACAACCCGCAGTAAGAATGGTCACACGGAGAATGCACATGATGCTTGCGAAAAATGGGGTTTGGTAATCTTGGCATATCCGTAATACGTCTTGGAAGACAAAGTAAAACGGATCGATTGACAGGGCAATTGCAACGACGAGAGTGACAATGAGTATAAATGCGCACAGAATAACCAACAAATTGAGACCGACGCCCAAATACTGCAGCCATGACATTCGTGCTGGCATGCGAATTCCTGAAGAGAGAAAAATTGGATAATTTTTCGAGAACAATATGCATAAGAATTTATGCCTACTTACCTATTGGGAGCGTATTCTTCAAATAAAGCATTTGGTTGAATCTCTGTATGACTGCACTGTTTTTCCATATGATGAGTGTAACCAGAGGAACCACACCACTGATCCAATTAATAAGGCAATTATGCCCAGATTAAAGTTATCTCTATGTTGGATGAAAACGCGACTGATAACGTCGTAAAAACTAGCGGTTGATAGTAAGTAATTAAGGATTATGGAAACGATGAATTGGAACCATTGAAGTTCGCTTGTAGTTGTATGTACATGTACACTTGTGTAATGCTTTTTCCAGCTAACGGGATATGGGAGCATCTATAAAAATCCAAGTTTGTGTAATCTAAAAGCGTACAATTCCAGCGGATACAATATCATTGTGTGGTGATGATATAGAGATACCATTTGAATAACAAGCTGAGTACAGTTATTTATATTGATAAATTCAGACAAAATATTCGCAATTTGGATTTGCCTCTATAAGCTGCATTGAGATGTCTGGCTGGCATAATTGCGGCATTGCGTAAAGTTTGTAAATTTCCTTGTGGCCTTCAGGTTGCAAAGAAAACCAAACTACAACAGTTAAATTTTGGAAAGTATTACGAATATCAAATTACCTTACCATGTAACCGTAAACATGTATGCGATATTCATAGACAATTGTTTCACATTTGGAGCATTCCGATCGGATATATACCATTGGACGGCGAAACACATGTATTGATTGATAGTATGTTCTTGGATTTTCATGAAAATTGTTTGGTTGATTAACAGCCTTAGTTTTCTTCGCCTTGCGATATATATGTTAGTCGACACATAATGAAGGCGTTTGAAATTATGTAAATTCCTGGAGATGAAGTTGGAAGTACACATACAAACGAGATTGTGATTTATGAATATATATTGCAGACATGAATTCCTTGATTACCTACATTATTGTCACAATCAGCCGTACTTACTTGGAATCCAATTTTACAGTGCACGCATTTGCAAATAATGCTTAATTCGTAACTGTTCTTAATTCAAAACTGGTTTAAACATTTCCCTTAAGCGGCTTTACGCTTGGCATTAAAAAGATTTGTATTCGACCACCAGTATAATCGTCACAGATTTTAAGGAAAATTGTTGTATTCAGTCAACGTGAATCTGCGGCAAAAATGAAATATAAAAAATCACACATGAAATGCTTCAACATAGTAGTACATTCAGCAATATGCTAGGATGGAATTTCGAACCAGTGTCACGATCTTCATCATCGTCCGTAATATTTAAATAATAGTGTTGGATGGAAATGTCCCAGTTTCATACCAGTTCAGCAAACGACAAACATAAACCATAAAGTCATATAAACTAGAGGAATACGATCTTTATTTCATAATACATGCATGCAATCCTAATGTTAAAAGTGTTATGATTGATGTGCAAAATTATAAACCGACTTAATTCTGGAATCGTAACAATACTGGGCGCCTATTGAAGTTACAACACGCTGAAAGGAAAATTCACCAATAGTTTTTAACAATATTACCAATCACATCTACGTTTAGAAAATCTACTATTGTTTTAATTCTGAATATTATCTACGACCACATCCTGCATATCTTTTAGGTACAAGCATTCTATTTACTACGGTACAACTACAACTACATTTACTGTTACTTTTACTTTATAACATAAAGTCACTATTCGTTTAAAAATGTGTGGGAGTGACGCCAGGTTGTTTGGTTCTCTTAACCATTAACGCTCTTCATTCGACCCACCTTCAACCAACTCAACAGACTCGCTGATATCGCCTTCCTCGGTAGAACTTGAGCTACTCTCCTTGCCATCTGATTCCACCTCCGTTGAGCCACTTGACTCAGTCTCGCCGCTTCCACAGCCACTTTCGGCGATATTCTTCTCCGCATTCGACTTTTTGCTCTCCTCTTCCGCGATGTTCTTCTCGGCGGCTGATTTCTCCTTCTCAGCTTCTTCCATATTCTTCTCGGCCTCCAATTTAATGCCCTCCTCTTCCTCTATCTTTGCTTCAGCATCCGCCATTTTCTTTTTCTCCTCAGCCATTTTTTTATCCGCCTCCGATTTAATCTTTTTTGCTTCCGCCAAATTCGTCTCTGCTTCGTGTTTCTTCGCCTCTGCTTCCGCCAACTTTTTCTCAGCCTCCGCTTTAATGCGCTCTGCTTCCGCAATGTTCTTCTCCGCTTCTGACTTTTTAGTTTCTTCTTCCGCCCGCTTACATTCCGCATCATATCGTTTTTTCTCCTCTTCCGCTATATGCTTCTCTGCTTCCGTTTTTATAGTTACCTGTTTTGTTGTAGTAGTTGTAGTCGTCTTGGTGATCACCGTGACGGTTCCGTCCTCCGATATTCTCTTCTCTGCCTCCGTCTTAATCTTCTCCTCCGTTGCTATATTTTCCTCTGCCTTTGCTTTCTTCCTTTCCTCCTCGGCCATGTTCCTCTCCGCATCCAGTTTCTTCTGCTTCTCTTCCTCCAGTAACCTTTCCGCCTCCAATTTTCGCTGCTCTTCTTCAGCTATTAGTTTCTCAGCTTCCAACTTTTTCTTCTTCTCCTCGGCCATACGTTTCTTTGCATTTGATCGTTTTAGCTCTTCTTCCGCTATTCTCTTCTCCGCCTCTGCTCTCTTTATCCGCTCTTCCGCTATTATCCTCCGGGCCTCGGACATTTTGATTTCCTCTTCCGCCAATTTTCTCTCCGCTTCAGCCTTTTTGCGCTCCTCTTCTGACAAATTCTTATCCGCTTCTGACTTTTTGCTCTTTTCCTCCGCAATTTTAATTTCAGCTTGGGTCTTTTTGCTTTCTTCTTCCGCTAAATTCCTCTCAGCGTTAGACTTTTTCTTCTCAGCGTCCGCCAAGTGTTCTTCGGCTTCCAGCTTTCGCTTTTCTTCTTCAGCCATTTTTCGCTCCGCTTCTAACATTCTCCGTTGGGCTTCCGCAATATAGTTCTCCGCGTCCAGTTTCTTTTGCTCCTCTTCCGCAAAACTTTTCTCCGCATCCAACTTTCTTTGCTTTGCTTCCGCCATGTAATTCTCCGCATCAAACCGGTTCTTCTCCTCATCCCCCATTTTCGTCTCCGCCGCCAATCTCTTTCGTTCCTCCTCCTCCAAATTCCTTTCGGCTTCCAACTTTTTCCTCAACTCTTCCGCCATTTTCGCTTCCGCGTCTGCTTTTTTCTTCTCCTGTTCCGCCATAATTCTTTCGGCGTCCAACTTTTTCTTTTCTTCTTCTGCAATAATGTTTTCTGCTGCGATCTTTTTTTGCTCCTCTTCAGCCAATTGCATTTCAATTTCATGAGTATGATCTTCCCCGCTTCTACTGTTCTCATCCGAATTGGCATCCATACCCTTCTCTTCTTGCGAATCGTTGCACTCCTCTTCCGAAGATGACTTTGTTTTTGCAGAATTCGCGGTTTCTTCATTAATCTCGTCAGTAGAATCCTTCGGTGCATCATCGGAATCCGTTCCATCAGTGACATTCTCATCCGAATTATTGCACTCCTCATCCGTGTCTTGCGTGTCGTCATCAGAATTCGTACCATCAACAATCGTCTTATGTTCTCTTGATTCCATTTCCCCCTCATCTGATGTTCCACTCGTTTGATCAGAACTATTGCATTCTTCACTCAATTCCGTCTTTTCTTCCTCTGAAACATCGACATCCTCAACTGATTCCACTTTTCCTTCACTTGAGGATTTACCCTCTTCCTCTGAATTGCTGCACTCTTCGTCTGATTCGTCGTTAGCGCGGGAACCCTCGTTTTCTTCTTCCAAAATGTTCATCGCCTCATCCGAATTCTTGCTTTCCTCATTGGAGTTTACCGAATCTGTATTCTTGTCTTCATCCGATTCACTGCATTCCGCATCTTCATCCTCTGTTTCGTTCGAATTTGTCGCCGTCTCTTTGTCGGACAATTGGTTCGCCTGGAGAGACCTTCCCCACTGCTCAGAAGAAATTTTGCTCTCCTCAGAAACTTCTGTTTCCTGACTCGACCTCAGTTTTGCATCTGACTTTTTACTCTCGCCATTGGACTTTGCACTCTTTACCTCATACGTTTTGCTAACTACGGTCCATTTCTCATGTTTCGAGTCCCACGTCTCGCTCCCAACCTCCGACGCCTTGCCCGCATCAGTCGATTCCTTCCTCTCTTGCTCCGAAAGTTTCCTATCTTTTTCTAATCGTTTCCGCTTATCCTCAGCTATCTTCCGTTTTTCTTCCTTTATTCTTCGCTTGTCTTCTGCATTTTTCCTCTTTTCTTCTGATTTTTTTCTCTTGTCTTCTGACTTTTTATTCTTTTCGGCCGCATTTTTCCGATCCTTTTCGGACTTTTTCCTATCTTCTTCCGACATCTTCCTCTCCTCTTCCGTTTGTGTGCGCTCATCTTCCATATTTTTCCTATCTACTTCATTCCGCTTCCTTTCATCTTCCGATTTCTTCCTTTCATCCTCCGACTTTTTACTATCCCCTTCCATCTTTTTCCTAGCATCTTCTGACTTTTTTCTTTCATCCTCTGATTTCTTCCTCTCGTCCTCCGACGTCTTCCTTTCTTCCTCTGCTCTCTTACTCTCATCGTCCGACTTTTTCCTCTCCTTCTCCGATCTTTTCCTTTCGTCTTCCGACATTTTCCTTTCCTCCTCTGCCCTACTGCGCTCAGCTTCGGACCATTTGTTCTCATCATCCAACTTCTTTCTATCTTTATCCGACTTCTTCCTTTCTGCTTCCGCCGTCTTCCTATCCGCCTCAGACCTCTGGTTATCCTCATTGGTCATCATTCTCCCGTACTCCGACATCTTTCTGCCTTCTTCTGACTTTTTTCGATCTTCTTCCGCCAACCTCCTGTCCTCCTCGTTTTTCTTGTTTTGGTCGTCCGCCATTTTTCTCTCCATGTCTGACTTCTTCCTTTCCCAATCTGAGACTTGTCTCTCACTATCCAACCTCTTTCGTTCCTCTTCCGCAACTTCTCTTTCCGCCTCGGATCTTCTGCTATCATCATCCGCCCTTCTTCTCTCCTCATCCGTCCTTTTTCTATCCGCATCCGTTCTTTTCCTTTCCTCTTCTATCATTTTCCTCTGCATTTCCTCCTTTTGCCTTTCCTCTTCTGCCCTTTTTCTGTCATCTTCTGCCTTCTTCCTTTCTTCTTCCGCCGTTAACAACTGCGTGTGAAGGTTCTTCGTTTCTTCTTCCAATCTTTTATTTTCCTCTTCGGCGGCTTTCGCCTTGTCGGCCGCCGCCTTAGCATCTTTCTTTTTTTTCTTTTCTTTGGCTTTTTGTGCCTTTTTGCTTTTACTTTTCGAACCCTTTTTGGAACTTGCTTTCTTGTCGTCATCTCCGACACTAAGTGTAAACTTTGGTTTCATAATGCTTTTCAACCCTACTTCTGGCCCAAGTGACTTAGTTCCACTGCTTCTTGTCATTGAACTCGAAGACTCGCACCATTGTTTGTCCTTGACGCAAGTGTCCTCGCATGCCTTTTTCGTGTCATGACGGTTTGGATTTTCTTCACAGCCGCCATTGGTAACGAGAAAACAGCCATTCGCTTTGCAACTGTATGCCCACTTTTCAGCTTCGATTTTACAATCTCCAGGTTCGGGAGAGGTGGTACATTTCGGATCTGGAAGTTCAGAATTCCATTTTGATAAATTATGTGTACATGTCTACAGAAAGTAAAATTTTAAACAATTATTTACCTCCTTCCAAACCTTGTATGGGAACAGCGGAAACAAATCGAACAAACACTATAATGAAGATTACAACAGGTTTCATTTTTTGGCACTTACGAAATCTACGTCAACAGCGACAAATTGGACTGAGTATGTCTTACCATACGTCTATCAATTTGCCTGTGTAACAGCAGTCTGTGCCAGCCTCTGCAGTACATCGTATTAAGCTATTCTAATCGGATGAATGAAAATGTAATAAACGTTATTGCATTTGACAAACAATAGTTTCCCGTCTTTGTTTGCGACTAAGCAATCGCACAAATATGACGACAAATAAACATCGTTATGTACCCAGGTAATACGACTTTTATGACGTGTACGTCATTGTAAAGGAAAATGCATTATCTATATAGTCACAAGTTAAATGCCTATTGAAACTACATCCCAAAGATTTAATTTAGGACCAGATTACTTCGTAGAGCGCCAGACGTTCGATTGGACCAAGATGACAGTTTGTTACATTTGAGAACTATATATGGTAATTGGGTAGAGTATATCTTCGCTAACTCTAGTTAAATATGCTTTTCCTGCCTCCTTTATTGACAATTGTAAAAAATGATACACGGTTTTTTGCAGTTTGCAATAACGGCAATATACATGGTTTTGGTTTTGCGTTGGGATATTTTATGAGACCGTTCTTACGGTTCATTGTGCAAAATTATTTCGTATTGGCTTGTATCCCTTTCCCCAACTGGGCTTTGTTCTCTCAAAAATGAATCAAATGTCTTTCCCCATGTTTCTCTTATTCTTCAACGCAATATCATATTTCCCATAGTAGAAAGTTTCCACATTACGAACTAGAAAGTGGTGCGCTCCTAAAACCTAGCGGTGAATAACTGATAGATTCATTGAATGAAATATTACTTAGGCTGGAAATCGTAAGCATTCATGGCAACTTCATTGCCTCCACGAGTAAACGACGGGATCCGATATTCCTGGATCAGTTCACTTTCGCTAGCCGAATATTTACCGACACAAGATATTCCGAGCTGTGCGCAGTCCAGGTTTGTGCCTTCTTCAGCAATTTGAAAGGTAGTGACTTGACATCTTTGTACTTCTCACGTTGGAATATTAGTGACCATCAGAGCCGTACAAAGATAAACTCGGCTACCGTAATTCCAAATTACTTCATCGCCATAACTGACGAGAAGTTTCCATCCCATGTTTTCACGCTGGTTCCACGATTTTTAGAATAAAAAAGGGTCCATGACTCCTTACAAAATACATCGAATGTTTCAGAACAAACTTGCTGTATCCGTCTTGCCACTTCCGCTAAGCAAAACATATTTATCAATGAAATCGTTAGCCCAAAACTGGAATAAACTTATCGTACAAATTGACGAAATTAATGCACATATACGATCCTTCATACCCACAAGTAGTGATGATGATATGGGTCTGTGTGTACCGTCACTGTCTTCAAATAGTGCAATGCAAGTACTTGGGGAACCCGACTTTGTTGTTTTCACAAATGACAATAAATCATTTCCAGATTTTCGCTGTCAATTACTTGGCCATCATATACACGCTTGTGGTTTCAGGCTACATAATTATTGCATAGCCGTACGCGTCCAACTTTAGAACTACGTATGGGTCAAACTCAACAGAGAACGGAACGATGGCGAATGACGTCGCCTTAGTAATCGCAAGGGTCGTATATGGAACAACATTTATTGCCGCCAAACTGTTTTTTGATGGGATCATTCTAACGCTTTGGCTCAGCTAAAAAAAACTATGCCAAGCTGTTGAACCAAAACGGGAACACCAGCGTGATTAGTAAACAGGTTTATAAATGGGTGGACTGCTGCCAGTTGTAATTGAAGATGCAACAGATGACTAGTATTGCCAATGATTTCGTGTCCGGGTTAATAATTGCGGAGTATTTCGAGGGAGTAACGTACTTCATCGATTGGGTCGGCGGGACCTCTCGAGACATGATAGAATATAAGAACATTATTACCTTCTTCTTTAGTTTAGTATTGATTGATTATGTTATGTTCTCGCGTGCGAGTATCATCGAAAGGTAGGTCGTACTTTTTTCCTTCTAGCATACGACAAGAATTCGAAAATGTCCTATCAAATTGTCGGTTGCAGGTGAATTGTTCTACATCCACATGGATCGAAAATGAATTGATGGATTCAATTTCCAAGCTTTGTGACCACATTGGCCATCGTCGCGGTGAACTTGTCCTAATATACCAGGAATCTACAAAGCAGCAGTTGGACCTCTCCTGTCCATTCTTTACCGTTACTTATGGATATATGGGCTCTGTGAGTGCAACAGATTGCAACTGATTTTGTTGAGAGGGACTGTAATCACGTGAGATACATTTTATGTTTTAGATGCTTGGACTGGTGATTACGTACGGTCTTATAATTCTGCAAATGCGATCTGAAAGCAGTTGTACAAATTCACAGTCTCAAGTTGAGAACGCTAAATAAACATTTCGAAGTATCAGCAAATGTAATAAATTCTGTCTTTATTTGTCGGTGCGATAGTACATTTAATTAGTCAATGGTTTGCATTGCTTTCCTAGGTTTTGGGCAGGTATCTCAAAAAGCCACGTAACGTGAATTTACTTATAAATTAGATGCATAGTTCAGCTAGTCCATAGCAGATATGCTCTAAAGGCAGACGAAAATATAAGTAATGTATTGTTCATCTGTTTTCTAGTGCAATAGCTTTTCAGTATGTATGGCGTTTGCCCGTGTGGTGGATACTAACGACTTTAAAATAACATGGAATGTATTCCCAAACCATAAGAAGTTTTGAATTTCTTTGTAGTATTTACTTCAAAAGGTTCGCTAACCATACCTCGGATTAATATAATTAGAGAAGCTAAATTAATTAATTATTTGGTTCACTGTTATATCGGTTGACACATAATTGCATTATAATATGACTATTGTATCTAGGGATAACGTTGATTTCACAACGAAAATCCTTTTAATAATTATCCTGCCTCCCTGTGATCATTATGCATACATTAGGCGTGCAACTTATATATACTCCATTACATCGTTTCTGGACTGAAAACCGCAGTTGGGAAAATTTTTCAATGAATTCAACAATATAGTAGACCAATTATTAAGCACGCGTGACCACAACCTAGAAATGGTACATACTGTTTCGAATAGAATGCAGCTCAGAGAAACACAAATACCAATTGCGAACAGTACAAAGATAACAACTATATTTCCGCTCAAGCTAGCGCTTCGTGGCCTCTCAGGATCGTCCTCATCTTTCTTACCACTTATGAACAACCTGCTGCACCATTCGATAAGATGAGACTCTTGTAGGTGCCTGAATCGTTTTAGGAGATGGAACGGGCCGTAGCCTTCATAGTTTATTTGTATATTGGTCCTATTGAAAATTTCCGTGCCCATGGATACATCAGATGCACCTTTACGTTTAACTTTTCTCATCTGCTCTTTTGCTAAATAATGTTGTAACATGACCGCAGTCTTGTTGCACCGCTCAAGATCCTCAGTAAACCATATTCGTTCCCTGTCCCATACTAATTTTCCAATGTAGGTTATCAACTTCCTTTGAATAACGGATCCTTCAAATCCAAGATGTTCCTGGCTAAGAACAGGATGCAATGTATCGGAAAGATTGTACAGCAAACTAAATATATTTGGGTGAAGATGTGAGTAATATGCAATCCTATTCATGGTCGAATTTCCAAATCCAGGTTCGAGCATTAAGAACAACTCGGACATGACAGTCAAACTCCTCTCGTGGAACATATGACGTTTTTGCAGCGCTCCCAATTCCCACCGATTTGTTAAGTGGTTGGTAACCGTAATTTTATCTGATCTGGTACGGAGCGAAAAATTGTCCAGCTGGATCTCTTGGAATGTCTTGTAGAGAAGGGGCGTCCTTGGCGTTATCATGTTGTACACATTCGAGTTCTTGTAGCCATTGCTGAGAACGATCGCGCAAATATAATATGCGGCGAGTATCCAGCGGATGGAGTTTGCGTTCAGCAGATTATCCGGAAATGTGTCTCCCTGTTCCAAGAGCACCTTGGAAAATGAGAGGAGGTAGCCATACGGTTTGAGTGGCCGCATTGGGTCTGGTTTCGTCAGACATTTATCGCCGTCCCATCTTACTAGAATCGTTGTTAGTAAAAATAAGAATACCCCGATGCATAGCCACACGTATACGTCATATATATTAACTAAATGCTCAAATGGGAATCTGACCGTGCCCCGTCGTCCACACGTAACTAATCTCAAGCCGCTCAGTCGATTTTCTATAAATATCATATTCTGCTTACGTCCGATCAACTCTTCGTCTTCAGTGGGTTCTATTGTCCAGCGCAGCATAAAAATACCGGACATTATATGGCCCGGTTTTTTAACACCGTTCACGCAAATTTCACGACTATTCCCTATGGTAACGTATGAATAGTTTCTCATGAATGCATGCAAAATTGATCCAAGGACATGGGAAAACTGGTCGTATTCGTCGAACGTGTCATCGTAAAGCACATGTGATTTGCGGTGTTTACTTGTGCACTGGTCCCCGTAAAATTGGTGTTTTATTGCTGCAATGGTTTTGTGGTCTGTCAAATATTTTATACCGTTCTCCCAGAAAAGCATCTCGTGTGATTTGGGAAACGCCAAAGTAGAGACGTGTAACGTGTTGTTCGCAGCGTGAATATGATTTGTTAAATCTACGATATCCATGCACCTATCTTTGGAAATCGATGGCTTAAACAGGACCAAGTCACTAGCGCTTGATGTTTTGGCTAGAATTTTAGCATTTAGAAATACATCATGATTTAGTGTGGGCCGCCGAAAGTCTTCTCGGTCTCGTGTTGCGTAGTACGGGTTGCTCCTTTTAATTTCATGTACTAGCCACGTACACAAATAGAAGGTAAAATACTTCGAAACCTCGTCAAATACTAGTAATCGCACGGATGGAACTGATGAAGGTAAAAAGACGGGATGACTCCTTGGGAGATCGTACGTGAACATGTCCAAGTGTCCAAGATTCTCATCCTGCACTATTTTCAATGGCATCAATAAATCTACAGAAATCGCTCCGCGCCATGTTTTCGATGACGAGGACAACCCGAAGTAGCGAATCTCTAGGCAGAAATGCTTTGCTGGTTCGCGGTACACTGTAACGGTTCGGTCCCAGTGCTTAGAGTTTGCACACGTTGTAGCGCTGATTGGACACGATTCATTGCTGCAGCCTACCAAATGTTCAGGAATCCACAAGAGCTTACCTTCAACGCCGCCTGATATACTGGATAATAAGGCGGGTACTGGATGGCGAATGATGATTGGATATTCACTCTCAACGATATTGATTCCCATGTAATTATTTAGGACAACGAGTGCGCGTTCACTTTGTAGGAATCGCAATACGCTGTTTAGATTTTTTATCGGATTTGGTTTATCTCTGGAAACAGCAGAAATCCAGTTGTCCCTGACCCGTTTCGTCATCCGATGGAGCTTTGCCTTTGAAAGTTTGGGCAAGGCTAGAAACTGAAGATAGTTCGCCATGCAGTTGCTGGATACCCAGATAAGCAACATGATTGAGGTTTTGGATTTTGCCGAAATATGCATGCCGATTAGTTAATATTAACTAGACAAATCAGCTTGTATGGTCAAATCAGCTAGTCGATTCCTATACAGCCTGCCAATGTAAATATCGTTAAGTTAGTTAATCAAGAAAAAGCGTTAAGCTAAACCAATAGTTATTTGAAATAGCTTCAAGTATTTGTTTCTTCAATTGTTCTGGCAACAAGGAAGTAATGTTGGAATAAAAACTGTGCTAAATTCAACACTGTTTAACCAAAGAAGAAAAGCCTGTCAAAAATCGATTCCAATCAAGATCGCAATTTTAATACTTTGTAGAAACTCGACTGTGTCTACCCTCAACCGAGTACGAGGCAAAATAATCAGTTAGAGTACCAGTATAATAAATTGCATTTATGATCTTAAAGTAAAATTATGTATTCTATAAGTATTGTACATACCATATTCTGACCCGACATTTCCATATCTTTAATATGAAACCAGGTGAAAAGTTGCAGCATGCTTTTGAACAAATATCTATCGCCAGATATAATGTGGTTATTTAAAAAAGGATGGACTAATAATTTATTCACGCTAATGTTTATTTAATTGTTCCAGACTATATGGCCTAAAACTCAGTAGTCCATATATATATATACTAATATATATACTATAATACTAATATATATACTATATAATATATATACTATATAATATATATACTATATAATATATATACTAATATATATACTATAATACACAGGGAAAATATTTGATGAACTCTTGTACTCAAAAGAAGTATTAGCATTACAATGACAGTTATCGTGATGACAATACATTGTTTCTTGGTCGAAATCCACAAATGTGAAAAATATGCGAGCGCACTGCACACCAACAAACACAAATTTTTAAGCATAGCTGTAAACATTTCAAATGGTCTACATCCGACATCAAATATGATGCTGGTTATTGCTATATTAATTCCAATTACAAACAGTGACAAAATGGGAATATATATTTTCACTCAATTTTGCACTCTAGGACCTCGTTTCCGTCTGAATCTGTCACATTTTTAGGAGCAAAGTATTTGCAAATCCATTCAACAACGTGAGATTGTTGCAATCCGCCCAGTCTCGTCGAAATATACAGTTTTGCAAAGCACTTATTATTGTGGGAGATTCAATGACGTAAGAAATTGTTTTTTTCTGCTTTGATAGCTGTTGTGTCTTCAGTTTATCCAATACTGAAAACACAGAGTGAAATTTCTTAAGCAAAGCAAGCCGCTTTACTTGTTATGCATCATCCTAAATTTCATATTTGTCAGTTTGGTTGCCATGTGCAGGATACGGTTTTGAAATTTGGCATAACCGGAAGCTGAAATTAATTTCTATTTATACTTGACGATTTATATTTCGCATAAGCAGCAGAGGCTAGTGCATAATACAGTTGGACATTTCTGTGATTTATGTCGTCTGGCATGCCCCCAAGATTATTTCGAGCGTTAATGCATATCAGAACAGCATTGATGAAGCTAATTTTTAGTCTTATCAGCAGCTAATATCTTTTTAATTAAATCCACTCTAGTCGATATTCTTAGTGATCAAGGGCAATCGAAAAACATTCGGCAATTGACTTTAGACACTTGAAGTTGTCCGGTGCTCATATCGAATATCACATCATTATTTCATCCAGTAGTTCAAGTTTTCAGAATTTCCAACCGCGTCTAGAAACGACCATGCCTAGCTTAGCCGCTGTGAGGTTTATGTACATCATTGCAAGTGCCACCAAAATATTTTCCATAATCCCAATAGAGTTTGTACACATGCGACGAGTTGCGGTGAGTTCAAGGTGTACACTCAATAGATATATATTTTGGATGGGATACCATATCGTCTCGCTTTTAGTGAGTGCAGCCGAATTGCACTATCATATGAAAATACAAATAGATATTCATTCCCGAGTGATCTTATATTTCTACCAAGGTTTCTCAGTTCTTCTCAAAATTGTCGCAATATCGATAATTGTCATATTCTACCGCTACCCGGCTGAATTTGCTCAGCTTTATAACTGTCTTCTAAATAAACCGAATGGAATAATCCCAAAAAGTATACAGCTTCCGTTTCGAGAGTCCACCAACGGGCAAAGCGATTGTGGATACTGGCTCTTCTTTCTTATTTGTTCTCCTCTACTGGCCAGTGCGATATACATTCCTTGCATTCCAATCATATCCTTCATTCAGCCGTGCGTTTACTATAATTATTCGTACGCGATTTTGTTTGGTAACATGTGCTCCGAGTTTACCATCATGCGCCTATTAATGTTCTTCATACAGTCCATGCTAAACTTTCCTGGAGCAGTGTTGGTCATGAATATTGGACCAATCATGTTGGTAACTTTGAAGGAAATATTGGACGACCTGGTTCGCTTAAGGTAAAGTAATTATAAACTATACAAAAACATTCACATATAAAAATATCAAAAATTTGTTCCAATCAACAGGATCCTGGTAAAAAATCATTTCGGCTCGACGTTCAGCAAGTCTGAACTTGAAGTGGTTGCCGGCTACTACAGGCAAATGCAGATATTCGTCATGTTGAGCAATCAGTGTTTCCAATCCATTGTTTGGCCGGCGACTCAGTTTTTTTCCGCGATTATTTGTATAGCTACGTTGTACACTCTGCTTATTGGCGAACCTATGGTAGCAGGAATAGTCATATTCTTCGTACTCATGACATTCGTAGTAGTTTTTGCTTCCAATTGCATCATTTTGGACATTGGGAGTCGTTGCATGGTCCACTCTGCAGTAATATTGTCAGGACTAAATGGCACAATTGAAAGTAAGGTGGTGGTAAGATTTTGCAGAAGCAGTCGTCTTATATGTTTGCGTGTTGGTACTTTCCATAACATGGACAGAGAGCGGGGACCTGCCTTCATTCGTTTTGTGATACAACGAACAGTGTTCCTTGTTTTGAAGACGCGCACAGACGGCTTGTGAGATGTTGGAGTAGAAGAAATCTGATGAAGCTGTGAAACATTTATATACTCTGCTCACCTTTGTAGCTGAACTAGTAGACGTAGTCTGGCTTGGCTTGGGTGTGTAGATAATAATCTAAGAAGCACAAATAACGATTAAATCATGTGTGTATCAATTAAATTTTTCAAGTGATACATTTGTGGTATAAATTCCGCTTATGTAGAACCACGAGTACATCATGGGTGTTCCTTTCTCCCACATGACCTCTTAAACCTGTGCGAAATCGAACTAAATATTTACACATCGTTACTTTATGTGCATATCGTTTTTTGCTACAATATTTATCTTCGTCTGCTGCCAATGTATATGTTAGATTCCCGCTTTGTTCATTAAAGACGTTAGTCTAACTGTGGTTGGATATCACCGTTTACCATGTTCGTAATTCACTGGATAAGTAACGTAATATTATTTTACAACATAATGTCTTCGCATGTTTCGTCACAGCTTTCAAATTTTCTGGAAACCTTCAGGGAATGCACTGTATATCCTCATTACGAAAGTGAGACAGGTAAAAACGTAGAATCCACACGTGGACAACTGATTACCTCATTTGATGAAATTCTACTTAGGCTAAAGGTCGTCAGTATTCACGGAAACTTCATCGCTTCCACGGAAAAACGACGTGACCATATATTTCTGAGTCAGTTCACTTTCTCGGGCAGAATATTTACGAACATAAGACATTCGGAACTTTGTACTGTGCAAATATCTATATTATTTAACAAAATGCGAAGTAGTGACACGACTTCTCTATACTTCTCACGTTGGAATATTAGTAATCACCAGAGTTATACAAAAATAGGTTCCACCACCATAATTCCAAATTATTTGGTTTCCATAGCAGATGTGAAAGTTCCATCGTATATTTACATGCTAGTTCCCCGATTTCTAGAGAGTGCAATTATCTTACTAGTAAATGTTTTGGATGGTGGTTTAATCATGGGATGCTTTCCATGCTCGAGAAAGTCCATGACTCCTTACAAAATACATCGAATGTTTCTAAACAAACTCGACGTATCAGTCGTTCTGGTTCCGCTAAATATAACAGTTTCGACGAATTTCTCAAGGTCAGCTTTACATCAAAGCTGGAATAAACTTAACGTACAAATCGACGAATTTAATGCAGATATGGGATCCATCATGCCTACAAATAGTGATGACGACCTATTTCATTGTGTACCATCAACATCTGCCGGGTCTTCAAATATTTCTATCCAAATACCTCGGGAACAAGATTGTGTTGTTTTCACATATGCCAATTTACGCAACTGTACATACTCCTGTCAAGCCTACCAAACTTATATGAACCTGTTTCTGTACTCCACTCTTGGACATCCTGCCATTCCAAAGGTTACCTCCACCGGAGCGCAATTCGATAGCATTCAGTTTTTCATTTTGTTGGATCCGCACGAAGCCAAACGGAGAGCCAAGTTCTCCGCATTTTTGTCACCGTTCTCGTATCAAATTTGGATTTGCCTCGTAACGTCCACAATAATATTGATGCCCGTCCTCATCATTTTGGGTTGGAAGTCCATGACGCCGATTGAAGTATCTTTCTGGATATTTGCCGTACTTGTTGAAAATGAGGCGCACTTTAGGCATGAACAGTTGAAGAGTAAACACATCATTGCCGTTGTAATGATTTGGATATTTTCTACGATTGTCCTCCGATTGTTTTACACTTCACACATATACGTCAGTTTAACCAAAGTGTTTGTACCGACCAACGTTCCAAAAACATTTAACGAGCTACTGACCTTACGAAATGAGTCGGTTTTGAGTTTGCATACCACTTCAGTGTTCGCTGAGTCGTTTCTGACCTTAAATTTGGCAGAGTATTTGGGAATCGGAAATATGTCTCAAAGCAAGTTGGGGCAAAGTATAATGGATCACGTGGAAGTTTTGCCGATCGATAATAATCCGACGTCATATGTCGGAAATATTTCTAATGCTGACAATATAAAATGCGGAACTTTCCGGAGCTACTTTGATTTCCATCCAACACATGGGCAATGCTCAACGTCTGGAAGACTTGGACTACTCTATAGCACAATTGGATGGCGATATCATTATAGTGTGCGTTTTCAAAAAGCTGTATTGGAACGTCTCGACAATAGACAAATTGTTGAAAATCTCAATCAGCCACCGTTGTTCACACAAGCCATGTTGTGGTTTAGTCATATGAGATTTTTTTATCTGGATGATTTGGAGAACGTGTTGTCGAGCTTGACGGAGACGGGCATTTATCATCGCTTCAGGGACAACTACGACCACAACATTCAGAAAAAGGTCAAACGTGATATGAAACGGGTCACGTCCTTATGTAAGCTTGACAGAGGTAACATCACAGGTGACGATTGTCGGCTGATGAAGGACCGACCTAATTCTAACGGTAAATTAGAGGATTTCAAAATGGTATTGCTACTCTGGATATATCTTTGTTGCGTATCCTGGTTTATTTTTATCCTTGAGGTAGTCAAAGTTTTCATTGAAATGCTACGGAGCTGCGTAACGGGTGACGGTATTACAACTCATTACTTAATGTAGATTTCGCAATTCATTAACATGAAGGAATTAGTGATAATATTTGTATGACCATTGTATGCTGTGCAATTAAATAAATTTTGCAATTACTTGAAATGATTTAACCGAATATACATATTTGGCAATTTTCATGGATTGAATTTCAAACATGATTTCTTAGTAATTTCAAGTTGTAGGAGATAATATAACATTATCGTAAGTATAAATAATTTTCTATTTGTGCAATTACATGCTAATAAACGCCATAAACAGCGAAATCTGATAAGGATTATTGCCACACCTGTTTTTCATTTTCGGTATAGGAAATGTCAAATCTACACAAACACACCAACTGGCAGAACAATATGTTGATCAAACAATATTCAACCATATCACTTATTTAAATCTTCTAAATTAAGTCGCCGACAGCAAGGGCAATCAAAAGGCATACGAGAATTATCTGCAACCGCCAAGTAAGCACATCATAGGTTTAGTCATACATTGTATCGTTGTATGAAGTACTATATCGTTGTGTCTGCAAGTTTTCCAACTTTACAGCATTTTCATAAACTTCCACAAATAATGCCTAGTCTAGCGGCTATCGATTATATGAAATGGGTCGCGATTTCCACGAAAATATTTCCCGTCATTCCTATTGAATTTAGAAACACCCGAACTGTTAGAGTGAGTCCAGAAAGTGGAATCAGGAGATATTTATTTTGGATATCATTCAATATCATTTCGCTGGCGGTGAGTGCAGGCGAAATCCATTATAATCTGAAAGCACACCTCGACATTAGTTCTCGAATAATTTTATCTTTCTACCAAGGATTCTCAGTTCTGTTGAAAATAATCACAATATTGCTAGTTATAATATTTTACCGCTACTCGATTGAATTTGTACAGCTTTATAACTGTCTTCTTCGGAAACCAAATGGAATAATTCCGAAACATTTTCTTATGTTTAGGGAAAGATACCGCCAGAATGGTGGAGATGGGCTTTGGCTATACTTTCTAATTTTTGCTCCACTACTCTCTTGTGTCATATATTTCCCAGGCATGCCAATAATTGCTTTCATTCAACCCTGTGTTTACTATAATCAAGCTTTCGCAAATTTGTTTGGTGAGATGTGCATGGAGACTGCCTTGGTCCGAATCTTGGTATTTGGCATACAGACTTTCCTGGAATACTAAACTTTCCTGGAGCTGTATTGGTCGTTAACATTGGACCAATTACGCTGATGATTTTGAAGGAGATTTTGGACAACTTGGTTCGCTTGAGGTTAAGTAGAAACAAATTTATAGAAAACGAAAACCCTCTTAATTACGATAAACTAAGAATGGTTTTGTTTCTGTACGCAGGACGCTCGTGAAATATCGAGCCAAAACTACGTTACGTAGCACCAAACATGAAATCGCTGCCCGATTCTATAAGCAAATGCAAATATTCGTCATGTTGAGCAATCCGTGCTTCCAAACGTTGGTATGGCCAACGACTCAGTTTTGTTGCGCGATTATAAGTATTGCTGTATCATATACTTTGCTTGTGGTTGGATCCCAAGTTCCAGGGATAGTAAGATTTATCTTGTTGATCACACTGGTTTTAGCCTTTACGTCAGTTTGTATAATCTTGGATGTTGGTAGTCGCTGTATGATCCACTCGGCAGTAATATTATCTGTAATGAAGCGTGTAACCGAAAGCAAATTGGGAGTGAGATTTTGCAAAAGCTGCCCTGTTATTTGCTTGCGTGTTGGTAGTTTCTATAATATGGACAGGCAGAGGGCGCCTGCCTTGATTCGTTTTGTGATACAGCGAACAGTGTTTCTTGTTTTGAAAACACGAACGGAGAACTTGTGAAATGTGAAGTTGGAAGACTCAAAATTAGAATGCATATACTGTATTCTGCGTTTCATGTCGCCTGCAGTCCAGCAATAGTAACTATTTAGACAGCGTATAGAGAGGTAGCTCAAAAATGTCCTATGTAACTTCATTACCATGAATCACCTTCGCTCGACAAGTCATTTCCATTGTACAGAATAGTACTGCGGAATACCCTTCAGTACAACTATATATCTATTAATACAGTAGAATTTCAGACGGATTTCTGATTCTTGGAACCAGACTTGTATGTTGCAAATTAAAATCCATTTTCAATTTGGTAAAGCTTTTGAAGAGACATTCAACTAAATCAGCATGCGGGCCTAATTCCATTCAGCTAAGCACTAAGCTTATTCAGCATTGGCCTACCTATTCAACGGAAGCACAAGTATACTGACAAGGGAAGTATTAGAATGACCATATCGATATGGTCTTATGAGATATGCCATATTTATCAATTTTTCGTGATAAATTTGATGGGCATATCCGTTTTCCCAAATGGAGCCTTACACGCGCTCCACAGTGAATTTTTGCTTTCTAGATATTAGTTAGTATAGGAAATATTATGCAACGTAAATTGTTTCCACTTATACAATTCCTTGAATATTGACAAAAATCCAATTTGTTACCAATTTGCAGCATTTCGATACCATGTACATCAATTTTGTTCAACTTTCTCAAAACCAAAATTTTTGAAAAAGTTGCAAAAAGTCTCACCTCACTTAATTTCACCCATGTTAATTGCTATTTAGAAAGCGGGAAAATTTCCCCCCAAAACTAATAATTGCTTGTGAAGCAAATATAAGACTCCATTTGGGAAAACGGATCTGCGCATCAAATTTATCACGAAAAATTGATAAATTTGGCATATCTCACATAGCCATATCGATATGGTCAATCTGATACTTCCCTTGTGAGTGAGTGATTGCTAAACCGAATTAAATTGAATACGCCCTTTTTGAGTAGAGTACTCGTTTTAGAGACATCGTTCTATATGTTATCATTCTCTGTCCATTTTGAAAACATAAATTGTTGTAAGAAACAAGTGCACCCGGTATAAAGCGTATTTTTCTGCAGCGCGAAACCCTGGTAAGTCCATTATAAAAATGAAAACCCGACAATCCATATCAGAACTAATCACATTATAACTGTAACATCCTTTTGCTCAAAGTCGTTTTGCAATTTTCACCAAGGCCAAAAGCATGTTTCTATCTCGCATAGTGCAGACAAGTATTTCAAGATG
Organism: Sinella curviseta; assembly: GCA_004115045.4. Classification (NCBI taxonomy): domain Eukaryota; kingdom Metazoa; phylum Arthropoda; class Collembola; order Entomobryomorpha; family Entomobryidae; genus Sinella; species Sinella curviseta. The sequence goes on from CM023203.3 coordinate 12,159,866, forward strand.
ACTTTATTGGTCAATGAATTTTAGTAAGAAAGGTTTCTGAATTCGGTTAAAATTAGCACAAATTCCAAATATGCATCCTGTAAAACATCGCGCCAAGCCCATTGTAACGGAACATCCGTTATCAATATTGGCGTCATTGTATAACTTATATGCAGCAATTTGTATCATACCGAATAAATTAAAATGGTGTTCACTGCGAAACGCTTATATTCTTCAACAAGCTGGATTGGTACGAAAGGTAGGTAACATTTGCTTGCCACAAATCCATGTTTTTGCAAATGCACAACTTTTATGTATTTTATTTCAAGAAACTAACAAACGATGTGTATGCAATTGATGGTGATATTTTTTAGATAGTCTGCGCATGCGTGCATGTTTGTACAAACTGCCAGACCGTCATATTGTTGTCGACAATCGTCATTTCAGGAAGTAAAGCCTCTACTTCGTCCTCCGAAAAGGTTCTTGTGACATTTAGAATGCTAAGTGAATTGTCGAGCATACTGAAGGGACTAAGTTACACCAAACTCGTGTGGCGGAATGGACAACGCTTTGAAGAATTCATCAACCGATCCATAAAAGACTTGCAGTTATCCGCAAGTCGTTTACAGGTAGAAATAAAGCTTACTGTATTTCAAACATACGGACAACAATACAGGTTAGCTGCTGTATGTTTGACACAACGTATTTTCAGACTATCGCCATAAACTGCCTGGCCGTCATATACACTCTGGTGGTCTCAACCTACATAATCATTGCTTCTCCATACGCGCCTAACTTTGGAACCACCTCTGACTCGAACTCTACAGAGTATGGAACAATCGCTCATGACGTTGCCTTGGTTATTGTAAGGGTCGTATATGGAACAACGTTTATCGCTGCCAACCTGTTTTTTGATGGCGTTATTCTAACGCTTTGGCTCAGTTCCAAAAATTATCATAAGCTCTTGAACCAGAAGACGAATACAGCCGTGCTTAGTAATATGGATTGCAAATGGGTGGATGGTTATCAATCGTACTTGAAAATGAAAAACATGACCAACATTGCCAACGAGTTGGTGTCCGGGTTAATATTTGCGGTATATTTGGAGGGATTGACGTACTTTATTGATTGGGTCGGGGGAACGTCTGGGGATCGGATAGAATATAAGGACATACTTTCCTTCTTTTTCAGTTTTGTAATGATAACGCTATGCTATGTGTTAGCGTGCGAGTTTCACCGAAAGGTAGGTCGTTTTAATTAACATTTGCAACATGGGGGACGACCTTGAGGATGTTCATTCCTTCTTTAATTCCTTCGTTTGTAGGTGAATTCCTCTACAGCCACATGGATCGAAAATGAAATGAATAATTCCTTTTCTAAGGGTTTAGAGCATATTAGCAATCGCCGTGATGAACTTGTCATAATATCCCAGGAATCCGCAAAGCAGCAGTTGGGACTATCCTGTCCCTTCTTCACCGTAACGTATGGATTTATGGACTCGGTAAGTGAGAAATATTCAACATGTTAGTGCTGATAATAACTGAACGTGCCATTTTTGTTGAATGTTGAAGATGCTAGGATTGGTGATCACGTATGGTCTTATAATTCTTCAAATGCGATCTGGAAACAACTGCAGCAATACGCCGTCGCATGGACGGAATGCTACTTAATCCATTCTTGGAAACACTGGAAATACGAAGGAAATTTTATCACTGATCCGGTCAATACATAAGATTACCAGCAACTTGTACACATACTATCCTTATTTGCCACTCCTGCAAATGTCTGTTATATGTTTAAAATAAAATCGATGTATAATATATAATATCACGTCAAGCAGACGCATGGATCAGTCAATACGTGGCAATACCTTGTTTTCATCCATACAAAAGTAATAATAAATATATTGCCGTTGAAGTTAAATTACAAACGCGTTTACAGCTTATGTCAAGTTTGATTTTTGGAACGATATTTATGATTTTATATTAGCAGGGAATATATTCCAAAAACGTATAATTTTGTATTCCCCCGTAATGCTTACGTTGCTATTAACCGTATATTATACAATACAAGAAGGCGTGGGATTCGAATTATTTGAATTGCTACAATATTCATTGTCGAATCGGTTGACAACAAATAAATTATAAGTAGAGGAAATAGAACGACTTAAGCGATTCTTACCCAACAATTTTAATTACATATAGTTTGTAATTAAACTTCGTTGTACCACATATGCCTGTCCGTAATCGCAAAGAAGAAATAAGTGATTCACATTATCCCAAATTTATTAAGAAATTCGTTTGAATAATTACAGAGAGAACTATTCTTGACTAAGAAATGCTTAAGATAATTCGTGCGGAATGAAAATATACTTTTAAATATTATTCTTTACCTAACGGTTGGCCGGCTCTCCTTTACGAACATATAGTTTAAATACTGGAAATAAATTACTGGCTGGGTTTCTAGTAATTATAGTCAAATGTTGTAGTTCGAAACAGTTGCCACCGAACCGAAAACCGCATATTATTGTTTCTATAGACCTCGGCCATATTATCATGATATCTTACAATTAGAATCACTAAACTGAAAACCAGTGCCTTTAAGCGCTTCAAATACATAAGTTATATCCATGAGATGCACAATCCTGAAATTGTCTTAAGTATTTTTGCATAAAACATCTATAGCTGTACTACAGAATCTAATAAGCATCAAATATGCCAACCTTAGCTGAAGTTCAATTTGCTCATGCCATCGCAAAAGCATCCAACGCATTTTGTATTGTCCCCATAAAGTTTATTGATAGCCGACGTGTAGTTGTGAATACGAAATATGGAAGAGGAAGATATCTGTTTTGGATGGCGCATAGCATTTTGTCACTGCTAGTCACACTAGCAGAAATTGGAAATGGAACTCGGATGTCCAGCAGGAGCGCTGCAGTGCTCTTGAGTATTTACCAAGGAATTACACTCATGTTAAAAACTGTTGCTCTACTAGTCACAACAATGTACTTCAGAAATGCAGTTGAATTTGCTCAACTGTACAACAATATTCTCAAACGACCTTACGGAATTGTCCCCAAATACAACCTTTTGTCAAACAGGTTTAAGAAAAACACCGGTAGCAATTTTTTCTTGTGTTTCCTTATCGCCTCGTCATTACTGGCCGGCTTCATGTATTTTCCAGCTATGCCCGTCATTGCCTTTGTTCAGCCTTGTGTTCACTACAGTAAAGTTTATGCAATCATGTTTGGTAACGTCTGCTCAGAAGATATTGGTTTGAGGATGATTTTATTTTCAGTTCACTCATTTCTAACCTTACCTATTACAGTTTTGATTGTGAACATCGGACCAATTACTTTTATTGCTCTGAAAGAAATACTGGACAATTTAACTCGACTGAGGTAATCTGAGTACGCAAACAAAGTGTTTCATCCATCAACGAATATAAGGAGACATAATTCTAAATTGAACTAAATGTTCATCATCATATTTCAGGTTCTTGGCGAAACATGTTGCCAGCAGGAACCCTACCGAAGCTGAACTGCAGAAATTGGCCTTATATTACCGACAGATCCAGATATTCGTGATAATATGCAATGAGTGTTTTCAAACATTCCTTTGGCCCATAGTTCAATTTGGAGGGGCAGTGGCCTCTATTTCAGTATCATATATTTTGCTTGCATTTGGCGATGAGCTTGTAGAAATAGTCAAGGTTTTCTTGGTTGTAATGTTGATTATGTTTTTGGCGGTCGTCGGCTTCATTTTAGATATTGGAAGTCGGTGCATGCTTCACGCCACCGTAGTTTTAAATATGCTGAAATATGCTGCAGTGGGTGACTGGGCGGTGAAGTATTTCAGAAGTTGTGCCGTAATTTGTTTGCGTGTTGGCGAGTTCCACGAAATGGACAGGCAGAGGGCACCTGCTTTTATCCGTTTTGTGATTCAGCGAACCGTATTCCTGGTTTTGAAAACAAGAACGGACAGTTTGTAATGTGTTTACTGAAGACAATGATTACACGCCACTGAGAAAACACATCACCGCATAGTGAAAGACTTAACATTGTGTATTACTATTATGATCACTTCACAAACCAGTATTTCATATTTAAACTACAAAATAGCATTAACCGATTTAGTATCATTTACATTGGTGTCAAAGCAAACGTTGAGTTAGCGTAAAAAGTTAAACACTTTGTTTTCCAAAATTGTGTTCACAGCGCATCATATGATAGCACATTCTCTTCTCGAAATGTTGCAATCAATGCAGTCCAATCTCATTGATTGTTTATTAAGTTGGTTCTATCTGATGCTTCCTTTTCAAGGAATCGCTTTAATTATTTGTATGTGTTGATTACCCTTCATATTTATGCATACGATCAATATTTGAATTTCTCTAAACATTGTATGATTTGAACAAACTATTCACATATATGCACTTATATTTCAGCCAATCAATGAAAACATATGCTACATTTGAAAATCTTTAAAACCGTCCAGTGTGCCAGTTCTATATCTTAGCCGTACGATTTGAATGGTGTTGCCGTTAAGTTACACGAAATGATGGACGATATAGGTTACGCCTAAGACTCGTTTGTCATTATGTCATGAGGGCCCGTGATTACCTGATATTTAACTTTTGCTTGAGTACTAGGGCCCTAGTTGTAATGTAGTATTATGGATATTGATAACACATAGCTCAATGCTGTAGACAAACGCAAGAGTGATTTAGATTCCCTTATTACTTGAGTTTAATATAATGTGGGTAACTTAAAGCCTTGTGAGTTGAAGCTCCCCTATATATAATATTATAGGTGAGGCAGAAGCCGTAGAGTACGGCGCCCTGCCAAAACAACACTATAGCAAGGGGGTAAAAAGAAATTGTTGTTTAAAATGTTTAATTGTAATTAAATTTAAATTCTGCTTTCCGGAGTCGATTGCCCGGTTAATTGTGAATCCATTAATACAAAATTTTAAAAGTTTTCCCCATTTTTTGTAGGATAAAAACCGGATTTTTATTTCATCATTTTTTTCATTCATTCAGTACGGTTTTTATCCTACCAAAAATGGGGAAAACTTTTAAAATTTGGTATTAATGGATTCACAATTAACCGGACAATTGACTCCGGGAAGCAGAATTTAAATTTAATTACAATTAAACATTTTAAACAACAATTTCTTTTTACCCCCTTGCTATAGTGTTGTTGTGGCGGGGCGCGTACTCTCACGGCTTCTGCCTCACCTATAATATTATATATAGGGGAACTCCATTACAAGACAAGTACTTAAAGAGGAAATAATTGTACGTGTAAAATGCAATTGCTTCTTCTCGCTTGCATCGTTTTAGTTTGCTAAACGTGCCTCTGAGACTGCACACCGTGTCTTATGCTGAGTTGTTGGCTAAAATAGAAAGTGATGTGTGATGGATGAAAGGGGTTCATACTATAGGTCACACTAAAGTCGCATTAAAGTGGAAGGTGCCATTGACCGATTATGAAAACATTGAGAATGTAAAAACAGTAAAACATGGCTTAAAAATACATACATACGAGTAAAAAAATATGTTATAGTCTTAGCTTGTCGCTAGTCCATTTCGATGATTATTCATGCATATAATAAAATCGAAGATATGAAAACAGAATTTAGTCATGACAGCACGTACATTGACGATACAAGAAAAACAGCATTTTTAAATTACAACTCAAACAACAGCTTTGTACGTCCAACATTAAAACCTTCAACAACTGAGGCATTGACTTTTGGATTACCAAAATAACATTTAAGATGGTATGATAATATATGTAATGGACTGGAACACAATGCGGATTAAATGCTCAAAGTTACTGTGCACATACAATTTAATCTAGTATCAGTAGGCGGAAGTACTTTCGTAATTGCACGCCGCCAATAATCGCTGGATTCTATGTTCATGTGAACATAACAGCGGCTAATAATTAAAAACTTTATACATGTTTGGGTTTCTTTATCCGTCACTGGGTTTTCCCAAGTTATAAAAACACTTAAAGCTGCCACACATTACATGTGCTGGAAACTATTTCCAACTTTATCATCCGCGAACATCTTATTGCTTCAGTCGTCAACGCCGGTCAAGATTTAATTTGGGCAAGTAAAGCGAAAATACATTCCATATTCGCTTTCGTACACGTCTAATAGCACGATCGATTGACATGTCCAGTCTTCCGGGAAATATTTTGTTAATATTTCTTGAAGCTTTGCGATATACATATCTACAAGAATTTCAAGACAGCAAAATGCCTACTTTAGCAGCAATTGAATACATGTACGCGGTCGCCAAATCAACCAATACACTAACTATAATTCACTTGAAGTTTATTGACAGCCGGCACGTCACTGTAAGCCCAAACTTTGGAAATGGAAGGTTTTTAACATTGATCACATTTCATTTAATTTCATTATTCCTGAGTGCAGCAGAAATTCACTATCAATTAGGAATAGAGTCCGACAGTGAGTTCCGAGTGATAATATACTTTTACCATGGATTCGACGTAATTCTGAAAATGATTGCAACGCTGATAGTCATTGTATTTTACAGTTACTCTGTTGAGTTTGTTCAATTATATAACTGTCTTCTTCAAAAACCGAACGGATTTATCACCAAACAAGATCTCCCGTTTTGGGAGCCTACCAGCCGACATGATGGATTATGGCTCTGTTTTCTCGTTTGTGCTCCTATACTCGCGGGCTCTCTATACTTCCCATGCATTCCCATCATTTCATTCAATCAACCCTGTGCTCACTATAGTCATATATTTTCGGTGTGGTTTGGCGACGTGTGTTTTCCATCAGTTTATATCCGCTTAATTGTATTCCGTTTACAATCTGTTCTCGGCTTTCCTGGAGCTGTTTTAATGGTAAATCTTGGACCAATTGCCCTAAATACTTTGAAGGTGATTCTGGATAATTTGATGCGATTAAGGTAACATACCGATAATTTTAAAAAAAACGCCATCCTATATGGAATGAAATAACTAATATCTCGTGCTACTGTATTTTTCAGGCTCCTGGTACAATATCACGCCAAAGCTGAATTCAACAAATCCGAATTGGAAAAGGCAGTCCGATGCTATAGGCAGCTGTATATATTTGTCATCATGAGTGACCAGTGTTGTCAAACGGTTGTCTGGCCCGCGGCTCAATTCTTTTGTGCAACAATGTGCATCGCAATGGCATACACTTTGCTAGTGGTTGGTCCTGAAGTTCCAGGAATAATCAGGTTGTGCTTACTGATGACTCTAGCTTTAACTGTTACGGCAATTTGTGTTATCTTGGACATTGGAAGCCGTTGCATGGTACACTCCAGAATAATTTTGGCGGGACTGAAAAGTGGAGTGAGAGATGCTTGGACCGTGAGATATGTAAAAAGCTGTCGTGTCATTGGCTTGCGTGTTGGAAGCTTCCACCTCATGGATCGGGAGAGGGGACCAGCGTTTATTCGATTCGTTATTAAACGCACCGTATTTTTTTGTTTTGAAGACACGAACAGGGAACACGTGAAAAGCGAAATCGCAAGTAAATGTTTGCCACTCCGAGGGACATATACACAGCATTTACTTAGCATCTTTCTCATAAAGTTGGCACTGAAGGATATGATCATAAATTGAAATGATGTTTCCTTATGCATAACTATCTTAACTTTCTTTCTACAATGAGGTTTGGTGAAATCGATTTGAGTACTTCATGTGGACGTGATGTCGCAATCATATGCCACGGCGGGGTCATTTGTACATCAGGTCACCCTGTCACCGGTCCGCGCTTGTCCGAATAAGAAGTCAACTTGGTCGACCAGGTTTGTTCTAACAATTTTGCTGAAGAGCATCTCAAGGTGGATCAAATCGTTGGAAGTTTTTAAATATAAGTATACAACTCATTGCTTAACCATTGGTTAATTCGTAATAATAAGACGGTGTTTGTTGAAACGATGGCATGAAATTCAAGCGGAGAAATTGTATGAATACATTGGGACAACTATTCTTTTTGCTGATCAATATTCTACTTGGTTTCTTGACTTTTGATAAAACAGAAAGTTAGCATAACAGCAGCTTTTAATTAACTGCTGCTGTAGTTGTCACTCATCTGATTGAACAGCAGAAATGAGAGTACAAATCCCCTCGAACATATTAACCATTTATGCTATAGAGAAAACTCAAAGTATACACGCTCATCGACCGGGGCAAACAACATGTTCTAGAAACTATTTACATACTTATCACACGCTTGCATCTTCGTACTCAAATTAAAATTAATCAATATTTGCTTTGAGCCAGTACGAAAGAGAAGCATTCAGTTAGTTGTTTTAACGCATGGGAACATGTATAGTTGTAGCATACAGTATATTATTTTGTCAAGCTATCCAACATTGGCAGATTTTTCAAAGACTTTCAGAACGGACATGTCGTGTTTAGCAGAAATTGAGTACATATACCTCATCGCAAGGGAAACTAATATATTTTCAATATTTCCAATAGAATTTATAAACATCCGACGTGTCAGAGTGAATTCAAAGTGTGGAATCAGAAGATATTTATTTTGGATTGCGTTTCATATTATATCACTATTCGTGAGTGCAGGAGAAATACACAATCTCTTGAATACGAAATCCGACGATAAATTGGGAGTGATTTTATATTTTTACGCAGCGTTCGGAGTAATTATAAAAACATTATCATTGGCGATGGTGGTCGTACTCTATGGGAACTCGACAGAGTTCGAACAACTTTATAATTGTATGCTTCATAGACCGAATGGAATTATTTCAAAACAAGACCTCCCACGTGGGATACCTTACATCCAATATGTGACTGGCTTTTGGTTGGCCTTTCTAATTTGTGCCCCTATACTTGCCAGTTCTATATACTTTCCAGGCATGGCAATCATTTCGTACGTTTTGCCGTGCCTTAACTACAATTATGTATACAGAATTTTGTTAGGTGAGATTTGCGTAGAAAGTGTCGTCTTGAGAATCTTGACGTTCTTAACACAATCCGTCTTAAACATTCCTGGAGCAGTTCTACTTGTCAATATCGCACCAATTATCCTGATCACTCTGAAGGAAATCTTGCACAATTTGGCACGTTTAAGGTAACGTAACGATAAATCGCAGAAAAGATATCAATATTATTATTATTATTTACAGTATGATTTTACCAATGCAAATTTGTATTGATTACCAGGCGCCTTGTAAAATATCACTCGACGGTCAAATTCAGCAAATCCGAATTCGAATGCGCAGCAAAATTTTACAAACAAATTCAGATATTCGTGATATTGAGCAATCAGTGTTTTCAAATGATTGTCTGGCCAGCGGCTCAGTTTTTCTGTGCAATACTCTGTATATCTATATCATACACTCTACTTGTTGTTGGTGCTGAAGTTCCGGGAATAATCAAGTTGTGCCTACTTATGACTCTAGCTTTAGCGCTTACAGCAATTTGTATCATCTTGGATATTGGAAGCCGTTGCATGATACATTCTGCCATAATTTTGTCCAGGTTGAAAAGTGCTGCCAGTGGTAAATGGGCTGTGAGATTTTGCAAAAGCTGTCGTGTAATTTGCTTGCGTGTTGGCAGCTTCCATAACATGGACCGGGAGAGAGGACCTGCCTTCATTCGTTTCGTGATTCAACGTACTGTGTTTCTTGTTTTGAAGACACGAACAGAAAAATTTTTGAAAGTGAATTAACCTCGTTCAACAGGATATATCAATATCCAGTTGCAAAACAATCAGGTATGGCATAGGCAGCCATATTGTCATTTGATGCAATTGATTGAATTTGTTTGTTACATGACAATAATCGTATAGTAGGTTGTCCCGTAACTAGATATCGTGACGGTAGATGAATATGGATCAAAAATTAGTTTATTTTGAAAAGAGTACCCAAGTGCACTTTAATACGGCTCCGGCTCCATTGTATCACATTAAAGTTTTGCCTTTTCGAATATACTCAACTCTAGATATATTTAACATGGGCAAACTTAAATTAATAACAACTCGGTTACCGTTCTATAATCTTCTAATTCTTCCGATATTTTTTCTCCTTTCATCCTTCGTCAACATCCCGAAATCCGTTGCGGACCACACCCAGCCAGATATTTCTCTTAGAGGTTATATATCAGAAGACTCGTATGAGGTAACTCCAGCAGAAAAGAACTTCCGATCGCAAAACATTTACAAGAATGGCTTTGTTTCAAAAAATGAAACCGAGTTTGTACTCTCTCCCGAAACGGAAATAGTAATATTCACATGTGAAGCCAGTTATCCAATCGCTTGGACGTTTCCGTTCCCTGAGGTACTGATACTGCAAACTATCACAAAATTATATATTACAAGCATCAAAATAACTAATTAAAAATGTATTCTAATCATATAGCAACTGCAATCAAATGGCGACATAGATGTGATGACGTCGGATTACAGAATTGCAGATTTCACCGATTTCTATCCCAATCCAGTGAACACTCGCTACAAAATTGTAATCAGCTTTGTGCTTTATCATACAGAATTTCTCAGTTTGAATTTTACGTGCTCATCACTTGAATCTCGACCAGAAATTCAGTCCAGCGTTTACATATATTTGGCTGGTAAGTAATGCAAGTTTCATTTTTTATTTCCACTCACTTGTTCTTTGGAGTGCATTCCAATGACTTATATTCCAGATAAATCCAGTTTGGAACACGAGGGCAAGACGATACAAGTTTTTGCGGAACCAGCTGACTCTCGCATTTCAGCCAGAAAGACGAATCTTCCCCCACTCGTTTTACCTTGCCGACCGTCGTCACCTTTGGTGAAAGTGGCACTGGAAAGGGAGTACATCGGAATCGTGGAATACTTCAACGGCACCAAACAGAAAACAAAAACATGGGGTCGCACTTTTAACGATAAGCACATAAAATTTGACCCCAAGATTGGCTGCACCATCGAGCGAACCATTTTCGGCAATCTAGTATTCGGCTTGTACAGATGCTCAGTTATGTACATCAACGATGATGGAACCGAGGAAATGGACACGGAGCAGTTCGTTTTGGTGAACGTCACAAAGACAAACACTAATGATACCAAGCGATTCCAGCGCAACGCAATTCCGACCAAAATTAGAACTTCACGGGAGAGCGAGTGTAAATTTTCAGAATTACTTTAGCAACGCATCGTTTATTCCCAGCCCTCAGATCGTGTGTTGCTCTGGAATCGAAGATCATCCTCCGAACATGTATGCAGCGTACTGCAGAAACGTACTTGACTGTGAAATTAAGAAGAAGAGTATCCTTGGCGATATTGAAAAAGGAAACCCACGTTATGTGGCATCCTCTCATAGTTCCCCCGATGATATGTCTTCAGGTTGCAGCAGATGTCATCTGACGGGCATGGCAATGTTTGTAGTTTGCCGTGGTGAAAATGTGGACGCCGCCTAGGAACTTGTACAAGTATTTAATCACGCGATTAGTGGCCCAATTGGAAACAGATCTGAGCGGATTCGGTCCACGTATTATGGAAAGGAGCAGAAAGAAAGCACACTTACGTCAAACGAGCGGGTGACATCATTGTCTGGATGTGAGTAAACACGTTCAGAATTAAAGTCTCGTAATTTGTGAAATTAGTAAATGAATGCGTATTTGCAGTTGTGGCGGCTTCCGTTAGGGACGAGCCAGAGGACGTTGCTGTAAAGATGGCGGTAATGGTCGGGAATGTGATAACACATCGACCCGGATATTCCGAAAACTTTCCCAACGAATTCAACGAGGTGAAAGACCAACTGTTGGAAGCGGTTGGTGCTGGTTATACATCCGCTTACACTACACCGGGAGCTGAGACAAGTGTTTCAAATGTTTTCTTGAAGGAGTTTGACCGAGAGGTTTGTTATGCAGGAGAACGCCTAACGTTCATTTGCTTTGGTGTCAAGCTTTTCTACGCAAACGGAGCTCACATGAGAATAAATTGGAAAGATGGAACGAGAAGTACTTTGGAGCCGAGGACATTTTCAGGATGGAAGGAAATGAGATATTAGTACCTGAGTGGAAATGCATTTATGTTTGATACCTGGGGAGAGGATTTGGTGAATATTTTTGTAATGGAAATAGCGGCCTGTCCGGAAATGAGATCGGTTGACTGTTGGATGCCATCTCGAAAGGGGAGCAAGTGGGATAAAATGTCAAAGTCGATTCAAGTCCTACCAAGTATTGCGCCCAGGTTTTTGGAGAAACAGGTGCAAATTGTAAACTTTTATTTGGGAGACACCGGCAGAAGTTTTACGTGTACTGAAGTTGATGGAATGCCTTATCCCAAATTTACGGTTACCAGAGACGGATCATTGCAGGATGTGAATAGCGGGATCTATAATGTCACAGAATCAAAGTCGAGTGACGGATGGGTAAATGGAACCAAGGAAACGGGGACATGGGATGACACGAGGCACTTGATGAAGCTGAACGTTACTTTTGATGTGATTACTCAGGACGAACAAGGCGTGTGGAAGTGCATTGCAGAAAATGTGAACGGCACGACAACAAGAACTATTAAAGTATTTGTGGCCGGTAGGTAGCCCGTATTTACTTTTGCTCAGTATTGCATTCTAGGTGAACATCACCAAATAGAATGTGTTCTTATTAATATTTTACAGAGAGACCTGGTAGTGCTCTGCCAATATTGCTGAGTATTGCTGGAGTAATATGTCTGATAGCCATTGCATTGGGAGTAAAACTTTGGCAGGACAAAAGGAATGCGAGGACTGATCGAACAGTACACTCATGAGTAGCCATATGCAGCAAATACCTACATACAGAATGTTGATTTCGTGATGATGGATTTCAAATAAATAAACCTTTTTCTACCTGACCAATGTCATGCAACATGCCACTGCACCTCAATCGCGTATTAGTAAAATGAATGATTTAGAAATTGCATCGGGTACGAATTGGTTTTAAGCAACTAATAGATTAGTGGAATAATTTCAATGGTACAAAATTGATCTGATGTGCTAAACGATTCTCTCTACGTGATCATGACAAGATTGAAACTAAGCAACATACATAATTTTGTATCATTTTTCGTTCGTCACGTAAGTCTGCTCGATAATTGAATCCAGTTTATGTAATGTTATGAAAACAGTTTTGTGGGATTACACTCATAGTTGACTGCAGAGTAGCGATTTAAAAATTGCTCAGCGGAGAAGCGAAGAAAAATTTCATGTATTTTAGAGCAAAGCAAGCAAGTTTATGAGCACGTGATGGGTAGATGAATACTTTTCTGCAAATAGTTTGGACGGGATTCAGTTAATTAAAAAGCTAGGCACATACAAATATCACCAATGGAATCCTATAATGATAAGAAAAACATTTTGGTGGAAAGTTATACTGCGAGTGCTGCCTTATATCACACACATTGTTTGTTTTGAATTCCGGAATAACTAAGTGAAATGTCTAATATCATAATCCGTTTGAGAATTTCAATTAAACTGTAGGGTTCTTTAAGGGGATGGTTACATGAGTCGAAAGTAATGCACAATTCGGTATATTCAAATACAGAGAAAAATTCTCAGTACGTAATAATGCAGCGCAAAAATTCAATGGGATTTGCAATACTGAAGTCACATACCTCAATGATTTTTATAAAAACATGCATTTGTGGCTTGGTTAGAATGCCAATGATGACTACTGTTGTTTCTTCGGATCGACGTTTACTACACTTTCGCTTCGAGCTTCGAACAAGACGGTAGCTTTGGCAACTCCATACGCAACAATTGATATCTCTGTGAAGTGTATGAGATGCTGGGGCAACTTAAAACCGGGTACATTCAGTTAATACTGCAGTGTGTCAAAGTTTTTGATATTTGTAACGGATTCGCACTGAACTACAAATGGAATGGAAGGAAGAAACGGTTTATCCTCAAAACTGATAGGAGCATGCAGAAAAACAAACTAAAATTTTTCTTCTCGTTTCTCAACTTTCTACTGTTCGTCGTGCAAACGGCTCATATTTCTGATTCCGTCTCCTTACCAGCCTTGCTCCAATGCATTTTCTATATCATATTTGAAGTTGCAGCCTCTTTTGCATTTCGCCAAGAAGGAAGAAAGTCGGCCGATATGGTAGATCTCTGGAATGGAATGTTAACTTATGAAGAGAAGCTTCGAGAAGGTATTTAGCACAAATTTAGCACAATTCGGGGGCATTGAATGCATCATCTCTATTTTGATACACGTGTACAGGAGGAAATATGGACAGCAATGAATCCGATCTGGGCACTCTGCAGACATGTGGCGTATATATGGCGATAACTATGGTGCCAATGGGAACCCTGGTTCCACTTCTTGGGGTTACTGCATTGCTCCGAAAGCCCTGTAATCCTTTATTACTCGGATTTTTCCTGGTAGACGAGTGCAGGGAAAGCGGAGAGCTTATTCCACCTGCTTCACCATTGCTTGGAATAATATTGCCGTGGTCGTCGCGTCTCACGGCGGTCGTGCTGATATTTTGTAGACTTGCTGTCAAACTCCAACTGCTTAATACTCTTCACTTGCAGATCTCGGTCTACCTCATTCTCAAGCCACTTTGTCTAAATCAGTACATCAAACACCTAAAAACAATTTGCGAATGGAATCGAAATGACACGAAGGAAAATGAGCGCAAATTTAAGTTAACCGTCGGGCTGTACAAGCAACTGGAAATATTGATGCGTGTCTACAATTCAATATATCAGAGCAGCGTCCTGGTCACAAGTTCGTTCTATCTGATCGGAATGGGGACGGTGAGTTTGTATATTTGCGTGAATCTTGGCACTCATTTGCCAAACGAGAGGAGGATCATTTACGGATATGCAGCGCTGAGCATCTGTCTCTTTGTTTTGTCGCTGATTGGATTGCTTGGGGTTGTCTACGAAGACGCTGGTGAAGTCATTGGTAGTTTAAAGCATGCACTGCCGTACATTGAGAAACGGCGATTGAACAAAATGTGGCTGAGAACAATGCAGCCTCTGAGAGTTCGAATGGGTGAGTCAAATTTCGTGGAGAGAGGTACGCCGTTCATGATACTCGACTTTATCATTCAGCGGACTGTAGACTTAACATTACTTTCCTAAATATTACATAAGAATACTGTCCGAAATCATGTATTTACTTCATAAGCTGACATATCAAATGCATCAACAAATTAACCAGAAGCAGGTAGGGACACTTTAGTAGCAAAACATCGTGAACGAGTTGACCTTCATTGAAGCCGTCTACCTTTGAAGCGTTGCGTCATCAAGCATTCTTTTTGAGCTGGTTTCGTTTGTAGTTATTCTAGGAATATAATGTAGGTTTAGAAAAACAATATGATAAAAACTGGACTAGTTGTGCAACAATACGATATGCAGCAGATAATTAAACTCCGAGTTGAATACTTCAGATGCGAAGAACGTAAAGGCGAAATTGGCAATACATTACAGTAATGAAACCTTAAAAATTGATGGTTGCCAATCCAATGACAATTAAGATAAAGAAAAACGTGGTTAAGAAATGTTATGTACAGGCGATGGTATAGCATATTTGATGCTAAGAATTGCTTCGAAACAAAAAGTTTTCATGAACACAGCAAAACAGTTTCAACAATATATTTAAAGTTATTTGGGACTTTAATTTCAATGTAGGGATATTTGGAGTAACCGTATTTTCATGTTTTGCCCTACCTCTATTAGTTTATAAAGTAGATGTAAGTAGAAATATAACAATAAACTATAAATATTTATTTCGCGGCCAGGGGATTTTTTGCAAATTAGTTCGGATTCTTTACTTACACCAATCCACAATTATTTTTGCATAAGCAAACTAGCAAACTGATTATTAATGGCAAGTACCTCCGCTTGGAATACAGTAGCACTGGTGCCCAGTGCTATTAATTCGGACGCTTCTTCTCCGTCATACGAAGCTGTGTATGCGGCGCCGGTCCTTTCGTTATGGCGTGACCCATCTGTGTAGCAGACCACGTCCACCTCAGTGTGCTGTGGTTCACCTCTCTTTTTCCACTCGTCTTTCGTTGGCAGGGTTACTTTGAACCCTCCCTCGACGAGTGGTCTGCTATTGCGAAGGTCACATGGCCACTCTAAAACAGGGAGCCGTTTCCAGATTTCTCCGCAGGCACTAGTATGGGTTACCTGCTTGAGAGTTGCTCCTCCGCAATCTTCTATCCAATTTTTGTTATGCTTCAGTCTGTGCATTGTTCGTACAGCCATTAATTCAGCATGTACGTCAACGGCCAGAAGGTCAAGCATGCCCTCCAACGCTGCCGTTGGGGTTGTGTGCATGCATCCTGTAATGAGCAACATTGCCGTCCTCTGTACTCGTGTAAGAGTGGCAATGTTGTTTTTTACTTTCATCGCCGGAACCCAGATTATCGCCCCATAAAAGACAGCCGGTCGGATGATAGTAGTATAAATCCATCTCGTGACTCGGGGTTCAAGACCCCAAGTTCTTGAGACGGCCCTTTTGCACTGCGCTAAAGCTATGCGCGCATGTGTTGCTCTTTTTAGCGTATGGGTACGCCAAGTCAATTTGTGGTCCAAATGAACGCCAAGATACCTGATTGACGTCTTAAAAGGTATCGGTTGTCCATTGAACAATAGATTCTTTCGGCAATCGAGCCGTTTTCTATTGGTGAACACGACGGCCTCCGACTTACTTGCGTTTACCGGGAGGCCTACTCGTGTACACCAATCATGTATCACTCGAAGTGATTGCTGCATGATGTGATGATTGATTGATTTTGCACTGCGGCATAGATAATGCCGCTCTGTAGCAGTGCGATATCATCAGCAAATCCTTGTGAGTATGTGGAAGTGGCGTTAACCATTAGCTCTGTGAGGAGATCATCCACCACACAATCCCATATGAACGGAGACAGAACTCCGCCTTGTGGGCATCCAGCTCCAACAGAAGCGATTCTAGTGGAGCCGAATAAGTCAGCCATGACAGACCTGTCACGGAACATAGAGTTAATCCACCTCACAAAGAGAGGATCCACTTTAAGTCTACTGAGGCTGCGACTTATGACGTCGTAGGGGACCTTGTTAAAAGCCCCCTCGATGTCCAAAAAGACGCCCGAAATTTTGCAATATTTCAATAGAAATTTAAAACAAATGCCAAGCTTGGCAGCAATTGAATACATGTACGCCATCGCAACTTCTACCAAAACATTTCCCATTATTCCTTTAAGATTTGAAGGCAACCGGCACGGTGAACTCAAAGTGTGGAAGTAGGAGATATTTAACCTTGATCGTATTGCATGTTATTTCATTGTTGCTAAGTGCGGCGGGAATTAGCTATCAACTGGATATACAAGCCGTCAGCAACTTTCAAGTGATTTTGTATTTTTACCAAGGATTCGCAGTAATTCTAAAAATGGTCGCAATGATGTTGGTAGTTGTGTTCTACAGATACTCATCTGACCTCACCCAGCTGTATAATTGTATCCTGCAGAAACCGAACGGAATTATCATGAGACGGGACCTCCCGCTTCTGAAAACTCATTGCACAAATGGAGATGGTTTATGGTTCTGTTTTCTGATTAGCGCTCCTATACTCGGATGTTTGATATATTTCCCATGCATTCCCATTATTGGATTCGTTCAGCCTTGTCTTACCAATAGTCATCTTTTTGCGATCTGGTTTCTGAATGAATGTACCGAGTCGGTTTGCATGCGCTTATTTGCATTCTTTTTACAATCTGCTCTAAGCTTTCCTGGAGCAGTTTTGGTAGCCAATATTGGACCAATTGTGCTAATTACGTTGAAGGAAATTCTGGATAATTTGATGCGATTAAGGTAACATATCAAAATATTAACGAAATCAGTTGTGGTTATGTAACGAATGTCTCATCTCAAAGTTTTGGGTTTACGTACGTACGTACAATATCATGCGAAAGCTAATTTCAGCAAATATGAATTGGAGACAGTAGCTCGATTCTACAGGCAGCTGCAGATATTCGTCCTTATGAGCAACCAGTGCTTTCAAATGATTATATGGCCGGCGGCGCAATTTTTCTGTGCAATAATCTGCATCGTCATATCATACACTTTTCTAGTAGTTGGTCCAGAGGTTCAAGGAATTATCAGATTGTGCCTACTTATGACACTAGCTTTAAGGTTTACTGCAATGTGTATAATATTGGACATTGGAAGTCGTTGCATGGTGCATTCAAGAATTATCTTGTCGGGATTGAAAAGTGGAGTGAGGGATCCATGGGCCGTGAGATATGTAAAAAGCTGTGGCGTCATATGCTTGCGTGTCGGCAGTTTCCACAATATGGATAGGGAAAGAGGGCCAGCTTTTATTCGTTTTGTGATTCAACGCACTGTGTTTCTTGTTCTGAAGACACGAACAGAAAACTTGTTGAAAATGAAATAAAATCGTTCAATCTGGCATGAACACCAAATTAGTAATGTACAGAGCGCAATTGATTTTTTTGATAAACTGATTTTTAGTAAACATAACCTGGTTCATTATATGGCTTGCCGAATTTGATATTCCGCATGAAATTAAATGCCAATTTGCACATGAACTAGATAGCGTGGCAGTGAATGATTAGAAATGAATCTAACATTTTTTGCGTATGTGGTACGACGTTCATGATGCTCGACTTTGTGATTCAGCGTATTGTCGATTTAACACTACTTTCCTAAATATTATATACGTAAATAGTCCTAAATCATGTATTTACTTGCCTCGATAGTTTATTTATCAACACTGTAAGCATTTTCACCATTTTAATAATTAGGGACACTAGTAACGAAACATCGTGGACGAGTTAATCTTCATTTCGTGTTTGAGGCGTTGTGTCACTAAGCATTCTTTTTCCCCGGGTTATGTATGTAATCATTCTAGGAATGTAATTTAAGTTTAGAAAAACGATATGACAAACTAGATTAGTTGTGTCACATTACGTAAACAGCTGTAAATTGGTCTCCTAGTTGAATATTTAAAATGGGAAGAATGTAAGAGCAAAATTGGCTGTAAAATAAAATAATGAAACTCCGTCAAACATTTTGAATAATATGTAGGGAAATGAACTTGATTTGCTGAGGGATATATTCATTGTATTGATGTATGCAGTAGCCGTTGTTTTATTTGGCCTTCCGTTTTACGTTTACAAACATCTCATGCCTTGAAAATTATGCATTCTCATGTTTTAATGGCATGCCGTATTCTATGGCAAATACCATAGATAATTTGACAATATTTACAATCTATCAATCTAGGAAAATGCCTCTGTAATGAGCGTTGCATGGTTCACATGCATAGCAAAATCGGTATCTTACAAGGGAGCTGTCTTGGGTGAAGTCAGTAAATTCGAATGAAAAACACGGTATTATTTTAAATCGGGTACGCCGATTACGATTCTGACGTTCGTTTTCTGTTAAAGTCAATTATTAATATGGGTCATTTAAATATTCATGTTTTCAAAACCTAACAGAAGCTTTTCGTTAAGAATCGATTTATACCTTCTATTTGATGTATGATTCGAGTGTGAAGTTAAATTTGATCCATCATTATTATTTCGTGCGATATACGTAAATTCTGTTCACATAATCCGTTGCATACAAAAATGAACATCATATTGAAAATATACAGACCTAATTGAGTATAAGCGCATACTTTTAGCCCCCTCTTAACAGAAATCAGAAATTACCAAAATCACCTCCCAGCGTTTCCTTGCTAGTTTAACGAAAAACAAACTGCGAATTCGTAATCAGCTTATTCGATTTGATATAAAAACATCTCACTCACCCATTCGCAAACTTCACCTGAAATAGTTCCCTAGTTAGTTAAAACAGTCAAACATTTTTAATCAGTAGTATTGTAGCACTAAACGGAAACGGAATTTGTAATAATGAACTTACATGATTCAATGCCTTCAATTCTGAGCATACCACATCATTCATTAATTACCATACCAACTTTGAATAATCACTCGCCCTATTTGACGCTTTCAGCAACTCACTTACCTTTCGAGCACCCAACAGAACGTTAGTTTTCAACATTTGCCGGACGCAAGAACAACACCAATATGTTGGGGCAATTGAGGACCGGATACATTCAGTTAATACTGCAAAGTCACAAAGTATTTGATATTTGTAACGGATTCGCTCTGAACTACGAATGGGATGGAAGAAGGAAACGGTTTATCCTCAAGCCTAAGCGAAATATGCAGAAAAACAAGCTAAAATTCTTCTTCTCATTTCTCAACATGATATTGTTTGCCATGCAAACGGCTCACGTTTCCGAGTCCATCGCCTTACCCTTCTTATTCCAATGCATTTTCTATATCATATTTGAAGTAGCAGCCTGTTTTGCACTTCGCCAAGAACAGAAAAAGTCAGTCGATATCGTTGATCTACTTAATGGAATGCTGACCTACGAAGAGAAGCTTCGAGAAGGTATTTACCACAATTTTAGCACAATTCGTGGCATTGAATACACCACCCATGCTTTGATATATGTGTACAGGAGGAAATATGGACTCTAACGAATCCGAGCTGGGCACTCTGCAGACATGTGGCGTCTTTATGGCGAGAACCTTAATGCCGATGGGAATCATGGTTCCACTTCTCGGAGTTGCCACGATGATTGGGAAGCCTTGCAATCCATTATTACTCGGATTTTTCCTGGTAGACGAGTGCAGAGAAAGCGGAAATCTTATTCCACCCGATTCTCCACTGCGTGACATAATGTTTCCGCTCCCATCTCGCGTCACAGCGATCATGCTAATATTGTGCAAAGTCATCGTGACGCTGCAGCTACTGAACACTCTTCACATGCAGATGGCCGTGTACCTCATCCTGAAGCCGCTTTGTCTAAACGAGTATATAAAACACATGAAACGGATGTGCGAATGGAATCATAATGACACGAAGGAAAATGAACGTAAGTTTAAGTTGACGGTCGGACTCTACAAGCAACTTCAAATTCTGATGCGAGTGTACAATTCAACCTATCAGCGCAGCGTGCTGGTTACAAGTTCGGTTTACTTGGTTGGAAATGGGACGATGAGCTTGTTTATTTGCGTGAATTTTGGCAGTGTTTTGCCCAACGCGAGAAGAATCATTTACGGTTACGCAGCGTTGATCCTTTGTGTCTTTGTATTGTCGCTGATTGGATTGCTTGGGGTAATTTATGAGGACGCTAGTGAAGTCATTGGGAGGTTAAAATTGGCGTATCCATATATTAAGGAACGGCGCCTGAACAAAATGTACCTGAGGACCATGCAGCCACTGAGGGTTCGACTGGGCGAGTCCAATTTTGTTGAGAAAGGAACGCCATTCATTATGCTCGACTTTATCATTCAACGGACTGTGGATTTAACATTGCTTAAAGGAAACTGAAAACATAAGGGAACCTAAACCCTTCATACGTTTTCGTTCTTAAACACCTGCCTTTTCGATTAACATTGTGGTTGTTGTTAGTCACCAACATTTTAGATCTCTGTAATTACATAAACATTACAAACCAGTAGACCTTCACTCTACTTTTGTTGCGTCGCTTAGCGAAACATCCTGTTTCTCCGCGTAAACATCCTAAATATTCGAGGAATTTTATTTAAGTTTAGAAAACAACTGTAAATATTAGATTAGATTTGTAATATTACAATCTACAGTAAGATGGTACAATTGAATTCCGGGTTGCATTTCTGAGATGGGTAATATCTAATGGCAAAATTGATAGACTAAAACGCAATAAAGAAAGATAAACAATTCCTGATTCTATCCTAGCATTCCAACAGTCCTGATTACGAATCAAGTTGTGATTACGACATTTTATGAGGAAGCGTTCGATTTAATGGATTGCGCACCGCGTTCAGAAATAAATAAATATTTTCAACACAAATTCATGTCCATGTGAAATATAAACGTTTTTTTCCTGTCGCTTCAATGTATGTAAGCATGTCTTTCACATCAAATCGATTAGTTGAAAGATGGATCGGATAAAGCAAAGAATACATTCACATTGATTTATTTTACTATAATTAACTTAGCATGGAAACAACATTTTCACTTCACTTCACTGAACTTCACCAACCACAATAATTATAGCAACAAGCGCTATAACAGCCAAAAGAAATAATGACATGCTTATGCTATCCAGGGAGACCGTTGCATTACTTTGAATACTCTGATTGTCGACGATATCGTAGTTCGACCTAAAGCTTGCTCTACCATTCATTATGATGGGATAACTCGAAATCCTTAAGCAAATGGTAATCAACTTTCTCTGCGGGTAGGTGTCGTAAATTTGCTTAAAACGGCCATTCAATCCTCTCTCGTACATACCATCCAACTAGATCTGAAAGTCGTAAATGTAGAAATGATTCACTTGGGAAAACCAAAGCTTCGGTTCGGAGATATTGCATCCTGGTTCCTATCGGCGAGTTAAACTTTGTGGACAAGGGTCGGCCATTCATGATGCGCGACTTTGTCATTCAGCGGACTGTGGATTGAGCGTTACTTAACAAACGATGAAGGCGGCTATATATCCAATACGTATTAAATAGAACGTAATCTCTTAACTAGTCGCCAGCTATGTGCAAAAACACATTTGTTGGAGTCAATAGCAGGTATGACTCTATATTAACAAATTATTATAATCCAGGTAACATTTAGTCAACTTTTTAGGCCCAACGTCTAGAAATCGCATGATGCGTTGCAGTATGTTGCAAAAACGCTAGGAATTTAATTTACATTTAGAAAACCAACATCACAAACCTAGATTTCATGCATCCCATTTTGTAGTTTCAGATGGTATAATTGAATTCCGAGGCGAATAGTTAAGATGGTAAGATGGTTAAATCAAGTTTCCATCAAAAATTCAACAAAACTGTTAATAAATATTTATCTACGCATGCTTTCATCAATCAGGATTTTTTTTGTTATTACCTATTATGTGCGTCATATTGTGAAGTATATTTTACTATAACAATGTACACATGGATTTATTTGAAAGCATTTCACATATATACCTGGTGAATAAAATAAGCATTGACTATTTCCCATTACGCGAAACATCTACATGTACATTTTAGTAAGGAACTTAAGATTTTGCGACTGTCGGTCAATGTAACGTTTGCGTGCGTTACAAATCTAAGCGTTGACATACGGACCGTATATCTTAGTTTGAAATTGCATAAATTGCCACGCAATTCTAATCATACTATTTATGCACCATGGAAACAATAGTTTATCAGGACTTCAATCCCCGCAAGTTTGATTGTGACCAAGGACAAGACGGCCCATAGTAATAACAGCATTCTTATACTATCTAGAGATACAGCCACGTTACCTTCTTCATCTTTCTGGCCCAATTCACCGCAGTTAGGCTTTGAGCTACCACCGCTATTCTGACGACATGGTCCGAAATCGTTAAGGAATTCGTAAACAACTTTGCTCTGTAGATACATGTCGTAGTTACGTTTAAAGCGATTGTATAACCCGCTCTCATACAAACTCCCCAACTTGTTCTGAAAATCGGCAAGGTAGAAATACTTTGATAGCCCAAACCATACCC
Source organism: Sinella curviseta (assembly GCA_004115045.4). NCBI lineage: Eukaryota > Metazoa > Arthropoda > Collembola > Entomobryomorpha > Entomobryidae > Sinella > Sinella curviseta. The sequence continues at coordinate 12,183,399 of CM023203.3, forward strand.
TAGGTTCGGAGAATATTGCATCCATATTCGATGCTTCCGTGATTCTCCTTTGCCCAAATATTGGCAGGAGAGCTCTAAGAAAGCGCATGCTGTGGTCCTGCCGCCATCCAATAGAGCTATACAACAGAGCAATTCGTTTCGTGGTATCGCAATTGTAAGTTGGTTCATCACTATCATTCTCATAAAAATAGAGAATATCCTTCATACTCCGACATTCGACAATGTTTCCATCTGAAATATTTCTGATGTGGCTTAATGTGTTCGTATATGTTTCTATTACATTCAACGTGTTCACAATGCGTTTAGCGAGATTACTGCTGCCGACGGATCTGTCAGAGATACGCTCTATAATGCGAGTTGACAATCCGCTTTCAGCAAAAACGTTTCCAATCCCATATTCCGTTTTCGATCCGTTGGAAAGCAGTTCGTCAAATGTACCCGGAAGGTTTTCGGGTGTGTATCCTCTAGTCAGATTTGCGTATATATCCGAAGTGTAAAATATTCTGAGAATGAAAGCTGCAAACATCCATGCAATAACCAGGATTATCGTATTTTTACAAGTGATTGTGACAAGCTTTAGATTCCATTCACGTTCTATCAGCGCAGACAACATCCAAAATAATAAAGTATGCCGATTTTCCACTTTCCAGTTTGACAGCCACATAACCGAAAATGCAACAGCTAGGGACGTCGCCAACATAATCCATACCTGCAACGGAAATGGCGACATAAAAGCGGAAAAGCTAATGGCAACTTTGTCCTCCTGTGTACCCAGCAACACGAAAAATTTGATTCGATCAAACTGGGTGCCATGTGGAATAATTGTCCATTGCTTCGTATACCATCCTGGGATATAAAGTATAGGCGACTCATTTATAAATTGCACACAAGAATACGAACAGTTTTGTAATTCAAAGTATAATCCAACAGTACACATTTCCTCATTGGGGATGCCAAATGCCCACTTGCTTGCGAGTGTACTTGGCGGTTCATAATTTGTACATAAATTAAGATTTCGGACGTCATTCGAAGTGGTGGACTGTATGCCAAAATTATCAATGGGCAGGTTTATTTCGTTCCAAATGCTCTGCAACTTGTCCTTGCTGTTAATTTGCGGAGCCTTATCCGATATTACATGAAACAGTGCCATTTTGTCAAAGTGAACGCTTGGCGTGATAGTGGTAGCAGCACCTTTTATAAACAGTGCGCATGACATGCAGCCAATGTAAATATCTTCAGGGTAGCCGCGTTCAAGATCTAAAAGCAAGTAAATGAAAATCGAACTTTCCATGTGGCTGGGTAGCAATGTGAATAACTGGGACTTCAAATTATCAATCCGCTTTGACCGAATATTCAAGCAAATCATGTAATTTGGCGGAGATATTTTATATCTGCCAATTAGCGTATTGATTATACGTTGATTCGGAAAGAACAACGACGTCAAATCACCACTAGTGCTGCGAATTGTGAACGATATTTGAACTTGTATAGAACATGATTGTTGATGACGAGCACGTATTACGGCTGCGCCAGGAAACAAAAGCATAAATGGAATTGTTCCATTGTTCTGTACGCTTGAATTGAGGGACCCAATATGAACCTGAATTCGCACGTATCTATTGGTTGGAAATATTTCAAATAGCTTGTTTTGTTGTGCTGCGTCTAGATAGAATGTTCTGTGAATGGCATTGTTGAAAATTACGGTACATTCGGAAAATATTTCCAGAAAATTATCCGATATGTCGCCCCTGATCCCGCAAGTTATATAAACTAAGGTCGCCATCAAAGGTGTCAAAAATGACATTAATTTGTTCATATTGGCAACGGATTTTAGAAACAGACTAGAAATGCCAGCTAGCTACGCTTAGCAAAATGAATTATCCTTCGCAGAACGTAGCAATCGAAAATTTGAAAAACTTAAATTTGTACATGTCTCAGCGTGCCCTCGATCTCGACAATTGTTTCCGCCGCTGCGTATCCCAGATGCATAATCTGCCCAGCTTCACGCATTTCACGCCGTTTCAAAATGTGACCTGTTCCCATCATATCAACACTTCGCAATCTATTAACCTTTTCCAGCATATTATCCCTCTCCGCTCCAGTAAGTCTTCCACTTTTCCCAGCGTACGTCCTACATTTGCAAACTTGAGAACGGTCACCTGCATTTAAAACGGGCACCCAAATTAATAACGGGTATCTGCATTTAAAACGGGCATCTGTATTCAAAACGGGCATCTGTATTTAAAACGGGCATCTGTATTTAAAACGGGCATCTGTATTTAAAACGGGCATCTGTATTTAAAACGGGCATCTGCATTTAAAACGGGCACCTGCATTTAAAACGGGCACCTGCATTTAAAACGGGCACCTGCATTTAAAACGGACACCTGCATTTAGAAAGGGCACCTGCATTTAGAACGGGCACCTGCATTTAGAACGGGCACCTGCATTTAGAACGGGCACCTGCATTTAGAACGGGCACCTGCATTTAGAACGGGCACCTGCATTTAGAACGGGCACCTGCATTTAGAACGGGCACCTGCATTTAGAACGGGCACCTGCATTTAGAACGGGCACCTGCATTTAGAACGGGCACCTGCATTTAGAACGGGCACCTGCATTTAGAACGGGCACCTGCATTTAAAACGGGCACCTGCATTTAAAACGGGCACCTGCATTTAAAACGGGCACCTGCATTTAAAACGGGCACCTGCATTTAAAACGGGCACCTGCATTTAAAACGGGCACCTGCATTTAAAACGGGCACCTGCATTTAAAAGGGGCACCTGCATTTAAAACGGGCACCTGCATTTAAAAGGGGCACCTGCATTTAAAACGGGCACCTGCATTTAAAACGGGCACCTGCATTTAAAAGGGGCACCTGCATTTAAAACGGGCACCTGCATTTAAAACGGGCACCTGCATTTAAAAGGGGCACCTGCATTTAAAACGGGCACCTGCATTTAAAACGGGCACCTGCATTTAAAACGGGCACCTGCATTTAAAACGGGCACCTGCATTTAAAACGGGCACCTGCATTTAAAACGGGCACCTGCATTTAAAACGGGCACCTGCATTTAAAACGGGCACCTGCATTTAAAACGGGCACCTGCATTTAGAAAGGGCACCTGCATTTAGAAAGGGCACCTGCATTTAAAACGGGCACCTGCATTTAAAACGGGCACCTGCATTTAAAACGGGCACCTGCATTTAAAACGGGCACCTGCATTTAAAACGGGCACCTGCATTTAAAACGGGCACCTGCATTTAAAACGGGCACCTGCATTTAAAACGGGCACCTGCATTTAAAACGGGCACGTGCATTTAAAACGGGCACCTGCATTTAAAACGGGCACCTGCATTTAGAAAGGGCACCAACGTGCACCCGGGTAGCGATTCATATATGGGTGACTCTAAAGCTCGAAAAAAGCTTCGACACCTACCGGGTGCTTATTTACCTACTTCGTACTTTAAGTGCTTCGTTCATGTAGTGCAAATAGTCTCCGCAAGATGCCATGTTAAAGTACGTGCGGTTTTCGGAAACAGTGGATATATAAGTGATTTAAACAATTTCAATTCTAACCCGAACGTAATATAAGTTGCAGTTATTATGTGAGATTCAATGACGTCAGAAATTGTTTTTTTCTGTGTTCGTAGCTGTTGGCTCTACAGTTTATCCAATACTGAAAAAACAGAGTGAATAATAGATTACTTTTGCTGCACTTGAACTTCCATTTGGTGATTGGAATAGAATTATAATTTTATTTTATTTCGCATACAAATACACTTGTTGTTAATGCTTTTACGTCAACTAAGCAGCTAAAGGCACGCATCACTTGCAACCAGGGTCTTAGTATGAATTTTCACCAACAACGATGCGAGCCAATAACAGTTTTCGGTATATTAATTGATTAGCAGATTTGAGTTTTACGCAATGACGACAGCTTTCTACTACATACAATGTGAATCCTGTATGAAGCATACAGGATCGTTCCCTATGCAATCATGTAGCCATTAAGTAATATATTTTCCCTCATCCCGCTGTAAACTCTTTTTCTACTGCTTCAACATTCTTTCTCTCAGCTTAGAGGCGAGCTTGTATCGTTCATCTCATTCTTCCACCATCATTCTTGTTGAAATTTATTGTAGAGAAAATATATGTACTTTTGTAACCGGATTTACTCCGGATTAATTTTTGTCGTTTTTATTATTGGAAAAGTAGATAATAAAATGAATTAATTATTCAATTGGGGTTAACTGCGAACATTTATTTCGGCTAGTTTTTGTTTATTCCTTGAACATCGGAAACATAGACTGTAGCCCAGTCAAGTCGTCATCATTCGTTAGTCGTTTGTCATAAGTCGCTGCCGATAATACCCTTGATTCCTTACGGACATTTTGTTTTTAATCTTCTGATAGGTGGTATTTGATGCCCGAGAAAGTATAGATAAAACATATATATCGAAGTAATGTTTTTTTCCGTGATGATCACATTCAAATAATTGCAACTTCACTTCATCCGTTGCTTTGCGTTGATCTCAATACGAGTTCATGACCCAATAGCACCGTCCGTATTATTATTGCAAACTTTATCACGTAACTCCGCTTGCCTATTTAAGCGAGCCTGCTGAGTATTTTTAAATTTATTTCCTTTGGTAACATTGATTTTTCAATGCATGATAGCGATTAAAAATGCTCATATGCAAAATGAAAGCCTTCATTTTTAAAACAAAGCAACCATGTTTACGAGCGCGTGATCGCTTGGTACATACGCTAATGTCCATTTTTTCGAGAGATATGTTTAATATGAAAAGTACACTGTCAAATGGAAGGACTTAATGACAAAATAGTTATTTAAATAGACGATTACATCTCAATGTTCACAAAGACCATGCCTTGAAGGTTATGCATTCTCACCTTTTAATGTAATGCAGTGCGTCAAATGGCTTAGAAAATTTAACATATTTGTAATCTAGCAATCAAGCAAAATGATTTTGAAATGCGCGTTGCATGGTTCACATGGAATGCAAAATTGGTATTTTTACTTAAAACATTCTTAAGCAGTAGCATGGCAGCACTAAAAGGAAATGGAATTTGCAATATCGGGCTTACGTGATGCAATGCTTTTAATTATGAGCATGTATTTTGCTGATTTAATTAGAATTCCAACAAAGAATATTAGCGTTATACGTTCCGAAGTTTTCGGCAACTCATATGGAATTTGAGTATCCAACAGAACGTTAGTTTCCAGCATTTTCCGGAAACCAGAAAAGGAACAATATGTTGGGGCAACTGAAGATCGGATACATTCAGTTAATACTGCAATGTCACAGGATATTTGATGTATGTAGCGGATTTGCACTGGATTACAGATGGGATGGAAGGAAGAAACGGTTTATCCTCAAAACAAAGCGGAGCATGCAGAAAAACAAACTAAAATTCTGGTTCTCATTTCTCAACTTCATATTGTTCGTCTTTCAGACGGCCCATATTTCTGAGTCCATCTCCTTACCACTCTTACTGCAGTGCATTTTCTACATCATATTTGAAGCGGCAGCTTGTTTCGCGTTTCGCCAGGAAGGGAGAAAGTCAACCGATATCGTAGATCTCTTTAACGGAATGCTGGCGTATGAGGAGAAACTTCGGGAAGGTAGCCACCAAATTTAATCACAATTTTTGTAATTTAAAATGACACGTCAATTTTAATATGTGCGTAGGAGGAAATTCGGACTACAACGAATCTGAACTTGGTATTCTTCAAACATGTGGCGTGTTTATGGCCAAAACTTTGATTCCAATGGGAACCACGGTCCCGTTGCTTGGAGTTGCCGCTTTGGTTCGGAAACCATGTAATCCGTTACTACTTGGATTTTTCCTGGTAGACGAATGCAGGGAAAGCGGAAAGCTCATTCCATCCGATTCGCCGTTGCTTGGTATAATCTTGCCGTGGTCATCACGCGTCACAGCAATCGCATTTATACTTTGCAGAGTTGTCGTGAAGCTGCAATTCCTTAATATTCTACACATCCAGATCGCCGTGTACCTTATCCTAAAGCCACTTTGTCTCAGCGAGTACATCAAACACATTGCTAGAATTTGCAAATGTAGTCCAAATGATAAGAAGGATAATGAGCGCAAGTTTAAGTTGACAGTCGGGCTTTACAAGCAACTTGAAATACTGATGCGAGTTTACAACTCAACTTGCCAGCGCAGCGTCCTTGTGACAAGTTCGTTCTACTTGATTGGAATGGGGACGGTGAGTTTGTACATTTGCGTGAATCTTGGCACTCATTTGCCAAACGAGAGGAGGATCATTTACGGATATGCAGCGCTGATCATTTGCCTCTTCGTATTGTCACTGATTGGATTACTTGGAACAGTATATGAAGACGCTAGTGAAGTCATTGGTAGTTTAAAGCAAGCATTGCCATATGTGGAGAAACGGCGATTGAACAAAATGTGGCTCAGGACAGTGCAGCCGCTACGAGTTCGCATGGGTGAGTCCAATTTTGTAGAGAGAGGTACACCGTTCATGATGCTCGACTTTGTCATTCAGCGGACTGTGGACTTAACATTGCTTAATGGGAATTAAATACATTAGGGCATCTAAAGCCTCCATATGTTTTGGTCCTAACTCTTAATCACCTGCTGTTTCGATTACCATCGTGGTTGCCTTTAGTCACGAACATTTTAGTATTCTGTAATTACAAAAGCGCAATAAATCAGTTGACCTTCAATCAAGAATTGAAGCGTCGCCTGGTGAACCACCACCGTAAATATTAATTTAATTGAAGTTTAGAACAACAACTTTATAACCTCGATTAAGTGTGTAATAATACGATATACTTTAGATGACATTATTAAATTCCAATTTGAATTGCTGAGACGGGTATTATATAAAGGCAGAATTGACAGATTAAAAAGCAGTAAAGAAAGCCAAAGAATGTATGCTTATATCCCAGCATATCAACAATCATGAATGTTGCGGTTAAGGCATTTCATGTGCACGGGATTGCAAGGCGTGTTTAGAAATAAATAAATAAATATTTTCAGCCCAAGTTCTTGTGCATGCGAAACATAAACGTTTTTATTTTCCTTTCGCTCCAATATATTTTTGAATGCCTTTCACATCAAAGTGATTAGTTGAAAGATGGATCGGATAAAGCAAATCATACATTCACATTGATTTATCATAATACTGTTTACTTAGCATGGAAACAACATTTTATCAGAACTTCGACCATCACTATAATTATTGCAACAAACGATAAAACAGCCCATAGAAACAATAACATGCTTATGCTATCCAGGGAGACCGTTGTATTACTTTCAATAATATTATTGTCGATGTTGTCGCAGTTTGATATTAAGCTGTCGTTACCATTCTGATTGCATGATCCGAGATCCTTAAGCAAATTGTAAACAACTTTGCTCTGCAAGTAGGCATCGTAATTTTGTTTAAATCGGTCATACAATCCGCTCTCGTACAGGCCACCCAACTTGATCTGAAAATCGTTAATGTAGAAATGCTTCACTTGGGCAAACCAAAGCTTAGGCTCGGAGAAAATTGCATCCTGATTAGATGTTTCGGTTATTCTTCGTTTCCCAAATTTTATCAAGATGGCTTTAAGGAAGCGCATACTATAGTCCTGCCGCCATCCGATGGAACTATATAGCAGAGCAATTCTTCCCGAGGTGGCGCAATCGTAACTGGCTATATCACCACCATTTCTATAATAATATTGAATATCCTTCATACTCTTGCATATGACCGTGTTGCCATCAGAAATATTATTGATGTAACTTAATGGATCTAAGTACGTTTCCAGAACACTTAGTTTGCTCACTATTCGCTTACCGAGCTTACTGTTGCTGACGGATTTATCGTACAGGCGCTGAGATATTCGGACTGAGAGGCCGCTTTCAGCAAATATGTTGTCAATCCCGTAATCCGTTTTTGAATTATCGGAAAGTAGTTCCTCAAATGTTCGCGGAACATTTTCTGGCGTATATCCTCTGGTAAGGCTGGCATATATATCGGACGTGTAAAATATTCTTAGCACAAAGGCCGCAAACATCCATGCAATAACCAGAACGACCTTGTTTTTAACAGATAGTATACTTAGCTTTTGATTCCATTCTCGTTCAATCAGTGCGGACAACATCCAAAATAAGAAATTGAACGAGTTGCTCTGTTTCCGGTTCGAGATCCAGACAAGCGCAAATACAAAAACGAGCGATGTCGCCAGCATAATCCACACTTGATATTTAAATGGTGACACGAAGGCGGAAAAGTTTATGCCCACTTTATCCTCGTCTTTAGCCAGCAACACGAAGAAATTAATTCGATCAAACTGGGTGCCGTGTGAAATAGATGTCCATTGGTCCGAATACGTGTCTGGGGAATATAGTATAGGCCACACACCTAAATATTGTACGCAGGAGTTAGAACAGTTTTGTGAGTCAAAATATAACCCACGAGAGCACGTTTGTTCGTCAGGAAAATCAAAATCCCAGTTGCTTTTACGTGATCCTGGTTGTGGGGAATTAGTACAAAGATTAAGACTTCGGTCATCGTCCTCTGGTTCGTCCCAGTGTACACCTAAGTTATTAATTGGCAGATTAACTTGTTTCCAAGTGCTCTGTAATTCGTGCCTATATTTCATTTGCGATGCCTTGTTGTTAAATGCAACGAATATGGCGAATCCATCAAAATGAACGCTCGGCTTGTTAGTGGTATCACGAAAGGTTTTAAATACAGTGCAGGAAATGCAACCAATATTGATGCTGGTGGATAAAATGTGCTGGAGATTTACAAGCAAATGTATGAAAACTGAACTTTCCATGTAGGGAGGTAGCAGTGTGTAAAATTGTAATATCGAATTGCCAGTCCAACTCGACGGGATACTCAATGCAATCGTGTAATCAGGAGGAGATAATTGATATCGGACAGGTAGCCTATTGATTATACGCTTATGTGGAAAGAATAGCGGCGTGACATCACCTCTAAGGTTGAGTATTTTGAACGACATTTGAATGTGCACAGTGCATGATTGATGATAACGTGTTTGTAGTATAGCTGCGCCAGGAAATAAAAGCTTGTGGGGAATGGTTCCGTTGTCCTGTGCGCTTACATTGAAAGATCCAATATCAACCTGGATTCGTACGAATAGATTTCCTGACAATATGTTCGATTGTATGCGCAGCTGGGCTGTTGTCAGGCTGAATGTTCTGTGGTCGTCATGATTAAAAATGAGGACGCACTCGGAAAATATCTCCAGAAAATGAATCGATGCGTTGCCGATGGTCTGACCGGTTGTATTATGTAAGGTTGTCATAAAGGTTATAAAAACTGGCATTAGTTTACTCATTTTTCTAACCGGTTTTGGAAATTACTTACGAATATTTCGGTTTTAAAGGCATATATCAAATAATTAGGAATTATTGTCGGACGGTCATATGACGCACAACACGTTTGTACGTTTTGATAGCGGATATCTTTGCGGTGCATCCAACAATATATTCACAAAATGGACGTTTAGATTGCTTATAATAAAATTACTGCTGTTCAACATTTGAGTTCCATTTGGTGATTGAAAAACTATATTGATTCTTGTTATACAAAACACTTGAAAAGGCATTTACAACAATTACACAGATAATACCACGGTACAAGCCATTTACAAGGTGATTGTATTTGTTCGGATTTTATGCGAAAACGATGAAAGTGACATAATTTTTTGGATAGTTTAATTCCTCGCTTTGCAAAGAACAACTTCACACAGTGACAACATCCTTCAACTAAAAACACTGTCACGCCCAAACCAATCATGTAGCCGAAAAGTAGCAGTATAATCATACACTCCTGCAAACTAACCGCGTCGCCGTCATCTTTGTCGTCATCGCCACTAAATACTTTCTCTGAAGATGAAATTGACCCATCAGTTTTTCTTAATGCATTCGCGGCATACGAGAACCAGTTACAGGTTTTACATGTTCCTATATACTTTCGGCTAGCGTTAATGCTCTTCCACAATATTACAGTATTATGAATATATTTCAAGTTAGCCACAATCCCCATCTCTAATGCCGCTGACAGATCTCTGTATATCGCACGACTGATGAACGTCCTCTGCCCAGATTGCCACAAGAGCATGTCAATCGAAAGTATACCGCCACTTCGACTCTCCTTAACTGTCCTTTTTGTTAATAGAGAGATGAGGCGTTTGAGAATTCCAGGATCACCTTTTCCCCATTCGCCAATGGTTCTGTAAAGAAATGAGATTCTTTCGAAGGTCGAACACTTTTTAAATCCACCACCACCAAACATCATGGAATATCGGTCCTTGGTTTTCACACATTTTACAGTATTTTGCATACGATTCAATACTTTTGGAGACGATATGTCAATATCTTTAGTTATTTTTATTCGTTCCCTTAGATTTGCAGATTTTGGATATAGATGCATAAGATATGTCAGCATTTCGCGCATTCCCTTGTTCCATGTAAATGACGCTATTTTAAAGTCAACAAAAATTGATAGGTCGCTTTTATTGAAGAGATGTGTGGCCGTACGGGGAATGTCCGCTGGCTCGGGTGGTTGAGTTAACTTTGAGTACATGTCGCTTGTGTAAAGATGTCGAAATAGTAGGGATGCGAGAAGCCATATCAAAATGGTGCTCCAGTTTCTAACATTTCTCCGACGTCTATTGTCGTCCAGCTGTTCTAATAATGCACCGATGGTCCAAAATATGGCATCAAAATAGTTGTTGCGTTTAGTAAGCAATACAACGGCCAAGATAAAAATAGTAACTAAAATCATGATCCAGATATGGTAAGGAAATGGTGCCAGAAATGACATCAGGTTCATCTGCGTTCTCCCATGATCCTCATGATGAGCTAACAGGACAAAAAATCTCAACTCGTCTTGTTGCGCTCCAACGGGATTCCAAACGGGCAAAGTTCCAAAAACTATAGTTCTGAATTTGAATAGTGAGCCCAAAAGCACATTTCGGCATATGCGGCTTGTACAGTTTCTTCTATAAACTAGTAATGCAGCAATACATTGATTTTCATTTAGTGGCTGGTTCGGTATTTTCCGTGTGTACAAAGTCTGTAGGCACACTTGTGAATCCGGTATCGTGGAAATGTACATCTTGGACGGTACATCGACACTAATTCCAAAGTTATCAATACGGTCAGAAACCGTGCCTAATAATGTGTGTAAGGACCTTAGTCGCCCTTCTATTTGGATAACCATGAAAACAGCAACAACTAAAATGTCATCGAAGAATGCATTTTGCTTGGCTGATTTTACTTTTTCCTCTTTTAACTTGGCGAAGCAATTGTAACATGCTATATGCAGCATTTGTCGATCAACCGATATATAATGAGTAATGAGGAGAGTCACTGCAGCTAATTGAGATCTCGGCATCTCGGTATAGAAAGTGGGTAAGTGTGTATTGATTGATGCACAGATTGGTTGATAGATCAAAATGTAGTCTGCAAGAAGCACGCCAAAATCGGCGTGATCCAAGAAATCTTTCTTCTGCATTGCAAATGCTCTCGATCCGATTTCAAAACTCTCTTGAAATGCTTCCGAGTAAGCAATGGTCTCTCCAGTAAATACTTTCACGAGACACATTCTGCTGTACCGTTGCAACCAAAACGGTATAATTCCACGATCCTGTCCATGAGCTGTTGTAATTGTTTGTCGCTTTCTAACAGTTTTATTGAAGTGGCTGGATAAAGTTACACATTCTGTTTGCAATTTTTCGGACATGCATAAAGGCAGCATTTGCGTCTCGTAAAGTTCGTTCCAGCTGCTTTCCATCTGTTCCCGGTTTGAAATCCTAGGAAGGTGGATAGTGCAACCTTCGTTGACCACCAGGGTTACAACGTCCTGAATAATGTTTCTCTTAGGATTATTTAACGCGAATGTAAGAGTAACCAGGATGACCAAAAGAAGACATATAGCTGCAAACTTGAAAAATCGAAATGGCAATATAAATTTCCACAAACAGTTTTGAGTTGTCATTTTAGTAATATGGCATATGGAGCTATGAATTTTTGTGGTCTTGAATACCAAGCATTTATCTAAACAAATGGAGAGCACAAAATCCGCGACCAATATCTTCAGACATTCCGTGACCGTAATAATGGGATTGTTAAATTAAAGGTGTAGAATTGAAAAGTTCCACAAATAATTCCTGCTTTGTAGCAGTTAAGCATATATTTCGATGTTATTACTTACGAACAATATGCACGTACAACAGCTTATTTATTTCAAGGTTAGTTAAAACTGCAAAAATCCATTAGGTTTTCAACGATAAATATTCACATTGTAGCATGAATATATATAAAACATAATTTGTATAACGCCACTTATGAACAGGTATCGCGTGCAGCCTCAAATGAGAATTATCTAGTGATGGGATAAATCGTTTGACATCCATTTTGTCAGCGTCTTGGGCGACATAATTCTGGCACAAAAAGAACACATATATGAGGTCTATGCCTCGAATTTTGCAAACACAATTGCAGCTAATACACGCAAAAATAGAACTAATTTAATACTGGACTACGTCCCTTAAGGCATCCCATCATTTCTACTCTCAACAACGAATCAAAGCTATTTTGACATTTCCGGGACCAATATATAGTGGATGTATTCTAATAATACAGCCACCAACATTTTAAATACGTCCATGAGTTAACCCTGTCAGTTTGCTTTCATGGCAGTTCTCTTGCCATGCCTTTGAGTTTTTGACTTTCTGCTTCTTCTCTGCGTTTATAAGAAACGGTTATTGCCACCGCCACATACGACAATGTCATAATGTCGGTGTAGTTTGGCAGAGGCTTGAAATCGTGTGTTCTGTGGACTTCAAATTTCATCAAGAATTCGGCGCGGGGCATTTTACGGTTTATGAGGCGACCTGTGAATAGATGCTATATGATGTCCTGGTGGACTCTAAGGATTTGCTTGATGCCGATCAATTTTTACGACGACAGTCTCTTCCCTAGTTATTGCAGGATTAGAACAATTACTGCTGGCAGAATATATGCATTAATCTTAATTAATTTAGGAAAGCCTTTCATGAATTATATTTTTTTTTTGAAATATGGAATGGTGAATTGAAGTGAAATAATATTATATGTTAACTATAATGATGGCGTTGTTAAATAAAAATTAAATTACATATACACTTATTGCTATCTGGCCAACTTGTATAAAGCGTAATTACATGGCGCCACATATATCTATGCTTTCACCTGTACTCATGGGAGATTTAGCAAGGAAAGAAAACTTGCCCATGTACATACTTTAATACTATACAAACCTTAGATAATGATCACTTATAAATGGCAGCGGGTATTATTGTGGAATTTGGGTATGAACATATGTTTTTGTGCTGGTAAAAAACATTTTCAGCTGCGCCACAATTTTGATGCCGTATATTTTACTGCCAAAACAATTGTTTTTATTCACCAATTTCTGCAGTTTAGCTTTCAACCCTAATGACCGGTCCCTTCCAACCACCGCAGCACAAATTTATTTTCGTCTGCCTTTTCCCGCCTTTCTTTCAGTTTGGCCTGCAAGCTCCTTAGTTCCCCGGACGATTGATTTCCATAAATGGTACGACTACCATCTCCATTCCCATCCAAAATGGTTTCCAGCTGACAAAAAGTCAATCATTTCATATCATCAAATCATCACAAAATTAGATGTACAAATCGTATCAAGTTAAACTTACGTCGCTTATTAAATCCAATTCATATCCATCAGCTCGGTCGCTCGTGGCGGCCTTGATAAACTCGACAAACTCGTAATCGCTCATCACACCTAGCAGCCATCTCTGTTTGCTCATTTCATAAAAGGGCAGCAGTTGGTCGGAATACAACTTGACTATTGTTTCGCGATTGTATTGTGGGCACTGCCATTCCTTGTCAAATAATATATTTCTTTTTCCAAACATGTTATTGTATACAACGGTCAGATTTCCGGTACAAGTGTATTGTCGAGGTACACAGGAAGTCATTTCTAACGTATCAGCGGCGGGATTTCTTTTTACAAGCTGTTCGTAGTAAAACTCGAAAAGGCCGGATGTGTCACCTGGGGACGTGCCGGAAAGGGCAAAACATGTCATTTGATTTCGGTGACGGTGGAACGGCTCCTTTACAAATCTAAACAAAAATAAACACAAATTCTATTTTGTTATCGTATTTATAAATCTTTCTAATTTAAAGCGTGATTAAATCAGTTAATTTTGGTTGGCCCTACGGATTGTGTTCAGAAGCATTCGTCCAGCGCGTCATTAGCTCCTTCCAATGTCCAACGCAGGCTGGTGTTTTCAACAACACGCAAAGGGATACCAAGAATTTCCGACATAAATTCGTTTTCGATGCAAATTTATCGTTGCGCTCAGTGGAATCCTCGAACCCAATTCGAATCAATGCCGAATCGACGAGACGGCCCAAATATTTCTACGAAAGGTACAAAAATTATAAATTTAAGTTACTTGCAGATTCGCATGCGATGTAAAGTTATCAACAATTATTAAAGCTTTTTACGGTAACCCGAAGTTTTCCAAATGCGGTAGAATCCAACTCCATTTCCATCAAGTCTTCAAATCTATTCTTTGCTCGGATCCACACAATTGGCTCATCCTCCATTCCCAAATATCCAATGATTTCCATAAGGGACTCTACACGCGACCAGGTCACCAAATCGGTACGAATCCACCAGGGCACAACTGAGTAATTTACCCGTAGCTGATGGGCTATCTTATTTTTGAGTGTTGTGTCGTATTCAGTGAGAAAGTGTCCCCTGAAGTATGGATTTACTAAAATATATTTGGTATCGTTTAGAGCATTATTCAGCCTGACGCTAGAAATGACCGAAACATTTGTGGCCCAAGTAAACTGAGTTTCTTTAACCGTAACAATTTGCAAGGGAATCCAATTCAAACTTTCTAGAAATGTTTCAGTTGCTAATTCGTCAAGGTTGTAAGGTATATTTCGTACTAGCTCCTGGCGAACTGTTCCGACATTGTTGTTGGAACCCGAAATTCCAACGCGCAGAAAAGGAATTCCTTCGGTGCTGATCCAACTAATCAATATATCCTTCAGAAGAACTCCGGCAGGAAGCAAATTTGATTTATTATTAGCTTCTACCGCCATCTCAATTTCCTCAAACAATTGATCCAAACCAACGGAAGCGTTACCAAAAAGTTTCTTTAGAAAGTTATCAACCAATCATTGCTCAAGTACAGACCTCGACAGCAACGTCTCGAGCAATTTAAAATGAGACAATGGTTTAATAGAATGATCCGCCCAGTTTCCACTAACTGGATTCGCTGAATTGCTAAAAAATGTGTCATTGTCTAATACTTTTATTTCTCGTCTGGAATTAAAATGAGAGATTCCTGATTGGGATACGTGAGCATTTATAGCTTGTAGTAGCTCCTGTGCTTACTCCAACTGTGATGGCTGAATCATTCCTGTCCACTGCTCCACTATCAGCGGAACCAAACACGCCTCATCAAATTTCCCGTCACAGTATTCGGTTCTGAGTGGGTGCATATCCAGAGATAAGCTGATAATCGGAATGGAGAAATGTTAAAGCCGGACTATTTTAGCGGTTGTAACTTATTGTTGGTTTAAGATGAAGTATTTGTCATTGCTTTGATATTCTTACGAATCTACTACAAGACCTATATGCTGTTTTAGGAAGACGCCAGAACCCAAATGCAAGCGACCGATTAATATTACATCCAATTTTGAAACGGGATATTTCACTCCTAGTTTTGACTCGTAAAATGATAACAAGTCAGCTGTAGCTCGATTCATGCATTTTTCGTTGAGGTAGAGATGGTTGAATTGATTCGTCGAATATCTGTGTTTCGGCCAATATATCTAAATCATCGCAAAAATATTATTTCCCAGAAAAATATATAAAAGCATGTCGAGAAATTATACTGATATATATATATTTGGATTTACGGAAATGGTTCGGTTTGTCTCCAAATCTCTGTATTCTTCTAATTGGGTTCTGTCTCTATCGAGAATTGTTATAGAGACCTGACTAGGATACAACGGAATGCTTTCCGCGGAGTCCATTGTTCGTTTCCCGGAATGGGCTCAGACGACAATTTGGGCATGTTGGAGATGGGAATATAATTATATACACTTTGCTGAGACACGCTTATGCTAAATGTTCGATAATGATGTCCGGCTATTTTCAGGAAGCAGCGATCGTAATATGCACTGAGAACGTACATATTCTGATCCAGTCAAAATATAATTGAATATTTGAAGTGAGGGTGAGGATGGGTATCGATTTGTGACAAAGTGATCCTGAGTGGCAATTGCATCTGATGGTTGATAATGGTCAACATAAAATATTGTGCAATTTGCTACTAGGGTACGGGTACATACTTCGTCTTTGCTGCAGTCATCCTGAAGATGTTGCAAGCCGAATTCAATTTTGATTGTAGACTTTATATCCAGTTTATGGAATGTAATTTGTTCATATGCGACTACATTTAGAACGGTAAAATTTGTGTGTATCGTGTACCGCACCCATGTCAAATTCCTGTAAAATCAAACGGAACATTAGCAAAAGAAGCACATAATGACATTATATCTATTCGGCGGTTAATAATTTTTAATAACGCTCAGCACACTTACCAGCCGTTGTCGATTAAAAACGCATCCACTTCCGAAATGTTCGGTGGGCAATTGATGATACTTGATTGTCCAGTGACAATCTTTAAACCAGCAATGAAGACTAACACTAACATATTTGTATAATTGGTCCTCACCATAAATATTCACGTGAGTATGAAGCCACTGTGGAGAAGGAGTTCAGAATTATGCTCGCAGGTATATATATATGATACTACTTGTATCTTCGGTCACCACACAATTTACGGACAAACATGCTAAAATTTGGACTATTTGAGTTTGTAAACTTTGAACAACCAGCGTGACGTCATCGTATTTTTGAAACTTGATTGAAGTTATTATGTTTTCACGGGAACAGAACAATGCTTGTTTGAATTCAATCTACAATAAAAATAAATTAAAAATACATTGAAGCAGTTACGAAATTCGTGGAAACGCGGCCTTTGTCTTGGTAGCCCATTTTGGTAACATTTTCAGACACTTCTTCTTGCACGAAAAAAGCCAAATTTCTGTTGTGCTTGGTGCGGGATGTCTGTTTCTGTTCTATCGGCACTCCACGGTAGCATGTCTTTCCAAAATGTACAAACGCTTTTTAGAAACGCACAGGTTCAAGAAAATTATTTATGGCGTTGGGATTGATTGATATACAATGCATGCTAATCAACAGCAACTTACACAATACACCTCAAAACCATAACTTTGAAAAGCCATCCATGACTTCAAGGATTGGCACAATAATTCATTTACAAAATCGTCTGGACTTTCAATATTTGTTGTAACAATAACACGCCCAGTTTTTTAATCACTTCGTTTTATTACAATGCAGCAATATTGTTAAAAAACATAGTCATTAAATTCTCAACGGTTTCCATTTCTCGGCTGAGCAATACAACCGGTAAGCCGTATTTACCCTACAATGAAATAATAATGAGAAAAAGGTTAGCACGGTCGGCTACTCTATCACTATTGCAAAATATGTATATATTTAGCTAATGCATACATTATGCATTTCATTCCACCTGAACTTGAGACCCATGATCCAAATAAGTTTCCGTAAATCAAATACGCTAACAGTTTTATCCACAACAGAGTGTTTATGGTTGAATTCTAACTCTTTGGTGCCTGGGAAATCTCGGAAGCTGCTCTTCCACCCATCAAAGTGTGATATTTAATTTCAGTCCTCTCTGTATACCTACTCGTGTCGAATAATTTTAAATTGGTTTGTATTCAAGTTTTTTTGGAGAATATTTGACCATGCTTCTTGCTCAAAATTATATCAAGTTGCTTCACCTTCAGCTGGATGTTTCCTCGTATCTAACAACATCAATATTTCAGTCCAGTCATAAGATCTCAGCAACAAACCTGGGCTACATTTGCATAAACGATGAGGCGATGGATAACTATCAACGTAAAATAATAATCGCAGTATTGTACTCAATGGTATCATGGCTTCAAATTATACGGTCCGCCTGGAACCACACTCTGACAATTCCAGGATTGTTCACCAGTCTTTTGTACGATGGCGCTATCCCTGTACATCTTCTCATGGCTTGGAAACACTTCAACATGCGCTATGAAATGGTTCAGTTGTGGAATGCATTTTTGGATTTTGAGAAACGGCATAACGGTAATCAAATATAATTATGCATTTCAAATTCATAAAAATAATTTATTTAAACTACATTTTAGGGGAACGGTTCATCCCGCAGGAAACTTTGAGCGGAAAGGAAGGACGGCTAAAATTCTACCTATGCGTTGGAATGTTCTCCCAGCCATTCATCGCAGCATGCTCATGGCTACTCATGTTCTTTGCTCCTTGTTTCCAAGGAAACATTGGGTACTTTCTCTTCGACGAATGCAATGGATTAGAACGAAACATGTGGAATTTGAATCAAATTATGGTGAAGTTTTGCTTTGTGTCGTTTTCCATTTATGTGTTTCTCTTCACTGTTGGAATTGTGGTTCTCGAGGCTACAGTGTTCACATCACTTCATTCACTCTGCTTGATGAACTATTTGCGGCTTTTCAAAAAGAAACTGAATGAGTCCCTTAGAAACCAGAACGTCTCATATATATTGATTATGTACCGGGAAATTGAGTTGCTGACATGCAGCTACAATGCCATTCACAGTGGAATTCTTTCCATGAGTACAACCTGGCTGATTACCCTGCTGTTCACAATGTCGCTGTACGGATTAACTGGTCAGCACAAAAGTTTGAATCTGCCTCTTTTGTGCATTTGTGCAATCGTCACATTTGAGATGGTCATGATGGCGCTGGAATTTGATGTGGGCTTGAAATCTGGTGTTCTCAGACCTTCAAAATCAATCCAATCGTTTGCACGAGGCATTGGAGGATTTATGAGACGACCCATAAATATACGTCATATGAGGTCCTGGAGGATGCTCAGGATTTGCTTGACGTCGATCAATTTTTACGACGAGAACACGTCGTTGAACATGATGCGTTTTAATATGAATCAAACGGTCACGTTGCTTATGCTGGAGTGATGTGTATTATATTTCCTCGTCGTAGGATACTTTGGAAGGTGAATCATATTCTATCAAAACATTTACAGGCGGCGCTTATATAAATAAAAACAGAAATATTCTCGTTGCGTTGAGCAAAATAATTGGATAACGGTGTAAAATGATTTGCATGAATGTACGTATATTTGGGAAAACTGTTTAAGAATCAAATTCGATCTTAAAATGAAATGTAATTATGTGAAACATATTTGAAGTAAATATAACATTAGATTAGAGATAGACTGTGTTATCATAATTACGAGAAATTTGTTGCCGCCTATATAAATCATTGATCTTTAAAATCCGAAAGGGATCAAATGTTTCCGTATTATTCCTTGCTTTCCTTGGCAAGTATAGCCGCCTGCAAAATACATTTCAGAAAAGTAAACCACAAATTAGTTTCTACAACGATGTGATAGATTTAATAAGACCTAAATTGATTTACCAACTTACAAGCTGTTGTTTTAGAAGCTTTTGTTCAATTTGTTTTTTGAGTGCTTCTTGAAGAGCAGTGACCTCCTTTTGCTCCTTCTGTTGCTCCTTCTGCAGCTTCTGTTGCTTCAGCATTCCATTAAGAATAGCTTCACTAATTAGCTGCCTCTCCGCCAACTGGTTTTGCTGTTTTTCCAAAATATTCTCCTTAAGCGCTTCCTTTTGCTGTTCCTCTTGAACATTATTGTCGCTTCCGAGAAGACTATTGAGAAGGCTCAGCGGTGCGGAAACCACGGTTCCCACTAATCCAGCCACAACCATTGAAACCAGAACGATTTGTGCTCCCTTCATCTTTGTGGAAATCTGACGACAATGCAGGAAAGACGGTTTCTGAAAATTTCAAAATAAAGGATTTCAGGATTTGTTAGTCGAGAGTTGTGTTTATACTGTGTTGGAGACGAAGATTAAGTGATGGAAAATTACAATTTCTTCTACCTATTTATATGTGGCAGTTTCAATTAAAATTTATGCCAGATATACTGTAGCTATTGCTCACCTCCAGCAAGCGCCTATTCAGATAAAATGTTCCACACACCAACAGCTTTTAATATGCACTGCATATATGCCAAATGCTATGCTTGATTATAATATCGCACTTTTCGGTGTCATTGTGCCTGAAAAACGACCTACAATTACTTTTTGCACTTTGTTGTTTAATAGTGGATAACCCGTTCATTTTCATTGAATTTGGTAATAGAGAATTGTCAGCAAATTGTGGCACATTAATAAGATATAACACCAGTATGAATTATTAGTATGAAGCAAAGCAACACACACTTTCTACTTTTGTCATGAAAAACGGCAGTTAGCTTGGGATCTGGAAGAAATGAGGACAGAATAAGAAATGGCGTGTATCCAGTCGTGCTGTTTTAAATCATTACTGATCGCTACGGTTTATCGTGCAGAGTGCACAAGTGTGTATTACATTTAAAAATGCGGATGATGTGTACATATTCACATGACTCGGCGATGCTGCAAACTTAACGCTCGTGTGCGTGCCTGATCTAATTTGTTTGTGCGTGCCTGATCTAGTTTTGGGTTACGCGTGCGGATCAATACGATAACGAGGACGACAACGATAATTAATCCGAGTCTTTGTACTTGTACGCTGGAACAAGATATACACACGCATCGGTCTGGCAACGATAACCTTATGACTTTAAATAAACAATTACTTAGGCTATGAAATAGCGGTGAAAATGACTAAAAATCCCGTTTACAGAAATATGAATGCTGCGTTGCGTGAAAACAAAATGATTAGTTTAAAATTTAAATTTCCAAATTAGACTTGTAAATGAAAGGGATATCCCCGGGAGGATTACTTTTACGGATTGAAGCCATGGTTTCGTAACCGTCAAAACACTGAAATGGTCGCATTTTGTGTTGAAATCAATATTTTCAAATCTTCAAATGGTTTGCGTTGCAATGTTTCCGAAACCATGCACAGAGTGTTTTATAGGATGAAAATTATGCGGGATATTTTGTACTCATTCCTTTAAGATGCAAGAGCATGTTTATGTATTTCAGTACGTAAGGAAACATCCTCATTTTCCAATGAACGAAATGAAGTGTTAATAGTTTAATTAGGTCAGGTTTCTACATGAAATTTATTTGCTTTTTAGAAATTTGCCGACAAATTGAGATTTTGAAAAATATTTAACTGCATCAATTTAGAAGTGGATAACATGTTGGCTATATTTTTACATTAATATTGGTACAATTTCTCATGAATTATACGGTGAATGGTAAATAGTTCTGGAATGTTTCCGGGTCCGTTAACCGTCTTGTTGGACATTGCTGCTAGCTACGGAGAGCTGGATTAAAGCTTGGTCCTGAAATTCGACATAAATGCAAACAAATTACTTTCTCACAGGCGGGCATATATTTGAAATTTAATTAAATTGAAATGCTTCAAGCGTTTGGTTTACAAGTGGTTCACTTGCCAATGCCGATTGAGGTTGGTCGCTAAACGCAGATAGTGCAATCAGAGGACTGGACTCCACTGTATTCGCAGGCTGCGCCAGTTCCGACTGTGATGCAGCACCAAGTCCTTCAAGAACGCTGATGTCCAATAGTGCTGGGTTCGCAAAAGTGCCGGCAGGTTGTGCCAGTTCCGACTGTGCCGCGGAATTGAGTCCGTTAAGAGCGTTGATTTGTAGCAGGGCTGCTGGTCCCTGCACAGTGTTGGCAGGTTGAACCACTTCGGACTGCGGAGCCGCAGCAGCACCGTTAAGAAGACCGACATCCAAAAGTGGGTGTTCCGCCAAAGTACTTGCAGAAGCCGCTGCTGGCTCCGCCTCTGCAACACTTATATCGAGCAGACTAGTTGGGTTAGGTGCAGATAGTGCAGTTTCGGCGAAAAGGAATAGAACCGCAGCAGCCAACGTGACAGCCTTAGTTTCCATTATCGGTTTCATGTGTCGTCACTGGATTTGTTGACAGCAATGTTTTCAGAGTTGTGACAACGAAGATTTAATCAACGTTTTGAAAGAGTGGCAAAAACTTGACTAACAAAATAGGACAATCATGAAACATGTTTTATACTTGTTTGCTATCTGAGTATTCATAATACATACTTGTCTCACTTTTCGTTAGAAAAACAAGAGACTTTGACTCGTGCCAAAAGTAAAAAAAAAACCATAAAGACGCATGCGCGTTCCCAATAATATTTTAATGCCACATGTCTATTATCGACAAAAGTAGGTGACAAAACTTGCAACTACTGAATCAGCAAGTCGAATTTTATTTTCCTCGTGTGTACACAATTCTGATATATACACAATCAGCACATTTTGCATTATTTGCAAGACATTTTCAGGACAACTCTCAATTAAAAGTATACTAGAATAAATACCGAATAGACATGTTATTTATGGAACGCTCATTCGAAAACTGGCAGAATGGCACGTGCCAGCAATTATTGTGGTGCCAATTCGAACTTTTGCTGTGCTGGTAGTAACCACAATATTTTACGTGGGACACGCGTGCTACATTCCACATCGCAGAAGGTAGTTATTCTAATTATACATATCATTCCATAAATCCCTTTGCTTCGCGACTTACAAGAACATAGCATTCCTTTAATTTCAACAGTCCACACACTTCCAGAAAATTTACCAAACAAAGGAGCTAAGGCATTTTAAATTCCACTTGTAATTTTTAATGTCCCTTCATGTTAAACTGGATAAATTTCTGATCCATTTGGTTAAACGTAGCTGTATTTAAAATGATGGACTTTTATTTGTTGATTTAAATTAATAGGAAAATATGTACTTGGATCACGCACTCATAATATGCATAGCACGAATTGAAGTTACAATAAATGTTAACAAAAGTATTGCTGATGTTGTTAGGGAATAATAAGTAAAACTGCATTTGTGATATTTGTATTCAGAACTACAATGTAGCTATTTATCGCTCCTTGGCTTACCGCAAAATGCTGTCCACACGTAATGGGAACCTCCACCTGAGCTCGCCACCTTAACGTATTGTAATAATTTGGATTCAGGCGATTGTGTCCGTAGAACCGACATTTCATTCTCGTCACAAAGTAGTGGCTATACAGTCTATCATTTAGTACAATTTTCAGAAGGCAAATGCAGATACAAATTCCGCCCAGAAACGCTGCTAGTGCCGCCACAATGACAAACGATGGAATAATTCCACCACAAGTTGAAACAACCCAGGCAAGGAATGTCAAAAATACTTGACTCCATGACACAAGGTTTAGAATAAACTCCGAGATGGGCTTTCTAATAACCATGATGAAGAGACGAGCTCTTTGGTAAATATTATACAAATTGTCCAGCGAAATGTCGGCCGAATCAAGCAAAGTTTTCATGTGATTTTTAAAGTGGGAGGAAATCAAGAGAGAGTAAAGCAGCAAAATGAATAGGAATTTGAAGAAGACGAATATATGAGCAGTGGTCAGCATAAGGGTCAGTAATATTGAGAGAATTATTTGAGCTGCAGTGACTTGGTACAATGAGGGCAACATAAACTCTCGTATTAAAGTGTATACAGGGCTGATTCCCAAAACTGTTGCCATGATTGGGTGCGGCGTCAGGAATACAATCATACCGATTATTAGATAGTTTAGCAGAAATCCTGCAACGTCTTCAGTTGGGACAATCATTTGAGGTCCTGGAAATAAAAAAATCTTATATAAATTCGTTCAAGACTCGTACAAAAAATAGCTGGATTTGCTTCACTAAATTTACCAAAATGTAGTCCATTTTCCAAAAAGTCGTCAATAAATGTAAACAGGGACACACTTTCCCGCAATGTTTTAAGGAAGGCAACCTCCAGGACATAACACGCCAGATAAGTAACCAGCAGCATAATTTCAAACGTGCTTACGGTGGTCTTGTCAGGTTGGAATAACTTTATGCACAAAAGTGTGATTGTAGCTACTACATATACAAATCCTGTTAGCAATATGAATAATTCCCACAAAAGAAGAGTGCAATTGTTCCTGATTTTGTAGTGTTTTATTTTCACAATGTTGCCGTCGAGATCAAAATCCCCAAACAAGGGCGGTATGATTCCATAGCTTCGTTTGTATATCAAAATCGCTCGGCGAATCAGAGGAGTGACGGCGCTTTGGTTTTCCATAGTTATGATAATACTTGGACGCTGTAGTGCTTGGGGATTTAAGCCGTGCACACTGCGTCCTTATGAGACAGGAGTTTTCAGGAGTGGTAACCTTACTTTGGAGAAATATTAATGGTGAAAATTACAAAAGTCGTTCAGTTAGATTCTGCGTGATTGGTAACGCCAGCAGCCCAAGCTCAAATATGATAATGACAGCCATAAACTGACGAGTTGAATGAAGAAAGTCGAATCAGCTAAGGTCATAATCAAACATGCATCGTATCGGAATACGTACGTAGTCCTTCTCAGAGTCCTAGTAACCACTGTAATCATGCGCATTTGACTACTAACTACTGTAGAGCAGTCCGAACTATAATCTTTTTCAAGGGTAACGAATTATCTCCTAACTGAATTACATCTTGTCAGGAGTGTGACACAATTATAACTATTTGTTGGCCGTTTTGCATAACCGGTAAACGACATCGCTTGGCCATGGCATTATATTGTCACAAGTAGGAGTTCCCGAATGGTCGCATGCTCATCAAAATTTGCCTTGTACTATTGTAATTGAAGGTAATGGTATACACACACCCTTTTAAGCTCTAGTATTTAGAATTGCTGATTCGGTTAAGTGTGACAGCGTTCGCTCAAGCTTGTCAGATATATAATGCGCAGTGGACTTTAAAACACATTAGGGTTATCGGCAAAATGAAGCCAGTATTGCAGCACACACATTTCCTATTTTCTCGTCAGCCACTTCAATCATATATATTTACTATTTGCTTCCCCATTTAGGTTTGCTCCAAGGGGCAAATCGGGCGAGCAGTTATCGGAAATGCAAGTATTTATTACACCAGGTCACAATTACCATCTTTAGCCTTTTAGCTTTTCTCGTGATTTGGCTTGGAAACAAACTCAAACGCATGCTTTAATTGTAATGCGCACCAATTGTTTGGATCCTTGTATTTTAGATGTCAGCTATTTATCACGTATGTCAGTTATTAAAGCATGATGTTCATTCTTACTTATTAATGTGTTTGGAAAATTTTCCAACTATTTGGCTAACAATATTTGCAATTGGCTGTGGTTCCATATGAAATTCAAAGCAACTGCGACCAACTATATTGTTCTGAAAATATACATCCTCATAATATATGTATACACACATAGCTTGAAGGTAACATTTGAAGCAACACTGTAAATATAGTTTAAGGTGTCCAATTTAAAAAGTTAATAGCAATTTGTAATGGCTTGCAAAAGAAGAAATTATTATTTGCTTTCCATTTTAACATTGTAAAGGCTGAATTTATGATTACTAAATATTTAGCATGTATACAACTGCACTATCGACGAGAACAAATTGTTCCGTGGGACCACAAAAAATTATTCGTCATTTCACTTTATTATGCTGAATTAAATGGAAACTGGCAATTCGAGTGTGTTCACATTATTCCAAATATAATCCAATGCAATTCTTATATAATTGTACAGCGGTTGCCATAATGCAGTCCTTCTAATTTGTTGCATTTTTGTCGCCACGTTCATGAAAATAATATCTGATATGACATCTTGTTAGGAGTATGAAATAATGATGACCATTTGTTGACCGTTTTGCAAATTAGAATGTGTAGGCACATTGCCCCATTTTTCCTGAATCATAAAAACATCACACGTCGCCTTGGTCCAACAATTTCTCACACACTCTAGTAGCTCCTTAGTTGACAGAATTTCACCCGAAGTGGTCATATACATAATTGAGGCGATTGATAATCCCTACGTCCTATTATAGAATGTGAAATGCCGATGCACAAAACATTTGGCGCCGAACAATTGTAAACATACTAACACTTGCATACGAACATGTCTCTGCACTTACGAACTCTGAATGTTATTCTGCTCATTTTAGAGTTCTGGATATGGAGGAGTCTTAAATATTTTTTTAGAGTCACACTGGGCATTACTCTTTAAACTCCGTTTAGATATTTCGAAAAATGGCACAGGTTTTTAAGGCGACCAAGCCAAACTTTCCAAATTTTCTGGTCAGCCACTTTAATTTTATCCATTTCCTGTTCGCCTCCCCGTTTAGATTTGTTGCAATTGACAAAACTGGAAGCAATTATCGAGAACATAGGTATTTGCCACACAAGGTGATATGCACCGTTTTCAACCTTTTGGGTTTTCTCGTAGATTTGACACACCTTCGGATACATCCGTTAGTTGCAACCCGTTCCAAATATCGAGATCCTGGCTTGTACATGTCAATTCTTGGCCATGTTGCCCAGCTTGTTTTGAAAATCATCAAAACGATAACATACTTTTTCCATTCGAACAAAATTGCGGCAATTATTTTCTTACTGAATCACAAGTCATTACAACTCCATCATCAAAGGACATCATGGTGGCAGACCAAATTAGCTTGTAACGGTGTTCACTTGGTTTCCTTCGTCGTAGCCAGTTATCAGGTTCTAATCATGTACAAGGTCGTATCAGATCCCAGTGACCCAAATGCGTTCAGCTTTGTGCAGTATGGTCGAAAAATGTTTTCCGCAAATGACAATCAAACTGCAAAAGTTATCGAGCACACTGGCTTGGACTATCTGCTCGGCGTTGTGTCAGCCATGGCGGTTCTTGGCAACGCCGTCTGTATGTTTTCAATCAACATGGGACTCATGTCTGCAGTAATTACTATCTTTTCGGTTTCAAATGATTTCCAGAGATGCATCGATCACGACATCAATAAGGACGCATGTTTGCCCGGAAGCGATAAGAACGTTGTAAATACATTCTCGCCGCTAACCATCAAATTGAAATGGGACGAGTTGTACATTACTTACAAGTTAATTCGTCAACTCTGTAAAATTGTGAGCGGAGCATTTGGACACATGCTTTTCTGGTATCTGGTAACCGGTGTAGCCGTGCAGTCCGTTACTCTGGATACCATTCTCTTCAATCTCGGTATTTCGTCACTAGCAGTTCTGGTGTACTATACATCTGTTCTTATATGCACCTTCCTATTTGCCGCCGAAGTAGTAAACAATGTAAGTGTTTCAACTATTCTCATTATTGCTGATAACAGGTAGCTATATAATTTTGAGTTTATTGTACACGTAAAGATGGAATCTTTCAAAGATTGGATATCGTCGGATAACATTAGAATGCATATTCCCACCGACGAAGCCAACGGGGTCATACGAGAGTTGACAAATCAGGAAGTAGGAATTCGTCTTTGTAATCGGTTTACCATAACGTGCAACATGCTTTGGAATGTAACTTGTTTTATACTTACGATCAAATATCAAAAGAATATTAGAGAAAGGTTAATCGGCTTAACAAAACATGAATATTGTTTACATATTTTTGCAGGTTCTGGCGACTTTGATTACATATTTTGTCGTATGCCTCCAATCCAAAGGACATGAAAGCTAAGGGGAAGACCACGGATGACAACCTTCCTAGATGCGTATACTTTAGGTGCAGTATGATTCCGAATTACTCTTAAATTACGTTTATGTTTAACTGTTAGTAAACTTAAGTAATGTTTACAAGTCATTATGGTGATAACTGGGATTAACGTTAAGTGGCAATAGGTAAGTAACAAACTGGATGTAAGAGCGTTGTTTTCCCGCAGCGTTTTATGTACATTCTCACTGGAAAAAATTCTTTGGTACCAAAACCATAATAAGCGTTGTAAGCAAACGTTCGTTTATTCGTCATACAGAAAACCGATTTACAGTTTCTACGTGATCCTGACATTCCTCTTCAAATTCATCTCGTTAAGAAATATTATAAGCACATCACCTGGAAACATTATATTAGTAACAAAATGTCACGTCAATTGAACCCAACTCAAAACTACTTTCCAAACTTTCTTGTCAGCTATTTTAATTTTATATACTTCACTTTTCACTCTCCGTTCCGATTTGTACCCTGTGTGGAAACTTCCGGAAATTATCGAATATCAACATATTTACCTCAGCAAATTTGCTGTGCAGTTTACAGCATATTAGGAATTCTAGCGGATTTCACAACGTTACGAGGCCACCTGCATGCCTTAACGCTACAGAAACATCGAGATCCCAGAGAGTACATGTTCGCTCTCGGCTCTCTGTCAAGGCTAGTAGTGGCAATTATTCAAAACACAATCTATTGGTTCCACTCCCACAGAATTCTGAGAATATTAAACACACTGACCGATAAAACGTCACAGTTACCATGTGCGAGTTCAGCATGGTGGCAGAGAAAACTTGCATGTAATGTTGGTCATTTTGTTGCTGTTTGCATTATCTGCTACACGGTACTAATTGCACACGGAGAATTGTCTGCGAGCGGCTTGCCGGTTTTAGTAAACTTTGCACAGCAGGGCCGAAAAATGTTTTTCTTAGTCGCCATCAACGAAACGGACACTATAACGGAGTCCATCGCCACAAATTATCTGATCCGTGTTCTAGCTGCCATTGCGTCCTTCAGTAGTGGGACCTGTGAGGTGTCGACACACATCGGAATTTTGTCTGTTGTGCTGACATTGTGGACAGTATCCAACGAATACATCAGATATATAAATGAACACTGTCATTATTCCGATTCTAGAAACGATAATGATGTCATCATGACTTACCATTTGCCACTCTCTGTTAAATTGAAGTGGGCAGAATTATATACCATTTATAAACACATTCGGGAACTGTGCAAAGCCGCAAGCTTGGCCTTCGGCAATATTATTATCGGGCACTTGGTTACCGCAGTATCGCTTCTTTCCGTTTCCCTGGATACTTTAATTTTCAGTTTGGGAATGCGCACCATTTTAGTGGTGGGATATTACTTGCTCGTTTTAATTAGCATATTTATCTTGGCAGCTGAAGTAGTCACAAATGTAATAGCATATTCATATTCCTTGCACTGGATTGAGTAAAGGATTTTAAGCGTCTGATGAATATTTTCATAATTTAGATGGACGCATTGAAGCATTGGTTGAGTAAGGACGAACATCGGGCACATGTTCCTCGGCAGGAAGCAAATTTGGTTATCGGTGAGTTGAGAAACAAGGAAATTGGGATTTGTGCGTGCGGAAGATTCACCGTTACCTACAAGATGCTCTGGAACGTAAGTTGAAACCTTCATGATTTGAAGGAGTTACAATATTTTGATGTTTTCCGAAGAATAAATGTTATTTCATTTCTGCATTTGTCATATTCATGGCACGTCCTCTAGGTTCTTTCCACACTTATTACATATTTCGTTGTATGTCTACAAGCTACTTCATCATACAGCGGAAGGGAGTAACCTGCAACATTTGTACGATTGCACAATCATTGTCAGAAATGAAAACAAGCACTTATTCAATAACAACTATATATTGTAAGATTTTAGCAATTACGTAACATCATATATTAAAAAAGTTAAAACAATGCAGTGATTAAACATATTATCTAGCTTACTGTAAGCGTTCACTGCATTCCTAATAATGTAAATGCATCAAAAGATGTAATTGCAGTGGATACACACATACACTGACACAAAAACCGTTCACTCATTTGCAGCGTGACGTTTTTAAATCATTGCTGGAACTTGAATTTTATTATTTATTTGAAATTGCATATTATACCTATAGTATATGCATATTATACCAAAGTGCTTGCATATTATTGTTGCATCACATCTTTATTCAATTAAGCTGAACAGGAATTCACAGGTGTCGAAATTTGCTTAATGGGCTTGTTTTGAACTCAAGTTTTGTTTTGTTTTGAGCTTGAATAAACATTGATTATCATAAACAGAAAAAAGCCAGGTATAACATCCACTTTTAAGTTTAGAGAGCATACAAGGCCAATATCATTTTATATAAATCTATTTGATAATATTTACTAACAGATTGCATTCCAATTTGGGAACAATGTAAGCAACTTATCGAAGCGTTTACATATCGTTATAGGGTTACCTTTAAATAATTCTTATGTACCCAATTGTATGCATTGGCTATAGTATCTAATAACTGACTTAAACATATCTTATTAGCAGTCAATTTGTTATGTTTAAAATTCACATTTCAAGAGTAACCGAGCTTGTGCTGTAGTAAGTACCGCAGTAAGCATGACAATCTGCACGTTCTTCATGCATGTGGTTTTCTCTCTGACGGTTTTTATATTCCGGTCTATCGTTTCCATTTTCAACATAAAACAATCGTAATTTCGTAAGGGAAAAGACGCTTTTTATATCTAATCAACTGTGGTTTGATATATGCTTACTGCATACACTTTCCACTTGTGCCAAGCCAGGTCGTTACATGAAAATTGCAAAAAAAAATTATTCGAGAATAATAAGTTTTCCCAAGTACAATTTAAGCAATATGTCGCATCAGCTGAATCCATCTCACAACTACTTTCCAAATTTTCTTGTCAGCTATTTCAGTTTTATTTACTACTTATTGCTATCCCCGTTTCGGTTTGTATACTGTAAAACTGCATCCGGAAAACTACAAAAAAACGCCTATTTACCACATCAAATTTGTTGCGCAGTTTATAACCTCTTAGGTATTTTCGCGGATTTGGCTGCAATGCGTGTCTACTTATACGCATTTTCTCTAATGAAGCATCGAGATCCCCGAGTCTATATGTACGTTCTGAGCTTCGTGTCAAAGTTTGTTGTAGTAATTCTAAAACATACAGCCTATTGGTTCTATTCTCACCGCATACTTAAAATAATGACCATTCTGACGGACAAAGCATCCCAACTACCATGCAAGAGATCGGCTTGGTGGCACCACAAATGTGTCCTCTATTTGTGGCTGTTCACTTCTCTGTGTATTGTTAGTTACACCGTACTAATTTCAGAGGGAGATTTATCAGGTCCCAATCCCCCGGTTTTCAAAAACTTTATTGACGACGGTCGAAAAATGTTTTTCTTAATTGGTCTCAATGAAACCGGCAGTAAAACTGAAAAAATCGCAGTGGATTATCTTGTTGCAGTAATTGCTGCCATTGCATCATTTAGCAGCACAACTTGCCAATTGTCAGTCAATACTGGACTCATGTTTGTTTCGCTGACGGTTTGGTCCGTCTCAAGAGAATTCAGTAGCTGCATAAGTGACAACGGAGACTCAGGAAACGATAACGAAAACGCAGTCGCTACACATTCCCCACTCTCTGTAAGGCTGAAATGGGACGAATTGTACACCATTTATAAATCCATTCGCGAACTCTGCGACGCCGCCAGTTTTGCTTTTGGCAGCATGTTTATGTGGCATTTGGTTACATCGGTAACGATCATCTCCGTTTCTCTGGACGCCCTCATTTTTGTTTCGGGAATGCGTACAATTGTTATCGTGGCTTATTACCTTTTCGTGTTAATAACCACTTTCATCTCGGCAGCGGAAATCGTCACAAATGTAAAATACTGTTTACTTTTCCACTTGAAACGCAAATGAGATATGAGTAGTGCATGAAAGTAATTGTAAATTTAGATGGACGCATTGAAGAACTGGCTACAAAAGGACGAAAACAGACTGCATGTTCCTCCAGATGAAGCAAACCTAGTTATAGGTGAGTTGAGAAACCATGAAGTTGGAATATCTGCCTGTGGAAGGTTCACTGTTACCTACAAAATGTTATGGAACGTAAGTTTGCTCATGTGTGGTTTTCATTAAACTACGCGCTCTAGCCAAAATATTTGTGAAGTGTTTATTTGCCTTTTATTCTGCATCGGAATATATCTCTTACATTTCTTCCAGGCCCTGTCTACACTTATTACCTATTTCGTGGTATGCCTTCAAGCTAGTTCGTCAGAAAACGTAAAGATGTAATGCATATTAGACATGTTCTTTTCTTTCATCATTCGGTATAACATGCTGCGATTATTAAATTTTCGAATGTACTTTATTTGTTCAGTTTGTACATAAATGTAAAATAAAATAGGTAATCAATATACCCCAACAAAAATCAATGTATTTGAATGAAAACGCCATCAACATGTCTTGAAGTGAAATAATTTTTTTTACAATTGAATTGCGTCCATCAAGTGCATTGTGAAATGCCACAATCGGCTTTACTCCGCCGAAATTTAACAACACGCGGAATCGATTTCTCTTCCTTGATGGATTGATCATCGAAACTCGTAATATTATTTTGATTGCACTTCCGAGGACTGCAAGCAGATTACAAAATAGGTGACCACAGTTGCAAATATCTAAACAGGAATAAGGTCAAATAAGGAAATAATTGCATATACTCAAGATACGCGTATATGCCTTTATATTTTAAGTTCCAATATTAATTTAATGATATGTTACTGACACTCCAGAGCATGGTGTATGTTATTGTGAATCTGTTGCTCAGACGAATCCCCACTTCTCGATTCCTAATTTCAGTCAAAATCCATCTCTTGTCATCCAGTATTTGTAGACTTTTCCTGTTCCCTTTGCTCGATAACCATGTTACTAGGCTTTCCATCTGAAAAATAATAATTGAATTGATTATGGAATTATGTCTGCACACAAGTGGTAGCAAAATATATTTCCCAAACAAACTTACATTAACAACAATTTCCGCAGCAAAATAAAATGTTGCCACTGACGTAATTGCATATAGCAATAATGCAGTGAGGCGTTTTGCATCGGCACTAAATAGAAAATTATCCATGTACCTAGAAATCGTCACAACAAAAAAAATCAGGAAAGCCATCAAAATATTTCCAAACGCCTCGCTACTAGCTCGACAAATGTCTTTGATTATTTCATATTTCTGGCACAATAAGCTCCACTTGCAACTTATTTCATTGCCATGGCCACATTTGTTGCAAATAAAAACACGATTGTCGTTGCAGCTATTTTCCAATTTATCACCATCTTCTTCGACAAACTTCCTGAATGTATTTGTGACATTCCAAACCGTTAAGGCAACCGCAAGAAGGCCTAGAGCAATTGAATGCACGAAAACGTTTGTGTGACAGTTGGCAAGCATTGCTGCAGTTATGATAACATAGTCGAAAAATGACAAGTCCTCGTCTTTGATTCCGTTGCCATCAAAAAGAAAAACGTTTCGGCCGTAGTTTGCAAAGGCTCGCCAAAACGTTAAATTACGTTGTTTAGCGTATTGACCCATACCTTCCGATAAAGCAATTACTTCAAATATCGAGTTACTAATATAAATGATACAAAGAAAATAACAGATGGGCTTATATTGCCAGAACGGATTTCTTCCAGAACCGAAATGAATTCGTTTTTCCACTAATAATCGAGTGAAACGATATATTTTATTTCGTCCAAACCAATATGCCTTCTGGGATACGAGCGCAAGGACAAGCGTCATGATAACGTGTATAGAGTAAAAGTAAGCAAGAGCGTCGCGAACTCTGAACCTTGCCATTTCTGTTGAAATATTTCGTATGCTAAAAACGTATATAAAATTTGCCAAAACGGTTATAATTCCGCAAGCAATCTGTTGAGGGAGATATGTCAAAAGTATAACTGAATTACCAGACAGCTTAAAACGAAAGGGACACTGCAAGAAGAAATAGGTAAAGTTGAAATAAATTAAAAGAAAATTGGGAAGGCGGTTATTTAAATTTGAAACCATTCTCTCTGGAATGACTCGTACAGTCTTCGATGCCATCTGCTAAGCTGTTTGGTGACAACTTTTAATTAGTTATTCTTTAGTAAAAACTTCTACAAATCCTTACGGAAACCATTGTCATTAGTGCCAGGTATTGCAGCAAACAATGTAGCATTAATTTACGTTAATGGACCTCTCCGCCCTTTGTAAATAATTCATCCATGAAAACAATATCACTGATCAATTGATGATAAAATATTTTCTCTGGTTGCTTAATGGATATTACTTGTAAAATTGAATTGAATAAAGTTTATGATTTTATAATATAACGTATCCACCGTAAACACTCTTAACATTGACGTGTGTAAGAGGTGTTTTGTCGTGCCATTGTATTCCAACATAATTGAGAAGGTGTGAGCCAACTCACTTATTGGAATGAATTTATTGATCTCTTTGCACTAATTATACGAATGTTTTAGCAGCTTATTAAATATATTAACATCGAATAGAAGGATTTCATTGATTGCCTACATGGACAATAAAAATACTGCGTACAATGATCTCCGCTCAGTTGGGATAACAAACTTAGAATAAGGAATATGAATTTATATTTATGCCAAAATCATTAATTACAAGAGCGAATGAAAAACTTTATCTATGCAGAGTTCTCCATTTGTCGAGGTAGTACCAAACCCCCGAGAACCTAGTTAGTTATTTCCATGGGGAAATTGATTGCAAACATATTACGAAATATGTTACAACGGTTGCAAGTATCTGAAACGAATAATGCCAAACCATTAGTGAGAATATGAAGCATGCACAATTCCAGAAATTCAAGTGTTACAATAAACAAAACTACAAATATGAGAATTTCTTACACTCCATAGCATGGAGTATGTTACGGTGAATCTGTTGCAGAGACGAATTCCTACGTCTTGATTCCTCAGCTCATTTACCATCCAACTGGGATCATGGAGCGTCGTAATGCATTGTCGTGTCCTTGGATTTGACAGCCACCAAATTAAGCTCTCCATCTGTGCATTATACATGATATATAGTTCATTCCGTAATTGTAATAATTATTACCCATTATATTGTTTGAACGGCACTTACGTTTACAACCATTTCCGCTGCCAATAAGAAGGATGTAACAGCAGTAGCCATATACAAAGAAATTACAGCCAACAGTTTGGGATCAGACCGAAATAGGAAGTCGTCCATGTGCCTTGCAATCATGACAACCAAATGAATCAGGAAACACATCAGTGCAGTACCAAATGCATCGCTTACCGCTAGACAAATTTCTTTAATCTTTTGATATTGAGTACACAATGTACTCCATTTATTCCTTTTGTGATCAGCATCGTTGATACATTTTACATTAACAAATAGTACAGGAGATTCCACGGCATCAACGTCTATATTTCCGTTGCACTCATCAGCGCATTTTTTAAATATTCTAGACATGTGCCAGGTAGTTAGGATTACTCCAAGAAACAGAAGTGCACTGAAATTAAATTGAACGGTATTATGAACTGTGGCAAAAATTGCTATGGACGTCAGCATGTAGTCAAAAGTGGATAAACCATGTTGAATCTCTGAACTGTTTCCGTCATCCAGGAAAAACATATAACGAGAATACTGTACCAAAGCAGACAAAAATGTAATATTTCGTTGCTTAGCACTTACGGTGAGACTCTCGGTAAGCAGTGTTGCTTCGTAAACCGCTAAGACTAAATATATGCAGCATATCAAATGACAGATTATTATATTTTGCCACAAGGGCGCCTTTGGAGTAATAAAGTATTTTCGACTCAGAAGATGGATAACACGTGCTGTCTTGATTCTGCCAAAGAACAGCGTGTTCTGCCATACCAAACGGAGAACACAACTAGCGATTATATAAAAGCAGTAAAAGTATAGTAGTGGGTTACGAGATGTGTATGTAGCAGCAAATGCAGGAATATTTCGAATGTGGCCAACGTTTACTAAATTCCCAATCATGTTGATAAGTGTGCAAAATATTTGTTGAGGTAAACATTTAGAAAGCGAAACAGTCTCTTCAGACCATCTGAATCGGAAAGGTGATATTAAACTGAAGTAAGAAAAATTGAACTAAATTATTAGGAAATTTGTGGCTTTACGGTTTGATGCGAATAACATTTTTAAATAACGATTCCCAAATCTTTACGAAAATGGAGTTTACAGCTTTATCATCGATTTTGTGGGTTTTATATGATACGATTTTAAATGGCCGAATGAATGCACAATATAACGACAGGTGACATTTAAGTCAATACAATGGATTATTCACTGACGGGAATTGAACTAATGTTTATCTTGACTTGACTTGACACTTCTAAGTGTCAATCACATTTGCCTGAGGCATGTCAGGATAATCACTTCAAAAACATGGTTAGCAATTAGTAAATTGGAAGATTTAGGAATTCCAATGTTATGGACACATACGTATGGCATGGCGCCGAATGAGTTTTATTTGTCGATCATTGCCTTTGAATTCAACTACATTATGTTTATGATAGGATTGCCTGTACAGAAATTCGCATTAAATGATTACAAACATAATTCAGTGACACTTCGAAATATACTAC
The DNA here is from genome assembly GCA_004115045.4 of Sinella curviseta. Lineage (NCBI taxonomy): Eukaryota > Metazoa > Arthropoda > Collembola > Entomobryomorpha > Entomobryidae > Sinella > Sinella curviseta. Next base: position 12,219,852 of record CM023203.3, read on the forward strand.
TTATTGCAAAGTATTTTCCAATATGATTTTTATATTATGTTGATCTAAAATAATATACTTTAATTTTAATTCCATTGATAACGCTGTCTTATATATTAACCAGTAAATGTTGCAGTTGTCGTAACTAGTGAGCGTTATTGATTAAATTTGTTAATATGTTGGATTTTCTCCTTAATACTGGTACTTGTGACGTGATTACAACAGTTTCAATAAGTCTTATGTTGTTCGATGTTTAATATATATTAACATTACCATTTAAAGAAAGATACTTGAACTTGAGTTAATCCAATTTTGATGCCATTTAAAATCTTGAATGCTTCATAACCGCTTTAATTTCCGGAAACAATTCATTTTTTCAGATTAGAATGTAACTCTTGACGTATTCCAAACATTTAAACACAATTCGATCCTACAATTAGATGAATGCTTAATTTCATAAATTAATTTTGCCCCATGTATTTTGCAATTGTTAGCATTAGCATCACCTACGACTTTATTTGTGCCTCGCATCTGATTCTCCCACAATTCAGTGATACGTATCGTTTAGATACATATTTTGTCAACCTCCATTTAATTTATTTATTGAGGCGATGAGAACCATTGTTTGTTTGTTGTACTAAACCACTTTGTATTTTCCGACTATGTAATTATCGGCGTAAATAATAATCGGATTTCGTACGGAATGGAGTTGGAACTGTGAGTTGTGTAATGTCACAGAACAAAGGAAATGCCGTGAAAGGAATCACAATATGCCATTGTCTTAGCAAATAAAACAAATTAGTCACGAGCCGCTGAAACGACTCCATCTTGCTAACGGCTATTATTGATATAGCTGTGATGTAAGTTAGTTATTCATGAGAGTTGTACAATCATTACACAGTTGAGAAATGAGTGTCTGACTCAATACATCATTACAAACTTGTTTACCACAGACTCTTGTAGAAATGAGTAATTCGGGAACTATGTGTTCTCAATTTTCGCCAAAGTTAGCATTTTGCGTTGGTGTAGTAGTAGGGCTGTTTATTGCATCCGCCGTAGCACTTGGAATTGTATATCGCTCGGATATAAATATAAGCAATTCTGATTACCACAGTGACCACCAAAACGCAACAGAAAATCTCGCCAAAATAGATTTTGTAAATTTCACTTCGTTAAGACTAGTTCAAGTGGTGAGACAGCAGCATAATCAATTCCTATGATAACTTTCTTACACTGTATCCTAGAAGATTTATCAAAATTCAACTGTTGACATTTGCACAGATTTTTAGGCATGGTGACAGGACACCTATATACCGGTTTCCCAAAAACCCTTACGATTCACGAGAGTACTGGCCAGAGGGATGGGGCAAACTGTCGACCGTAAGTTGTAGTATATATGCAATAACAATGCCCTCAATTTTGCTAGCGATCACTACACATAATTTCAAGTCCAAAATTTGCAGCTTGGGAAACAGCAACAGTTCCAACTGGGCCGGTACTTGCGTAACCGCTACAGCGGTTACCTAAACAAAACGTACGTTCCAGAGGAAATCTATGCGCAGTCCTCATCTATAGATCGGGCTATACAAAGTGCAATGGCCAATCTTGCAGGAATGTGGCCGCCAACGACAAGTGATCCCAGCTTACCACGCAGCCAATACGTTCCTGTCCATCCCATTCCGGCAGTTCTTGATAACGTATACATTTTGAATAGCTGAATGCTTATTACAAAAATATAAAATATAGTTCTTTCATAAGTGTCGTCTCTTCAAACAGAAAATAGCTTTCACGAGGTCATGTCCACGGTACGAAGCAATGCACAATGCCGTTCCACTACAACCATCCGAGAAGGCTTTTAACGAGGAAAACAAAAGCTTTTACGACTTTCTCTCTAAAAACTCTGGTCTCAATATAACAAGTTATTCCAACGTGTCCGAGCTTTACGACACTTTATTCGTGCACGTAAGTACTCAACTTACTGGAGTAACTCGGGTATTGTAATTAATGTTGATTTTTTTATCATTTCTGTTTTCAGGCTATGCACAACTTTACGTTGCCAGAGTGGGCCCAACCACTCTTTCCAGACAAGTTGCTGCCATTTGCTGAACATGGCATTGGATCAGGCCTAGCGCACACTGACGAAATGCTACGCTTGCAGGCAGGACCGCTATTGACTGACATTGTCAGAAATATGAAACGTGTAGTTGACCAGCCAACGCCAGAGCAACTTAAGGGACTGGAAAAGGAATATGGCACTCCAGCTGCAAAGTTTTATATGTATTCTGGGCATGATAGTACCATTATACCTATCCTATTAGCACTTGGAGCTTCTGATGGGAAATATCCGCCGTATTGTTCCAGTTTAATATTTGAACTTCACCAAGATGGACCAACAAATTCTACGGACTACCACGTCAAGGTAGTGTTCTCAACACGGTTACATAAGTATGAAATAGTTATTGCATTTGTGGTATGAGTATTGTAACGAAATAATATATTGATAGATTCTATATCACCGAGGCATGGGTAGCCCACCTGTTCAGATTTCGGGGGCTAAATGTAAACTCCAGCCGTGTCCGTATCAGGAGTTCCTGGAAAGTGTTGAGCCATTCATTTTGGATGAGAAACAGTGGGAAAAGGAATGCCAGTCGTAGTCTAAACAAACAAATTATGAAGATAACCAATTTAAGCGTCATAACTTTAACAACGAATAAGCAGAAGTTTATTACAATTTTAAAGCACGAAATTTAGTTTTCAATTGTAGTGTGTAATTGATACAAATTTTGAAGTTGCAAACAGTTCCAAAGAATCATTCTAAGCGGCGTTCTTTTTTTAATTAGAAAATAAACTAAAGATATATATAATTGTAGTCAATGTAAATGTACGACATGGAAATTGTTGACCTCATGAGTTTTTTGCTACTGTTTTTGTTGTTCCTGCGGTTAGTGCTTTCAGTACGAACATCGTTTTTTCATCTAAATTATTTCCGTCGGTCAGAAGGAAGCAGTGTGACTGGGTAATAGCATAAAATATATGTATCCTACCACACATTATCAGGACCATCCAGAAAGAATCATCTCGCCTTTATGTGTTCGTATTATATGAAATTGCTTGCTGTGAAAATAGTATCTGTCAGATTTTTTACCATGAAGACTTTAGCTGATGCTTTACATGCACAGCGATCCCAACACATTCACTCGTAAGTTCATTATACGTGTAGATTCAATAGTTGTTTTTATGGAATATTACACACCCAATGTGAACAGCATTGCCATAACGAGTCTCAACTCAGTCATTATAGCTTAACGTGGAAAAGAAATAAACATATGATGATACGAAATGTACCAAAATTAGTGTTGAGAATATAAAATAACTGAATGATGCATTCCTTAATAACCCAATTGATATATACCACATCCACCAAACTAAAGCCTTCAAAATAAAGAAGAAAACACTATAGAGCACAGCAGAACTACGCCCCATTTACCACACCCTTGGCTACACCTCAGTCGGATTAATCAATTTTTCCATAAATTAGCTTTCTAGTAGTTTGTGTAAAAAGATACTTTAAATTTTAAAATGGATCATAGGACACTTTTGTGCGATCCTGCTTTATTTCCGGAAGAGGTAATATGTACATAAAATTAATTTTGCCTTAAAATTTATGATTAAACTGACACAATATATTAGTCATTATTTTTCCCCAAAAATGCGCCACTACTTCTTGGACTAAAAATTGAAACACCTTTATGAAGTTAGGTTCATGATTAGCGCAACAACAATTAACAAATCAATTAATTTCAGATTTGGGAAAATGTGCTTCAAAATGTGACATAGTTAACTGCACGCTTGTGTCACCAACATTTGGAAGAATATTCGAGAATCGAAAACTTGTTCCTCTGTTTGAGAGGGTAAGTGAATATTTGCTTGTTAGTGAAATGCGATAAACTACATGCTCGTGACTGATATTATGTTACCGTTTACTTTAGGCGACTCCACAAGTGTTGTCTTATCTTGATATAAAAGCCATTTTGAGATCTCGGGTTGTACCAAAATGTGTTCGAGCAACCCTGGATGGTTATCTAGAAAAGCATGCTTCGCGTATGCCATCCAGAGATCCACCTAAACAACTTCGAAAAGCTCATTTCGATTTGGACGAATGGGATGTTGATGACTGGGATGTGAGCATGAAAAGAGTTCAGGAGCTGAGCCTGTCAATGACGATTGATGAAAAGGAGGAATATTATGAAAAACTAAGAGAAACTGCAAATTTTAACATCGAGTTATGATCTTTAAGATCAGAGAGTAAAAAAGAGGCGAATGTTGGATACGATCCACGCATATAGCTCACTAAAACTGATATCCGGTCTGTCATGCTAACCATTACACAAAATCGTCTCAGTTCTTATTTCTGCCTTAAATATCGTATTTGTGTTGCTTGGCTTGGGTGACGTAGTCTCTTTGTATATTAATCATTATTGTCTTAATTGAGATGCTTTCCAGAATTGTTCCTGTAATACCTACATGCTTTGCTTGATTATGATTATGACGATGATGTGTGAGCTCTGGTAGCTCACCATCACTCTCGGAATATCGAGAAGCTTACAATTGGGTTCAAGTCTAGCTTAGATGACGCTAGCAAACTTTATGATTTTATTAAGCAATTCAAACATCTTGCGTGCTTAAAAATTCGACTTTTGGGAAAACCGGAAGAGAGTTACAATTTTGATAGCTTTGGAAAAATCCGATCAGTTCGGCATTTGGAACTTGAAGGTTTTGTGGCCAAATGTTCTGGAATCTTGTGCCACTTTCCATCGCTGGAGTACTTGAAGGTCGTGGATGACAACCGAGATTGCGCGGGAATATTTACACTTGGTTTTTAATATATTTGGGGCTACTGTTCAAAGGGCGGTATGGCGAACCTTATGGGACTGGGCCCACGCCCGCCAAGAACGGGACATATACCAATGGATAGAGCTTTTCAAGCTATTTTATGTATTTTATGTATGACTTTCATGTATTTTTACTCGCTGATTCTGAATTCGGCAACCATTTTCCCAAAAAAGTACTTGCAAGGCCGACATGGCACCTAAATAAGCACTTACAGATATGCCTTTCGGGGGCTCTATCAAATCGATTAGAAACAACGGTAATATTTGTTAAAGTGTGAATACTTCTTCGCCACAGTATTGTTTAAAAATGTAGTAGTCTCAAAGCGTAAAACACCGCACTTCCCAACTGTAGCCTCAAGCTTGTGGTATATGGTAATACTTCTCGTATAGTGAAGGGAAATACCACGCCTATTGTTAAGGGATATATCACGCCTATTGGTAAGGGATATATCACGCCTCTTGTTAAGGGATATATCACGCCTATTGTTAAGGGATATATCACGCCTATTGGTAAGGGATATATCACGCCTATTGTTAAGGGATATATCACGCCTCTTGTTAAGGGATATATCACGCCTCTTGTTAAGGGATATATCACGCCTATTGTTATGGGATATATCACGCCTATTGTTAAGGGATATATCACGCCTATTGTTAAGGGATATATCACGCCTATTGGTAAGGGATATATCACGCCTATTGTTAAGGGATATATCACGCCTATTGGTAAGGGATATATCACGCCTATTGTTAAGGGATATATCACGCCTCTTGTTAAGGGAAATATCACGCTTACAGTAAAGGGTAATATCAAAAGCTCAATACTTCAACGTTAATTCAAGCTTATCCATGCGCCCTAAAGGCATTAAACTTACTTTTTTTGGGATTATGGATGCCGAAGTCGGAATCAGCTCGTAAAAATGCATATAAAAGTAAGTTTTATTAAAACATCGAATGTACAAGACTGTGAGTCTACTTGTGAGCCTTTTGTGGCTACCGATGGTATGCAACTGTAACATATTACGTAAGCAACGCATAATACCTCCTTGCAATGATTCTTTGTAATGATTTCAATGATATCTACACCATTTACGTTTGAACATTGAGGTTAATTGAAAATACAGACCAACTGACAATATATCTCAATGTAGAATGCTATATAACTACACATTTTTGGAGGCCAGAAACTGCCGTTAGCAAATGAAATTGAGATTGGTGCCCATGGACAATTTTGTTCAGCTTGAAAAGCTCTATCGACAGGCACATGTCTCGTTCTAGGCGGGATGGGCCCAGTCCCATAAGGTTCGCCATACCGCCCTTTGCCCATGTTGAAGAATCCGAGGAGTGTCGCGTGTGCGGAATGCCGCAAAGGAACGCGATAGCACTGGATAGCGTACGATGCACAAGGAGGCACTCGCCATGAGCTCCGATGAGGTGGAGGAGTACGATAAGAAGAAGAGGGAGGAGATGGCATTCCAGTGTCCCATATATGCGGAGAAATTTGCCTTCAGAGTCGCCATGTACCATCATCGCCGAACTGCTCATCCAGATGGCACGAATAAGCACCGGGAAGAGGTTCGCCCACGAATGTCACGTCATAACACACCACCAGAGTAAACATCTGAACAGTAAACCAACTCGAGTGAAATGTGACAAGTGTGGAACAGTGCTTAGTAAATGTCGCTTGAAGCGGTATCAAACGGAAAACTCATCCAAAGAGGTGTAGGAGTGGAAGGGGTACCCGTTTTGCTGCTCCAGACGCAAAAATTCAACGTCCTACAAAAGCGGGGCAGATGAAAATAATTCATAACGAAACTGATTGTAATATTTTATAAATGTCTCAAGGTGCACCCTTTACTGTCACTTTTGTAAATTGTATTGCTGACTGATAGTTTGAATAAAACAACTACATATAAGGACGTAGCTAATTAATAAAATTTAATGTCATTATCCATTCATCCATTCGAATAAACTAGAAACCACGATTTTTATGGAATTTAACAAACGAACCTTCGCAGTTCCATGTTTTGATAAAATACTGTCATTATTGGCAGTATATAACAATAGATAATGCGATTAGGTACGTTTACTGTTTTCAGAATAAAAGCTGCGCCCGTGCTTGACATGACAGACAGATGTCAATTCTCAATTTGGATTTTAATGTCAATTTATTGAGCAGTTTATTTTGACTATTTCTGGGTGATGATGATTGATTGATAGTTTGATTTACACACCTTACGGAACACAGAATATTTAATTATATTGCACTTTCTTACTGTGCATAGGATGTATACTAATCAATTGTCACCAGACATTTTATTGACATGGCATATCATTCCAGATATAGACAGAGCAAAATTATTTTAATATATATACATTAGTCAATTTTACAGTCGCTTTTTGTTCCTCACGTCGAAAATTCTCATATCAAAACATAAACCAAATTTTTAAACCATGAAGCTGGGTAGTATTCACCTTTTCCCAATTGCGATACCCATTTCTGGTATTGATACTAGCCAATCGTGACAACGGGGAATATTTGGAATAGTTTCTGGACAGGATTTACTCTACGGCTCAGACAAGGTATTTCTTTCTGGTGTCAGCATTGTTTGGAACAATTTTGAATTTGATTTTCGGGAATGGAAACTACGCTGGATCAGGGCCTACATTGGAGCAGTGGATAAGGATCATTGCTCAAGCTGGCGGAAATACGTTGCGTAAATATTCCAGATAATAAGACCTCACAATCTCCCAAAACGAAAAAAAGTCGTATGAATTATCTTGTTCTCATTTCCACTTGTTTTCAGACATTTGGGTTCATGTTGAATGAGTCAGTACTCCCCAATTTAACAACGACGGTTACGTGACTGCTCCAGACACCCAGTCAACTTTAATTCCAGACCTTGCCCGGTTTCTAGACGTGGCAGCGGAAAACAACGTGTTTGTCATTCCAGCCCTGAGTAACGGTGCTCTGATCAGGAATGACCGCTACAAGAATTTGATCTTGGATGACAACAAGCTACAGTCCTACATTGACAACGCCCTTCGGGTAACTTTACATGCAATAACTCCATTCAGATTTTAGTGTATAATAATTAATCGACCTTTAATTTAAATCTTTTAGCCAATGGTATAGTCGTTAAAGTCGAAACCGGCCATGTCAGCCTGGGAAATCATGAACAAGCCAGAAGGCTCCATCCTGATAGAAGCCAACTCCCAAAATCCATGCTACGACAGGTGCTGGCTGGACAAACACACACATTCCGATGGAACGCATGCTCAGCTTCATCAATCGACAAGCAGCCGCCGTGAAGCGATACGATCCCAAGGCACTGGTGACCATCGGAAGCTGGTAGGAGCATCCCCAATCTGACGCCTTTTACGACACCTACTTTTACAAGGACTTTTTACAAGTGTCTCATGGGCGCCGGAGGAGAGTCACAGGGAACCATATACTTTTACCAAATCCATACGTACTCGTGGGAGGGAAGGTGGAATGAGAACAGCCCTTTCAAAGTTGCTGCTCGGGACTATGCGTTAAGTAAGCCTGTGGTCATTGGAGAGTTTACCCAGTCTTGTGCGGCGGTTTAAAGTGTGGAGCAGTTGTGGAGCTGGGCGTATAATCAGGGATATAGTGGGGCGTGGAGCTGGCAGTACAACCTGGACAATGGTCACTGTCAGGACACGCAGGATACACATAATGGGGGGATGCAGAGCATACGAGATAATACTGGGAATGGGGTTATCCGTGTCGAAATTTACTAATAGCCAATTAAAATGTACAATGATTTTAAAATTGCAATAAAGCGCATTTTATTCAATTCATGATTAACGATCCCATCAGTTATTGTCAATAATGATCGCAAAAGCATCATCTATCTAGCAGCGTTGTATCCCTGTTTGAGTGCGTCCTTGCTGAGCACCATCTGGTAAACGTGAAGGCGTCTCGCCATAAACATGCCGGTGGCGTGGTTGAGGTAGTAAAGTCCACAGGCGTCTAAACTTTTCTCCGTACATGTACTGTAGTTTCCCCCATATGTTGACAAAGTTGGAGTGCCAAGAGGCCAGCGTTTTCGAGTAATCCAGGCCAAAGTTGTGCCAATCCTCCAAGATGAACAGACATTGCGTTGCGACGGTCAGGTCACTTGGGGGTGGGAGATTGCCTGTTGAGGGGAATACATGTTTTAGCAAAGGCCAAATATATGAGCCAATTTTTAAAAGTTAGCCCATTTTATCCATTACAGTTCGGAAAGATGTAAGTGTGGTAGAATCTTTCGCTTCGAGAAACATTCGAATGGTTCCTCCCGATCGTGTGGAGCAGAAATATGCAGTCGTCTTGTAAGCAACTGTGCGCCACCTTGAAAAATTCGCGGTAGTTCTGAAAGCCTACGTGCTCGAACATTCCAACACTCATGATCCGGTCAAACTGCACCGGAAAAGGTTATTTTCAGATTAAATTTACTATGTATAAAGTATTTGCATTCCATAACTTTTCATTCACGCCCCTGTAGTCGCATAGTCGTATCTGCACAGGGAGGCCTTTGTTTTTTTCCGTTCCGTACTTGACGCCCTCTTCTGATATTGTGATCCCGAAACACTCTACTCCATAGTTCTCTGCGAGAAACTTGCACAGCATTCCCACCCACATCCAATGTCAAGCACCTTCATTCCTGGTGACAGGTTTAGCTTATCCACGATCAACCTCATCTTGTTCACCTGCGCTTCGTTCAGGTTCTTTGCGTTTTTCCAGTAGCCACAGGTGTACTGCATCCACGGGTCCAACATCGCCTCGTACATGTCGTTACCTTGCAATACATACGCATAATTAATACAACTACTTGAACAAAACTTTTTCAAAATATTTACATGGTCAAAATAAAGTCGTAGTGCTCCTTTCCGACCCGAAATAATCCACGCGTCCCTCACTGCAGGTTAAAAGCGCACAGCTCAATCCACTCAATGCCCCTATTACACCAATTCCAATAAATATCCGTCAAATCATTCTCCATCACTCGTTTGACGACATGTGGTATATCCGTGTCATCATTGAACTCACACATTCATTCCATGTACGTATCCCCAAATCACAGACTCCCAATGTTCGATATTCTTGGAAAGAAGCTGTTATAGTGGACGGTGAAGTGTAAGATGGTGTAGTACTTCGAACGCGAGAGGAATCGTTTCCTGTCCGCTTCCGTCCATGGCCTATCACCTGGTAGTGGACCGCCACGACAATTATCTCCGCTATCTGCTTTGACTTTCGGATTAGGAGCGGGGTCAGAAGATTTAGGACCTGGAACTCTGCGAATTTGTACGCTCTGATTAGCTGGACGAGTAGCGCGTAGACTAGTTCGTGGAGTGGGGACATTATGGAAGAATGGGGACGGGTAATTTAATAATTTTTGCACAAATTATATACAGCTTATTCTGTGTACTAGTTTGATTCGCGAGCGATTGCAAACTGGCGTACAGTCTGGCGTAGTAAGCGCGTTTAAAGCAGGTATCGTTTAATTTTAATTAAGTTATTTTAATTTGATGCGAATCTTTGTCGGCAAGCATGCATGCTAAAAGTTTTAGCAAAATTAGTTGGAAGCGCATGTGAATTAGATGATTCAATTTTGCCATTTAGACATTCATTGATGATTTCATGTGTGGATAACAGCAGTTCACTCGGTACAGTTTGTGAAGAAACTTTTTTATTGGTATGAAGTATCTTAGAGTAATTAAAAACTGCGATTGCAGACTGCGAACTTATTATCATAAATTTTATGCGAAAACAATGTGCTTGACAGGGAACGTTTACGGGACAGAACGTGGGATCTATTTTGCCAGCGTACTTGTTATCTCGTGTGGATTGGTGTTGGAAAGCCGAGCGGTGGCGAAATAACTGGTTGTTGTTTTCGCATCAGTTTTTGTGTTATTCGCGGCGTTTAGAGTAACAAATTTTAAGTAAGTTACTATGTTCCAGCGTGGGGTTAATAGTTAGTTGGAACAGTTTACCAGGTATATGACGTATATGCTAATGTTTTGTGAAATTGTTTCCACGCTTCGATTAAAATTATTGCAAAAATGGGTTTTAGACAATTATTATGAAACGCTCTCTCTGTATTCTGTTTTCATAAGTTATTCAGTTTCTGTAATAGACTTGAATGACCATTATGAAATGATAAATAGTGGAAATTACATTGTTTAAAAGTATCAAGTCACCCAATTTAAATATGAGAAAATGTTCGTCGGTCAGCCCCTGCCATTAATGCACAATTAATACTTTTCAGGAAAAAACTTTACAGTATTTATCCAATACGAGCATTAAACCGATGTATTCTTTCGATGTCCAGATATAATTTCGTGCATTAAGGTTCCGTAAAAACCGGAGTATGCATATTTATTTACTACAATTTACAGTTTAATATATGTCCATTTAACTTTAAAAATTCAATTATATCTATGTGCATATAATGTATTCCTGTCCCCATTACTCCCTAACATGTATGCCAAGTCATGGACAAAACAAGCATAATGGGACTTAAATGTCGTTAAACGAGCAAGCAACTGATAAATTATATCAAGAAACAAGTTTTCGCAATTTTTTATGTACATCTTTGTTTTCGTGCAAGAGACAACACAAATCTTTTCGGCATACAAAAATTATATCTGTACGATGTAAGCAAAGCTGAATGACAGTTTACGTTTAAAATATTGATGCATTTCATACTTATGCATTTAATATCCATTATAATTTATTTCTAGATTTTCGCTACTGCTGCATACTATTGGTGCATGTTGAATTGAATAAACTGCTAGACAATATCTATAAAAAATGGGCCTTCATTTATCATTGTTTTATATTGCTTTCTCGTCAAACAACGAAAATGGAAAGAAGAACCGAAGCAACAGGATCAAAGTCATTAAAACGAATGCTTATTACCGCTTACTGTCGGACTTGGGAAATACCACTATATTTTGACAATGCTGAAGCGTATACCACAGTTCGGATATGGGAGCAGACCAGAGGACCACGCTATGTGTTCTCCAGTTCATCACTCAGGTAAGAAGTTCAACTCTTTGAACATGGATCACGCTCAACACCACGCTAAAGCAACAATGACAAATTAACGTGAACTGCTTCTTGTACAATTCTACTTGAGTCAAAAACTGGAGTGGAAATACCCAATTTTAGCACAAAGTTCAAAGTAAACACTGAAGCACTGGTGGAGAAAATTCCGTATCATAAAGCCGTGTTATTTGCCATAATATTTGTGTATTGCGGAAGATTTTGTCTTGATGGAATCAAGGATATGTCGGCTACACACATTAATTTTCGCAGTTATTTAATTGCGATGGGAATTTATTTGATACTAACATGGTAACATGATATTGAATTGCATTAGTTTTTATTCATGTAACATGTTCCAGCTGTCATGACGTTGTACTGCAGAAACGCATTGAAATGGGACGAGGATTTCTAAACAGTAAGTTTTGTATGACCTATAGTACATGATATAAGTAAAACTTTGTGTGAATAATAGTGCAAAATTAGCACACATGCTTATTCTAGTTCTCATGCTAACTGTGTAGGTAATTTATCACATGTGGGCCATGTTTTGCTACTTTATGCCACTTTTCGGAGCGATTCTTGCGGATTGCGGTTTAGGAAAATTCAGTTACAACAAAATGTATCTCATTTCAAAGTAACGAGATGATTAAGTAATTTTAACATTTAAGATGAACACATTAATACTTTGAAGTTACTGAATTGACGTATGTTTTAATTGCAAAAAAATATAGACAATTTACTATCTTTCGGTTGTAAACTGCTCTGGAAGTATTGTCCGTTATATAGCCGCAGCCCCAATTATTAGTATTCCTAAAGAGTAAGTTATGTCACATATAGATGCATACAATTTAAATTACTAAGCACTTGTTGTTACTGATAATTCATTAAAATTTCAGTAGAATGATTTATCATGAATCTCACTCTACCCCAACAGAACATTTAGCGTGATTGGACTAGTGTTGATTTTCATAGGAGCAGGTGGAATAAAGCCTTGCGTGTAAGCATAAAATTAACCGTAAATTGCGTTAAATATGTACGTAATTACACGGCAATTGAACGATGGTTAATTACATGTCCTTCCAGGTCTGCATTTGGCGGAGACCAGTTCAAGATTCCTGGACAGGAAACGCAACTTGCTTCCTTGTTTGCGGGCCTTCTACTTCAGCATTAATAGCGGTCAGTAATTTATTGAAAAATTATTAAGCAAAAATATGGAAAAGTATCAAGAAAATGTAATCTTTTAACATTAATGCTTCAATGACTTACAGGTTCTTTAATTGCACAAAGATTCACACCCATTTCATGAGAGGATGTGACCTGTTTTGGTGACAAAGCCTGTTATCCATTGGCATTCAGCGTCCCTGCCGCTCTCAGGATCGTAGCGTTGGATAAAGATATTTAAGTTTATATAGTTTAACTATGATACATTAATATTCCATCTACCTTCCGATATTTGTATTTTAATGATTATAGTTGCATTCTTGTTGGGACGACCCACATACAAAGTAAGTGGAACCTAAGGGAAACGTGGTTTTGAAAGTATCGAAAGCTGTTAAGGTACCTAAGATGGATGAAAATGATGTTTTTTCTATAGCAAGTTGCTTGCGTATCTACAGACATCAACTATGTTTCCTCATCTTTATTGTCAACCACAGACACACAATCAGACTAGTACACACGCACACAAAAGAAACATATATAATAGTAATACAAGTTCAAGTGGACCGATGAACCACATGACAAATATCAAAAAGGAAAACTATTAGTGGTGGAACTAACCTTATTTGCTCATTGCTGTTGTGTACTTAATATTGCGTTGCTGTCTCCCCTTCCCAATCTCTCTACGAGCTCCTATGAAGTAGCACCTTCACGTTTGCTTGCGTACATGCATTTATCTGCATACCTTCATTGCAGTTCATAGGAGAGAGATTGCACGGTCATTTTCATTCCATCGCATCGTTGCATCCCATTGTTTAATTTCTACGCATTTCTCATGTGCAAATGACAATTTTTAGTGAAGATTGTACAGTTTTAACAATTGGTGCACACGCGGTACATCAATGCAAAAAATCTGTGACAACGTAACCTTATTGGAAATGTAAAAATATCATAAGTTTGAAGTGGTAGATATGACCAGTTTCTTTTTCGTGATTTTTTGGGGATTTTGTAGTGAACTTTTGTTATAGTGTATAAAAAAGTAAAAATTGAAACGTTTTTGAATCATCTTTGTAATCCTCTCGTGGATTTTGAAATGTGGCTGTGAAGACTACAATATGATAAGAACGTGTTGGCGTAATAGTTAAACGTAATCGTTAAAAAACAAATTCCGTTAACTTTAAATAATTGCCCAAGCGCTCAAGAAGTTTGCTCTCTGTTGTGCCGTGCTAACAATCTCATGAACATCTCAGTCCAGTAATTTGTGTCAAGGATCAACTTTAATGGTGACATCCTCACTATATTCATGTAAGCCCTTATCCGTCTCTTTCCTCTTCATTATACTCTGGCTACTTCAAAATGTTCGGTTCTTCCAACCGGTCCATCGCTACGACCCACGCTACAATGAATTATCACTATTAGCAAACTCATACGTAGTACTCATGTTATCGGATAATTAGCCAGGTGGCATGGGCTCTACTTGAATTAATCGAAACAGGAAATGCATTACATTGCACATAGCATTTTTTTGCAAATGAAACGAAAAAGCCACATTGTTCGAATTACAAATGTTACAATGAATATGTATATACCCATATGTAGTTATATATGGCAAGATTTTTTTTAATTACTTATATTTGACCCGTTTATGCGTGTTGTAGTTGCATACATACATATAGGCGCACGATAGCAATGACAATAAAAACAATTGTCACAACAAATGAAAGCATACAAGGATACAGAAAAGGAAAAGGACGCTTATGTGCCTTTCTGTTCAACCCAGACGGTAGTGGTGCCGGCAAGTGAAGCTTATTGGTATATGGATAGCTGTAAGTAGTATTCTCATATATTTTCCAACATTGTTCTCCGAGTGAAATCAATGGCCTTGTGGAGAAGCATTAGATGTAAGAAACACGGCAGGGAGTTGTTGTGGGTTGTGGAGTGGATAACAAACAACAAGAAGGAAAATGTACACATAAGCAGTTTAAACTACTTACATGAAAGATAGTTGTACTGTGAATCCCATAGCAGAGGTGAGGACAAAAAGGATTTGGGACTTGAAGATTAACACAGCTTCTGGCCTTATTATTATGCCCATGTACTTCTCTATAAGCTGATGTGATGAAAGTTGTAAAGCAAAATGGTCAAATTATTAAGATTTTATGTGTGTGCTTTGTATAAATAGAGGAGCTTAAATCGCCTTTATTTCGAAGCAATTGGAAAACAATTTCTGATGCTGAACATTTATTAGAGTAGTGCGCTCAATAAATCATTATAATATTTCATGCAAATGCAATTCAGGTGTATTAGAGAGAAAAATATCGTCATAAGTATAATAATTTTTTCATGTCTGGAAACCATGTTCCGATTCAATCCGTCTGCCAGAAGGAGCAAAAAACCGCGGCTGCAACTCAAGCTCTAGTCTACATACACTTTTCGGTATTCATTATTATCAACAAAAATGCATTCTTCTCTACTTGTTGAGTCTCTTCAACATAACTCTCTCCCAGCCGCGTTTCTTTATTTTTTGCTCCTCCGCTCTGTCAAAAGGAAGTATCTCTTCCGCAAATAAGCCATCTTTTTTACAGGACTTTTAATTAAACTGGTCCCAACACGCCTGGCAAAAATATGTTTCATTGGTTCAAAAGCAAAGAAAGGGTTACGCTTTTCTCGCAAAATTTCCATTACAGAACGATTATGCTGCGCATCTCTTATTAACCATTAAATATACATGTGTATGCCTTACTCATCATGACGGCAAGATTCGCGATCTATTCGCCAGGATAGAAAGAGCTCAGTTTCGTGCACCGTAAAAGTTTTCGTAATCAAAAGGAGAGCAAACTCCTGAAAGTTGTTGAATCCGTCAAAACATCAGAATGTTTTATGAGATAGCGGAGCAGCTCTTTTGTCTCTCCTCCAGATTGCGATAATGCGGAAGGCAAATTTATTAAAAATAAAAGTAAAACAAGCAATATCTTTAGTATTATGCGATGAGCAGTATGTTTTAACACTTTTAACTTAATCATAAAGATTGCCTTCTCTGAAAGGAGTTTTAGTGTAAACAGCTATAAAGTCAAGTAAGTATCCAATAATTCTCTAAAGCACTCTGCCAAGAACAGTGTGTGATGATCGTGGTATGATAATGGCATCATTTTGACTCGACCAGAGGCATTTTAACTTTCCATATGATGGCTTAACAGAACAATAGGATCAGGAAGGAAAAGATTTTATATATAAAAAATTCATCCATCTTCGTAATTATTCCACTGCGTCATCATCCTTAAGTTGCATATAAGATTACATTTTATCATTTCTAGGAAGGATAATTCATAATATGGAGGATCTATCCTGGCGTATATAAACTATACAGAAGTAGATTCCTTTGATGAATTTTTTAATTCGAAGGAAGGAAGCACGCCTTTCATCATGGGCATTCAGTTGCACTCGTTCTAAAATCCTGCAAAAATATTTAGTTTGACTTTAACAATAAGTACCTGTGCATCCTGCATCCCGGAGATATTTCCCAGAATCATTAGGCAATGAATCGGGATAATGTCCTCCTTTCAGTGGCAATCCTCTATGAGGTAATGGTGAAAGCAGGAGGTATTTATGCTACATTCCATGGCTCACATCAAACGTAATGTGATTCGTGATATGCTGTAATCCAAAAGGCACTGAAGGAACTACTGCATACATGAAGATGATCTTTCAAAATCGAAGCCGAGTTAGTCGCCAGTTTTATTAGACTCTATTAGACTTTACCGAATATTAAATATATTTGGTACTTGAAACGATACACACGGAAATGGTCACGTTGACTTGTTCTGATGTTGTACAGATAAGCTGCAAGAAAGTAAGGTGGAAAGTGCAAATAGATAGGACAAACAAGTTGAGAAACAAATAAATTCTAGATGACGCAACATCTCATTCTATAGGAAATCTATCTTAATTGATTACTTTATTCCCTTATTATACAATTTATTGAGACATTTTATTAATTATTCTTTTCAATTTATAATAAGAACTCCACAAATGTAAGGGCACTAGGTAGTGTGCAAGCATTCAAATCTGATTATTACATAGACCTATTATATCTAGTTAGAAACATTGGTTTCACTTTTCGAAGATATTTTTAACAGATCAATCAGCATAAACGTATATACATATATTAAAACCCATAGTTGTGGTGTGATAAATACGGGTCCGCGAAGATTGCGGCTTAAAGATTGCGGATGCGAAAATTGCGGATCGAAGATTCCGGAAACGAAGATTGCGGATCGCGAAAATTGCGGACTACGAAAATTGCGGATGCGAAAATTGCGGAAACGAAAATTGCGGAATACGACAATTGCGGATCGCGACAATTGCGGATCGCGAAAATTGCGGACCACGAAAATCTTGGCCAACGAATATAAATCTAGTCAAAAGTAATCGTTGTAAAATTATAGTAATTGACTGCTGTGTTGTTTATGATTATATGTATAGATATAAACTTTAAAATAGGTTATAGCTGGAAAACAGAGCATACGTGCACTTAGCTTTTTATGAAAGTACCAATATGTTATTGTTTATATAATTGTCCCAACATTAAACTATTAGGTAACTATTCTACCTATTTGCCCATGGGCGTATGCAGATACAAATTTAAAGTCGGTGAATCCCAGCATTGACGGAAAATATGTCAATATTATGACCACGCACTAATATGTGAATTAATACATAGTCCATTACGGGGTCCGTGGCATTAATTTTTAAAATGAGATCAGTCCCAAACAAATAAATTATTATTTTTTAATGAGCAGCCCATTCCAAACCCAACTAGTTCAGTTTTTATAAAAGGTCAATCTCATTCACTAATGGTTAATTTTTAAACCGTAAAAGCTCATTCTCAGCAGATATAACTGATTTCTGAACTAGGTTCTTGTACACTGCGGACCAGGTATGAAGAGATAATCATAGCGCGATTATACCAAAGGCGATTGCCGCGAATAATTGGCGCAACATTTAAGTTTCATTGTTTTGATGTAAAGCTTAACACTTGTTCTGACTAACGCAAGTAACAAACACGTTCAATATGGTACATTTGTGTGCATACAAATTAACTGAAAAATAAGTTTCGAAAAATAAGGACCAAGCGAGCGTTATCGCTGCCAATGGAGGTCATACGCGATATTAAAGTTCTGGTGCTAATTTTTAAAATAAATATTCGATTACTTGTCTCATGACTTTTGGAGATCTATTTTTGAAACGTTTTCGAAAATTAAATATTATAACCACTTAGAAACGTTTGTTTTTAATCTGTTTTGTAGACAATTAAATGGAGAATAGAAGACTTGGAGTGTTTGGAAAAATAGCATGTTATCCAGATAATTTCCAGCCTCCAAACTTGGGGCAATAGTTATCTCTTCATATCTGGTCCGCAGTGTAAAAGAATAAAAAGGTAACACTTTAGCAAAGAATGTTGTTTAAAAGTTAGAGCAAAAAAACGAACAAGTTTCAAAACGTCGTTTGAACCCAAGATGACGTCCGGTCAATGTCACTTGTTATTTGTTATCTTAATAGTTTCTATTCGTTGCTGTTGGTCTTTCGTGTTGGCAAGCATTTTATTTTCTAAATATGTTACCTATTTTTAATTTAATATAACATTTCTGACTGAAATGACTGATTTTCACATTAAAATTCATTCCAATTAAAGGGGTTTTACATTAACCACTTATTTTGAGTTGTGTAATTTTAATTAGTTTGTGCACTTTAGGAGAAATCTAACTTTAGTCGAAAACTCATGAATGCATTTATTTTTGTCGTAATTACGTAACGATTTATTAATATGGCATGAAATGATTGGGACGCAGTCACTGTGTGGACAAGTCAATTGTTATCATTTTACAACGATTACTATTGACTAGGTTTATATTCGTTGGCCAAGATTTTTGTGGTCCGCAATTTTCGCGATCCGCAATTGTCGTATTCCGCAATTTTCGTTTCCGCAATTTTCGTATCCGCAATTTTCGTATTCCGCAATTTTCGCGATCCGCAATCTTCGTTTCCGGAATCTTCGATCCGCAATTTTCGCATCCGCAATCTTCAAGCCGCAATCTTCGTGCTTCCCAATGATAGTCATAAAAAATAATCAATTATGCTCTCCGACCACCAAACGACATGTAACATGGCGACATATAAAGAACGGCTTCTTGATTCCGACATACGTCTCAACTACAGTCGCACCACAAATAAAAACCAACAAAGCTATTTCGGGAGAATTTTCCATGACGTATCTACTACCAGCTGCAAAATTGTCCGCCGCTCCAGCGATCACGGAGAAAACAATTTGCCTTCGAAAACTCACCCGAGCTTCCATTTCAATACGACTCCTTGTTGTTGTTATCCTCATGGTACTTACCCGAATGTATTTCCATTTCCTCGAGTTATTATTTACGCTGATGTCTGTACTTTACCTTCGTTCACAACTCGGTACGACGTTTTGTCATGGTATCCTCATGGAATTTGTCAATGACTGTCAGGGATTCCTTGAGTTTCGACCAAAATTACCCTTCGTCAATCCAATTTTTTCTTTGTCTCAGACTTGTGGTATTTAGTTACCTGATTCAGTAAAAAAGACTTTCCGGTTCTCATTCTTCCAATGATGCAGCTCACCACATCGGGGACGTCTCGCATGTTCTGTAGCCGCAACAATTTACAAAGTGGAGCAACATATAAGTACAATTTCTTGGCGTTGATCTTTGATCCATCAAGGAAATTTTTATACTAGGCCACTATTAATACTTCTCTCTGCATCATGCTAAACAATCAGGTACTTGTTCTGGATGGGGTTACCCCAGCATGAAAAGTAGGATAAATCGAGTCTACATTTACCTGAAATGATTCATGGATTGTACTTCATGATAATACATGTTATCATTAACATATATTTAAGACGTGCCAACCAGATGAGAAAATTTTGCCAAAAGATTGTTGCATGATCGATGTGTGGTCAATAGAAGTGGACCCGAACGCACCTAAATAGTTGGATGCTAATGAAATACAACAATATGCCTAATAAGAACCAAAAGGTAATCGTGTCAAGTATCAAATCAGCTAACAACACATTCTGATAAACTAATAAATGACAACAACACATTGGTCAATAAATGACATGAGCGCTTTGATTTACATGTCTGGGATTCCAATCCCACATACATCATACCATGGTAGAAAAAATGCAAAAATGAATTATGTATTTCTGAAATTGATACCTATATTTCAAAGTAGAAAAAACTACAAAAATTGTGTCCTTGAACAGTAGTATTAATGCTACTAATGTACTCTGATACTTACGCATTATGCGCAAGCCTTTCCTCGATATGTCAAGTTTTAAAAAGGGATGACGATCATGTCCACGGCAAAAATTATTTTATTTTCCAATTTAAATGCTGATCAGATATCGACAGAAGCAATTCAAACTGAAAAACAGTCCAGATATAGATACGATCAATCGATTTTAGATACATGTGGACATACCTTTTATAGTTGATACTGTGTCGATCCAGTATTTAGCTAGACTAAAATTGTCATTGCTTTGAACTTGAAGCTTTCATACCTTTCTCGTGCAATCAAACTTAAACCAAAGTCAATATAAATAATATATAGATAACACAGGTCGTCTTGCTTGCAGAAGAATGGCGAACAGAAACGGAGTCACCCCATTGGTACTCCAAGCTATTCGAATTTACAAGATAGGATATAAATATGTACCAATACCATTTGGAGACATCGAAATTGATGAAAGGAATAACGCAAGAATCCGATATCACACTATTCGCGAAAAGTGGAGCTGTGTGTTTTGGGAATTCAGTGTATTAGCCGTCGCTGCAGTAATTGCATTAGGGACGTTCGCCCTGTTGCTGAAGAAATTGTACCTTTCTGACCACAGTCAGATTAGTGTTCTGGAAGTCATGTTATGCGTGGCCCATTCTGTATCCTTCATTTTTGCCATCAGATGTCTCATTACGATTAGCTCATGTGCTCCGATATTTCGCTATATTGACGACTTCCTTGAAAACGGACTTGGTTTAGGTAATTGCAGATAGATTCTAAATCGAAATTTTATTTTAACAGTATTATTATATGACGTATTTATAGGCATGCAGTTAGTCGTGGCGGAAATAGACGTCGCAGGGATCCTGTTGAACTATCTCATACTTGGCATGGTATTCATTGTAGCGCCAGGCCTAATAATTGGAACCATCATGGAGTTGTCTCCAATGTTTATTCTGATCCGAGAGTTCGTCCTGCCTCCATTATACTACGTCACAACTTTCCAAATGCTTGTCTCACTCCTTGTCACACTCTTCTGCACATTTCTGACGGTGTGTACGTTTTTCAAGTTTCTCTTTCTGATTCTCGCATATTTGTTCATGCTGGCGTCCCACTTTAGAAATCACATGAAGACGTTGCTCATTATCAACGACATATCGGACAGCAGACTCTATCATACCTATCGAATCGGCCGCATATAATTAATGATCGTTCAGAAGCCATTGTCGGAGTTAATATTATATCTAGTGACTTGGAGTCAACTATTCCTGACTTTCCTGGCATGGATGGTGGTCCGATGTTTCGCCATTTTCCCGCTCTTCTTTATAGCTGAGGCTTCAGCTGCGTTTGTTGGAGGAGCAGGTATTACAATCTGCCTCCTGGAGCTAGCGGCATACGAACGAGAGTACAGTCGGCAGTTTGTGACCAAAATGAAGAAGCGGTACAATGGACATAATCGGCAGAGTCCCAGTTATTTGGATACGGTAAAGTGGCGAGCTCAAAAAGAAATTCCGATTTCGTGTGGCAGACACTTTTCAGTTAGTCAGGGTGCTACTGGTAACTACATAGATGTGCTGAATTCCAGTATCATAAACTCGATTTTGATAATTGCACCCAATTAGCTAGTTAAAATTGCTGCGTTATAGTCGTCATTATCTGACTCCGCCAACCAATGTCAATTACTTTAATTACACACACTAGAAATCACTGAAGGTAAATATAATAATAAATTAGATATTTTTTAATGAAGACTCTTAAACACATGCATCAATTAAAAGTCAAAATTATTATTTTCAACAAATTAAATGTTGATCAGATATCGGTCGTAGCCATTCAAATTAAAAATCAATTCAATTAGATACACGATCCATCGATTTTAGGGTAATGTTGGGTAAACACGGAGCAGAATGTGTTTGGATTCACAAGTTTAACAAGGCTTTATTTGGCCCATATTTGCGCATTTCATTTCCTTTGCCTTTCCTCGATATGTCAAACGTAAAACATTATATAACGATAATGTCGACGGAAACATTATTTATTATTTTTTCAATTTAATCATTGATTGGATATCGGCCATAGTGACTCAAACTGAAAAACAGTCCAGATATAGGAACGATCCATCGATTTTTTTATAACTGCGGAATTAATTTTGTGATAGGCTTAAACTCGCAAAGCTTTGAACTAAAACTTTCTCATTCTTTGGTGACCGCCAATTTTAAAACAAGGCACCAAACTTAACAAGTAAATAGCACGCAGAACAATGCAGAACAGAAACGGTTTGACCCAATTGGTACTCCAGGCTATTCGGATTTACAAAATAAGTTACAAATACGTACCAGAGTTATTCGGGGACGTCGAAATTAACGAAAAAACAATGCAAAAATCAAATATCACACAAATCGAGGAAAGTGGAAGTGTATGTTTTGGGAATTGGCGTTCTTTCTTGTCGGCATTGTCACTACATTGGGGTCGTTGAATCCAAGATAAGTGTTTTGGAAGTGACGATATGTGCGACATATTCCGAATGCTTCTTTCTTATAGTCGCATGCCTCATTACGCTAAGCTCAAGTACTCGGATATTTTGCTATCTCGACGACTTTGTAGAAAACGGACTCGGTCTAGGTAATTACAAATGGTTATTCTAACTCATGCTCAATTTAATATTATTAATATATTATTAATATTCGAAGATATGCAGTTAGTCGTGCCGGAAATGGACGTCGCTGGGATCCTGTTGAGTTATCTCATACTTGGCATGGTATTTATTATACCGCCACGATTAGTTATTGAGACACTCTTGCAGTTACCTCCAACGTTTATTTTAATGCGAGAGTTCCTGCTTCCTCACTGATAGTACGTAACAACTTTTCAGCTACTTGTCTGAGTTGATATTATATCTGGTTATATGGAGTCAACTATTTCTTACATTCCTTGCATGGGCTGTGGTCCGATGCTTTGACATCTTTCCCTTATTTTCCATAGATGAAGGTACGGCCGCGTTTGTTGGAGGGGTGTGTATTACGATCTGCCTTCTGGAATTGGCGGCACACGCAAGGCAGCATAGTCCGCAGTTTGTGATGAAAATGAAGAAGCGGTACCATTGTCACAATCGACTGAGTCGCAGTTACATGGAAATGGTGAAGTGGCGGGCACTACAAGAAATTCCGATTTCCTGTGGGAGACACTGCAATAAGTCAGGGTGCTACGGGAAACTACATAGATGTGCTGAATACTAATATTACAAATTCAATTCTCCTAATTATACCAAACTAGATAATCTAAATCATTAAGTAAATGTCGGTTTTATTGTCATTCAATCAATGTCACAGACCGGTTGAATTGGAGAATTTCTTGCCTATATTCAATAAATATACTAATTGTTGTTATTCCGTTAGCACGAGCACAATTTGTCGATTCATCAACTATTTCAGATAAGCAAAACCATCTGAACGGTTCTGTACACAAGAAAATTCAGTATTTTCAGAGGAGTTCCCCTGCGATAAAAGTTGACGGATCCGATCAAAATTCTTATCTCTCTGCATGATTTAATTAATGTCCTGAACTCTGAAATAGGACAATTCCCATTTTCCCGAACTGGCATTCATGTATTCTCTACTTTCCCACATGTAATATTCTGACTTAAACTGCAAATAATTTTTCTGCTTATAGCATTTGCTTTCCCCCGAACGGAATAACCAATCAGCATGACAATATAAGAGTTCACAACGGTGTATGTAGCAGATATAACTCCCGCCAAGGTGCACGTTAACCTTAATCTTTGATCAAGAAGGACTGCTGACAGGATGATACATCCCGACAGCATTGCGGCTTTCAGCGACACTGCCAACGATTTTTGAAAACAGTCGTTTACCAGACTCGTGTATATCTGAATGCGCCGATAACAATTGTACCATCGGGTAAATTGACGATTTGTTCGAGTTGTTGCCGAGGTCTTAAATCTAAATTCTTGAATATTTTTTGCTAGCTTTGGTGTCATTTCAAAGAGAACCACGTTACTTAAAAACATGCCATCTAACAGCACAAAGGATCCCAAAGTTGCAAGCACCGCAAAATCCCAGATTTCGAAAGCAGTCAAAATTATCCGTAAGCTAATCCTTAGAATTGCAACATGGCCCAAAAATGACTGACAAGCTGTACAAATAGGCTCTCCGATCTCAGTAACCAAAAATGTATAAAAAATTGTCATTGCAGCGGAAATGACAGGAACTATCGCGACGAGGAAGCGTATGCACATGGACTCCTGAATAACTTGAGGATGACAAACTGTGTTAATGGCTTGCACAATGTGGACGTACTGACTTCGAGTGTAGAAAATTATGGTGTATCCCAACAACGCAACGACTAGCCAAAATGTGGAATAAATTATAGTTTCTCCGCTGCGTCCGCTACGGAGTAGATTATGTACCAATGCGATAAATTGTAATGAGCGTAATGAAATGTGTACATATTCCACAATTTGCAGGTTGTGTATGCATTTGCGATTCCTGGTGACGTCGAGAATCTTTCCTGTAGATGCACTGGGTCGAAACGGACTGAGGTTTCCAGGAACTAGTTCAACGAGACGAAGTTGCTTATGCATGAAAAACTTTATACCGTATCCTTTTGATAATAAAACGGTAAATTTGGTCTTCATTTTGATCGTTTCTACGGCATTTACGAACATGGTGTAACAATAGTTGTATATAAATATGTTTCAATATGAATCAATTGTAACGACGTTGAATGTGAAGACGCTTCGTACCTGTCGCATGCTGTGTGGGAAAGTTGTACACTGATGGTAGCTAGAGCACAACGGGCACAGTAGTTGCTTATTTTCTGATCTTTCCTTCAGCCACGTTGGTTTCCAATTACATTTGGAACAATATGATACATGCATATATGTCAGTAGAGTTTTGTCAGCAGAATGTAAACATATTGGAGGCACCTCCCTTATTTTTTGGGACATTCATACAACTCCGTGTGTGGAAATAGGTTACAATATTTTATAACAAGTTTACGATCATCTGATATAAATGATGTTGTTGGGCGGCTTTGTTGAAAACATGCTTCAGTCCAACCTTAAATATGTAGCACTTGGAAAATATATCGTACATTCTAGCAAATATTATAATGTGCTCAGTAGACTCCCGCTTCATATTTACCGACGTCACCACCCTATCATTACATGACAACTGTCAAAGAAGTATCTTGAAATCAGCTTGTTGTTGTTGGGTTGACAACATGCCAGGTATTTAAATGTTGAGAAAGTGACCACCCCAAGTTAGAATGGCATAACCATGAAATTACGGTTTTCAGGAAACCAAATACCAACCTGCTACAACTAAAATAGTCGTAGGTTTCAACATTTGGTGAAAACCTAATAGGTCATTTGGTATCATTCAGCTAGCGGTTAGTGTTTTCGTGAATAAAACTCAGGTACGCCGTAAACATTTAGGCTTCAGGGACACAAATTCATACAAACAGTACAATAATATAAAAGGTAGACCCCCGCTTCATATCCAACGATATCAACAGGCGTTACTACGTGACAACTATCCCAACACAACTTCAACGAACTGTCTTAAGCATAAAAGCAAACGCCAACTGTTATATTACCGAGGCATTTGGTTTAAATGTTTTAGCATGAACAATTACAGGTCGGGCGTTGACTGTCTGTACAGAACTTGAAATACCTGTAAGCATTAAAACTTGTAAAATTTTCGAGTTATTTTGAGAAAATTGTATTATTGGTTGACTTCTAGAAAAGCATCTCATCAATATGTATTTATTTTGCGGTTTGTAATGTTGAGTACCGTCCGCATCTACTTAATTGCCAAGGTGAAAACTTGTGTGGTCAAATCATGGGCCAAATGACGACCTTGCCTATTTCTTGTTATATTCTTTATTGTTTTAGCTTAAATCTTTTACTGTTTTAATGATAATTGTCACACAGAAACCATGTTGCGATACTTGAATTAATAAGTGGTACTTAGTTAGTTCTTAAAAATACCGTATTTAGTCGAGAAAAATTTATTTTCGTCAAATCAAATATGACTTGACAATGCCCATGTTGCGTCAAAAACGTTTCAAAATAAGTGTATATGATGCAACTGTTTTGTGCGATCAGAAATCAGAAGATGAAAGAATGTTGGAAACAACCGTATCACTAAAGCGGCGTATATATAATTTGTGTTCATATTGCCGCAGTGGTATTATATTTCAGCGAGCACACAGTAATGTGAGATGTAAGGAGTAAATTCAAGATATTAAAGTTCCCTATTTCGAAGAAATTAGGCATATTTTTGATAAAGCCGTATATCATTACACACTTGTATTGTTATTCAATATATAATTTCAGGGAGTGCATTTTGACGAGGTTTCTGTACTTACCGGGAAATTTGATGTATGCTCATGCAATCCTGTTTCAATTACTTGACGATATTATAAGCAAAATGATTTTAAACAAGGCGCAATTGTACGTAATTTTTTAGAATACCAACCCGTTTTAGATTAATTATTGTTACTGGCACCGCATTTTATAGTCACATTGTAATTTACGTTTCAGTGGAGTGTGTCATGATGTGTTAATGATATTGCCCAATGTTTCCTAAAAGTGTGGAAATATTAATGCTTTCTAACGGATCAGCAAATGTAAAGAAATTGATATAGGGCACAACGACTGTTTTATGTCGACATGTAATGGATGTACGATAATCTCTTGATTAGTCAATTGTGCCTCTGTGTTTCTCGTAAAACGTTTATGTTGCGATGATGTCGATAATGAGTTTTACTGTCCAGTAGTATTAGCAAAAAATACTAAATGGTTTCCAATAATTTTGAGCTGTATATTTGTTCATTTAGCTTAAAATAATTTTAATATTTCAAATACACACATAATACACCAATGGTGTCAACTGTTCACAACTACGAAAACACATGTTGAAACATGTATCTGTTTTACAAATTTCGGCTGATTCCGGCTAAATTGAAAAATGAAAATTATCTATCGACCCGGAATATCATAACAACGCAATCTCTGTTTGCAATTACGTATAAAACTGTTCTGGAGATTTGGTTAATATATTTATATTTGTTTAAATATTTTCCATTCATGTTTTTTCTCAAACTTTGTTAGAATATTTGTATGAAATTATGGAGTTATTCTTTGTTGCTTTCTTTTCTCCATATTATGTAAAGTCATTTCCTTTCCAAGAAAGCAATTATTGTTAATATTTCCTGTGTTTCGACATATTATGTAGAAACTACTTCCGGGGAAAGCGGTAGTATCTAATTACGCTAATTCTGTTATCTCTTCATGAAATTTAATGAAGAGTTTTCTTTGTTCTTAAAGTTTAGAAAATCTATTTTTAGAACGAATGTTCAATGTTCTGACATTCATCCCGGAAGTAGAGCAGGTATAAAAGGAACGCGCAACTTGTAAAATTTATTATTATTCTTGGAGCAGTCCGAGAGAACAGTCATACGATCTGAACTGGAAACAGCTCAGGTCAAGAAGGGACTTGTGCCGTAACCTGCAAGTCTCTTAGTCTGAATAAAGTCACTAATTTGCGGTCCTAAATTGTTAGAGTACCACTGGGCTTTATTTAGTTTTCATTGCACATCCCGGAAAGTTTCTCACGTCGAGAAATCGGCATTGGGATTCCGGATGATTGACGCCGACGCGCCTGGTCCTTCATATATGCATACCTCTATGTATTCGCAGATTCAAAACTTTGACTGAGTTGATCGAAAGGGGCGGATACAAAAACCATTTTACATCAGTTTGTTAATTCACTTTTGGAGTGATAGTTCACAATCAGTACGATCAAACCCTTAATGCGCAGTTGTTGCAAAACACAATTACTAAATTGATCAGATATGATTTAGGCAGCGGATTGTTTTGTAATTCTTAACATAAATGAAACTTACGTTTACCAGCGATTTTGCGCCGTATTTGTGAAATTGCTCTGGCTTTAATAATAAGGGAATCATCCATTTTTCAACAAATGCTTTAAATTTGTTTAAACTGCTACGGGAACTGATGCTTCAAGTTGGCAGTCATGAAACCTCTAACCTTGTCTCGTTTGAGCAAGGGCGGGCAAAAGTTGTGCCCAGGAACTACAAACGATTTAAACTGCTTTGTCGCCAGTCTAAAAAGTAAACGGTAGCAACAATGACACTTGGCCAGGCATACATTACCGTTCAATTAGTTCTCCAGCAGTTTATCCAACTACCCTACATATACGACAAAATTCTAGGACGCATTGTAGTGCATCCCAAGCTAATCAAAGGCGAGCCATGGAAACTATTCATATGGAATTTTCAAAAACTCATTTGTCTATGTGTCGGCGGAATTGGTATACCATTTTGCGTTGCCCACGCCTTCAGCATACCAGTTCCAGAGCGGTCTACTCAGATTGTAGTAAACAGCTACGTATTTGCCGGCTTTACGCAATCATGTTTATCCTGGTATACAATGGATAACCACAGTGGCGATAGCAAATGTTATGCCAACTGCATTAACGAAATGCTAAGGCTAGGAAATGCTCAGTACCCAGGACCGCCCTGGCCTATCGGAAGTCGAGTCCCCGACGTACAGGAATTACTCGTGTGCGTAATGAGTGCAGGATTTCTGCTCTTTCCAATTGCCGCTTTCGCCACTCTTTTCGGCAACTTCTATCACGATCCTGCAAGCTTGTTTGTTAACTTCATCCTGTCGGATCTTCCCATGATTTTGCAAACATTAATTGCAGCAATGCTGGCCGGATTTTGCTTTACCTACGGAACAGTTGTGTGCCTCCAGCTTATACTGCTCATGTTGACGAACACTGCTTTGCACGATAATCTCAGCAAGACGAACCTGGAGTTAAGCATGCGGATAAGATTTAGGACAAATCAAAACGCAAATTTGAATTATGCAATTGTTCGAAATATGAAACAGGCTATGATGCAAGTAAGAAAAGGTCACATAAAACAATGCATCATGCAACTGCGATTGAAGAAGCATTCAAGAATGGTTCTTGAGGAAGTTGATCGTCCAGTTTTATCGCGGTCATCGATTCTTGAGAATTTTCACGAAAGA
The DNA here is from genome assembly GCA_004115045.4 of Sinella curviseta. NCBI lineage: Eukaryota > Metazoa > Arthropoda > Collembola > Entomobryomorpha > Entomobryidae > Sinella > Sinella curviseta. The sequence continues at coordinate 12,249,331 of CM023203.3, forward strand.
CTTGCATCTCATCGACTACAGTATCTTGCAATATCGGAGATTAATGCTACCTTTGAGTGGTACATCCCTATAACAACCGCGGTTGGAATAGCTCTGCTGACGCTGTCATTCGGATGTACAAGTTGCTAGTGTTGCCAGTGTTGGTAATGAGTATTTTCACGGTTATCATGGTAGTCGTACTCATCTTCTTTCTTTGTCATCATTCGGCAACACCAGGGTCCACTCGAGGAATATGATCGCATATTGGAAGAGCCAGGCGACAATCATGACTAGTAAATTGGAGAGAAGGCAAGTGCTGTCCATGCGAATGGCGGGGTTCGGAATGGGGCTATATTTTGATGTGAAGAAAAGTAGTGCTTTGGATATTATGAATGACGTGGCTAACTACACAATCTCCATTTTAATGGTATAAGTATTTTTGTTGAATCGATACAGGTAGATAATGATTTGAGAATTATACGACGATATTCCATTAAGCTACACAAAATTAAAAACAACGTTTAAGGAATTAACTGTACACTAATTGTAAGTATCATTGGTAATTGCTAATTTTCAATTTCCATGCTGTCAACTGTATTGTAAAATATTAAATATTTGAATAGCCTTGTGTTATTAACAGGCTCCAAGAATAATAAATGAAATGCAATCTTTAGACTAAATAAATTGTATCTTGTGAATTGATTTTGTAATTGCTGGAATAAAAATCACAAAATATGAATCATCGTCATAAAAGTCATCATCGAACAGGGTTAGTGCTTTATATCCCCTTCATGTACGTTGGATGCCGTCACACGTAAAGGGCAGCGGCAATAGATAAAAAAAGTATATACTAAAACCAGAACGAAATACTTGATTATCATTAAGTCATTACAGTTGTTATTTTTGAATTCAGGAAATTATTTTCATACTATTTGTGAACATATTATCGTCCACTGAAAAATTTATGGTATCTTTAGGCTTACTAACTAATCGCGTTTGAATGGGATATAGCTAGAAATGAAATTAAAAATGGTTTATCGAGTGCCAAATACGTTCCAGCTACAGTCACACTACCAATGAAAGCAGAGAGTACAATCTCGCTCGCAGTAACCATGACATATCCAATCCCACCGGTGAATAATCCAACCGTTCCAACTACCATGGATAATACAACCGTTATTCGAAAATTCCCCCGAGGTATCATTTCAATCCGCTTTTTGTTGTCCCTACCTGGCCTTCCATTGCTTCCAAGTAATTTTTACGCCAATGCCTATGCTTGATCTTTGACCATAACTTTGCAATAATTTTCTTCATTGTATCCTCATGGAGTATATCAATGTTTTTCCTTCCCTTTTCGATATGGAAATCCGCGAGTAGCTTGCAGTACATTTCGCAGCTTTTGGCTATCAGGATTTGGTAGTACCCCATGGCCATAGAGCTAACTATTGCGGACTGGCTTAAATCATAGTCGTTGAAATATATTTCGGTCGCCCAATTTCTAAGGTACACGATGTACTCCTTGGCAATAACGTAATTGTCATCTATAAATTTAGTTGAACCCTCAATATAAGGTGGGCTGAAAACGGTTTCCACAAAGTCAACCACGCAGTTACAGAAATTTTCGTCCCATGTGTTGCTGAGCTGCGTGTGCACAATTTCACGTTCGTTGTCATATCTATATTTTAATAACTTCCTGGTAGTCCGATGAAGTAACTTGTAAATTCCTTGTGATGGTAGCTGCGTTATGGGTGACAAGAGATTTTAAGTACTGTAGTTTTTGGACATAGTCAATGACACATTACTGTGAATTGTAGAGTCAAACAGGTCCGCAAATGACGCCCACTCTTCATACCTGCCAGTGGACTTGCTGCCTGACTGCCAGCTGCTGAACTGCAATACATATGACCGGATGGTGGGGGTTGAGCGAAACGCTTTGAAAGTGTAAATTATGCGTAGGTTAAGTTGGCACAAAGAAGATCTGTTAGTAGCGTGACTTATTAACGCTCTCTAGGGAAATTCCCAGAATGTGTGAAGAGGTGCACCCGGATAAGCTTTTATATTTTTGTAAAGATGGATTGGTCGTGGCAGGGCAACAAATACCATACGTAGTTAGAAGAAGTGTAGACGAGTGGACTAGTTCATAGGTGATTACCACTAACATGAGTAGGATGTACACCGTTGAATGGAACATGCCATGAACGATGATTATGATTGTTGACATTTAAAATATCTACAAAAATATGTAATAGCTTAAAATAGATGTTTTTTCTCCTCGAAACTGATATGAGTGCAATCTTTCATTTTCATCTCAATTTTTTCGGTTTTGTATAGCGTAATAATATTTCTCAAATATACAGTTTCCTACCATCACATTAGCACCAACATACACTTTCTCATGAGTCTGGAGTGGACAAACTAGATTCTCTTAACTTATGCTCATTATTATCAAATTGAAGACGTGCTGAAAGCATAAACATTTACTCTTTTTGCTGAGATGCATGGATTCCTTCATTTTTTATTCATTTTTGCTTTCAGTTACTGTACAACTATTTTTCAATTTACACTTTCCTACCACCACAATAGTGGAGTGGACAAACTACACGGTGATAAACTTTTGGACATCATGAAAATAATGATGTGCTAAAAACAGCAACATTCGTTTTTTTCTCAGCACTTTATGCCTCATATAAAGTGTCATGTTACACCTTTTTATGCGTCTCCCAAAAGAATGAGACATGACGATAGATCATTAAGGTATCGAATTTCGTCTGTTTTAGGGAGACAGTATAAAATAAGTAAGAGTATTAAAATAATATTACTGTTTTGAGTGGTGCAAAGGGTTGGTGGGTTAATTTTTAATGGCTGATGTAGTTAGTAAAAGATGTAGTAATTAAAGTTGTAGGAGGTGGCGGTGGTGCAAGAAGAGACGGCTGTGGGATGAATTAGTTGCAAAAAGAAGACTAGGAATGTAGTTTGTCGTTGGACGAGGACAGGATAAAAAGATGAGAGAAATTGCTGCTGCTGTAGACGACTATGTGCGGTGGCAAAATTAAGAAGTAAAATGCGGCGTGTGAATGGTGTGGTAAAAGTACACGTAAAAATGGTGAAGAAAATGACACGTTTGATCTCCAGCAGGTAAGTATAGTTTAGACGGTGAGTTTTATTGCAAGTAGGAAAAAACACCGCGTGTCAGTTGAGCAGAATGCGTAGCTGCTATCAGAATGTTACTGGAGATAGGTAGATGGTGTGCGCTCGCTCTTTTATACTCGAGGCGAGCACACAAACACAATGAAAATAAAAATAATGTTGCCCAAATGGGCTTGTACAAAAAATGGTTAAAAATCCTCTAAACGAGGACAATGGTCATGACCGGACATTGCTCTGAAGGAGCGCACAAGAGGTTGGTCACGTAGGCACTAGCCTACTTTACATTTTATTTAAAATAAAAAGGTACAATTATGTAGATCGCAGGATCAGAAGGATCCTGCGACTACTTTACATACTATGCATAGAACTGGTTCGCAACACTCCCCGGCGTTACCCTGAAGGGGTAAAAAATTACGCAAAAGGTTAGGGTGGATCCTTCCGTCGTGGTGGACAGTAGAGCCGCTCTGCTGAACCGGTAAACGTTTAAGGCTGCAAGGCCCCCAGCAGTTGCGCAACGGACAGCTCCTGTGGAACCCAGGTATTACGAGCAGGAAAGCCAACCGCAGGAGCTCCGACTATTTGACGCTAGTTTACGGCAATCACATCCACGACTTCAGGACCTTTGAAAAATAAGAAAAGAACAAAACAAATTACAAGTAACTTAGTCAGCAAAAATAAAAGTAACAATATGCACAGGTGAGTGAGATTAGGTACAAAACGCAATAAGATAAATGTATAAAATCAATGAGCATAACTTAACTACAGTTTGCGGTACGTTGAATTACTTCCCCCCAGTCCGGTTCTCTTGAATACTGTGATGACGTCATCTCTCCGTCTGGTCTCCGGTTGCCTCCTCTCGTGGGTGATGGCTGTTGTGGGAAGAACTGCAGGCGACTGTAATGGTGATGATGCTGGTGTGGGCTGTCCTGAGAATCCAGGGAGGGTTGCACCTTGTCAGATGTGTAAAAGGTGAGGGGTTGGGTCTGCTTGGTAGACCACGTCAGCAGAGAGCCACCACGGTGGTGGCTGTCAGTAGTAAAAGTTGGGTGGTGCATCCCTTCTGGATTTGGTACGGCTGAGGCAGCATCTCTTCTTCCCCTTGGCTGATGACGATGACGCATGTGGTGCTCCTCTGATAGGAGTGGTGATTTGTTCCGTGGTGGAACCGGCGGCTCCTTTGATAGGAGTGGTGAATGCGGTAGACGATCCCTTTGTAGGACGAGGTACTGCTCCCCGGTTGGGAGTAGTAGTGGTGCCTCGTCTGGGATAGGTACATGACGCGGCTCCCTGGCAGGGAGTAACAGTAGCGGTGAAGAGTCCCTTTGTAGGACGAGGTACTTCTCCCCTGTTGGAAGTCGTAGTGATGCCTCGTCTGGGACAGGTGCATGACGCGGCTCCCCGGCAGGGAGTAACAACAGCAGTGAAGGATCCCTGTTGGACGAGGTACTGCTCCCCGGTTGAGAGTAGTAGTGATGCCTCGTCTGGGATATACGCGGCTCCCCGGCAGGGAGTAGTAACAGCATTGAAGGATCCCTGTTGGACGAGGTACTGCTCCCCGGTTGAGAGTAGTAGTGATGCCTCGTCTGGGATATACGCGGCTCCCCGGCAGGGAGTAGTAACAGCATTGAAGGATCCCTGTTGGACAAGGTACTGCTCCCCGGTTGAGAGTAGTAGTGATGCCTCGTCTGGGATATCCTCCTTTGGTAGGAGGTGCGGGTGCGAAGAGTCCTCTGGTAGGACTTCCCCCTTTGGTAGGAGGTGCGGTTGCGAAGAGTAGTCCTCTGGTGGGACTTCCCCCATTGGTAGGAGGTGCGGGTGCGAAGAGTCCTCTGGTAGGACTTCCTCCTTTGTTAGGAGGTGCGGTTGTGGTGCGTCGTCAAGTACGACGTGGTGAAAAGTGTACACTGGGTTGGTGTCCACTGCTACAGCTTCGGAATGGACCTCGGTGAATGTGGTGTGGTGACTGGTGACGCTTCCTCCATGCGTGCCGTTGCTCAGGTACTGCTGCGCTGCTGCAGGATCTTGATAATCCTTCGGTGGGTGCTGGTGGTCCCTTGGTGGAACAGGTTCCTGATGTTGATGTTGTCCATGCTCGTGTAGTAGAGTGTGGTGCCTTTTGTTGCACTTCCAACAGCGTACATGACTCCTACAGGCGTTGAGGTGGTGTCCAGGGCCAAGGCAGTTGAAGCAGAGTTGATAGTTTCGTGCCATGATACACCGCTCGTTGACTGGTTTGGCACAGAAGTCTTCACATTTAAAATGATGGTGGTCACCTTTGCAGAAGACGCAGGTTACGGTAGAGGTGGAAGCATGGTGGGCCTTCAAGGACTGCAGACGACCGTCAGTTGTTGAAGGTGGTGTTGACTTTGCGGGTACGGTGGGAGCGGTTCTCCGGAGGGAGCGTGCATGGTGATTGATGAATGTAGTGAAGTCATCAAAGGTAGGTACGGTGTTGCTTGTGTGTCGCATTGTCCATTCCTTTTGGGTAGCAGGGTCCAACGCATTCTTTGCTTCCAGGAGGTCTAGCGGCTTCTTGGAGTGATTCTCGACCTGGTCCCATAACAGCTTGATCCTCTTGCCAAATATCCTCCTTGTCTTGTCTTGGTCAGCCATGATGAGAAGAAAAGTTAACTGCCTTTGCCTTCACCAATAATGTAGAAAAGAGCTTGGTAAAATTGTCCGTCAAGCTTTAAAAAATAAATAAAAGGTTCAATTAAAATCTCCACAGAAAAATACACAACACATAAAACTGATGAATGCTGCACATCTGGCGTTGTGGGTGATGTCACTGGACACTGCAGACGTCTGTAGTTTAAGGTGGTAACAGGGTGGACGTCTGTAGCAGGTCTGTGGTGACAACGGCGGTGAAAATTAAAGGAACTAGTATTTTATTTATTTCTGTCGTTAAAAACCACTAAATCACTTATTTACTGGTTGTAGATCCGGCTCGAAGGACCATGTTTTGAGTGGTGCAAAGGGTTGGTGGGTTAATTTTTAATGGCTGATGTAGTTAGTAAAAGATGTAGTAATTAAAGTTGTAGGAGGTGGCGGTGGTGCAAGAAGAGACGGCTGTGGGATGAATTAGTTGCAAAAAGAAGACTAGGAATGTAGTTTGTCGTTGGACGAGGACAGGATAAAAAGATGAGAGAAATTGCTGCTGCTGTAGACGACTATGTGCGGTGGCAAAATTAAGAAGTAAAATGCGGCGTGTGAATGGTGTGGTAAAAGTACACGTAAAAATGGTGAAGAAAATGACACGTTTGATCTCCAGCAGGTAAGTATAGTTTAGACGGTGAGTTTTATTGCAAGTAGGAAAAAACACCGCGTGTCAGTTGAGCAGAATGCGTAGCTGCTATCAGAATGTTACTGGAGATAGGTAGATGGTGTGCGCTCGCTCTTTTATACTCGAGGCGAGCACACAAACACAATGAAAATAAAAATAATGTTGCCCAAATGGGCTTGTACAAAAAATGGTTAAAAATCCTCTAAACGAGGACAATGGTCATGACCGGACATTGCTCTGAAGGAGCGCACAAGAGGTTGGTCACGTATCCACTAGCCTACTTTACATTTTATTTAAAATAAAAAGGTACAATTATGTAGATCGCAGGATCAGAAGGATCCTGCGACTACTTTACATACTATGCATAGAACTGGTTCGCAACAATTACTTTAAATTTTGTCTACCATATCACAAATCGTACTGGCATCATACTCAATTTTACCTGTTATGTTCTTCATTGAAATGAAAAATGGCATACGTTGCAAAATGTTCTCATGACCAGTCCTTCCCGACGATTGATTACGACATTCGTTTTTCAGCAGTCCTACGACACACATGAGCTCAGAATTTGTTAAAATTTGTCATCTCATTTCTTTTTCTTTTCCAATCCGAACATGAAGACGTTTATCGTTGTTTTGTTACTTTGTACGCAAGCATTATGATGTTCCCATTACAGTCGTTGTGGAACATGTGTAATGAATTTTTGTGCATGGATTCTCGATTTTAACGATACATACCGCTGTATTGAAAAGCACGAACTGCTTAATTCCGCTAAAAAGGTCTATATGACCTTGGCTAGATGCAAAGCGTTTGAAGCGCAGGTATGTTATTAAATACACACCATGAAATACAAAGCTCGTAAAGGTTTACTTTAAATAGTCAACATAACAACATTTTTTGTTTATCTTTAGCTTGGACTTATTAAGACAGGAAAAACAGATCTTTTGGAGAAACATGAAACAACGAAAGAGTCTTTTACAGCCACTGATTTTCCAACTGAGGAAAGTGAAATTGTAATTGCATTCGTTATATTAGTACGCTCATTATCATTTTTATTTGTAACATCATTCAAATGACTAATTTATGTTTTTCAAGGAAAACGAAAACACACACATAATTCCTTCAACGATAAACCCTGAGATGTGACTACTACAACAACTAAAGATTTTCCGACTGAGGAAAGAAAAAATGTAATTACATTACAATCATTTGCTTATTGTTCCATCATAGTATGTGTAAGAACGAATGGAACAAATTTGTTTTTTATTTTAGGGAGGAACTACTACCATAGACGAATTACAGCCAACCACCGATACAGTTTTCAGTACAACCTCTACAACGGTAATAATTGAATTTACATTTGACAACAAAATTGTTAGTTCACAAGTGTTTATTATGAATATCTCTAATGTCTAATTTTTCTTTTCTATTTTTTTCTTTTCCTTTCAGGAGGAAACTGTAACCAACATTTACAAACCAGAACCGGGAAACGCTTCTCAATTCATCAGAAACGAAGCGATTGTAGGAGTCGTCTCTCTCACTACAGACAGTCCTATCTACACGACATCCAAAGCAGAACCCCTTAACTTTCATGAGTCAAAAACGGTGCTTTCAGTATTATCTTACACGGTCGTATTTTTACATTTTTACAAACCAAATGTTAGAAACCCTTAAAGCTTACCATATTTTTTACGTTTCTGAAAGGATAATAAGACAACCATCACGCATACAATGACAAGTGTGGGATCACGAGGGAGCAAAAAAAATCGAGTTGGGAAATGTCTAAAGAGGGACCTAAGACGTGTATTAGAAAATTTTGAGCTACATTTTCTTTCACATGAATAATATCCAATGCATGAATGTTTTAACGTTCGGTTTCAGTTACGTACAAGATGGTCCGAGGTTCCAGTGTCCGAGAGAGCTATGCAAAAGGAAATACGAAAATTAACTTGCCGCTTGTCTCATTTATTCACCATATATGGATACCCTGAAAGAATGGGTCCATTGTTTTTGAGATTTTACATCAACAATCCAAAGAAAGGAAAATACGATGAGTGCAAAAAATACACGGTTTTTTAATCGCTATTTTTAAACAAAAGTACATTCATAAAGGTCGAATGATTAAACAAACCAATTTTGTAAATAAAAATCCTGATTCATTCTAGTTTTAATGATAGAAATAAATGCTTGAATATTTTATGTTGAATCTTCCTATTGTAGACCGTTTAGCAAACATTTCCCCCTTTTTCCGTTTTACTGCAAACAAATCATATCTTTTATAATAATTCTCACTTACAAAATTTAAGCATTTAAATTTGAGTAGTTTTACGAACACGAGCATGAGTTTCATCATCACCATCATAAGAATCCGTCCGTGGAACATTTGTTGAGGACACGATGGAGGACTCGTCCTCTTCAAAAGTCCGCTTCAGTGAAAGGCGAATAGGTGGAACAGTTTTCTCAGCTTTGTCGTCAGTGTCCATAGGTGTCATTTTCTGAGTTTCCTGGTTGATGTCCTCCGTGGTTGAAACCTGATTGTCTTGCAGTTGCTTCCAATCGGAAGTCAAATCTATTTGAAGTGGCATGACCTTGTTGGAAGCTTCGTTCATGAAATAAGGATCTTTCCCAATTTGTGTTCCCACATCAAGTTCCTCCTTGTATAAAATTATTCAACCATTTGGTAGATCAAAGCACGTGATTCATCAAATAATCCTCATGACCTTAATGTACACAATATTCCAGGAAAAAATCAAATAATGAAAATAACCACATACCGTATTATACAATAAAGCAGGCACGATTCCACTCATTCTCCGCAATGGTCGATATATAGCCGACAGACAGTTGTAAATATTGATATCCGTATCGAACTTGAAATATTCAAGTGCTTTCTCTAGAAACAAGAAATAATGTAATGGTAATTACAGGAACCATCCTCGCATATCTGTACACCTCTTCGTTACCTCTACAGTGATTCGTTCAACCTCCATGTCTAAATGAAGAGTGGGAACCATAACCGCAATAGCCTCCCCGAAAGGAACCTCAAATCCATCCACTCCTCCATTGAATACGAGTAGCTGAATTGTGTTTGTAGATCTACAATTTTAATAATGTATTTGAGTCATGAAATTGTTTGGTAGATTTTCTTTTTGTTAACCCTTACTCGTCAAGATATGAAGATCTTGTTGTAATCCCATGGCGAAAATATAATAATGGCAATCCCATTACTTAACTATATATACGGGCTATAACTGGAATAATACCAGTGTCAATCGGAATTGCTTGTTTTGGAGGAATGATGCGATGCTGTCCTGAAAAAAGGACAACACCAGTACCAAGAGCAAAAGGATCCTTCAGCTCATCTCGCACTTTGGCAAATCGCAACTTCATTACGCTTTTCTGGAAAGGCTCCATGTTCGGTACTAGTTTATTCGAATAGATATTAGAATGGCTCGGTGTTTATTGATTGCTGGGTAAGAATGGTCTGATGAAATTGCTACTGCTTTACATCTGTATTTATATGCATCTGCAATCTGTAGGGTGGGGCGTTAATGTTCTGCCTCATTATACACCGACACAACATAATCAGCAGCATGTTTCCCCGATTTATACAACCTTCTTAAAAGTTAACCCTATCTGAAAGCAATACTAACTGGTCAAGTAATTACAAGTTAGACGAAAAAACTCTGGAAGAATCTAGCTTTTTCAGAAAGATTTCTAGAAGAATGTTTTTGGGTGGGTAAATTTTAATACATAGTATAAAAGCTGGACTAAAAGCAGTCGTCATTTTATGCCAATTGCTCAGTTTAAGTTTAAAAGACAGATTGGTCACATAATCAAAAGAAATGGACTTCTCAGCCGGAGTCTCACGGAGAAACAACCGATTTGTTTGCTAGAAGGCAATCATATCTAAAACATTATATGAGTCAGTCCATTTCACTTCTAAAAACGAAAGCGAATAAAGATGTGATTTGGAATACTCTTTTTAGTATTCTTGTTTACATAAATGTGCTGAAGTATCTGAATAGCTCTTCATTTACTACAGAAGTTCAACTCATCCCAGTAAGTAAATCACTTTATTGCCTGCAGAAATATCAGAGTGAGAATCAAGTTTTCAAATTCGAAAATATTTCTAGGAACTTCAAACGTTTTTATCCAACAAGAAAAAAGAGGCTTTTGCGGTGGTTCTACATTCTACCTTGGACCTGATGGGATCACACTTGACAGCGACAGTAAAACGTGAAGCACAATCTCACCCATTCCTGTTCATATGTCGTACAATCGTTGGAACTTCTTTCGAGTACGACATACTCACAGTATTGTACGGTCATCTACCAGAAATGTCAATTGGACGCAGAAAGGAACTACTGGAAAGTTGGATTTCATCACAACATGAGCAGATTATCAAGTATTTGTCAATTCCACCAAAATTGGGTGCTGTGTTGGCCACTATCCGTGTGCGAGGAGTAATAATAGACATCTTATCACAAGACAGATCTCTAATTCATAAGGTACATGATTACTTTTAGAGTTTACCATTAACGATTAATTTGATAGCTCCGATAATAGCAATTGACTTGCATGGCTTTGTTCTAGGACATCTTCAATTACTTGAACAAACGCAAGTGGAGCATGAAGTTTTTTATGAAGGAGCAAGTAAATCTCTGCGCGACCATTTGCCCCAAAGAGACACTGGCTTTGATGAGAACTCACATGCCATTATGGATCCTTGAAATATTCTCTTCTGCATCATCACGTCAATTATTAGCATTTCTTACATGCTCTGATATGGAGCTCCAAAGTGTTAAGGTCATACAAGTTGCACCAGCAAATGTGTAAACCCACCACGACCGGTTATAATTTTTGCAGACATAGTATTTCATAATGAGAGTATGCACAGTTGCCAAGAAATACCTTGCATAAAACATTGTATGCAACTTTGTATCATTTTTGTAAAAAGAAAAACAAGTATTAAATGCGTCTCCAGCATCATATGCTGCAATTAGGGCTCTACTATTATCTAACAACCCGTTTTTACAACAACACTGTGACGTACATCAATAAACTGATTGCTAAATCTCTTCACTACATACATTGTTGCAGAAATGTGGTCATAAAATGCAGTATGAATAATTCATGGACTCAGACTATTTTTTATTTAGTATTGTTCATTTATTCAATGATAATTGCATGTAACTTGGCAGGAATATATTTAAGAAATAATATCATTTACGAGCTGATTGGTTGACTTCCGGGGCATCAATGTCTTTTAGGTGAGTCTCAGCAATGCGTATGAACAATTGTTCCGCTGTTTCGTAAATCTCTCCGTTCGGATCCTCGTAAACCGCACAAGTGCGAGAAATTTGATTATTTTTCGATATTTCCATTTTTATTTGTTGAAGGTCCGGATTAACAAAAACGGTTCCAGCTTTTTTAGTGTAGATGGACGGAGAAATTCTGAAAAGCAACGATTCATTCCTCTCACATTTTTAGATTCTGGTGATTCCATACCAAAAATTTTATGCAGTTTCTGAATATCACTCTCAGCCATTTTTAATTTCTTCAATTAATTTCTTGGGATGGGATTTATATTTCTTTCACTACTTTATCTTTGAGAGATGATTTGATGGAGGAATCGCAAAAGAATTTGATAAGCGGTTCTACTTCTTCAGGTGTTTTATACTCCAGTTTCTTCATGATGTAAACCTTTTTTTCTAGAGCATCGTCACAAAAGTAAACTAATAATGGAATGCTGCTAAAGGAAACATTCTTTCCCATTTTCACATAAATACATACTCACTTGTAGCGAGAAAATTCAGTGAATTAGTGAATCTCAAGCAAGCACAACAACATGAATCACACTTTTCTAACCACTGCTGCATACAGACATAGGACTTGCCCGATGTGTACGTCCTCATTCACATCAGTATGTGACTTGGAAATGCATCTTCTAAAAGATCACAATTTTTGGAAGGATTGGGAAGATTTTGACACTATGATCGGTGGAAACATTTCCGAAAACACCGATGTCAAGTTTGAAAAGGTGGACTACATAGAGAGATCTTACACTGAATACTTTGCTGAAACTGAAGCTTTAGAAATTAAAGAAACAGAAGATCTATTCTCCTATTTATATGGAAATTTAACTGCAATTCTAAAGCAGGAACTTTCAACACGAAAATCATTCAAACTTTATTTCACGATTGAGTCACTCTTCTCTAAGATTAGCACCAAAGATGGTACAGTAGAGTTTTCATTACCACCACCGTTCTTTCATAGTTTTACACATGCAATACTTAACATGTCCATGCTTCATAAAGTAATTGAGACAGCTTCCCAAAAACTATCAGGTGACCAAGAATATTTTATGACCCTAAAATCGGGGTGGACAATAGAAAAAATATTGTCGCTGTCGGTCAATATAGTCACCTATTCCCCAATAAAAGCAGGTACATACATGAAACTACCGTTAGAATTACAATTTAAGGCGGACAGTGGAACACTATTGAATATAAAGAATGACATTGCTGATGAATTTGGATCAGAAAAAAAGTTCTTTGTATTTTGTATTCTTGCATCTGATCATATCGCACCTGTCCGCGGACCAAACTAATATCTCAATTGGACTAACCCCTTATACTATAAAACAGAAGAAGCGTTAAAGAAAGTTAATTTTTCGAACTTGTCATTTCCGTTAAGTGTACACAATTTAAATTCAGACATGGAGACATTTCACAACAACACAGAAATAGCTCTGACAATTATCGGTTATCACAGTGAAGAAACAGAAATAAGCGGTATTCAGTTATAAGTCAGGGGAAATCAGTGGAAAGTTTACAAAAAAAGGCAGGAACGGGTTTAAAAAAATTGTTTTCCTTTGTATACTTTCTCTGGCGAAAAACGTAAATGCGAAATTGCATTACTATTACTGTTTAGCCCTGACTGGTCAAAGTCACACTATGTGTTAATCAGAAAACTAAGTGCTTTTCTTAGAAATCACCATGGACCGGCAAAACATATTTTTTAAGGCGTTTTTCTAATTTTTCATGTGCGAGAACATTGGTAGGTCATGAAAAATTTTGTGTACCACGAATGAGTAGAACAACGTTTCCAAAAGACAAAATATGGCGTTTCAATAAATGGCATCAAACAATATTGACACCGTTCACATATTTCTATGACACAGAAAGCTATCTGGAGAAAGTTAAAGAGAATGATAGGGGACTTCTTGATATTCATAAACCAGTGAGTTCTTGAAAATTCTTATGTGTAACAAATTGAAGGGGAGAATGTCATGGAATCATTTCTTTTAAATATATTTGCTGATATACAGTTACGTGTGGAACTTATCGAACAATATCAGCGTGAAGCGTATGAAACGATGAAAACGACAAATTTAGACTTTCAAAAACTAATTACTGGTACAGATAAACGGTTTACACATAGCGGGTACTGTGGTGTCAAAATTTAAAAGTAATTTTGCTTAGACCATTCTCATTATCCTAAACACGAATTCCATTCAGTAGCTTGTCCTAACCATAACTTACAAGGAAAACTACCTCTGGTGATTCCTGTCATAGCCCATAATGCTCAATATGACTTATCACATATTATTCCAAGCCTTCATAAACTTGAATATTACGACGTAGACATACTTCCAAAAACGCAATCATAATTCCTAGCAGTAATAATAAAAGTAAAAACAAGGAGTGTTTCAGGTGCGCCTGATTGATTCAATGACCTTTTTAAGCTCTAGTTTGTCAAGAATAACTGAAGTATTGTATGATTCAGGTAGGGGTGTAACAAAGTTTCCACTTGTTCAGGAAGCGTTTAAAAAGGAAATTTCCGAGGGACTCATTAATGCACCTGATTTGTTGCATAAATCTGTGTTTCCCTACCAGCAACTAAAATCTTTTCAAGACTTGGAGAAAGTTAATTTTCATAGTGAAGAAATGTACTTTAACGAGCTACGACAGGAGAAAGTTGATACGGTAGCTCTACAACGTGCCTTTTCAATTTGGAAAAAACTAAACCTAACCAGTTTACGTGAAGTACTTCGTTTTTATAACTTATTTAATACTTTAATTCTTGCTGATAAATTTACTCAGTTCAGAAAGCTGTTATATGATACGTTTATGCTTGACGCTGGGCAGTTTTTTTCTTTGCCTTCGTTTCCATATTGGTGTGCATTAAAAACGTATAAGGAGGAGCTTCACGTAATCCAGGATATGTCTGTGTACGAGATGTTTATGAAATGTAAAAAAGATGGATTTTCTGGAACAGGATCAACGCGCTATATTCCAAGCGCAAATCATGAGTTTTTACATAATGGCATGTATGATGCTAGTAAGCCGAAGATATTTTTAAATTACTTTGATGCAAATTCCCTTTACCCGTTTGCGATGTCAACCTCCGGGGTGCCAACAAAAAATTTTCGATTTCTGGAAGAAATTGAATTGAAAAACATAAATGATGATGTTTATTCCTTTTTACAAATTATTGACAATAATGGACCTAAAGGATATTTACTAGAACTAGACCTTCATGTTCCTAATGAGTTACACAATCAGTTAGATGATCTACCACCAGCAGTTGCAAACAAAAAAAATTCGAAAACCATGCTATCGGATTTACAGTTGCATTTTTTGGATGAATTGAATACTTCTGATTCAGCTTTTGAGAAATGTCGTCTTATTGGTGATCTCTTACCCAAACTAGGTTATGTAGTTCATAGTAGAGCATTAAAGCAATATGTCTCTTTAGGGCTAATAGCATCCAATGTAGTAAAGGTTTTTGAGTTTGAACAGTCTGCGTATTTTCGAGATTACATCAACACAATGATTGAGTTCAGAAAAAATGCAAAATCCAAATTTGAATCAGATACATTTAAACTTGCTTTAAATGTGTGCTTCGGCTTTACAATATTGAACAGAGAAAGTATGCTAAATCTTCGTCTGGTTACCAACAAAGAGAAGGTTCTGCATTACGCTAACCAACCCTTGTTTCAGCGCATGATTACCGTGAACGAGAACACTTTATTGGCTGTATTGAAAGGTCGCAGTACCGTGTTGAGCTCACCTGTTCAAATTGGAATTAGTGTTTTAGAGATATCTAAGGCCCACTTTTTACAATATTTTTATGAAGTGTTTAGAAAACGCATACCAAAATTGTCAATACTTTGTGTTGACACAGATGGATTCATTTCGATTGCTTATACTGACAATGTTTATCAGTATATGAAGGATAATCACGAATAGCATGACCTATCTAATTTCGATCAGAATGATCCATTGTTTTCACCTTACTATTGTCCAGATAACAAGGGAAAGTTTGGTGTTGTTAAGGATGAAAATCCGTCTGCAGTTATCTACACCGCCGTAAGCTGTAAAAGCAAACAATATAGTTTTAAGTATTTTAAGAGGATTCTCAACGAAAGTGGCGAGTACTGTTTCCAGGATAGTGACGGCATTGTACAAAAATTAAAAGGAGTTATTAAGTTTTGTGTTACACAGTATTGTACGTTTGACCAATTTGTCATGTCTTTGTATTTGCCAATGGAAACATTTGTTAAATATAAAAGCATTCAACATAAAAAACAAAAAATCCATACTGTAGAAGTAAAAAAGAAATGCATCTCAACAACTTGCTTTAAAAGGTATCACGTAACTCGCATTAAGTCATTCAGCTTTGGGAATTGTAATATTGAAAAAATACACCGAAAAGGTATTGCGTCCGAGGTAGACGATGTTTTTGTGACTTCGAAATATAAATAGAATTGGAAAACACAAAAGTTCTCATTTTCATTAGGACCGGCGAACCCTCCACATGGACCAATTTCATGAAATCGATCCAAGATTAAAGGCACCTTTTGGGTTAATTGTTGCTGGACCATCAAACACAGGAAAATCTTCAATTGTCACCGAGCTTTTATTAAAGGCAGAAGGTTGCATAGATGGTAAAATTTCCAGAGTTATAATAATTCAACATCATCCACAAGAAACCTATCGGAAAATTTCCGAGAAATATGAGGTACATTGTGTCCCTGATTTTGAGTAAGCGGAAACGTATTTCTGTACAAATGCATTGATTTTAATTGATGATCAGGTCTGTAAGCCTGAAAGTGATAAAGTGTTTCGTCAACAATTGGAAGAGCTCTTCATTAGAAAGATACATCATTTGAATTTTAACGTTGTACTCACGGTTCATTCTTTATTTTCAAAACCGTTAAAAACTATTTTTAATAATGCAACATATTTCCTAATTGGAAAGTGGGTAAAAGATAAATTGTGCCTGGTAAACTTTGGAAATGGTTTCTGTCCTGGAAATAATAAATTCTTTTTGGACTGCTATAAAGACACCTTACAACTCTATTCCTTACAACTTCTTACTATGTGACATGCATGTGCTGACCAACGATGAATTTCGTACAAGATCTAGCTGTATCGTTGATGATGGATTAGTTGTTTATATGAGCATAAAATGAACAAAATCATACAAAACCAAGAATTTCTTTGGAAGCTTACCAAATGTTCGATTTCCGAATTTGAAACCTTAATTACCAATGCCTCGGAGGACCAGCTAAAAAGTGTAATTGAGTGCGTCATTAATATAAAATGTAAACATACTAGATTAGCAGCTATCAAAAAGAAATTACAAAAGTATAGAGCGCTACGTCAAATAGTAACTTCATTTATTTTGAAAAACCGAATTTTAGTAAAAACTTGTGTAGCTTTAATTGTAACAGAACTTCTTAAGTGTGCTACGGCTAGCCTAGTTGGAGACTATGGCACATAAAATGAAATTAATCCCCGAAGAGTTATACGATAAATTTCAACAGTTTTTAAAATCAGAAGGCTATACAATAAAGAAAGAATGCCCATCTATTCACGGTGATGCGAATCAATCCCTAAAAGAAGAACAAACAAGTCACAAAACAGATAATCTGCAAGTGTGTAAAGAATTTAATGAGGGTGGGGATAGTACGATTAGACCTACTCGATTAAAAAAACGTTTATTGTCTAAATGGGTATCCTTTGACGACTTTATGTACGTTACGTAGAATTATTAAAATCACATTACGTAGAAGCCCAAATTCATTTGTTTTACTTGGTTTAGGATCTGACATTAAGGCTGATGACTACTCAATAACTATAAATTCCGCTCAACTTCGATACAAAAGGGTATTACTGAATCAGACTCTGAAGCAACATCATCAAAAATTAAACAATCAAAACGTGTTGGCTGAATTTCCTTTAAATAATACGGAAGTGAGAACATTTTGTGTTTCGGCTAGTGACAGAAGTGGATTTTCGGGTTCCCTGTTTTCCGGAACTCTTCCCGCATCTCTGCTTGTCGGTTTTGTAAAAAACAAGGCCGTGAATGGAGATGTAAAATCTAATCCTTATTACTTTGAGAATTTTAAAATGACCAACTTGACTTTGAAAATTGATTCAGACAGTTATTCCTGCAAAAGCATACCCGTTGATTTTTATTCAAAATACACTGATGTCTATAACGCTTTGCTATTCCGTCTTAGCGACGGATTTATTACTAAAGACATATTTAAGAACGGCTATTGTTTATTCCATCTTCAACTTACACCTGACCCTATACCAGGCTATTCGTACGAAAGCAAAACTGGAAACATAAGACTTGAGCTTACATTTGACGACCCATTGACGGATCCAATCAATGTAATCGTGTTTTCGGAGACAAAGGGAATGCTTTATTTTGATAAATTTGGAGAGTGCAGTGAAGCATAATGGATGAGCACAACCTAAGATCATTAGCGTCCAAATTAGTTGAGTTTAAATTACTAAAAAGTGTGCTGGTAGTCGATAAATTCCAAAATATGTCATTATGATTTCAATCATTTCCCCAATGCGGTTATACAAAATAGTAGGACAAAAGCGGAATTTGCTCGTCCTTTTCCTCCAGTTGGTCATTGGATAGCGTACTATTTAGTACGGAATGACTTTGGTCAAGTTACAAGTACATTCTTTGATTCAATGGGTAAAGATATGTTTGCGTATTCATTATGTATTCCACCATTATGCATTAACACAAATGCATTGCAATATCAGCCCACTCCATCAAACCTTTGTGGTTTATATAGTCCGTTTTTCATAACCACTAAAAGTTTAGGCTATAATATATATGAGGTATTGTACTTTATGTTGAATCCAGAGAACCTGTTTGCTAACGATGCATTAATGATTGAATTTGGTCTGCGAAAAAGCGATTATTTTGGCTAAAGGTCAATTTGAAATCGAAAGGTCAAATTAGTAAATCTTGTAATAAAGAGCTGAACAAATGCAATTTTCAAATTATAAAGTAGGCGTTAAAAATCTTCACATTTTTACGTATTTTACTTATTTTGTAACTAGTTTCCTCATTTTGTGACGATTTTACATATTTCAAAACTATTTTACTCATTTCCTACCTGTTGCACTTATTTGATACATTTCGTATTCATTTGCTACCCAATGTACTCAATTGATGAACTGCAAACTCATTTACAATTAACTATTAACTGCTGTATTTATACGCGTCACCTGTGTGCAGCGGGGTTTCTAGTATTCCATGCTTGCGGTGTAAGCTTTATTTAAACTTTTAATATTCAAATTCAATAATAAAGTTAACGCCACGGTAAACTTTAAATTTGCCACGGCAAAAAGTTGCGAATTTTGATGGTTTTTAATGACCATCTTGAAATTTGCCTGTACTCGGTAACACTTTTTATGCCGGGCGATTTTAAAATTAATGAGTGATGAAAGGGGAAAATGTTTCCCTTTGGAAGTCGAAAGATAATTTTTCTTACCTTTCAAGGTAAATATTTTTCCCTTTTGAAAGGGAAAAAATTTTCCTTTGAGCCTTGACTGTAATAGGTCGCTTATTGTTAATTGTGGTTCGGAAACCATTATCGGAATTGATATTATATCTAGTGATTTGGAGCCAGCTATTTCTGACATTTCTTGCGTGGGTAGTGGTCCGATGCTTTGACATCTTTCCCTTCTTTTTCATCGCGGCGGGTACGGTCGCGTTTGTTGGAGGGGCGAGTATTACAATCTGCCTTCTGGAATTGGCGGCACACGCATGGCAATATAGTCTGCAGTTTGTCACCAAAATGAAGAAACGATATCATGGACATAACCGGCAGAGTCGCAGCTACTTGGATACTGTTAAGTGGCGGGCCCTACATGAAATTCCTATTTCTTGTGGGAGACACTTTTCAGTTAGCCAGGGTGCTACTAGTAACTACATTGACGTGCTGAATACCAATATTGCAAACGCGATACTTCTAAGTATTCCCAAGTAATACAATTAAATTGTTATGAACTTCTTTACAATGGAGTTGTTTTGTGAATGTAATATTTGGTTGTCTTGGTGAACAAATAGAGCTGTCAGTTTTAGCAACGTCTGCTAATTAAGAAAGTCTTGAGTCCATAATACTCCAGCAGCGTTTCGAGCAATTATTACATGCACTGGGGAATCTATTTCCACATTTTAATTCAATATGTACATGCCTACATTGATTATATTCTATAACATTCAAAGCATCTAATGCACAAAATATGAATTTTAAATAAAGTTTTCTAACCATGCCTGAGTAGTGGTTATTTTTGTAAGTAGTTAAGTTTGTTCTTGTAAATGTGTTTAAAACGTTGGCCGTTCCCGTGAAGTTGATATGAACCTATTTAAAAATAAATATATTTTACAAAGAACAAAATTCTGACCGACACTAAACTTGCCACTGCTATATAAGTTGTTATTTTCTAATTACTTCCGGCATGTGTATAGCTATCGAATTAGGTTCGAGTTTCACGCCTTATCGTTACAAACAGAATTACGATTACATAAATGTATTTGGATTTATAAGGTTATCAAATGTCGTTAGTATTTTTTTGGCGATTATTGTTAGCTTTAGGCAATGCTGTCCCGCAAGTGCTGTGAATTGGGTAATAGATCATACAATTTACACTAACAAAAACGAACACAATTTTTTGCTGTATCAACCATTCTAGATAAGCAGAACCAACTGCACAGTTCGGTACACTAGAAAATTGAGGATCATTAATGGAGTTCCCCTGCCATAAAAGTTGGCGGATCCGATCGAAACTCGAATCAGTCGACACGACTTCACCAATATCCGGTACTCAGAACTTAGGCATTTCCGTTTTCGCCTACATGGTTTTCTAGTATTCACTAGATTCCCAGTCGCCATAGCCCGGCCCCAACTCAAAATTACTCTTCTACTTTGCGTATTTGATTTTCCTGGAACTGAGTAGCCGATTAGCATAACAATATAAGAGTTTACGACTGTGTATGCGGCGATTATAATTCCCACCAATGAACACGTTGACCTCAATCCGTAGTCAAGAAGAACTGCTGACAGAACGATGCACCCTGCCAACATTGTGACTTTTAGTGACACTGCCAATGTCTCTTGAAAACACTCATTTACCAAACTTGTGTAAATCTGAATGCGACGATAACATTTATACCATCTTATAAATTGAATGTTTGCCGGACTTGTTGCTGAGGCCATAGTTTTTGCCAGCTTATGCGTCATTTCGAAAAGAATGACATTACTTAAGAACATTCCGTCAAACAACGCAAAGGCTCCTAATGTTGCAACCACAGCAAAATCCCATATTTCAAAGGCAGTCATAATAATCCGCAATGCAATCCTTATAATTGGGGCATGGACCAATGATGATTCACAAGCCGTATAAATAGATTCGCCATTTTCCAGGATCAGAAAGGCGTAAAATATTGTCATTACAATGGAAATGATTGGAACTATCGTTACTAGTACACGTAGTGATATGGAATCTCCAATATCGTTAGGTTGGTAAATAGTATTAATGGTCTGCGCAATGTGCAGATTATGCTTAAGAGTATAGAAAATTATATTGAATCCCAATAAGGCAACGATCAGCCAAAATGTCAGGTAAATTATCACGTCTCCATTCCGTTTGCCTCGGAGTAGATTATAGGTAAGGCATACGAATTGTAGCAAGCGTACGCAAACGTGTAAATATTCTACAAATTGTAGGTTTTGTATTCGGTGTGAGTTTTTGGTGATGCCGATAATCTTTCCAGACGTATTGATACGTCTGTACGGACTAAAATGCCCGGGAACCAGCTCAATGAGGCGAAGTTGTTTGTGTACATAAATCGTTATTCCATCTTCTTGGGACGATTTTCGTTTGATTTTTGTTCCCATTGTGACTGTTTCTCTGGGATTTACGAAAATGGGTTGACAATGTATTTATATAATTTTAAACTTATATGAATTCGTACTATATTGGGCGACGGTGGAGGGAAGTCGTTTCACAATAATGATGTTCGACAAAATGTGGCTTTGTTAGGGATAACATACAACGCAGCGGCTTATTCTCTGGAGTCATGTAACCTTACAAACCTGGTTTAAGTCGTATCGATTTTCAATTAAATGCGAAAGAACATGATAAAGGTATACATATAAATAGACAGACCGCCTTTTCTATATTGGCAGCGTTTAACTGGCGATTTATTGATGATTAGAAAATATAACTTCATGACAGGTAGACAAAATGAGACCACATGAAATACTGTTAACTCTGAACTGGGTAAAAGGTTAACGAAATTTTACTTAATTGTATATTTATAATTTGTTTGAATTTCGATTTGCTCTGTATTACTACAATTAAGAAAGTGTAAACTGTTGTATTAGGAAAGCCAGCTTTGTCAGTCAAGGACAAGAAATTGTACATTGAAGGCGTCTCTTGAGGGCTTGCGGCCGAAACCGTCTGACGAATTGCCTTTTTGTTCGCGAAAGTCCTTGCACTTATACTGTTTCTACATATGTATTTAGTTTGGTATCTGTAATCTAAATATATAATATTTGTATATTGTGCAGCATTTTTGAAACGCACCATTACGTTTTTGCGACATTCAATTAACTCGGATCCGCGACGTTCGTAACCGTTAATATCAGCATTATGTAACAAACATATTATTATCGTACGTATGTGATTCATATTGTTGCAACTGTTAGCATATATGAATTTTTGGAAATAATATTATATGAACTCAGCAAAACTCCTATTTCATGTTGGACGACGTCACCCGTTGGATAACTGCGTGACAACTGTCAAAACAAGTCGTTGAATTTGAGTTTGCCAAATTTATTTTTGAAGAGACAGAATACATAACACAACATTCATTGTAATTTTGTTTACATGTAAGTGTCACTTTTAGCGTATAACAAAAAATAGCGGTTTAGAGGTTATATGATATAATATTTATAATTTATAACAGTTACAATATAATTTAGATGTATATCTCAATGCTATCATTTTTCTTTTGTCCATTATCCATTTCCGGACTTGTGTCTCAAAGACTTGGGCACTTTTTAATGCTTTCCGTTGGTAAACTATTCCACAGTTGTATTCCGCGGTAGAAGAAGGCTGTTTTTCCATACTCGGTTTCCATTTTTGGAACATTAAAGTTATTTTCCTGTCTTGAGCTCTTATCCGATATTTCCCGTTTTTCAAAAAGATCGAAGCAGCATGTCACCGAAGTTTCCTGCCATATTTGTTTAAATATAAAATTATAGAGTTGCACCCGTTCGTGACATAACATCCAGCCTAATTGTTCTAAAACATCAACTTTGCTCATTTTTCGTTTCTTTTTCGCTCGAACTGCCAATTTTGCTAGTCTAACCATAATATTATTGATTCTTTTTATTTTGGTAACGGGTAGATTGCCACCTCATATTATCAGACAATATTCCAGTCTTGGAATGACTAAAGATGTACAAAATATGTTTCTCCAGTTGGGCGAAAAATATTTTTTGTACCGATTTATCATGTACATTCGTTGAGTCATATCTTTACATGTATTTTCGAAATGACTATTAAAATCTAGGTTTTCATATAAGATCAGCCCTAGATATTTGAATTCACTAACACACTCAACAATTTTTGTGGATATCTCTAGTTTGTCTACTTGTGCACGTCTTGAAAAAATCATGCTGAACAATGTCGGTTGCTACATAACACATACAGTTGCCTTGAAATGTTCTTTATAAAAACCAATATCTCAGGCTTGGATTGTTTGTCATACATATAAAACATTTCGTATCCATAAACCGCTTTATAAAATATTAATGCATTAATCTCGATTACCTTATATTTAAAGTTGTTTTCTCCTTAATTGGCGATTTGCGAAGCTCGCCGATGTAAGTTATCTTATGTACATGGACAACGTCCTAAAAAGATTCGTAGCAACAAATAATGTCAAAAAATGCCACATTGATTTCAAAATGGGCAGTACATTCTAAGATTGTTCCACAGCGTCCCATTGGAAGTGGTTTCCTATAATTTTAGTATATCCGTTATTAATGAATTACATTGTATACGTTCAAATCCTTTACTACACGGTTTTCGGGTTTTTGGGGGAGCGCTTATAGTCCTGTAAACGGTGTATGTAATATGAGAGGTGCGTGTATTATATGCAGTATGTCACTATGTGTTAGAGAGTAAACCCGACACCTTCGAAGGTTGCAATCATGATCGCGACTGGCTTTAATGAAGTATTCAATCATTCATCATTCTTGTACATAATACGTAATGGAATAAATGTACTTACTTTAGTAATTCTTAAGTACGTAACGGTACATAACTATTGCTTACATGGTAAATAACTTACTAGATATGTATTAAATTCTTACTTATTTAGGTGTGCATATAACAGTGTCATTGTGAAATCGTGATTCTGACCCATTAAGCATAATACTGTAATATATCTTTCTATTACCAAGGGTTTATGCATGCTACGTCGTACGCAGATTGTTAGCTTGGTAACATGTACATCATCATAGCTCGTAAAATCATATGATACTTTTTATGAGCGTGGTCTCAGGTCTCACCAGCAGTACATTCCACACATAGATAAGATTTGGTATTGACACTTCCTACGCATGAACGTCTAGCAAATATCTATTGTACAACTATTTTGGATAGCATAAGAATATTGAGTAGTGATGTGAAAACTATGCTGGTTTTTCTACAATTACACAGGCCCGTAACAGACCAGAGGGTGGCCTGGCGCGGTATCGGGGGTACGGACTTTTCCCATATAACTATCATTACATGGTATGTGATTTCAAGTATATTAAAAAATAAGGGCATCTGAGAAACTAAACATACTCCCAGGGTATGTGCAAGATTTGTTCACTCGCTTTTACAAATGGCTCGTGTCAAATGGTAGCGATGTGATAATCACATGGTGGCGATGTGATAATTACATGGTGGCGATGCGATAATCACATGGTGGCGATGTGATAAAGACATGGTGGCGATGCGATAATCACATGGTGGCGATGTGATAATCACATGATGGCGATGTGATAATCACATGATGGCGATGTGATAATCACATGGTGGCGATGTGATAATCACATGGTGGCGATGTGATAATCACATGGTGGCGATGTGATAATCACATGGTGGCGATGTGATAATCACATGGTGGCGATGTGATAATCACATGGTGGCGATGTGATAATCACATGGTGGCGATGCGATAATCACATGATGGCGATGTGATAATCACATGGTGGCGATGTGATAATCACATGGTGGCGATGTGATAATCACATGGTGGCGATGTGATAATCACATGGTGGCGATGTGATAATCACATGGTGGCGATGTGATAATCACATGGTGGCGATGCGATAATCACATGGTGGCGATGTGATAAAAACATGGTGGCGATGCGATAATCACATGGTGGCGATGTGATAAAAACATGGTGGCGATGTGATAATCACATGGTGGCGATGTGATAATCACATGGTGGCTTTGCGATAATCACATGGTGGCGATGTGATAATCACATGGTGGCGATGTGATAATCACATGGTGGCTTTGCGATAATCACATGGTGGCGATGTGATAATCACATGGTGGCGATGTGATAATCACATGGTGGCGATGTGATAATCACATGGTGGCGATGTGATAATCACATGGTGGCGATGTGATAATCACATGGTGGCGATGTGATAATCACATGGTGGCGATGTGATAATCACATGGTGGCGATGTGATAATCACATGGTGGCGATGTGATAATCACATGGTGGCGATGTGATAATCACATGGTGGCGATGTGATAATCACATGGTGGCGATGTGATAATCACATGGTGGCGATGTGATAATCACATGGTGGCGATGTGATAATCACATGGTAGCTTTGCGATAAATAATCACATGGTGGCGATGTGATAATCACATGGTGGCGATGTGATAATCACATGGTGGCGATGTGATAATCACATGATGGCGATGTGATAATCACATGGTGGCGATGTGATAATCACATGGTGGCTTTGCGATAATCACATGGTGGCGATGTGATAATCACATGGTGGCGATGTGATAATCAAATGGTGGCGATGTGATAATCACATGGTGGCGATGTGATAATCACATGGTGGCGATGTGATAATCACATGGTGGCGATGTGATAATCACATGGTGGCGATGTGATAATCACATGGTGGCGATGTGATAATCACATGGTGGCGATGTGATAATCACATGGTGGCTTTGCGATATACACATGGTGGCGACGTGATAATCACATGGTGGCTTTGCGATAATCACATGGTGGCGATGTGATAATCACATGGTGGCTTTGCGATAATCACATGGTGGCGATGTGATAATCACATGGTGGCGATGTGATAATCACATGGCGGCGATGCGATAATCACATGGTGGCGACGTGATAATCACATGGTGGCGATGCGATAATCACATGGTGGCGATGTGATAAAAACATGGTGGCGATGTGATAATCACATGGTGGCGATGTGATAATCACATGGTGGCGATGTGATAATCACATGGTGGCGATGTGATAAAAACATGGTGGCGATGTGATAATCACATAATGGCTTTGCGATAATCACATGGTGGCGATGTGATAATCACATGGTGGCGATGTGATAATCAAATGGTGGCGATGTGATAATCACATGGTGGCGATGTGATAAAACATGGTGGCGATGTGATAATCACATAATGGCTTTGCGATAATCACATGGTGGCGATGTGATAATCACATGGTGGCGATGTGATAATCAAATGGTGGCGATGTGATAATCACATGGTGGCGATGTGATAATCACATGGTGGCGATGTGATAATCACATGGTGGCGATGTGATAATCACATGGTGGCGATGTGATAATCACATGGTGGCGATGTGATAATCACATGGTGGCGATGTAATAATCACATGGTGGCTTTGCGATAAATAATCACATGGTGGCGATGTGATAATCACATGGTGGCGATGTGATAATCACATGGTGGCGATGTGACAATCACATGATGGCGATGTGATAATCACATGATGGCGATGTGATAATCACATGGTGGCGATGTGATAATCACATGGTGGCTTTGCGATAATCACATGGTGGCGATGTGATAATCACATGGTGGCGATGTGATAATCAAATGGTGGCGATGTGATAATCACATGGTGGCGATGTGATAATCACATGGTGGCGATGTGTTAATCACATGGTGGCGATGTGATAATCACATGGTGGCGATGTGATAATCACATGGTGGCGATGTGATAATCACATGGTATCTTTGCGATAATCACATGGTGGCGATGTGATAAAAACA
Organism: Sinella curviseta; assembly: GCA_004115045.4. Classification (NCBI taxonomy): domain Eukaryota; kingdom Metazoa; phylum Arthropoda; class Collembola; order Entomobryomorpha; family Entomobryidae; genus Sinella; species Sinella curviseta. The sequence continues at coordinate 12,276,441 of CM023203.3, forward strand.
TGGTGGCGATGTGATAATCACATGGTGGCGATGTGATAATCACATGGTGGCTATCCGATAATCACATGGTGGCGATGTGATAATCACATGGTGGCTTTGCGATAATCACATGGTGGCGATGCGATAATCACATGATGGCGATGTGATAATCACATGATGGCGATGTGATAATCACATGGTGGCGATGTGATAATCACATGGTGGCGATGTGATAAAAACATGGTGGCGATGTGATAATCACATGGTGGCGATGTGATAATCACATGGTGGCGATGTGATAATCACATGGTGGCTTTGCGATATACACATGGTGGCGATGTGATAAAAACATGGTGGCGATGTGATAATCACATGGTATCTTTGCGATAATCACATGGTGGCGATGTGATAAAAACATGGTGGCGATGTGATAATCACATGGTGGCGATGTGATAATCACATGGTGGCTTTCCGATAATCACATGGTGGCGATGTGATAATCACATGGTGGCTTTGCGATAATCACATGGTGGCGATGTGATAATCACATGGTGGCGATGTGATAATCACATGGTGGCGATGTGATAATCACATGGTGGCGATGTGATAATCACATGGTGGCGATGTGATAATCACATGGTGGCGATGTGATAATCACATGGTGGCGATGTGATAATCACATGGTGGCGATGTGATAATCACATGGTGGCGATGTGATAATCACATGGTAGCTTTGCGATAAATAATCACATGGTGGCGATGTGATAATCACATGGTGGCGATGTGATAATCACATGGTGGCGATGTGATAATCACATGGTGGCGATGTGATAATCACATGGTGGCTTTGCGATAATCACATGGTGGCGATGTGATAATCACATGGTGGCGATGTGATAATCAAATGGTGGCGATGTGATAATCACATGGTGGCGATGTGATAATCACATGGTGACGATGTGATAATCACATGGTGGCGATGTGATAATCACATGGTGGCGATGTGATAATCACATGGTGGCGATGTGATAATCACATGGTGGCGATGTGATAATCACATGGTGGCTTTGCGATATACACATGGTGGCGACGTGATAATCACATGGTGGCTTTGCGATAATCACATGGTGGCGATGTGATAATCACATGGTGGCTTTGCGATAATCACATGGTGGCGATGTGATAATCACATGGTGGCGATGTGATAATCACATGGCGGCGATGCGATAATCACATGGTGGCGATGTGATAATCACATGGTGGCGATGCGATAATCACATGGTGGCGATGTGATAAAAACATGGTGGCGATGTGATAATCACATGGTGGCGATGTGATAATCACATGGTGGCGATGTGATAATCACATGGTGGCGATGTGATAAAAACATGGTGGCGATGTGATAATCACATAATGGCTTTGCGATAATCACATGGTGGCGATGTGATAATCACATGGTGGCGATGTGATAATCAAATGGTGGCGATGTGATAATCACATGGTGGCGATGTGATAAAAACATGGTGGCGATGTGATAATCACATAATGGCTTTGCGATAATCACATGGTGGCGATGTGATAATCACATGGTGGCGATGTGATAATCAAATGGTGGCGATGTGATAATCACATGGTGGCGATGTGATAATCACATGGTGGCGATGTGATAATCACATGGTGGCGATGTGATAATCACATGGTGGCGATGTGATAATCACATGGTGGCGATGTGATAATCACATGGTGGCGATGTGATAATCACATGGTGGCTTTGCGATAATAATCACATGGTGGCGATGTGATAATCACATGGTGGCGATGTGATAATCACATGGTGGCGATGTGACAATCACATGATGGCGATGTGATAATCACATGATGGCGATGTGATAATCACATGGTGGCGATGTGATAATCACATGGTGGCTTTGCGATAATCACATGGTGGCGATGTGATAATCACATGGTGGCGATGTGATAATCAAATGGTGGCGATGTGATAATCACATGGTGGCGATGTGATAATCACATGGTGGCGATGTGTTAATCACATGGTGGCGATGTGATAATCACATGGTGGCGATGTGATAATCACATGGTGGCGATGTGATAATCACATGGTATCTTTGCGATAATCACATGGTGGCGATGTGATAAAAACATGGTGGCGATGTGATAATCACATGGTGGCGATGTGATAATCACATGGTGGCTTTCCGATAATCACATGGTGGCGATGTGATAATCACATGGTGGCTTTGCGATAATCACATGGTGGCGATGCGATAATCACATGATGGCGATGTGATAATCACATGATGGCGATGTGATAATCACATGGTGGCGATGTGATAATCACATGGTGGCGATGTGATAAAAACATGGTGGCGATGTGATAATCACATGGTGGCGATGTGATAATCACATGGTGGCGATGTGATAATCACATGGTGGCTTTGCGATATACACATGGTGGCGATGTGATAAAAACATGGTGGCGATGTGATAATCACATGGTGGCTTTGCGATATACACATGGTGGCGATGTGATAAAAACATGGTGGCTTTGCGATAATCACATGGTGGCTATGTGATAATCACATGGTGGCTTTGCGATAATCACATGGTGGCGATGTGATAATCACATGGTGGCGATGTGATAATCACATGGCGGCGATGCGATAATCACATGGTGGCGATGTGATAATCACATGGTGGCGATGCGATAATCACATGGTGGCGATGTGATAATCACATGGTGGCGATGTGATAATCACATGGCGGCGATGCGATAATCACATGGTGGCGATGTGATAATCACATGGTGGCGATGCGATAATCACATGGTGGCGATGTGATAAAAACATGGTGGCGATGTGATAATCACATGGTGGCGATGTGATAATCACATGGTGGCGATGCGATATACGCATGGTGGCGATGTGATAATCACATGGTGGCTTTGCGATAATCACATGGTGGCGATGTGATAATCACATGGTGGCTTTGCGATAATCACATGGTGGCGATGTGATAAAAACATGGTGGCGATGTGATAAAAACATGGTGGCGATGTGATAATCACATGGTGGCGATGTGATAATCACATGATGGAGATGTGATAATCACATGGTGGCGATGTGATAATCACATTGTTGGAGCGTCGTAGATGTTAGCTGTGTAGAGTAGGGTCTAATAATATGTAATATGGAACTTAGTTTATGTACTTTGCCTGTTAAAAGATGTATTAGTTAATTAGCTGTAATTATTGAAGTTTATGCGATCGATACTTGCAAACTGATAGAAAGATAGTTAATGCCTAACTAAACATGTAAGCAAAATATGAGGAAAATTAGAACAGTCGCACATGTCGAAAGTTAGGGTCAAAGTTGAGTGTATTTAGTATCTAGTAGCATGTGTCGTGATCGCAGTGTAACTTAGTCGCTAAGGTAGTGAAGTTTGTTTATTTGTTTATTCGACTGCGTGGTGGAGTCAGGATCGGAACGAGGAAAATCTCAGGAGTATATAAGGACCTGCGCAGTCGTCATCTTTCGTCTTTCATCATTGTTTTCACTGAATTGTGCTCTGTAGACGGAGTTGCGCCCGTCACTTATGTTGACCTAAATTATCTGTAAAAGCGTGTAAATTGTTGTTATTGTTGGGAATAAAAGCGTTTGTTGTACCACCATACCAAACCTCCTGCCCTAGCCTGTTTACTACGTCAGATTTAATTGTGGTTTAATTGTAGTTAAATTGAAAGTTAATTAATTTCACCCCCTCTTGAGTCGCTGAGCGTAACATTACTGAGCATCGAAATAACATGGTCCTTCGAGTCAACACCGAAACAGCACTACGGATACAGTTCAGTGATTAGTGATTAGTTTTGTTCAGTGTTATGCCAGTGATATCATTAGAAGATACAGTTGAAGTTGAATCAACGCCTCAGTCCATCCGTCAGCCGCATCTTCAATGGACTTCCCAAGGGTCGATGGATTTTAAAGGACAAGACAGTGAACAATTGAGGATCACAGCCGAGCGTGAAACAAAGCAGAGAGCCATGGCGAACCATCAGCAACCATTAGAAGTGAAAGGCTCAATCCAGTTTGGTCTTTGCACTGGGAGGGGTGAATCTGCAGCTGATGGTCACGTCCCGAAAGTGGCGCATCGCAACAACACGTCATCGACACTAAGATCCAGCGCGTCTTCACAGTCCTCCAGATCCTCTAGACACCTCAAGTTGGAACAAGAAAGAAGATTGGTAGCTCTGCGAGACAGAAAACGACGAGAGGAAATGGACCGAATAGATGAGGAAATGCGTCTTGTGGAACTTCAGGCAGCGGTAGAAGAATTTTGTTGGCTCTACCTTGATGAAGTAAGAAAATTTGTAGATGTTATTTTGAAGAATAAATCACCTAGTGAAGAAAACGCTCAAGAAGTGAAGCATAGCGAGGATCCGAAATGTGAAGACGCTACCAGAGTCATAAGTCCCGGAGCAATGAGATCAAGCATCGATCTCGTTAAAGAAAATGCAACATCTGAAGAGGAGCCCTTGGAAACGGTGCATACCTCAAGGACTGGAAATGAAGAAGTCGCTGATGGATCGGAAGACATTGTGAAGACCTGTGAAGATCTCGCAGTGCAGATTCCAGACGTGATAATCGTTGAGAATAACGAATCTGTTGATGAGAACTCCGGAGAAGAGCCAGAATCAATGTACGAGATGACAACTGGGCACGAGGACACGTCAGCAGAGGATACGGATACGAAAGCGGATGAAGATAACTGGGTGGACACCGAGCAAGAAATAAACGAAGATGCCATCCAAGAAGATGAAACAATTCTGGAATCGACGAATGGGATCCATCAAGAAGCGGAAGGATGTCAGTGCGACGTCAGGAGAAAACCGGAGGAAACAGCAGTTGAAGGAGTGAAGAAAGGTTTCCCGGTGAGGACTGATGGCGCTGATGAAACCGTGAATCCCCCCAAAAGAAGATCCCAGGATCCAGGGAAATCAAGTAAGAGAAGAAGACTCAACTCCAAGAGGAAGACTGGGCAAACCTCGGTGACCTGTGACCCAGCTAAAGAAGTCGAAGATGAAAAGTGGTTCGAGTTCGCTGATCGTCTGGAAGTCGGGTGTCCAGGACCTCCCCTGATGAAAGAAGATATGCATGTGAGGACTTTGGAAACGGTGTCCGTTCCTAGGATCAAGACGTCTCATGTCACTAGGAGGGGCAAACATTCGGACTGGATGAAAACTGAGGACACTTACACTACACAGGATGAACGCGTATGGACAACAGTGGAACTCGTGATGGATAGGACGACGCCATGGAGTAGTGATTCGAGCAAGTCTAATCACGAGGAGGGGTATGTTGGAGCGTCGTAGATGTTAGCTGTGTAGAGTAGGGTCTAATAAAATGTAATATGTAACATAGTTTATGTACTTTGCCTGTTAAAAGATGGATTTGTTAATTAGCTGTAATTATTGAAGTTTATGCGATCGATACTTGCAAACTGATAGAAAGATAGTTAATGCCTAACTAAACATGTAAGCAAAATATGAGGAAAATTAGAACAGTCGCACATGTCGAAAGTTAGGGTCAAAGTTGAGTGTATGTAGTATCTAGTAGCATGTGTCGTGATCGCAGTGTAACTTAGTCGCTAAGGTAGTGAAGTTTGTTTATTTGCTTCTTCGACTGCGTGGTGGAGTCAGGATCGGAACGAGGAAAATCTCAGGAGTATATAAGGACCTGCGCAGTCGTCATCTTTCGTCTTTCATCGTTGTTTTCACTGAATTGTGCTCTGTAGACGGAGTTGCGCCCTTCACTTATGTTAACCTAAATTATCTGTAAAAACGTGTAAATTGTTGTTATTGTTGGGAATAAAAGCGTTTGTTGTACCACCATACCAAACCTCCTGCCCTAGCCTGTTTACTACGTCAGATTTAATTGTGGTTTAATTGTAGTTAAATTGAAAGTTATTAATTTCACCCCCTCTTGAGTCGCTGAGCGTAACATTACTGAGCATCGAAATAACACACATGGTGGCGATGTGATAAAAACATGGTGGCGATGTGATAAAAACATGGTGGCGATGCGATAATCACATGGTGGCGATGTGATAATCACATGGTGGCGATGTGATAATCACATGGTGGCGATGTGATAATCACATGGTGGCGATGTGATAATCACATGGTGGCGATGTGATAATCACATGGTGGCGATGTGATAATCACATGGTGGCTTTGCGATAATCACACGGTGGCGATGTGATAAAAACATGGTGGCGATGTGATAATCACATGGTGGCGATGTGATAATCACATGGTGGCGATGTGATAAAAACATGGTGGCGATGTGATAATCACATGGTGGCGATGTGATAATCACATGATGGCGATGTGATAATCACATGATGGCGATGTGATAATCACATGGTGGCGATGTGATAATCACATGGTGGCGATGCGATAATCACATGGTGGCGATGTGATAAAAACATGGTGGCGATGTGATAATCACATGGTGGCTTTGCGATAATCACATGGTGGCGATGTGATAATCACATGGTGGCTTTGCGATAATCACATGGTGGCGATGTGATAATCACATGGTGGCGATGTGATAATCACATGGTGGCGATGTGATAATCACATGGTGGCGATGTGATAATCACATGGTGGCTTTGCGATAATCACATGGTGGCGATGTGATAAAAACATGGTAGCGATGTGATAATCACATGGTGGCTTTGCGATAATCACATGGTGGCGATGTGATAATCAAATGGTGGCGATGTGATAATCACATGGTGGCGATGTGATAATCACATGGTGGCGATGTGATAATCACATGGTGGCGATGTGATAATCACATGGTGGCGATGTGATAATCACATGGTGGCGATGCGATAATCACATGGTGGCGATGTGATAAAAACATGGTGGCGATGCGATAATCACATGGTGGCGATGTGATAATCACATGGTGGCGATGTGATAATCACATGGTGGCGATGCGGTAATCACATGGTGGCGATGTGATAAAAACATGGTGGCGATGTGATAATCACATGGTGGCGATGTGATAATCACATGATGGCGATGTGATAATCACATGATGGCGATGTGATAATCACATGGTGGCGATGTGATAATCACATGGTGGCGATGTGATAATCACATGGTGGCGATGTGATAATCACATGGTGGCGATGTGATAATCACATGGTGGCGATGTGATAATCACATGGTGGCGATGCGATAATCACATGGTGGCGATGTGATAATCACATGGTGGCGATGTGATAATCACATGGTGGCGATGCGATAATCACATGGTGGCGATGTGATAAAAACATGGTGGCGATGCGATAATCACATGGTGGCGATGTGATAATCACATGGTGGCGATGCGATAATCACATGGTGGCGATGTGATAAAAACATGGTGGCGATGCGATAATCACATGGTGGCGATGTGATAATCACATGGTGGCGATGTGATAATCACATGGTGGCGATGCGATAATCACATGGTGGCGATGTGATAAAAACATGGTGGCGATGTGATAATCACATGGTGGCGATGTGATAATCACATGGTGGCTTAGCGATAATCACATGGTGGCGATGTGATAATCACATGGTGGCGATGTGATAATCACATGGTGGCTTTGCGATAATCACATGGTGGCGATGTGATAAAAACATGGTAGCGATGTGATAATCACATGGTGGCTTTGCGATAATCACATGGTGGCGATGTGATAATCACATGGTGGCGATGTGATAATCAAATGGTGGCGATGTGATAATCACATGGTGGCGATGTGATAATCACATGGTGGCGATGTGATAATCACATGGTGGCGATGCGATAATCACATGGTGGCGATGTAATAATTACATGGTGGCGATGCGATAATCACATGGTGGCGATGTGATAATCACATGGTGGCGATGCGATAATCACATGGTGGCGATGTGATAATCACATGGTGGCGATGTGATAAAAACATGGTGGCGATGTGATAATCACATGGTGGCGATGTGATAATCACATGATGGCGATGTGATAATCACATGATGGCGATGTGATAATCACATGGTGGCGATGTGATAATCACATGGTGGCGATGTGATAATCACATGGTGGCGATGTGATAATCACATGGTGGCGATGTGATAATCACATGGTGGCGATGCGATAATCACATGGTGGCGATGTGATAAAAACATGGTGGCGATGTGATAATCACATGGTGGCGATGTGATAATCACATGGTGGCGATGTGATAAAAACATGGTGGCGATGTGATAATCACATGGTGGCGATGTGATAATCACATGATGGCGATGTGATAATCACATGATGGCGATGTGATAATCACATGGTGGCGATGTGATAATCACATGGTGGCGATGTGATAATCACATGGTGGCGATGTGATAATCACATGGTGGCTATGTGATAATCACATGGTGGCGATGCGATAATCACATGGTGGCGATGTGATAAAAACATGGTGGCGATGTGATAATCACATGGTGGCGATGTGATAATCACATGGTGGCTTTGCGATAATCACATGGTGGCGATGTGATAAAAACATGGTGGCGATGCGATAATCACATGGTGGCGATGTGATAATCACATGGTGGCGATGTGATAATCACATGGTGGCGATGTGATAATCACATGGTGGCGATGTGATAATCACATGGTGGCGATGTGATAATCACATGGTGGCGATGTGATAATCACATGGTGGCGATGTGATAATCACATGGTGGCGATGTGCTAATCACATGGTGGCGATGTGATAATCACATGGTGGCTTTGCGATAATCACATGGTGGCGATGTGATAAAAACATGGTGGCGATGTGATAATCACATGGTGGCGATGTGATAATCACATGGTGGCGATGTGATAAAAACATGGTGGCGATGTGATAATCACATGGTGGCGATGTGATAATCACATGATGGCGATGTGATAATCACATGATGGCGATGTGATAATCACATGGTGGCGATGTGATAATCACATGGTGGCGATGTGATAATCACATGGTGGCGATGTGATAATCACATGGTGGCGATGCGATAATCACATGGTGGCGATGTGATAAAAACATGGTGGCTTTGCGATAATCACATGGTGGCGATGTGATAATCACATGGTGGCTTTGCGATAATCACATGGTGGCGATGTGATAATCACATGGTGGCGATGTGATAATCACATGGTGGCGATGTGATAATCACATGGTGGCTTTGCGATAATCACATGGTGGCGATGTGATAAAAACATGGTAGCGATGTGATAATCACATGGTGGCTTTGCGATAATCACATGGCGGCGATGTGATAATCACATGGTGGCGATGTGATAATCAAATGGTGGCGATGTGATAATCACATGGTGGCGATGTGATAATCACATGGTGGCGATGTGATAATCACATGGTGGCGATGTGATAATCACATGGTGGCGATGCGATAATCACATGGTGGCGATGTGATAAAAACATGGTGGCGATGCGATAATCACATGGTGGCGATGTGATAATCACATGGTGGCTTTGCGATAATCACATGGTGGCGATGTGATAATCACATGGTGGCGATGTGATAATCACATGGTGGCGATGTGATAATCACATGGTGGCTTTGCGATAATCACATGGTGGCGATGTGATAAAAACATGGTAGCGATGTGATAATCACATGGTGGCTTTGCGATAATCACATGGCGGCGATGTGATAATCACATGGTGGCGATGTGATAATCAAATGGTGGCGATGTGATAATCACATGGTGGCGATGTGATAATCACATGGTGGCGATGTGATAATCACATGGTGGCGATGTGATAATCACATGGTGGCGATGCGATAATCACATGGTGGCGATGTGATAAAAACATGGTGGCGATGCGATAATCACATGGTGGCGATGTGATAATCACATGGTGGCGATGTGATAATCACATGGTGGCGATGCGATAATCACATGGTGGCGATGTGATAAAAACATGGTGGCGATGTGATAATCACATGGTGGCGATGTGATAATCACATGATGGCGATGTGATAATCACATGATGGCGATGTGATAATCACATGGTGGCGATGTGATAATCACATGGTGGCGATGTGATAATCACATGGTGGCGATGTGATAATCACATGGTGGCGATGTGATAATCACATGGTGGCGATGCGATAATCACATGGTGGCGATGTGATAAAAACATGGTGGCGATGCGATAATCACATGGTGGCGATGTGATAATCACATGGTGGCGATGTGATAATCACATGGTGGCGATGCGATAATCACATGGTGGCGATGTGATAAAAACATGGTGGCGATGTGATAATCACATGGTGGCGATGTGATAATCACATGGTGGCGATGTGATAATCACATGGTGGCGATGTGCTAATCACATGGTGGCGATGTGATAATCACATGGTGGCGATGTGCTAATCACATGGTGGCGATGTGATAATCACATGGTGGCTTTGCGATAATCACATGGTGGCGATGTGATAAAAACATGGTGGCGATGTGATAATCACATGGTGGCGATGTGATAATCACATGGTGGCGATGTGATAAAAACATGGTGGCGATGTGATAATCACATGGTGGCGATGTGATAATCACATGATGGCGATGTGATAATCACATGATGGCGATGTGATAATCACATGGTGGCGATGTGATAATCACATGGTGGCGATGTGATAATCACATGGTGGCGATGTGATAATCACATGGTGGCGATGCGATAATCACATGGTGGCGATGTGATAAAAACATGGTGGCTTTGCGATAATAACATGGTGGCGATGTGATAATCACATGGTGGCTTTGCGATAATCACATGGTGGCGATGTGATAATCACATGGTGGCGATGTGATAATCACATGGTGGCGATGTGATAATCACATGGTGGCTTTGCGATAATCACATGGTGGCGATGTGATAAAAACATGGTAGCGATGTGATAATCACATGGTGGCTTTGCGATAATCACATGGCGGCGATGTGATAATCACATGGTGGCGATGTGATAATCAAATGGTGGCGATGTGATAATCACATGGTGGCGATGTGATAATCACATGGTGGCGATGTGATAATCACATGGTGGCGATGTGATAATCACATGGTGGCGATGCGATAATCACATGGTGGCGATGTGATAAAAACATGGTGGCGATGCGATAATCACATGGTGGCGATGTGATAATCACATGGTGGCTTTGCGATAATCACATGGTGGCGATGTGATAATCACATGGTGGCGATGTGATAATCACATGGTGGCGATGTGATAATCACATGGTGGCTTTGCGATAATCACATGGTGGCGATGTGATAAAAACATGGTAGCGATGTGATAATCACATGGTGGCTTTGCGATAATCACATGGCGGCGATGTGATAATCACATGGTGGCGATGTGATAATCAAATGGTGGCGATGTGATAATCACATGGTGGCGATGTGATAATCACATGGTGGCGATGTGATAATCACATGGTGGCGATGTGATAATCACATGGTGGCGATGCGATAATCACATGGTGGCGATGTGATAAAAACATGGTGGCGATGCGATAATCACATGGTGGCGATGTGATAATCACATGGTGGCGATGTGATAATCACATGGTGGCGATGCGATAATCACATGGTGGCGATGTGATAAAAACATGGTGGCGATGTGATAATCACATGGTGGCGATGTGATAATCACATGATGGCGATGTGATAATCACATGATGGCGATGTGATAATCACATGGTGGCGATGTGATAATCACATGGTGGCGATGTGATAATCACATGGTGGCGATGTGATAATCACATGGTGGCGATGTGATAATCACATGGTGGCGATGCGATAATCACATGGTGGCGATGTGATAAAAACATGGTGGCGATGCGATAATCACATGGTGGCGATGTGATAATCACATGGTGGCGATGTGATAATCACATGGTGGCGATGCGATAATCACATGGTGGCGATGTGATAAAAACATGGTGGCGATGTGATAATCACATGGTGGCGATGTGATAATCACATGGTGGCTTTGCGATAATCACATGGTGGCGATGTGATAATCACATGGTGGCGATGTGATAATCACATGGTGGCTTTGCGATAATCACATGGTGGCGATGTGATAATCACATGGTGGCGATGTGATAATCACATGGTGGCGATGTGATAATCACATGGTGGCTTTGCGATAATCACATGGTGGCGATGTGATAAAAACATGGTAGCGATGTGATAATCACATGGTGGCTTTGCGATAATCACATGGTGGCGATGTGATAATCACATGGTGGCGATGTGATAATCAAATGGTGGCGATGTGATAATCACATGGTGGCGATGTGATAATCACATGGTGGCGATGCGATAATCACATGGTGGCGATGTAATAATTACATGGTGGCGATGCGATAATCACATGGTGGCGATGTGATAATCACATGGTGGCGATGTGATAATCACATGGTGGCTTTGCGATAATCACATGGTGGCGATGTGATAATCACATGGTGGCTTTGCGATAAATAATCACATGGTGGCGATGTGATAATCACATGGTGGCGATGTGATAATCACATGGTGGCGATGCGATAATCACATGATGGCGATGTGATAATCACATGATGGCGATGTGATAATCACATGGTGGCGATGTGATAATCACATGGTGGCTTTGCGATAATCACATGGTGGCGATGTGATAATCACATGGTGGCGATGTGATAATCAAATGGTGGCGATGTGATAATCACATGGTGGCGATGTGATAATCACATGGTGGCGATGTGATAATCACATGGTGGCGATGTGATAATCACATGGTGGCGATGTGATAATCACATGGTGGCGATGCGATAATCACATGGTGGCGATGTGATAAAAACATGGTGGCGATGTGATAATCAATATGGTGGCGATGTGATAATCACATGGTGGCTTTCCGATAATCACATGGTGGCGATGTGATAATCACATGGTGGCGATGTGATAATCACATGGTGGCTTTGCGATAATCACATGGTGGCGATGTGATAATCACATGGTGGCGATGTGATAATCACATGGTGGCGATGTGATAATCACATGGTGGCTTTGCGATAATCACATGGTGGCGATGTGATAAAAACATGGTAGCGATGTGATAATCACATGGTGGCTTTGCGATAATCACATGGTGGCGATGTGATAATCACATGGTGGCGATGTGATAATCAAATGGTGGCGATGTGATAATCACATGGTGGCGATGTGATAATCACATGGTGGCGATGTGATAATCACATGGTGGCGATGCGATAATCACATGGTGGCGATGTAATAATTACATGGTGGCGATGCGATAATCACATGGTGGCGATGTGATAATCACATGGTGGCGATGTGATAATCACATGGTGGCTTTGCGATAATCACATGGTGGCGATGTGATAATCACATGGTGGCTTTGCGATAAATAATCACATGGTGGCGATGTGATAATCACATGGTGGCGATGTGATAATCACATGGTGGCGATGTGATAATCACATGGTGGCGATGTGATAATCACATGGTGGCGATGCGATAATCACATGATGGCGATGTGATAATCACATGATGGCGATGTGATAATCACATGGTGGCGATGTGATAATCACATGGTGGCTTTGCGATAATCACATGGTGGCGATGTGATAATCACATGGTGGCGATGTGATAATCACATGGTGGCGATGTGATAATCACATGGTGGCGATGTGATAATCACATGGTGGCGATGCGATAATCACATGGTGGCGATGTGATAAAAACATGGTGGCGATGTGATAATCAAATGGTGGCGATGCGATAATCACATGATGGCGATGTGATAATCACATGATGGCGATGTGATAATCACATGGTGGCGATGCAATAATCACATGGTGGCGATGTGATAAAAACATGGTGGCGATGCGATAATCACATGGTGGCGATGTGATAATCACATTGTGGCGATGTGATAATCACATGGTGTCTTTGCGATAATCACATGGTGGCGATGTGATAATCACATGGTGGCGATGCGATAATCACATGGTGGCGATGTGATAATCACATGGTGGCGATGCGATAATCACATGGTGGCGATGTGATAATCACATGGTGGCGATGTGATAATCACATGGTGGCGATGTGATAATCACATGGTGGCGATGTGATAATCACATGGTAGCGATGTGATAATCACATGGTGGCTTTGCGATAATCACATGGTGGCGATGTGATAATCACATGGTGGCGATGTGATAATCAAATGGTGGCGATGTGATAATCACATGGTGGCGATGTGATAATCACATGGTGGCGATGTGATAATCACATGGTGGCGATGTGATAATCACATGGTGGCGATGCGATAATCACATGGTGGCGATGTGATAAAAACATGGTGGCGATGTGATAATCAATATGGTGGCGATGTGATAATCACATGGTGGCTTTCCGATAATCACATGGTGGCGATGTGATAATCACATGGTGGCGATGTGATAATCACATGGTGGCTTTGCGATAATCACATGGTGGCGATGTGATAATCACATGGTGGCGATGTGATAATCACATGGTGGCGATGTGATAATCACATGGTGGCTTTGCGATAATCACATGGTGGCGATGTGATAAAAACATGGTAGCGATGTGATAATCACATGGTGGCTTTGCGATAATCACATGGTGGCGATGTGATAATCACATGGTGGCGATGTGATAATCAAATGGTGGCGATGTGATAATCACATGGTGGCGATGTGATAATCACATGGTGGCGATGTGATAATCACATGGTGGCGATGTGATAATCACATGGTGGCGATGCGATAATCACATGGTGGCGATGTAATAATTACATGGTGGCGATGCGATAATCACATGGTGGCGATGTGATAATCACATGGTGGCGATGTGATAATCACATGGTGGCTTTGCGATAATCACATGGTGGCGATGTGATAATCACATGGTGGCTTTGCGATAAATAATCACATGGTGGCGATGTGATAATCACATGGTGGCGATGTGATAATCACATGGTGGCGATGTGATAATCACATGGTGGCGATGTGATAATCACATGGTGGCGATGCGATAATCACATGATGGCGATGTGATAATCACATGATGGCGATGTGATAATCACATGGTGGCGATGTGATAATCACATGGTGGCTTTGCGATAATCACATGGTGGCGATGTGATAATCACATGGTGGCGATGTGATAATCACATGGTGGCGATGTGATAATCACATGGTGGCGATGTGATAATCACATGGTGGCGATGCGATAATCACATGGTGGCGATGTGATAAAAACATGGTGGCGATGTGATAATCAAATGGTGGCGATGCGATAATCACATGATGGCGATGTGATAATCACATGATGGCGATGTGATAATCACATGGTGGCGATGCAATAATCACATGGTGGCGATGTGATAAAAACATGGTGGCGATGCGATAATCACATGGTGGCGATGTGATAATCACATTGTGGCGATGTGATAATCACATGGTGTCTTTGCGATAATCACATGGTGGCGATGTGATAATCACATGGTGGCGATGCGATAATCACATGGTGGCGATGTGATAATCACATGGTGGCGATGCGATAATCACATGGTGGCGATGTGATAATCACATGGTGGCGATGTGATAATCACATGGTGGCGATGTGATAATCACATGGTGGCGATGTGATAATCACATGGTAGCGATGTGATAATCACATGGTGGCTTTGCGATAATCACATGGTGGCGATGTGATAATCACATGGTGGCGATGTGATAATCAAATGGTGGCGATGTGATAATCACATGGTGGCGATGTGATAATCACATGGTGGCGATGTGATAATCACATGGTGGCGATGTGATAATCACATGGTGGCGATGTGATAATCACATGGTGGCGATGCGATAATCACATGGTGGCGATGTGATAAAAACATGGTGGCGATGCGATAATCACATGGTGGCGATGTGATCATCACATGGTGGCGATGTGATAATCACATGGTGGCGATGCGATAATCACATGGTGGCGATGTGATAAAAACATGGTGGCGATGTGATAATCACATGGTGGCGATGTGATAATCACATGATGGCGATGTGATAATCACATGATGGCGATGTGATAATCACATGGTGGCGATGTGATAATCACATGGTGGCGATGTGATAATCACATGGTGGCGATGTGATAATCACATGGTGGCGATGTGATAATCACATGGTGGCGATGTGATAATCACATGGTGGCGATGCGATAATCACATGGTGGCGATGTGATAAAAACATGGTGGCGATGCGATAATCACATGGTGGCGATGTGATAATCACATGGTGGCGATGTGATAATCACATGGTGGCGATGCGATAATCACATGGTGGCGATGTGATAAAAACATGGTGGCGATGTGATAATCACATGGTGGCGATGTGATAATCACATGGTGGCTTTGCGATAATCACATGGTGGCGATGTGATAATCACATGGTGGCGATGTGATAATCACATGGTGGCTTTGCGATAATCACATGGTGGCGATGTGATAATCACATGGTGGCGATTTGATAATCACATGGTGGCGATGTGATAATCACATGGTGGCTTTGCGATAATCACATGGTGGCGATGTGATAAAAACATGGTAGCGATGTGATAATCACATGGTGGCTTTGCGATAATCACATGGTGGCGATGTGATAATCACATGGTGGCGATGTGATAATCAAATGGTGGCGATGTGATAATCACATGGTGGCGATGTGATAATCACATGGTGGCGATGTGATAATCACATGGTGGCGATGCGATAATCACATGGTGGCGATGTAATAATTACATGGTGGCGATGCGATAATCACATGGTGGCGATGTGATAATCACATGGTGGCGATGTGATAATCACATGGTGGCTTTGCGATAATCACATGGTGGCGATGTGATAATCACATGGTGGCTTTGCGATAAATAATCACATGGTGGCGATGTGATAATCACATGGTGGCGATGTGATAATCACATGGTGGCGATGCGATAATCACATGATGGCGATGTGATAATCACATGATGGCGATGTGATAATCACATGGTGGCGATGTGATAATCACATGGTGGCTTTGCGATAATCACATGGTGGCGATGTGATAATCACATGGTGGCGATGTGATAATCAAATGGTGGCGATGTGATAATCACATGGTGGCGATGTGATAATCACATGGTGGCGATGTGATAATCACATGGTGGCGATGTGATAATCACATGGTGGCGATGTGATAATCACATGGTGGCGATGCGATAATCACATGGTGGCGATGTGATAAAAACATGGTGGCGATGTGATAATCAATATGGTGGCGATGTGATAATCACATGGTGGCTTTCCGATAATCACATGGTGGCGATGTGATAATCACATGGTGGCGATGTGATAATCACATGGTGGCTTTGCGATAATCACATGGTGGCGATGTGATAATCACATGGTGGCGATGTGATAATCACATGGTGGCGATGTGATAATCACATGGTGGCTTTGCGATAATCACATGGTGGCGATGTGATAAAAACATGGTAGCGATGTGATAATCACATGGTGGCTTTGCGATAATCACATGGTGGCGATGTGATAATCACATGGTGGCGATGTGATAATCAAATGGTGGCGATGCGATAATCACATGGTGGCGATGTGATAATCACATGGTGGCTATGTGATAATCATATGGTGGCGATGTGATAATCACATGGTGGCGATGTGATAATCACATGGTGGCGATGCGATAATCACATGGTGGCGATGTGATAAAAACATGGTGGCGATGTGATAATCAAATGGTGGCGATGCGATAATCACATGATGGCGATGTGATAATCACATGATGGCGATGTGATAATCACATGGTGGCGATGCAATAATCACATGGTGGCGATGTGATAAAAACATGGTGGCGATGCGATAATCACATGGTGGCGATGTGATAATCACATTGTGGCGATGTGATAATCACATGGTGTCTTTGCGATAATCACATGGTGGCGATGTGATAATCACATGGTGGCGATGCGATAATCACATGGTGGCGATGTGATAATCACATGGTGGCGATGCGATAATCACATGGTGGCGATGTGATAATCACATGGTGGCGATGTGATAATCACATGGTGGCGATGTGATAATCACATGGTGGCGATGTGATAATCACATGGTGGCGATGTGATAATCACATGGTAGCGATGTGATAATCACATGGTGGCTTTGCGATAATCACATGGTGGCGATGTGATAATCACATGGTGGCGATGTGATAATCAAATGGTGGCGATGTGATAATCACATGGTGGCGATGTGATAATCACATGGTGGCGATGTGATAATCACATGGTGGCTTTGCGATAATCACATGGTGGCGATGTGATAATCACATGGTGGCTTTGCGATAAATAATCACATGGTGGCGATGTGATAATCACATGGTGGCGATGTGATAATCACATGGTGGCGATGTGATAATCACATGGTGGCGATGTGATAATCACATGGTGGCGATGCGATAATCACATGATGGCGATGTGATAATCACATGATGGCGATGTGATAATCACATGGTGGCGATGTGATAATCACATGGTGGCTTTGCGATAATCACATGGTGGCGATGTGATAATCACATGGTGGCGATGTGATAATCACATGGTGGCGATGTGATAATCACATGGTGGCGATGTGATAATCACATGGTGGCGATGCGATAATCACATGGTGGCGATGTGATAAAAACATGGTGGCGATGTGATAATCAATGGGTGGCGATGCGATAATCACATGATGGCGATGTGATAATCACATGATGGCGATGTGATAATCACATGGTGGCGATGCAATAATCACATGGTGGCGATGTGATAAAAACATGGTGGCGATGCGATAATCACATGGTGGCGATGTGATAATCACATTGTGGCGATGTGATAATCACATGGTGTCTTTGCGATAATCACATGGTGGCGATGTGATAATCACATGGTGGCGATGCGATAATCACATGGTGGCGATGTGATAATCACATGGTGGCGATGCGATAATCACATGGTGGCGATGTGATAATCACATGGTGGCGATGTGATAATCACATGGTGGCGATGTGATAATCACATGGTGGCGATGTGATAATCACATGGTAGCGATGTGATAATCACATGGTGGCTTTGCGATAATCACATGGTGGCGATGTGATAATCACATGGTGGCGATGTGATAATCAAATGGTGGCGATGTGATAATCACATGGTGGCGATGTGATAATCACATGGTGGCGATGTGATAATCACATGGTGGCGATGTGATAATCACATGGTGGCGATGCGATAATCACATGGTGGCGATGTGATAAATCATGGTGGCGATGTGATAATCAATATGGTGGCGATGTGATAATCACATGGTGGCTTTCCGATAATCACATGGTGGCGATGTGATAATCACATGGTGGCGATGTGATAATCACATGGTGGCTTTGCGATAATCACATGGTGGCGATGTGATAATCACATGGTGGCGATGTGATAATCACATGGTGGCGATGTGATAATCACATGGTGGCTTTGCGATAATCACATGGTGGCGATGTGATAAACACATGGTAGCGATGTGATAATCACATGGTGGCTTTGCGATAATCACATGGTGGCGATGTGATAATCACATGGTGGCGATGTGATAATCAAATGGTGGCGATGTGATAATCACATGGTGGCGATGTGATAATCACATGGTGGCGATGTGATAATCACATGGTGGCGATGTGATAATCACATGGTGGCGATGCGATAATCACATGGTGGCGATGTAATAATAACATGGTGGCGATGCGATAATCACATGGTGGCGATGTGATAATCACATGGTGGCGATGTGATAATCACATGGTGGCTTTGCGATAATCACATGGTGGCGATGTGATAATCACATGGTGGCTTTGCGATAAATAATCACATGGTGGCGATGTGATAATCACATGGTGGCGATGTGATAATCACATGGTGGCGATGTGATAATCACATGGTGGCGATGTGATAATCACATGGTGGCGATGCGATAATCACATGATGGCGATGTGATAATCACATGATGGCGATGTGATAATCACATGGTGGCGATGTGATAATCACATGGTGGCTTTGCGATAATCACATGGTGGCGATGTGATAATCACATGGTGGCGATGTGATAATCACATGGTGGCGATGTGATAATCACATGGTGGCGATGTGATAATCACATGGTGGCGATGCGATAATCACATGGTGGCGATGTGATAAAAACATGGTGGCGATGTGATAATCAAATGGTGGCGATGCGATAATCACATGATGGCGATGTGATAATCACATGATGGCGATGTGATAATCACATGGTGGCGATGCAATAATCACATGGTGGCGATGTGATAAAAACATGGTGGCGATGCGATAATCACATGGTGGCGATGTGATAATCACATTGTGGCGATGTGATAATCACATGGTGTCTTTGCGATAATCACATGGTGGCGATGTGATAATCACATGGTGGCGATGCGATAATCACATGGTGGCGATGTGATAATCACATGGTGGCGATGCGATAATCACATGGTGGCGATGTGATAATCACATGGTGGCGATGTGATAATCACATGGTGGCGATGTGATAATCACATGGTGGCGATGTGATAATCACATGGTAGCGATGTGATAATCACATGGTGGCTTTGCGATAATCACATGGTGGCGATGTGATAATCACATGGTGGCGATGTGATAATCAAATGGTGGCGATGTGATAATCACATGGTGGCGATGTGATAATCACATGGTGGCGATGTGATAATCACATGGTGGCGATGTGATAATCACATGGTGGCGATGTGATAATCACATGGTGGCGATGCGATAATCACATGGTGGCGATGTGATAATCACATGGTGGCGATGCGATAATCACATGGTGGCGATGTGATCATCACATGGTGGCGATGTGATAATCACATGGTGGCGATGTGATAATCACATGGTGGCGATGTGATAAAAACATGGTGGCGATGTGATAATCACATGGTGGCGATGTGATAATCACATGATGGCGATGTGATAATCACATGATGGCGATGTGATAATCACATGGTGGCGATGTGATAATCACATGGTGGCGATGTGATAATCACATGGTGGCGATGTGATAATCACATGGTGGCGATGTGATAATCACATGGTGGCGATGTGATAATCACATGGTGGCGATGCGATAATCACATGGTGGCGATGTGATAAAAACATGGTGGCGATGCGATAATCACATGGTGGCGATGTGATAATCACATGGTGGCGATGTGATAATCACATGGTGGCGATGCGATAATCACATGGTGGCGATGTGATAAAAACATGGTGGCGATGTGATAATCACATGGTGGCGATGTGATAATCACATGGTGGCTTTGCGATAATCACATGGTGGCGATGTGATAATCACATGGTGGCGATGTGATAATCACATGGTGGCTTTGCGATAATCACATGGTGGCGATGTGATAATCACATGGTGGCGATTTGATAATCACATGGTGGCGATGTGATAATCACATGGTGGCTTTGCGATAATCACATGGTGGCGATGTGATAAAAACATGGTAGCGATGTGATAATCACATGGTGGCTTTGCGATAATCACATGGTGGCGATGTGATAATCACATGGTGGCGATGTGATAATCAAATGGTGGCGATGTGATAATCACATGGTGGCGATGTGATAATCACATGGTGGCGATGTGATAATCACATGGTGGCGATGCGATAATCACATGGTGGCGATGTAATAATTACATGGTGGCGATGCGATAATCACATGGTGGCGATGTGATAATCACATGGTGGCGATGTGATAATCACATGGTGGCTTTGCGATAATCACATGGTGGCGATGTGATAATCACATGGTGGCTTTGCGATAAATAATCACATGGTGGCGATGTGATAATCACATGGTGGCGATGCGATAATCACATGATGGCGATGTGATAATCACATGATGGCGATGTGATAATCACATGGTGGCGATGTGATAATCACATGGTGGCTTTGCGATAATCACATGGTGGCGATGTGATAATCACATGGTGGCGATGTGATAATCAAATGGTGGCGATGTGATAATCACATGGTGGCGATGTGATAATCACATGGTGGCGATGTGATAATCACATGGTGGCGATGTGATAATCACATGGTGGCGATGTGATAATCACATGGTGGCGATGCGATAATCACATGGTGGCGATGTGATAAAAACATGGTGGCGATGTGATAATCAAATGGTGGCGATGTGATAATCACATGGTGGCGTTGCGATAATCACATGGTGGCGATGTGATAATCACATGGTGGCGATGTGATAATCACATGGTGGCTTTGCGATAATCACATGGTGGCGATGTGATAATCACATGGTGGCGATGTGATAATCACATGGTGGCGATGTGATAATCACATGGTGGCTTTGCGATAATCACATGGTGGCGATGTGATAAAAACATGGTAGCGATGTGATAATCACATGGTGGCTTTGCGATAATCACATGGTGGCGATGTGATAATCACATGGTGGCGATGTGATAATCAAATGGTGGCGATGCGATAATCACATGGTGGCGATGTGATAATCACATGGTGGCTATGTGATAATCATATGGTGGCGATGTGATAATCACATGGTGGCGATGTGATAATCACATGGTGGCGATGCGATAATCACATGGTGGCGATGTGATAAAACATGGTGGCGATGTGATAATCAAATGGTGGCGATGCGATAATCACATGATGGCGATGTGATAATCACATGATGGCGATGTGATAATCACATGGTGGCGATGCAATAATCACATGGTGGCGATGTGATAAAAACATGGTGGCGATGCGATAATCACATGGTGGCGATGTGATAATCACATTGTGGCGATGTGATAATCACATGGTGTCTTTGCGATAATCACATGGTGGCGATGTGATAATCACATGGTGGCGATGCGATAATCACATGGTGGCGATGTGATAATCACATGGTGGCGATGCGATAATCACATGGTGGCGATGTGATAATCACATGGTGGCGATGTGATAATCACATGGTGGCGATGTGATAATCACATGGTGGCGATGTGATAATCACATGGTAGCGATGTGATAATCACATGGTGGCTTTGCGATAATCACATGGTGGCGATGTGATAATCACATGGTGGCGATGTGATAATCAAATGGTGGCGATGTGATAATCACATGGTGGCGATGTGATAATCACATGGTGGCGATGTGATAATCACATGGTGGCGATGTGATAATCACATGGTGGCGATGTGATAATCACATGGTGGCGATGCGATAATCACATGGTGGCGATGTGATAAAAACATGGTGGCGATGCGATAATCACATGGTGGCGATGTGATAAAAACATGGTGGCGATGTGATAATCACATGGTGGCGATGTGATAATCACATGGTGGCGATGTGATAAAAACATGGTGGCGATGTGATAATCACATGGTGGCGATGTGATAATCACATGATGGCGATGTGATAATCACATGATGGCGATGTGATAATCACATGGTGGCGATGTGATAATCACATGGTGGCGATGTGATAATCACATGGTGGCGATGTGATAATCACATGGTGGCGATGTGATAATCACATGGTGGCGATGTGATAATCACATGGTGGCGATGCGATAATCACATGGTGGCGATGTGATAAAAACATGGTGGCGATGCGATAATCACATGGTGGCGATGTGATAATCACATGGTGGCGATGTGATAATCACATGGTGGCGATGCGATAATCACATGGTGGCGATGTGATAAAAACATGGTGGCTTTGCGATAATCACATGGTGGCGATGTGATAATCACATGGTGGCGATGTGATAATCACATGGTGGCTTTGCGATAATCACATGGTGGCGATGTGATAATCACATGGTGGCGATTTGATAATCACATGGTGGCGATGTGATAATCACATGGTGGCTTTGCGATAATCACAAGGTGGCGATGTGATAAAAACATGGTAGCGATGTGATAATCACATGGTGGCTTTGCGATAATCACATGGTGGCGATGTGATAATCACATGGTGGCGATGTGATAATCAAATGGTGGCGATGTGATAATCACATGGTGGCGATGTGATAATCACATGGTGGCGATGTGATAATCACATGGTGGCGATGCGATAATCACATGGTGGCGATGTAATAATTACATGGTGGCGATGCGATAATCACATGGTGGCGATGTGATAATCACATGGTGGCGATGTGATAATCACATGGTGGCTTTGCGATAATCACATGGTGGCGATGTGATAATCACATGGTGGCTTTGCGATAAATAATCACATGGTGGCGATGTGATAATCACATGGTGGCGATGTGATAATCACATGGTGGCGATGCGATAATCACATGATGGCGATGTGATAATCACATGATGGCGATGTGATAATCACATGGTGGCGATGTGATAATCACATGGTGGCTTTGCGATAATCACATGGTGGCGATGTGATAATCACATGGTGGCGATGTGATAATCAAATGGTGGCGATGTGATAATCACATGGTGGCGATGTGATAATCACATGGTGGCGATGTGATAATCACATGGTGGCGATGTGATAATCACATGGTGGCGATGTGATAATCACATGGTGGCGATGTGATAATCAAATGGTGGCGATGCGATAATCACATGGTGGCGATGTGATAATCACATGGTGGCTATGTGATAATCATATGGTGGCGATGTGATAATCACATGGTGGCGATGTGATAATCACATGGTGGCGATGCGATAATCACATGGTGGCGATGTGATAAAAACATGGTGGCGATGTGATAATCAAATGGTGGCGATGCGATAATCACATGATGGCGATGTGATAATCACATGATGGCGATGTGATAATCACATGGTGGCGATGCAATAATCACATGGTGGCGATGTGATAAAAACATGGTGGCGATGCGATAATCACATGGTGGCGATGTGATAATCACATTGTGGCGATGTGATAATCACATGGTGTCTTTGCGATAATCACATGGTGGCGATGTGATAATCACATGGTGGCGATGCGATAATCACATGGTGGCGATGTGATAATCACATGGTGGCGATGCGATAATCACATGGTGGCGATGTGATAATCACATGGTGGCGATGTGATAATCACATGGTGGCGATGTGATAATCACATGGTGGCGATGTGATAATCACATGGTAGCGATGTGATAATCACATGGTGGCTTTGCGATAATCACATGGTGGCGATGTGATAATCACATGGTGGCGATGTGATAATCAAATGGTGGCGATGTGATAATCACATGGTGGCGATGTGATAATCACATGGTGGCGATGTGATAATCACATGGTGGCGATGTGATAATCACATGGTGGCGATGTGATAATCACATGGTGGCGATGCGATAATCACATGGTGGCGATGTGATAAAAACATGGTGGCGATGCGATAATCACATGGTGGCGATGTGATAAAAACATGGTGGCGATGTGATAATCACATGGTGGCGATGTGATAATCACATGGTGGCGATGTGATAAAAACATGGTGGCGATGTGATAATCACATGGTGGCGATGTGATAATCACATGATGGCGATGTGATAATCACATGATGGCGATGTGATAATCACATGGTGGCGATGTGATAATCACATGGTGGCGATGTGATAATCACATGGTGGCGATGTGATAATCACATGGTGGCGATGTGATAATCACATGGTGGCGATGTGATAATCACATGGTGGCGATGCGATAATCACATGGTGGCGATGTGATAAAAACATGGTGGCGATGCGATAATCACATGGTGGCGATGTGATAATCACATGGTGGCGATGTGATAATCACATGGTGGCGATGCGATAATCACATGGTGGCGATGTGATAAAAACATGGTGGCTTTGCGATAATCACATGGTGGCGATGTGATAATCACATGGTGGCGATGTGATAATCACATGGTGGCTTTGCGATAATCACATGGTGGCGATGTGATAATCACATGGTGGCGATTTGATAATCACATGGTGGCGATGTGATAATCACATGGTGGCTTTGCGATAATCACATGGTGGCGATGTGATAATAACATGGTTGCGATGTGATAATCACATGGTGGCTTTGCGATAATCACATGGTGGCGATGTGATAATCACATGGTGGCGATGTGATAATCAAATGGTGGCGATGTGATAATCACATGGTGGCGATGTGATAATCACATGGTGGCGATGTGATAATCACATGGTGGCGATGCGATAATCACATGGTGGCGATGTAATAATTACATGGTGGCGATGCGATAATCACATGGTGGCGATGTGATAATCACATGGTGGCGATGTGATAATCACATGGTGGCTTTGCGATAATCACATGGTGGCGATGTGATAATCACATGGTGGCTTTGCGATAAATAATCACATGGTGGCGATGTGATAATCACATGGTGGCGATGTGATAATCACATGGTGGCGATGCGATAATCACATGATGGCGATGTGATAATCACATGATGGCGATGTGATAATCACATGGTGGCGATGTGATAATCACATGGTGGCTTTGCGATAATCACATGGTGGCGATGTGATAATCACATGGTGGCGATGTGATAATCAAATGGTGGCGATGTGATAATCACATGGTGGCGATGTGATAATCACATGGTGGCGATGTGATAATCACATGGTGGCGATGTGATAATCACATGGTGGCGATGTGATAATCACATGGTGGCGATGCGATAATCACATGGTGGCGATGTGATAAAAACATGGTGGTGATGTGATAATCAATATGGTGGCGATGTGATAATCACATGGTGGCTTTCCGATAATCACATGGTGGCGATGTGATAATCACATGGTGGCGATGTGATAATCACATGGTGGCTTTGCGATAATCACATGGTGGCGATGTGATAATCACATGGTGGCGATGTGATAATCACATGGTGGCGATGTGATAATCACATGGTGGCTTTGCGATAATCACATGGTGGCGATGTGATAAAAACATGGTAGCGATGTGATAATCACATGGTGGCTTTGCGATAATCACATGGTGGCGATGTGATAATCACATGGTGGCGATGTGATAATCAAATGGTGGCGATGTGATAATCACATGGTGGCGATGTGATAATCACATGGTGGCGATGTGATAATCACATGGTGGCGATGCGATAATCACATGGTGGCGATGTAATAATTACATGGTGGCGATGCGATAATCACATGGTGGCGATGTGATAATCACATGGTGGCGATGTGATAATCACATGGTGGCTTTGCGATAATCACATGGTGGCGATGTGATAATCACATGGTGGCTTTGCGATAAATAATCACATGGTGGCGATGTGATAATCACATGGTGGCGATGTGATAATCACATGGTGGCGATGTGATAATCACATGGTGGCGATGTGATAATCACATGGTGGCGATGCGATAATCACATGATGGCGATGTGATAATCACATGATGGCGATGTGATAATCACATGGTGGCGATGTGATAATCACATGGTGGCTTTGCGATAATCACATGGTGGCGATGTGATAATCACATGGTGGCGATGTGATAATCACATGGTGGCGATGTGATAATCACATGGTGGCGATGTGATAATCAAATGGTGGCGATGTGATAATCACATGGTGGCGATGTGATAATCACATGGTGGCGATGTGATAATCACATGGTGGCGATGCGATAATCACATGGTGGCGATGTAATAATTACATGGTGGCGATGCGATAATCACATGGTGGCGATGTGATAATCACATGGTGGCGATGTGATAATCACATGGTGGCTTTGCGATAATCACATGGTGGCGATGTGATAATCACATGGTGGCTTTGCGATAAATAATCACATGGTGGCGATGTGATAATCACATGGTGGCGATGTGATAATCACATGGTGGCGATGCGATAATCACATGATGGCGATGTGATAATCACATGATGGCGATGTGATAATCACATGGTGGCGATGTGATAATCACATGGTGGCTTTGCGATAATCACATGGTGGCGATGTGATAATCACATGGTGGCGATGTGATAATCAAATGGTGGTGATGTGATAATCACATGGTGGCGATGTGATAATCACATGGTGGCGATGTGATAATCACATGGTGGCGATGTGATAATCACATGGTGGCGATGTGATAATCACATGGTGGCGATGCGATAATCACATGGTGGCGATGTGATAAAAACATGGTGGCGATGTGATAATCAATATGGTGGCGATGTGATAATCACATGGTGGCTTTCCGATAATCACATGGTGGCGATGTGATAATCACATGGTGGCGATGTGATAATCACATGGTGGCTTTGCGATAATCACATGGTGGCGATGTGATAATCACATGGTGGCGATGTGATAATCACATGGTGGCGATGTGATAATCACATGGTGGCTTTGCGATAATCACATGGTGGCGATGTGATAAAAACATGGTAGCGATGTGATAATCACATGGTGGCTTTGCGATAATCACATGGTGGCGATGTGATAATCACATGGTGGCGATGTGATAATCAAATGGTGGCGATGTGATAATCACATGGTGGCGATGTGATAATCACATGGTGGCGATGTGATAATCACATGGTGGCGATGCGATAATCACATGGTGGCGATGTAATAATTACATGGTGGCGATGCGATAATCACATGGTGGCGATGTGATAATCACATGGTGGCGATGTGATAATCACATGGTGGCTTTGCGATAATCACATGGTGGCGATGTGATAATCACATGGTGGCTTTGCGATAAATAATCACATGGTGGCGATGTGATAATCACATGGTGGCGATGTGATAATCACATGGTGGCGATGTGATAATCACATGGTGGCGATGTGATAATCACATGGTGGCGATGCGATAATCACATGATGGCGATGTGATAATCACATGATGGCGATGTGATAATCACATGGTGGCGATGTGATAATCACATGGTGGCTTTGCGATAATCACATGGTGGCGATGTGATAATCACATGGTGGCGATGTGATAATCACATGGTGGCGATGTGATAATCACATGGTGGCGATGTGATAATCACATGGTGGCGATGCGATAATCACATGGTGGCGATGTGATAAAAACATGGTGGCGATGTGATAATCAAATGGTGGCGATGCGATAATCACATGATGGCGATGTGATAATCACATGATGGCGATGTGATAATCACATGGTGGCGATGCAATAATCACATGGTGGCGATGTGATAAAAACATGGTGGCGATGCGATAATCACATGGTGGCGATGTGATAATCACATTGTGGCGATGTGATAATCACATGGTGTCTTTGCGATAATCACATGGTGGCGATGTGATAATCACATGGTGGCGATGCGATAATCACATGGTGGCGATGTGATAATCACATGGTGGCGATGCGATAATCACATGGTGGCGATGTGATAATCACATGGTGGCGATGTGATAATCACATGGTGGCGATGTGATAATCACATGGTGGCGATGTGATAATCACATGGTGGCGATGTGATAATCACATGGTGGCGATGTGATAATCACATGGTGGCGATGTGATAATCACATGGTGGCGATGTGATAATCACATGGTGGCGATGCGATAATCACATGGTGGCGATGTGATAATCACATGGTGGCGATGTGATAATCACATGGTGGCTTTGCGATAATCACATGGTGGCGATGTGATAAAAACATGGTGGCGATGTGATAATCACATGGTGGCGATGTGATAAAAACATGGTGGCGATGTGATAATCACATGGTGGCGATGTGATAATCACATGATGGAGATGTGATAATCACATGGTGGCGATGTGATAATCACATTGTTGGAGCGTCGTAGATGTTAGCTGTGTAGAGTAGGGTCTAATAATATGTAATATGGAACTTAGTTTATGTACTTTGCCTGTTAAAAGATGTATTAGTTAATTAGCTGTAATTATTGAAGTTTATGCGATCGATACTTGCAAACTGATAGAAAGATAGTTAATGCCTAACTAAACATGTAAGTAAAATATGAGGAAAATTAGAACAGTCGCACATGTCGAAAGTTAGGGTCAAAGTTGAGTGTATTTAGTATCTAGTAGCATGTGTCGTGATCGCAGTGTAACTTAGTCGCTAAGGTAGTGAAGTTTGTTTATTTGTTTATTCGGCTGCGTGGTGGAGTCAGGATCGGAACGAGGAAAATCTCAGGAGTATATAAGGACCTGCGCAGTCGTCATCTTTCGTCTTTCATCATTGTTTTCACTGAATTGTGCTCTGTAGACGGAGTTGCGCCCGTCACTTATGTTGACCTAAATTATCTGTAAAAGCGTGTAAATTGTTGTTATTGTTGGGAATAAAAGCGTTTGTTGTACCACCATACCAAACCTCCTGCCCTAGCCTGTTTACTACGTCAGATTTAATTGTGGTTTAATTGTAGTTAAATTGAAAGTTAATTAATTTCACCCCCTCTTGAGTCGCTGAGCGTAACATTACTGAGCATCGAAATAACATGGTCCTTCGAGTCAACACCGAAACAGCACTACGGATACAGTTCAGTGATTAGTGATTAGTTTTGTTCAGTGTTATGCCAGTGATATCATTAGAAGATACAGTTGAAGTTGAATCAACGCCTCAGTCCATCCGTCAGCCGCATCTTCAATGGACTTCCCAAGGGTCGATGGATTTTAAAGGACAAGACAGTGAACAATTGAGGATCACAGCCGAGCGTGAAACAAAGCAGAGAGCCATGGCGAACCATCAGCAACCATTAGAAGTGAAAGGCTCAATCCAGTTTGGTCTTTGCACTGGGAGGGGTGAATCTGCAGCTGATGGTCACGTCCCGAAAGTGGCGCATCGCAACAACACGTCATCGACACTAAGATCCAGCGCGTCTTCACAGTCCTCCAGATCCTCTAGACACCTCAAGTTGGAACAAGAAAGAAGATTGGTAGCTCTGCGAGACAGAAAACGACGAGAGGAAATGGACCGAATAGATGAGGAAATGCGTCTTGTGGAACTTCAGGCAGCGGTAGAAGAATTTTGTTGGCTCTACCTTGATGAAGTAAGAAAATTTGTAGATGTTATTTTGAAGAATAAATCACCTAGTGAAGAAAACGCTCAAGAAGTGAAGCATAGCGAGGATCCGAAATGTGAAGACGCTACCAGAGTCATAAGTCCCGGAGCAATGAGATCAAGCATCGATCTCGTTAAAGAAAATGCAACATCTGAAGAGGAGCCCTTGGAAACGGTGCATACCTCAAGGACTGGAAATGAAGAAGTCGCTGATGGATCGGAAGACATTGTGAAGACCTGTGAAGATCTCGCAGTGCAGATTCCAGACGTGATAATCGTTGAGAATAACGAATCTGTTGATGAGAACTCCGGAGAAGAGCCAGAATCAATGTACGAGATGACAACTGGGCACGAGGACACGTCAGCAGAGGATACGGATACGAAAGCGGATGAAGATAACTGGGTGGACACCGAGCAAGAAATAAACGAAGATGCCATCCAAGAAGATGAAACAATTCTGGAATCGACGAATGGGATCCATCAAGAAGCGGAAGGATGTCAGTGCGACGTCAGGAGAAAACCGGAGGAAACAGCAGTTGAAGGAGTGAAGAAAGGTTTCCCGGTGAGGACTGATGGCGCTGATGAAACCGTGAATCCCCCCAAAAGAAGATCCCAGGATCCAGGGAAATCAAGTAAGAGAAGAAGACTCAACTCCAAGAGGAAGACTGGGCAAACCTCGGTGACCTGTGACCCAGCTAAAGAAGTCGAAGATGAAACGTGGTTCGAGTTCGCTGATCGTCTGGAAGTCGGGTGTCCAGGACCTCCCCTGATGAAAGAAGATATGCATCTGAGGACTTTGGAAACGGTGTCCGTTCCTAGGATCAAGACGTCTCATGTCACTAGGAGGGGCAAACATTCGGACTGGATGAAAACTGAGGACACTTACACTACACAGGATGAACGCGTATGGACAACAGTGGAACTCGTGATGGATAGGACGACGCCATGGAGTAGTGATTCGAGCAAGTCTAATCACGAGGAGGGGTATGTTGGAGCGTCGTAGATGTTAGCTGTGTAGAGTAGGGTCTAATAAAATGTAATATGTAACATAGTTTATGTACTTTGCCTGTTAAAAGATGGATTTGTTAATTAGCTGTAATTATTGAAGTTTATGCGATCGATACTTGCAAACTGATAGAAAGATAGTTAATGCCTAACTAAACATGTAAGCAAAATATGAGGAAAATTAGAACAGTCGCACATGTCGAAAGTTAGGGTCAAAGTTGAGTGTATGTAGTATCTAGTAGCATGTGTCGTGATCGCAGTGTAACTTAGTCGCTAAGGTAGTGAAGTTTGTTTATTTGCTTCTTCGACTGCGTGGTGGAGTCAGGATCTGAACGAGGAAAATCTCAGGAGTATATAAGGACCTGCGCAGTCGTCATCTTTCGTCTTTCATCATTGTTTTCACTGAATTGTGCTCTGTAGACGGAGTTGCGCCCGTCACTTATGTTAACCTAAATTATCTGTAAAAACGTGTAAATTGTTGTTATTGTTGGGAATAAAAGCGTTTGTTGTACCACCATACCAAACCTCCTGCCCTAGCCTGTTTACTACGTCAGATTTAATTGTGGTTTAATTGTAGTTAAATTGAAAGTTAATTAATTTCACCCCCTCTTGAGTCGCTGAGCGTAACATTACTGAGCATCGAAATAACACACATGGTGGCGATGTGATAATCACATGGTGGCGATGTGATAATCACATAATGGCGATGTGATAATCACATGGTGGCGATGCAATAATCACATGGTGGCGATGTGATAAAAACATGGTGGCGATGTGATAATCACATGGTGGCGATGTGATAATCACATGGTGGCGATGCGATAATCACATGGTGGCGATGTGATAATCACATGGTGGCGATGTGATAATCACATGGTGGCGATGCGATAATCACATGGTGGCGATGTGATAATCACATGGTGGCTATGTGATAATCATATGGTGGCGATGTGATAATCAAATGGTTGGCGATGTGATAATCACATGGTGGCGATGCGATAATCACATTGTGGCGATGTGATAATCACATGGTGGCGATGTGATAATCACATGGTGGCGATGTGATAATCACAGGATTTTAGCGATAAAGTTGACCTCAATCCAGGATCAAGAAGAAGTGCTGACAAGAGGATACATACTAAGAATATCGCGGCTTTTAGAGTAACTGCCAATGTTTCTTGAAAACATCCATTTACAACACTAGTATAAATCTGAATACGACGATAGGTGGTATACCATCTGATAAATTGATTGTTCGTGTGACTTGTTGTTGAGGTCCTAGCTGCCACCTGCCGCATTTGTTTTGCCAACTTTTGTATCATTTGAAAGATAATCACGTTAGCAGAGAACATTCCATCGTAGAACACAAGACATCCCAACGTAGCAACTATTGATAAGTCCCAGATTTCAAAAGCAGTCGATACAATCCATAAGCAAATCCTTGTAGTTGGCGCTTCGAGCAGGTACTGTTGTAGAGCTACATAAATCGGCTCACCGTTTACCAAAATTAGAAATGCATACAGCATTGTCATTGCGACGGAAACGACAGGAACTATCGTCACTAGAATGCGGAGAGACATTGATGCTCTAGTAATGTCAGGTTGGTAAATTGTGTTAACGGCTTGAGCATAGTGTAGAGAATGCCTGCTCGTGAAGTGAATTACAGTGAATCCCAATAAAGCAGCCACCAGCCAAAACTTTGTACAAATTACCAAGTCTCCGTTACACCTGTTGTGGCGCAATTTATACGCCACTCAGACAGATTGAAGCAAACGTACACTAATGTGCACGTATTCTATAAACTGCAGGTTTTGTAATTTTTGGGGATTTTTTGTGACGCCAATAATGCTGCTACTTGTGGATGTGGTGGCTAAGAATTGACTGAAATTGCCGGGAACTTGCTAAACGAGCCGAACTTGCCTGTGCATGGAAATCCTTATGTGATCTTGTTTGAACGACATGCCTCCAATTTTTGCTTCCTTTTTGAGTGTTTCTTCAGGACTATCTAAAATATTTTAACAGCAAAATTTTAATACTATTGTCGAAAAATATGGGATCAGTGTTGGCATATAAGTTACCACTTTATATCAAGTAATTGGGGAGCAAAAAGTTGCGTGCTTATATTCGATAGACAAAAGGGAAACGTTGTGAATGCGTTCTTGTATATAAGGATTGCGTCTTTTGAGACGTTGTGGAATATGTAAGCTTTGTGAACTCAGAAGGAAAACATCTGCTTTGTATGTGGGAAAGCAGCGCAGCGAATGACTTGATATTCGGGCAAAATTGTTTAATATTTCGCCAGAGTCGTTCTACGGCTATAGTTTAAATAAATTGTATTTAGTTTGGTATCTAAATATTCTATATTGGGAACGTGTCCGCCTCCAAGTTTGAAAAGTTTTAACCCCAGTTTCACATGTTCAAATATCAACCTTCCACATCGTAAATACTAAAATATTTATGTATGTAACCAAGCGTATGCTTCATATGGTATGGTTCATATGGCAGAAATGTTTATTGTAAATAAAACTGTGGACAGCTTTAATATGTTGCGTAGAGGAAAGCTATTCTATAAACTTATAAGTAGTACAATGCGTTGCCTAGACTGCCATTTCACACTCAATAACGTCGACAGAACATCACTACCTGACAACTATCCAAACAATTACTTGAATTCTTCGAGCAGTCTAAAGCACAAAAAAAATCAACGTCAGATGACACACTACCGAGACAATTTTGTTGAAATATTCGGTATACCGAATTATAGGCCTGGCTTGGATTGTCTCCCCAGAGTGCTAATTTTTTATTATCTCTATGCCTCCATGTAAAATGTTAACGCATTTTCTCATAACGATATATTAATCAAGTGTTACCATGTTATCAATATTGTATGGTTTTCTGGGTAGACAATAATCCACGTCATATCACAGATCGAGGTGAAAAATTTCGTAGGCGAACGATGGGGAAAATAGTTTTATAAAATCTTAAAAGTCACAAATTCGTTTATTGCTACCATATATGTAATTGTATGCCTTATTTGTCAGTTTTCCACATTTCGTATTCAGATACGGCTGCCACGTTTTTGACAACGCCACATATTACATGAATGTATCCCCGATCGACGCTACAAAAAGACGTAAATATTTTAGCCCGGAATGTATACGTTCAAAATATGATAAACGGATTCTTATGCAATCAATAATTTCAAGGAGTGCCCTCCTGCCATGAGGCATTTTTACTTACAATGAAATGTGGAGTATATTTAATCAATCTTGTGTCCATGGATTCACAAAAAATATGCGGCTTGCTCCGTTTTTCACTCGCAATGTATGTCCATGCTCTAATTAGCAATCAACTTAACGAAATACTAACAGGGCATCGAAACAGCGCAAACTTATCAACCAAAGATATTCGGGGACAAGAGCCTTCTCAAGATACCAAAACTCTCCATACTTAATTCTAATTGGGTTCACAGATGCAAGTGTCATTAAATTTATACGATTATGGACGATTCTTCTCTTTGAATATCTAAGCTTAGCTCGAAGACGATTTACTAGTACAGCATAGTTCAGCAGGTCCATAGTCTCGCATAAAACGGGTACGAACAATTTGTTGCCAATTAGCAGTACGACAAAGACTACTAAAATGCATATATATACGGGTAACGATATTTTGGATGGCGAAAGTCTAACTGTGACCCAGCATGCTGCAACGCAACCCCAGAATATTCCACTCAAAGCCAGGAAGGTTATTAGACGTAACCAATCAATGAGCTTGGCGACCACTATTCGTAAGAGTGTGTACGTTTCATAAAATTCCCTAACATCTTGAGTGCGCGTGATAAGAATTGTCATTGTGGTCTCCACTCTGTCGAGCACAACGAAAAGGCAGCAAAGCATAAAGAGGACGATGCGACAAGCATCCATGATGCATACGAATAACATGCATGCACGTATGGCGAAAGCGGTCAGAATTATTGGAATACTTCGTTGATATGGGTGCGGCAGTAGGCCTTTAAAAACAAAGTAGAGTGGGTCGTCATCAGTACAGGGCTGCCGCTACAACCACGTAGGCAAAAACTGCTCCCAAAGGAACCAGGATGTATGCCATTATCCACTGCATCCTTTGGCAACTTGTTCGGTCTATCCATTTTCTGGCGACCATTCCAGTGTGGACTCTGAACTCTGAAATCCCAAAAAATTGTGAGGAATAGTAGCGTGATTCAATTTTTAAAATGTAATGATGTATAATTGGAAATGCACTGACCAGTTGACACGTTGTGCGACAATGCCAGTATATCAGTTATGAACCGGATTATTTCTTTCGCTTTGAATGCGGCGCTGGAAATAAGTATGGACACGCCCATTGACCCCATGGCACTACCGTATATGACCATTAGGTTGATTACATCGAGATTGGGTATCGGGTTCCCAAATTTGTGCTTCAGTGCTAGACAAATGCATATTAATGTGTACGTCAGAATAGCGATTATGGACCCACAAACCGGTACCAGCATCCAGACAGGTCTGAGGATGATTTGGGACTGAGCCTTGTTCCATTTTACCGGTATAGGCCATAAATAGATGTTTAGGATCTCGTGGATACGAAAGGATATTATCTCGTGTTTATGAAGTTGCATTATTTCAAGCAGGCGACGGAACAATGCTACTATGCGACTAAAAAATTGGACGACGTGCGATTCAAAGAAAATTGTCAAAATCGTTTCTCGATTAAAAAGGAGTAACGACGCTTCACTTGAAGAGCGGTGAGTCAGATTTTTCTCCAGCTAACGATAAAACAAGAGTGGGCACAAAGCTTTTTAAGGACTCGCAATATGAACCATGGGAAATAAATTATAAAGTAGTTTTAATTTTAAGTTATAAAGCGTATTGGGCGTGTCAATATAAAGCATTGTAATTTCACAAAAAAAGAAAATTCTACGAATATGAAATGCATTACTAATGTCAGTGGAAAATCAGTTTGAATACGGAATTGTTCGACGTCAATGTTGAAATATCATGTTCTCGTCACTAAAAGTATATATTATATTTTTAATATCTTGAAATTCAAAGCACTTAGCCTTACACGTGCATGATTTTGCAATCTTTCTGTTCTTGTCATATCGTAATACAGATAGTTTATTATTACTATAGAAAATAAGTATTATGACTTCATTCCAGTTTCTTTTTCAAAAAGAGGTGAGTTTTTTCATGTCAGGTGAGTGGTTTTGGTTGTCCATCTTGAAAAAGGACATTCATTTATATTTTATTTCCTCCTTTTCTGTATAATTTACTGGACCGTCCTTTAGAAAAGAAAGCCATTTTTGCACTGAAATGTGTTGGATTTTGTATTGGTCCATCTTCAAGAATATAATGAGAGGATAAATCCAAGAGTTTGAAAATGGCAAAAGTGGGGAATCTTTTTAATAGTTGAAAACATTTTATGTTGGCTAAATCATCAGAAACGGGCATCAGAATTCATGAAGCATGCCTATCAAGTATCTGTTCTGGCTGGAAATGATGCGAAGGGATACAAAGTGCAGAGGGATGAAAACAAAAACAACGTCATGCTTTAGGGCAACTACCTTTGGAAATATTTTCCAGAAATTTGGTATCTCTCTTGATTATATGGATTGGGCTCCATTTTTATACAAAAGTGTCCGGAGCAACATATGTTCCCACAAAAATTTCCCGTCTTGACAAGAAGCCTATCCCCATCCTGTTTTAGTTTCCATTTTGAGAATGCTTTCAATAGATTATTTAAAATATTGTGACAATAGAATTTTAATACAATTGTTCAGGAATGCGGGATAATTGTTGTCGAATATGCTACGAGCTCATTTCAAATAATTGAGAAGTGAAATATGGTCTCCTGATATTGGATAGACCAAATGGAATTGCAGTGAAGGAGTATATATATATATAGGGTGATTATTTTGAGATATTGTGGAATATATAAGCTTTGTCCATCAAGGACAAAAACATTTATTCAGTATGTGAGGAAGCGCAGTGGAGCTGTTGAGGACTTGACACTTGTGTTCCATTGTTTATTATTCCCCAGAGTCGTTCCACTGCGACGCATTAAATATATTCCATTTAGGTTTCACATTTAAATAATCTATATTGCGATAAAGTCCGCCTTCACGTTTAAAATGTTTAACCCTGAAATTACTGTTTTCGGCCTTTCAAGAATCAACGTTGCACAACTTAAACAATAAAATAATTATACATATGAACATTTTGTTACAAGTATATAATTCATATTGTTAGGTTTATATGGCAGAAATGTTTTTTGTGAATACAACTCAGGACAGCCTTAAATATGTTTGGTAGAGAAAAATATTGCATAAACTAATAAATAGTACACTGGGTTGCTTCGACTGCCGTTTCATGTTCAATGACGTCGAATCTACAAATTCACTGCAAATTATGACAATAATTGTTTTCTCCCCGTTCCACAAAGCTAGGATTTTCTCCCAGTGCCACAACGTTCACCAGCTTAGATTTGCGACTGCGTCTCCGTAACTTTATGACGAACTTGTGCTCTCCGGCATCAATTTGCATTGGTGGTCTTACTCCTTTCCAAATTCCGTTTATCCCGCCTGACAGATAACGGTGTTGTTAAAATTTAGAGCTACTCAGTCAATGTACTCTTTAAATCGAATCTGTATTTATTAACACTTAAATTAAAAATTGATAAGCAGTTAAAATAACTAATGCGTCAATACAGCAAATATATCGCATCTTTTTAGAACATATGCTCCTCTGATTGTCACTCAATCCGACGAATGCAAGCTGAGGCTCCCATCAAATCATCATACAAATTGTTCGTATATAATTAATAATATAAGTATAAATTAATGACACATTATTAATTACAATGAAAGTAATAGAAAATGGTTACCTGCTCCCGTTCTACATTATTATTTATCGGATAAGGCCGCAAGGGACTACCGTTTCAGCCCTAAAACGTGCCTGCCAGATCACCACAGATTCGTTGTGACGTACGAAGTACGAAGGTGGGAGCCGAGGCGGTCAGCCTCCCCTGCTTCTGCAATATCAACATAGCTGGCAGATGAAATCCCATTAAACCGAATTTCCCATGCCCGGTATCACCTTTCCTGAAACCAGCAGTGCATAAGATTATTCCCAGTCGTGGGTACAAAGTGGACTTTAATGCCATCTCAGAGATAGAAATTACACGCGCTTTCTAGAATAGTTTTAACCAACACGGCTTTGACCGTATAAAATATATTCTTAATACTACTTAGACCATGGATTCCACCATTAACATCACCGCCATTAACCATATGGTGAGTGTAGAGATGCCAGAAATATTGCACGGCCGCCCATCCGTGAGCTCTTGGATTTTGTAGCTTTGGAACATCCCACTGAGCATTGCATTGCATCTTATACCTACTTGCTCGAGTCATGCAACCAAACATGGATATAGCAGGAATGGCGACAGCAATGGGACTCACCGCATTACTGTGAACCGCCAGAGCAGCCCAAATCGTTATTCCAGAACGTAGCGAGTCATACTGCCACATTACCAAAATAATCATGTGGGTCTTCCTTACAATGACTATGTTGCCGTTAGCATTAACAGTATACATCATAGTACGTTTGCGTATCGTACTACGTATTGCCGCACGTCGCAATAAGAAAATGCGCTTTGCGGAAAGGTTGCAGGCATTTG
This sequence comes from Sinella curviseta, assembly GCA_004115045.4. Taxonomy (NCBI): domain Eukaryota; kingdom Metazoa; phylum Arthropoda; class Collembola; order Entomobryomorpha; family Entomobryidae; genus Sinella; species Sinella curviseta. The sequence goes on from CM023203.3 coordinate 12,316,490, forward strand.
CACAAATTCCTTATAATCATGACCACGAAAGGGTAACGGCTGACAGCTTCTCAGATATTGATGCTGAAGGGGAGATAGGTCAATACCAACTCGATCGCAAAAATAAAATAAAAATTGTGATGCAGCGTCACCAAGATGAACAACCTGTGTCAAGCAAGGTGAATGAACGTGCTGTATCTGAACCAATACCTAAGTAAATATCAGCTCCAAATTTTGATAATATGGTCCAAGGAAAAAACGGAAACCCAAGAAAGGAAATATCCACTCTCAATAAATGTTGTAGTTAAAAAGAAGAAAAAGAAGAAATAACAATTGTCAGTTTGACCAGTTACCGTTAACAGTGCAGCCACGTTAAGAAGTTAAAAGTTAGTAAAAACGCCACAATGTCCGGTTATCAATAAAAATATACCGATTTGGATCCCAATCCGAAAACGTACCATTATACGTTGGGAATGATCTTTTTCACGAAGTACATTCCGGAACACATCAGGATAAACGAGAAAACTGGACAAATCATGCTGCCCCGTAACGACCACTTTGTGATAATAACGACGGATGGAAAATTAACCGAAAACCATGCGGGGAAACTCCAGCGTCCCTGCAGTTCTGTCGTCCCAAGCATCGTAGTATTGGACATGGCAGACGAGTTATTTGTCCGGGACTACCACTTGGCTCCAGTGGTTACTCAAGAGGAAATTAGGGCGTGGCTACGCTGCGACCTATACCATGAAACTACATAAAAAGTGCCAAGTCGATGATGGAGTAGTGCCAGGATATGATAGCCGTGGAGAGCTGCGTATATTAGCTCTCACTCTCGGGGTCTGCCCTAATCCCTTCTTGTTTTTAACGGATGCAGTAAGAAAACACATCTCATTCTTAAACTTTGACCAAGAAGTTGGCCACATCGGTCCACATTGGTGGACGATGGGGATTTATGATTGTGATCTGTGGGAACCTCCACAATCTCCATCAAGCCATGAAGCCGCAAGTAATACCACAGATAGCGAGGATACAAATGATACAGTGATCATTCCCCGCTCTCAACCAACAACCTCATCGCAACAAACGCAAGCAATGCGTAAACCCGATAGCCGGATAGCAGTAGCTGTAACAGCAGGTGACCTTAGTGGTAAACCCATTAACGATAAAGCCATTAGTGGTAAACCCATAACGGAAATTGCAGCATCGGTAACAGCAGCAGTGGCAGCAGCAGTGAAGCTAATAGCAGAGCCAGATGAAATGGAGACATAGTGCACAGAGGATCATGGTGATGCTACCACAGCAAAATATGACACAGATCAACACGATCAACTAGAGTGTGCAACCACTACTTGCAGCGACCAATTATGTAAAAAACTAAGGTCAAGATGAGTTGTCAAATGAGTTGACTATAAAGCGTACTAGGGACTACATAGCTTTAGAAAAAGTGGGGAAGTAAAGGAATATGAAATTCCCATAATGTAGCATAATACATATATACCTAAATAGGCATGATAATAACAATAATAATATTGGTGACTTGTTTGAAATGTACGCAAGTCCCTACAAAGTAACAAGATTTCACATTAAATATGTAGATGTATGAATTGTGTACATCTTTCACATTAATCTTATCGCAATGTTTATCTTAACATTTGTACGCTCACCGTACAAATACTAACCATCCCATAAAATATTAGATATCCAAATAGTTAACCAGTAATTGATAATATGATATTGTATGCTAATATGAATGAACCATTTACTATATAAGACTTTGTAAAAGTAAAAGTCTAATCCGGTACATTAACCAGTTTCTTAGTCGCAGCAACCTGAGAATCACTTAATTTATACAATTACTTAGATCCAGAGGATGACTGTGACGTCGCCGATTCTTGTATCAGCTCATTTTGAATAGAATCTGAGTTCGAAAAGGGAATTTGGTGTATATATTTCTCATTATTTTCCATCCACTGAAACCAAAAATATAACTTATACATATACTTCTAAGAAATCCACCTGAATCAAAGATAAAACTCCTACATCTTTCATATTGAGGTGAACTGAATGAGAGAACAAACAGACGAACAGGTTGGTAGTAGTGGAGTTAATATTTAGAGCATATTAGAATAGTAATGGTGCTTCTTACTGAATCCATTGTAATTATTTGCCACTCAGAGTATTTACAGGTTGCGTAATTGTAAAATATAAAATGTTTTGCATATAATTTCAACATGCAAGCTACCCACATTGTAATTTAATTTATTTCCGTAGATTTATTAATACAAGTTAATACTGCGAACCCTCGTACGATATGACAGGAAAATTATATGATGAGATGAGAATATGCTAGTGTAGACAATATTTCCAAACATCCTCACGAAGGTCCCATATTTTTAAAGCAATAAAATATCCAAATCGTCGAAGGACTTCTAGTGTTGCAATGTATAGAAAAAGTAATTGGTGCGAAAGTAGCAGTCTCATTGCAAATTTCTTACAGACATGTGTGTATATGCATAGGTTGCGTGTCAAAGCCAGAAAAATTATCGATGCACGAACATGAATACATTTTTTTGGGCAATGGCCTGGCATAAAGAAAACTCGAGTAACGTTGTTTAAAAGGAATAAGATTTGTAGACTGAAGTACTTATACGGGGTTCCAAAATTGTAGAATATTGTTGCATGTACCACGTGTTCACAACTAAAGTAGCAATACTATTCATTTTGGTATCAACACATTCAGATTTGACACTCACATGACGACGTATATCAAAAGGAATAAATGAATTCAATTTTAATTAGTGATATATGCCGATTATTGCATGTTTTATTAGCAATATCTGTAGCATTCTTTGCATGTAAAGCATACGGGATGAATCACTTTTGGATACATAAAATGGTATGATGATGGCTAGAAAACTAGAACCATTATTTAACAATATGTTCCTAGTGTTTTGCTTTTAATCTGTTAATTGATGTAATGTGCCAGGCAAACCAACAAATAAAATGAATTGCTTGTATTTCCACAGTTCCAGTACTTGTTCACAATAACTATAAAATAAGACAACATTTCGGAAGTAAGCTAGAAGCATACTTTGTTGTTTGCATTGAAAGCTTTAGTTGTAAATTGCAAGCGTAGATAGTGTAGATAGAGTAGAAAGATAAAACATTACTTCTTGTGCACACAAAATATAGTGGCCAATAGCGTTACCGTCCATTATACCTGATAATCATCGTCTGGTAACTTAATTACTAGAGCTCACACACATCAAAATGGTATAGATGCATATAAATAATCTTACTGTCAATCGGCTATATATTCTAGTATTAATTATCACTGAATAGGAGTAACTGCTACTGTTATTAGTCGTCTAGAGACGTCACTAATGCGTTTTTTGATGGGCTACCTACCACTTAAAAAGCATTTAAAAAGAAGGTAACAATCCTATCCTTGAAGAACGGGTCGTTCATCAATAACAGGATTTTGTTTGTTAATATTATCACTGAAGTACGATGTATAACTGCATCAGGTTTAAACTTCACTCTGAATGGTGCTTCGTCTCTTCCAAGTAAGAAGTTGCTTCAGTAATTCGACTTCACAAGCTGCGGAAAAGAGAAAGCAAGCAGTAATGAATTGTATTAGGTTAAATCAGTAGAACTATGTATATATATATATATATATATGCGCATTTAATAACACTCATAGTATGGCTCATGCCAGAGAATGACCCTTCTTCGGACGCAATCCTGGTGTTGTGTTATTGGGATTTCCCATTTTACTTTTACAACGGAGGTGAGTAGGGAGTCAAAACCCCAATTTTTTCCGGAACTCGATGGTGTTCAGTATTTGGCGTTGATTTGCTTTGCATATTATTTAAGGAATTTGGTTACATATCTCTCATCTCAAAGTTGATGAATAATTAGCCATTTGAATGCATATAGACTATCTTCAGAGCACATGTAGAATTCTTCCCTTTCCGACGTTATAGCGCAGTATCTTGGCTAACAGTCATGTGAAAGTTAACGATAGTATATATCATGCAACGGAATCAAATTATATTCACCATATACTACATTATCAGCTATTGGTACGGCTGAATCATCCCCGCGCTTCAATTTAAACCGCTGGATAGCTAGGTACTCGGATGTATTGACTATATGCAGCAACTAAATAGGGAGAATGTTGCGCATTAATGAGCAGATCGCTGCCATGGACGCGTATCCCGCTCCGAATCGGGAGGGATTTCTTTTTTGTCTTCTTTCTGAAGTGTTTGAATTAGCTGATCCACTCGGCTCCCGTTCCGATAGGGCATGACAATCTTCAGATCCCGCCTCTCCCACCATTTCTCTTGACGGGAATTCCATATTTCATTCCGCTAGTACAATGTTGTCTATCACCCAACCTTTTTTAAGAATCGGAAGCATGCTCCACCTCTTTCTTCTTATGATTCAGAAAGTAGAATGGAACATTTGTGATAGGCACTTGCTGACGTGTCTCGTCACTTGACTGCTGATCTTCGATAGGATAAATCGTGTTGTCCACAGTAACTCCATTTCCTTAAGAAATAAAAAACGTTCGTGCACAATTCTTTGATCGTCATTGAAATGTTAAAAATAAAGATATAATAGATTCTGACGCTTACTTTCAATAATTCTCTTTCCGTTTCTGAATCCTCGAGATGATTCGATTTTTCAAGGGAGTCGCGGTCGGCGCTGCATACCTGTTTATATTTTTTACTATTATAAAACTATACTGTGGTAAAATACAATCCTCATAAGGCAGCTCCATTTTACTACACAAGGCTCTGCTTGTGGTGATCTTGTCTTCGGAATGATGTTGTGTGGGTTAATGAAAAATAATTTTTCAATGCACTACATTTTATCTTAGCAGTACTGAACTTAAGCATTGCACATCAATTTCACATTTCCATTATGCATTTACTGGTACTTTAATCGCAGAAAAGAATGCGGCATAACAGCATTTATTATACTTCCCATATCAGCCTTTGTAATTCAGTATTCCAACGAGAGATTGGAATTTAAGATAATGTAACATGATTCTCCACTCGTCCTTGGGTTAGTAATGGATGGCAAAGATGACATCGTGAAATGAAATGATTTTTATTTTAGGATTATAGCGGTTACCCAAAAATGTTTTCGCATTAGATGTCGGTGGAGTTACATCACACAAGTAGTATTTCGCTTTACTTTGCTTTACGTATCCTGAAAATTATTCGCTAAGCAATTATTCTTATAATGGTCAAATAAGTCATACTCAAATACACATAAATAAGTACGGGTATAGATATGTTATGTGAGAATGGGTTAGGGTCCAAGCCAAACATGTGTCTTAAGGCAACGTATTATATAAATGATAAGATATTTAATTTCGCTGTTGCGACTGTTTACCTTCCATAAACTGCATGCTAATTTATAACTTTATTGGATTTGTTACAAAAAACCATATACATTTTGCATAACCATCCTCAAGATCATTGAAATGCTACTCCGAAAACAACCAAAATAATTTTTTCGTGCTTTTTCACAAACGCGTGCACGCAATTTCATTTCGGATATCTGAACTACAACATGCTTTTTCCCTAACGAAACGACAAACTCATTACATCCATTGTAAAAATACCATCAACGCAACACCGTCTCTCACCATCTCGAATGGAAATGCATCTAATATTATCTAAAATAAAGCAACACGACACCCTCACCAACGTCAATGCACCTGCGGACACGCTAAGTCACCCATTTCCAACCACCCAAACACGCAATCTTCCCCATAATTACTCCACATCGCTCCCCAAAATCTCCCCCACCACCACCCAAATATACCTCATTAAATTTATTTTTAGACTGAATAAAATTTGTATTTGGTCCATGTTCGAGGAGAGAATGAAGCGATATATCCAACCGTTTGAAAATGGGGAATCTGTGGACTAATTGAAAACATATGATGTTTGTTAAATATTTGAAACGCTAACAAAAAAAATCGACACTGAAAATGACTACCACAACTCTGGATAAAAAGCAATAAGTTTAATAAACCGAGAAATTGTAAATGCCAACAACAGTAACCGATTTGGTCCTCAAAACTAGTAAAGTTTTTTTTAAATATAAATACGAAATCACCTAGAATAGCCTGTCGCAAGGAAGGATCACCGTTCCATAATAATTTTTCACAATTATAATTTAGATATTTAACTATTATGAATTGCAAGCTTCTATAATTTCACCATTAATTATTGTCTTCTGTTTTACTGAAGATGACTTATAGTAAAAGTCGAAACGTCAAAACATAAAGTTATTTGTTATCACAAATATGTCCTCAAACATCGTTAATTCTAAAAAAAACATTAATTATTGCATTTAATAGTTCCTATTCCGTGAGAAGTATTCATAACTCTTGAGAATAGGACGATAATTGTAATTATATAACAAATAAATGCCTAATTGTAATACATTAACGGTATACTCGATTCCAATGATCACAATTAATATGATGTAAAATGTTAAAGCCCACTCACATAATGGTATTCGGCCAATTCCCACCTTGTGGATTCCCACCAGGAAGAGTCCCCCCGTAAATTCCCACCATGGGGAATTCCCACCACGGAAAATTACCACCTCGCAATATTAGCCCCAAGTAACATTCCCCCCATGGAATATCCCCCATGGAATACAAAAATTGTTTTATTGAGAATAAACAGGCACACAGCAAAATTGTATCGAGATAAATTGGGAAGTGGAAAAAAGTCATGAAGTTCTGCCGGGTTATGTTACGACTCATCCGCAATCACAAACTATTGGATTACCTGTTGTGTTATATTTTCTTTCAATCGTCATCGTCGCACAAAAGTTAAGACCGAAGATGCTGGCAAATGAAACTTCAATGTGTATTATATAAGAACAGAATATGCGACGAGGCGTACTACTAATACGATAAGGTACGATAAGAAATATCAAACATATGAAACTTACACCACAACTGAATTTTTTTGCAAGTGCGTCTACACGGATAAAGATTTTGTTAGTAGACTACGCATTTAAAAATAGCATATAACACATTTCAAACAAAAATATAGCAAATAATGCAAACCAATGCTTGAAAATACGGTCAGAACTGGAAATATGAAAAATGCGATGCATATTTAATTAATTTTGTGTTCATGAACTTAAAAACAAATACATGTAAAACAATTTTTCTGACATTTACTCGTAACATTTGCATAATTCTAATAAGCAATCAACTTAGCGAAATACTAATAGGGCATCGAAGCAGCGCAAAATTATCAACCAAAGATATTCGGGAACAAGAGCCTTTTCAAGATACCAAAACTCTCCATACTTAATTTTAATTGGGTTCACAGATGCAAGTTTCATTAAGTTTATACGGTTACGTACGGTTCTTCCCTGTGAATATCTAAGCTTAGCTCGAAGACGATTTACTCGTACAGCATAGTCCACCAGGTCCATAGTCTCGCATAAAACTGGTACGAACAACTTGTTGCCAATAACCATGACGGCAAAGACTATTACAGTGCAAATGTATACCGGTAAAGATATTGCGTAGGGCGAAAGTCTAACCGTGATCCAGCATGCTGCAACGCAACCCCAGAATATTCCACTTAAGGCCAAGAAAGTCATTAGTCGTAACCAATTGATGAGCTTGGCAGCAATTATTCTTAATATTGTGTACGTTAAGTAAAATGATCTAACATCTAGAGTGCGCGTGATAAGTGCTATCATTGTGCTCTCCACCCTATCGAGCACAACGAAAAGGCAGCAAAGCAGAAATATAACGATGCGACAAGCATCCATGATGCATACGAATATCATGATGGCTCGAATGGCCAGAGCGGACAGAATGACGGGAGTCTTTCGCTGCAACGGATCGGGCAATGTGTCTTCTAAAATGTAGTATAGTGGATCGTAATTGGTATATAAGCCTGTCGCTACAAGTCCGTATGCGCAAACAGCTCCCAGTGGAACCATTACATATGCCATGATCCACTGCATCCTTTGGCAGCTCGTTCTGTCACCCCATGTCGTGGCAACCTTTTTGGTTTGAACCCGGAATTCTGAAATTTCAGAATATCACAATCAGGTTTTTACAAAAAGTGATGACGTATTAATAGAAATGCAAATGCGCAATTTACCTGTTGTCACATCTTCCGATAGAGTCAGTATATCCTTTATGAATCGGATTATGTCCTTAGTTTTGAACAAGGCGCTGGATATAAGTATGGAAATACACAGTGACCCCATTGATACTTCCGTATATGATGATTATGTTGATTAGATCAAGATTCGATATCGTGGTGCAAAATGTGTGCTTCAGGGAGACGCAAATGCATATTATCGTGTATGTCAGAATGGCGATAATAGATCCACAAAAGGGTAGCATCGTCCATGCAGGTCTCAGGATGACCTGTGAGTAATTTTTGTTCCATTTCACTGGTATGGACCATAGGTAGGAGTTTAGGGTCTCGTGATTGCGAAAGGATTTGATTTCGTACTCATGAAGTGGCATTGTTACAATTAGGTGACGGGTCAATGCTAATATGCTACCAGAAAGTCGGAGTGGGTGCGATACTGATACTATACGTTCTACAATGTTCTACTAATAAGATTATGCGTTGTTATCGCCATAACAAATACGTCAGAGCAGTCCAATTAGTGTTCTTATTTTATTTTCGTTTTCGCAAAAACATGACTACGTATATAAATATGTTTTTCCTAAATAAATTTCGGGTGGACTGGCTTTACCAAATTAATTTAAATAAAGCTAACGTCATGTGAGTAGATTGGCTGCCCATCGTCAGTAAAATAAATTTATACCGATACCAAACATGTTTACCAGACCGAGAAATGAAAACAACATTAATGACAGCATTTAATGGTAACTATAGACAATTGTTCAAAATGAGACGATAATTCTAATTATATAATTCGTGCAATTTTTCGTGTCATTAAAGCAAGCAAAGAAGACGATTTGGATGCAAACGACCGTTCGTCCTAATTGCAGGATATTCACATTGATAGTAAAAGTAGTTTCCGGAGTGAAAGATTATGGATGCACTTTGATAATACATTAATAGTAATGAATTTAGTTTAAGGTATTATGTAATTTCAAGAGAAGCATTCGGCGATTAAATCTAAAAAATTAAGTTAAATTAATAGGTACCGGTAATAATATAATAATTCAAATTGTGTGTGTTGAGAACTCGCATTTCCGTTACACATGTTCACATTCATGCTAAATCATTATAATTTTGATTCAACCAATATTAAAAATGAACAATTTCTATAATATTATACCATATGTCAGCTATTACTGACTGTGCCAATAACCGCCAGACATGTGCTGTAGGCTCAAATACTTAAATTTCATTGTTTTTCTGTCCGGTCGATAAATATATATACCTACTTTCTAATTGGAGCTGTATGGTCATATTATTTACAAAATGCAAAAAGGAAATGTTTTGGTTTACATATGTATAGCTAAACTAGACAGACGTTCCCACCGTAATCGAGTCGTCGAAGACCACAATCTTCATAAATTAGCATTCTCAAACAATAGTCGCTTGTTCATAAAATTGCTCTTTTAATATTAAATGGTTCTCGTACGCTCGAAATATATTATAATTTAACCAAATCGCAAATTTATGCGACTGCTCACGTTAACATAAAATATGTCATTTTACATAGTCCACGTGGGAAGTTTCAGTTGTTTCCTGCTCGACAAAATGAAGAGAATGCGACGACGAATATGTTCCTGGAAGTAATTGAGTGAATACATATAAAAATCGGAAGCCAACGTAGAGTTAAAATGGGGATATGTGAGGCATATTTAGACGTGTACCATTTTATCGAGCGGTTAATCCAACTGCACTACCATTATGACAATATCACAGGTCGATCCGTAGTTCATCCAAAGCTAGTCAAAGGATCGCCATGGAAGCTGTGTATTTGAAACCTCCAAAAACTCGTTTGTCTGTGAGTTGGAGGTCTTGTCGTCCCATATTGCATATTCAGGATTGGTGGGATTCTTGCTGCTGAAAGCACGACACCAGTTATCATTAACTGTTCCTCGTGGCCACATTTTGTTTCTCATATGAAGCGTCTAGTATGTCTCGTACTAAATTTGCAAATGTTGACGAACGTGACACTCTTCGAAAGTCTCACGAAACGAGTCTTTGAGTTCAGTTTTCGCATTGGAACTTGATCGAATCGCAATGCATAGTCGAGTCACCCTTACTGCAAAAACATGAAACAAGCACTCAGTCTTGCAATGAATGGAAACATAAAGCAGGAACCAAAACTTTGTCTTGAGGCATCCCCCATCACGTTCCATCGAGACCAACAATATTTTCGACAGAGGCTCATTGAATACTGTACCTTTCGATTATGACAATTACCGCCACGTTTCGGTGGTACATTCCAAAAACTGCCGCTGTTGGTGTATATCTGCTTACCCTGGCAAATTATATGGCCATTAGAATGTTTGATTTGCTGATAGTACCAACGTTTGTGCTAATAATTTTCACTATTGTGCTTGCAGCAGTCCTCATTATGTTTCTTGGTCGTCATTTGGCAGTTCCAAAGCTGAATTCGTGAAACTTGATCAAATATTGGAAAAGCCAGGTGACAATAATGTCGAGTAGTGTTGAAAGAAGACAAGTGAAGTCAATGAGAATTGTGGGATTTGAGATGGGAATGTTTTTCGATATGAAAAAAAGCACAGCCATGGATATTATGGATGACGTGCTTAACTGCACCATCTCCATTTTATTGGTTTAAAAAGTTTCGGGAATGTATGTTTAAAGGAATCTGCATGTGTACACATATGTCACTACTCGTGTCACGACGTTCTATGGTTGTCAAATGGAAATTTGTATGTCAGCTGTGTTTGTTTGATGTTCTGTTTACCATACTAAATGCAAAGAAATTAAAACAGAGCATGATGAATGTTTCATGTCGAGATATAATGGATGGACGACTATATCCTTGATAACTCCATTTTACGTTGTGCTGTTTATAAAACTTTTATGTTGCACAGTTGTCAATAATGAATTTAACTGTCCAGTAGCATTAGTTTACAAATACGAAATTATATCCAAACAATTTTGAACTGTAAATTTTGTCCATTTAGCTTAAAATTATTTTAGAGTTTCAACATACACACATAATACATCAATCTCGTTTGCTTCTGCTCATATTGTTTACACATTTTGAAACATGTGTCTGTTGTACAATATTCGGCTGATTCTGACAAATTTAAAATGAGAAATTTCCATCAATTTGGAATACGATAGTAACCACAACAACGCAATTCGTGTTTGCAATTACAAGTTATGTATAAAACAATTGTACATTATTTTGTCAATTCACTTTTGGAGTGGTAGATTACAATCAGTGTGATCAAAACGTTGAACGCATTATTTGTGGAACACATTTAGTAAATTCATCAGCAATGATGTAGATAACTCAGTGTTTGGCAATTCTGCAATTTACAATTTAATTTTAGCAGCGATTTCGTGACATATTTATAAAATCGCCCTGGATTTAATAAAAAATGTAATTTTCCAAAGTGTTGTATTTTGAACAATGCTTCAGATTTATTTAAACTGCTACTGTGACTAACGGTTAAAACTTCCAGTCCTGAAACCTCTAACCCGGTCATATTTGAAGCCGTCTTTATACCAAAATATTCTTCGTCTGTTCCAGGCCGTAGCAAATTTCATCAGTGTAAACTTTTACGTCACTAGTAGCATTGATCGCGAAGTCACTAAAATCGGTTGTACGTCAATTTAATAGCTTTGACGACAGTCTTAATAGTCAACCGCAGCAACAATGACATTTGGTGAGGCATACATTACCGTGCAACTAGTTCTCCAGCAATTTTTCCAACTACCATACAGGTACAACAAAATTTTAGGACGCATTGTGGTTCATCCAAAGCTGGTCAAAGGCGAACCTTGGAAACTCTTCATCTGGAATTTCCAAAAACTCAGTTGCCTATGCATTGGAGGCGTTGGTGTACCTTGGTGCTTTGCTCGAGCATTTAGCATCCCGACTCCTGAGCGGTCGACTCAGATTGTAATAAACAGTTATGCATTTGCCGCCTTTACGCAATGCTTCTTGTCCTGGTATACAATGGACCATCACAATACCGACAACAAATACTTTGCCAACTGCATTAACGAAATGCTAAGACTTGGAAATATTCAATACCGAGGATTACCGTGGCCTGTTTCAAATCGAGTACCAGATGTCCCTGAGCTATTTGTGTACGGAATGTGTTCGGGGTTCCTGCTATTCCCTTTAGCTGCTTTTATAACGCCATTCTGTAGTTTCTACCAGGATCCAGCGTCCACATTTGTCAATTGCCTGCTAGGTGATTTACCCAGAATTGTGCGGCAGTTCATTGCAGCGGTGCTTGCTACATTTTGCGTCACGTACGGAGCTGTTGTGTCTCTCATGCTGATTTTGCAAATGCTGACGAACACAGCTCTGCACGAAAACCTCACAAATACGAACCTAGAGTTAAGTTTATCGATTGGAAGTAGGACCAATCCAAAAACAGATTTGAATTCGACATTAATTACAGGCGCAAAGCTAGCCATGATACAAATTAGAAAAGGCAACATGAAACGGGCACTCACACAATTGCGATCCAAACACAAGTCAAAACACCTTTTCGAGGATACCAAGTGCCCAGTTTTATCAAGGTCATCAGTTTTGGAAAATTTCCGAGAACGATTCGCATCACACAGAGAGCAGTATATTGCAATCTCGACGCTAATTGCTAACTTTCATTGGTACATTCCTATAACTACAAGTGTTGGAATGGCTCTGCTGACGCTGTCAATTTATATGGTCATTCGGATGAACAGGGTGCTTGTGTTCCCAATAGTGGTGGTAAATATTTTCACAATTTTGCTGGTAATTGTACTCATATTCTTCCTTTGCCATCATTCATCAGCACCAAGGATCAACTCAGGTAACATGATCGCATATTGGAAAAGGCAGGCGACGGTAATGTCAAGTGAAATGGAACGAAGGCAAGTGCTGTCCATGCGAATTGCTGGATTTGTAATGGGGCCATTTTTTCATGTCAAGAAAAGTAGTGCTTTGGATATTATGAATGCCGTGGTTAACTACACCATCACTATTTTAATGGTTTAAGTATTTTAATGAATTGATACGTTTAAATAAAGATTCAGCAATTAGTTATTCAAATCAAGCATGGGACGGTTACATGAATGCAAATTAAATAGTTAAAGAGTAACTGAATTTTAATTTGCGAGCACAGTCGGACTTCAAAATTGGTTTAATACATTTGCTTCTACTGACAAAATATGTATGTTTGGTATATGCGATGAGCGGACGGTGCATAAGTACATACATATGAAAATATATTACAAAGAAAATTGTTTTCGTTTTCACTGGCTTTCCAAATTCTTAATCTGTATGGCTGATAAGGTTTCGAAATGATTTATTAAATACCTTCTTGGTATTTCACTATTGTCAGTTATCATAAAGTGTGGTCAGGCATTGGCTCCTACTGGATTACGTAAATCGATGTCTTGGGTTTGACCGCACGTGACCCTTCATCACAATATCGAGGCGAAGTCACCTCAGGGTATTCGTCAATGACAAACATTTTGAAAGGCGGGAGAAACTTAAACTCGAATGAAAATGAAGATATTTAGGTGGCCAATGCCGATGCGGTGGTATGGATTCTACTCATGCTGCCACGTTTGACATCGATGCTGACATTTGTTTTTGAGAAGCTAATGTGGAAATATTTAGGCGTTATATCGCATGGAATATGGTAGTTTGTAATTCATGCTGTCTTGAATTTACCAACCGTCTTTTATTATATCGTTAGATCAGAAATTGTTATTAAATGAATTGCGTTCCACATTTGTCATTTAAAACATACATTCCACTATTCGACCAGTTTGGGCATTGATATTTCTAATGTATGTATTGCTAGCATATATATTTACATCTAGTTTAGGTAGACTGTTAAAAAATGTCGAGTACAGACTTTTAAAAAAATTATAAAGGACTTTTTTCATTATTTACTCTAGCGTTTATCTGGAGATTTCTTCATTTCGAAAATTCTCTACTATTTACGACAAGCCGTAAACAGACTCCATGTATACCTGGTCAATCATATTCCCCTTTTACTCGTATATACCTGACGTATTCATGAAAACTAAAATGGACGCATTTGTATTATAATTTTACTAAATCAATAATTCAGGGAGTGCCTTTCCTCCAGGCTTCCTTCTATTCCCACTGATAATTGCAAAGCTTGTTGGAGCCGTCTGATATCCGAAACATTGTATCACATATGTTACTACTACAGTTTACGGCATAATACTATTAGAATTTTACTCTAGATTTATCCAGAATGAAATAATGATGGTCTAGTCCTGGAGGTAATTTGGACAACCGGAGCAATTTTAATGCATCAACATCTACGCATGATTTTAGCAATGTATGTTCCAAATTGAATGTAATGGTTTCCATATGAAATTTGCTGGTGTTTCGAATATTCAAATGAGAGTGTAATAATTAAAAAAATGCACATCTAATTATTGAGCACGATAAAATTTATTGCATTCAAGCGTTCTCTATCGTCGAATCGTAATGGACTCACTATTTATAATCAACAGACAATCATCAACAATCAAAATTTGTATCTTACACAAATACTAATAGGGCATCGAAGCAACGCATAATAATCAACCAAAGATTCTCTGGAACAAGGTCCCTTCCAAGATACCAATACTCACAATACTTAATTCTAATTGGGTTAACGGATCTAAGATTCATTACGATTAATCGGTTACGTATGGTCCTAGCCTTTGAATACCGAAGCTTAGCTCGTAGACGGTTTATCAATACAGCATAAACCACCAACTCCATAATTTCGCAAAACACGGGTATGATCAGTTTGTTTGCAATAATCAATACAACGAAACCTACCAGAACGAATATATATACCGGTAATGTTATTTTGGACGGCGAGAGCCTAACCGTAATCCAGCACGCCGCAACGCAGCCCCAGAATATTGCACTTAAAGCCAAGAAAGTCATTAGTCTTAAAAAACCCATGAGCTTTGATGCAATTATTCTTAAACGCGTGTACGTTTCGAAAAACTTTCTAACGTCTCGAGTTTTGGTGATATGTCCTGTCATCATTGTCTCCGCCCTATCGAGAACGACGAAAAAGCAGCAAAGCATAAATATCACAATGCGACACACATCCGAGATACATATGAATAGCATACTGACACGTATGACTAGGGCGGTAATGATGACCCGAATATCCCGTTCGGTCGGATGGGGCATTATGTTTTCTAGGATGTAGTAGAGTGGGTCGTAATTGGTGTACAGCGCTGCACCTGCAGTTGCGTATGCGCAAACAGCTCCAAGTGGAACCAGTACGTATGACATGATCCACTGCATCTTTTGGCAGCTTGTTCTGTCCCTCCACTTCCTGGCCACTATTCCTGCCCGGATCCCGAGTTCTGAAATTTGAAAAAAAATGGATGGGTCGGGTATTGATATTACTTATTTTAGTATAATTTAATCAATGGACAACACAGTGATACTGACCTGTATACACGTCATCCGACTCCGTGAGTAAATCAGTTAAGAAGCGGATTATAACTCTCGTTTTGAATGCGGCGCTGGAAATTAGTACGAACACGCCCAGTGACCCCACGGCACCACCGTACATGATAATCAGGTTCATTATATCGAGATTTGGTATCGGGATCCAAAATGTGTGCTTCAGTGAAAGGAAAATGCATAATAGTGTGTAGGTCAGCATGCCTACTAGCGATCCACAAAATGGAAGTACCTTCCAGAGAGGTCGTATGATGACTTTTGAGTGATCTTTATTCCATTTCACTGGTATTGGCCATAGGTAGCAGTTGAGGGTCTCGTGAATGCGAAAGGAAAGTATTTCGTGTTTGTGAAGCGACATTCTCTTAAGCAATATGTACGAATTGGAGCAATGTTACTTTAATAATGTATTTTGTTGCGGCGAGATTCAGGAACGAGTATATAACGGATGAATTTAGAAAAGCTGCTAATATCTTCTGCTTGGGAAAATGACTAAAAATAAACGATATTTGAGAATGCAGGAGATCCGTCCGCAGTATCCACTGAAACGCAAATGACTTCAGTTTTGGAAGCAACGCAAGCATAATTTAGGGATTACGTATAGGCTCCAATACATAAAATGCTAGAAAATATTTTCTAAAATATTCTAAATTTTCAAATTCAAAGTGACAAGCCTATGCCGCATTTTTAAAGCAAATTGTCGTCTAAATTGGCCCTACAAATTTTATATGAATTATTAATATTCCTAAAAGCTGCAACAAGTAAAAAATATTTCATATTCAACATGAACAAAGCATGGTCTCATAGTTAAAAGTATATACGTTCTTTTAAGTACAATCTTGAAATAACTAGCCTTTTGGTTCTACACGTGCGTGATTTCACGACGCTTTTCATCTCTTAAATACAGGCTGTAGTTCCAATATTCCTAATATTCTTCACTATTCCTACGCAAATTTATACTTTAGTATTTCGTACGACAAAAATTGTTATAAACCCTTATCCAATAAAATTATTAGTTGATAAGATATATTAAATTAACTTTAATATCGACAGTAGTAGGTAACTTATTTTAGAAGTATGGCGTCTCTGGTAAAAGCATTCATTTATATTTAATTTGTTTTCTCCTTCTGCGAATAATTCTGCTATCCACTGAAACGTAAATGACAGCCGTTGGAACAACTCAGGTATCTCTTACGGATTACGTAGATTCTACACTACATAAAATACTGGAAAATAAAGTCTAAAATATTTTTAACTTTTAAATTCAAAGTAGCTAGCGTATTCCGTATTTGATAAGCCAAATCGTAGTTTAAACAAAGAAGGCAACTTAACGGTCATTCAAATTTGACATGAATTATTAATATTACTGAAAGCCAGGACATGTATTTTTTTCATATTTAACGCGATCAGGGCATGGTCTCATAGTATAAAGTATACAAATTATTTTTTTTTTAAATCTTAAAATTCCAAGCATTTTTTTTCTCCACGTGTATAAGTTTAATATGGCAAGTTGAAGGTATTTTCTATAAGTTGGCCGTCTCCAGTTAAAGCATTTATTTATATTTAATTTGTTTCCTCCTTCTGAGTATAATTTTCCTCTCGAATACCATGTCAAAAATGTCCATTTTGGACTAACTTTAAGGTAGATTGTTGGATATCTCGGCGCCGTTAGATATATATTTTTGGAAATCATGTTAATATACAATCATTGTAATTAACGGATGAGGAGACAAATGAAATCATAATTATACCGTATGTTGGGATACGAATGCATGTAACATGTACATGAGAGAATTCTGGTGTCGTACTAGACGAATTCAAATAATAGTCTCGATTGCCAAAATCAGCCAACCAAATATATTATGCAATTGCAACCTCGAGATAAATAATAAATAGTTAAAACCCTATGGATTTCCTAAAACTGCTTTCATTCCCAAACACTCATTTTGTTTTAACCGCTTTTATAAATTTATGCTCTAATTTCGTAGCTGTGGAGATGTTTGATATTTTTTACTAGATCTGATGGATCACATAATGCAGGGCATTTCCATAGGTCGCAATGTCAATTATGAACACTTTGAGAAGCTCTCATCTACAGCATCTGTAGCTGTTGGAATATTGTGCTATATTGTATGGAAATCCATAAAGCTATCAGCCGATCAGGAAGATTAGTGAATAAATCTCAATTTTATATTGCCAATTTTGAGTTACTTGTAAATTTATTTTAAAGTGTTTTAATAGTTCAATAGGCACACATCATGCAGCTATTGTGTTTCCTCCTGCTCACATTACTAATACACATTTAGCCATATGTACAGGTTCGACTATTATCGGCCGACGTTGCCAATTTCAGAAATGAACATGTTTTAATAATTTGAGAGATATATAATAACGCTCGGCATGTTCAACGACATACCAGTTTAGAACCAATTACAACTATTTTGGTTACTGGCACTCACTTCTCGAAATATAGGTTTCCCTAAGTTTTGTTACCCGTATCCTGCGTAGCGTGTAAGTTTTGCAATTTAAGCAACTTTTCTCAAACATTTGAAAATATGATTTTGAGGAGATATGATGGAAGCAACTGGGTATTTGATGATTCTGATTATGAGTATGTTTATACGTACCCACAATTATATGTTATAATTACAAAATTGTTCTTGCTTAAACAATAAGGTTATTACCCGAACTTCTGAGGCTCCGAAAAATGCTTCTAATTTATTCAAATTGGAAAGTAAAACTCACGTTTCAAGGAATATTGGTGCGAAATGTTAAGTTTTGCCATTTGAAAATTGTAACCCAGTTCAAATAAAATGTGTTATCTAAACCATTATTACTGTTAGGTAGTGGATCAATAGCATGGTTTGTAGCTTGTCGCATATTCCTATAATATTGTTTGCGTTTATGGCGCAGTTTCAGAATTTACTGGCAGCAGTACGACTGCATTAATCCCTACTAGCAACCTGTCCCTAAATAGGGACATTGGTAAAGATTTAGAGACTGTGAACGTCGGTTCTGTTAATATGCATGTAAAATAAATATACATGTACTTTCGTGATAACTTAATTGTAAATACACTAAATGAAATGAAAGAACATGTCAATAAAAAATAAACTCACGCGTAACTGCAACGAAAATTTGTTGTTCATTTTTTGCCTTAATCAACTTTCACCATGTTAATCAGAGTGCCGGATAGGACCAACTATCAATTTTTTAGCCAATTCTAATGAAAAAAATATTTCCCGCCTTTTTGAATTTTTGGCGCGCCTCGATCATTATGTTTGAAAACGGGTTTCACCATGTAAATCAGCGTGTTTAATTTGTACCAACTACCTATTTTTTATTAAATTCTGACATAAAACAAATTTCCCGCTGTTTTATCTTATAGAGGGCGCCACAATCAATGTTAATTGATAAAAATGGCAGATACTGATTCTACGCATCAAAATCTATCTGCGAACCAATCTTCAGCGCAATTAAAAAAGAGTAACTTTACAAACCGTTACATAGTTTCTTCCATAATTTTACCAACATTGTTCAAAAACCGTTAACATTTTAAAATCGGTTAACGTAGTTATAAGTACCAACTTGGCCGTTGTAATTTCTGCACTCTTTGGGGCATTATATTTCGAGTTGACGCACGATAGGAATGCAATTTTCAGTTTTTGACCTTTGACCTCAAAATTGGCAGTGAGCGGTTCTTAATTTCGAATTGTGATACCCCCACTGCACCTCCCCATCTTCTTGGCTTCAAAACTATACCTAGCACGTCTTTCTACGATTTGAAACTAAAAAGTTTTACGAATCACAACGAAAAAATCCAATTTGTATTAAGTATATAGATTTGATCATGTAGGAGTTGGCATCGTTCAAAATTTTGTTCCGGCGAGTTCTTGCTGATGATTCGCAATGTAAATTAATTTTGAAAACTCATTATGCCTCTCAGGATTATGGATCGGTTCTGGAATTATAATATGCTTTGGATTCATTAACAATAAGTCTACTGTCGCTTCTCATGTCCGCGCTTGTGTTGTTTTTGTATACTGTTGGATCATAGTTGCATAGTTATAATATTCTGACATAAAAAGATAATTGTGGCGATTGTAGAATATGTCCATCCGCAATCGTATTGCTTATATATACATACATTGGTCGTGGCTCAATTTTTGTACGTGTTATTGGAAAGATTCGTGCTGCTTGCTTTGGAATGATATTCTACGAGAGGCCAACTCAAATCTTAAGAATTTCAAGCATGATTGGTTACGGAGCTAAGAGATCGGTGCTGGGCTTAATGAATATGTAAATTATGATGGTATCATTTTGATTATCTTAAGCGTTTATAATAAGGACTGGTAATAACTACGATTGTTGACAAATTACATATTTCGTACCGTTCCACGTCTGACATTCTATCTAGACCTAACAACATAACCGCCGTTGTTTCTGCTCATGTGGAAAAGCAGGATGTACTTTAACGAAAGTTGGCTCCATGACGTATGCCTAAGTGAATGAGTTTGGACTAATCAGCGTCATGTGGAAAGTGTATACTCGACAGTTGGCACACATGGAATGTTTTTGTATTTGCATTTTCACAGCCACCCACTAGTCCCCCAAATTCAACAAATCTGACTCCATTATCCGTCTGCGTTACTTAAATCAAATGCAATGATTTTGAATTGCTGATATCTGAAAATGTATATTTCAAAGGGATTTGGTGTCTGTTGTGTGCTTATTTACTTTACTGCGTCCATTCCCGTTATAGCTGAGTATTCCATTGACTTGCAGTCGGTATCCGCTCCATTCTCAGTTTCCATAACCTCGGCCCTGCTCAATGGGATCAAATCCACCCGAAACGCTCTTCAGCGACGTATGTGCTTACTGCGCATATATGACGACGCATTAATGGCTGATAGCATCAATATATTAGCCACACAGTTTGTCAATTTCTTTGATGAGCCAATACAAATCGCTGGTAAGAATTATCGTAACACATCAAAACAGTTTAAACATTACTTTTCAAACTGTGAAACAAATGTCTTTGGAATGGTGCCGCTTACAAGTTTCAAGGAATATATTGGCGATTCAATCAATGACGAATACATATCTCTGGCAATTTCGGGTGGAAGTCAAGTAAGCATCTGGAACGCATTTGGTCCTATTCTGAAAATGATTGTTCGTGCCTGGATTCTTTGCCATACGGAAACAGGAGTCATTAGCTATATTTCTCTAAATTTGCAATACCTTTCAATCCTTAACGAAGGAAACAACCTCCGTACACCAGGAAACAAAGATACATCCATTCTAAGTGGTCGTACATTAAACGCAACGTACATCGAATTCTGGCCTGTAATCTGTAGGAACCGCACATCTGGCCAAATGGACGGTTCTCAATATCACACCTTAATCGAAATTTCAAAGAGATCTAACGTAAGCGTATTTTTTACTGAAGCAAATCCGTCTTTAGCATTAAATATACTGATTTCTTATTCAAGCTTATCTTATGTCACATTCGCCTCTTTTTGCATGTCTCCACCGGAAACCCATCGTAACTGGCAAGCATTAGTTAACTCAATGTCTTATCAATTCTGGCTGCTTTTATTGTTGACTTATACCATTCTCGTGCTGCTTGTATCTCTCAAGGTAAACCTTCTTGTGCATAAGATGTATCGATTTACAGTTAATCGTCTAATTTGTCGGAGGTTCTTTGAAATGTTTGTTGACCAATCGTGTACATTGCCTTTGCATACTGTGAATAGACTTTTAGTATTCCAATGGATATTTGCTAGCTACTTCATAGGAGGAATTTATAAAGGAAATCTTACCGGCGGATTACCACTTCAAGAGACTGAACAGGTCCCGAAAAACTTTAAAGAGCTCAACGAGTTTTATCCTAAATACACCAAGTACCTGTATGCATTTGAGAATAACGGTTGGTTCCACAAGAATTTTGGGCAATCCGTGAACCCGCATCTAAAAAAGATTTCCAGTGACTGGATAGTGAACAGAAAATCCCTTATTTCTTGTATGGAGAAAGTGGCACGTGGAAAACGAGTTGCTTGTATATATTTTGGAATGGCACTTGCACTAACTCGAGCTAAGAAGTTGGTAACCGACGACAACATTTTTAATGTTTTGATACCTCGTTCTACAGAGGTTTCCATTTTCATGCATTTTGGGTTGGTCAGGAAATCTGTTTACCGTGATGCCATAAACTGGTACCTAGGCTCACTAAGGGCATCCCATCTAATTGATCGGTGGAATGAGCAGTACATGAACAAAGTGGAGAGTAGAGCAAAACAGAAACGGGGAGCGAGTCAGCTTTATGTGGAAAAGGGATGCGACAACAACAAAATTGAATGGTGTCCTCTGTTTCTTGCTGACATGATTTCCGTATTTGTTGCGCTATCGATTGCATACATAATTTGTGGCGCAGGATTTGCGTGGGAAAAATTTAAACGAAATACGAGGAATGATGTTATCGTGTTTAATCAATAAGAAGCAATTTGCCATCTTTTAATTCTTAATGTCGTCGTTAAGTTCACTTCACCATTAGCTGGATGCTAGCTCGTCAACTCCAATCCCAACATTTTACTTATCCAAGTTGGTGGTCAGATACCGGTAATGGTAGCGTCCGGAATGCTTATTCTAATTCAAGCATTGTTTATCTTCATTCGTTTGTACAACATGCTGGTTCTGCCCGTGGCCCTCGTGATTGTCTTCACAATTATATTTGTGACATATCTAGTCATCATTATTTGCCATCATGCGTCAATATCTGGACAACATTCAATAGGCATAATTGAGTATTGGAAAAAGCAGGAGCAAATCATTATGAGCGGAGTGGAAAGACGATTGGTGGGAAATATACGAAATTTGGAATTCAGGTTGGGACAGTGTCAACCGATCAAGCCTAGTACTGTTCTTGGTATTTTGTACAAAGTGCTTGATCACACCATCATGGCTTTGATGGCTTTGTAGATAGGTAATTCTAGATTTGGCATGAGACATTGTGCGAAAATCGAAGTTAGTTCACAGTCGCGCGTTCTGTAAATTGGATGCTTCCCGCTCACTTCCATCAGTGATTTCAGATCGGCAATATACAATTTCCAGATAGGAAATTTAAAAGCAATTTCAAGTTTAATTGATGGTCACATATTGAACGTAGGTATGTATGTGTTTTGGCATTTAATCTAATATCAATATTCCCCTGTGAAGGCATCAATATTTGTTATTCATTCTCAATCGTAGTTTAAATTTTCAAAAGTGAGGAAGAAAACAATTATTTCATTTGTCTGTATTGACATACACTTATATATTTTGACAACAAGAAACGAGACCGCATAGATCATAAGCATCTTATTGTAACCATTTAGTTTACTTTTGTGAATGGGTTCCACGGCCCAGTCCTGATTAAGTCTCATCCTATCACAATTTTCACTGTCTTTGTCTGTTATTCACATTCCCATAATTTCTAAATATCTTCGCATTGCTAAATTCGTCAGTTAGTTGCTTTCCCGTCAAATCACTGAACCTATCCGAAACGCATATGGAAAGTTGTTTCAGGGACTCCATTTGCAAAAATCCTTGGTGAGCACTGACGTCGCTCAGAGTAGATTCATTCCAAAAGGCATCGAATTTAAACTCCTCTAAACCTGCAGTAAAATAAATTAAATAAAATGTTATTACATACTCATAAAATACCATACCAATTAAGATACGTTCGTATTTTTCTGTGCGAAGATATACCTTTTAAACTTGACACACCATACTCTCCAATTATTCCATCATCATCCACCTCACTTCCACGAAGAACTACTAGTCTTCTTAGCTCCGGCCATTCCGTACAAAGAATTTTTAGCGTCGCATTACAGAGCTTTGTAGATACGTCCTTCAAGTTTGGCATGATTCTTTTCAGCGTTTTTAAACTTTCTTCGCTACACCGGCAATCAACATTTAGCACTTCGAGATCCGTTGCAAAAAGTTCATTAATCCTATCGACCCCAATCATCAAATCCTCTTGCACAGTCTCCATTTCAATCTCTTCCCCCAAACACATTCTCAAAAAGCTCATGTCACAATTCTCCCTATCCAAATGCAACACCCTCAAATTCGGCATCATGCGAAGAAATCCCAAATTGGCCACCACATTCCAAAATATATGTAGTTCCTTCAACATTTTCAGATGGATGCCATAAGGAAACTCGCGTCGATTTGTCCTATGATCATTCTCTCTTGATACCCGACACAATTTTACAATCTCTAGTGTTTTGTGATGACGCTGGAGTAACGGAATCAAACCAACCTCTTCATTCGCCCTTTCCATTTGAATGCTTAGGTATTTCAGTTTGGGAAAATTTAAGGTAGTAAGTCTGGCTAGCTCGTCGCTTTGAAAACTCCAGTCAACATGCATGGTATCCAAACTGGTCAAGTCCCACAAACGTCCTCCACTTGCTTGCAGCTCTTGTTGATCCCGGATGAATATATCAAAATTTTCATTCATGTAAGTAAAGTCTTCCCGTATGACCACATCCTACAAAACCATAATAAACACATATTTATAATAAACAATGACTCTGATTACTAGTCTATTTATGAAGAAGTGATAGGATTAAATTTTTACCGTAACATTAGGCGCATGCAGCATTAGCCATTTCCATCGGAACGGGACGCGATCAGAAACGTTCACACTTTTCAAATGACAAAGCTGAAGATGAGGCACAATGGGTTCAACAGGATCACTGAAAGTGTCCTCTGGATCGTTTTGGAGTTTTGACAGCCTCAATTCTTTCAAGATTTTACAGCTCTGGACGATCTCTTCAAATTTTTGAGAGGGGTACCGACAAAAATCTATGAATAGAAATATGACACTTGGCGCTATAAATCTCCTAAAACATTCCAGTCGGTCGGTGTCGGCCGAGTCGCAGTTTCTATGGAGTCCCCACCAGGTGATTTCGTAAGTTGCGATCGGCTTGCTTGCTAAACGCAGAAAGTCATCTTGGCTCTTGTAAAGTTCTACTATTTCTTCAAGCGTGTTTGAATCCTCAAAAAGTTTTACTGAAGAAGTGCTTCTCCAGCGGTCCAGTGAAAGATGGAACCAAAATTTGCACACCGATCTAAATGTGCGGAGATGACTATGTTCCAGGTAGCTCATCACGCTTGTCAGTACCTATAACAAATAATTGATGGCATTATTTGAGCTGTAAGAATGAATGATAATTTAATATTGAGCTTCAATTACCAAATGATTGAAGAGAGGATGTTCCTGTTCTATATTCTCCATTTCGCTTTTAGTTTTAGTGCAGTCCATCTCTAGTTTCTTAATTTGATACGAAAATTGAACAAATGGTTCTTGTGTGTGTAGATGACGAAGGTATGAATTAAACTGAATTATTTTATGGCGCAAATCCGTATTTAACTTAATTATATTTTATATATACAATTTATGTACGTGATAACAAAAATGTGATCATATGAGCAAATGTGTATTTGGAATTATTCTGAACAAAGCACCTTGCCTCGAGTAAGCTGCTTTTGTACAGCAAAACGTCTACTCCGAATAAATACATACATAACATACGTTGTGTCAGGTTAACTAGGACGGATGTAAACCCGAATTAAAAAACTACCGGAAGCGCGTTGTATGCGCAACTGAGAAAGGCGACATTCAATTCACCTTTCCAAACACAAATCTTCGATCAATTTCCGAAACAATCTATTTTGACCCTTTCGTGACCCCGTGACCCGTGAGGGTTAAGGAGCCACCACTCCGACAGTTGGTCAAATTGACCCATGGTGTGATGACAAAAAATGATCAGCTAAAAATGCTCTATCAGATAAGCGAATAAAAAATTTTCCCCATAAGGAAGTATGGGGGGTCGTACCCCCATCATTCCCCCGGGGGTGGGGCCTGGAAGCCCAAAATCAATACCGAATTTTCTCATGACCTGGGGTAACTCTATGCCAAGTTTGAACCAAATCGGTCAATGTTAACAAAAGTTATAGTGTTTACAGACTTACGGACACACAAACAGACAAACAGATCAATCGCAATAACTACCTTTATAAGCATTTCATGCTTCCGGTAGTTAATAATGTACTAGGTAGCATTAAAAGTGGGATGCCGATGATGGTGAAGTGATTACTTTTTGTATGTGAATGGATCATCATCATCAATACTGCAACGTAAGCTATGGTGCTACACATAATGAAGAGTGCATCCGTGCGAGTCTTTTTTATTAAAAAACGTTATCAAAAAATGTCTTGCTCACATTTGTCGTTACGTATTTACTCAATACTTGATTTTCGAATTCGGCATAAGTAGTGCTGTCGGTCTGGAAATTATTATGAATTCTTTCTTGCTACGAGAACGTTTGCATTTCATGGACCTAAGTCAGCGATATATTTTTTGATGATTTCGTTCGACATATTCAATACAGTGGAATGGGATGTGCTCTAAAAAATGTGCATGTGTATATGGCGCACAGTAAAATGGAACTCCAACGTACTATTGTACTCATCTCAAGATATGTACACAAATAAGGAGAGGTTCAACAAAATGTGCATTTATTTTAACACACCCATGCAAACTTGATGATTCATACGTACAACGTTATTTAATACGTAGCAAATAGCAATAAACGTTGGATTATAAATACAAGATTGTCGTTTCGACTAAAAATTACTTGAACTACGAATGTGTACTAACTTATCATTCAATCAACAATGTTGTGGCATGATACACTTGGAAACTTTCCGATAAATGCTAACTTATTGACGACTTATGAATATAAGTACTAAAACATGTGCTCGA
This sequence comes from Sinella curviseta, assembly GCA_004115045.4. Taxonomy (NCBI): domain Eukaryota; kingdom Metazoa; phylum Arthropoda; class Collembola; order Entomobryomorpha; family Entomobryidae; genus Sinella; species Sinella curviseta. Next base: position 12,342,939 of record CM023203.3, read on the forward strand.
TCATTCTTTGGGTTAATGCCCTGTCGGCTACACTTTGTTGAATTGAAAACCGATCGTTCTTACATTTCAAAACTCTTGCATAGAAAACCATATTGCGATGTAATGGTACCCCTATCTTGTTCTCGATATTCTTCCCAATCCCCAGGAAGTAATATTACTGCTGTTGTAATTTGTAAAACTAATTCAATTGGAGTGAATATGCTAATGCATTATAGCAAAGTAAGTTTATTTATAAACCTGTAACCGTATATTAAATTCAATGTAAATGAAGTCGTAATGCTTTACAAACGGAGCATTCAAATGTATCTTCATTGCCAATGATGCGGACTGTGTTTGTAAATTTCGTACAGCGTCGGCATAGTCATTCAAATGTGTATCTGCATCGACATGCAAACATTTTCCAAGAGAAAGTTCACAAAAAACGTACACATGAGAAACCACATTTATTCCTATGTAATAGGTGTACCTAAAAAGAAAGTACTGCAACTTCTACTATGAAACTAAGCTCCAATGTAAACCATATATTTCAATCTGAATGAAATTATACCTAAATGATGTATAAATTTGCCTTTGTGCTCTATGCACTTTCTCAAGCCTGTCTAACGGCATGAATGTGAAATCCAGTTTCGTCAACGTTGCCATAATGCATAACATTTACACATTATGAAAATTGCAACCACGTCTTTTGTCAACAATAAATTCGTATTTTGAATGGCTAACACAACTGGTGATTGTTATTTTATTGAGAAATGTTGTGTCTGTTTTTTGCGCAGTAAATTTGATAAATCCCAATTACACTGTTAGAGAATTTAATTATTCAGGACTGCATAAAGTAAAACTCCATACATATATAAGCCAGCGAAAAATATCTTCCGCGCATACTTGGCCGGTGACACGACTCGAGAGTCGTAAGAAAAACATTAGTACTAAATATTTGGAATAAAATGTGTAGCTAGTTTCCAAAGCGTTACATTTTTTTATCACCATGGGCTGGCTAAAATCGCCAAAATATTTCATCATGCTGGCATTATTGCTGACAGTATTCATAATTTTGGAAGGCTACATTCCTACATCTGGCGCTAGCCCGGTATCCTCGTCACCATATTGTCCGAGCTGGTGTTATCATCCCAGAAAGGGTTGTTCGTGCGTTCAGACTCTAGTTTGAAGAGTAATCGTAATAAAAAAGTACCCATAATTTCCTCCATTTCTTGGAAACTTTCCTGTATCATTTATTAAACTGGGGTTTATTCATTTTTCCAGGGTTGCATAAAACTGAAAAACGTTCAGGACTACATAATATGATTGGCGTTTTGTGAGATCATTTTCACACAATAATTCAATCAAATACAACCAACGTTAGTAATTTGGTTTATTAAAAAAGTCGGTCAACATGTGCGTCTTGATTCCAACACGTTTGTTTTTTAAATTAACATTCAGTAACAATGATTGGTGATTAATGGTTAGGACATTGAAACATCTTTGCATTGAATAACTATATAAATGGGACAGGAAACGTATCAATCACAGTAACAAAAACAAACGTTATTTTTTATTTTAAATCGTGCCGTCGTCAAGCCATTAGCACATTAGTTAGTATCAATAAACCTGTTTGTTGGGATTTCTATATACAAATTCAAATTGCTACATTGAACGCCTAAGCGTATTAAATCATGTATAATCCAAACATTGTTTCCATTATATATTATAAGAATTCGAAATACAATAATGCCTGACCACATAATATTATCCTAATTATTATACAGTGTAAAATACACATTACTTTTTAATTATTGTACATTTAGCCCAGCGCCGTATTTAATAAAAAAACAATAAAAAAGTATAGTGGGTTGTTGAATTAACTAAATTGGATTTCAAATTTTACCCACCGGACAACTTAATTTTGGTCAGTTCTGCTAACATGGTACTCTCACTTTCAGACGCTTTCCTCTTATTCACCTGTTTGAACAATATCTTATTAGTCGTTACATATGAAAGCACATTGATATCCACATCACTCCCATACAAAGCCTTAATCTCCTTAATATCTCGCCATTCATTACAAATAATATTCAGCGTTTCATTTGTGACCACTGTCGCAATATTTTGTAATTTTGGCATCCACTTTCTTAAACACTTTAAACTCACTGGAGAAAATTTACAGTCGATATGTAACGTTTCCATACTTGGCATATTAAAACGATTTACATCCTCAGGGACTCCGTTTGGTCCAGATAACAAGTCTTCTGGAACATTTTCACCACTTTCCCCGCTTCCCCAATATCTGACAAGATGCCGTTTTTCTGATCGATCACGACTAATGTACAAAATTTTCAGGTTTGGAGTGTAGCGCAGGAAATCCATATTTTGTAAAATGTTTCCCCACAGATGCAGCTCCGTGAGATTTGGCAGGTTTACCGAATAAGGAAACTCAAACTGCCCGAATGGTGACTCACATCTATTTGAGACTCGACATAGTTTCAGAACTTTAAGTGTCCTCGCTTGCGCTTGAAGTAAAGGTTGCATGAAATGCTCGGGCCTTACTTTTTCGTAGTGGGCGCTGAGGGATTCCAGTTTCAAGTCTCTTGATGCGAGTGATACGAAATCTGTAAATGTGTCATCAGCATTCATGATATCCAGGTGCTTGATGTTTTGGGGATTCCGGCCAGAAAATTCTAGTTGGTGGAGGTCGAGGAGAAATGAGGCGAATGTGGTTCGGTAGTATGGGCCATGCTGTTTAATTGTCAGACTCTAAAAAAATAAATGCATCATTAAAATAAATTGCATAACAAATGGGATGTAATAAAAAATTTATGATTTATTATCCTTACTTCCAAATGTGGCGTATGAAGTAATAGCTTGCTCCATTGTAACGGCATCGCTCCACTAACCGTCAGCTTCTCTAAATTTGTGAGAACAGGTAGCTCTTCCGAAATCTCGGTAGGAATGTTATACCCGCGACATATTCCGCTGCTATTGTCCACAAGCACCAACTCTTTCAGATTCACACACGCAAACAGTCTGTCTTCAACAAGTTTTGAGTCAGGAAAGTAGCAGCTTTCAATGCGAAGAAATTTCACACTAGGTGCAAGCACATCTCTCCACAGAAGCATTTCCTCTCCTGTGCAATTAGATTTTAAGCGATAACCTGATGTCCAGCCTTTTAGCTTGTATCTTTTATACGGTTTCCGTGACATTTGGAATAAGTCGTTGTTATCAGTGTTACTTGTACTCTGAAAATGGCACAGATCCAATATCGTAACGCCGACGGGTTTATCCGCCTTGCCATCGCGTTCATGATTTTCACTCTCAACCAGCCTGAGTAAAACGGATTGACGCCACTTATCCAGCGACAAAGTATACCAAAGTGTGCATACCAGACGGAATTTCTTTAGCTCGTCAAAACTGAACTGTCCAAATGACAGCACTTTTGATGCGACCTAAACATCAACAATGAAACAATTTTAATTGTGTTTATGTAAAATCTTATTGACATACTTACTTACGAATAGTACATAGATGATTTCAATTTAAATATTTACCAGGTGATTTAGAAGAGGGTTTTCTTGTGAAACTTGCAGTCCTCCTTCAATATCATGATTGCATGAGCATTCTTTGAAATCGTGCTGAACTGATGTAGCCATTATGATAAACTGACCGGAGTCTTAGCAGATCACCAACACCAAATTATTGTAAATTCGTAAATGTTGTTAACTTCCTGCAAGATTTACTTCCGAGTTCACATTTTTGCTTATCATAAAGGAGATTTTTTTCCGATATGAAGGAGTTTGCAGCCGTGACACAATATCCAGTTTAATTTATTTCAGTTAAAATAAAGACGGTGTAGATAATACTTTAATCAGCTTTGTAATACTGTGCTACTTTAAATTAAATACAAGTGAAGAATTTTACTACTAACTGTTTTCCTTCTACGTCTTGCTATTTTCTGCTGCTTACTGCCCTTTTCAGGAAGCGTCAGCCACCACACGAGTAAGTAAACTGACTCAAGACAGAATGAATGGAACGTGAAAAGTGGCTGCATATATATACCGCTGCTGCAAAAAAAACAACATTCAATGTTTACGTCTTGCTGCCTGTTTGACTCTTGCTCTCTGGCAAAACCTATTCAAGAAAGCAACACAGTTACTCAACTCAACGGCATAACACACTGTTTATGTAGGACGACCACCGCTTAGCTTGCAAACACGCAAAAAATGAAGAGGTGAACGACCGTGAACCAAGCAGTCTTAAGCTGTGATGCCAATGTACATAGGTATAGATATATCGATTTCGTTCATCGACTTGCTTCCTAGCTCGTAGTAGTAAGCTTTCAGCACTCTGACAACCTACATTTTTATCAATGTATTTCTGCACATGCAATTTGGTGGTAAAAAACTATCCGTGCCCTTCATCCTATTTGTCCATATCATAACGAATGTTTTTTTTTATATTTTGCATGGAAAAGTCCATGCTTTAGTTATTAATTTTTGATGACCACAAAATTATCGATTGGCTGAACATTGTTTTCATTTTGGCAAAATGTTTTCTTGTGAAAATATTGTTTATTGACGATAAACATGTAAACAAACTCATAATTTACAATTTGGCAATTAAAAAGGGAAATGCAAATATTACGAGCTGAAGGTCAGCAGACATGTAAAGTGTGGAGGGGCTACTAGTTTGGCAAAGTCAACTGGGGTTCACGTCATCATGAAATATTATGCATTTACGAAAACTGAGTCATGTAGAGACCTAAAAAGTAACCAAAAGCACACAAACAAGTTGACGTTGTTGATCATAAGTTCAGCTTGTTTTTGTACTTTGGACCTGGTTTCGGTGACAAAAACGTTTTGGTACTCTGAAAGTTAATATAATTCACTCCGTGTGTACATGCATGTTTACACAACAAAAAATATCCACCTGATGATTTTTTGTCATTTTTTGCATTGTTGCAGTGGAATTGTACTGACTTGTCAGAGCAACAAATATTGCTGTTGCTATTGGCAAAATAGATATGATAATTTTAATGCGCATTAAATATGCATTATTCAGTTTGAGCAAACTTGATTTACAGTACTGGACAGGTGTACTTTCGTAAGCAGGATACCCATACATACAGGTGTGCATTGCAATTTAAAACTGTGGGCAGATGGCCTTGAATGTTTCAATTTACTCTAACTATACATAAATATGGATTGTGTGCCAATCGTCCTGACATTACATTTAACCTGCCGTTGTATGCTACAATTCTTGTTATTATTGTTTCAAATCATGCCGAAGCGTCAACATTTTCATTTAAATGGAATGGTATCAACAAAATATGATTCATGACGATGTCACATGTAAATACAACCATCATGATTACTCTTGCCTATATTTATTTACCTATCCATTTGATGCTGAAGTCAAATGGAGTTGTCAGGGGGAAATGGTGAATTTAGGCAATACGGGGTCATGTGATTACCTTTTTTTACTTTCGTTACCTATGGATATGATTTCAGCTATTGACGTTTACATCATCACCTTTTCAACACGATATAATTATTCATGAACAATGGTTGGATAAATACTGTTTTAATAACGCAGGTACGCATGTAATAACTTGAAACTAATTTTATAGCTGACACCAGTTTCAGGTGCGTATATATCACAAGATATGCATTTTCACATTTGATAAGTACATGTTGTCTAAAATAGTGTTTTCTCTGCAAACGATACTTACCCAATACAGGTTCATTTGAACAGTAAGGTAAAGTAGTAATCATACTTTTGGAGTGACACTTGGGGCGGCTGAATCGTGCTGGTTTGGTTTGCTAAACGTAAATCCGCTTCATTTATGATTATAAAGAGACGCCAACAAGAGGGCAATCAATGCCGAGTTATGCAGGTGTTCAATTGTTATCACGTGATTGATATATTCCACTAAAATTTCGGAAAATATCTGCGTATTCTTAATTATGGGTTTCATGAAAGCAACCATATCATTCATGTAAACAATACGGAACAGCTTTGTTTTTATGGGAAGGCATAGAGATAGCACATGACATATTTGACAATAAAATTAAAATCTCTAATTGAACAGCGGTGTCGACTGCATAGCACTGACAACATCCAAAGATCGTTCAACATCGACTCCATCATGATAACCCTTGCTGGATTTGCAACGGAAATAAAGATTACATTTTGGCTCTTAGATAAATTGAATCTATTTACGTTCTCCAGCCCGTTCCGCCCTCGGCAGAACTTCAAGAGAGATAAAAACGACGATTCAACGTCACTTACATTTGAGACCAGTCAGCAATATTGCAGCAATGAGTGGAAAAGGTGTTCTCTGGCTCTGTCGACCGTTATAGTTTCAGCCCTGTTCCGTCTACTTCAAGAAAGTGACACAATTCTTGAGAAGACGCTCGACGTTTGGAAAATATGGGTTTTTGGCTATTTCACAATCTACGCACACATTTACAAATGCAAGGCTGATGATTTGGCTGGATTCTGAAACAATCTGGAATCATTTGGTAGTAGACACATTGGGAGAGAATGTGGTACAACTTCCACAACTTTATTTTGCATTATTTAACATGTAACTATATAACAAATAAATCAAAGCAAATGCGTCTCGTTTCATTTAGATAAAACATTTTGCAATCACGGCTTGCTGGACAAAAGAGGCTTCACCAAGCAGTTCCTATTCTCCGCTTGACAACCTGCGCTAATAGCTTTCTGTTCTCAGCCAGTGCTCTGGTGATGCCTTTTGCTCCCTGGACTTTACTTCCCATTTGCTTAGTGGACCAAATGGAATCTTTCACAAAAATAGCTACTGACAGTAATTGTTACCTGTTCTTGGCTATATCGAGAAATACAACTGCTATGCATGCTCTACAACGACATTCACAAAATGACATTGGTGCTTGGTTGGGTAATCCTTGTACCAGCGTGTTTTGCTTTCACGGCTTACCTACTAATTTCCCGTGTAAACCAATTGGATTTACTGACTCTGTGTGTTTGCTAATTATCTGTTTATATGCTTGTACGTCATACTGTTTGTATTCCAAGCTGCATCAAAAGTTGACAGCACAAGTGAAAATGTTCTGGAAAGCTTTGGAGAAGGAGCTATGACCAGATTTGTGGGAAAACAAGACACAATGAAAAAATACTGGGCAAGCTTTCCAATTTTAAAGGTGAACGTTTTTGCCAGCAACTTTTTCGAGAGCGAAACGCCATTGGTATTTTTCTATTTTGGGGTAGATTTGGCCATTAATTTGGTCCTTATGGGAGTATAATCCGATTCTAGTGACCATGTAATAAGTAGCTTTAGTATCGTATAAATTCAACGGGATGCTCACAATGTTTTCACTTGTTACTTGTAAAAGTCATCTAAATCGTTTTGAAACTAATAATGACAAAATTCACGTTTTATGAATAAATTATAAGAATTCATACAAATGGCGATACATACAAATCCGATAAAACATGACGTTGGGGTTTGCGACTAATTTCACGGAAATGACATGATTAGGCATAGCGCTCAACCTAATGACCTAACTGTTCTTTCCTGATTGTATTGCTGCGCAAGCAAAGCGATAGTGAATTGTCCAGTAAGTACGCGAACTTTGGCGCAATACGGTACCATCATTGTCCAAACCGGTCAAAACTTAAATGTAATATTATGTGTAGCTTTTTACGAATGAAATGAACGGTATTATTTAGTCTCAACATTCCACAAGCATTTCACGGGGTTACATTAAAAAACTATATTCATAATTTTCCGTCACGAATATATGATAATTGTTCCAGCAAATGAGATTTTAATGACCGCCTCATGTTGGCTACGTATGCGAGACGCTTGTCCAAATTTGGTAATGAGATTACTTGTTCGGCAGTATAAATAAACGGCAACACATTTCTGTAAATCATTGTACTTTATTCCACTGATTGAAACAGTTACACATTTTTGAAATCGGAAAAGAAAGTTTAAAAATGAGAGTCGGTGTACTACTCTTATTCCTGGCGCTTGGTATTACCACCGCAGCGGCCTTCAGTGCGCTGGACTTAACGCCATCACATATAGTCGCTCCAGGTATGTACATATTTGAAAGGTAATTGGTTTTTAACATAACACTGAATGATGTTATGGCTAATCCCGATTTTTTAATATATTGTCTTTTAGGCAGCAGAATAAATAAGTCCAAAAATGTAGACGCCTTAACGCCGCCAACGGACAGTGTGCCGACACCCGCGGTTCCTCCCAAGGCTTCTCAAACAGATTCCCTGGTTCGTGTTCTTAGGTACGGTGGCGGCGGTGGAGGTGGTGGCGGAGGTGGCGGTGGAGGCGGAGGAGGTGGTGGCGGAGGTGGTGGAGGTGGCGGCGGAGGATACTACTGAAATTAATACATCGACTTGTTTCTCTTGAAATTCTAGATTATAAAATAAAATAGATTTTCCAACCCCTAAATTTTTTCGTAAATAACATTTCTTATAAGCAAGTAATAAGCACCATGTCATCTTATTTTGAAACGGGGGTCTGCATACCTCTCAGGATTTCTTGCATTGAACGCAATAAAGAATTTTTGATGAATGAACATTGTCGCAATATATCAGATACAATCTCCAGTGACCAGGAGACAACTACAAAAACGATAATGTTACGCCAACATACCATGTGCCCCATATTTGGAATACAACTTACAAGCACCTTTGTGTGAACGGAAAACACTTACTTGGAAAATGCATCGTTGATATGATCTTCTGCTTATTACAGATAATTTCATTTCCCCAGTTGGGTAAACATGTTAAACGTGTCGCAGAGCATATTCCGATATAGCTTAAGAATATTGACCAATGTAAAATGTTCATATCATGTCAAAATTAAATTCATGACTCAAAAGGATATCAAATTTAAAATCGTGCCATAGCAGACCCTATTTATATAAACTGGCAAATTATGCTCGATGCTCACAAAATACAACTTGGATATTTTTGCAAACTGTAGTCATTCCATTCCAGCAGAGCGCATTTGAATCTGCTCTCGTTCCTGACAATGTATTTCTAGGTCAACAGATTCTGTGCACAATGTATAAGAATTTTGCGCTAAATGCAAAGCATCATTTTAGAATGCACATTTTTTCAGTTACAAGTTTAGTTGAATGTATTTTGAAAGATTGGTCAGGTTTGGCTTTTCTTTTGGAAATTACTAGGATGCAATCTTTGCACACCATATCAGGTAAACGGAACCAGTATTATAACAGTAACGAAATATGGTATACCTCTATCTTAATTGATATACTTCATCTTGGGAAAATATGTTATTTTCCTGGAACCGAACACGATCCACGTATTTAGTAGAGTCTACTTGCCTAATTAACAGAACCAATTGCGTAAACTGAAAATAAATACCCACGTTATATTAAAGTTTCATAATGACATTTGCGACAAACATTTTTCGTGGAAATGGCGTGAACACTGCTAATACTGACCCTAATGACCTAATTGATTCTTTACAGTCTGGCTTGCTACGCAAGTATTGACATATTACGCGGCGTAATTCCTTTGAACAGTCCTCCTTAAAGGATGCTACTATAATGGGCTACGCGGGTTGTGTCTTTAAAATACAACGATAAGGCGATTTTATGAATGGAATGGATAGTATTTATTAACTTCATTGTACGCACGGTTCCATTTTCCTTTTGCGTAGGTAACATACAAAACCTGCATTTGCAACAACGGCACTTGGTAACATGCGTCTATGTGCTAATGAGTTTTTAATGAACATGTCGTCTCCCTGACGTATGAAATAAGTTTGACCAAATTCGGTAATGAGGTAACGTTTCAAAGCAGTATAAAATACCGGGCGTACTACTCAGTTAACCATTCCAGTTCATTCCATTCTTCCAAACAGTAACAAGAGTTAGAAAGCCGGAATAAGACATTCAACATGAGATTCGAAGGAGCATTTATATTCGTTGCGCTTGGTATAGCAACCACAGCGGCCTTTGCTGTACGAGATGTAAATTCCATTAAAAAAGCCGTTCCAGGTATGCATTAGGAAATCCGTCAATTTGTCAATATTTTCCAAATGTTTTACAGTAGTGACCCATTGTTTGATTTTGTGCAAAATTTATTAGACAATGGCACAACCAACTCTAACAATGTGGAAGTGTCAACATTGCCAACTTCTGGTCACCCAACATACCGGGTTCCCCCAAAGACTTCACCATCCAGTTCTCTGCTTCGAGTTCTTAGATATGGCGGAGGCGGTGGTGGCGGCGGTGGAGGAGGCGGAGGAGGAGGCGGTGGAGGTGGCGGTGGAGGAGGAGGTGGTGGAGGAGGAGGTGGTGGCGGCGGTGGAGGTTGAGGTGGCGGTGGAGGCGGCGGTGGTGGTTACAGGAGGGGACCATATGGTCGCTAATAAATTTATAAGCTAAACTATTATGTAAAATAAACTTTCGACTTGTATCGCTGACAATGCCGCATTCAAAAACGTATTTTTGGTTTCTCGCAAAAGACATAAACAATAAAATTATTGCCCGTGGAATAAACTAATTATCGTTTAACCTTTAATAATGCAGCCCTGCATATAATGTTGCTGCTTCATAACTCGAGAACAGCATCGCCAAGAGTGATATAATGTTGCAAACATTGACATAATTTTTTTGTTGTAAAATTGTTCAACCTACAATGGATCATGAAACATTGAATTTGTATGCCTCGCAATGGCAATTAGCATTAGCAATGCTAGAATGAATGCCAGTGGATGGTAAATATAAAAGGAAGCCAATTTTTGGCACAATAGCAGAACAGCACCAACAATCGAAACGATTAATAAAATTATCCAAAATCCATTGGACAATATAAGCATTGTCCTCATTACATCTAGACAGTGTTGCCATACTAGTAATGTGCGTTTGTAAGATTCTCTTTGTAAACGCCGTTGGTGTTTTTGGATTTTGGTGTGGACTTGTGTATTAACCTGGTCTTTATGGGATTCAGTAAAATATTTTTAACCCGTAACCATTTTTATGTAACCATTATAATTTTTATGCAATTGTGTATAACTTGACATGACAAAAATAGAGCTGCATATCAATTATATGACCATTCGAATTTAAGGATGGACAAAGAACCAATCCGTAACACACTTGTATATATTGGAGCAATATGATATACTGCATGTCATACGCGCCATCATACGCCATGAGAATATATACTGATGTCCCTAAAATCCGAATACCTACGTCAAAAGACAATGGTGAGCATATCTCTTAAGACGCCGTAAGACATAGCTCGTAGTGAGCTGAGTAATAGCTTAAAACCACGTTCATTCGTAATTAAAACTACAAAGGTGCAGATAAATGCTTATTAAAACCCGACAGTGGCGTTTGTGCTATTTTTGTGTGTATGAAGAGACGGATAACACTCATCCTAATGGCCAATTGTGATGTCAATGTTCAAACACGGTACGAACTCAACACTGGAGTGATAGAATGTTTTCTAACAAGATTCATAAACTTACTAATGAAACAAACCACTTATTAGTTTCAGCGTGTGTATTTGAGTCCCATTACATAGCCTGCTTACAGAAAAAACTGAGTCCACAATACCCGGAGATACGATACCACTGACCACTAATGGCTTTTTAATGAATATGGAACTAAGGTGACGTATTTACGGGAGACCATCTTCCAAAAGGGTTAACGAAATGACATTTTTGGGCAGTATAAATATCCAGGCACTCACTTTAGTAAATCATTTCATTTAATTCCTCTCTGCAGCGCAGTAAAACATTTCGTCAATTCGAAATTGGAAAGTTTAAAATGAGAGTCGAAGGGATATTTTTGTTCGTGGCGCTTTGTGTCACCGCCGCAGCGACTGCGAGTGAAGGGAACTTGGCGCCCATAAATGGAACAAGTCCAGGTATGTACATATTTTAACCGTCAATAATAGGTAACCCGATATTATTTGCGGTGTATTATCCAGATAACGAATTGCTTTTTATACATATTATTAGGCAAGTCCACAAATGTTGAAATGTCAACACCACCAACTAACAGTCAGTCGACATATCCGGTTCCTCCTAAGACATCGAAATCTAATTCTCTGATTCGTGTACTAAGATATGGAGGTGGAGGCGTCGGTGGTGGAGGAGGTGGAGGTGGCGGAGGCGGTGGCGGCGGAGGAGGAGGTGGCGGAGGAGGTGGAGGTGGCGGTGGCGGCGGAGGAGGAGGTGGTGGAGGAGGTGGAGGCGGTGTATACTACTGAAAATAATGTATCGACTTGTATCTCTTACAATGTTAGACCTGATACTAAATTATTTATTTCCAACCAATGCATGTGTTCCTTTATATGATCAAGAATAATTTTAAACGAAAACTAAGCAAATGCATACTTGTTTATTCCAAAAACTGTTCGCAGATATGCATCATATGTTTCACATATTATCGCCATACTGATATCCCAAACGGGATACGTGTTGGAGCTACTGCGAAATATTATGTGAGTTGAAAATCCCGGGAAACCTTTACAGGTCCCATGAAATGTTTCACGTGTTCGGCAAAAGCATTCTAATCAGTAGATTCTGAAATGTTCAGGATGTTGCTATTGAGACAGCTAGAACGAACTTCTGAAGAAAAAAGGAACTTTTTGTTTCCGGAGACGCACATATTTCACAAAACTTTTTCACTTGATGTAATATAGGATGGGCGTATGCGGTCGATGTTTGCTTCATTTGACTTGTACAATATTCACATAGGGTAAGTACAATGTACACTTGTTCCGGCTTGACACCATTCCTTTATTACCAAAACGCACAATGGTGACGATGGCGCTGTTAACGTAATCATATGAATCACCATGGAGTAAAAGTCAGCATGTGTTTCTCAAATTACATTATATGTTCATGGGACTGCACTATGTACATTTGATCCGATTCTGAAAGTATTTAATCTATTGCAATTTCGGTAGGAATTGTAAATGCAAACATCGGATTAAAGAACATCGATGAAATATATTACATGCGGAAATGATGTTTAATGCGTATTCTGTGGATATCATTCAACTAAAACAAAAATCTATGTATTTATCATACAGAAAATCCTTAACCCCATATCTTTAGAAAATAAATTAGTTTCCTGGAATCGAAATACGTCCAAATATGTTGTACAGTCAACGAACCTAATTAGCCGTGCCAATTACATACATTTATAATAAATAGACACACTGACGCTATGTTAAGCATACCTTAATGGCGTTTACGCAAACAGTTTTCGTGGAAATGGCATGGTCACTGCTAATACTGACACTGATGGCATAATTTATCCTTCCCTATTCGGCAATGCGTACATCGTTCTTGATAGCGGATAACATGGTCAACGCGGGTTCCATCTTTATGATTAGATGCTTTTTATGAATGAAATGAGTAGTTTTTGTAGTGTCAATGTAAGCACTGTACCATATGCATTTTACGCAGCCAACATAAAATAGCCTTCCGTTTACGAATATTTGCGTTAATGAGTTTTTAATGAATATTGCGTCGTAATGACGTTTGGGAGAACCATGTCCAAATTTGGTAATGAATTTACTTTTGCAGCCAGTATAAATAACCGGGTTTGGTCGTCAGTTGATCATTCCACTTCATAAGTCTTCCATGAGGAAACATACTTGCTGGAGAAAACAAATCAGAATCAAGATGAGAATCGACGTAATACTCATATTTGTGACCCTCGGAATTGCCACCGCAGCGGTTTTAAAACCGGCTGAAGAAGGCATTTCAGGTATGTAAAAGTAAATGGCGTCAATATATAACAATATTCATATTTTTATATATTTGACTAATTATTTTGTACACAATTTATCAGGCAATGGTTCAGCCAGCTCGAATGTTGCTGAAGTTTCAACACCGCCCACTACCAGCCACTCAACATATCCGGTTCCTCCAAAGACTTCACAATCCACTTCTCTACTTCGGGTTCTTAGATACGGAGGAGGTGGCGGAGGGGGTGGTGGCGGCGGCGGTGGAGGCGGTGGCGGAGGTGGTGGCGGCGGAGGAGGTGGCGGCGGAGGAGGTGGGGGTGGAGGAGGAGGAGGCGGCGGCGGTGGTGGTGGTGGTCGCCGATAAAATTATAAGTTAAAATTACATGCAAAATAAATTATGGACTTTCATCTCTTAAACTTGCAAATCGTAAGCCGTCTTTAATTTCTTCCCTGAAATAAGTTGATTATAATTGTATTCAATAGCGCGCATCCCTTCAATTCATTTTAACGGTTGATGCTACGTGAGTATATTTCTTCACTGTATGAAACGTTGTGCAAACATTGATTATCATGTTATGTGTATGACAATGCGCCCCACAATTATGCATTTGATACTTCCAGTCATGCCCTAATTAGCTCATCAAAAGAACACAACTCTCAAACCTGATCGGAGTTCATGGAATTATATGTGTTCTGAGAATTTCCCAATTATAATAAGGATAGCTGATTGAGCATATTTTTCTAACTGCTGCAGACAAAATATATACTATCGCCTCTCCTGCGTAGGACATATTTAATTTAATTGCGTTTCATAAGTGATTATACAAAGTGATTTGACTTTCAAAATAGTGTTAGTTGGTTTGCATCAAAATTGGAACTCAAATTCGTGACTTGTTACCCAACTCATTCAAATGGCAAGGATCCTCGTTTCCATCCTCTCTTTTGTATTAACCTGTTATTATTTAAGCAGTTGCACTTTGAAAAATTAGACCAGTTTTAGATGTGAAATCTAGTAGAGTTTCAGGAACTATTTAATTCTCACTATTGGCGTAACTAGTGACAGCTCGGAATTTAATTACAAAGCCATCTGGCCGGATCGTCAAAAATATTTACTGCTGACCATTTCCGTAATCATCGCTTTCAACATATTAAATTCAGTCCTTCAGCCATCTAAAGCAACTCCATTTCCGCAACGTGGACCCCTTTGTTTCTGTACTGCAAGATGTCATCATTGGAGATTTGGTTGCCTATGTTGTAGTTAGGGACGATGAATACTTAGAAAATTCTGTCATGTTAACAGCAAGGTTTAGGTTTTCGATGGAGGAGGGGGATGAGGTGCTGGGGGATATTCCTGAAAATAATATTGCTGGTTGAGTTAAACATCCATTTATTCTGTCTGAGTGACACATTTCATTGATTATCATTGAGCAATATTTAAACATGTGTTTCTCAAATGGCCATTTACGGTTCATGGAACTTCGCTCTAAACGGTTCACTGTATTGTATTTATTGTAACGTTTAGTAGGGACTATATACACAATCGTCGGATTGAAGAACACGGATGAAATATATTATGAAATTATAGCGGAAATGATGTTTAATGGATAATCGCCAAACGATTTAAGCACATACTTGCCTGCCAACCTGGCAGGACTTTTGTTTATCTGCCAGTCGTCGGGCATTGACTGTGTGGAAAATAAACTGGAAGGGTCTTGCTTGGGAAATTGGTTGCATATATATGGATTGGGACGGTGAATGCACAAGAAACCCTCGATTAATATGATTTCCTGGTGAAAGATTATATGCTACAGATTGTTAGCGCAACTATATTGTACGAATGAAAAAACGTTATCTTTATCATAAATGAAGTAATTAACGCTGCACCTTTACAAAAGAAATTATTTTCCAAGAAACCAAATACGTCCAAATATTTTGTACAGTCAACAAAACTAATTAGATATGCCAATTACACACATTTATATTAAATAACCACGCCGACCCTACGTTAATAGCGCTTACGACAAACCATTTTCGTGGAAATGGCATGGCCATTGCTAATACTGACCCTAATGGCCTAATTTATTTTTTCCGGTCTGCCTTGCTACGCAAACGACGACATATTACGCAGTGCAATACGTAAATCGCTCTAGGTGGCCGATAGAGTTGTTAACGCTGGTAATATCTTTATGATAAGATGCATTTTATGAATGGATGAGTAGGTTCCGTATTTTTAGTGCACGCACTATACCATTTCCATTTTACGGAGCCGACATCCATTTACGATTATATGCGTTAATGAGTTTTTAATGAACATGGCGTCCTCATGACGTTTGGGAGAACCATGTCCAAATTTGGTAATGAAATTACTTTTGCAGCCAGTATAAATAACCGGGTTTGGTCGTCAGTTAATCATTCCACATCACTACAGTCTTCCGAAAGGAAACATACTTGCTGGAGAAAACAAAACAGAATCAAGATGAGAGTTGAAGTAATACTCATATTTGTGACCCTCGGACTTGCCACGGCAGCGGTTGTAAATCCCGCTAAAGAAAGCATTTCAGGTATGTAAAAGTAAATGGCGTCCATATAAAACGGTTGTCATATCGTTTTTATATTTGACTAATTATTTTGTACACAATTTATCAGGTAATGGTTCAGCCAGCTCGAATGTTGCTGACGTTTCAACACCGCCCACTACCAGCCACCCAACATACCCGGTTCCTCCAAAGACTTCACAATCCACTTCTCTACTTCGGGTTCTTAGGTACGGAGGAGGTGGTGGAGGTGGAGGAGGTGGTGGCGGAGGAGGTGGTGGCGGAGGAGGAGGTGGCGGAGGAGGAGGTGGTGGCGGCGGAGGCGGTGGTGGAGGTGGTGGCGGTGGTGGAGGTGGCGGAGGTGGAGGTGGCGGAGGTGGTGGAGGCGGTGGTGGTGGTGGAGGTGGCGGCGGTGGATATAGAAGGGGCCCATATGGTCGCCAATAAATTATAAGCTAAACAGTTTCTAAAATAAATTATTGACTTGCATCTCTTACATTTCTAAATCTGAAGCTTTCTTTCATTTCTCCCGTGAAATATACTGATCATAAAGGTTGTCCATAGCACGTAGCCCTTCATTTCATTATATAGTTTGATGCTACGAGAGTATAGCGCTTCATTGTATGAAATTCTGTGTGAACTGAACCATCATGTGACGTATACGATTGTTCACCACATTATCATGCATTTGTCATATACAGCTATGTACTAATTAGTTCAGCAAAGGTGCATAATTCTCAGTGGAATTACATGTCCAATTATAATGCGCATACCTATTTGAGCGTATTTGTCAAAAAAATACTACAATGAAATTGTAGTTTTGACAGTTATTATTTGCATGAATGGTCGGAAATATTCCTCGGGGTACACTGTTAGTTGTTGAGTAATAGAGGACAAAATCATCCTTCATTAAATGAATTTGTAACTGAAATTCACAAAATGTCATTTGCGTAATATATTGGCTATATCAATATCAATTAGCAAAGAAAGTGGATTTATTGAATATCATACCAAAAATAAATTGCGACCATTTCTGAACAATAATCAAGCGACAGATATTCCAAATTCCAGATTGTCGCGTGATGTAAGTCATCATACAAAGGGTTTTGATTTTTAAAAAAGTTTTAGTAGTTTTGCATGAAAATAGCAACCCAATTAGGCAATTCAATAGGCATCCTAATTCAATTGTCCAGGACAAAGTGTTGATCTTTGTTGCCATCCTCTGTATGTTAACCCACTTACTATTTAAGCAAACACACTTGGAAAAAAGTTTAAGGCATTTCCGCAACGCGAACTACGTGACTGCGGTTCCTCAAGCTGCTATCATTGGAGATTTGGCTGTTTATGCTCTGGTTTTTGACGGTGACTGCTTCTGAAAATCTGGTGTGTAAACCGTGCTGCTAAAGCTACAATATAGGCAATGAATATGACAGAAACAGTTTTTATCTCACTATTTCACATTGTTTTGTCTGTATAGGTGAGATGTAGAGAATATGGATATACATGATTCCGTAATTGAATTTAAAATTATCCCGTAAATGAAGCAGATAATGTCGCCACAAATGCGGCATCGTTCTTACTAAACAACAGGCACTGGAACATGTATTGTAAATTCAGCTATTACCGTCATAATAAATCATCATAAATCCATGTACTAATTAAGTCATAAATCCAGTGTAACATGGAAATAAATTAATTTCGTAGAATCACAATGCGTCCAGTTTTTTTTTGCACATTCACAAAATTAATTGGCGGTGCAAATTACGAAGCGTCAATGTTATGTCAAGTACACTCGACACTAATTGTTGGGACTATTGTTTGCGCCATATCAAATATATAAGTGTTAGGCTGACACATTGTTGCGGCTTATTGGAAATGCCTTGCTGAACGTGATCACAACGGCAAAATATAATATATGGTGGCTTTTTTTACATATTCATCAAATCAGTCACAATGCGTTAAGTACTACAGCAAAAAATTGAGATATTCTCGTTGAAGATATAAAATTGAAATCTTTTAAAGT
Source organism: Sinella curviseta (assembly GCA_004115045.4). Taxonomy (NCBI): domain Eukaryota; kingdom Metazoa; phylum Arthropoda; class Collembola; order Entomobryomorpha; family Entomobryidae; genus Sinella; species Sinella curviseta. The sequence continues at coordinate 12,361,239 of CM023203.3, forward strand.
TGCACGATTTATATTATCAGTAAATTATACTGTAGCTTACAATTAGATAAATGGCAGTTTTTTCTACTAAATTGGCTGCTTTGTCACAGGTCACTGGTATCAGGCGAGGCCGTTGAAACGGTTGATGACTTATGTGCCAGTAGCGCTAACAGTTCCTGGAAATTGTGTTACGGTGGCCGACACTGACGCTAATGACCTAATTGTCTTTTTGCGGTTCGGGCAGTTACGCCAGCAGTGTGTTCATTCCGTCATAGGGCATATTCTTGAGATATGGGAACATGCGTATGCTCTTATTCTTTACCTTTCCAAAAATACATAATGACAGTTTATCATATAATGAACGGGTAATTTTAGTTGCAACGTCATGTCCCAATTTGTGACATCCGCCAGCCAGCTAGCATCCAAAACATCTTTAAAGACAGGGTAAACGCTAATTAGTTTTTAATGGCCATTTTCCAGTTGACGTAATAAATTAGAGCACCGGTCTGGAAATCGGTTATTAGAAAAATGTCAAAGCAGTATAAATTACCGACAGAAGTTTACACTCGAGCATTCAATTAAATTACCTCTAACGGATCGCACTCTTCGCCTATCCAAAACACGAATTTCAAAATGAGTGTAGAAAAGATATTCACATTGGTGGCGCTAGGTATTACCACCGCAGTCGCTTTCACCGTCCCGGATTCAAATCAAGTCAGAGTGGCCGCTGCAGGTATATATTTCTAAACGGGATACCTGTACTTTAATTTCTGAAATATTTCTAGCATGTATCTTTTATTTCTACAGAATTAACAAATATCTCGGGCCATGTAGAGACGTCAACACAAACAGTTTATGCCAGTCATCCAACGTATACGGTTTCTACAAGCACTACCATGTCACATAACCTTCTTCGTGTGCTTCGTCAAGGAGGTGGTGGCGGAGGTGGAGGCGGTGGCGGAGGAGGTGGAGGCGGAGGAGGCGGTGGCGGTGGCGGAGGAGGCGGTGGCGGAGGAGATGGAGGCGGAGGAGGTGGAGGCGGTGGAGGTGGTGGCGGAGGTTACTGGTGATATTAATAATGTAGTTCAAATTTGTACTAGAAATAATTTCTGAAATAAAATATGATCTACATTCATATACGCTGTTGAGCAACCGTAATTCAATAACAATTTGGAATTAGCTCTGTCAAACTAAAGCATCATGATTATATTCAGAAGCAGTCAGTCAACATATTTTGCAACCGTTTTTAAGTTGGTACACACATTTGACACTATTCAGGTATTTGTATATGCCAAGTAACAAAACGAAACTTTTACTACCGTTAACCACTCCCCACAGTTATACGTACCAGGGCCAGCTCCCATGTATCCTCATTGCATATACGCATTTTCAATTCTCTAAAAAATCAAGAGCGCAAATAATTTGTAATGAAACGCCATTATGGACTTTTCTGGACTATAGCGTAAAAAAGCAACCTATTAAAATGCATACGAACCATTTCCATTTTATTTTGGTTTCAATTGCACGTGCTAGTGAATTATACTTAATTAGATTTATTTTTGTGCTCCAATCGGTCCCACTCTTATACCAATAATTAACTATCATGTGTCTAATTCGTATTTCGTGAGATGTAATTGAGGGTTAATGTTATATGCAATCCATCACAAATGACAACGATGAATTATTTTTTTTTAAATTTATCCACCGTGACTGCAATGCAGAAACCATCGGATCTTACGTTCACCTTAATTTTATTGACACGATACGAAAATTACAAATTCATATTGGCTATATCTACAAATTCTATAGTCTAATTTATTTGCCAGATTTTTTTAATATTGAGAATATAAAAATCCCATTATGGGTTTATGGTCTCTAAATTAAATTCCAGAGTCGTTGCTGATAAAAAAAGTTGGAAAAACGATTTACAATCACAATCGTTTTCCGGAGAAACACATCGTATTTTAACGATAATTGTTCCATAAGTATGAGCACACCGCTAAACGCAATCATTCAGCGGGATCACTCTTAGTCATTCACAAACAACAGCACCCACCATTCCAGTAACTCTCTGCAGACTACGAGCAACATCGATAACACGAGTAACAACAAAGGAACAAAATCGTTGGGCCAATAACCAGCAAACCTATAATGGTTTCACGGGAAATTCCGCCACAGAAGAGGCCTGTACATTTTTCAGATGACCTAGAGCCTGTACCCCCACCGCCGCCACCTCTAAAACCCGTTTTTGGCCACCAGAAAAACCCGCCACCACCTCCTCTACCTCCACCTCTTCCACTACCACCTCCACCACGTCCTCCTCCCCCGCGTCCTCCGCCTCCACCACCGCGGCCGCCTCCCCTTGCTTCAGCCTTCGGGTTGCTGAGTTCTCTAAGCGGGTCCTCTTCATGAGTTTCATTGAAATAGTTTTGCAGATCTGATAAGATGTCGGTATTGGAAACATTCCAGCTTGAAGTGGGTAGATTTGTCATTTCAGTATCATACGAATCGCTTCTGTAAAATCCTGATAGAAATCAAGACGTTTTAAATTTTCATACAAGAACTTGATTAGTTTTATTATTGTCAATGTGGATTGCTCACCAGTTACTGAACCCGTAAGAAACGCAATGAATAGCAGTACGGAAATAAGACGCGACATGATAAGGTCAACTTACGCTCACATTGGAACACATTAATACTAATTTGTTTTTGTTAAATGACCTACATTTTTCACATCTGTAACAGTAATAGTAATAGCAATAACATCAAAGTCTGCAAGTTTCAAAAACTGAGAGTGAATAAGAAACGTCTGCTGGCGAGACGAAAATGCGTGTGACTTCAGTTTGCTCACTCGAATCTAGAAGACATGACCGATTTTGCTCATGTAAATATTATTGTGTAAAAACCTCAGAATGCATCATTTCGCATAAATTTATTTTTAGAATATATACATCATGGAGGAGATACAAATATTACACTTTAGCCTGGTTAGCATGACGTTGGAAGGAAATAGGCCAGTACTTTTTTTATTCTTGGAAATGTGTCCAAGACTTGAATCGGAACCGCTGTGATATTTTCATAAACAAATTTGCGGTTACAAGTACACAAAATATACAACCATTTCACACTCGTATTACTTTCTCATGACTAACTGAAAATTCGAGCTACTCAGTGTGCGCAATAGATAATTTCACGTAATTTCAAAATGAATCATTTTAGTCTTTATTTTTAAAGTGTAGTTTTAATTATGTTTGGGTGCAGCCCCAAAACAAAAACAATCATATTATGTTTAGTTACTATCATTATTAAAATTATTTTGAACACTACTCGTTTTGTTTCATCCTTCCGGAAGGTCGTTTGGACTCCATCATGGAACACATAATGAACTATTTAATAATCCGTGTTGCTGAATGCCTGCCGACAACGGCACGAAAAGCTTGACTTGTCAAAGAAACATCCCTTCCTACAAGTTGGTCGTTTGGGTGCCACATCCTAGAAAATGAACCCACAATAAGACATGTGTACTCCCTATTCATGAAATGCATGGATGCATCCATGACAAGTAAAAATATTACGGCTAACTTACGGCAAGAAGCCCTTCCGGTTTAATCTCTGGCACGAAATGCAAAATACTAGAGTTGAAATTGAAGCTGTTAAAATTATTATATACACCTGGATTTCCTCTCCGCGGCGGCGAACCAGCCGAGTCCTGCCTGTATCTGTGATGATATGAGGCGGAGCGTTTTGTATTACTTTTATTCTGTAATTGTGTCATAATATGGTAATGACTACCCACTTCACTTAACTGAGAAATGTGCAAATTTGAGACAAATATAAAGGATGGTCGAAATAATTGAACCAAAATTGGCGTTGTAAGTACAATTTGTGGTTCAGGTGAGGTTGTCATCACTCCAGGAAAAACTGCTGCCAACATTACAAAGGTGCTCGTGACAGAGCAGAACGAACCAGTTCTCACTTTCAGGAACATTTTCTTTTCAGTATGTAGGCACGGGAGACACATAAACGATATCTGCTTACGGTGGTGACTCTATTTCGTCTGGTCTGGTGATGTTAGTGCTTTCAATGAATCAGAATCATGCAAATTGTGAGCCATAAAAATGTCATTATTAGGGAACATGTCTTGTGACATTCAACAAAAAGCTTAAAAACACTATAATGTTTTACTTGTCCTTGTTTGGCATTTTTCTGATGAGCCACATGTCCAACATTTATGTAAGTAAACTGGAAAGTGGAGTTGTGCTGAGAATAGGCAAAATTTTATGAACTGAAATATGAAATGGTGCAAAATACATCCTTGCCACTGGATACGTTGTTTGGTACAATTGATCCACATCTAAGTGAGTTAGGTAGGCAGATGTTTTCTTGTCCAATATTATATATCGCTTGTTACGTTATAGCAAATTTAAACCATTGCTGACCTGTTTCATTTAATCTAGCTGTAGGATTACCTGACGATAATTTTTTTATGAAATTGGCACATGTATACCACATCGACTTGAAGTACGTTGGGTTGTTCCCAAAGAGTTCCTTGCTAATTGAATGATTCTTTTCCAAAGCGTACCAGCCGAAGTGACCAATATCTTGCTGCCTGCATTTGCAGACGTTTTTACCCAACGTGATGCAGCAGGATAATGTAAAAAAGTATTTTAACCTCTGTCTGTGGATACTGTTGTAATATTGGTACGCAATAATGAGATGAAAGAATTCTCCCTGGCTTCTCAATATGTGATGTGGTTACTCAGCACCAACAAAGAATGCTGACCGGCAACATATCCCTTTACCAAGTAACGCTTGAAGTACAAAAACGTGAATGCATTTCTGTAGCCACGTTCTGTGCTAGCACGTATTTTCTGATTAATTAATTAATATAATTGTTACTGTTATTGGTAAGCTGCGTAATACCAGTGCAGTGTGCAATGACATTGAAATACTTGGCAGGAATTTGTCACGAGATTGATTTCATTAATTTTCTCCATTAAACGGTGTCATGTTTCTATCCATTGATGTAATCCAAATGTGCACATCTTTAGGAATTTTACGGAATTTTTTCCCCGATTCAGAATTAATTTGTTATACTATATTTTGTAACTTTATGATTCCGAGTCGATATATGAAATAAATTTTCTTCATGACCTACGTCGTGACGGCATACGCCAAACTCGTCTCTGAATATTTGTCGCTATGAACCCAATATATGCCGGATATAAATGAATAGCAAGCAAATATGTTACCCTGTCGACTGGAAAAATGTTGGATGAAGTTTGAACTTATGTACGCATTTTTATGTAAAACTCGCATACAATAACGCTACATTGAATTACAATATCAGTCAGTTACACCGTAAACACTGTGATTCACAAATAGCAAATATGATAACACCACAATCAATTTATCAGCTTTCCGATACTTCCAGTTCATTCGATTTCTCTGCATCAACGGGCTTATCATGAATGACAGTTATGTGCTCTCCAAACCGTCTCTGAATGCGATCTGTTGTCAAAAAACAAACATTTGATTTGTGAATGAACATCCGTACTTAATGACATACGATATCATATTCCGCAAGCATTTTTGATCTTGTTAACATACTCACCAGCCATTTCATTCCACATCAGCTTCCTAAAAATTCCAATGAGTGCGTTGAGAGTCGCCTGCTCCTTCGTCTCCTTTCTCCATAATACCAACATATCCAGTATCACATCTTGATGAGATTTTATTCCACATAGTAATTCCTGGCGCAGGGCGGACACCTTAAATGAACCAATCCGTAACGCTCTTGCCAATCTGGTCCACTCATTTACCAAAATTCTTGCACAGTAGGAATTTGTAATTTCATCAACAACAGCGTCAATTGTGCAATCTACATGAAAATTGTCACGCTATAAGTATGACACGAGTAAATATTGAAATATGTCATTTTTATCATCATAATATTTTTTTACCGTCACTAGCTCCAAACAATGTAGTAGATTCAGAGTTTCCCGACATATCATTCGAATGTCCATCTTTTAGGATTTCCACTGCTTCCGTTTGACCTGCGTTCCGCAGTTCATTTACAAGAAGGGAGTACGTCTTGTGAAACGTGGAGGTCAGGATCATATTGTAGAATAACAAACTTTGACCAAGTTGTCCATTTGAGTCATTTTTCTGTCGGAAAAATAGTTTTATGATATTTCATGACCCAGGGAACGGGATATTTTTTTCAAATTCAATTTATTTTTACTCTACCGTATTATTAAGCTGCTCGACTTCCCATCCACTTATTGCTCCATTTCTGGACAATGCAGAAACTAGGTACTCCGTACATGTTGTGTGTACAACCAATTGATATATATTTCTTGCAATTTGTTCCTTTTGCCACGTTTCCATCGTCACGAAAATTTAAGGTAAGTGTTTTAATGGAGAGCACAAATGTTCGATGATTGAGATCTGGGATTGTACTGCTGGCTTGGAAAGTAATGTCACTTCATATATTATGATTATGCGGTTCAACGTGCATTTAATATAGAATGTGGTGGATATTGGAATGAGCTCATGATTTATCAACGTGTACCTGATAATACATTTTACAATAAATTGACGTCATAATTATTATTCCACTTATTATCATTGGCGTTCTACTACATCAAATTATGTCAATGTAATTACACGTCACACAAGTCAAAAAGCTGACCAATGCGTGTTGTCCATACAGTTATTTGAGATACTTATCCACCTGCATCCTGGACGTGAGACTGCTCAAAGAGCAGATTGACGTGGAGGAAATATTATTACACCACCGTTGATATCAAAACTTCGTGGATCGTGGTTACGTAAATTTGAGATTCCGCTTACTGTAAACAATTGTGTCATTATCAAAATAAGCATTTCCGTTGATGTCATCGTATCAAAAGTGCACACTGTTCATGGATAGGTATATATGGATATGTCTGAAATGCACGTGCATCCACCCAATTCATGCAAACGTTACGGATTATCGATTTAGCCAGTGAATTAACACGTAATCAAAAATTATCAAATGGCGTTTAATTACAGAATTAATCGATATTAGAATATATTTTCAGTAAGGGTAAAAGTCATTTGCAGCACCAATTCGTATATATTATTTGATATATGTTCCTTTTGCAAGGCCTCCATGTTTAAGGATTTAGGAATTTAATTGTCTATTTGCTTCGTATTTGAAATACTGAATGAATGCTATCTTGTAAATATACTGAACTCGATGAGATAATATCATTTTTTACAATTGTCACTATTTTGTTTTTAGATATATGCATTGATCTTATCTAAGGATGATACGTTGAGTTGATCCATGCGTCAAAAAATTGATAACATAAGTGATTGTCATTTACCTTATGCTATAACTTGATTTATTAGACTGACAATTCAGTAAGCGCTACATGTGACGGTTTTGTTTGTATCAGTCAGGTAAATCTGTCAACTAAATTGGCACAGTATATGGCCGCTACAATAACAGGTACATTACCTGACTTGAAACGGGATGAAACTTATGTTGAGTGTAATCTTACATCTAAAGCAGTGTTACGAGTTGTGACAAGAAAAAGTCCATAAAAACTATTGGTTTCCATTTATCCACATAATTTACATTTCCTATCCGAATCATTAAAAGCTGAACTGAGACAGTATATTATTTTAACTTAGGTTAATTTTTAATTGGAGTACTTTTTAGGATGAAATTATGGAAAAGAAATTAGGAAACTTTGAGACTTTTATAGCGCTTTATAGATCTTTTTATTCAGTTCCCGTGGTGATGAGCGAGTAGGTTAGGTATTTAGCCTTGTTGACTGTGGCTGTTGTTGTTGATGTGGTACCACTTTCCTACTGCTGCTGAGAGCAGGTAGTGCAGTTGGTTATATTGAGTAGGACAACAATCATGCAGACAGACAATCACACGTCTGTGCAGGGTGTCCTCAATTTAACTACCTATGCAGTTCTTGCTGCATTTTACTTTCGAATGGCCTGCTTTTATATAATACAAATCATCTTAATTTATACCCATTTTTCAAAGAGCTCAGGACGTAACATCCGCCTTCCTTCTTTTTAACGTACGTCCACGTACGTCAACTTACTTTCAAGTCACGTCACTTTTTAACAATACAAATTTTACATATAAAGTCGTCATACATATACCTATTTAACATGACATCAATGTTTACAATTTTTTTTTTTTTTTTTTTTTTTTTTATAGCGCTTTATAGATCTTTTTATTCAGTTCCCGTGGTGATGAGCGAGTAGGTAGGTATTTAGCCTTGTTGACTGTGGCTGTTGTTGTTGATGTGGTACCACTTTCCTACTGCTGCTGAGAGCAGGTAGTGCAGTTGGTTATATTGAGTAGGACAACAATCATGCAGACAGACAATCACACGTCTGTGCAGGGTGTCCTCAATTTAACTACCTATGCAGTTCTTGCTGCATTTTACTTTCGAATGGCCTGCTTTTATATAATACAAATCATCTTAATTTATACCCATTTTTCAAAGAGCTCAGGACGTAACATTTTTTTTTTTTTAGAAAGTAACAATTTTAAACGTGATTACAATGTTGCTTAATTCATAAAAAGTAGTACACAATCACAATATCAATATTCAACAATAATCAACAACACATAATATTTAAATACATATACATAAATACATCATTAGGTAGATTCAAAGGCTCTAAAGCTCAATGATCTAAACTAGCTTTTGTAAGCTGCACATAGGAGAGAGAAAGATTAACATGATTTGCTAACATCCATTTTTATTATTCATTGCCCTTAATATTCATTATTATGTGACCCATAAATATTATTTCATCATTTGTATTCATTTATATTCCTTTTATATTCATTATATTCGTAATTATTTATCATCAGTATAAAATCAATATATATAAGTGCCTTTATAACATTCTCATGGATAGATAACAGTTTACACATTAAAATAAGTAAAATTCCATATGTGGCTTTACATCATTTGATCACTACTATCATCAATAGATAAACAAAAATGTACTCAATCGTGTGAAATCAACACAATAGTAGATGAGACATAACATTTCTGCCAAAGCATTTTTTTTAATAATTCTGCATTTTTATATATATTTAATCATATCATTATTGACAACATTACTATTTTAAATGTGATACCATTTCTAATTCATTACAATACATTATAATTACTCAAAAATCTGTTTTCTAATCAATTAAAAACAATTATGCATTTTTCCAGCTGCGTCGGTGTCGCTATAATGATCCATCCGTTTTATCAAGTTAAATTTTCACTATTTCAAAAATGATCTTTAAAAGTTCCTAAAATTAAGTTTTAATATAGTTGTAATTTAAAACTAATGTTAATTATTTTGCATGTAAAATCTCCATAAGAAATTGTCTACGTATATACTTTATGGGAAATATGATGTCTGTTTGTCTATCATTCAAAAACTTTTGGATACATTTCTTTCAATCGTTGCTCATGCTCATATGTCGCAAAAAGAGCAGGGTACATGGCTTGATAAAACTTTTTGTCGGCTATGTTCATTTTACTCAAACTAATACACATACTACTGGAATCATCTTTTTCTTTGTCTTTACCTGTATTACTATTATTGTTCACTATTTGTTGTCTGTTTTTCAACTGAATTTCTTTACCAAAATGATTGTGACAAAAACGACATTCACATTCATTTAATTTTCTATATAATTTTCGATATGTAATAACATTATAATTTTTAAATCTCTTCAATTTAATAAATGCTTCTACATGGTTTAAAATTTTTGAAATGGAAACATCAGGAATAATTTCATAAAATTCTTTAATTGTTTCTTGGTATTGCAAGGAAACATGTGAACACAGAATTTCTACCTTTTGATCTAATGACACTGATTTTCCTAAGCAGAATAAATACACACTAATTGACTTATTAAATTGATTAAATGAATACCTTACAGATTTATTTAGACTCGGGTAGTATAATGTCCTTGTTGGTGAGGTACAGTTGAGTATGGGCTCTTGACAATGATGATGGTGTGATAGGTAGGTATCCTTTAGATGAAAATTACAGCAGAATCCTGGGAACGGGAGGAACTGTTTGTGTATCTTGTCCTTTATCTTGCGAGTTCCTTTGGTGGCAGCAACAAAATTGGGGTACATCCTCAGGTTTTCAAAACAGCAAATTTTTGGCTGGAAAAACTGGCGATTTTCGGGCCGATCCGAGGCGACTTTTAAGCCGGAGCCAAAATTGTTCAGTACACTTCACAATACGTTGGGGTGGTACACAGTTCTTTGTAAAAGGCACTACATCTCACTCTCCGCTCTCCTGGGAAAAACGGTTGTCCCCAACCGTAGGGTGGTCACAAAAGAGATGGGAGGTCACAAAAGGTCATAGGGCACCGTAAAACCCCGTTTTCGTGAGTCACCATATTTTAACTTAGGTTAATTTTTAATTGGAGTACTTTTTAGGATGAAATTATGGAAAAGAAATTAGGAAACTTTGAGACTTTTATAGCGCTTTATAGATCTTTTTATTCAGTTCCCGTGGTGATGAGCGAGTAGGTAGGTATTTAGCCTTGTTGACTGTGGCTGTTGTTGTTGATGTGGTACCACTTTCCTACTGCTGCTGAGAGCAGGTAGTGCAGTTGGTTATATTGAGTAGGACAACAATCATGCAGACAGACAATCACACGTCTGTGCAGGGTGTCCTCAATTTAACTACCTATGCAGTTCTTGCTGCATTTTACTTTCGAATGGCCTGCTTTTATATAATACAAATCATCTTAATTTATACCCATTTTTCAAAGAGCTCAGGACGTAACAATATCAACGAAAAAATGCTTTCTCCAATCTGTCAACCAATGGAAACACGTCTGGTATGAGATATTTCAATAAATAGTAGTTGATTGATTCGTTGATGAGAGTGATTAACATCTCCAATGACTCCAGAGTTATCAACAATACAGGCTATAGTATACGATTACGCAAAAGACATCACATCGACACACTTCACAAAATGTCATCAACTAAGAACTAAATAATGTGATTGAATTTATTCATCAAATTAACCTTCACATGATTACATTGTAACTAACTTCATATGTATCCGTTAAGCTGACTCATTAACGTATTATCTATCCAATATCACATGATTTGTAATGAGCATATCATATTATGACTTGAAAGGGCGTCGTTTACATAAAAATGTATCATGTTGTTAAATAAGAAATTTACGAACCATCGGAGAGAAATGGATGTCGGTCAATGTTACAAACGCCCACATTAGACAGGGAGCAGTAAAAGGTCGTAAGGAGTAGCAAAAAATAGATAAATACGTTTGCAACTTGTATGCCCTTTTCAGCAGTGCATTTGGTTATATCAAAAGCATGACATTTGTGCTCTATTTTTGAAATGAGTAAAAATCGAGTAGAGTAAAATGTTTTAACGCAGGACAGGCTGATTTCCATTTGATGCTGATGATGATGGTGAGGGTGGGAGTGGGAGCTCCAACCCCTTTCAAAGTGGGAGGAGCATATGGGGTATGGTGTTCGGCGCATGAGAGCATACATGATTTTTTTTAATAATCAGCAATTTGATTCGGCAATGTTTTGATTTCCGCAACAGTATATTATTTCAAATATAGAAAATGAGTTTGTCTATCCCTAGTACTGTATAATATGTACTGTATTGTTATGTGCACGTATTAATGGTTGTTTCGCAGTATTTGAAGCAACTTGCATTTTAAAATTACGACCAAGAATATACGATTATATTTCTCATGCATGTCATTATGCATAAATGTCGGATGTCGTAAAAAATGCGTGCGCATAAAAATCAGTAAAAAATCTGCAAAGTGGAAAGCGAAGAGCCTCAACTGTATGAAAGTTAATTACTTTTGGACAAAGATTTTAAACGTAACGATTTACACACTAACTAGGAAAATAAAATTAATTGTGGTATTACATTGTGACAATGGGTATGTTATGTGTTAATTGTTGTACTAATTAACGTTAATTAGCATAACAATTAAGTTAAACTATTTCAATTTAAGCACTAAACAATAGTTAACTTATCAAGTTAAAAATAGAAGCTTAGCATCTGGTATGCGGGTTTCTGCCCTGCTATAGGCGAGGATGTTATTAACATCCCCCCGGTGAACACCGGTCCTCAGGACGGTAGCATCAACCGCCGACCCGAAGGCCCCCCTGTTTGATGCGGGTGGGACCGCGAGACTCTTACGAGCCCACAGTTTATCGCCATGAGAAGGCGCCCTGCTTTCTGCGTAACAGGGGACGCTTACCAAATATTCAAAGCCCTAACGAGAAGACTTCCCTTTGCAGTTTAGTTGATGGGCAAGACAAGGGCCGGAGGTGTGATAATATTTTCCACAAATCTGACATCGGAATTTGGATTTGTCTGTAGCACGGATTGGAAATTTTATTTTAAAAGTGTTGCCCATCGGTTGTTTATTAGGGTTTCTGCCAGCTCCCTTCGACGAACCCTTCCTCCCTGACTTTCCTCCCTTGCATTGCTTATAATGCTCGAAACAAGGCTCATAAGTGTAGTAGGGACGACGGCAGGATGAACAACGGTAATTGCACTTGTCTCCCGGTTCGTTTGGAAATTGAGGTGGGGGAGGGGGCGTGGGAGTAGCGGATCTTTCTCTCTCGGGTGACGACGGCGGAGTCTGTATGTTATTTTGTGGAAGAGATTCCCCAGTGAAGTGTAACAAGGCGGCAGATAACCTTTTAAACAAAATTCTGCTTCCGGTGACTTGTACTTGTCGGGATGAAAACGGAAAGCGAGACGTTTATAGGACTTCCTAACTTCCGACTCAGAGGCACTGGGCGAAACTTCCAAGACTTCGTATGGCACGAAGAATCCACCGGCAAACGGCACTCGATCTTGAAGACGGCCCTCCATATCTGAAATTATAAACAGTGGCATTAGCAATTACTATTGAAATGTTAACGAACAAAAATAACTAGTCAATTTATAATTACAAATATACTAGAAGCCTTAGTTTTAAATTTGCGGTTTAGATAATATAAATTGTAGTATTCAACTCACTTTACAGCTGGTCATGTTCCAGTATTTTCCACATCGACAAAACTTTTTGGCTTGACAGTAGATCGGTTAAAATGAAAAAAAAACTTCGTATTCGTTACGGTACGTTACGGTTACGGACGTTCTACAAATCATGTAAGGTGCTAAAGAGTTCCAATTCATGAAACTTCGGGTTTCTGCCCTGCTATAGGCGAGGATGTTATTAACATCCCCCCGGTGAACACCGGTCCTCAGGACGGTAGCATCAACCGCCGACCCGAAGGCCCCCCTGTTTGATGCGGGTGGGACCGCGAGACTCTTACGAGCCCACAGTTTATCGCCATGAGAAGGCGCCCTGCTTTCTGCGTAACAGGGGACGCTTACCAAATATTCAAAGCCCTAACGAGAAGACTTCCCTTTGCAGTTTAGTTGATGGGCAAGACAAGGGCCGGAGGTGTGATAATATTTTCCACAAATCTGACATCGGAATTTGGATTTGTCTGTAGCACGGATTGGAAATTTTATTTTAAAAGTGTTGCCCATCGGTTGTTTATTAGGGTTTCTGCCAGCTCCCTTCGACGAACCCTTCCTCCCTGACTTTCCTCCCTTGCATTGCTTATAATGCTCGAAACAAGGCTCATAAGTGTAGTAGGGACGACGGCAGGATGAACAACGGTAATTGCACTTGTCTCCCGGTTCGTTTGGAAATTGAGGTGGGGGAGGGGGCGTGGGAGTAGCGGATCTTTCTCTCTCGGGTGACGACGGCGGAGTCTGTATGTTATTTTGTGGAAGAGATTCCCCAGTGAAGTGTAACAAGGCGGCAGATAACCTTTTAAACAAAAATTCTGCTTCCGGTGACTTGTACTTGTCGGGATGAAAACGGAAAGCGAGACGTTTATAGGACTTCCTAACTTCCGACTCAGAGGCACTGGGCGAAACTTCCAAGACTTCGTATGGCACGAAGAATCCACCGGCAAACGGCACTCGATCTTGAAGACGGCCCTCCATATCTGAAATTATAAACAGTGGCATTAGCAATTACTATTGAAATGTTAACGAACAAAAATAACTAGTCAATTTATAATTACAAATATACTAGAAGCCTTAGTTTTAAATTTGCGGTTTAGATAATATAAATTGTAGTATTCAACTCACTTTACAGCTGGTCATGTTCCAGTATTTTCCACATCGACAAAACTTTTTGGCTTGACAGTAGATCGGTTAAAATGAAAAAAAAACTTCGTATTCGTTACGGTACGTTACGGACGTTCTACAAATCATGTAAGGTGCTAAAGAGTTCCAATTCATGAAACTTCGGGTTTCTGCCCTGCTATAGGCGAGGATGTTATTAACATCCCCCCGGTGAACACCGGTCCTCAGGACGGTAGCATCAACCGCCGACCCGAAGGCCCCCCTGTTTGATGCGGGTGGGACCGCGAGACTCTTACGAGCCCACAGTTTATCGCCATGAGAAGGCGCCCTGCTTTCTGCGTAACAGGGGACGCTTACCAAATATTCAAAGCCCTAACGAGAAGACTTCCCTTTGCAGTTTAGTTGATGGGCAAGACAAGGGCCGGAGGTGTGATAATATTTTCCACAAATCTGACATCGGAATTTGGATTTGTCTGTAGCACGGATTGGAAATTTTATTTTAAAAGTGTTGCCCATCGGTTGTTTATTAGGGTTTCTGCCAGCTCCCTTCGACGAACCCTTCCTCCCTGACTTTCCTCCCTTGCATTGCTTATAATGCTCGAAACAAGGCTCATAAGTGTAGTAGGGACGACGGCAGGATGAACAACGGTAATTGCACTTGTCTCCCGGTTCGTTTGGAAATTGAGGTGGGGGAGGGGGCGTGGGAGTAGCGGATCTTTCTCTCTCGGGTGACGACGGCGGAGTCTGTATGTTATTTTGTGGAAGAGATTCCCCAGTGAAGTGTAACAAGGCGGCAGATAACCTTTTAAACAAAAATTCTGCTTCCGGTGACTTGTACTTGTCGGGATGAAAACGGAAAGCGAGACGTTTATAGGACTTCCTAACTTCCGACTCAGAGGCACTGGGCGAAACTTCCAAGACTTCGTATGGCACGAAGAATCCACCGGCAAACGGCACTCGATCTTGAAGACGGCCCTCCATATCTGAAATTATAAACAGTGGCATTAGCAATTACTATTGAAATGTTAACGAACAAAAATAACTAGTCAATTTATAATTACAAATATACTAGAAGCCTTAGTTTTAAATTTGCGGTTTAGATAATATAAATTGTAGTATTCAACTCACTTTACAGCTGGTCATGTTCCAGTATTTTCCACATCGACAAAACTTTTTGGCTTGACAGTAGATCGGTTAAAATGAAAAAAAAACTTCGTATTCGTTACGGTACGTTACGGTTACGGACGTTCTACAAATCATGTAAGGTGCTAAAGAGTTCCAATTCATGAAACTTCGGGTTTCTGCCCTGCTATAGGCGAGGATGTTATTAACATCCCCCCGGTGAACACCGGTCCTCAGGACGGTAGCATCAACCGCCGACCCGAAGGCCCCCCTGTTTGATGCGGGTGGGACCGCGAGACTCTTACGAGCCCACAGTTTATCGCCATGAGAAGGCGCCCTGCTTTCTGCGTAACAGGGGACGCTTACCAAATATTCAAAGCCCTAACGAGAAGACTTCCCTTTGCAGTTTAGTTGATGGGCAAGACAAGGGCCGGAGGTGTGATAATATTTTCCACAAATCTGACATCGGAATTTGGATTTGTCTGTAGCACGGATTGGAAATTTTATTTTAAAAGTGTTGCCCATCGGTTGTTTATTAGGGTTTCTGCCAGCTCCCTTCGACGAACCCTTCCTCCCTGACTTTCCTCCCTTGCATTGCTTATAATGCTCGAAACAAGGCTCATAAGTGTAGTAGGGACGACGGCAGGATGAACAACGGTAATTGCACTTGTCTCCCGGTTCGTTTGGAAATTGAGGTGGGGGAGGGGGCGTGGGAGTAGCGGATCTTTCTCTCTCGGGTGACGACGGCGGAGTCTGTATGTTATTTTGTGGAAGAGATTCCCCAGTGAAGTGTAACAAGGCGGCAGATAACCTTTTAAACAAAAATTCTGCTTCCGGTGACTTGTACTTGTCGGGATGAAAACGGAAAGCGAGACGTTCATAGGACTTCCTAACTTCCGACTCAGAGGCACTGGGCGAAACTTCCAAGACTTCGTATGGCACGAAGAATCCACCGGCAAACGGCACTCGATCTTGAAGACGGCCCTCCATATCTGAAATTATAAACAGTGGCATTAGCAATTACTATTGAAATGTTAACGAACAAAAATAACTAGTCAATTTATAATTACAAATATACTAGAAGCCTTAGTTTTAAATTTGCGGTTTAGATAATATAAATTGTAGTATTCAACTCACTTTACAGCTGGTCATGTTCCAGTATTTTCCACATCGACAAAACTTTTTGGCTTGACAGTAGATCGGTTAAAATGAAAAAAAAACTTCGTATTCGTTACGGTACGTTACGGTTACGGACGTTCTACAAATCATGTAAGGTGCTAAAGAGTTCCAATTCATGAAACTTCGGGTTTCTGCCCTGCTATAGGCGAGGATGTTATTAACATCCCCCCGGTGAACACCGGTCCTCAGGACGGTAGCATCAACCGCCGACCCGAAGGCCCCCCTGTTTGATGCGGGTGGGACCGCGAGACTCTTACGAGCCCACAGTTTATCGCCATGAGAAGGCGCCCTGCTTTCTGCGTAACAGGGGACGCTTACCAAATATTCAAAGCCCTAACGAGAAGACTTCCCTTTGCAGTTTAGTTGATGGGCAAGACAAGGGCCGGAGGTGTGATAATATTTTCCACAAATCTGACATCGGAATTTGGATTTGTCTGTAGCACGGATTGGAAATTTTATTTTAAAAGTGTTGCCCATCGGTTGTTTATTAGGGTTTCTGCCAGCTCCCTTCGACGAACCCTTCCTCCCTGACTTTCCTCCCTTGCATTGCTTATAATGCTCGAAACAAGGCTCATAAGTGTAGTAGGGACGACGGCAGGATGAACAACGGTAATTGCACTTGTCTCCCGGTTCGTTTGGAAATTGAGGTGGGGGAGGGGGCGTGGGAGTAGCGGATCTTTCTCTCTCGGGTGACGACGGCGGAGTCTGTATGTTATTTTGTGGAAGAGATTCCCCAGTGAAGTGTAAAAGAGGTGCTAAAGAGTTCCAATTCATGAAACTTCGGGTTTCTGCCCTGCTATAGGCGAGGATGTTATTAACATCCCCCCGGTGAACACCGGTCCTCAGGACGGTAGCATCAACCGCCGACCCGAAGGCCCCCCTGTTTGATGCGGGTGGGACCGAGCAACTAATTACCTGTTTCCGTCCGGGACGATTCGAAACGGAGGGTTCTCCAACGGAGTTGACGTCATCTGCAGGAATTGCTGATGTTTCAAGCAGGGATTCCATTGGCGGGATGTTCTCTTTAATGGAATTGCTGCTCAATGATCGTTTCCTCTTCAAAAAGAGCATAGCAAGATGCTTTCCTCGTTTATTCTTTTGTGGCATCTTAAATGAAATAAAAAGTGCATCATTTATTTTTAACTTTAATTGCAATTAAATTGTAATTAATGTCAAATGAAAGTTAATTTTGTTTAATGACAGTTAATTTGGTTTAATGAAAGTTAATTTTGTTTAATGACAGTTAATTTGGTTTAATGAAAGTTAATTTTGTTTAATGACAGTTAATTTTGTTTAATAAGAGTTAATTTTGTTGAATGAAAGTTAATTTTGTTTAATGAAAGTTAATTTTGTTTAATGAAAGTTAATTTTGTTTAATGAAAGTTAATTTTGTTTAATGAAAGTTAATTTTGTTCAATGAAAGTTAATTTTGTCAAATGAAAGTTAATTTTGTTTAATGACTGTTAATTTGGTTTAATGAAAGTTAATTTTGTTTAATGACAGTTAATTTTGTTTAATGAAAGTTAATTTTGTTTAATGAGAGTTAATTTTGTTGAATGAAAGTTAATTTTGTTTAATGAAAGTTAATTTTGTTTAATGAAAGTTAATTTTGTTTAATGAAAGTTAATTTTGTTTAATGAGAGTTAATTTTGTTGAATGAAAGTTAATTTTGTTTAATGAAAGTTAATTTTGTCAACTAAAGTTAATTTTGTCAACTAAAAGTTATTTTTGTCAACTAAAGTTAATTTTGTTTAATGAAAGTTAATTTTGTCAACTAAAGTTAATTTTGTCAACTAGAAGTTATTTTTGTAAACTAGAAGTTATTTTTATCAACTAGAAGTTAATTTTGTCAACTAGAAGTTAATTTTGTCAACTAGAAGTTAATTTTGTCAACTAGAAGTTAATTTTGTTAACTAGAAGTTAATTTTGTCAACTAAAGTTAATTTGTCAACTAGAAGTTAATTTTGTTAACTAGAAGGTAAAATTTATCAAATGAAATACATGATTTCTGAATGCACTTAGTTTTTAGGTAATAATCATCATTACAAGCTATTTTATAAAAGCATGCACAAAATTGTACTTATGTACACAAAATTGCATTTTCAATTTACCTTGGGGTACTCTAGGTTTGGTTTCCAACAAAGTTTCCTCCGCTGAGGGGGTTACCCTTACTTTGCCTTGCGTTGGTATCAAGTGTTGGTTTTGAAACTATAGTGGTTTTAAAACTCATCAGTTAATCAGTGTTCGTGATTTTTTTTAAAGTGAAATGAATATAGACTGGTAGAACAGACTTCAGAGATTCTACCAGTGTATTCATCTCAGCTGTTCGTTGGGTGTGTGATTTTCCTTGTGGATTTTAGTAAATGAGTAGTATCATTGTAAACAGATAGCAATCGTGCACAGACACAAACATCACTGACTAAAATCCACAAGGAAAATCACACACTCAACGTACACCTGAGATGAATACACTGGTAGAATCACTGAAGTCTGTTCTACCAGTCTATATTCATTTCACTTTTAAAAAATCACGAACACTGGTTAACTGGCGAAGTTTTAAAGTTTCGTTCTGTTGCAACAGTCCTGTTCTATGAAGGTGGTGGTGGTAAATGAGTGACATAGCCAATAGTGTGGGATTATGAATGATCAAAGTCGCGCCCCGGCTGGTTTGAACGGTGGGGCTGACTAAGGGCTTCAGCAAGCTTAAGTTCTAAGTGAGTGTTGGTATTGCGAGAAAGCTATTTTAGCAACAATAAAATAGTTACAAATAGTGGCGCCAGTCTTAATTGAATGCCGAACGCGTTCTGGCTCTTCTGACATTCCCTAAGAATTTATGTATCGCCGAGATTAAAACCACCCAACAATAATTAACTTAATTAGAATACAAGTGAGAATTAGCGTGCCACCACAGAAGAAAATGCCGTCAGGCATAGTTTGTTATTCACATGCTTGTGAAACTACCAACTTGTCTATATAATTAAAACTCTGTAGAAACCTGATACGACACTTCCTTCTCCTGCGAACACAAAGTTATGGCCTGACTATAGCTCGGTATATGAGGTAAGCTGACACGTGTATTGATTTGCTTACTTGTGGCGCCTCAGTAATTCACCTAAAACCTTACCAAACCCGTGTTCTCCCTCATAACAATAAATAAATCATTAATGCAGAATGCTTTTACAGGTGACATAAATACAATTCTTTCCAATACACACTAACTTTCGCTCTAAAGGTTATCTAGAACTTTTACTGACGAGTATGTTATAACAATCAACATGATCACCGTCTCAGGATTTTCGAACGAATTGCAATTATCTTTCAAACTACTGGGAAAAAATAATTTTTACCCTTTCTCCAGTCCATTTCGAATTCGGAAGGCGACTGCGCAAGACATAATCCACTACGGTAGTGAAGAGGTGTTAACCTTTGAGGTCAGTACAAAATATTGTAGACGGCAATGGATATGGTGTGTGTTGAATCAGGCAATTGTTGCATTGTACAGATGTACAGATTTAATCGAGAAAGTGATTCGATTCTTGAAAAGACTCTTGACATTTGGAAAGTATGGGTGTTTGGTTACTTCACAGTATACTCGGTAATTTACAAGATGAAGGCTAAGGAGTTGGCACAATTCTGGAATAATTTGGAACAATTTGGTTTCCAGCACGTCGAATGCGACACAGGTAAGAAAATTTGGAAAAGGTTAGAAGTGAGATTTCAATTTCCTTTAATTGTATGATGACATTGCTCTTTATAGATCGGGACTACTAATAAATCTATTTTGACAAGACAAAACCGATTACACAAAGCAGTTCCAAGTCTTCGATTGGCCACATCTGCAAACAGCTTTCTCTTTGCTGCAAGCGCTCTTATAATGCCATTTGCGCCCTGGAGCCTTCTGCCAAATTCGTTAACCCAATTCATGGAAGAGACCAGTGCGGCCGCCGCATCACACAACGGTTACGCTTGCTTCATTGGGGGCTCCTTGGAAAATAGATTTTGCGGATGATATCGGGAGCTTTCCTTTTACGTGGCGTGGAGAATAGCAAGTAATCTCGCGTTAATCAACATGAACATCAATATCCTGATTCCAGCATTCTGCTTGCATTTCACATTTATGGTATTTGAGAGGTAATACTTTCCCATAATGGTTAAAATTATCGATTGCAAATTAACCTAATTGAATTCTTTCAATTTGTGATACAGGAAAGTACATACATTACCAACTAAAGAAGGATTTGCGTCTCTCGCAAAAGCATTCCGAGAAATACAACTACACTGTATGCTCTACAATGACATTCACAAAACAACATTTGTCCTTGGATGGGTTATCCTTGTTCCAGCTTGTTTCGCTTGCACAGTTTATCTGCTCATTTCCCGCATGAGTCAACTCGACATAGTTACGTTCGGCTTGTTTGCCAATTATGTATTTATCTGCTCTTACATTATCCTGTTTGTATTTCAAGCTGCTGCAAAAGTTTACGTTACGAGTAAGCGTGTTCGACAAAGCTGTTGTTCTGGTACACTGGTCAGATTTTGTAACTCTGCTGATATTTGTGATTGCGAAAGGAAAGTGACGTGGCGATATTGGCAGAGCTTTCCATCGCTCAGAGTTTGCTTTCTCTCAAACAACTATTTTGAAGGGGAAACGCCGCTGGTATTTTTCGATTTCGGGATAAACATGGCCGTAAATTTAGTACTGTTAGGTGTTTAGATAATTCATGTGTATCTATTTATTTCACGTACAAGACTATAATACTTATTTATGTTAGCAATCAAATCATTCCAATTATCTTTAAAGCAATAAGAGATTTACAAGTTGCGAAAAGCAAAAGTCGAGCAAGATTATAGGCGTCTGCTTATCCACATAATTTACACTTCCCAAGCGAATCTTTATAGGCTGCAATGATTTGACATAGCGCGGAACGAATCTTTTGTCGACTCTACCAACAACTGGAAATATCTCTGACTTCAGCCATGCCAGCAACGCGACCGAATCTTGATGAACGCTTCCAAAAGTTCCAAATGCCAGCACAATCCCCAGCAATCCATTCAGTACTCCCATTGAAAACTGGAGCAGATGTGGAATGGATATCTGAGACATGTTAGAAATCAGCGTGTAAAAGCAAATGATGAATGAAAAGAGCACAGTGCTAAGCATGCCCATAATCATTGTATCCTGTTGAATCTTGTTGAAATATCGGGAGAGAATTTGAATTTGTTTGTAAATACCGAACGATTTTCGAGCTGAGCCTTTGAGGTATTCGTTAGCGATCGTTGCTCTGAAAAGTTTTAAATAATAACGAAAGCAAAATACTGGTACGAGTGATAACTCAATCACAATGAAGCAGTAGACGCCAAGCATATCTAAAAGTAGCCAGGTGGACCAAAGAAAAATAAGCGCTAACTTTACAATGGATTCCAGTGAGAGATTTGAGCTGCCATTGTTGGCTGACGGGAATGAGCAATGCGGCAAGATATAGTAGGCAAACGTTGCCGGAGAACAGCTATCAGCCCACCTTTGAGTTCCGTAGGAAATTGGAATTGTTACAGATGTCACCAAGCCGAAAAATTGCGAAAGCCGAATCATCCAGTTGGGCCAATCCATTTTCAAAGCAAGTGGATTATCTATCGTGTTTTGAGTAATTTGTCCATTAGCATTTATCGCTATGACTTGATACACTCTTTAATAAATATCACTTACCTTTTACATGTCGAATTTCAAATTGCAACAGTAAATTGAAGCACTCTGTAATCATGTGGCGTCTTTGTATCACAACAAATCTGGTGGATAGAATCGCAGTGCCCGCAACGCAATACAGCAGACATTCCATTGAAATCAAAGGGGATCGAAGATTCATTCCATACAGCGTTTGAAACCAGTGACTGGCGACCAAGATGAGATACTGACATGTTTTGAATATTTGCCATTTCAGCCTGAATGGAGGAGCCATTAAGAAATGCATATCATTTCTGCTCGTCAGCGTAAATGGTACGGTGCCAATCATTTCTTGAAACCGCAGATGCAGCTTCAAGAATTTCAGAATGTTTTCATTCAAAATCATGATTGGCCAGTGATATTATTTCTGCAGGTAATACGTCAAGGCTAAGCTGCCATTGAAAACTACGCATGCCTCTCAAACGGAGAACGACGAAGAAATGCGCAACTACTTCAATTACAGAGGTCACCTTCAATTTCGATAAATTTAGATACTCCAAAAATTGTTGTAATTTAAGTAGCGGTTAAATTGCATCGACATGTGTCGTAGACCCCAATTGTTAAACATACAATTTTCTATAACCAAAACACATACAACTTGGTAGCGATCATGCCAATGATTAATTTAATTGCAACATAATTGATTTGATATAAGATCCAACTTCGATTTCTCTTACCGTCACAATCTACATTGCAGTAACTTATATGGCTTGTACATACCGCCCATAACTTTTGTTTAATTTGACATTCATTCAGCTATGACTGGAATGTTATTTTCCACTAATTTTGCTGCCTATTATTTTTCGGGACTGTTCAACAGAAATTATAATTCTCATGATCATCACGTGTGTTATAACAAGACCCCAATTTATTATATTTAATATTGGATTCCGATTGGTTTGATAACATATGTAAATGCAAAGCAATTTGATTCAGGTATCATTAATTATAATGGGACTTTTTGATAAGGGTTTTTAGACAGGAAAGATAAACTGTAAAATTTTCTGCTTTCACTCCACACACATTTAATTTTAATTTTAAGTTTTACTGTAATGCACTCAAGTGATATGTAGAATGACGATTAATATGTTGCCTAGTAATTGGTAAGATAATATTGATTTTCAAGATGGCATGAGAAAAGTAGTGTTAAAAATTTACTGTTTTGGTCCAGCAAGAATACCTACTCACACCAAAAGTGCAATAATACTTTCGACAATAATGCCACAAAAACACAATAACAAAACGTAATAAACGGTATTAAATACAGTGCAAACATAACGGTGTGACAGGTGGATTTACGAGTATCCTCCATGTCGCAGAGGTATGATACCCTGGTGGAATCACTGCCTCTCCATTTTGCCTGAAATATTGATGCAAGCCTGTCGTCACCGTTTCCACTGTTATGAATCACTGCGAGAGCTGTACTCTTTGACATGGAATATAAGAAATTATTGTGCTCTCCTATGGTATGTGGTATGAGGGCTGGTAAGTTATAAGAGAAATTTGAGAAACAACTTTGCAATTCTGTTGAGCATATGGATTTGGAAGACATTTTTTATTATCATTGTCACGCAACAGCGGTAACTGGAAGACTCACAATATTATCCTTGTCAGTTTTGTAATTTGTATATACAAAAAATCATACGAACAAGACAATGCAGTTTGAATAATTGTATGTTTATATCCTGCACTTACCTGAATGCATTTATCAAACTTCAAATTAATTCAAAAATTATTTGATATAACCATGTGGCGAGAATGGTTTCCCTTTTGTTCACAGATCTATTGTCTACACATTAATATAATTCGCAGATGGTACGAACAATGTTTGTATTATTAAATACTCACAGATTGCTTGTAAGCATTAAAACACCGCATTTGTTTATTTTTGTAATGCAGCGTACGGTGGGTATGAATCAGTGGAAGCATTATCGGGTTCTAATTCCCCAAAAATGTCGGGATAATATTTTCGACAGCAGTCATAAATGGAACACAGAATATATAAAACAATAAACACTGATATGTAAAATCCCAGTTTAATAAGTTCGCCTAATGACATAATGGAGTTACTGGGATTGCTTGGATTCCCAGTGCTTCTAATTCTTCCGCTCCCACCAATCCCGATTCCATCTGCACCACCTCCGCTCTTTCTTCCACCGCCGCCCTTTCTGGCTTCAAACCTGGGAAAATCATCTTCTTCGCTCGACTTGTCATGAAGCTCTGTAACATGGTCTTTGTTCTTTGGTGAATGATAAAGAGAGTCGTCACTCCAATTCCGGGAAACTTCGACAGGTTCTAATTTGTGGACCCACGCTGTTGGTCTGCAGTAACCTAATAGTCAATGCATATTAAGAAGGCAAAAAGATGAAACTAAAATCCAAACTAAATAATGTTTACGATATAGTGTGAGATTAATTACCTGTATTGGTTACTGAGAGAAACAGGAACATAAAGTACTCAGTTGGCAAGTGAAACATATTTTGTATTTATTACACTGATGATTAGAACGTCCCGGTGTATAGGGATGAATGTAGCGGCAAATGATTTTGTTTTCATTTATACAACATAATGATAATTCATGCGTGTCCAATGGTGAGCGAATAAAAAGTATACAACATGTGATCTGGCGAAAGTACGTGTTACTGAATGCAAGTGAGACACATTTTTGCTTTTAGGTATGCATTCTCTTTCTATCGATCATGGTTTCGCTTGTTAGGCTGGCTGGATAGCTAGGATAGGAGAAAGCGGTTTTGAATGCTCAAAGAGAATGTGAGAGATGCTTTCTCCACAAAAATACATACATAATTCCGAGTGCGACAATCTATCGTACGAGTGGAGCCTATACGTACTGACGTAGTATGATGTTTGCTGACGTCGAAGTTGCATCCTAAAGCCAGAATATGTCAAACAAGTTCCATTGTTTGTGTTCGCAATTACCACCATTCATATTTTAGGCACCATGCAAGTGCGCTATTATAATATACATTGGGTAAATTGCCACCTCAGTGTAATTGTTGCTGTCACGTTAACATGGTTATTTTAACAATTGAATGCACATTGTTTCACTTATTCGGAAAAACCAGGAAAGAGTAAAGCACCCAATGGGACAACCTTCAAGAAAGGTCTGTCAGTTGGAGCGTTTGCAAGATGGGCGCTGAGGTTGAACATGTTTACAAAAAAATTGGGATTTACGTCTCAACGGTGCTTGTGCTACATCAAAAAAAGCATTAAACGCAGCAGAGTGATAAAATACAACATTTTTCAAGAGTTGGTGAAAGTTGAAGTTATAAGCTGACAGTAAACCATGATACAAAATACTCACTAAATTGTCGGATGTTGTTATTACATCCAGGGCAAGGACACCGGCAAAGAGAAAGTACATTTGAAAGTTCATTCGGAAATATAATGAGCAGAGCCTGACCCACGAAAGTTAATGATTAATATTTTAATATGTTCACGAAGACGATTCTGAGAATTGAATGATTCATGGACAATCACAGTTCCCTTTTTTACTTTCTGCCAACTTTGTATTTAATGTTGTTAGTCATCAATGGTAAATAATGAGTCATACGGCCCCTGCCATCATGTACAACGTAGCCTGAAGACGTACAACAATAAATATTAATTAACCATATTATTGAGTTTAATTGCTTGCTGAATGAACTTCATCATACGATACATTAGCTGACTAGATGTGTATGCATACACAATCTGTACCGCTTTTACATTTAGTATACCCATTACGCGAAATCCAACGAAAGTTAGAAAAAATAAGTCAGCATTATTACAAGGAAACTATAATTGATATACTTAGTTTAAAAATTTTGTGCATCCGTTTATTTCACTTTTTTCGTCTACAGACTTTCTATAGCTCTTATAACTCACAAATAGTATTGTTCCTGTGACAAAAATGTTGCGAAAATTTCGCAGCGAAATGGTAAGCAATTTTTATACAGAAAAGCTGATACACCAATTTTTGTTCGATAATATCGGCTTGCATCCTTTAAACTTGATTGCTGCTAACACGTTCAACTGGTTCAAGGTTTGGTAATATTGATTACATTCTGCCATCACATTTCTTAAATTAAATACCATCCAACATAATGTCAATGGCTACGAGATTATTACGAAATCGCATAGTGGGTGGTTAAATATAAACCCAACTAAGGACTTATCATCAAAAATGCCATAACTAAATTATCCATCACTCTGTTTGCACATTTTAAAGGGGCATCGCTAGGAATAATGGCAATTTCACCAAACTTCCATTTCATTGGCTGCAATGATCTAGCAATCCTTTCACTTTCCTTCCGTTTGACCTGTTTAATTATTAGAAATTTGTACGGCTCCAAATTCTCAATATTACTTATGTGCTTAATTTTTCGAACAAGAGACTGGGACATTGTATTCAGCAAACTGGTCGCGCCAATGGCAAGCATGAATAGCATTAAAATGATACATCCAAATACTGGCGCAGCGGCAGACATAATTATGGGAAGAATCCCGTGTCCTCGAACACCCATCCAGAACAGCAGAACAGAGTCGGAATGACACACGAATAGAAAGAGAAATGTTATTTTGTTAAGAAATGGGGCCACAAAACTGTGACAAATTTTAAGATTTTTGTGTTCCCTTATTAAACATGTCAGCCGTGATGTTGATGGTGGCAGGCTATGCATAACTGCCATGCTGGACCAGAACGCGTGCTGGATTACCATTACGTACAAATACATAAACGAACTTGATCTAACCAATCCAAGGAGATTCATCAATTCTAGTAGATATCGAGCGACGAAAATAAAAATTTTCACGGATAAAGTTTCGGTCCTCATAGGAAGCATGTAGTGAAGTACATGACCAGCAGCATCCATTGATGCAAAAATGCAATATAGAGCAAGAAGTGGAATCACTGCGAAGAACAAGATGGTTTGGTTTACAGCCATTCCAACCATTAGTAGTTTCGTTGCTGCTCTGCGCTGAATTTCCTGAAAATTTCGGCTATACTTTCTCATGACATTGGTCTGGTAATTTAATATTTTAGCAAAACCCGACGAAAGATCACTTCCGTTTAGGATAAGCTCAAAGCTAATGCCAGCTGTCAATGCACCAGCGTTAGAGAGCATGAATGAGAGGACACGAATAATTAGAGCAAAAGTTGCTGTTTCGTGTTTCAGAATGCGACCAGCAAAAAGAAAGCAGAGTATGTATAAACTTGTGTTGATTAATGTTCCAAATATGAATTCTATATGCCATCTCCAGAAAGTTTTGAAATGGCGAGTTTTGAGTCCCAAAGGTTTTGTGGTCCACTCCAGAGGAGATATTCCGAACGGCTTGTCGAACACCTTTTCGTACAAATATATCCCTATTCGAGCCGAATTTTCAATTACCGTCATACCGGATATTTGTAAAACTGCATCACGTTTCCACAAAATTTTACCGAAACACCGTTTCCCTGTTCCGTATTCAGATAAAGAATTCACCATTCTTAGGTGACGGGAGTATTTGCTGGAACGTCACGTGGAGGTACGTTTTCCATTCATACAGAGTTCTTGTAATGTAATTATTTTGAATGTCAACGCAATGAGAAGAATATAACATGATAACAATTTACTCTAATTTTTTATCGCAAATTGTATAAAATAGGCAATTTGACAAAAAGCTAAAGGAAATTACGAATACGTAAAACCATCGCTTTAAAATTGACAGTAACAGCACCACGACCGGTGGAGAGGAGAATCGCCTACGCCACCAATTTAGCATGTATACAGCCATGTAACCCTGACAACGGTTACATGAGTGCTGCTTTATCAAATCAGTGACTCGCCTGAAAATCTGTGCTGCTATTATAAATTTGCAGTTTTTCATAATTCGTCAAAGGGCAGTCCGTAATGACGATGATGAATGTGAAATATTATAAGAATTCGGAATTTAGATTACGAGCAACTTTTCCTTTTAAAATTTAGTATTATGAATTAAAGTATGAGATTGCATTTCAGCAGTTGTAATTTTTAGACTCAAAATTTGAGCACCATTACGATTGAGGAAACATCATGCAATATTCACAACAACCCAACCATATAATATACTACGCTTGCTGGAAATGATAATTATCATTCCTTTGCAAGGACCCGACTCCAGTAGACAATATATATTTGCATATTAACAAGACGTCGGAGAAATATGCCATTCCTTCAAACGAATTTATTGACCGGCAGTTACCTTAAATATCAAAAGAAAAATCCCTAGAAACAACCATTAGTACTAACTCGACTAGTACTTATGAGTCAACTTATGCCATTTATCATATTATGTGTTATTACGAGAATATATGGATGCAATAGTCCCAAGAAATTTACCCGTAATGAAATACGGGTGTAGTTCTAAAGTGCATGAATGGATGATGCTTAAGATGCACAAACGAAAACAAAAGTGAAAATAATTACGGAAACTTCCATTTGGATGACGCACTACAGCATTCTCACGATTAGGTAGCATACCATTTATTTCACGGTCCTTGATAAAACGTCCTAAATCATCGGCAATAACAGCATATTGTGCAATATTGCAGTTACGGAAATATGTCAAGCGAAATTCAAAAACAATTTTTTGACTAATCAGGTCCAAAGCAACGATACTGTTAAATGGCCTACGGCTACATATCTAGTTACAAGTTTAGCGTTAAAAACGCCATAACCAAATTATCCATGACCCTATTAGGACATTTCAACACGGAATGTTTCTGAATAACGCAGATATCACCAAACTTCCACTTCACTGGCTGCAAAGACTTTACAATTTTGCTATTCTCTTTTTGCTTATACATTTGAGTTGTATTTGATTGCATAAGTTCGAGACCGTTCACAAGTTTAATTTTTCTGACAACAGACTCGGACATTTTGTTCAATAAACTTGTAGCACTCACAATCAGCATAAGTATTGTCACCGTGATTGTTCCGAACATCGGAGCGGTTGAAGACAAAAATGCGGGAAGTACACCATGCCCCCTGACGCCAGCCAGGTACAACAGTACAGAGTCAGAGTGACACACAAATATGAACAAAAATACTGCCCTGTTCAGAAATGGTGCGACGAGAGCGTGGCAAATGCGGAGTCTTCGGTGTTCCATAATAAGAACATGTACTAAATTCATTGACATAAATGGCAAGTTTTGTAACACCGCCAAACAGGACCAAAACGAATGCTGGATGACCAAGACGTACAAATACATAAATGAGCTTGTCCGGACTAGAGCAATGAGTTGCGAGAGCTCCAGAAAGTATCTCGTCGCGAACCTGCAAAATCTGTAAATCAAACTGGACATTTTCTCTGAAAATAGGTACTGAATTATGTGTCCAAGCGGATCCATTAATTCCAGAACAATGAATAGTGCGGCCAAAGGAATTGTCGTGTAAAAGAGAATCGTGAGATTTATTGACAATCCAATTATTTTAAGTCTCGGTGCATTTCTTTGCTCAATAATGTGCCAATGTCTATGGTGTTTCCGTAGGAACGATTTGTGGTAATTTACTATTTTGTTGAAACCAGTCACAACTGCACTTGCGTTTACGACCAAGTCCAAGCTAATTCCGAATGTCAATAATCCTGCAGTAAACATCATGAAGGATAAAATTCGAGTAAGCATTGCAAATGTAGCTGTCTCGTGTTTTACAATCGTGCCTGCAAACAGAAGGCATACTAGACATAGGGCTGTGTTTAGTGTTGGCCCAAACAAGAACTCTAGTTTCCACCGCCAACACGTAGATAACTGGCGTGTTTTGAGTCCCAGGGGTTTCGTTGACCATTCTTGTGGAGACAGACCGAATATCTTGTCGAAGATTTTCTCGTACAATTTAATCCCAAATGTTACTGAATTCTCGATTATACTCATTTTGTAATATATGTTGCACAGAAGTTCTGCAAATCCGATGATGTATGTGATTGTCCACTT
Source organism: Sinella curviseta (assembly GCA_004115045.4). NCBI lineage: Eukaryota > Metazoa > Arthropoda > Collembola > Entomobryomorpha > Entomobryidae > Sinella > Sinella curviseta. The sequence continues at coordinate 12,391,396 of CM023203.3, forward strand.
GGACAGATGTATACCATATACTATGATTGCTGCACAAGTTAGGGTGGAAAAGTGTATCTTCTGAACGACTATCATGTAAGTCGGAATCAGAAAGTGTAGCCATTGGCAGCTCGAAGCAAAATGGTGACGAACTATATGTGAGAAATAACAGGAAATGACCGTCAAATGACATATGGGGAAATTGGAAAGCAAATTGACAGTAATATCCTACAATGTTCGTACATTTTTTCAGATAGTTTAATTTCAACAAGCTACGGTGTGTGAATCAAAATCGACTGATGCAAACTTTGACGTAAGTGTATTTAAATTAACTGCGCCAATTGAAATCATAATGTGTTCTCGAACTACGTAGAACACATTTACTAATGGACATGTTATTAGTAACCCGTTATCTTACAGCAAAAGAATAAACGATCCGGTTGCAAAGGCGTGTCCCTATTTAGCTTGAAACTACCGGACGTTATAATATGCTTATTCGTGGGCTGGTGCTGTAGGCATTGCACTATTTGTTAACAAATGAGTTCGCAATTTTGGAACCGTATCAACAACTTATGACAAAACGTTCAGTGATTGTTTCAATTAATGTCAGTATCCTTGTTTTCCAACTCTCCCTAAAATTGGTTTAATTAATTGTTGTTGAACGTCATACATAACACTTGAATCCAGACAAAATTGTACCACAAGTAATAACATAGTTTAGGGCATAAAATTAAGCATTATTATTTGTCATTTCATAACGTCATAAAATACATCAACCCAAGAGTAATTTGAGCGTCTTAACGTAAACTATGATATTTATTACGTTATAGCAGATATACTTAAAATGGATTCCATTAAAATTAATATTTATTAAATCAAAGCAACAAAGTCATTCATTCTTAAATAAAACAGAAATGCCGATTAATTATTATACAATCTACAATGTATATTTTACAATTAGCGTGACCAAAGGCCAACATTAATCTTGATCTGTTTCCAAGTGAATCAAACTAAACGAATTGCATCGTATCCAATTTGTAACTTTTAGGGTAAGTGCAAAAGCGTTACTAAACAATATGCGTACTCCTTTACATTATGTCGTTAAAAAGAATAAGACTAGTAAGGTGTAACCTTTAATATATAACTACCGGAAGAGTGAAGCATGCCCAAATCACAAATTAGGTATGTATACGACCGTTATACTACGTTAGTAAACCTCAAATTGAACATCTCCATCGATTTGTGGAATAAAAATTTTTTCCACCTGGTGACCCCTCTACTTCGATCCCCCACCCAGCCACCATTTTACCGATTTGACCAATGGTCCATTGACAAAACATTATCTTAATGAACTCCTCTATCCATTTTTACAATAAAAAATTTCACGCCTGGGTCAACCCCACCACCCCCCACTTCGACCCCCATACTTCCGGTCAATGACGAGACACATGGCTGAAAATCAATAGGGAAGGTCCTCATGGGCCAATGCATTTGTGGTCCAAATTTGAGCCAAATCGGTCAACGTGAACGGAAGTTAGAGTGGGTACGGACACACAGACAGACAGACAGACAGACAGACAGACAGATCAATCGCTATAACTACCTTTCAAGCATTTCATGCTTCCGGTAGTTAATAATCAGCACATTTCTATCAACGCATAATAGTCAGAGGAGTCAGAGCAAAGTGACCATATTTTTTCGACCCCAACCCGGGACATTATGCATAAAACCCCTTATTAGCATAATATAACCAATTTTGCATTATAAAAAACCGGGACGCCGAAAATATGGGTTATAAATTTACTATTTAATACTAAAATATGAGCTGTATTTTAAGGAGCATATTTTTGCTTGCATATTTGTAATAAAATGGAAAGATAATACATTAATTGTGTTTCATTAAAAGCAAAATGACTTCATGCAGAACGAAACTAAGCGTCAATTTACAGCTTTGTTGGAATGATTTCGAATTTTCTAGTTGAGGAATCATACCTTTTAAAATGTAAATTTTAACTTGCTAGCAAATTTAATGTTAAATGGAATGCTATTTATGAAAATGTATCGTTTAAAAACTAGTAATATACAACTGAAAATGCTAGAAAGTCGATTTTGAACAGGAACACGTAACATAAACGCAATTATTTCTGACATCAGTGATTTCAGGGACAAAAAATCTAGGTTCTTGTAAAAATATAAATAGGTAAGTTACCGTCAAGCGATAACAGTTGACCTCAAAATGTCATCAGATCTATGCGTTATGTTCATATACCAGTCGAATGATATGCTACTTGTCATATGTTCCCATTTAAAAAGAATCACCTTGCCTTGTAATGGTTTTTAACGGTTGCCGTTGACCTACAGGGTGTAAAATCAATGGAACCCGTCCCTATAGGCTTCGGAACCCATCGCAAAAGACAGAATTCAAAAATTCCTCCGTTCGAAAGATATCGCGTGGACGGACGGAACCGACAGAACGAAATTATAAGTTAGTGCTACCTAATAACGTCGACTTGGCACTGTGTTCTATCATACAATTGACCAAAAAGGAAATTTTAATTGGTTGTTTCCCACGTATAAGTTTTCTTAACTGAATTATAAAATTATAATCCCGGAGTTTCCGGGACACCATTTGAAATTCGGGACAAAATCGGGACGCCGGGACGGGGTCTAAAAAACGGGACAATCCCGGGAAAATCGGGACGAAAGGTCACTTTGAGTCAGAGTACCTATAAGTGTTTCCTTGTATAATGTACGCCATTTATTGAATGAGATGTCGTACCTCAAATCCTATCATGTTGTTGAGCAAATTAATTAATTAATAACCGGAACAAACAAACAACGATAGATTAAATTTGTTTAAAGTGCAGTGATGGTAATATACTATTAACTATTACTTAACTATTAACTAATAGCGAAAAACAGCTGACATAAGTAGAAGTGGAATATGAGCTGGGAGAGTTAAATTTGAAATCGTATCAACATGGCAGCTTTGGGCGGCAAAGTAGTGATAATAAGTGACCTGCTCACTTATGTGCTGCACTCAACGGTCAAGGGTTATGACGTAGGGCGAACAACTAAAGTTATCGCCAATTTTTACAATCAAGATGAGCTCAATGAAGCAAAAAACTTGCTGATTGAAAACTGGGACAAACTGTGCTCGAAAGTGGGAAAGCATCAAGTCGGCCAACAAGGATCTCCCTGATCACGAGGTAAAAATCAAAGAAGCCATGTCGCTGTGTCAAGTGATACTAGCCCTTGACGCCACAGCAACTGAAGTAATATTTGCCAGTGTAAATCTGTATCGCTTACCACCTAGAGAAGAAGGAGAGATTGACTCATATTTGCTAAATATGAGATTAACTTCACTGGAAGACAAATTCTCCAGTATTGCTGACGCCCAAGATAAGGCCCTTCGGATAGCAGAAACGCTGGAGAAGTTGGAGCAAACTGTAAAGAAGACTGCTGCTAATGTTGCAGCTTTTCCTGTCACCAAAACATATGCACATGTGGCATCTAATCGCGGAAGTCAACCGTCAAATGAAAAAGTTAGTGCTATTACTCCAATTACGGGAAAAAATCGACGACCAATCATTGGAACTAACGGCTCAAATAAGGAGACAAATTTAAGAACGGTCGCTGTTACCCGAAAGCAGCGAGCCCACATATTCATCATTCGATTGGATCTTGAGACATATGAAGACAACGTTCAAAAATGGCTAAATGATGTTGGACTTGTTTGGACTGACATTGAAAAGTTGCCGTTGCGATTTTCGGAGCAAGATTACTCATCCTTTCACCTTACTTTTGAAAAAGGAGATCGGGATTACGATGAGTTCCTAGATCCAAAATTATGGCCTGTAGGAACATGGGTGAAGCGCTGGTACATCTCCAGACGAAGTACTGATAGTAATGTACATATCCCAAGAGAAACAACTGAAGGAAACCTGACCGGCAACGATGATCAACATTCAACCAAAAATCTCCCAAATACAGAATTCCGTTCAAACAGTCAGGATAATGATTGAGCATCGACAATTAAAGATTGCCTCATGGAACTGTCGTGGACTAAAGTCGAAACTAGATTTTGTGAACTATATCCTATTACATGATAAAATAGACATATTGTTATTACAAGAGACATGGTTACAAAGTGCTGAACACAATATAATTAATCAAATTAATTCTGGCTATGAAGGAGTATCATTCAGTGCCATGGATGAGTCAACACTACTGATTGGGAGACCCAAAGGTGGACTTGTTATCTTGTGGAAAAAGGAACTATCACAAATTATTAAAACAAGGAGTATTAATGCGAGAATATGCGTAATGTCATTATCTTTAAGGAACTATAATCTTGATATTGTTAATTGCTATTTACCAACTTCTGAGTATAGAGATGAATTTAGTTATGAAATCGGCATTATGTCAGCGCTTGTTGCAGAGCTATCTTCAACAGTAATTTTTGTAGGTGATTTAAACAGAGACTCGAATAAGCATAAGCAATTTAATGAACTAGAAGATTTTGTTAATAATAATGGGCTCGTATTTACGGACAAGATATTACTTCCAAGTGATACTGCGACCTACTACAGTGACTCAAATCATGCAAAAAGTGGGCTTGACCACGTAATCTGCTCTGAGTGTGTTAACGATAATGTAACAAAAATGAACGTAATTCATCCTACGGCAAGTGACCATAGCTTATTAGTTTTCACGATTAGAGTACCATACTTATTGGAAACTGTAAACACAAACGTTAGAACACAAAATTGTAATTGGAGCAAGTTACCACAAAAACAAATTGAAAAATACTATTTAGAATCAGAACAGACACTAAAAGACGCTTATCGATCAATTCTTCACGACAACGTATGTAGTAATGATGTTTATAACAAAATTCTCACGTCACTCAGACAAGCTCAGACAAATTTAATAACTAATCATAAAGGGAGCGTCATATCTGGATGGAATAACTGTGTCAAAATCAAATACCAGAACTATAAAAATTATTATTGTCTGAGTAGAAAAAATCCGAGTAATTCATTCCTTGCAGAGCAATTGGTAAAATTTAAAAAAGAGTTTAAATATGAACTAAGAAAATGTCAACGGAGGAGGGCTTGTATAGAAGCAGATAAATTAGCTGAAAGTGCGTTATCTTCAAAAAATAGCTCATTTTGGTCCATAGTCAAACAAACCCAAAAAACCAAGAAAAATGCATGCACAAATGTTCTGGAGGATAAATCGGGAAGCGATGCAATTATAGAGACATGGTATAAGTATTATGCAAATATGTTTGAAAATAACCGTAATATTAGAAATGTAATTAAGCATACTCACGGAGAGGAAGTTGATATTGAAGAGGTCAAATTAGCGTGTAAAAAATTAAAATTAGGTAAAAGCACGATCACTATAGAAAATGCTAGCTTTATTGAGTGAACATTTATACGGTCTTCCGGTCCGGAGCTCATCCCCTGAAAACGGTGATGGGGCTAATTTTCTGGGCTGCGTTGTCAAGCAAAAAAAGGAAGGCCCGTCAACCGAACAACCTTTGACCTCCCTATCAACTTTTTTTGAGAAAACAATGACATGAGGTTATTGTTACATACTTTTAGGAGATGAAATTTTTAATTGATGCTGAATAAGAATGCAATTTATCTGTTTGCAAGAATAACCTCATGACATTGTTTTCTCAAAAAAAAGTTGATAGGGAGGTCAAAGGTTATTCGGTTGGCGGGGCTTCCTTTTTTTGCTTGACAACGCAGCCCAAAAAATTAGCCCCATCACCGTTTTCAGGGGATGAGCTCCGGACCGGAAGACCGTATAAAGGTTCACTCAATAAAGCTAGCATTTTCTATAGTGATCGTGGGTAAAAGCATTGGATCGGATAGAATTTCAATAGAAAATATTTTATTCGCGCACCCGATAATATATGAGATACTTTCAATCTTCTTTAGTGATATTATTAGCTCGGGCCAGTTGCCTGAAGATATGCTAAAAGTATTAATAGTTCCTATATTGAAGAAGCAAACACTAGACAGTACAAAGATTAAAAACTATCGTCCAATTGCACTTGCAACTTGCTTATGAAAGATACTTGAAACTGTAATGCTGAATAGAATGAAGCCTTATTTAGGCACTACTGATAATCAATTTGGCTACAAGGTCAACGTCGGATGTGAAACAGCGGTGTTCAGTGTCAAGCAAAATATTGGCAAATATGTGTCTCGAAAAACTCGTGTGTATGTAGCCTATCTAAGATGCAAGTAAAGCATTCGATAAGGTAGATCAAAAAATTTTGATAGAAAAATTAATTAAGCGTAAAATACCCCAGTATCTTTTAAATATACTAATCAACTGGTTTGATTACCAAAAGTATCAAATTAAATGGAACGATAAATATTCAAATGACTTTCCTGTGAAATGCAGCCTGAGACAAGGTGGTGTCTTATCGGCGTATCTATTCTCTGTATACATAAATGACTTGAGTGAAACGCTGACCGCAACAGGTATAGGATGTCGTATAAATAAAATAGTGACTAATCATGTAATATACGCTGACGATGTCTGTTTGTTATCCTCTACTGTTAAGGGGTTAGTCAGGTTAGTTAAGATATGCACAGAATTTGCTGATGCGCACAAGCTAGAATTTAATATAGCCAAAACTCAGTTCCAAGCATTCTTGCCGGATTATCTAAATGATATTCGTGAACATGTTTCAATGGTTTTTAATGGGTATAAAATACATCATTCAGAAAATGTGAAATCTCTGGGCTACTGTATTGGCACAAAAATAGTTAAAAAATGTTCGGTTATCAGAGAGGAAACAGATCTAAGGAGAAGAAAAGGTGAAATATACGCTAAGGCAAATATGATTTCCTGTCTATTTGGTAATTGCACTCCTAGTGTTAAGAAAACGTTATTCAATACATACATATCTAATGTTTATTGTTGTAGTATATGGGAAACTGAAATAGGGAAAAGACATTCAATAACTGTGGCATACAACAATGCGCTGAGAAAAATATTTAAGGTACACAATAACTGTAGCATTTCAAAAGAATTTGTTGACATGAATTTACAAAATCTTGTACAGATCCGAAGGAAATCCTCATACTCCCTTCTTCAACGCTTAATGAATTCTGATAATGAAATACTTAAAACGATATTTTTAACAATGTTTCGGGAAAGAAATTGTAGACTCGCTACAGCATCGAGCAAAATTCTGTTTTCAGGAGAAGATGCATATGAGGATTTCTTTCGATCTCATATCCAAAACTTTAATATGAACACTATTAATGTATAATAATTAAAGCAATTTCTATATACTTAATGTTTAGGTTAGTTATTTGGACCTAGTCATTATTCAATAATCTGTATTGTATATTGTATAAGTGGTCTGTAAATAAAATAAAATAAATAAAATAAATAAATAAATAAAATTAATATAGCCATACTCAAATGTACATGTAACGTATCCAATGCTCCCAATCTGCATTCGCAACGGTAGCAAACTTTTTAGAATTCTGCTCGCAATTTTCCTATCTCTTGATGCCAGCACGTTAACAATATGTTGCTCGAATTTATACATAATTGCCTTACTACTATCCATTATCCATCTGCCCAATCTAAGCAGAAATAGTGCCAAGACTAGGCAACAAAATCCAGTGCCTACTATCACAACTTCCGCACCGATTCTTGCAGGGTCCACCACAAGTATAGAAATGATAGCACTTGCTACAACCAACACAAAACAGAGACCGAGTGCAACCCCAGCAGTTTCGTCGCTTAATGGTCGCAAATGTATCGCAGTTGATACAGCTGGATGAATGAAAATATGTCTACTATAGGCAGCCTTGCTAAACGTCCAGCATTTAAGAAGCATTCCAGGGCGATCCCTATGGCAAATACAATCAACGTTCTGAAATTTGCCAATAGTCCCTGGAACAAGGGTGAGAAGAGGAGGTAGCGAAGAAGTATGAAAACGTAATTTGAGCTGGAATTATATTGAATCCACGACGCTCCGGTGAAATACGCTATTAGCCTGACAATCGGCGCGACCAGATCCCAATGGAGAAGTGTAAGTAGAAGTGGGAACACAAATGCGATGACCGAGTATGACCAGACGATGTAGTTGAATACAATTCCCAACCAGTCTCTATGTTGAGCAAATCGAATTTCTGAAATATACAAAAAATAATTTGTTCAACTCTCGAGAGGCGAGACCCAAATTAATTATAAATTTACCAACCGCGGTACAGAAGCTTAATCATCCACAGCAGACGGGGCAACCCGCGACGGCATTTTACAAATTTCCTAAACGTCGTCAGAGATTGCTGATTTTCTTGGCCAATCCGGTTTTGCAAGTTTCCAATGGTGACCCAAGTGTCGCCGTGTCTTTTAATAGATGTGTCTATGAGAAAGGAGAGAAGAACCAATGGGTCTATGATGGAGTGTATTGCGAGCTGCTGCGTTGATGCAAGGTTGTGTCTACGCGCGATCATGAGTGGCACAATTGCAATCAGTAAACTCGTCAGCACAGTGTACCGGAAGCGATTGTAGGGGAGTATGAAATGTGGGGAGTCGAAGTTGCTCTCCCACTTGACAGACGCGGAACTCCATTTGATCCAGTAGAAAGGAAATTTCCAGTTGGATATAACCTGATTTTAATGATTTGCTAGTAGGGTCAGCAAAGTCGGCATTTTTGTACACGTTTGTTGACAATGCAAAACTTGCAAGGACTTCAACAAAATCGTAACTTTGACTTTATAGGAAGGACTTGCTAGCAATGACGGGGATATTCAAACCTACAAATTTTATATTTGGGAAGGGAAGCGACAAGCTTTCTGTGTAATTATGCATAAATGCAATATGTAACATTGATTGAGTTACTTATCACTTCATAAATCCACTCGCTTTATTTTAGCATACAAGGTGTACATGAGCTTCAGTGGTGACCACTCTGTTAAGAATGCCATACAATACATAGGCTTCACTAATATAAAAATCCATTATTATACGGTGTCATACTTATGTTCATTTAAATATACAATGATATACTTCCACCATCATACTTCAAAAAAATCAATTTGCCGATACGCATATCTGAAAGTAACATCCGGATGTTCAATTTTGTAAATTAAAGATCCAAGATAGGACAACAGTTAAAAATGCAATGCCCACATAAATAATAGAAATACAAATACGTATTAAGCAAAGTATTCTCTTGGCTTCGTAACGGAATTACAGAAAGTGGTTTAATTTGCTTTTCACTTGCAAGTCGTAACTGATTTACATACGTAAATCATTTGGTATAAAATACGTAATTACACATAGCAGTATGAAACGCATAATCAAATGTTAGATTGCTAGCAGCGCAGTTACCAAATTATCCATCACTCTGTCCAGACTCCTCAGGGCTGCATCCTTCCCAATGACATCAAAAATGCCAGATTTCCACTTAACCGGATCGATGGAGATTGAAATCTTTTCAGCATCGGTTCGTCTATCATGTATCCGTACTCTAAACATATTTCCTTCCGTGCGGTCTAGTTTACTAAATTTTCTAATCTTTTCGACAACTGAAATGGACATGTTATTTAGAAGACTTGACACACTCTGAGTTAGAATCAGAAATGAAACTGCTATAATTCCGAAGACAGGCATGACCAGGACTAACATAGTAGGCAATGCTTCGTGTCCCCTGACGCTAAGCCAGAATAACAGAACACATTCTGTGTGGCCAATAAATTTGAAGAGGAACGTTGCATAATTCAAAAAGGGAGCCACGTTGTTGTGGCATAATTTTAGTTTCCTATATTCATGAACCAATATATTTAAGGAATTCATCGTCGCTGCAGGTAGCCTTTGCAAAATATATAGGCATGACCAAAAGGTGTGATGCATCATCAAAAAGTACAGATAGAAAAATATAACTGTCCTAATCAACCCCACTAAACTAGACATTTGCATCAACAGTCGTGCAATAAATACAATTACTCGAAAGTACATTGGTTGTGATTCAGCTGGGAGTAAATAATCAATTACGTGACCGTACGCGTCAATGGAAAGACATACGGATATTATAGCCAACAACGGAATAAATGAGAACGACTCAATGGATTGGGTTACTGCCATTCCAACCATTTTCAGTGTTTGCTCGTGTTCTAGTTCACATGCAGCGAACATTTTTGAGTGTTTGCGTATTAAATATTTTTGATAGCGTAGAACTTTTCCGGTACTTGTCGCAATCTCATAGCCGTTTAAAATGAACTCCATACCCATTGAGATGGAAACAAAGGCTCCAACGCACAACATACCCGCCTCTACTTTAACGACCAACGCCATGGCTCCGTGTACCGAGTTTAGTACGTGTTTAGGGTACGAGAGACAAATAATTTGGAAAAATGTGCCAACAACAGGTCCAAGTATTAACTCCAAATACCACCTCCAACTTTGAAGAAAGTGAACTTTCCTTAGTCCTAGTGGTTGATTTGTCCAACCCATTGCAGATTCTCCAAATGGTCTCACAAATATCGTTCTGTAGAGTTGAACTCCACGAATGATTGAATCGTCGATGACACCCATTATTTAAATTTTTACACGATCGTACAATACGAAATGTCGGAATAGAAATGGTCTCGAGAAACCTATGCTCTAGTAATATTTCAATGATGTAGTCTCAAGGCAACAGTTTCAATGCACTAACTATATTCAAATGTTAGTCTCAATTTTGGGCTATCTAATAAAAACGGCATCAACTAACGTACAAATCACTTCGCTTTGAATTGGATAAATTGAAAGCACTTTATGATGATGACGATTAGTGCACGTGGATTGCAGAATAATTTTCCAGTCGTAATTTGCGACCAATTTATTTCACTTAAGAGAACTTAATGCTGTAGTAATTCGTAGTCATTACTACATCCTGTCAACATCTGCATTTATATGAGCCAGTACTCAGTCTTCTTCAATTCATAGCCAAATCGATCTTAAAAGTCAGAAAAACAAATATTATCACATTCGAAAAACCATTACAAAAAACTTGTCGATACGTTTATTCGATGGTGTGGTTTAATTCAAAGTACAGTAAATGATATATGTTTCCATGCAACCACGGAATAGTGTGTCCTTGAGGATGGGATGTAACTTCTTGCGCGCTATAATATTATCAAAATCGCTTATGTCCTTTCTAAAGCTATTTGTATAATCAAGGAAAATAATGATCATGTAGGCAGCGGTTCATATACCCTCCCAAATTGATTCAATTTTATTAGGTCATTAGGTTAGTACAATAAACAATTGAACTCATAATTTCCTCGGCATTAGATAAAACGTTTGCAGAAATTAACAATTATATATATTAGATGGCCAGGAATGCCGTCACCAAATTGTCCATTACTCGATCCAAACATCGCAGTGCTGCATCCTTTCCAATTATAGAAAATCCTCCAGAATTCCATTTCATAGGATCAATAGATCTTGCAACCCTCTCCACATCCTTGAATCGCGACCGTTTGACGATGCGAAATGATCTATCGTGAAGATTCTCGAATTTACACAGCATGCTAATTTTGTGCACAACTTGGCTTGATATTTTATTCAGTAAGCTTGCGACGCTGAGGATTAGCATAAGCAAAGAAATGGTGATTGTTGCAAATGTTGGAAGCACCATCACCACAATGCTTGGCAGCACCTCTTGTCCACGTACTCCCAACCAACACAGGAGTACGCACTCGGTATTGCATATAAATATAAAGAGAAACGTGGCATAGTCGAGAAAACCCGACACCCTTCCGTGACAGATTTGCAGCTTTCGATATTCCCAAATCAAACGAGGTAGTAAATTTGGGGTAGATGACGGCATGCAGAGCAATGTTTTCAAGCAGGACCAAAATGCGTGTTGGACGGCTAATCCGTAAATGTATAGAAATATGCACGCACGGGCCAATTCGATAAGAGTGGATAGCATGAAAAATATTCGTATTGGAATCATAGTTATTTCAAAAAGGATTGTTTGCCGTTGTTGAGGAATGAAGTAGTAAAGAATTGGAGCCATGGGATCGATTGCAATTATAATGCAAACTATTGTCAACATTGGCATTAAGCAAAGCGCGACAATCGTTTGATTTACTGCCGTGCCAAGAACTGTGAGCCGAAAGATAATCTTCCTCTCGTTGTCATAAAATACTTTAGGAAATTTTGCAATCAAAGAGGTTTTGTACTTCATCAGTTTGTTAAAGGATATCAGGATGTCATTGCCATTGCAAATCATTTCCTTGTTGATTCCGATAATGAGAATGGCGCCAATGGATAGCATGAATGACTCAACGCGAACAATTAGGACCAATGCTGAAGTCGCGTGGGTTTGCAGCCGGTTTGAGTAAAAAATACAAATGAGTTGAAATATGGTGTTTGATAATGTTCCGAAAAATAGTTCAAGATACCACTTTCTCTTCTGGGAAAAACTAACTTTCGTAAGCCCAAGCGGGTGCGTGATCCAATCTAGTTGCGGCTTTCCAAATGGCTTCACCATTAGTTTCCTGTATAAATGTATACCTTTCAAGATGGAGGCTTCAATTATTCCCATTTTAGACACGACGTGTCCGCAAACTAACGTTTACGGAATGATTAAGTGTCTTTTACAAAATGGAAACGTCATTACACAAAGAATGGAAACAATTCGACTGAGAAAACTTAAAACGATCCTCAAGCTTTTAGATTGTTTCTTGTGACGTATTTTATAGTGTTGCAAAGATAGGCTTATATTGTAATACGGGTGCGCTAAAATGCGAATCGTCGTACTGACTAGGTACGTTAGCTTTGCGTAATGTGAAAGCCATTGAGGAATTATCTTTGGATATTAAACTAGACAAGCAATATCCATATCATTCTAAATGCGATCGGTTTCAATTTTCATTACACAAAATGAAGGACCTTAATGCTAATGCTTGGGTAACATCTACTTGCCTCTAAACAGTTCCAACTGACATTTCTATGAATGGCCATGACTCCAGTGCACACCTAATTGCTGTTCATCCCACCAATTCATCCAATTTTTCTCCAAAAACCATTGACAAGCCACGTGGCACGCTAGCGCAATTTACCCGTCCTCTGCCGTAGGAAAGCGAATATTAAAAACGAATAACAGTTAAATGAATCAAATTGTCAGGTAAATCAAATCAGGTAACTGAATGGGAAATAAGACCAGGTAATGATTCCGTATCCATAAAGTTTCAACTAATTGGAGAATGAACAGCCTAACAGACATTCCGAGACAAGCATACAGCGTACCACTCATTAACAGAAATAACTCGTGAGGGCACGCCCACTTGTTACTACAACTTGGAGAATTTAAATAGGGAATTGTGAATACTTTGGCTGTGGCACACGAAACGTACGCCAAATGTTGGATGTAATATCCGATTCGTTTACTACTTCAAATTGTATTTCAACTATTCGGACACGAGCATTAAAGTCTACACGTGTTGACCTTCCAAAATGACTTATCAATTTAATTTTCTTTGACGGGAATACTTTGTAACAATTTTACAAAGCTAACAAGATTGATTGAAATCGATCAAATTAATTCTTCGCATCTGATTGTTTTACAAATTACATTTGGAGCAATTCATTTCCAATCGACTATTGCCATAATTGCCATTAAGGGGTACTAATATTGGTCATTGGTCATAACCTGTCAAAGTTTAATGGTTTTAAATGGATGTATAATAAGGTACCAGACGTTTTGATATGTACTCTGGATCACGCAGATGTGTCTAAGAAACATAGAGTTCATCGCATGCTAATAAAGTGAATAATACTTTATAAAATATACGGAATAACCTTGAATGGATAATATTTGTCCCATTGAAATGTAATCTAAACAAGTTGGGAAAATTGTGATTGGCCATATTAGTACAAATGTTCATTCTGAATGTGTAGCTCAGAAATGTTATGGAAACTGTGATGCGTAATGTGATGACTCATGTATACATACATTGCAAATATTAATGCTCCTATGGAGACCTTCGATATGAGTCATCAATAGTTGCAGATTTGGCATTGCATGTTTTAAGATGTCGTGCTCGTAAATTCAAAATAATTTGGAGTTTAATACATTGAATCAATTCTAAAATGCTGTACCACTTCCGGCAATACATTTACTATCCAGGTGAACATCCATATTTTCTGCATGGAGAATTAGTCACTGCATTCTCCAGTAAAGATACGTCTATAAAGCAACAAATTCGGGTACCAGGTTTGTTCAATCACAGATTACATCAAGGGTAAATCGTTTGATTTTTGTGCAAAAAAAAGTTTTTTCGTAACTTTACGACAGAATCAAACAAAATGAAGTCGTTTCTATTACCATTTGTACTTGTAACAATTATTGGAGTGTCATTTGTTTTGGTAAGAGAATCAATTAAATCAAGTACAATTAATTAATATTGGTCGAAAGTTTATATATCATATTTTATTTTTGAACAGGCCGTCCCTGTTGACAGCGGTGACCAAAATGAAGCAAATTGTAAGTCATCTTTTTGTAACGGATATTATGATATCAAACGTACGCCATGTTTCAAAGACTATATTTAATCATAATCAATTTTTATATTGCAGCTATCAGAACTCGGCGCGATATGGCAGGACTGTTCGACTCAATCGCCAATGGACTCAACGGCTTTGTCCTGGGCGCTAAGAAATTCGGTGACTCTGTTTTTGTTGCTTTCAATGGATTCTTCTCTCCAGGTAGCACGGGTGCCAAAAACTCACCTAACGGATTGGAACAGTTTGGAAATGGATTGAAAGATGCATCTACTGACGGCTATGGATCAAGTGATACCGGCGGTTCTCCATCCTACGACACTCCAACAGAAAACTCAAATAGCGGTGGCACAGATTCCGGTACTTCATCTGTCACTGGGAATCCAGAATGAAAAGTAGTTGAGTTTCACTTAATGCCAATTACGTAATTCATACATAACCTGTAGATACTTAGCTATTAGAAAGTAAAACATATTAAAAATAATAATGTTAAGTTCGTATTGTGGTTTTATAACATCAAGTGTTGCTTTCATAACATTTTGTAGAATTAAAATCTGTTAAAATGTTTCAAAACTGTATCGTCACAGAAATTTTATTGAAATTCCAAGCATATTTTTGCATTATGCCATTCTGGAAATAAAACCTGTTGTAAATACATGTGTACATGACAAAATAATTTTTTACTCAGATACGCGACGTATTCTTTAGGATTGACAGAATAGCTTGAATCCAATATTACTTGGCAACAGGCAACTTTGATGACATATTACAAGGTTGCATGTGTGCAGCAAGTGGAAAAATACAAATTTATGGAATTAAATACGAACGGTCAGATATCATAATCAATTGAGAATTAAACATAGAATGCCAATAGCGTTGTGACCATGCAATGGCAAGGGCATGATACGCAGTATTTGTAAATAAATTTCATGAAACCCTGACATTCACTGTGTGCATAACCTACAAGTCGAACGTATTTCCTTTGAATCGGTTGCCAAATGGATGTTGTGATATCAAATACTTACGTGTGCGTGCCCTGGCATTACTAAAATTCCACTCGGAATAGGTTGTTATTGGCGTGAAAGTAAATACGTCAGATAACATATTACAATTTGACAAATCGTTACTTAGGTCGCATGCACAAGCACAGAAGCCATAATATGTGTTCATAAAAACAACTACCTAACTAAAATTGATACACGGAATCGTTAAGATCTTCCTTTGAATTGATTTCACATTTTTTCCAGGTACTAATCATGAACCAATAATCCAGTTTATCCTATTCATTGTAACTAACAAATTGCTAATGATGGCACCCGGGATTGCGGTTAGGTACTATTGGTTTAAGAATCCAGGTGAGGTGACCCACATGAAACATTGATTATTTCAGCAATAGTTTTTCCGTGTGACTCGGTGGTTCAGTATTTGGATTCCATTGGTTATATACAGCTCAATATATAAGTATTGATAATATTGTCATTAGGACAACGGTATCTAAAGTGATTCTGTGAATCCATTACTCGCTCACGATGATGGATACGTAAAAAAATGGGTAACCAGACTGCACGTTTCACATCATTTCTTCTTCATTTCTTACTGGCTTGTAACAGCGCAACAATATACTTTTGAGCAAAATGAAACTGATCTGTTTTCTGCTGATTGTTGGTGCAATTCTGCTGCTGGCGACACCAGGAATGGAGTGCCATCATGGACCTATTCATAGGCGGACTGCACGGGCAGGTGGAGGAGGCGACGGTGGTCTCTTTCCAAGTAAGTGCTATCATTTTGAAATTCCACATAGTTAATACAAATGCAAACGAAATCTAATTGTTGCTCATTTGAAACAGGAGATCCAAAATACTACGCGGTTGGCGAAGGTGGCGGTGCTGGCCCAGGAAAATAAATGAACAACAGTTAAAACATACACCAATTTACAGTAGCTTCAAATGTGTCAATACATTTATGTATAGATGCTAAAATTCCGAAAGCTGTGTATAAAAGTACCTTAAAACTTTACATGTCATCAAGTCATGTATTATACAATAAGAAATTTTGTAATTGGCTGAATAATATCTAACTCATTATCTTTATCATACCTTCATAATGTCATTCTTAAACTTAAGGTTTTTCTAGGTAAGGATTAACATTTCATACTGGCTCGTATATGAGAGGGTAGCTACCTCTCACGTCCACTGTATCCAAACCGCCACAATTGTGGTCACGCAAGCGATTTGATAATAGGAGATAATTTCACTGTCACAACTTGCCATGAGGATTATATCACGCTGCCGAGCATTAAGTAATAAACTGGTCCGTTTCCTTCCAGCATTTTCTTAAATTCAGTCTAGTACCAGAGGGCGAATTTGCCCTTTTGGGCCAAAGAGCGAATTCGCCTTCTGAAGGGAAAATTTGCCCTCT
Organism: Sinella curviseta; assembly: GCA_004115045.4. NCBI lineage: Eukaryota > Metazoa > Arthropoda > Collembola > Entomobryomorpha > Entomobryidae > Sinella > Sinella curviseta. Next base: position 12,408,337 of record CM023203.3, read on the forward strand.
ACAGGGCGAATTCGCCCTTTAGGAATAATTAATAAAAATGCAATAATTCGGCGAAACCAGCAAGCTGCATTGAAAAAAAATACAAAAAAGTATTGTTATAATCAGAAAAAAATTCTCGATTTTCTGATATATTGCATTCAAATGGCGGAGCATTTTTCTACAAGTTATGTCAATTAATAGGTTTTAATGATTCGAAAATTAATTACTCAAAAAGTACGTGCTAGAAATGTTTCATTTTTTCACAGAAATTCAGAAATACCGAGGGCTTTTTATTTATGTAATTATATACATGCGCCATCTTTACTAACAAACGCCATAAATAATTATATCAAAAAATGTGTGTTAAATGACTAATAAACAATTACTGTGCGTTTATTCGGTGACAGCGCGTCCTTTCGTAAACATAAATCAAAATTTCATGATATTTCTGAATTTCTGTGAAAAAATGAAACATTTCTAGCACGTACTTTTTGAGCAGAGATTGGTGACTATTTTGGTTAGTTACAGTTACAGATACAGTTACAGATAAGTTACGTAACTGTAACTGTAACTTGTAACTGATGCGAGCCAGCAAAGTAACTGTAGCTTTAACTTGTAACTGGCTTTGGCATTCAAAGTAACTGTAACTGTAGCTTGTAACTGTGATTTTTAAATATTTCAAAACTCATATTCAATGACTTCCAGAAAGTCTCAAAATCTTATATTTTCATTAAATTTAAGGTTTTATTTAAGTTTTATTTATATTTGTGCGTCAGTTACAGTCAGTTACATTGATTACAACGTTAAGTGTAACTGTATCTGTAACGAGTTACTGTATCTAGTTACTTTTTTCCTTCGGTAAAGTAACTGTAACTGTATCTTGTAACTGAACAGTTTTTGGAAAGTAACTTGTAACTGAAGCAGTTTTGAAATTTAACTGTATCTGTAACTTGTAACTGAACATGGTCAGTTACCAATCACTGTTTTTGAGTAATTAATTTTCGAATCATTAAAACCTATTAATTGACATAACTTGTAGAAAAATGCTCCGCCATTTGAATGCAATATATCAGAAAATCGAGCATTTTTTCTGATTATGGCAATACTTTTTTGCATTTTTTTCGATGCAGCTTGCTGGTTTCGCCGAATTATTGCATATTTATTAATTATTCCGAAAGGGCGAATTCGCCTTTTGGGACAAAGGGCGAATTCGCCCTCTGGTACTAGACTGAAATTATGGCATGAATAATATTATATGACAGGACATGTTCATAACAAATAATTATCATGTCAGCCAAATAAAATACAATAGCCAATTTACAGGCTTGGACAATGACGTCTATGTTAGCAGCTCACTTTGTATTCAGTAATAAATTATTAATGTAAATGCTTTTATCAAGAACTTTCCCTTCAAAAATTGAAATAAGAAACCAGTTGAGCATAGCAACCTTAGAAAGCATGGACTTGATCTACTTGATTTTGCTAAGGTACTGTTGAAACGACATGGTGATATTACATATCAAACAATGGCTGTAGTAAATCAGTCATTAAGATTCCTAACCATCTGGCTACTTAAGGTAAACATTGTACTTCAAAGTTGTAACGTTAATTCTGGAGTTACGGCGTTGCATCTGTCACTAGTAGGAAAAGAGTCTTTGACCATATCAGAAGCGGAGTTCACTGTTTTCTTTGCTAGACCGTTTACAGACGACTTCTCACAACTATTTCAATACGACTGTTTAAAGTTTGGTTTCTGGCTATACAACGATACCCTGCTTAGCAGGTCGCGTTCAAACGAACAAAAACTTAACGTCAGAACCACAACCCAATCCAATGGACCGGTCGTGAAAGGTAAATTAATTTTGCTTGTACATCATGAACATGACAAAAAGGATGTGAAAGATGTCCATGAAACTTTTGCTGCGCATTTAATTCGAAATGGAATTGCGTCAAGGAACAGTCTGATTTCCACAAACCTACAGGGGCGCGTTCTTTTGATAAGCTGTGCACTGACAACTAGAGCAACAGTTGATATTCGATTGAATATACAGACCAAACAATGGGAATCTCCTAGAGCACTTACAAAGTACGTCATAGATTATATCGCATCGAAACATAATTTCACACCAAAATGTGCCATCGTCTCTAGGAGGCCAGTACGGTTGTAAACTAGACAATGGGTCGTGGACAGGAGCTGTAGGCGACGTGGTTGATGGAAAGGCGGACATTAGTTGCCTGATCGCTCAAACTGTTGATCGTAATGTGGCCTTGGATTTTTCAACTCCAATTATATTAAAAGGATTGACATTCGTTTGTGGCTATCCTATGGAAGAGTACACATGGAAAGCCATTTATAAGCCAATTGACCAATATGTTTGGCTAGTTACCATATTGTCGTCTGTGGCGACAATTATCGCTCTCAACAGAATTCTAAAATATTATAGTGACAATGGCAACGAAACTAAAAATTCTAGAAGTTGCCACTATTATATATTCACCATATTTTTTGAACAGGTTAAGAAGGAATTTAGCACCGAAACTGGTGTCAGGACTCTGGTAGCATTTTGGTTACTATTTGCACCCGTCATCACAACAGCTTACCGTTCCAAGCTGATATGCTTTATATCCTTTCCGGCTGTGGAAACTCTACCTGAAACATTGGACGAACTGGCAGAAAGAGGGGACTATCGGGTTTCCATGAACAGTGTGGGTGGACCGGGAATACGTTACTTCAAAACGAGTACAAATCCTGCGCTGAAAAGACACTGTGAGAGATTTCGAATAGTGACGAATTTGCGAAAGTGCGTTGACGACACAATTGGTCGACGGCGGGAGGCATGTATTATCTGGACATTGAACGCGGAATACGTCATTGCGAGATACTATACAGATATATCATCAAATAAACCACCGCCCGTGATTTTACATGATGAAATGAACGTGATGTCTGTTGGACTGGCTTATCAGAAAAATTCGGAGTATAAGCCAATATTTGATTGGGCACTAATTGCTGCGGTGAGTAATGGCCTTGTTGACAAATGGAATAGGAATGATGCCAGCTTTCTGCGAATGGAGAGACTGCAATCCACAGACAATGCAACAGTTGGAGGATATACTTCGGCGAAAACCTATGAAGCTGATGACCATAACCCATTAGGAACTAATACTTTTACCGGCACAAATTACTTGTTTGCTCTTTGCATGCTGGCTTCGACGATTACTTTTATTGGAGAAGTGTTACCAGGATTCCAAATTCATTTCTTTAATTTGTTTGTACCACGCTTTTAAGACATGTTTACGTCAAAACTGCAACAATTCCCAAGCAATGCCCTCTGTATGACCTAGCTTTTACAATAAAGAACGCATTTAAGTTTCTCAGGACCAGCAATGGGGCAACATGGTCTAATTGAAAGCTTCTCCCTCGTAGCCTATTTCGACTTTGTGTATTGCTTATTCATCTCTCCGTTCTGATTTCTTTCTAATGCAAAGATTCCAGGGAGCAACCGTAATCAGACACATTTTCCTCAACGTATCCTTGACACACTATATATTTATTGAGATACTGCATGGATATTTTACATCTTTTATGCTACTGCCTCCAAACTTCGTGACGCACGACTATATTTACTAATGTCTGCATATTTCTTTCAGTATTCTGATTCTTGTCACATTTTCCAGTACGCATTTTCAGTATTGTACTAAAATCAATACGAACATTTTTGCCATCCTAACTCGACGCGACATGATAGGACATTTTGATTCAATCTACAACGGCTTTGTCATGTGTCCCAAGAAATTCGGTGACTCTGTTTTCGTTGCATTCAATGGATTCTTCTCTCCTGCACGGACGCCAAAACTTTGCCTAATGGATTATAACAATTTGGAAATGGATGAAAGGTTCCATCAACTGACGGCTATGGATCCAGCAATACAGGCGGGTCTCAATCATACTATACTCCAACAGAAAATGCTAGCAGCGGTGTCACAGGGAGCCAATAAAAAATAGTTGTTTCTGGGCATTTCAAACCAATTCTGTATTTTAATTATATATTTTTTAATCAAATTTGATTTTACAAACAATACAAATTTTTATCTTAACATATATTGTATTGAAATTGTAGGGGCTCCGATTTCATCAGGTCATTTTGATAATAGAATCTGCTGTAATGGCAGGAGATGCGTACTTGTGCATGTTTCGAGTGGTTGTAGAATTAGCATTTGATGAAATTAAATAATCAGAGAGGATGTTATAAATATTACATAAAGTGTCAATCGCATTACGGCCATACATGATTCGCAGTTTTTGTACATAAATTTTCTATGGAACCATGACATTGACAGGTTTTCCTGGACTTCATGTTGCACGAATTCCCTTTACATCAATAGCCAAATGCTTATGGTTATATCAAATATTAATGATTGCGTCTTTCACCATTAAAAAAATTCAGCTCGCAAAAGAGCTACCAGCACGAAATCCAGTGCGTGACATAAAACGTCAAACCTTGACAAATATTTAGAATTCTTCTCTTTAATTTGGATTATTTCTTTTGAATTGATTTAGAATAATTTTCCAAGATCCAGCTGTTCCTTTATCGGCTTAATAGTAACTTACAAAGTGTTAATTGCTTTCATTTGCGGTACTAACTACTATAGTTCTTACGAATCAAATTAAGGTGGCCCACATGGAGCGTCAATTACTCATATAATTAGTTTTCTTGTAAATGAACGGCGCATTGGAAGTGTTGATAATTATGTCATTATGTCAGCGGTAATGATTACTCGCTCAGGATGGCCCAGCATAAAAGGAGCAACGAGACCACACATTTCACATCGCATCATCTCCATTAATTTCAAGCTTCTTCAACGTAACAGTGTACCGAAGCAAAATGAAACTGAGCTGTTTTCTCTTGATGATTGCAGCATTTCTACTGGTGACGAGTCCTGGTGCAGAGTGTCATCATGGTGGTGTTTATACTCGGAATGCTCGGGCAGGCGGTGGAGGTGACGGTGGGCTCTTTCCTAGTTTAAGTGAGTTTAAGAAAACGTCTAAATGTATATAAGTTATATGGAAAAAAATGTATACTAATAACAAGTTATTTTGAACAGGAGATCGAAAATTTTATGCAAGTGGTGAAGGAGGTGGAGGAGGGCCTGGTAAATAATTCAGAAACGCTTCAAATTTGTCTACTCAGGATCAAACCTGTCAACATGATGTAACTAGGGCTACTTTCGCAACATCTGTAGAATGGTTAATATTTTCATATACAAATTTAGAAAGATAAATCAGTGAAATAAATGCGAGTGTAAATTGATCTTTAGTCCGAAAATCGGTGAAATTATAATAACTAATTCATTTCCATTATTGTTCATACCTTCAAAATGGAATTGTCAATTGTATTGATTCTTCAACTTGATTTTTGCTTTGCAAACATAAACATTTCAACATGGATCTTGGATCAACGGAAAGTAACCAGTCACCACCACTTTGGTAATCGCGAAAGAATTACGGCGGCGACGACGACTTTATATTAACAATTCGTCTCAATGTCAAAGTTTGCGTGACTGCTCGCTTGCGGATGATGATTGAAAGCTGTCAGCGTTATGAACTACACATGATTTTGTAATCAATACATCTTTTTCTTACCTGGTTTTCACGATTTCTATAAATGATTAGATGCATAATGTTGCCTCATACGACATCCAGCGTCACGTGTATGTCAAATGCGCATAATAAGTCTCATAATGTGAAACACCGCGACACATTTCTCACCTCGCAGACAACGTGAATGCCAGGTCGTCATTTTATAATAAATAATGAATCGTATAAGAGCTAGAAATCATTTCTTATTTACATGCCTTTCTCAAGAACCTTCTGGTACAATCGACGTACGAAATCAGTTGTTAATTTACTATGAAGACATTAACTCAGCATTACTAAAGCCTATTTCGGTCGCAAGTAAAGTTGCATCAAACTTCGTGGCAATAATACGGTACAACAAATGGCTGGAATAGATCATTTCGCAAGTTTGAAATTTGCTTCACTTCTTAAAGTCATCATTGTGCTGCAAGTTTGTGACATATTTTCCGGAGTTTCCGCTCTGCATCAATCAGAAATACCAAACGAGTATTTTATCGCAGCATTTACCGACTTTAACATTATATTGTTCGATCCGTTTACTAGTGAGGTATCAGTTTTATTTCCAAAGTGTACATATAATGACGGTGTATGGCTATTCAACGCTACGTTACTTACAAAATCCAGAGCAAACGTACACAATTACACATTTAGGACCACAGTTCAATCTAATAGATCTGATATGAAAGGCACATTGGGTTTACTAGTGGATAATCAACTTGAAAAAATGGATATGAATGATATCGCCGTTGCCTCAGGTATACGTGCCATTCAAACTGGAATTGCACCACGAATCAACCTCATTTCCCGAAACCTGCACGGAAGTTTGCTTTTAATAAGCTGTGCTTTGACAACTAAGGCAACAGTAGATATTAGACAAAACTCACGTACAAAAGAATGGACATCTCCTCGAGCTCTTACGAAATACGTTGTTGACTATCTCGCTTCAAAATACAATTTCACACCAAAATACGTTCCTTCGTCATTGGGGGGCCAATATGGTTGGAAAATGGAAAACGGTTCCTGGACTGGAGTTGTTGGTGATGTGGTTGAGTGAATGGCAGACATCACTTGTTTGATAGCTCAAAATGTTGATCGGAATGAGGCACTAGATTTTTCTACTCCAATTATGTTAAAAGGATTGACATTCGTTTGTGGCTATCCATTTCAAGAGTACACATGGAAAGTCATTTATAAGCCACTTGACTTATACGTTTGGTTGGTCACCATATTATCGTCCACAGCTACGGTGATAGCGCTTAATACGATGATAAGTGCTTACAATGACATGGGCAGCGAAAGTACAAGGTCAGTTAGTTGCCACTCGTATCTATTCACTGTGTTTTTCGAACAGGATAAGCAAGAGGTCAGCACCGAAAATGGGGTCAGGACTCTGGTAGCATTCTGGCTACTATTTGCACTGGTCATTACGACTGCATATAGATCCAAGCTGACATGCTTGATATCCTTTCCGGATTTGGAGACATTACCTGAAACACTAGACGAATTGGCACAACGAGACGATTTTCGGGTGACAATGAACAGTGTGGGTGGACCTGGAATACGCTACTTCAAAACGAGCACAAATCCTGCGCTTAAAAAACTTGGTGAAAGGTTTAGAATTGTGACTAATTTAAGAAAGTGCGTTGACGACACAATTGGTCGACGGCTTCAAGCGTGTATAATCTGGACGCTGAATGCTGAATATGTTATTGCGAGACATTATACTGATAAATCGTCAAGCAAGCCGCCGCCCGTGATTTTGCATGACGAAATGAATGTGATGTCGGTTGGGCTGGCATATCAGAAAAAGTCATCGTATCAGTCAATGTTTGATGGGGCACTGATTGCTGCAGTAAATAATGGTCTAGTTGATAAATGGAATAAGATGGATGCTAATTTCCTGCGAATGGAAAGACTGCAGTCGAGAGAAAATTCAACAGTTGAAGGTTATGTTTCAGTGGATGGCAATGAATCTGATGATGAACATCAACCTTTGGGAACGCATAATTTTATTGGCGCAAATTACTTGTATGTTATCTGCTTATTCCTTGCGACGATTGTTTTTATTGGGGAAGTTATGTCAAGATTAAAATACTAATATCCTTAAGTTATTTGCACAAGCATTTCTGAGACATTTCATATGAACGCTTTTAAGACAATTGTGCGCTGACAAAACATTAAATTAATTGAACTGCTGAATATGCATAAGTACCACTCGTTGCGACTCAATGTGACCCGATTTTGACATTTAATAACGCACGGCTTTTGCGTTTCTATACAGCTGCCCATTTCAGCAATGGAGCAGAACAAGCACTTTTCAAACTTTCTAGTTACCTATTTCGACTTTGCATATTATTTATTACTCTCTCCGTTCCGATTTGTTTCCAGCAGCAAAGTTCCAGGGAGTTATCGTCTTCAAAAATATTTCCCCCAGCGAATCCTTTGCACATTGTACTATCTACTGGGATATTTTGTGGACATTACGCATCTGCGAACAATTCCCATTTACGCCACCACTTCCAAACTTCGCGACGCACGGCTATATTTGCTAGCTTCTGCATACTTCTTTCAATTCCTGCTGATTCTTGTTTCCCAGTACACACTTTTGTTTCACTCCGACAAATTCGCGGACATAATTAATTCTGTAAGTAGTAACGCTGCCACACTTGCACAGAGAAAAGTTCGGTGGTGGCAAACAAAAGCGTTTTCTGGAACAGTTCATATATCGTGCGTCATTCTGGTATCTTTTCATCTTTTTACTACATTCGGTGTAACGGCTGGTGCGAGCCCACGTTCAATTCTTATTTTTCTGATTGCAAATTCCCATCAAGTGTTTTTCCGAACCAAGTTAACCGAAATTCCGCTCATCACAAAAGTTGAACGTGCGGACTACGTTTTTGCAATTTTGGACGCTCTGGCGTGGACCAATAAACTATTCTGCATTCTTTTTGTGAATCTCGGCATATTTTGGGCAGTCCATGTCGTGTGGACGGTTTCAGCACAATTTAGAAATAGTTTGGCGAAAATCAATCGAAAGAGAATATATGCTGTAAGGAATTCTAAAATATTTATGGTAGAGGAATGCAAGGATATCAGCTATTCTTGGCCAAGAACCTACGAAATGTACAAAACAATAAAGGAGCTTTCGCGGTTGGTCAGCAAGGCATACGGAAACATGTTTATGTGTCTGTTGGTCTCCACGATTATCAGCGTCTCTCGAAATATCGAAGTCATCATCTTTCATCATGATTTGCCCCGACAGATTGTTTTGATAATTTATGCAGATCCATAGGAGCCTTTGTATTATCGGCGGAAGTGATAACTAACGTGAGCAGCTGAATTGGCCCCATAAATTACTTCATTTTCTCTCTTTCACATTGATATGTCTTTTGCTCCTTTTTAGATGAACAAGTTGAAGGAATGGATTTCAATGGAGGAAACCAGATTAGCCCCTTTCGACAGTCAAACCAAATTGGTGCTAAATGAACTGAGGAATCACGAGGTTGGGATTTGTGCAAGCAACAGATTTACAATAACGTATTCTATGCTGTGGAATGTAAGTCGCCAAAGTTGTCTCAAAAATATTTCTAGTTTTTTGGTAATCACGTCGACACTATAAAAAATATTTTATACGGATGTGTAGGTACTGGCAACCATGCTGACATATTTCGTTATTTCGCTCCAGTCGGGAACACAGATGCCCTGAGTATATACTTCGTAACATATTTGTAGCTCCAGATAACGCACATGACATTGATATACTTATATACAGGAAGGAAATTGATGAGAGCAAGCATATCTTCACTTCAACATGTTTTGTGACAATGACATGTAAATAAGCTCTGCTGAAATGCCTAGAGCTGATAAATCGCACACCGCATCCACCATTTCAGCATGCAACGACTCGGCTATTTATTTATTTACCTCCCTTGGCATTGCCTATGGTATGATATATCCCCTTGCTAAGAATTCATTAGCCTGCTTTAACTTTAGGATTTTTGTGTCTAGTAGTCTTTTCACTAGCGAGGAAAGACCCTGCGTAAAAACGTTAAATATTAATTGTTCCGTTTGACATTTCAACATTAAACCTGCATAGATGAAATATTCATTATAAGTAGCTCCTACATTTTCACTTTATTTTCCAGCACTTCACTTTAAATGCCATGGCTAAAGCTGTTATAATGGGGTTTAAATATTATAACGGCATTATTGCATGACCGAAATAATGAGAATACACATGATAAATTTATATCCAAATGACTCTGTTTTTCAGATTGTGTATATCTTATTTTATTTCATATGATTCGTAGCTTCTCCAGCGTTATGGGTACGTCATATACAGCACCGGATATTTGGATGGATTGGAGAAATATTTTGTTAGAAATCGTCAGCAGGACAATCACAGAATTCAGTTGAAAATCAAACAATTTAAGACTGAAGTGAGCATGCTGTCTGCTCAAATGTTTAAAATACATATCTCGTTCTACACAAATCCTTAATCGGCTACTGCCCATTCAAGTGGGATGGGAAACGATTACAGTTTGCAAAGAGGGCCAAAAATAGTAGACAGTTTAAGATTTAGTTAGTTCACAATTTCGTTCTTCTGCTCAAGAACCTGTTCTTGCACACGCAAGTATACGTTTTGGGATGGAAGCAGAATCATCTTCCTCAAATGGTGTTTGAAAATATATTTCTGATAACGTATTCCTGCGCCTCAGTATTAAACTATTTCGTTTGGAGAGCACATTCCGATTTACCTTTACCATTTTGGCAGTGTGAAGTTGAATTAACTTTCTAAAGGTAATATGCTCTAAACTTTAATCAACACGACTAATTTCATGCTAGCCTTTCTTTTCCAGAGAATTCCAGCCCCGAAAGTAAGTCAAGGTATCCGATTACTTGAAATGATCCGCTTGTTGCCAGATTCAATGCGATATTCTTCCAAAGGTTCATGTTTTCTACGGGCGTTTTTCTGCTCAGAATGAGTGATCCAACTAGTCATCCTTTTATTGCAAATTGGATTTCTGGAAGTGACGATACCACCATTATATTTCCGTGTCGGTTAGTTATGTCAGTTCTTGAAGCGCATCTCACGGCATTCTCGTGGACAACTGTCACGCATGTGGTTATTCCAGTGTTGAACTATTCAGTGCTCTTTAAATATTGGTGTAGCAGAATCGAACGAATTTAATTTCAAACTAGATTCTCCAAAATACACAAAACATATACAAGTCTACAGCTGGTGGAATTCCCGTTTAATGAATGTTATGCGTCAAAAGTTGTAACGATATTCTCTCTCGCATTTGCCAACCAGGTCAGCGTTAACTTGGCAACCCTAAAACTGTACAGCCTGCTTCCGTTAATGATATGGCTTTGCTTGCCGTACGTGGCCCTGAACGCAGCATCCAACATTTGGGAAATGTTCGGCTGTCTGCCATTTCATTTTGATAGCTCCGCTTCTGCGATAGACGCATGGAAGCGTGAAAATCTGCTGATAGGGAGGAATTCAAATAATTTTACAAAACCGGAAAGTAATGACTAAATTTCTCCAATCATATAATCCACTCAAAGCTAAGTACGGATCGTTCAAAACTGTTGAAAAGGATCAGGGAATTGAATGGGTAGACTCTTTGATTGAGTCTACAGTTACACTCCTTCTCTGGAACTAGTGTCAAATTTATTTAACAAGTTTATGGTCACGTAAAGTTTTGGTTCTATCGGAATATACAGATATTTCATATACATGGCATTGGCACAGTCATACGAGTCATTGCTTTCCATATGCTGGATGCGCCTTAATTAAAGTACGACAACTTATAACTAATTTTCAATTGACTTCACCTGTAAAGTTACACCTGATTTTAGTGAATCTTTGCTGATCGAGCCGGCATCCAATTTTAATATAATCGCAAGCATCTTTTCCACTGCTCGGCAAGTGACATTAGAGGATCGAATGCATTTGGAAGCCATTTTTTTGCAGAGCCGAAATAACGCTAAACGATTCTCCGCCATGAATACAATTAGGCATAATGATTTGCCAAACAGTAGGACCACAAAAATGAGTATTGCGTTCCCATTCATGGAAGGTCTTGTCGGCAAAAGAAGCTCTTGGTCCTGTCTACCATATCCGCTAAGAAATTGCATCCACCACTCCATTATTCCAGACTCCATCACGCCCTTGATTCGTCGCACAGTGTATGGCGGAACAATATTTTCAAAGTGAAATGAGTAGTAGCTGCTAAAAAATGTTTCATTGCCGGTGCGAACAAGTTTACTGTTGTCAGGAATCATTGAGTCGACAGTCATTTTCTCTTTTACCAATTGTTTGACCTTAGTCGCTTTATGCTTGGGTAGAATCCACGCCGCATTGCTGCACTGGGCAATGGAATCCGTAACCAGTGCGTCCTGTTGTGGCCACAATAAATCGGTAACAATGTTTGAAAGTTGTGTATATATTTCCGTCTTGCCATTTAAATAGTCCCACAAATACGACGGCGCAACATCGTCTAGTATTTTATCCAGGAGGTCACCAAGTTTAGGATGGAGTTTGGATCTGAATTCTATGTAGTCTTCGGTGTAGTTGGCTTCTTCCAACAGTTGCAGTGTCCTCTGTCTGAATTCTGAGATTCCGAAAAAGTCATGTCCAGTTCGCGGTTGTATGGTGTGATTCGTTACCACGATTATCGGTCTGTATAAAAACACCGTCGGAATAACTGTCAGTTCGTCCAAAAGAGTATACAATTTAAAATTGTCCTGATATAGTTGCGCTGTTGTGTCGTAGGTCAATGGGCTGCGCGGTGTGACAATGTTGTACATGTTGTTGCTTTTGTAGGCATTGCTAAGAACCAGGGCAGCCAGAAGGAATCCAGTAGCGGAGAGCCTAGCGCCATCCGATACCAGCTGACAATTTTTGTACGGGTCGCCTCTTTCAAGCAATACTTTAACCATTGACTCGACGAAGGTCACAAAATCACAAAGTCTAGTATTTGTTAGAATTTTGACATGGAAAACTGCTAGACATATTGTTGCAAAAATAGTCAGCGACCATATACATCCATCGTAAATGTTGACTAGCTCCTCAAAAGGAAGCAGGGATTTCCCCCGCTCTCCGCACGTAATAAATTGCATGGCGTCAAACGTATTTTCAAAATAAATTTCAAACGCCTGCGGACTGCCCACAGAGTGCAGTCCTGCTATTAGTGTGATTATGTTTGGAAAATGGAGATATGGTGTAGTGCTATCTGATTGTGCGGATTTTCCGTTGACACATCTCGGTCTTGGGCCCTCATAAAGTGAGTAGTTTCCCATAATTTCTAACCACACGTGGACGTGTGCATGCGACACCTTATCCGACACACTGACTCCTGGTACATTCACGAGAGATTTATTGCTAAAAATGTGATTATTACAAGCTAACATTTGTTGGACGAATGTATTGTCCTTTCTGTTAAACATGCCGGCACCAATATACCATGCCGCGTTGTCTTTACTGGTGCGATAACTTCGCTGAATTAGATTTCTAATCGATGTGAGGTTGACTGGATCTATTATGGTCCATGTAAATCCTATATAATCGTGTCGAACGTCCTCGAGATAGCCACAAGTTGCACAATATACCTTTGCAATCGAGATTGTAGATGTACATCCGAAAATGCTGCACGACGTTACGTACATTTCAAGACTAATGTAGACTGTCATAGAAACATGTGGGCCAAACATGGGCGGAATGTTAATTCTTAAATGCACAAAAGCATTGAGTTCTTCATCACCCCCGCTACTATCATTCATTTTGCTATACAAAATTATGCATTTTGAGGGCACCGTTGATGGTAACACGGACCCCAGATACTGCCTATCGTCATTCGGATATTCAAATATCCTACCGTTTGTAGAGTCTGTCAGCGTCTTTATCGACAAAATGGAACTTGGCATAACAACATGAATCTCGCAGTGCCAAGGTTTCGTATTTACGGAAAAGCGAATTTTCTGCAATAGACAACCCGACTCATCGTATGCAGGCGCATAGTCGGGGAACATGAAATATTTTGAATTCGAGCAGCCACCATTAGGAGCACCGGGATATCGAAGGATCAGTGGACAGCTTGTTTCTGGAATATCTACCTGCATGAAGTTGTCCAGCAACACAATACATTTTGATTCAAGTGTCAGTGCAAGATACTCATCGAAATTAGTTATCACAGGTGGCGGAGGTTCCCAAAACTTTATATCCTCTGTAATTGGATTGTCTTGATCACTAATAAAATCCGTGTCAAAATCTAGGTTGAACTTATTGCAAGTCCCTTCGGCGCCGTCTGAAATGGATGGAACAAGATAGAAGATCGTATTCCATACCTCATTTGCGGCGGGAGTTAGTACAAACCTATCCACATTCCTTGCACTATTATCCGGCGGTAAAATCCAGTTGTATATGTTTTCGTTGGCGGCATTCCAATTATCAGAGCAGACGGTAATTATGGTGGCGGTATTCCGTTGAACCCCATTAACGAGACAAATGAAATATATCTTAAACGAATACTCTAACAATTTCGAAGTCGGTGCATTAGCCATCAGAAGGACGTTTGTTTTAATTTTCATTTGTAGCCGACCCGTTGACTTACACGATGTGGAAATTTGATAACTTGGTATATTGTATTAACCGTTTGTAACGATTGTATGATAGCAATGATTAAATCTAGTACCGTTTTGGAAACACCAAGGTTTTACAAATATTCAACTTTAAGATTTGGCAGTGAACAATATATGGTGACCGAGCACTATGGATGATAATTTTGCATAATGATGGTTACTTTGCGCAATTGTGCGCCTGTAGCGCCATTATGCAAAAATTACTTACAAGCATGAAGCAATAAAGTGGTAAAGTACAACATTAGATATAATTGTATTCGCAGCACGTGTGGCTAATATTTGCAGGTGTCGGTCCACTATTCCCTGCTTAAAATGTATTCAAATAATAAGTCTTGACAATACTATTTCGCCGTGATATAACTGGAATTGCTATAAAATTTACTAATTAATTTCCACCGAAAATCATCTGTTATTACGAACGCCTTGTTGAGAGAGGTTACCTATATAGCTTAAGGATCAAACAATTTCCCAGTTGTAAAGTTCATACAAGACGGGATACAAAAATGAGTTCACATTTCGTTTTAAAAAGTTAACAGACACCTCAAAGTTATACTATGTAACCCATATGCTACCTTAATCTTGAATGCTATCTAGAACAATATGCAAAGTATTCCGTAACGCGTTTCCACACGGATATCACAAATGGTGACTTGGAATCTTTGGTCGTGGTATATGCAATGATTTTGTATGGGGTTGTGGAACAAAGCTTACGAAATACGCTTGCTGGCGTTATGCGACCATCAATGGTTTTGACATTGTTTGTATGTAGGGTAGACTAAAAATTTAATGTAATATTAAAACAACGCTGGTCTGAAGTTATCATGATCTGAATCGTTGACAAAACTGGTTTCGACAGTCGACATATAATTTTGGTGCCACAGAATACGCATTTTCAAACTCTCTCGCATTTTGCTTGGAATAAACAAGAGGAGTCCGGATACAGCATTTGTGAATGAAAATTCGGTTAACAAGAGGGAGTCAGCGGGGGTGATAGAGGTGCTCAGAAGGTTGTACAGAACACTCAATGCCAACTACGACTCTTGCAGAACTGTTCGAGAGGACCTGACAATCACGTGAATGGATTCGCTAATTGACTCTAATGAAACCCTGGCATTTTCAAATTGAAATAATAAAGCAATGCTCTGGACAAAATATCCATATCCGCACGTTATGTATAATGCTGATGAAAATCTGTGTGCATATGTGATGCGTGATTGTATCAGATTATCGTATTCAAACTATTCCTTAGTATATTATAATTGGGGAAAAAACATTGTGACAACATTGGCGACTTTTAGTCATCCAATACGTATGAAGTCAAACATGTGCGAAGGTATGGTTGCTGTTAGTTTTACAATCCGTGAGAACAATTGCAATTTACCAATGTTTTAAACCACTTAAATGCAGCTAATTCATGTATTTAGATGTGGAGTTGAAATAAAGGCAATGTACCACTGTGTACCGGCATTCAGTCGCATATTGCATATTTTATATGATGTTAAAATGATAACAGATTTGATTCAGCCATACTATTATCCTCATATTCTCACTTGGATAAACACGCTTCGGTTCCCAAATTATAAATACCATTCTACATAGTTTACAGATTCACTTCATGTGCATGTGAATACGTCTTCGGCATTGCCCACTATGGTGCTTATCAAGCCAACTAATCTGATATACAATACCGCGATAACGCAATACATAGATATGTTACCATTGACGCAATTTACTAATGTGCTATCATCATGCTCATGGGCATTATCAAACCCGACCATCACAGGATACATCATATGTGCAGCCGCAGTGCATCTGGAAAAGTATTTGCTTAGCAAATTGATGCGAAGGGCATGCAATAATTCGTAAAATATTAACGGTATTGTATATTCAATAAGTGAGACTATTTTAATATCAATATTGAAAATTTTAAAACTTTGTTACGCGCAGAAATGGCGAGTGGAACTGATGCTTCCAGATATAAGCTGCTGGACAAAAGCCATGGACTTGTCGGATTTTACAACGTAAAGGAACGGGAGAGGAAAGTTCTTGAGACACTGAGGTATGAAGTGGAAGAAATGATGAGGACTGATTTTAATGTGGATCAAGTTACTCCACCAATTAAATCTAAAGGTTAGTATCATTACCAATGCTCAACTTGTTTGCTAAAAATTCCAACGAGAGAACCGGTAATATACATACATGTTTCTTTTTTCCGTTAGAAAAGTCCCTTAACTCATTGCATGCGGAGGTGAAAAGTCTTTACGACACCGTCGTTGATGCAACATTTGATGGGCACCACTTTACCAGAAAATACAGAACGCTGGAGGGCCGCTGTGATAAGTTGCTTAAGGAATTGGATAACTGCTACGTGATCGACGAAAACAAGGAGGATGCCGAAAAAAAGAAAAAATTGATTAAAATACTGGATGAAATATTTTCAATGTTAAGAGCCAAAGTTCACTTGGATGGAAACTGTTGCCCCGACTGTGAATTGTACAATACATTATGGGAATAACGGGGATGACTAATTAACTTAAATGGAGCTTGTCTATTTCAATTAAGAACAAGTAATATAGTATGTTTTATTGCCAAAACTATAATTAAAATCTTGTAAATACAAAAACACAGAGAAATTTAAAATTTAAAGAGCCGTTGTTTATTTATTTATTTATTTAATTGTAACTTTCAGTTTGGTGACGTTAATATCTTTCACGGCGAACTATTTTCTCGCACTGTGAAAAAATATGAATATGAAATTATTAGCATTAGATTCCGAAAATAAAGTACAAAGTACGTAATATTTGAATTACCTCTTTAGTCACTTCAAGCATGCTTGTCGCGTCCATTCCGAGTCTGTCAGCGGTTATTTTAATGGAATTACTTTTTCCGGTCGACACGGAAGCGGCCGTAACCTCTAAAATCCCCTTCTCGTCAATGGACATGGTAACGTTGACTTTCTCTTGTCCTTTGGGCTTGGGTGGAAGTCCATCAATAATAAATTCCCCTAGCCATTTATTCTCAACCACCTTTGCGCTTTCCCCTTGAAATACCCTTTCCGTTATTGATGTCTGGTCGTCAAATATCGTGTGATAGACATGAGACTTTGTGCAAGGGATTTTCGAATTCTTTTCAATGATGGCTGAAAAGACCCTTCCGACAATTTCTACACCCAGAGACATGGGCGTTACGTCCTCTACACTAACTTTCTTTACATTATTTTTATTTAGTATTGCGGCTTGTACAGCGGCGCCATATGCGACAGCCTCATCCGGATTGATGTACTGGCATAGCTGTCTTCCCCCAAAATACTGGCTTACCATTTCCTTCACAATTGGCATTCTGGTCGACCCACCAACAAGGATTATGTCATTGATGGCCATCTTATCGCTAATCCCTTTCCGCTTGGCGTCGACAATCGCCCTGTCTACAATATCTAGAGTATCACGGATTCTCTGTCTTACCAATTGTTCCACCTTGGCTCTGGTAATGCTCACCACCAGGTCAATGCCCTCGGCTATACTATCCACCTGAATCTTTGCTTTATCAGCTCCAGTGAGTCGCTCCTTTGCCTTTTCGCACTGCATCTTAAGTCGGGTCAATGCCCTTCTTCCCATGTCCCGTTGGTGCTTAGTGCTGCTAACGCTCCGATATTTTAAAAGGTCAACTTTCTTCTCCTTCCTAAATTCTTCGATGCAGTAGTCCATTATGAGCGAGTCAAAGTCATGACCGCCCAAATGCGTATCTCCATCAACGCCGAGCACTTCAATCTTGCCATCAGTAACCTTTGCAATCGCAACGTCAAAGGTACCGCCACCCAAGTCATATATTAATGCCGTCCTTGTCCCCTTTTCCCGGCGCTCCCAATGATAAGCAATAGCGGCGGCAGTTGGCTCGCTAAGTATGTTTAAGACTTCCAGACCCGCACATTTCGCAGCTTCATAGGTAGCCCGGCGCTGCGGCTCGGTGAAGTAGGCTGGAACTGTAACGACCGCTTTTCGGATAGCCCCAATGGGTAGGTTAAGATGCTCCTCGGCCATGATCCTGAATCTTGCAAGGAGCCTTGCGGATACCTCGTGTGGGAAGCGAAGGCGTGTGTGTGTTTTTATTTTAGGATTTCCTTCTGAATTAGCGAGTTCAAATGGCCAGAGTTTCATGTCCCTTTGGAGCATCTCATCATTCCAAACTCGACCAATCATTCGTTTGGCGTCAAATATGGTGGTCTCGGGATACTGATATGCGTCGTCTTTGGCGTCGTAGCCAAACGTGTCGCTTCCGTCTTCATGGAACGCCACGTAACTTGGAGTCAGTCGGCTGCTATTCTGGGCTCGGTTGGGGACCACTTCGACTTTTCCGTTGTAGTAGACCATAACGCAGCACATGGTGGTTCCCAGGTCGATTCCAATGGCGGGGTCATCACGGGAGGATAAAATGAGCTCCGCTTTTTCCTTGAATGCTTTGAAGCTATTGTCCAACTCTGTCTGAAGCTTGCCCATCAAATCGCTTCGGAATGCCACTCCAGCTTCCTTTCTGGCTTGAGTTATGGCGGAAATGCTCAGCTTTTTGTGTTGATTTTGTACATCCTCTAGCGTGACACGATCAGTGTTTTGAAGATACTTTGCCATCTCGTCGTTGTAAAATGTTACTGCTTTCTCGTGAGCGGATGAGGCTCCTGTTTGATACTGCTGGCGTCGCAGGGAAGCCTCAAATAGCTTGCGTAGTTGATTGTAGGCAAACTCAATGTTGTCATTGAGTCGGGTTTTGATTGGTTCGGGTATTGGGGCCGCTCCGAATTGCTTCTTCCAGTTTTCTTCGCTTTTGTTCTGGACTATTTTCTTCTTTTCTGCATGGGCGTTTCTTATCTCCTCCAGCGTTTTAGCAGAATAAAATCCTTCCTCCATCAGGGAGTCGTATAGATTTTGGCAAAAGTCAAGGAATATGTCCTCCTTATCGGTGATGCCTGCACAAAATGTTCACAAGTGTACACAAGGTAACTGTAGTAACATAATCAATGATTCAAATAATTTTGTACTTACCTTTAACGTTTTGAGCCATGGTGAGATTTTTGGATATTTTGATTCATGCAGTGGTATACTTTGTAAGGATGAAATGCACTCTTTGCTCGAAAAATGTCTCTCAAAATCGCAAAATGTATTGGATTAAGGTCTTGATTTTTCT
The DNA here is from genome assembly GCA_004115045.4 of Sinella curviseta. Lineage (NCBI taxonomy): Eukaryota > Metazoa > Arthropoda > Collembola > Entomobryomorpha > Entomobryidae > Sinella > Sinella curviseta. Next base: position 12,427,775 of record CM023203.3, read on the forward strand.
GTCTTGTATATAATGGCAACTAAGCACAAACGCGTTAATTCTTTAAGGTCAATGAAATTTTGATGACTTATTTGTAGGACAAGGTTCAAACGTTGACGCCTACCGTCAGCATCTGAACTGTTACTCAATTCCTGAAGAGTGAGGTAAGCTGTTACTGGATTTAACGTTGTGTGAAATGTTCGCCTTGACGATTCTACAATTACTTATTTTAATCGGAAGGCAACTGTAGAAATTTGTGCAACGGTGTAATCTATTTGAGTACAATGGCGGCCAAAAGCCGCTTAGAAGAGTATAAAATTGCAAAGTCGCAACAATTCCCCTTCTAATCACTATTCAGCGAAGCTGTTAAATTATCAGCCTGAAAATAGTATAAGAGTGGACACCCGCACAGACTAGTAATCCACAAATTTATAAGTACATACATTCCGTTCTTATGTGTTAAACGTACCTAATAATAAGTAAAATTAGATAGGTAAATGAATTCGTATTTCTCCTATGTTGTGTATATGAGTCACGATTTGCAGGTGTTACTTAGCTCAATCAAATACGAAAACGCGTTAGGTATATAATATCAATAAAACCTGTGCCGATAAGAGATAGGACTTACATTTCACGTTCAACAGAATATACGATTTTATTGAAGAGATTAATTGAGTGTGTGGACAAACATGAAATTTAATGAGCATGATCTCTGTATAAATGTTCTCCGTTATAACTATCGTCAGAGCCTTGTAATATCAGACATTGCCGTGATTTTCAATTCACCTATACCGCAAGAGGTCACATTAACAACACGTACAATAATAGCTTATCTACCAACAAGTAGTAAGCGTTGATAATGTGATCGATATTTGTATGTCGGTCCGTTTTGTGGCACAATTGCTCATTTCAGTATTGGAGAATGCCTATAATTCTAGACAAAATATGGGCAAAAGTTTCATGTTGACGTGTCCCTGAATCAAGTCATTTCATTCAATGATGTATGCGTCCCGGGTCTTATCCATATGATGTGATATACATACTACAAAGCTGAACTTTTAGTGCGTATTTGTATGAATTTATATACTAGTTACAAAGACAAGCATTTCTATACTTTCAGTGGTATATGCGTGTGATAATCATCAGTTACGTTGCCCGTGGCTTCGGTACTTTTCCTTGACGTTTTTTAACTTAACTGTTATTTTCCGATGGAGTTTGCGCAATCAGACGTGACTGTGTGGAAAACTTGGCTGCCCAAGCTAGATGTTGGCGTAATGTACACACGGTTTCAAATGAATGTTGATATGATGCTTTTGGAATAAACAACAGCCATAGTGTTATGTTTGATCAACAACTGTGCAAATTATACACGTAGATTACATGGTTGATTCAGAAGTACTTAACTCGATGAAAGTCTGTTTTATTACCACACGTCTGAAGCATACATGTACACTTTTGTATTATAATAGGTATATTGTTTTCAACTCCAATAGGGAACCCGTGTTTAGTATTTTTGCTATCACTGGCTGCGAGAATTCTTCAAAACATTCTTTATTGCATTCCGTGAATAAATTTTAATATTTATATTATCAAAAACATTAACGAACATTAATTTACACGCTTTCTGCACCTGTTACGCAATACTGTATTACTTGTGTCTTACTGCTACTGCCATGAATCCGGTCTCTGAAAATGTATTTCTTGACTTCAAATTTCCCAAGACATGTCAGCCTATAATATGGTGCGAAAACGATTTGGTTGGCTTCGTCCTTGCTCCTCGCTTGGACGAAAATGTCGAGTCAAATGATAACTCTGCCAGTCAGCTGCCGCTAGGTATAGTTACCGTACTAGGAGCTAATGCTGATAAAAGACAGCTAGTAACAAATTATGTGATTAAATGTTTTGAGAGACAATGCGTAAAGGTGTGGAAAGATGACGACATTGTAAAAAGGTTAGGTTATCTCAAAACAAAGTGGAAGGAGCAGGACTATCAAAAGTATGGGGTTTTCCTATGGCCGGAAGCTTATTATCTTCAAGGACCCAAAGAAAACAATGTTGTATTGGTTGCTTTTGTCAACAGTAGCACTTCCCTATTCTTGGCCCATTTTCTTGTTTTGGCGTCATCCAAGGTCATCGTATACGACAAAGAGGGCGAGGTAATATACATTATTTTAATTTACATGAAAATACAACGATTTTGTAGTCATGATTTTGATAGTATTATTTTGAAGCCGTGGACATTATAAAAATGTATATTATTAATTAGAAACGCTTTAATGAACTGCATGAAAGACATCAAAATTGTGGAATCATGGCACAGCAGACCTCAGCACTGATTAACATACCAATTTCGGGTAGGATCGGAACGACCATCGAGCTCCAACGAATGCACAATGCCCTGAAATCCATAGGTTAACTATATTTATAACTGATTATTGTGTGTTTAATTAAATTTAAGCATTAGATTTTTATTTCATTTGAACGATCCACTAGAATCTGTAAGGAAAGTTACTTTCTCCAAAGATGCGTTGACAGCGGCAAACATTGCCGATTTTTTTGAGGACATACACAAGTACCTTCAAAATATTAAAAGGACTGTAAACCAGGCAGGAAGCGGAAAGGTATTTTGATAATTATATTTTTTAAAGAAATAGCCCTTGGAATTTAGCTGCAGTCGTTTGAACAGTTATCACACTTTGAGCACAATAATTTTCCGTTTTCTCTATTGTATATAGAATTCAAGTAGTCAAGCGTCTTCTGTTCCGAGCGCCACAAAAGTTGTCACGGAGACACATCCGGTAAGTCTAATGCGTACAATATTTAATGTAGCTGGTTAAGAAAGCTCATACCCATTCAGTATTTGAAGCAAGCAGTGTAGCGATTTGAGATTAATGCTCAGTATTGGATGAAAGTCATTGATTGCGTTTGAGAGGTCATGCATTAGTATCAGGAATAGAAGCGAGTTTCAGAACCCTGCACACTGGGATTACGGCCACATACATAATCATGTCGCGCAATCATATTAGCATAGCTGGAGCCTAAAAAGTATGTCCAAGTGTTTTAGCATTTTAGAATAAAATTTCAGCAGACTTAATTTTAGTGTGTCTCTTGTTGGATTAGGAATTGAACATTTATCACATACGATTTGTTCATTAGTTATGAAAACAAAATTCTACGAATATTGAATGGTCATTTCATAACATTCACATGCCCAATCTACCCATGTCTTCTGCCCAATCTACAGAGCACTCCATTACAACCATCCGTCAGCCAATTTCGCCCCGTGTTTTATACATACTAATAATATACACACACAATATATATTTTAAAATAGTGTAGAATTTTTGGCTAGCAACGGGAATTATAATTAGCTATATCGAAATAATTAAGTAATCGTGTTCAGGTAATTCAAGTTATAAATACGAAAAGAAAACGACATTTGACAAAAAAGTAAATATACAGTTTGTTAATATTTTAGTAACTAATTTTCATTCATCATCTGCTAATCAGGCAAAATGAGAATTTCTTTTATTTAATAAATAAACCGGTCTACTTCTTAATATACTATGCAACTAATGAATGGTGGTGCAATGCTTGTACAATGCATTGGTGGTGGTGCAGTAACTTCTTCACAAAATTGCTGCGTTCATAGTAAATAGGTAACATGTTCATGCATCCCATTTTATTGAATGACATTGGTGGAAACGGGTAACATGTAATTAGCCAAATGCCTGTTGCATCATTAAGTATCATTTCATGTATTATTTCGTTCCTTCACACGTTTTAACAATATAACTGTGTTTCGAAATTTTAGCTAACTACGGAATCTGATGACAAGCCACCGCGGAGTCCCACTAGCACCGTCAGTTCCATTCAGACCACCAACAAAATTGAAACAGCAGAAATGCCAACTCTTCACGCGTCCAAGAAAAATGAAATAGTGTGCTCGTACCAGAATCCATGTCAAAGTCGCCCATGCGTTCAATTAGACACAGTATTTGCAAAGAAAATTAACACATGGAAAGAACAACAAACCGAAAGCTTTGATATAACCACATTGTTTGACATCATGGAAGAAATGAAGCCGATTGACCACCACAATATTTTTCAAGATATCATTAACATCTTCATTAAAGGTCTTCCCATTTTCAATAATGAACTCCGCAACAAATTCGACAATTACATTTGCTACCCAACCGAAAAGGATATATTTGATTTGAAAACGTCTGCTGAAAACGCATACGATGAAACATCCCAAATGTTTAAACACCAGGGCAGTAAAAATGGGCGACTTAAGGGCTTCGTGAAGCTCTACTTTGATTCCTGTAACCAGCTCTTCTTCATGTACAAGCAGCAAAACGAAATGATTGCGATGAAGGAGAGGTCACTGGCCGAAGTTGTATTCAGTACTGTCAAGGACAAATACAAGATGATTATTTCGAGTAGAATCCAGCAGCAAATGGAACATCCCGGACAGCATCAAAAGGGCCAGCTGGAGAAATATAATGAGCGATTGATCCATAATTGCTTCTCTGTCATTCGGAGATCACTGGACTTTTCAGGAAGACTGAACAATGAGCTGAGCGAGAGGACAGCGGCCTTGAATAAGGAGCTGCAAGATTATTTCATCCATTTCAAAGCACAAAATACGCCGGCCGACAATATGGCAGCGGATTCCACAAACAACAGAGCTATGGTTCACAAGTTTCTACATGACTACAAGCAGCGATTCGATGAACTGAAGAAGGAATTGACCCCCAAAATACACTTTGACCTGCGCAATATCATTTGCGACAACATATCGCATTCCAACATCAAAACTGAGGTCGTCCTAAGACTAAACAGTTACTTCAACTATATTGCCGATGTCAAGTGTGAACTTGACGAGAGAAAGCATCAACTGGTAAAACCTTCCCATCCCATTTGTATATACATTTCTGACGATAGCATTCAAATTGGTGCTCTGGCCCTTGGAGAACATCGGGTCATTCATTGCGGTACGGACAAGGAAAGGCAGCCCTTACCAATCATGGCACTCAAGAAATCCAATGCATTTTGTTATGGTCAGCGAGCCGTGAAGTACATCCAAAGCGCTAAACAGGACTTGGCATGCTATGGCGTCGTAAATGACGTCTTCACCAGGACCGCAGCGGAAGCGGACGAGCTTTTAAGCACAATGGCAGCTAAGACGTTGGAGACAATGAGAAAGGACGCGGAACATGGGCTTCAGTCAAATTGTACCGAAGTGGTAATAGTAGTTCCAAGCTGGTTCAATTCATTTCATAAGCGAAATGTGCGTGAGTTAGCTAGGGAGGCTGGCTTTGTTAAAATATTTTTAGTTAGCGAGGCGGCCGTTGCTGCCATGGGGCTGCAAAATAATTTGGAGGGTAACGCAAGGGATGGCATGATAATTTCGGTTATTTGCAGAAGCATGGCCGGAACATGCATTTACATGTATGAAAAGGTAGATGAGGGCATGGCTCAGAAAGGTGGCAAGTCGTTATCGAGTATGAAGCTGTTGGCTATTGCAGCCTCAAAAGGATACAATAATTTTGCATTCACTCCAAGTAAAGAGGCATGGGCTGATAGGCTAAGAAGGTGGGTTTATAACGTCAAGCCATTAAGTACTTGTAACATTGATCAGGAATTGATTCAGGTTGAGGAAATATTTGAGAAGGCGGTAGAACAGCTTGGGAGAATGAGGCAACAGAAAAAAATTAAGCATATTTGTTTCACAGATGAGCCCGAGTTTCATGAAGTATTTAAAGCATTCATTGGTAAACGGCAAGAGGAAGGATATGATGGGCGACAGCTTATCGTCACCGCAGGGATAGACCTGTGCATAAATGCAGCATTCATCAGAAATCTAATTAATGATGAGGGGATGGACATTGACAATGACCTATTGGGTAATTCAGAGAAGGGCAGGGAATCTTCTAGTCAAGAGTCACAAGAAGAGCAGGAAAGCGAGAAAGTAATGCAAAATTCAGAGTCACAGAAAAGAAGGGATAGATTAACTGTAAATTGCAATGCCATGAGCCAGCAACTTTCAAGTGGAAAGGTGCAAATAATTGGGAATTTAATGAGGAGGATGGTTAGTGATGCAATTGAGAGGGCCCTTGAAACCGCTTCAAATGCATACTCTACGGATGAGCAGATTGAGTTTGAGGAAAATGAAATATTTGATATAATTAGGCAACATAAATTTAATTTATAATACGTAATGTAAGATCGAAGACTATACAATGTCCACTTGCTCCTAAATACAATTCCGTTTAATTTAATAAAAAATATGTGTATTAAAATGCGACTACAAGATACGTTAGTTTTATTTAATAAAATACCTTCATAAAGTGCTAACTAAGAATACAATGGATTTCAATAATGTTATGTTAAATCTTGTTTTGGTAATTCACTTTTCTTTGACAAAATAAAAATTGAAACTTATATTAAGAAAAGTGGTTACTAAAGCGACTACAACATTTTATCATAAAACTCTACTTTCTCTAATCTATTTCCCTTTATAAATTACAGTTTGGGTACTACCAGCTACCATGACATGAGTATTATATATATTTGATATCACGTTTTTTAACATTTTATATTGCTACATATTTCCACATATAGCATCTTAAAATACTTTATTCGCAGATATTTACAATATCCGACGTCAATTAGTTACAAGCCTAAGCGGAATATGCAGCACATTTTGTAACCAGTGGTAGAACTGACAAATGGCAAATATGTGTCATCAAAGAAGTAGGGTATGTGTATAAATCCAGTGAAATATGAATTCAGAATATATTCAAATTTTGAGTGAAGTTTTGTTTTTTGTCTCTGAGCGGTTCCGAGAGACTCGGAACGGCGTTCTTCAATTATAGTGTATTTCATTGATACATGTTTACTCGAACACCACCTGCGCACAATTGTGCATTAAAATTTGTTAGCACGTAAGGACCTGACAAGATATTTGTAATACATTTTATTGATACGAAATATTCTAGCTATTATAAGGTTTGGGAATTGCCCCCTGAAAGTGTTTAAATATTTAGCAGCCGAAATAGTCCGTCTGTTTGAAATTGCAATATGTGTGATTAGTAAATGAATCAAAAACTGACACCAAATTGAAAAATATCGTCAGAAGTTCATCGTTTACAAAAATGTTAACACAGCAGTGGTAAGATTATTTATCGCTGTCGTGTAGAAATTACTTGGCGAATGTGAACATATCACAAACAAGTCCCCACTTTTGAAGCATACTGGAATCTGCGTTGGAATGCAGGCAGATAAAATGTGTGTCTCTTTCCGATTACGGTCCAAGAATTTTAACTCATTGATTCTCCGCTGGAGATTATTTATGATCACGTTAGACGCCATGTGGTGAATGTTACTCAGAACAGTCAAAATCAAAACTAGCCAAATGAATATGATAGTACCAGTAATTGGAAAAAATGCAATGATAATATTTGGAGCTAATCCCCAGCCTCTAATACTTAGCCAATACATACAAATACAAGATGTGTGCCCAAGGAACATAATCAGAGCGTTTGCCGTATTCGCGAACGGACTAATGCAAGCATGAATTATGTAAAGTTTTCGATATTCTGAAATTATTGTTTTTGGACTTGCGAATCCTGAAATAATGTTGCAAATGTTCATATAGGCTTGTAGCAGTAGCACGTAATATACAAACATGAAGCACATGTTTCTACCAGTGTTTAGATCGTAAATTGCCATTGCCAGAATTCTGAAAATGAAACATAATACGGAAATCACTTTCAACTGCAAAGTCGCATACTGTGTCATGGGTGGGAGCACGAAATAAAGAGGGTCCGAGTTGTATACTACTCCAGCTATGCCGAGCAAAATGGTTGAAATGGTGAATATTGTGGCAAGTACCAATCCGACGCCAAGAATATGCAGCTTCCGTTCCCACCGCCGTTCCAAGCATATCCACTTCCTTTTGTAAACTATAGCAAAAATGATGAATATCATGGAAATTCGTACTCTTGGAAACATGCATCATTTTACATTCGACGTCCTTCTACAATCTTACTTTGTATCATCCTTTCCTGATAATCCAAAAGTGAATTTACTCCTACTACAATCTCACCAGCATCCTTGTACAGTTGAAAGGCAAAACCGGCCTGAACAGCTCCAGCACTGATTATCGTTGCAAATAAAAACGCGTTCAACGTTTCTACCCTTTTGGAAAAGATGCAACACCACAAAGTGCAAACTATGCCGTATACAATGTCCCCAAAAAATTGCTGCACCAGCCAGTTGGACAAATATGAACAACGTCGGTGCAGACGCCGTGAATTTGCGTTCCAGGAAATCGGGGCCGCACCAAAAATATTCTCGTACACACGGTTTTGTAGGGTAATAGCTGCGGTCACATACTGATGTAGTATACTCTGATAATAGAACGTTGAAGGCTCCATTCTGCACAAAATTCAATCACGTTTACATTTCACGTTAGCTCTGTTATGACGGATCAAGATGTCGATTTCATGCCGAGACATTTGTTTGCTGAGAACTGAGGAATTATTTGAGTGTGTAATTTCAGAATAAAAAATGCCTATCGGTTTTAAAATAAGGAGAAATTTCAACCCAAACTCTGTTGTAAATTATACATCACGGCCGAACCGTCATTACCCTAAATTGCATATCTTGTCTACTTCTAAATTGTTAAACAAATTACACTAAAATTGGTTTTTTGTGTTGTGCCCGGCATACATTTCGGTCAAAGCTCAGAAATAATACACAATTTCAAATTTTTGAAATTGTTGTTTGAAACCATTGCTTGACATGGAACGTTATCTGCCAAAAAATGTTTGCAATATTCACGAAAGTACAGTGCCTTCGTTTTTAGAAATTATTTGCCAGGGTAAATAGGATGTCATGTAATCTGCAATCATTTAGTAGTGCCTGTTGAAGCAATGAGCCCCCAAATAAAAAACAATACGTCATTTATGTAATACATAACTCATATAACCATTTCAAATAAATTAAGTTGTGTAACTAATTTTTTTAGTGCACACGTGACTTTGCTTATGCCACCAAAAAATTGGAATATTACAATTGATATTCCAAATTTGATTGGAACTGTATCGACGTAATTATACATAAGCTTACGTAATCCATCAAAAAAGTTTTGTCATTCCGCTAATTGCTCCTCGTTATTTACCACCCTTCCCGATCAACGTGATTCAGACTCATCAACGTGCGTCAAAATAGGAAACGGTGATAAAACAAAGAATGCATTGTGATACGTAAGGATGACAGTCTTGTGACGCTCGAGATCAGTTAATGTGTCTACGATCATAAATGCCAGGAAGTTGCCAAGTTCGTGGAGTCTGTACCATAACGTGAACAGTAGGATTGTCACCTTCACCAGACGTACACTATCCGCCAGCTAAACAAAGTTTTATCAAGTGAACCGCATAAATTGAACACAGGATGAGGATTTTGAGCATCATCTTTCTTGTGGCACTCTGTGCTTTGGCAGCAGTTCAGGCCCTTGAACGTAAGTTTAAAATACATAAGTACTTAGATTAATAAGAAAAATTATTCATTGAAACCTATTCAACATGACTTATAATTTCGTGTTGGTCAACAGTTGCCTGCGAGCTACCCAAGGTGAGCGGACCATGCAAGGCGGCGTTCCAAAGATACCACTACAACAACAGGAATGGCAAGTGTGAAAAGTTTACCTATGGCGGCTGTCGTGGCAACGAGAACAATTTTGAAACCAAGGAAGATTGCGAGGCAAAGTGCAAAAACCAAAAGGATGATTAAGTCATCATCGGCCCTTACTCCAATAATAGATGCGTTTAGTTGTCATTGAAAAAGATGATCGAAAAAATTCAGATTGAAATATATTGAAATAAATACAATACATGCCTGAATATTAAAAAGTACTCCAATTCAATTTTATCTTTACTTTATTAACGAATATGCTCGTATTTATATTTAATTAGCTTCTTGTCCAGAAACCAAACCAGTTTGCGTTAGTTTTCATTAAGAACTTGTCTTGGCTCCACATTTTGTTGGCCAACATTGCAGACCTCTTGTTGGAGTGCTAACGATGCAATCCTTGCATACTTGGATATAAAAAATATACTAGCGAAAAAAGCCGTATTTACTTCTATTACTCATTATTATGCATACCTACTATCGAACGAACTAAGCCACTCTGATTACAGCATGACAAAGCGCACTAAAACTAAACGTGATAAGGATCCTGAATGATGTCATAACAGCAGTAATTATAAAAGTTATACTTCCCGGAAATTTGAATTTAAGCGTACGTGATGCTCAACGCAAGCAAGTTGACATGATACAAAATTAAATCAACTTCATATCATTAAGTAAAGAAGCCAAAACAGGACTCAACATGAAAACCATCTGCTTTTGTATTCTTTATGCGACATTTACAACTGTGGTTGCACGGAGCATGGACCGTAAGCGTTACACATACGTTAACAAATTAGCCATACCAAGCCATTGCATTATTGCAATAAATGGGACCGTTTGTATTCATTCCTTCCAGGTGACTGCGAGCTGCCCCTTCGCACAGGCTCATGCGACGGAGCCTTTCCAAGATATCATTACAACTCGGACACTGACAAATGTGAAAAGTTTATATACGGAGGCTGCAAAGGCAACGCCAACAACTTTGTCACCATGGAGGAATGTCAGGAAGTTTGCGAGTGATATCAAAATACATCATCCTACTTATCCATGAATAAAATGCACATCGGTTTAGTGTGTTTTATATTACTGCAATTGAGGGAATTTTGTTTATTTAATGCATTGTCGTTACAACCAAATCATTTTAAAATTTGTGTACATAATAGCAGGAATGTCGAGAGACCAGAAATACTTGGATGTGTCCGTATCTAATTGAATGAATCCTTTCTCATGTCGTGCAGATGTTGTGTTACCTTCTCAGGAATTTTGCTGATAAAGACTTGCTTGACATCAAATCCGGCTGGTATGACGACATCCGTTGTAAACGTTACATCATTGCAGGTATCCAGCCTCTGGAAGTAATATGGTCTGACTTGAATAAAGGAGCATTCCCCAACCACCTCAACAACCTGTGTGATGCAGCCTGCTGGAGCCTCTGCCTCAACCGTCACTGTTACCTCCTCCTCAAAAGTGTTTTCTTGCGTCTCTCCCCAACTATATCCGGTCGTGTTGCTGATGCTCAGGTTGTACTTGAAGTTGGCCGATAATCCGTATCCTGCAGCTCCCATTTCAAAGCCAAATTCTTCATAAAATGTTCTCTCGTTTCTTTCCTCGTGACTCAGACTGGATTTGTAGCCGTAGCCAACCGTTTTGGCGTGAGTACATTTTAGTGGAAATAGGGCGACAGATGCGTCACAGGTGAACAGGATGTTACGTTTATCGTGAGCAGCGCAGATGGATTCAATGTCGTCAACGTCGCTGCAGTATAGAGTGGATGCCTTGACAAATCCGGCTAGAAATTAATAAATTTTTATATTATAATATTCCTGAATTCCATTTGCATTAAAACATTTTAAGGGTTACTTACATCGATTTTCTATTTCAACTTGCATCCCGCTAACAGCTTGCCTTGGTCCACAAGCAATCTGATGATCTCCAGAGCTCTCCTCTTTACAAAGTGGCTCCATGCCAACATCCGCCAATCTCCGTTCGTCCCAATTATAATTGATTCCACGGATACCTGTGCATTCTGCCTTTCCATTCAAATCTCCGGACCCATGAGTCCTTACGGTGGATTCAGCAGTCAATGACTGGGGATAATAGCAGTGGAGTTCAATACCATTGGTCATCATATTTCCATTGTCCCACTGAATCTTCTTCACAAAAGTTCCTTCTGGACAGTTTACGGTTTGGGATGAGCTTCCACATGCGACCACACTAGAAATCCGGTCGTTGTATTGATCTCCAACGTTGGGGTAGTCTAGGATGGTAGTCCAAAACCAGTCATTGTCGCTCTCGTATCCTGGCGGAGTGTTCATGTGCATTTCAACACAGCTCCCATTATTGATTTTGAAGGACGTGGTGACGTCATCGAATGCCGTGAAATAGATGTAGCTGTACTTGTCCAGGTCCTCTAGTTCTACCTTTCCGCCTACACGTTGAAAAAATAATTAATCTCGGGTTAACTTTTTTCCATTTGGTATGTAAAATTTGTTTAGTACAGTTTAGCATACTCACCTCTGAAGCTATGGTGTTCATAGACAGTAACCAGGGTCAGTGGCGTCACGAGATGAAGCAATGCCACCACAACAACTAAAGTTACAGCAAACTTCATGTTGCATGAATTGCTATTATATTTCGTCAGACCACTGATACGACGGTCTTCCGAATAAAGTTAAAACGGGTATTTATAGGATATTTACAAGCGTCCAGCTAGATATCCTGCACAATGGCGTGAATAAGATGTAGTATTCAGGCTGGTCCGTTTGGGTATAGCCATGACACTCCAGAACACAAAATTGTTAACCATCATTCAATCCGGTAATGACAGCTTATCTGCTATCTTGTTTTCGATTTTACTCAACCTGAGACAGACAAGTTAATCTGTTATTTACTAATAGCGAATCGTATCCAAGATAGCAAGTAATCAATCATACATGTGAAGTCACGAACTGCCAGGCTATGTACATTGCACTTTAACCAGCTTGAAAAACAATTATAATAATTAACGACGCTTGAAATTGTCAACGCTCCTCATATTTGCATGTAACCTTATTGAGTAGATTGATTTCAAGTGAAACTAAATTAGGTGACAAATGGAATAATCTGACATTTTTATAACTGCGCGTGCTTTCATGATGTTTTTGCAACTGAGCTGACAAATTAAGAATTAGTTTGGAAATGTACCGGCACAATGATTTTGCTGATGGATGCGTGCACGTGAAACCTCTTAAGAGAATCATTCTGATATTTAAATATTAGATCAATCTTATGTGTTCCGAGCAAACAGTATGTCATTGGTCGCCAGTCATTAGTGCAGTTTATTATGGTTGATTGGGTGCAAATCACCTCGATTTGTTCCGCTGCCCACCAATTATCTCGAGATATACAATGTCACTTTTCATTTTGCTTGGAGCATTTAAAGCAATACCACTAACTTTCTAATAATTGACTCAACAACTTGAATACGACCTTATGTCACATGGTCAGTGTCATGCTACATTATGTCATGTTATGCAATAAATTTTAGAATATAATTCGTGTTGCCAGGTAATGGATCGAAATCAAGCTAAATTTAAATGGTAATGCCAATAATAAGGTTGGTCTGACAAGTTCAAAAGATGACATTGGAATTGGAGGTTGGCAAGATATTTTACTAAATATTATAAAACCTAAGATGATTAATTTCAGTTAGGGGCAAGTTGATCAATTTTATCAAGACAATTTATTATTTACTAACGTCTGATATGCGGATCAAGGACAGTCTACGTTTGCCTTGAAGGACATCAAGGCAATTTCATCAAATTTTTATATTTCTGACGTACACGATCACATATCATTTACGTTGACCGAGCGTTTATAAAGTAAATGTTATTCGAGATTTGATAGCGTGACATTGGAAACCCCAAAAATAGATTGTCGTAGCATTATATTGAAGGCCTCCATAAAATTGTCGGTGTACCCTTGATATTATTTTACGGTTACAGCACCCTTCATTAGCCAACTCTGTATAAACCGCCTCTGCGCAAACCTTGCACATTCCCTAGACCTAGCTAGCTACCGCTAATAGTTCGTCCAGTCTGATAGTCAAATATAAATAACCTGTGTAGCTTACATCTGTTGTTTAATTAGTCATGGAGTACATCGTTCTGGATCCATGGCTAACGCCGTTGCTCGTAAAAGCCTACAAAATCTTTGAACGCACGTTTGGCCTCATTCCAGGTCAATGTCTGGATACCCGCCTCAGTCCTCATGGGGTCCCCTACTACCCACTCTTCAAATCCAGCTGGAAAACAACGCTACTTCAGATTTACCTAACGTGTACGGCGATTTTACTCGGTTCTGTGCTACTCAGACAAATGGCTCATCCTACCATAATACCATCCGGCCAAGAAGTTGTGCACCTAGCCATCCTAGTTTTCACATTCGCTTATAAAACTATGGTGCTTGTGATACGTCGTGAAGTTTTAAATTGCGGAAATTTACTACCTCGAGGACTCAATACGTTTATGGGTGTTTACAGTAATCGGCAAGTAAAACTCAGGAGAGTGCATTCTCTCCAAGATATTCCTGGTCTGCTTCTGATGTACTATATGATAGGTTCAAATATATTTGGATGGCCACTTCCTGTGTTTCTGTGGGCCATCAAAATGGATCCTTACACATTTTCACTACGGCAGCTCTATGGGCAGGAAATAACAAATTTTAGGATCGTGCGACCTGCAACGTTTTTAATGACCGTGTTCTTCTATAATTGTATCGGGATTCATGACGCGACTGTACTGATACTTATCAAGGTATGCTCATATCTTGCTATGCGAGCACATTTGCAGATTCTTATAAGAAACCTTAAGGGACGTATAGACAATGTCTCTAATAATTTAAGCAAGGATAATATTCTAAACTGTTACATCGAGATGAGAATACTTTACGGCCAATTTGGGGAAAGTCTCAACGTAACAATCATGGCACTCATTATCTTCAGCCTTGTAACTCTGACGACGTTTATGTGGATAGCGATCAACTGCGCCAATATTGTGCCCATATTTATCGTACTTACGTTTACGGCTGCATCCATTGGTGGATTAGGACTGGCAATATTTATGCTCCATACGCTAACCAATGTTCGAATTGGAAGTGGGGATTTGATCAAGTTGGCCAAGGGAGGATATATAACGTTTTTTGTGCTCAGACGAGGAGGCGCAAATAAAGAACTAGGAAAAATGTTGGCTAGAATTTGGCTGGCACAGACACCACTGCCGATTAATTGTGGACATCGATTTGCGTTGAGCAAAAGTGCCATCATAAATTACATGCAGGTGTTGAGTGATGCCACAACCAACGTGTTGCTGCTAATTACAGTGTAAAATTATTTGGATTTTTAAACAAATCTACAGACCTGTAATAGAAGACGTAATTTCAACAACGTGTTCTTACTTACGGAAAAACGTATCAAATGAAATATCGCGGCACTATCTACGAATGTATACCTATGCCTTCGTTCCACATAACCTTATTGCTAGATTCCGCCCAGCCAGACGATTCCGTTTTCGATAAGCTTACTGATAAAATATAACGTTGCGACTTTAATTTGAGAACCCGCAGCACTAAAGTTTATATTTATTCGTAATTGGATGCACGTTCCAAACGGATAATAACCCAGGGTTGACGACACTGCGCAATTACAAAGTGATCCGAAGGTTACCATGCTCACTGTGTACAAGTTTCGTTTCGCATCAAAGTATACCAATCTGTGACTGTCACTGTCCACAAATCATATTCCATTTTTACTTGGGCACATTAAGTGTTTCTATGTATGAGAGTTTTATGTCATTCTAAGCCTAAATTATTATGGAATTACATATCTCAGTATTGTATCTTTTGAATTTGAGCATTTTAGTTTCTTCTTCATCGCAAGTGACCAGTTTTCGGTCAGTACACATCGACATAACAAAAATCCTCGAAGTGTTTTCAAACTGTTCCATAGTCATTGCAAAAGCACTGCTCGACAATTCGGTAAATATTTGCACATTTTTATATCAACCGTACATTTGTAAAGCTAGAGTAAAAATTACTGAAAAATCACTTCCAGATGTTCGCTTATGATTTGGGACCCATCCCGGTACCCACACTTTCCTCGCAGTACACGTTTAATAGGCGGGAATTGATCAATGGTTTGCTATGTAACGGAAAAGTATATAACTTGGCACCTGGCCAAAAACACCTCGGCAGAACTCCGATACACACTAGAACGTGCGAGGTTACTGTATATGTCACACCACCAGACTGTGACTCCTGGACCATGCTAGATTCCCAGCAGCGCTTTGAATCAAATCCGTTAATGCCGGAATTGTCCGGCGACCTGGTTGAAAAGGTTGTCCATCTCAAGGAGTGTCGAAAAATTCTAGATTCGGTTCCCACTATATTTCGTGAGGCCATATACTTTGTCTTGGTCGGGACGTGGAAAACGTTAGGCCGGCCGTTTAGCAGCAACATATTTAGTTGTTGACCAATTATCGGCAGCTGCCAGCGTCTTCTTACCCATCAAAATGTTCCTTCCCGTCTCATTTACTTTCAGCGCCGACATCTTTGATGGCGTTGAGACTCATGCAGAAATAAACGCAGCAGTTGTTCTCGGACCAAGCTCGTACGATTCACTGAAGAAGAACATTGACGCCATCACAGACCCAAGTATGTTTAGCAACGCACGATATACCTTGAGATCCCTACGGTATTCCCAAATCAAAATCTCCTTAGAGACCATCCTGTCATTAAAGGATTTGGAATCAATAATCGATAAATTTCAAAATGGTAAGCAACTTAGCTGGGCAATCCACTACTCAGAGAACAGCATAACGAATCTGAACGCAGAGCATTCATACTTTTTAGGCAAACAATTACATAATCTAGACATTCGGGTGATTCTGCTCAATATGTTGGTTCCAAACATTACGAGAGTATTTCCGTACGAAGAGTACATTTATCCACCGCCAAATCACTTTCCCGTATTCTCAATTGTCGAGAGCCCCAAGTGTATTCAGTTCACACGGTTTGACAGAGAAGGACACCGTTTCGTCACTTGCAGTGACGTGACCGAAAACGGTTTCTTGTCTTTCTTAGGATTTGTTTCCGCATTTGACTGGAAAACATGGGCATTGATTTTCCTCGCATTGTTTTCAGTAGCCACATCCTTTATTCCGTATATTGACCAAATACACATTATCGATGCAATGTGTTTCCCAATTTCAACAATATTGGAGCAGGGGACTAACATTTATCATAACCATAGATTGCTCATGGTGTGCTGGCTTTTGATGTGTGTAGTACTCTCAAATAGCTACAAAGGGGAAAACATTACAAGGTTAACTGCGCCGATAGAAGAGCACAAAATTGAATATTTTGACCAGCTTGTCCGAGAAAATTTTACGGTGTTGAGCTTGTTAACTCAGCCTATTCGTGGGAAACGATTGAGCGCAGCCACCAACATTTACCAGATGCTCTTACGAGCTTTCCCGTCACTGGAACTTGAAATATTTGCAACAGTTCCATTGACTCGGTTCGATATCGCATATCGAGCTTCAAGGTATGTACGTCAAGGCGGATCCAATCTAGTTGACCGCATACGACATTTGATACTGAGACCCCGAAATATGACTGAATTTACGAAAATGGTGGACCTGTCGCATGTACTCAAGAGTATTGCGGCATGTGGGAAGATCGCATACGCTAATGGCAATGAACAAACCTATGCCATGAATCTGCAACTTAAACGCTTATTTCTAACGCAGGGAAACTATTCAAGCTACAAGGCGGTGAGGATCAGCAAGGATACGGCAGGAAGTATTACGAGCGCATGGATCTTTAAAAATATTCAGCTACCTGTAAATAAATTCATAATTAAAGTACACGCTCTGTCGGAATTCGGATTGGTACAACAATGGGAATATTGGAGGGCATATATATCCAAATTGAATAACAAAATAGAAGCAGCACAGCACGAGAAAATTTCAAAAGTTAATTCGCTGTCTATCCGTGGAAACATTAGGGTTGTATTTTTTGCTTATATGATATTAATTGCTTCTTCAGTAATAGTTTATATGGTTGAGAAACGGCGGCATATTTTAATGTGCTTACGTGCCAATGCCTTGGTGCCTTCTTTAAATTCATTATTCTAACTGGCCAGCTTTATTCCTCATTCTTAACATAAACTGCTCACTGTTTTGAATAAACTGAAAATTATATCGCTCCGCATCGCTATGAACGGTCCCATGTGGAAAATTAGGAAAATCCTAATTTATACCTAATGACCAGAATAACAACATATAAAATCATCGAGTCTGTGAATGCAATACGAAGGGTTAATTTTGCAATCAACTTAAATATGAAATTTGATTTTATCTATAAATACAACAGCAAATTTGTGTAAAACGCCAAGATTTTCTTTCCATTTCCCCATTCGGCTGGAAATTATTGCCCTTGACCACATGCGGTTTTAATGGGTCACCAGTAACGGGTTCCCGAGCTTAAAAATTTAGACTACCTGGTAGTTTAGAGATTAGAAGGCAATTAGGAAGCAAAAACGAATGAATAATTTCTTAGGTGATTATGGTCAATTTTTTTTGAGCGACATGCTGTGTTGAAATGTAAAGAAACCAAAAAATGTGTAGCATATATTCAAGTTCATTGCAAACAAATTAATTTTTTGTTGCCACTTCATCCTAATAAAATTCAACTCATTTCCTGTTCGCCAGTCCCCAATTGCAGATACAAATATAGTTTAACAGTTTCCAGGTTTCTAGATAGGATTAATAATAATTAGTCAATAATTCTGCACATGCCTTTATGAATCACAAGTCATGAACTAGTGTACAAAAAATAAACGCATCATCAGATACAAGCGGTGTTAAACCAATGATGATTCAACACTAACAATGAAGCCGAATTATCCCAAATGAATTTGCAAAATTAATTTTGAACAAAGATTGTCATTTATTGCGACACAGAAGCAGCAGTGCTTGATGGGGTTCACTACATTTGGCATATTCTTGTGTATTCGAATAAAGAATACTGATATGAAAACTTAATTGTTTGTGCTCCGAACTTGATTTGTTTTTGCAAAAAATGAGTCATATTTCAGTTTCCACCGTTTTATCCGGAATCGTTTACCTTCTCCTTGCACTCCGTTGGAGCGATGCTGTTATTGAGATAGCAGAGGTCAAGTGCAGGCTAATGGTGAATTACACAGAGATCTTTTTCAAGGCATATTCGGGCTGCTTTGACAAAATGAGAAAGGAATTGATGCAAGTGGACATGAAGGAGATGAAGGGGCGCATATTCCCTTATAACGCCACCGACGAGGACTTTGAGTGGGACGATAAGGTACGTGTTATTGTCACGTCGTATATTATTGCACGTACATACTAATTTTAATTTTCAACGCAATGGTTTTGATAATTTAATATGACCAACTATACTGTTTTATTGTAGTGTTTTGAACACTGTGTGTATCAAGAGGCAGGCCTGGTGAGTTACTAATATTATAAGAATCTACCCTGATCAGTTTAGTTTTTTCAACATCCATTGCTGCTAATTTAACACCTTGCATATGTATTCAAAAGATTGAAGAGAGTGATGGACTGCCAAAGGAAAGCGAGACAGAGAAAATATTTAAAAAGGGGAAGGTCGCAACAGATTTCTACATGGCAATCGTTTCCGCCTGGAACTCGTGTTTGGAAATATCAGGTGCAGTAAAGCTAATCCCAGCAAAAATATAATGCTGACCTGCTCTACTCGGGAACCAATAATAAACTCCATATTTATTGCTTGGATCACAGAGCTCAAAATTAACCCATTTCATTTTGTTTTGCAGGAAGAATTGGAAAGGCTAAGGGATTCGACAAATGTAAACTGATCACGCATCATCGTCACTGTTTCAATAGAAAGCAGATGGATGTAATGAATGCCGAGGTTGGTCCGGAAATATGAACTTTTTTTAAAACATATTTCGAAATTCGAAAAATATGAAATATCCAAAATATCACTTTTGGATGTATAGGTTGAATGTTCAAAAATATCGTTGGAGCCTTCCGATTGATTCCAAAACAGCTACGCCGCCACGGGTTTGACAAGAAAATTTATATTTCACTTTATTTCTTATTTCTAGCAAATAATTTACACACATGAAAAATAGCAATTAAATAATATATAAAGCAGGATGTCGACTCATGCTTTCAAGTCAGCATTTTCTGTACGACCTCCAAATGTCATTCAGCAGGCCAATTCTCTGATGCCGCATTTTCCAACAGTTTTTGCAGCCTTCCATTTTTTCTTCGTCATTCTTCCAAATCCAAAAGTCATCGTGCCGTCGGGCATCATCGATCCTGTGCTGTACTGGAATGGCATGGTCATTCTCACCTGACTCCACTTTTACTTCAGAACAAACTGATGGACACTCACATTCACAATTGTTTCTAATAATTTCATACAATAGGGCAAACCGTTTCCGACAAGCAACTCTCTCTCGTTTCTGCTTGGACATGTTGGCCATTGTTAGTGATTCTCTTGAAGGGACATTATTGTCGAGTTTGTAAATTTCTTTCCCCTGCACATGAATCACTGGAGTCAATGAAATTATGATCATAAATCCAATGACGATCATAAAGTACATCATTGTCCCTTTATTCACTTACAACCATTCACAAGATTTTTTGCGGAGATACTTCATATGATTTTCGTCTTAAACAAAATTCCCATGCAGGCTGGTGAACTTCAATTATTACATAGAACTTATATGAATCCTATATTTGGTGAACTCACTGAATCCTGTCGTTGCATTTCCGCAGAACAATGTACAATTCAAAATATTTCCTGACAAATAATAAAAGCGCTGGTATAGGAAAAATGGTCAAAAGTAAAAAAAAAGTATATGATTTTAGACATTGCTTTAGTATTTGTGTTCAGCTGTCAACTGGATTCATTTTATATTTGAAATTTTTTGAGTGAACATATAAAACAACTTTCAAATACCTAAAAAAATATCTCATTGACATACCCACTCAATTGTCAACTCATTCTCTGATAACTACTAAGACAATATTTGCATGTCACAACTGTATGCGTACATTTAAAAAAAGTACACTTGGCTACAAATATCTAAAGTAAACTCGACTTGTACAGGAAATTTTAAATGCATTTGTAAATAAGGTGGGATTTGTTTGTCTTGATAATATGAGATACTATCTGTAATGCAGCTTTTAGTGAGTTTGAACTAAAAAAATTTCATTTGTAGTCGGATAGTACAAAATGAATATTTCCCGAATGCTGGAAGCATATTTTAATTTTTTTACGATAATAGTGTTACAGCGACAGGGGTGCATTAACCCATGCGATTACATATATTTGTTAATACATGTCTGGCGTCGTTGATTCTTTTCATTTTCATAGGATGGCATGGCAACCTCAATCATATAGCTACTACATGTCATATACCTTACTACATGGATATAGGGCTATAACAACAGAACCTTAATCACATAGAGGTGATTGTAACCAACTGTTATCAACAAAGCGTTTGCGGTTCATAGTTTAAATTGTTACGTTTTCTTATATAGTAGGAATTCCGTATTAAGTGTGCATTGCGCTGATAATGCAACAAAGTAATCAGTCGCTTATCTTATATTATGAGCGTCATAAATTTATTATGTTAACCTCGGACTCGTCCTCTTGACCATTGCCAAACACCTGTCGCTGTAACCTTGCCAAAGACGTTCTTACTGACAAGCTAATTTTTTGTGCAGTCATAAAAAAACACCACTGCCCCCGCACGTCAGTAATACAAGCGGAGTTTGTACCATCATCATTTCAAAGAGAGCAAATGAGTTACAAGTACAAGTGCATTCGATTTGCATGGAAACCGTCTGCCTTGCATTCTATCATATCGCTTTTTACTCTGCTTTTGCTATGACCTTGAAATATCGTTCCCGTCCCGTATCGTTCCTCGGCTCGTGCATTCGGTATACGTTTTTATGAGTAGACCAGTGGAACATACCAAAAGCTCAAGTGGAGAGAAAACATGATATAAGCAACACATGAAATCCGTTTTCAAGGTCAGATGAAATCAGCAGGCAGCACGACAACCTATTCATTTCAGTGCATTTCAGTCTCGCCAAGTCTGAGCACATGCAGCAAATTTCTATTCATTGCAATTTGAAACGGCCAATTAAGTAAATTATCTATTTAAATGGTTCATTAAATTATCACAGTTTAGTAGAAATTTCAAAATGGGTTTGACAGCGTTGCTCTTTTTCGGGCTGGCTGCCACCATCCTGGTGACAATACTCTACTTGTTCCTGGAAGTAAAGAAAATCGAGGCTTATTTTAAAAAGAAGGGAATTCCTTACGCCGGCAGCGCCTTTTCAGGAATGCTCAAAATATTCCTCGGAAAGCAGGGAAGTATAATTGACTTGGAGGAAGACTTGTACAAAAAGGCAGCTAAAGCAAATGCGCCAATGGTTGGAGTAGCGGATTTTACCGTTCAGAAAAATCTCTACATCACCGACCTCGATCTCATGAGATCCATTTACGTCAAGGAATTTGACCATTTTGTAAATCGCCGTCCCATTGGAGTCCAGAATGAATTCTTCAAAAAGATGATCGTCAGCTCGGAAAGTGAACAGTGGAAGGGAAGCCGTACCAAGCTAAGTCCTTGCTTTACGACCGGAAAAATCCGGAAAATGTTTGAAATTTTCGGAAAAAGCAGTGAACGCCTGGATGCTTATCTGAAAGAACAAATGAGCTATCCTAGCAAAAAGTCAATGGATATCGACTTTATGCAGATAATGCCAAAGTATGCCATGGATGTCATCGCAAGCTGTGCTTTTGGAATCGACAGTAAAAGCTTTGAAGTCCAGCCTGACCAAAGATCAACTTTTGAGAAGATGGGTCACCAGTTTGGATTCCGATTTAGCGGGAAAACATTTCTAAAAATCATTCTGGTTTTCGGAGCTCCGAAAATTGCTGAAATGTTTGGGGTGAGCATGTTTGACACCGAGTCACAGGATTACTTTTGCGGGGCGATCAAGCAGGTCTTGAAACGGAGACGGGAAACTGGAGAGAGGCGGGATGACTTTTTGCAGTTGATGATGGACGTGCAGGAGGGACTACTCAAGTCTGATGAGGAAGCCAATAACATTTTGCACGGCACTGTGAAGGGTGACGAGGGAAAGTCGAAGGGAATGGCGATGACTGATGCGCAGAGAAAGTGGGTGTTTGAGGACGACGACCTGATTGCCAATGGACTGCAGTTCCTGTCGGCGGGATTTGACACGACGCAGAGTGCCATGCTGTTCACACTATATTCTTTGGCGGTGAACCCGGAAATTCAGGACAGATTGTACAAGGACGTTAAGGATGCGGTGGAGAAAAGTGGAGGGAAACTGGGCTATGATGCCGTTACCGAGATGAAATATTTGGATATGGTAATAAATGGTAAGATCGGAAATTAAAACAAATATATTTCTTGACAGTATTTAGAGTAATTTATATAATTTTGTTATAATTTTTAGAGTCGCTGCGATTTGACCCACCGGCCACAAGAACAGAGCGGACATGTAACAAGGACCTTCCTGTACCTGGGACCAATTTGCTGATTGAAAAGGGAACCATAATCATTCTACCTATTCACGGTGTTCATCATGATCCCAAGCACTTTCCAAACCCGAAAAAGTTTGATCCTGAAAGATTTACGGCGGAAAATAAGGCAACTCGTAATCCATACGCTTATATGCCCTTTGGCCATGGCCCTAGAAATTGCATTGTAAGTTAACGCATTCCAAGTCACTCGTGAAACGAAACGCAAAGAGTTTTAAATGATTGTTTAAATACTTTCTATTGTTTAATAGGGAAACCGATTTGCAGTGGTCAAGGTGAAAGCGGTCATAGCCCAGCTTGTACTCACATTCAAGTTTGAGCCCTGCTCCAAAACCAAAATCCCGATGGAGTATGACAGAAATCCTGTCGTCAAGCCAAATGAGGCAATGTGGCTGAGTGCAACTGTCAGAGATGACTGAACCCGGGACGAGAAATGATTGGCGAATTTAATTATTTGCTTGTATTTCGACAATAAAAAGTACAGTTCAAAAAGTTATGAAAATTCAAAATTGAGTATTAACTTTAATCGAGAAGTATATTTTTAAACATTTATTACATTCTCGCTATTTAAAATAAAATTAAGGCATCGATGATTCTGCAGAACAAATTGTCGCATAAATTAAGTGCAAATTTTCTGGTTATTGGAACGCCGTTGAAGTAATAAAATTTTGTTGGCCTCAGACTGATTGCAGTTTTCAGGATAAATTTATCCACATTGCCGCCTTGACGTACATTTCGTTGACTTTTGATTCGGATTTTATCTATCAAATAGCTAGAAGTTATCGCTAGATCAGATATATTTGCCAGCACAATCACAAGTGCTGCCCATAATATTACCACACAAATTTCCATGGACACAAGCAAAGCCGTAGGAAATTTCTCGGAATGTTTTATCGTTATAGTCGTTGCAATAACCGTTAACCAAAATGTAAAGTTGATCATAAGTGTGCTGAGCTTAGAGGAAGCTTTCACAAAATAATTGTTATGAATTAAGCAAAATGTTTGCTTGAAGTCAATGAGAAGCTTCAATGTAGTTGAATTATTATATTGTATAATTTGTAGATATTCTAAGGAACCCTTCAGATGGGTGATGTATATCGAGAAAAGTATAACACAAAAGCAGATCAGTCGCAGGCTTTCGCAGTAGCCAAGAAGGACAACAATTCTCAGGAATATCGCTAAAGGTGACACCACGGCTCGGGGTGAAATAGTTTCAGTTATTATAAAGTAAAGTGGATCCATGTTCATTGGAATGAAAGATATTATGACAAGTGGCGGTGTATGTACAATCACAAGAATGACCAGGTTCATGCTTTTCTCCACCGAATACGTCATTGGTATTGATCCTGTCTCTGTAAATATCAATTACAGGTTACAAATTTAAAGCAGGAGTTTTTAAAGCGTTTTATAACGTTTTGATAGTTACCTTCTTGAAGTTTGTCACAAAATTGGACTAGCTGGTGAATTCCTTCAAGAACGTACAGATTTTTGAAGGTAAGACAGAGCACCACGGTGGCAAGTGCCGTCTCCATTCCTATTAGAGCATGAGCTCCGAGATGGGATAGAGTGTACCCAGTAGTCTCATCAAGACGCCCAGTGGAATACCTGAGAATTAAATGGAAACACTGGAAAGAGAGAAGTATGCTCAAACCCATTAGCGTAATGAATGAGAATAAGTTGGCATTTTGCCTCAAAACAGCGACGTGACTTGTATTTAGATTCCAGTAGAATGGCTGGGATGGAAGGTAAAAATATCCTCGTTTGAGTAGCCAAAAGCTCTTCTGAAGATGGGCAGAAATCATGTTCTTATTATTAAACGTTTTCTGGCTTTTTATATGGGATATCTGGTGTTGATGTGATCATATGACTAAACAAACTGGATTGGCAAACGCGGTTAATTCTGCTCCTTCGGGGAATATGAAAAGTTCAAAAATGTCATCGGATTTAATGATGTATGATGAATGATAATGATTACTGATAAGCTACGATAAAGTGAGGATCTGAATTGCCGGCTAATTTCCGGCACATGTAATCTAAATGGTTTTGAACTAGTTTCTCAAAAATGACTGAGTGAGGTATTCATTTTAAAATTTAATGGTTTGGAATTTACCAACAGCAATTTTCGGTTAACATGTTCAAGTCACTAAATTTGTTCATGCTCACAAAATAAGCATTGCATATGTCTAATAAATCCGGACAATGGAAGATAATTTCGAAATAAAACAACCTACGCATGAAGGCTATCACAATATTCAAAATATAATATAGGTATTAAATCAATGTTGCCTCGTAAAATACATACACACGTTTTAAAAAATGTGTTCATTGGCATTTCTTTTTTTACGAATTCATTTAGAGTTAACTGAGTAAGTTCAAGTCAACCCACGTACACGTCCTTTCATCCGCAATACTTGATGAGAATCTAAAACTAAACTGCACATCTTGGTATGCGGAATTGGGGGCTGGGGATGAAGAGTGAATGTTACGTGTGAAGCACCGTTCACATCATAGCGTTTATGCCGTAATTTGTTTTTGATTCTGTCTGGCACTATAATTTCAACTTATACCCTGATTCTCTAATAATAAGTGGCGAAATTATCCAAATTCATTTACTTTCCTTTAAATTCTACTTGATTTGGCATGCGGGATTTGTTATTAATAATGCAGGATTCCCCAGAATATATTTTAAATAAGGATGCATTTTGGTTGGTCTCATGACACGCACCGGTGTTACATGACTTGTAACAACTTGTTATCTACGCGAAATATTCAAGTGAATAGCGAGTAGTGGGAAGAATGTGAAAACTACAGCATTGTAAGCATTTCAAATAGTTTAGCCAAATTGAGTTTGTGCTTGCCATGCACTGGCTCACAATCGGAAGCGTGGGAGCTAAATCTGTTTTTTGGTTATTACTGTGAAGACATGTAAACACCATGACCTCCTTGTACACAAACCACTTGCCCGAATGACTTGGATCGGCATGCTGAACAAATATGTGCAAATCGCAATATCACTCAATCTCAATTACTGTGATGGTTGGAAAATTGCATTTGTCTACACGCCAAGTTAACATGAATACATGAATACAAGATGCTAGTTTATTGTTAAATAAATTACCAACATAATTGTCAAACATGCATTTCATATTAACGTTGTGCCGAGTAAAGAATCTCGATTGAAATTTTCATGCTGTTATTCGATAAATTAAATTGACCAAATTGCAATTGAATCAATGGAATTTTCTTAAAAATCGTGATGCATTATTTTCTGCAATCATGATCAGTTTTTGCACACTATCCTGTAATATTTGCAACCTAAATAAATGTTACCAGTGGCTAATCTTGTACCGAACTGGTGTTAAATTATAATTCAAATTTATCTGCACGAATCCGGAATCTATTACGTCGATGCGTGCATATGCATTTAGTAAAGCAAAGAACAATCATTTTCCAAATTAAAAAAGAACAATTCCACCCTCACGACTAAAACGTTACCAGTTAACTATTCATCACACCATGCATCAACTCCCCTCTCTTGAAATTCGAAACTAGCAGCTATGGCACTCCTGGTCCCCCTGTTTCTAGTGAATTTGTTTTGTGCCTGGTTTCAGTGTGAGACGGGTACCAGAGCACCACATTTTTACCTTGAATCAAAAAATGCAAAAATTCTCCTGGATTCGCTCTCAGGAGGAAGTCATTTAAAAAATAATCTACACTCGTCATCAAGCGATCCAATCGCATATACAAAACTGGGACCAGTAATAGGCTACGCTGTGACTATTGACAACAACAGGCGGATTTATTCATTTACCGGCGTTCCATATGGCGAGAAACCGGAACGATTTAGGGTACAGTTTCATTGATAATTTTAGGTTCCGAAATATTTCAAGGTTTATATAATTCTGTAAAATTAGGATCCAGTGCCTAGGCGACCATGGCAAGGTATTCTCAAGGCGACGTCGCAGAGCCCATTTTGCATACAGGCAAATTTAATGACAATGAGACAGGTTAGAGGCGAAGAAGATTGTCTCTATTTGGACTTACACACTCCTCGGGTAAGTCATAAACCAAGTGCACTTCATTGGCATACAAATAACCCAATGGCGTCACATTTCCACTTGCAGCTTCCAAATGGTCAACGAAATGCTCAAGCGGCAAAGCAGCCAGGCTTGCCGGTGATAATCATGGTTCCTGCCGGTGCAAATATGTATGGTCGATCTCATTCCCAAGGGCCGGCATACTTATTACGGGAAGATGTCGTGTTTGTTTCCGTCAATCTGCGTTGTGGCGTGTTTGGTTATCTAAGTACCGGCGACAAAGAAAGTCCGGGTAACCATCAAATTTATATTTACGTTGCTACAATATCGACGATGAAAATAAGTCATAATTTTTGTCCATGGAAGGTAACTTTGCATTGAAGGACCAATCCCTGGCCATCCGATGGGTACATGACAACATTGCAGCGTTTGGAGGAGATCCCGAGAAAATTGTGATTGGCGGAGTATCATCAGGTGGATATACCTCACATCTTATGCTATTCACGAAACACGACACGAGGAAGTACATAAAAGGGATTCTGGCTATTAGCGGAACGGCCATGGCAAATCATGCACTTGATGCGGTAGGTCGTGTCAAAAACGCTTCAAATCTTATCGCGGAATCCGTAGGATGCCCCACATCTGACCAGGGTAAGGGCAAGGAAATGGTTGAGTGCTTGAGGAGGATGGATCCGTATCTTCTGCAAATAAGGCAGCTAATTATATTTGTATGCTACGAGTTACATATAAGATCACAAGTGTAATATTTACCAAGTTTATGAAAGGTATAGCTGTGGACATAATATTTTCATTTCTTTTTAAAAAGAAACACATGCCGTATCAGTCAAGAATGCTAGGCCCAACTCTGGAACCAGAGCTACCCAACGCATTCATTTCGGAACTACCAGAAGTGCAGTATGAAAAGGGGATCGTGCCAAAAATACCCGTCATACTTTCAAGAACGGACGACGAGCACGGATTTCTTTTCGAGTTGCTGCGACACAGTGCTATTAAATCTGTACCAAAACACTGGAACGAGTGGATACCCCAAATGCTCCAGAATGGCGTGCGCAGTACACATGGAAATGCGTCATCTTATGAAGAGTCTCAAAGATCATTACGCGCAATCACCCAGTTTTACTTTGGGAATACGAGCCCGCCTCAGCTTAAAACTAACGAAGAATTTAAAGCATTCGTAGATGTGAGATAACCATAATTAAAGCTTAATATAAGTTTATATGGTCTTCATAAACAGAGACTTTTGGTATTTGTTTTGCACAGATGATTAATGACGACTGGTACAATGCTCCCATGTGGAAAGCTGTTGAGCTACATTACAAAATTGCTCCAACCTACGTGTATCTTAACAGAGCTAACTTAATGTCATTCTTTCCCACTTACGATCTCATTCAGCGAATCCTATTTCCTCCTGGCTACAGTAAGCGATAGTCCTAGAATTTATTATGCAGTGATAATTATTGATTTCAGTCGCAAATGTTACCATTGAGAGTAATTAGCTCATTTGGTTTTACAGAAACACTCCATGCGGTAATGACGAGTGGATCCTTTTTTTAATTGACAATATAACTGTTCACACTTAATTGTTTCGAATTTTTTATGCAATACAGGCGGATGTGTCACTGTTATTCAATAACTCAAAGTCATTTCCGCCACTTGCGGATCGTCCCAAGCTGGATAGGGCATCTAGGACATTGATAAATATGATTGCTAGCTTTGCAGCTTCCGGGTTTGTGCTATTTGGTTGAGAATATATATTCATCTTATATGGATAAAGATTGTATGGATTTTCATGTATATTTCAGTGAGCCAACTTATACATCACCTAGCGCAGGTGAGATAAATATTTGGAGACCTGTGACGAATATGCGACATTTGAACGTTCTGGACGTGGGAATGGAAGACCACATTTCAATGATAACGGATCCACTACAGAATTCTGGCAGATTGAAAATATGGGACCAGGTTAAATTTTAAAATGTGAAATTTCAGTAATATGTATTTATGTCTACGTGTGCAATCAGTAAATTTAGGAACTCTCTTCCCACTTATGATGTCATTTCGCGTCGTTTGAAGATAGGCAAAGTTACAAGAAAAAATATGTCAAATAAAATAGGAATAAATGTATGCATAGCAGCATATTATCTAACAGTTGTTGATATCGTTTTGTGACAATTTGAGTTTACTGCGTTATTTGTAAGTAGCAAAGCCATTTTTCAATCAAACATATTACGCCGTAAATTATCGGTTGGGGTCGATCCTCTCTATGTACTGATTGTGAGTTGTAAAACAACTGAGTAAAGTTACCAACCTGCATAATGGGGGATTCTTTCCCTTTGACAAGGAATGGAATATGAGTTCATGATTGTCACAGACGGATAATCTGCTCCAGCATCCAGAAAGCTACGAACAAAGAATCAAAACTTCCACTGTCCACCCCAATTTCAGTGGAAATTTCCACCTGGACAAAAGTGGACTGTCCAGTGGACAGTATACATATAGTATCAAAACTTCCACTGTCCACCTCAATTTTAGTGGAAATTTCCACTTTTGTCCACCTGGAAGATTTCCACTATCCAGTGGACATTGATTCTCTGGCTACGAATTAATCATTTACTTGGAGATTATTTGAACCATTGCAATTTAGTGAACCCATTTATGGCAAAATTCTGAAAGCCAGTAAATGACAAGGCATTTGAATTTTCTGCATGTGCGCCTAGTCAGCAACATTTCAATCACCATAAATATATCCTCTTCGGGACATATAATGAAATAATCGAATCAATTCAAGTTTGTAATAAATCACAAATCTGTAGCAACCATCATTGCATTTTATTATTTTGTAACTGCATAACTAAACAATAAGTATAAATGCTTAAAATGTTCAATGATACAAGACCATTGGATGAATCGGCATTCAAAATAATATTAGGCCGTCAATAACTCTGCAGAATAGATTATCACACAAACTCAATATAAATCCACCGCTAACTCGTATTCCAGTATGATAATAGAACCAAATTGGTCTCATACTAGCTGCAGGTTTGTCGGTGCGCTCCGTTAGCCATTTCTTGCCATTGTTGACATCATAATTGCACATGCGGCAACTTTTATATCGAATGATGTCAACAAGTTTGCCTGAATCTTTAGTAACGTTTGAAAAGTCGATAAGAACAATCATGTGCGATGTCCAAAGTATCGTAGCGGCGGCTTGTAAAGAGGCCAAGAGTACAGCCGGATATTCTTGTGAATGGTTGATGGCTACTGTTGTTGTCAATACAGCAAACCAAAAGTTAAAGTTGATGACCATTGTATTCATCTTTGATGTGAGGTTGGAAATAAATCAAGGAGAACGTATGTGTATGTTTCATGATTAGCTTCAAGTTATTTTCCCTTTGTGCAACAGAGCGCACTAAATATGTCAGGATGCTCTTCAGATGGGTAATTGTCATAGAAAATATGGTGAGCGAAAAACAACATAGTCTCAAACATTCAGCAAAGCCAAGTAGAGCACCTACTCTCGCAACAACTCCATATCCTGATACCGCTACATCCACCGATATATGTTCGGCGATTATAAAGTAGAGGGCGTCCATTTTGAATATGATAAATGTAGCAGTGACCAGCGGTGATGAATATACTAATATCAAATTGACCGTATTTACGAGCTTCTCTACAAGGTATTCGTCCGGCTGTTGAATGGCATCTGAGAGCATAATATAGCCATACCTTTGAAAGCTTAACCAAAATAATAGTTCGTATTAATTAACTTACCTACACCTACCTTGATGAAGTTGATCGCAAAACAATATTAGATAGCGCACACCATCAAAAAAGTCAACATTGTTGTAGCCGAAATGCAACAAACCGAAGGAAAGTGCCGATTGCTTTCCATAGATTACGTGATTTGCAAGATGTACGAACGAGTATTGCACTGCTGGACATGTACTCATGTAACCCAAACTGTGTCGTTGAACCACATAGCCGTTCTGTAGAACGCGAAGTGCGTTTAGAATGGCCAGAACCATAAACGCTCTCAACTGAAGCCTCGTTCCATCCGTGGTAAAGCGACCTAAACGAATATCCCATTTGAATGGCTGGGATGGCAAATAGAACGCCACGATTTAAGAGGAAGAAACTTCGTTTAAGCTGCTTGGATATCATATTTTGTTCTGAGCCGGACCGGGTTGAACAATGAAACGTTATGAACTAATCTCGTAGGCTATCAGTGGTAGCCAAGCAACCATACTTTGTCTTGCGGTTGAGTAGGTATTTTTCTATAGCAGATATTAGTCAGATATTAGCCGAAATACAGAGCAAAACCAATTTATCTTGGTTTATAATTTGTAATAGAACAAGTACATGTGGGTGGAAAATAATCGACTAGAGCAGATTTTTTTCTAAATCAAAAAATAAATGATAATGTTCTCT
Organism: Sinella curviseta; assembly: GCA_004115045.4. Classification (NCBI taxonomy): domain Eukaryota; kingdom Metazoa; phylum Arthropoda; class Collembola; order Entomobryomorpha; family Entomobryidae; genus Sinella; species Sinella curviseta. The sequence continues at coordinate 12,459,583 of CM023203.3, forward strand.
GTCGTCGTCTTTGCGCTATATTCTGAAGGCATTGTAATTTATTGTAATATATATATGAAGTTTGGGTGAATTAAAACTTGTGTATAAACTTATTCTGCGCCTACTTTAATGTAATTTGTGGCCACTGGCATAAACTGTTCGAATGCATGATATGCTCAGCATGCAACAGCAATTTGGAGGGACCACTAATGACATATTTAGAGAGTTATTACATTCATCGAATACGAAGTTGAGCTGGCTTTAGCATTAGTTTAGCCCAAATTACAATAATAGTTGGGCTAGTATCATTGCTAGACCCTGAAATCATTATCTAATTTTGGGCATTATAAATCAAATACCCCCAAGAGCTCAGCACCGCATTTAAGCTAATAACATGTCTAATGTATAACATTTTGGATTTTACACAAACTGGTATAATGATAGGCAAATTATGATATTACATGTTACGCTCACTTACAATTTTACAATTTACCTACATTGTTTCAAAAACATAACTATATCTGCCAACAAACTGTAGTCAGATTTGGCATATTCCTTTATTAACAATTCCATGTTGGTCCAAAACATTAGAGCTGCCAGAAAAGTGTTCTTATAATGCGGTTGTTATATGGAATCGACATTTGTAGTGTTCACTGGAATTGATAAATAATGATTTACAAGATTATTTTCTAACCCATGGAATCCACCGGTAACATTTGCAATTGTCAACATCATACATTTTGATGATGACATACCTTCCAAAATACATCTACTCATATTATGAGCATATTTCCGAACTGAAATTGAAATAATATGTATTAATAATATGTAACAACGGAAAAAATGATTGACGGTTTGACCTTGATGAGTCCAAATTATTGCCATTTTATTATTTCATAGCGACGAATACCACGAACACATAATATAATTAGGTATTCCATTATGTTACAATGTTGTATGATTCGGCATTCAAAATAAAATAAGACCATCAATAATTCTGCAGAATAGATTACCGCATAGGCTTAATATAAATCCTCCATTAACTCTTATTCCAGTATGATAATAGAACCAAATTGGCTTCAGGCTAGCTGCCAGTTTGTCTGCACGCTCCATTAACTCTTTCTTTCCATTTGCGTCTCCACAATACAACGAACGACGACTCTTATACCAAATCGTGTCAATAAGGTTACTTGAATCTTTAGTAATGTTTGAAAAATCGCTAAGAACTATCATATGCGATGTCCAAAACATCACAGCGAAAGTATGCACGGAGACCAATAGTACGGCGGGATACTGTCGGGAGTGGTTGATGACTATCGTTGTCGCCATCACAAGCAACCAAAAGTTGAAGTTGATGATCATTGTATTTACCTTTGACGTAAGGCTACAAATGTATGCGTAGTAAATAAAAGATACTGATTGTTGATGTTGTATGGTTAGTTTGTAGTTATTTCCTCTGTGCTCTAAGGAGCGTAGCAAATATGTTAAAATGCTCTTGAGGTGGGCAATTGTCATCGAAAACATGGTGAGGGAAAGGCAACACAGTCGCAGATTTTCAGCATAGCCAAGTAGAGCAACAATTCTTGCAGCTATCCCATATTTGGATGCCGCAATCTCCACGGATATATGTTCGGCAAGTATAAAATAGAGGGCATCCATTTTGAATACGACAAATGTGGCAATAACCAGCGGTGGTGAATATACCAGCATGGAAATGAGTATATTTACTAGCTTCTCCACTAGATATTCGTCGCTTTGATGAACGGCGTCTGCAAACGTAACCACAGCCAGTCTTACAAAAGTTTGATTAAAAATATTTTGAGTACATCTTAGAGAGCCAACGTGCTACCTACCTTGATGTAGTTGGTCACAAAACATTACTAGATGTCGTACACCTTCAAAAAAGTCAATATTATTATAGCCAAGGAACAACAAAGCTGGTGAAATTACCGAGCTCATTCCAAATATTATGTGGTTTGCGAGATGCGTAAACGAGTACTGAACGGATGGACTCATGTAGCCGAAACTGTGTCGGAGAATTGCGTAACTGTACTGCAGAACGAGTATTGCACTGCTGGACATGTACTCATGTAACCCAAACTGTGTCGTTGAACCACATAGCCGTTCTGTAGAACGCGAAGTGCGTTGAGAATAGTCAGAATACCAAACGCTCTCAACTGACACCTCGTTCCATCCGTCGTCAAGCGACCTAAACGAAAATCCCATTTGAATGGCTGGGATGGCAAATAGAAAAAGCCACGATTCAAGAGGAAGAAACTTCGTTTCAACTGCTTTGATATCATTTTTGGTTCTGGACGGGTCCAGCTCAAAGTCGGATATTAGGCCGCCTAATTTCAGAATGGCCTGTTTCGAGATGATAACGGCTAATTTTCCATAACATGTTACTCGTATTAGCAGGACTATAGATACAAGCCATTTTTTAAACTAATGTCTAAGTTAACATGTGCATGTCGGCGGAAAATTATTGAGTACAGGAAACATTTCCTGTGAATGTCATTGAAATTGCTGTTCTCTGTTTGTTGGATTTTGAAATAATGAGCGGGACCTATATCCGCTTGTAATAAATATTGTCGGCGGATTATCCAATCAACTTATAATTGAACCCTCTGGTTCCGATGGGTAATTTTTTGGCTGAACCGTTCAATTATATACGATGTTGGGCATATGTTGCAATAATTTCTTATTACTTCTACCTATGTAGAAGTTATTTAGAAATTTATTTGTAATAACAAATGAAATGGGATCGATGTTTAATATTTGGGATATTCATAATAATGATGATTGGTGGAATAGTTTCTACTGAATCCGCAATAATCATTGCTCAAATTGTGGTCATTATAATTCAAATGCCACCATTAATATAGTTATTCATTTCAGCTTATGAGATATGTTATGCTTAAAATTTCGGGTTTTACAGAGAAGTGTGTAGTAATGCATAAATTCAAACACACCGATGTGTTCACCTGTCATTACATCATTTACCTACAGGGTCTAAAAATATTACAAGTTCATCTGCCGATAAACAATAATGCAATTTACTCAGTTCCTTTCAATAATATTACAGAATTTGCTACATTCGGATTAATTTGAGTGTTTTTACAAAAACGTTTTTATAATGCGGATGAGCATTTGTAATCAAAATGCATAATTTACACGAGACCTTGATAATATTTATGACTTTCAAAATTTAAGAATGTATATTGGTAACTTGACAATTAGCAACAGAATATTTTTCACTTTTAAGTAAACAGTATAATGCAACACGTTAAAAGTCGTCCAAACGGCTCATACGCCTATATGATATTGTATTAAAGTATGTATGAATGGAATTAAAATAATCTGCATCTACGTAAGGAGTTACAAATTATGGTGATATCATCAATTGCGGCTCGCTCATAAATACAGGTTTTCAGTTTGATATTATGTAATAATTAAAAACAAGTGTGCTCCAATGTTAATTATTCGAATAAGTAAGTCCTATATTTCCGTGCAGTTAAAAAAGTTTTCCCTAATGACGCATTTGGACGCCCGCTCCATTATACGGCTCCGCCTTCCGCTCATCCCTTATCAATGTGTTAGCCTACATATATATGCAATATGCAATGTAGCTCTAGCACAGCTGGAATATGATGGATAATCGTTCGTAACACTCGTAATCCAAGCGGTGAATTTATTTATTTCCAATGACGGACAATTGTGTTTAGCTTAACTCGAAGTTATGGAATGGCTGATCTAGAGCAACTCCTTAATGCCTGAACAGACGATGTCAATTTTGGGTCACTAACATTTCATCTGAAGTCCTTATACCAGGACCGAGATGTAGTTCCTGCCCAATTGATGAACATGAAATTGGACAAGTATTAAAATTTACATAAGCATGGCAAATAAAACTGTCATCATTATAATCAAAGATGTAGTCATTTGTGAATTTTAAGCAACTGGCATGTTTTTTGCTTCGCGGGTGTACACTGTTCCCACTTTCCTAATAACTTAGAATGAATCAATAATATTATTATTATTTTTCCGTCAGCCACTTAGGGGAAAATATGTGGTAGCAGATAAATAAGATATGATGCTAAATATGCATACATGTTAGCTTGAATGTCAATATTGATATATTGTCATGTCATAAATATGAAATGATCATACAATTGGGTACACGAGTTGAGCTTTCCTTCAACGGATAGAACATGTCAAGTACTCTTGAAATCAAATGGATGAAAATCGTGGTTTAGAAACACAAGAAACCGGCTTTATGCACTGGCTCCTACACGTGAACATGTGTGAATCACATCCAGTGCCGTTGCAATAAGTGTTTGGAGGTCAGTGACAGGAATGAAGCTTTTGAAGGTTCTGGACGTGGGAATGGACGGCAACATTGCAATGATAACTGATCCATCCTATATATTATAAGCCGTTGTAGCCCGTCCGTCCGACCGTACCATCATGAGTTTTTAGTGTGTTCAAACAGAGGTCCGTCGGACCAAGCCGAGCTTAGCTTTGGTTGGGATTTTGGGTCAGTTGGGATTTTGGGTCAGCTGGGATTTTGGGTCAGTTGGGATTTTGGGTCAGCTGGGATTTTGGGTCAGTTGGGATTTTGAGTCAGTTGGGATTTTGGGTCAGCTGGGATTTTGGGTCAGATGGGATTTTGGGTCAGATGGGATTTTGGGTCAGATGGGATTTTGGGTCAGATGGGATTTTGGGTCAGTTGGGATTTTGGGTCAGCTGGGATGTTGGGTCAGCTGGGATTTTGGATCGATTAGGAAACCTACCCCGGGAATTGGTGCCCTCAACCCAGGACTGAACCGAGATTCAGTTCGGTCGGGCAGAAGCTCAGTTTGGTCGGACAGAAGCTCAGTTTGGTCGGACAGAAGCTCAGTTCGGTCGGACAGAAGCTCAGTTCGGTCGGACAGAAGCTCAGTTCGGTCGGACAGAAGCTCAGTTCGGTCGGACAGAAGCTCAGTTCGGTCGGACAGAAGCTCAGCTCGGTCTGACAGAAGCTCAGCTCGGTCTGACAGAAGCTCAGCTCGGTCTGACAGAAGCTCAGCTCGGTCTGACAGAAGCTCAGCTCGGTCGGACAGAAGCTCAGCTCGGTCGTACAGAAGCTCAGCTCGGTCGGACAGAAGCTCAGTTCGGTCGGACAGAAGCTCAGTTCGGTCGGACAGAAGCTCAGCTCGGTCTGACAGAAGCTCAGCTCGGTCTGACAGAAGCTCAGCTCGGTCTGACAGAAGCTCAGCTCGGTCGGACAGAAGCTCAGCTCGGTCGTACAGAAGCTCAGCTCGGTCGGACAGAAGCTCAGCTCGGTCGGACAGAAGCTCAGCTCGGTCGGACAGAAGCTCAGCTCGGTCGGACTGCCGCTCCATTGGACAACCAAAATCAAAAGCCAAGATTAATGATAATAGATGCCTTTGTTTTAAAGTACTGGAGTGTATGTGTATGTTAGGAGCCAAACGTAGCTGGCTGGCCTTCTAGTTGCATAATACAGGTAGATTCGAAATATGGGATCAAGTTAAATTCGAAAGTGTGAAATGGTGTGCATTATGTAATTTTGTCTTTTATTATTAGTAAAAGTAATAAAATACAAATTACTAAACTAAATTGATGAAGACCAATCACTTGTTGTTTTCGAAACTGGGGGACAATTTGAAATCGTAATATTTTTTTTCTCTCACGATTTGAATTATATTGCGTTGCTGGTACTACATGTATATTTTAGAAAACAAATTACGCCATGCATGATTTCCGGAGTTCAACAATCCCCAGAAAGTTACAATAAACTCCAATAAACTATCGGTGCTGGTAAAGTAGATGGAAAAACAAATTTAAAAACACTTCACACTTCATATTTTTATCGTTATGCACGCAATGCCACCGGAATCATTATATTCAAAAAAGATTCCATAAACGCCAGTAATCGCAAACTACTGGTGTTGAAAAATTTTAAACTGTTCGAAAACTAACCGGATGGCAACATTTCCAATGCACATTTTTGTTAACAAGATTGAAACCAGCCACCTTATAAAGAGCACGTTCATTATGATAGCAATCACTTATGTAATCATGGATTCTGCTTCCATGTTTCAACTTTATAAACGGTTACTGGAAAATACCAAAATAATCTACCATCCCATGCGATTTACAGGTCACTGTCTTTACTAAATACCTATATTGCTTTTCTGATGTTTTATGTGCTTCCAGTAATCCCTCGACTGGTGTTTGATGGGATAACCAAGCGCTAAAGCAATACCATGTCAATAACATATAAACATGAAAAGCGTATAGCTGGCTCTTATTTCGTTCATAGCACCCGTAATGGCGAGTCACTACCGTGGCGAAAAATTGGTTTCTGCTTTCAAGACCTTATCTTTACACAATGTTTATTAAAATTGGTTGTAAACATGCAAAAGGTGAGTAGACCTTGTTCTAAGCCGAGTGCATAGACGCATCGTTACTGATCTAAATAATTTCAGACGTATTGATTTATAAACATGCATCCAGTGCATATGGTGGCAATATATACAGTGTTAGATTTTCAAAGCAATCGTACATCATTTCGTAGAGGCCCAAAAAATTGTTGATTGTCAAAACATTTAAAAAAGTAGGGATCATCCGAAACGAAATGTATTTCTCCTTTGGTGCTCAGGAAATGCGAAACTGGCAAACATGGCACTCTTGGTTCCCCTGTTTCTCGTCAACTTGTTCTGCGCCTGGTTTCAGTGTGAGAGTAGCTTCAGAGCGCCTCATTTTTACCTTGACAACAAGCATTTTAAAATCCTTCATGACTCGTTACAAGCGCAAAGTCTGGGCAAACGTTTGCCGGACTCCATATCAAATCCAATCGCATATACCAAACTTGGACCAGCACAAGGATATGTTGTGACCATTGAGAATGGTAGACAAATTTACTCCTTTACCGGCGTTCCATATGGCGAGAGACCGGAACGATTTGAAGTAACTTTTTACACTAAGCGCTTCAGGCATGAATGCATTATACACGTGTATTATTTCAACAAGGATCCAGTGCCTAGACGGCCATGGAAAGGGATTCTAAAGGCCACGTTACCCAGTCCATTCTGTATACAATCAAATGGAATGACAATGAATCAAGTTAGGGGTCAGGAGGATTGTCTCTACTTGGATGTTCATACACCTCGAGTAAGCATTCCAGAAACATTATGTCAAGTGACGCCAGTCACTAGTTCCTTATGAGTACCCGAAATATTTATTTCTGTAGTTCCCGGCGCGGCGCAAAAATGTTCAATTTCCAATGCCAACAGGTTTGCCGGTGATAATAATGATACCTGCGGGAGCAAACATGTACGGTCGCTCTCTCTCCCAAGGACCGGCATATCTATTGCGAGAAGAGGTCGTGTTTGTTTCGGTGAATTTGAGGTGTGGTGTCTTTGGATATCTAAGCACTGGCGACGAGGAGAGTCCAGGTACCCGTTATACTTACATTCACTGCTAAACCATCTTGATGCAAACTATTGGTGACACCAACTTTCATTCCTTCAATCTCAGGTAACTACGCTCTGAAGGATCTATCTCTTGCAATCAAATGGGTATACGACAACATACGTGCATTTGGAGGTGATCCCGAGAAGATTGTTGTGGGCGGCGTGTCATCAGGTGGCTACATTGCGCATATGATGCTGTTCACAAAACACGAGACGAGGAAGTACGTCAAAGGGATTCTGGCAATTAGTGGCAGTTCTTTGGCAAATCATGGTCTTGATGCAGTCGGCGGAGTGAGAAACGCGTCAAATCTTATCGCATCGTCATTGGGATGTCCAACGTCTGACCACGGCGAAAGTAAGCAAATGGTCGAGTGTCTGAGAAACATGGATCCGTACCTACTTCAAACAAGACAGCGCGTCATATATGTAAGATGCCACATAATGACCGGAAGTACAACAAAAGTATAACATATATCAAGCAGGCTATATATAAGAGTTGTCCTCTCGAAACAGAAGCATTCTCCGTGTCAGTCCAGAATTCTAGGACCGACATTAGAACCAGACCATCCCAACGCATTCATTTCCGAACTTCCTGAAGCACAGTACGAAAAGGGGATTGTGCCACGAATTCCAGTTATATTTTCTAGAACGGAGGATGAGCACGGCTTCATTTTTGAGCTGATGCGATACAAGTCCCTGCCATTTATCGCAAAGAACTGGAAGGAATGCATGCCTCAACTGTTACAACTTGGCTTGCACAGCGGCGGAGCAAAGATGGTCTCTTATGATGCATCTCAACGGTCGTTGAGTAAAATTGGCCAGTTCTACTTTCGCAAGACTACACCACCAGACTTGAGTATTGGGGATGGTTTTAGGCGGCTTATTGATGTAAGCCAAGTACACAAAATGAATTATGGTGTACGCATGCACAAGAAGCAATCATGGAAAATGGCACTGATTTTTTAACAGATTTTCAATGACGGCTGGTACAATGCTCCAATGTGGAAGGCAGTTGAGCTACATCATAATGTTGCACCTAGCTATGTGTATTTAAACAATGCATACCTGTTTTCCCTCTTCCCGTTTTATGACAAGATTCAGCGCTTCTTGTTTCCTTCGGGTTACCGTAAGGCATTTAATTGTAGCCCAATTCAAAAGATATACGTGACCATAATTTATTATATTTACTCTCAATAGGGGCTCTCCATGCGGTAAGAAAGATCAAAATAACCCTTCACGTTACTTATTCATTAAGCTGAGTTACAAAACCTGAAAACAATTATTATTGCTCCATAAAAACACAGGCGGATGTGTCGCTATTTTTCAACAACTCAAGGTCATTCCCACCGCTTTCGGAGCACCCACATTTGCAGGAGACGTCAAGGTCATTGATCAACATGATTGTAAATTTCGCCGACACCGGGTAAATTATTGTTTGTGTTTTACTTTTAATCCAATATTCACAAAGACCTCAAAACACCAGACGATATTCTTGATGCCGCAGTAAACCACTTTATAAGAAATATGATGGGAATTTGGTGGAGGTATGGAAGCCGATTAAAGATATAAGACATTTAAATGTCTTGGATCTGGGATCGGTTGGCAGCGTTTCAATGATCACGGATCCTCTTCAGGACACTGGCAGACTACAAATTTGGGATCAAGTCAAGTTTTAAACTTGTAACGATATTCGCTCTGGGTTGCTTCGACGAAATCATAACTCTGGATTTGTTTTAATGTTTCATTGTAAAAAATTTACTTTGTTCAAAGAATGGCCAAAGAATTTTACTCATATTGTAATTGTAATTTATTGTCAATTCGACCCCTTCGTACACAATACATATAAGGTAGTTATTTCCACTGACTTGCCTAAAAGTTATTATTATTTTAAGTTAAAAAGATTATTAATAGCGTACATATTTCAGACTCATATGAAATTGCATCCATTGACAATCAAAATAAAAGTAGACCATCAATAATTCTAGAGAATAGCTTGTTACACAAGCTCAAAATAAATCCACCATTAACTCTAATGCCGGTATTGTACAAGAACCAAATGGCTTTCAGACTTGCTGCCTATTCGTCGGTACGCTCCGCTAAATACAACAAGCAACGACTTTTTATATCGAATCGTGTCAACAACTTTGTTTGAGTGTTTAGTAACGTTTAAAAATTCTGAAAGTACTATCATGTGCGACGTCCAAAGCATCGCACCGTAAGCTATCATCGAGACCATCAGCACGGTGGGGTAAAGTCGACACTGGTTTATGGCTATCGTTGTCGCCGTTACAAGAAACCAAAAGTTAAAGTTGATGACCATTGACTTCACCTTTGAAGTCATGTTGCAAATGTACTTGTCGTAAATCAAAGAGAATATTTGCTGATGTTTTATGAGACGCTTCAGCTTCATTTTGTTTTGAGCGACAGCGCGTAGGAAAAATGTCAATATTCTCTTCAGATGGGTCATTGACAGAAAACAGTGTCGGAAAACCAACCTAGCCTTAGGCATTCAGCATAGCCAAGCAGAGGAACAATTGTTACCACAACCTCACATTTTGATGCCGCTACCTCCACGGATATATGTCCTGGGAGTAAGAAGTAGAGAGCGTCCATTTTGAATATGATAAATGTCTCAATCACAAGTGGTGGTGAAAAATGACTATATTCATGAGCTTCTTCATAAGGTATTCGGCCGCTTGTTGAAGGGGGGTCTGAAGATGTCACAGCCATAGGTACAAAAATTCATTAAAAAATGTGAAATATTAAGGAACTCAACTACCTTGATGCAGTTGTTTACATAACACTTTTAGTTGTCGCACACCTTTAAAAATCAACATTTTTATAGCCGAGGTAAAGCAAAGCTGATTAAATTGCCGAGCTCATCCCATATATTACGTGGTTTCCATGATCCGCAAATGAATACTGATCTGATGGACTCATGTAGCCCAAACCTTATCATACAATTACGTAACAATATTGTGCAACGAGAAGTGAGTTGAGAAGGGTCCGAATTACACACGCTCTCAACTGAAGAAGGGTTCATCCGTGGCCGAACGACCTAAAAGAATATCCCACTTGAATGGCTGGGTTGGCAAATAAAAGAAGATCTTTTAATCAGCTTTGATATCATTTTTGTTTCTGGACTGTTTCGAGGTCAAAGTCGGATATGAGGCCGCCTAATTTCAGAATGGCCTGTTTCGAGATGATAACGGGTAATTTTCCATAACATGTTACTCGTATTAGCAAGACTATAGATACAAGCCATTTTTTGAACTAATGTCTAAGTTAACATGTGCATGTCGGCGGAAAATTAATGAGTACATGAAACATTTCCTGTGAATATCTTTGAAATTGCTGTTCTCTGTTTGTTGGATTTTGAAATAATGAGCGGGACCTATATCCGCTTGTAATAAATATTGTCGGCGGATTATCCAATCAACTTATAATTGAACCCTCTGGTTCCGATGGGTAATTTTTTGGCTGAACCGTTCAATTATATACGATGTTGGGCATATGTTGCAATAATTTCTTATTACTTCTACCAATGTAGAATGTATTTAGAAATTTATTTGTAATAACAAATGAAATGGGATCGATGTTTAATATTTGGAATATTCATAATAATGATGGTTGGTGGAATAGTTTATACTGAATCCGCAATAATCATTGCTCAAATTGTGGTCATTATAATTCAAATGCCGCCATTAATGTCGTTATTCATTTCAGCTTATGAGATATGTTATGCTTAAAATCTCGGGTTTTACAGAGAAGTGTGGAATGAAGCATAAATTCCAATACACAGATGTGTTTACCTGTCATTACATCATTAACCTACAGGGTCTAAAAATATTACTAGTTCATCTGCCGATGGACAATGATGCAATTTTGTCAGTTCCTTTCAATAATATTACAAAATTTGCTACATTCGAATTAATTTGAGTGTTTTTACAGAAAGGTTTTTATAATGTGGTTGAGCATTTGAAATCAAAATGCATAATTTACACGAGACCTTGATAATATTTATGACTTTCAAAATTTAAGAATGTATATTTGTAACTTGACAATTACCAACAGAATATTTTTCACTTTTAAGTAAACAGTATAATCCAAAACGTTAAAAGTCGTCCAAACGGCTCATACGCCTATATGATATTGTATTAATGTATATATGGATGGAATTATAATAATCTACATCTACGTAAGGAGTTACAAATTATGGTTGTATCATCAATTGCGGCTCGTTCATAAATACACAATTTCAGTTTAATTTTAAGTAATTATTAAAAACATAATGTGTGCTCCAATGTTAATTATTCGAATAAGTAAGTCCTATATTTCCGTCCAGTTATAAAAGTTTCACCTAATGACTAATTTTCACGTCCGCTCCATTATACGCCCCCTCCGTCTCCTTATCATTCCTCAATATGTTAGCTTAGATATACATATATGCAACGCAGTTCTAATACAGCTGGAATATGTTGGATAAACGTTCATAACACTCATAATCCAAGCGGTGAATTTATTTATTTCCATTGACGGACAATTGTGTTTAGCTTAACTCGAAGTTATGGAAAGGTTGATCTAGAGAAACTCCCTAATGCCTGAACAGACGATGTCAATTTTGGTTCACTAACATTTCATCTGAAGTCCTTATACCAGGACCGAAATGTAGTTCCTGCCCAATTGATGAACATGAAATTGGACAAGTATTAAAATTTACATAAGCATGGCAAATAAAACTATCACCATTATAATCAAAGATGCAGTCATTTGTGAATTTTAAGCAAATAGTTGTAAGTTTTTTTTGTTTCGCGGATGTACACTGTTCCCACTTGCCAAATAACTTGGAATGAATCAATAATACTATTATTATTTTTCCTTCAGTCACTTGGGAAATAAAAAAATATGTGGCAGTAGATAAATAACATTTTGACGTTAAGTAACCACATATGATAGCTTGAATATCAATGTTGATATATGTAATGTCTTATGCACCTATCCTTATTAATAAATGCTCATATAATTGGGTACACGATTTGTGCTATCCGGCGACGGTAGGAACATGTCAAGAATTGAATCAGATTGATGAAATCGTAGCTTAGATATACGTTATTTCGACATTCCATTATACACTTCTGTATAAATTATACGTTTATCCATCTCACTATCATATCATTAGCAACCATACTCATCCTATAAGAATATGGAAATGCGAGGCATCTGTAGTCGACATGCATCAAATGGTAATTACGTTTTATGTTTAACAGGATTAAGGTTGATACAAAAGCAGTGTACTAACTATATTCTTGGTCTTAACATGTATGTTAGATGATTTAGTTTCGAAACACTATCTAAGTGCACAGTCACAGATTGCATACAAACATCCGAAAAGTAAGAGCTGCCAAACTTGGTTTCAAAACATAAGTGTCAATAGCAAAACAGGCACAAAAAAATCGTCAGGATGCCTCTACTCCAATCCGGCCTATTGCAGGAATACGTCAGGGCAGGTGGATCTGTACGATATACCACTGGCGGTCGAACCTGCAGATTTAGCGCCAAATATCAAACGATACGGTTTCATCGACAACCTGGCATATTCAACGCTGGATTCAGTTTGGTTTTTGGATTACCAGTAATTCTGCACACTGTCAGAAATATGGCATATCGTAAGGCAGGTAAATCTGATGACTCATTTGAGCGTCAGCTTGTCAATATGGGATTACTGGCGGGACAAGGTAGCATGTGTGGATTTACATTTGCGGCGTACTTCCTCCGACATCATTCGCTGATGGAGTGGTTCTGGAATCAAACGTTGACCATGGAAGGAAAATACAGCAAACCTGGTAAAATTAATATATGCGACCACACATTAAAATTAATACATTTTGGTTAATACAACAGTAAATATTTTTGTAGATTCGAAACTGCCAATGAACAGGAACATCAAAGTGGCAAAGTTGTGCGCAAAATTGTTCATCCTCAGCATTCAATTCGTCAGCTTTGGATCCGCTCTATTGGCTATGGCGATTCCGGCACTGCCCATAAATTTCTTCAGCTATCCACCTGGATCCATATTGATGCGGCTTTTTGAAAATCGCGTTTGTTGCGGAGCAGGTACCCGGGCTCTCGTTCAGATGATAGTATTCATTGGAAACTATGTGCTGTGGGGTATCAACACAAAGCGGGTATTTCTGATCGCACTTGAAATGATGACGGGAACAATCTCGATAACGTCATTCCTTTCATGTTTCAAAAGGTGAACAATATGCCATGCATCAAAATTTGAGTTTCAACATATAATTCGAATTTACAATTTTAACTAGGGTTTGTATATTTTAGAAAACTGGATCATATAAGCTACACAGCCAATCGTAGCGATACGATGCACAAGCTTTGGCGGGCAAATCTGTTATATCGTCAAATTCAGATAATCACTACCGCGTTCAATCAAATAGCATCCGGTCAACTGGTCCACTTTCTGATGGCATATGGGGTCGCACAGATCATTTGTTCATTGGAGCTGATACACGGAGTGGACAGTCAAAGTCAAAGTCTAGTAGAATATTTGAATACTGGTTTCTACTTGCTGTGCTTACCACCAGTATGCGTTGGCCTTAACTTCATATTTGGATTCTGTGCTCAAGTCCACGGGACTAGTACAAACATATTGACGCAAATGAGAGGCCGGAAAACTGGTCTAGAGCCAGCAATTTATGCCAAATTGCGGTGTTCGTACCCAGTTATCAGGATCAACTTTGGGTCAACCAATTACATTGAGAAGCTGACACCTTGCGTGTTTCAAATGTTTCTGGTGATGCGGCTTGTTGATCTTCTGCTAATTAAGTAAGGTTACTTATGCGAATGATGTCTTGAATTGTAGCACGAACTAGTGTATTTACATGTAATGAGATAATATTCCAAATTTTGTGAAGAAATGTAGGTCATGCATTGACGTAGGTGTTTTTAGTGAAATTTGGGTGACTTTCTACGTCAACATCTCGGCAGGGAATTGGTCGTCTGAAACGCTTTTCATATCGGACGAAAGGGAATTTCATGCTCTTTCTGTCTGTGGAGTAGTTGATGGGTGTCCAGCTGGTCAATATGGGCGCGTTACAGATGCAAGAATTGACTGATTGAATTTTTTAGGAAAAAAATATGGGACATTTCAGTGCATTCAAGAAAAGGTAATCGCATATTCTGCTGACACAAGAAAGTTTCTGTGACTTCTTTTGAATGGGTATGATACACCTGTTAATCCCGAAGGTGTAGAAACATCGACATCGTATTCACCGATACTAGAACCTGGCTCAGATGCTTGTCGAAAATAGGTACGATGCTATGAAAAAATGCTCTGACGAATACTTTACAAGTATAGTGCCTGGATAACAATTTGTCGCAGTGATGTGTTTTATAATTGTGCATCAGTAGCATAAGTAACTCACGACCAAAGAACGAAAATTTTAAGAATTGAAAGACCTTATAACGAGGAAGATTTGGTTGAATGGCACTGTGTGCCAACTTCACTGATATTTTTCATGTAATTTTTGTTGGACAGTTTATGAGATGATACTTGGATTAAGCGTTATGGAAATTCACCACAGTATTTTCAGCCAATACTTGACTAAAACACATTGGTTCTTGTTCCGGAAATATAAAACCACCTCCAGCGGGAGAGCATTAAAGATTGTTATATAGGCGAAAAAGTTATATTTTGCTTGTTTCACATATGGCTTTATCATTTATCGCAGAATCAATGTACGGTCTTTTCATTTGGTGAAACGAATGTCCAGACAGTACGGTTTATTTTGATGGAAACTAGATTCACCTATGTTATAGTATGTTGAAATGAGAGATACGTAAAATCACCCAAATTTCATTAAAAACACCTTCGTAGCTTGAAATATCAATGTTAGTGAAGAATCTAAGTAAATGATACACACATAGTGGATTGCAATTGAACCGTAACTTGTAACCCATGTTAAATCGCAAATCTAGACGGCGATGATTTCGACCAGTGTGGTGATACAACGCTGAGTCCAGCTCACCTAGGAGATCTCGGCGTGCGCTTTCAGATGATCTGTTGTTCATTCAAATCGGTTCACACACTTCGGAGTTCCGGCGCCCGCAATATTGGTGGGGTGGCAGGTTCCCTCGCTTAAATACCCCTTTAACACAGCAAGTGCAACTTTTTGGGTCCATCCAATATTGCAGGCGCTGTAACTCCGAAGTGTGCGAACCGACTTGAATGAAACGTAGCTCATCTGAAAGCCCTCGCCGAGATCTCCTAGGTGACCTGGAGTCGGATATTTACCACTACACTGGTCGAAATCAACGCCGTCTAGATTTGCGATTTAGCATGGGCCGTAAGTTACCGTTCAATTGCAATCCACTATGTGTGTATATTTGTTTAGGATGAAAACTGTTATATACACAAACTCACGTATAAATGTTGAAGAGTGGATCCACGAGATATATGTACAAATAATTTGGTCGTAAAGTATAGTTGTGCGATGGACAGGTTACGTAGGTTTTGAAGATGGTTTGGGAATTCTGGAGTTGTTGAAAATGATGATGATGTGAATTGTGCGCGCTATGACTTCTCAGAAATGCCACCTTGGAGGTGGGTGTTGTAATAAGCCTTATGCAGCGGGCACAGAGTAGTATGTCTCTAAAATACCGTAAATTTTATTGTAGTAAAAATAGCAGTAGTCAATTAGTTGTTGCCTGAAGGGCAGAGAAGTGAGAAGTCAAAAATTGTGACTTGACTCGTTGGAGTGTGCACGAGAAGTGTCAGAGAACTGAAAATGAAGACGAAACGAAGACTTCATTCTTTGTGGTTGAAACTAGTTTATACACATGTAATACCCAAGTCAGCGAACAAGAACACGTAGGAGAAATACAGAGTTAACATTGGGGTTTAATATAAGCATATATTAATACTAATAGGCTTATTAACATATCATGATAATTGGTAGAACATGAATAGCACACATAATTCTAGGTACATACTACACATTCTTATTGTTAGGTTTAAGTAGAGGTTACTGAACGAACAATTGTACTTAAAATAAATTAAAATGTTTCGGAGGAACATATATAATATGAAGCACCTTTTCCGTGTGAAACGCGACCAGAGTAATTGAATTAGCGTCCGGTAATTAATATTCTACACTGGCTTGCCATTATAGTGATGATATTGATTTATTTAAATTGTACATGTTGATTTCACGTGTGAGTCCGAAAGCATGTTTCATTCCAGGACGGTTATATGGGTTGGATAAGCCTTATCATCAGTTATAAAGTATCAGGATCGTATATCAATTGTCCTTGAAAATTTCACTATGCGTTTTCTCCGTTCTTTTCAATAATATTACAAAATTATTCCATTTGTAATAGTTTGAGTGTTTTAACGAAAACGGTTTATAATGCAATCAATATATATAATTTTCACGAGGCATTGCAAATATTTATGAAGTTCAAAATGTAAGATTGTTTAGTGGTAATTTAACAATTGTCAACAGAAACAACTTTTTTTCCTCTGAAGTAAAGAATTTAATCGTATAAGTTCAATGCTTATATGATAATGCATTTAACTACGTATGGATGGAATTAAAATGCGCTGATGTTACGTGGATCATTACAAACGTTCAGGTATCTGGAGACGATGAGTGCCAGCACTTAAATCCTTTGCTATGTCAACGATAATTAATAATTATAATATATTTTCCCAGCGCGAAAGTTTATTTTTATTTCAAGGGTGTACATTTGTGCAATACCTTCACAGACATTCCAGCGATTAAGTTTCTTGATATAAGCGACAACATCAACACTAAAATGAGGTTCAAAGGGAGCTACCGTTAACCTCCCCAACGAAATATATCCAAACTAAATTAGTGGACGTGGAAAAATATTTGACCTCGTAATAAACTACATCTATTTGAAGCATGTGTAAAGTATGTGTTTGGTAAAACCAACCAGCAAATTGTAATTTAAATTAATCCATGTTGCTTCGCGCTGCAACTAATATGCTCGACTTGGTTTTGATAGAGCTTACGTATATTGGTTATGCTAATTAAATTTACTGTCGTCACGTCGAGCGTTCCTGGAGTATTTCCGGATATATCGAGTCATTAGGTTGCAGGCTAACAGTTGCGGAAACATGCCGCGTCGAGCCAAGCCAACTTAGCCAAGAAAACGAATTCGCGAGCATATATTCAATAATGCTACGACGTCATGTGGAACTTTTCAAAGCATTTTGCCAACTGTCGGGCGTCCTGCAAAGCGTTCTATTCCGATGGAACAAAAATACCGGCAGACTGGAAATGCTGAGCGGAATTTCGAAAAGGAGGTCTTCCCTAGCTAATCGTTGCTGGCTTCATCGAGTACTAATAACAATGATGATCATTCAAGGAATGCATGCCTTTTCCGCAAGACCGCACCAGCACTCTAACATATCTGAGATATTTCTCTTCTTGTTGGAAGTGTGCGTATACTTTGTATCACATTCGTTTAAAAACGGGCTAAGACGACACTCTGCTACAATATGCAACTACATCAACGGAATTCCATTCCTGAATATATTCCTGGGATAATTCAAAAAAAGCGACAAAATTCCTTCACAAGCTACATGAACATCGTGTTTTGCTATGGAATTGCTTTCAGTGCAACTGTATTTCCTCCAGCGTTTCTGTATGGCCTCTGTTGGCGTATGCCTTGCAGTCCATTGATCACCGGATACTGGCTACTGCCTGGATGTGGAATATTTGGCAAAGTTGATTCTTGGATGTCAGCAATTCCCAAGGTCGCCGTCTATATAATGAACCACTGGCTGTGGAGTTTTGGGATGAACGCAACAGGTTTGGCGGCAGCTGGAATTGTCTTCATGGCTGCAGTCACTTTTGGAGAATACTTGAACATGTTAATTAATCACAAATTAAATGCAATCAGCGGTAATGGTTAACGATGTTTTAAGATTTTAAATATATTTCTAGGTTCAAGGATACCATCCGTTGTCGTAAAGGCATCACCAGTGACATGGCAGGAAAATACCGTATTTTTCAAGTAATGGGCGTGTTAATGAACGAAGTGCAGCAGAAGGCAGTTCTATCCACTCTGGTGATTGGTTCGATTTCAATGCATATAATCTGCTTCGCGGTCGTAATTAGAGTTCGGATAACATCGGACAATGTAGTAGCGTACGTAGTCATAGCAAATGTTGTTGCGGATGCCGTCTTTTCACACATCTTCTTGCTGGGAAACATGAGTACAATATATTGCAAGTCGGGAAATATATTCAAAGAGTTGAACAGGTATTCACGTTCAACGGATCGGGATATCAAATGGAAGCGGAAATTTTTCAAGAGTTGTTCGCCCATCAAGGCTCGTTTTGGATCGATCAACTTTGTTGATCCTTTGACTCCGTTGCGTTGCATCGACTTTGCCGATAACTGCACTGTTCAGCTTTTACTTTTAAAGTTTTAAGATTAGTTAAGGATGTAACAATTTAGTAGTTCAAGGTTTCTTTTTAAATTTACAGTTATACATCCACGTTATATTAAAATTATAACGTTGAGTTCGAAACCTTTTATCATTGAAGGTATTATTGAGAGAAAATACCATTCTATTTGTCATATTCTGCGTAATATGCTGTATTACTTGCAGCCAATAGAATCAATTAGCCCAAGATATTATATCAATTTCCGTCCTTTTATTTTGGCTAATATTGTGCAAGTAAATTATAGAGGGACAGTCCTTCAACTTGTTTCTGAATAAAATAAATAATTGAGTGTTTTAGCATAACATATTACAATAAACAACAGCAAAAATATCAATATGCTATAATAATCCCAGCAGGTATTTATTGAGAAATTGAGAGCCAATTATTCTGTAAATGGCTTATCGATTGATGGCTCAATTTGCACTCAATGCGTTTCTAAGAACCAAATTCTTAAACCGACGTGTCAAGTATTGCATTAGATTAAGTAAATTAGGCATTTGGTAGTTAGGCGTTCGTGACCATGTAATAAATTCAAACAATATAATAAATAATCACTTTAAATGCGGAAAGGCATTTTGTAAGCTGGGGCAATGTTTTGTAAAACCATTTTTCAAAATAACTAGTGTTGCTTATTGTGACCGTCATCTTCGTCTGCATTGTGGAGTCATTTTTTTTTCTTATTGATTTCGACACGTGTCTATATTTTTACAGTTTAATTTAAAACGACCGTTTTATTGATCAACGTACTAAACTGTTTGATACAGACATAGCATATGCGAGATAATTGTGGACAGTAGGAGACGAACCTCATAAACTATAGTCAAGCTTTCACCATTTCAATCCGAGTTATTCTTTCTGTCATAATTTTAAATATAAAATATCCGAACTAAGCATTCGGTTTCACTAGCGAGTCGATACGTACACAATCCTTAAAATAAATATTTATCCAAAAGAATCAGCTGAGGAAAAATTGTGCCGATAAATTAACATTAGTTCATTTTTTCTTTATGTCGAACATAATTTTCCCTTTCAGTGGATATTTATATTCCAGGATGGAATTATTTGTTTTAATATTATCGTTTCGCTTTAATTTAAACCCCATGGGAGTTTACGTAAGGAGTTGTTGATTATTTTTCTGTATGCATAGTTCTTTCAACACATCGATTAAGCAAGCGCGTTACTCATAACTAAAAATTGATATAACAAACTATCAATTTGTTAGAAAAGGAATGATTACTGATCTATGCTGGGAAAGGTGTATCAATTTGTAACGTCGGCACTTGGGCTCTACTACCGTCAAGCCTGAAACATATTTTTGGAATCATAACGATTTCAACAGGCTTGTTTACGCGAATAGTTGTATCTTTGTTATGAAAGTTGAGCAGCAATATTTAATGTTTATGATACCGATGGTGGAAGCAAAGCTAAAGGCATGAAGCCACCAATGGTATTACTGGTGAAAAGTGGTAAACGAGAAAGTGCAATGGATGGTAACATGTCTGACGAAGAGTCCGACTTTTTCGATGAGAAATCTTTGTGCAACAGGAGATGGTGCTGGTGGAGCCCTTCAAAGCATTCTGTTGCCGCAGAATTTTGCCACGACATTTCCATCCATGGATTTAGGTATTTTGGGCAGCCCAAGCGACACCTCAGCGAAAGGTACGAATAATCTTACTGCATAAAATTATCGGATCAATTTGGTATCAAATGTTATGGAATTATCAAATCGGATTTTATTTAGAGTTTTCTGGCTGATAGCGTTTCTGGTGAGTCTGGCGACGTCCGTGTACCTCATAGTACAAGTTTGGGACAGGTACAATCGGGTTCCAGTCATAGTCACATTTCAAGCCAATTCGCAGGATATTGATTCCATTCCCTTTCCAGCAGTTACTTTGTGCAACATTAACAAGGTATGAATGGATTCGTTTTTCAAAGGTTTTCAGTACTACCTAGAATATTTTTAATTGACTGGTTTACAGTTTTCAAAAACCAAGGTTAAGGAACTCCAAAGGTAACTTTTGTTTTTGTTGTAGCCAAGTATATTACGGACATGATAAGTAAACTGTACTAATTTTCACACCATTTAATGAGAATTTTTTTTAGGATAGCTCGATTACCAACTCATAAGAAGTATCAACAAGCAAACCTCGAATTGACATTTGTTCGTTCGGTGTGCAATGCGCAGAAAAGCTTTGCGAAGGAATTTGGTTTTGCCTTTAATCGCGGCACGAAAGACGGCGAGTCTGATAATGACTCAATTGCTGAGGATCATCAAGAAGAAATGATGGATTTTCTCTTGGAGGTAGTCCAATCAAGCCATTCCCAGATTAATTTAATTTAAATAAAAACATTGATCATTTTAACTGTGCATTCCTTCCAGAATACAATCCCTTGTGATGAACTTGTGCGCCTTTGTGAATTGGGGCACGAACGGAAAGATTGTGGAAATGTATTCAAGCCAATCATAACGGACTATGGGAAATGTATGAACCATGTTTTCATTTGGGACTCCTCGAGATATTTGAAATAATTTGGTTTGAAATTGTTTCTATTTACAGGCTGTACATTTAACATGTATCCGCTACCTCTACTTATCCATAATCCGTAAGATACATATTAAAATAAGCCACTTGTAATATCCCCAGTGAAATTGCCGTACCTTCAAAAGTTTATAAAAAATATTTAGGCGAACTCGCGATGAACCAAATGCATCGCTATATGACAACCCTGTACTTGGCAATTACGGGGAGTACCACTGGCCGCAAGCAGAGATAGACGAGTGGAAAAAGTGGAATTTCGAAGACGGCTTCGTTCTTGACAAACATGCAAGCCGACCGTGGAAGCAAAAGCGGGCAGGTTTGCCATATGGACTTTCAATCCTGGTAGACCCAAACGTTGGTATGTGTGGTCAATCGAATGTTGCGACATTTAAAAAAAAACCCACTCATTTTGTTAGTTTTTTTTCTGTAGACGACTACTACTGTCCCGTATCCGACTCTGAGGGAATCCGGTATATATTGCACAGTTCATTGGAAATGCCTCACGTGATGGAATTCTCGTCAGTTGCGTCACTAAACAAGGAGATATTGGTAGAGGTGCATCCCGATATGACCAACGCGGATGACGACATTCGGTACATAGAACAGGTGTGAATATCTATAACAAGCGTCTAGTTACGAGTTAGAATTTCTTCAAAAACTATGAGAATTACACTAATCATTACGCTATTTAGTGGAAAAGGAAATGTTTCTTTGGAACGGAAAGGACGTTGAACTTATTTGGGGCGTACACTGGTATGCTTGGAAAGCCTACATGAATGTTAACACTCCTCGGCATGACATAATGCTTGCCCCTATCTAACATATAATCATTTGGTGTACATTTCAGGCGGAAACTGCTTGGACGAATGCACTGCTGTCGTATTGCAAGGGGACTGCAATTGCACATTCTTCTACATGCCGCGTATGATAACACTTTATTTTCATGCATCCGATAGATTCTTATAATTTAGTACTTGGGGTGTCTGCTATACAGGAGATTACGATGTGCGCATATGTAACAATGATCCGGACTCAGCAGATTTCAAATGTATCAGGCAGGCTCGGAGTAAGCATTACCATTTGCAAAAAAAACGTTTAAGCTTTTAATAAAGGAATCGGATGATATACAAATGTCGGGTATGATGCGTGATTATATTTAGTCAGTTTACAGACAACTCTGAAAGACAAGTGTGGTCATTGCGACGTGCTATGCCAAGACATTGCTTACAACTACGAAACAACCATTGCAGATTTGCAGGATATCAAAGAGTTGTGGCTAGATCCGAATCCAAAAATTCATGGAATAGTTCCTCCGGAATGGTATGCCATTTAAACGGCTCTACTTTACAGTATTCAATATCAGCAGATTAAATAGGTTGTATTTGTAAATAGGGCAAAAAATGAAATGTCTATCATTCATGTATTCTTTGGGAGCGACTCAACAGTCCCAAAATATCGAAAGCGCGTTTATGGAACCACGGACTTAATTGGTGAGTATGACAAACATTTGGTATAAATTAACATGTTCGCCAAAATTACTGCAATCCTTGATTATAGCAAACACGGGTGGAATTCTCGGACTCTGCCTCGGATTCTCGATACTCAGTGCTGTGGAGTTTGTGTACTTTCTTTCGATGCGGACCTTCTGGAAATATTGCAGACGCAGATTGGTTGGTCGTAGACGAGGAAGGCTGGGATCTGTGGGAGGCATATTTGCCAGCATGTTTCACACTCGGAGGGACAATAGGATAATACGTGTGAATCCAGACAAGATTCCGGTTTACCCGATGAGCCCTGCGTATCAGTTTGAAAGACATAGCCAAATCCTCACCAGCAAATGTTTCTGAAATCACAATTAGGTGGACTAAACAGTGCGCGTAAGGACATCATATATTTTATTGAAATGTAACTGGTGTGTTAGCTAAATTAAATAAATATTTGGAACTTTAAACATCAAAAATATGTGATTGGTTGAATGCAGGATGGGCACGTGTAGCGATAGTTACCGTTGATTAACCCGTACTTTGTTGTAAATGAAACTTTATTGGTATCAGAATAGTTCATATGAGCGAACGGGGGGAAGAGCTCAGGCGAAATTGCTTTTCTTAACATGTTTCCCAAATTCATTTTGCATGCGCGATTTTGTATACAAGAATTCGCCGATATGGGTGACTAAGAATGTATTTGGTGTTGGCTTGTTAGCGTGTACAAAAATTTGCATCCGGTCAATTGGTGTCTTTTCTGTTTTCATTCGGCCTGGCGCAACTGTTTCGTTCAATGGAACTATTACGTAAGCTAACCAGTAAAACGTATGACCTGTTGTACTACTGGAATACTGCATTTTATGCCCTGTGTTTACCGCCAATATGCGTTGGCCTAAACTTTATATTTGGCTTATGTGCTCAAGTTCATGAAACTAGCACAAACATTCTTGTGGAGATGCGATGCCGGGCAAAAGGATTGGAGCCGTCGATTTATAGTAAGTTGCGGCGATCGTACCCAGTGGTCGGGGTCGACTTTGGGACAACAAATTTCATTGAGAAAATTATGCCTTGTGTGTTTCAAATATTTTTGGTGCAGAGGTTTGTCGATCTGCTGTTCATTAAGTTATATTGTACAACAGGAGACTATTGAATGGGTAATACGGTTTGAATGAAATCGAAAAACAGCAATATTGGTAACAATGTCGACATAATTAATTATGATGCAATTTTCCTAGTCCATTTAGTCGCTAAACAATTGCTGTGAATGGTTTTCACGCTATAGGATAGTAGCGACATTTGGTGCGTTCAAATGATTGCACGTTTTCCCACCTTTTTATTTGAGCATTACGCGACGTAGCATACTTGTCATGTTTTATTCCGGAACGCGCAAACCAAATTATAATATTGATAGCGAATCATGCAGTCATGCCAATTTTATATACTCAACCAGATTTTGTTTATTTTTGCGCGATGGCGAGGTGCTCACACATGTCCAAGGACTTAATGCATGGTAATAGTTTAACCATGTCCGCCTTCACTCTATTGAGAAATTACAAAATCTATAGTGCTTGGATGAAACATAATGATATTAAATGTTAAATACAAAATTTGAGTGTTGATATGTGTAATATCTTATTTATTTACGATAATTATGAAATGTTGGTAGCATCGGGAACCCGATTAGGGTAATCCAGCGACGGCAACAACATGTTTTTGAACACATAAAACTTAACTACGCCGCACAGAGTGTCATTATACGAATCATCAAACAGGATTGAGGTTGACACAAAAGTCGTGTACTAATTATTTTCTTAGTGTCAACATTTGTTTGGCATAATTTAGGTTGTAAGGAGCAGCTCAGTTCGCCGTTACGGTTTTTGCATGCACAAACATTTGTCAAGCATGCACAAGCTAGAGCTGTCAACTTGACTTAGAAACATTAGCGTACATTGCAATCCACCAGCAAAAATATTCCATCGGCATGCCTCTACTCCAAACCGGCCTTTTGCAGGAATATGTCAGAGCAGGTGGCTCTGTACGATACACCACAGGAGGTCAAACTTGCAGATGGAGCAACCAACACCAAACGATAAAGTTTCCACAAGGACCTGACATATTCAATGCGATGTTCAGCCTGGTTTTCGGATTACCTGTAATTGTACACACTGTCCGGAATATGGCATCTCGTGAGGCAGGGAAATCGGATGACCCATTTGAACGTCAACTTGTCAACTTGGGGATACTGGCCGGACAAGGCAGCATGTGTGGATTTATATCTGCCGTCTACTTCCTTCGACATCATACGCTGATGGAATGGTTCTGGAATCAGACGTTAACCATGGAACGGAAATACTGGAAACATGGTAATCGCAAAATCATTTACTGAACATAGTTAAGTTAGCAAGGTTATATCAATATATATTTTTTGTAGATTCAAAACTGGTGATGAACAAAAACATCAAAATGGCCATCCTGTGCTCAAAAATGTTCATCCTCTGCATTCAATTCGTCAGCTTTGGATCCGCCCTATTGGCTACGGCAGTTCCACAACTGCCCATCAATTCTTTCAGCTATCCTCCTGGATCCGTGTTGATGTGGCTGTTTGAAAAATGGATTTGTTGCGGAACTGGAACTTGGGCTCTCGCTCAGATGATTGTATTCATTGGCAACTACGTGCTGTGGAGTATCAACTCAAAGCGGACGTTTCTAATCACACTTGAACTGATGATTGGATCGATCTCGATAACGTCATTCCTGTCATGTTTCAAAAGGTGGACAATAATCTGTAAAACAAACTCCGAGTATCAATAGGTAATATGAATTCAAATTTTAATTTGGGTTGGTATATCTTAGAGAGCTGGAGCGTGTAAGCTACACTGGTAACCGGAGCGAAATGATGCATAAGCTATGGCGCACGAATCTGATATACCGACAAATTCAAATAATCACGATCACATTTAATCAAATAGCTTCGGATCAACTGGTCCACTTTCTGATCGCCTATGGTGTCGCACGG
The DNA here is from genome assembly GCA_004115045.4 of Sinella curviseta. Taxonomy (NCBI): domain Eukaryota; kingdom Metazoa; phylum Arthropoda; class Collembola; order Entomobryomorpha; family Entomobryidae; genus Sinella; species Sinella curviseta. Next base: position 12,485,577 of record CM023203.3, read on the forward strand.
ATAATATGCTCATTGGAGCTGATGCACGGAGGGCACAACCAAAGTCAAAGCCTAGTAGCATATTTCAACACAGGCTTCTACATGCTCTGCTTAGCCCCAGCATGCGTTGGCCTCAACTTCATATTTGGATTCTGCGCTCAAGTACACGAGACGAGTGCGAAAATATTGAGGCAAATGAGATGCCGGGTTACAGGTCTAGAGCCAGCAATTTATGCCAAGTTGCGGTCTTCTTACCCAGTTGTCAGGATCAACTTTGGGTCAACTAATTACATTGAGAAGCTCACACCTTGCGTGTTTCAAATGTTTCTCGTGATGCGGCTCGTTGATCTGTTGTTAATTAAATAAGGTTAACTATGCATTATATGCAAAAAAATGTAAGTGATAATATTAATAATTGTATATTATTATATTTCGTGTGCCCTTCATGAAAGTGACAAATCTTTCATTTTCATTAATCATTGTAGAAAATGTAAACGTATGGAAAGCATTCCGAATACTACACAAAAATATTGACATTGTAATATTTTTCTGTTCAATTTTCCAGGTAGAAATAAATGCATTTGTGTGCATGGTGCATTCCATAATAACCAATATAGGTGACGATAGTGAGCATATTTGTTGAATCTAGCAGTCAAGTGATATTTTAGGAGCTGCTTATAATCCTCCTTAATTCTTGGCTTTATACTTTTGTACACCTGTATTCCTCACCATGAACTCGGCTCTAAAAATAATGCACCGATGCAAGACGGTGGATTTGTACATACGCCTACCAAACTAGGTACATATGTACCCAAATGATCAATATTTTGCTGCTGCTGCTCCAAGCACACACAAACAAGCACATATATGAACCACAATTCAGTTTCTGCATTCTTATGACTTGGTTTCAGTGCCGTCTATACTTGTCAGCTGCTGGCATTTTCATTTCATTTCTTTCCTTCTTACAAAACAGACATATGTCCTTGAACGTAGCGTTTTAAAGAATAATAAGTAACAGTTTATTTATTTATTTATTTAAATGCTCAGCTGGCAGTTCAGTCAATAGAAATAATTACCAGTAATAAAACATTAACAATAGACAATTGTGCAATGAAACTCAATATTTGTTTAGCTTAGTTTATCGAAATATTTTTTTATCGCACTTTGCTGAACACGGCTGGCCTGACCCGTACCAATAATAACAGCTTGAGAAAAAGAGGAAAAATGGAGTTTGAGCAGCGCCAGCGGTGTGATAAAAACGCTGATATCGTAGCAGATAATATGTTTGATGACGTTGGAAGTGAAGTGTTTTCAAATGAACTGGTAAGATAAGTTGTGTTTTGAGTTTTGAACCTGAATCTGGTTTTTATGACCAAATAATTATTTATTTTTATCGTTTCCAGATACTTGAGGAAATCACGGAGCATTTAGATGCCAATGACCTTCTGGCGTTCCGTCAGGTGTGCTCGGACTGGTACAGAAATTCGAACAAGAGTTTCCGGGAAAAGGCGTGCCTCCAACTCAAAAAGCCCAAACCCGAACCCAGCACCAAAGAAAATGTGGAAACCGCCAGTCTTCCCACGACTGAATTACTCCAACAATTTAATGATGCAACCAACAACGGAATTAGTCTCAAGTCAAAAGTCCCATTTAAAAAGTACGCTCTCCACTTTTGGGATTTCAGCCAGGGTCTCAACACGGAAGAAGAGGAAAAGTTTTGGGAAACTTATGGCCCTCACATTAAATATCTCCGGCTTTACAAATGCTCTCTGAGATTCATGGAGCTGGATTTCATCAAACAAATTATGGGCGGCGTCTTGGTACCAAATATGGAGAGCTTGGTGGTGGAAAATTGCGACTATACCTGGTATCCTGATTTGCCTAAAAATTTATCAAATTTCAAATTAAAGCGGCTGGAATTATCTGGGCCATTTCCAGCAAGCTGTTGGTTCTTTCTCAAAATGTTTCCTAATTTAGTGGAGCTGAAGTTATCTAAACTGTGCAGTAATGAGGAAATATTAAGAAGCGTATTCCGACTCCGAAAAGTTTACCCAACCATTTTAAACATTACAAAATTGGACATTATGGATACGGACCAGTCGCTAGCCGTGATTCCAAATGATCTCCCACTGAAACATTTGACATTTCGAATTTGCTATCGCGTGAGCCCAAATCATGTCAGGAATATTTTCGAGAAATATTGCGCTTCTCTGGAAAGTTTAGCCATGTTTAGGACATCGGATTGCGACAACAGCGCATTTCCAAATTTCTCCTTGGCTGGAATTACTTTCAGAAAACTGGAGTCATTGGAGCTCTGGGGAAACTTTAACTTTGATTTCAATTTTCTGAGAACTACGACATGTCTAAAGAGGCTAAGAGTTGACATCAAGTGCTACGAAAAGAGAGACGTTATCGAATATTATTATCCATGTGGTTGGAATACGGATAAAGTATGCAAAAAGAAGGGACTCAATCTACCTCAAATCAGGATGGAAAAAGAGGACGACTTTTCGGTGGAGAGCTTACGGGAATTTGTGACTGACTTGGAGCTGGAGTTAAGTGAGTGGAGAAAGGCGAAGGCATGGATGCCCAGTTTAAATAAAATTGAAGCACCGCTGAACAATAAGACGCTGGCAGCCGTGTGTGCAAATTGCGAAAAACTGGAAGGTCTCAAGTTAAGATTTCCAAGTGACGTTGATGACAGAGGTGTAACGGGCTACGACGGAATGGACGCGGTGCAAACGGGAAATCGATGTTCAAGCCTTACAGATCTGATACGTAAAACCCCGTTTCTCATTTTGCAAACTTATAAACAACATGCTGATAATTTACATTTTATATAAAATTGAAATGATTAAAATATTCAGATCTGGAATCATTTGAAACGCAAGTGAGGTGTGGAATGGGAAAGCTGACTGATTTTTCGGCATCCATGGCCTTTCTGAAAATGCCGTCGCTCAAGAATCTTAACATTTACATTTCTAACAAGGTAAGCAATTATTGAAAGCATTTCAATTTTACTGGTGTAATTATCAAAATGTTTCAATTGATTGAAATGATTATTTAAGCTGTGGTTTTAAATTTATTTTGACAGATGACGTCTGAAATGGTGGAAAAACTGGAACAGAGAATTGGACGCGTTCGAGTGTTTAGGAACTCTTGGGTCGGCACTGATAATCCAAAAGACAGGCAGGAGTGTTGTGTGTGGACCAAGTACCATCACAGATTTCTAACGTGCCACTGCAAACATTGCAAAGTGAAGCGAACCAATTTTGATCAAGGATAGGCATGGATGGCTATTCATATTGTAAATGTATTTTGTTGTAAGAAACATTTCCGATTTCAGTTTGGTCTTCCTGATTAAAAAAAATATCGGAACACAAATACGGTACTTATTTATAAAAACTAAAATTCTATAAACGCAATTTCATCATGTAATTTGTCTATTGCATCATGAAATTTAATTGTATTTAGTTTCAACTATTATGTTAACAGCATTGTGCTTCTTTCTCATTTTTATTCGTATCGTTAGCACAAATGAAATGCTAATGTATATATTCAATACTTAGAAACATAATGTGCTCATAATGTATATCACAAGCTGCAGATTTCTGCTGCTTTTATCTTTAGTCAGCTCAAATAGTGAGTACATGAATGTTTTGTTCGGATTAAGTGTAACATTTAAGTTATATATATGTATGCTTTTACAATTATATAATCCCAGACATCAATACTTCAAGAGTCCGAATCTGAATAATTTCGACTGATGTATATATTTAGATGTAATCCTTGTGTTAAATCAAAGTTGACGTATTTATGTGTCCTAAGCACGTGGACAGATTAATGAGTAGGTAGACTTGAATTCATGTACAAGTCAAAAATGTGTGGTACTACAGCATCAGTAAAGTACTACAAAAATGTGCAGAATTGGAAACTAATCTGTTCCTGACATTTTGAAAGCAATAAAAATTGTAATTTATTACGTTTATATACATCACGACAAAAAATGTGCATTCCTTGAAAAATTACTGTTTACAGTTACTTTATCAAAAAACTAAATTTTCTTTTGTACATTTGTTTCTATAATATTTTTGCATATTTCGTAAAAACATGAAGTTAACAATATCAAGAACTGTTGACTGTGATATCGCAATAAGATTAATTGCATTTATTGACCAATCGAAAAAGCACGCTCCGTGAATATGAGGTATTATAGTTTTAACACTATTAGGTTTTTGGAATATACATACATAAATCAATGCAAAAACAATTAACAAACAATATACAATTCTCGTAGATGCAAGAAAGCAATGTCAATTGCATTGCATTTTTCCACAATTCAACTTAATCGTCGACCAACTTGTACCGTTAGCCACCATACAAATTTGTTTCCCAGTTCTTCGACCTTCAGCTGCTGTCCAATGCTCCTACATTTCACGCCAACACGATGACAAACTACTGCCATCACTTTCACCACAATCAGAATTACTCCAACACCAAATATTATTGCCGAGCCAACTCCGACAGGAGACCAAAGACCAATCGCCATTGGCAGTCTAAATCCTTCTATTGGCATCATTTCGACGTTGTTCACAACATACTTGTATTTTGCCACATCCTTCAAACCTTTGAACTTCACAGGCAGGCCAAACTCTTCAAACGCATTCAGAAGCTGAAAAGTGCGTTCTGACAGATACCCTGAAAATCTGAGACTTGTGGACAACTCAAACGGATTATATTTTTGAATATCCAACCACTTGCAATAAAATTTGTCCTCAATCAGCCACACATTATGACCCATAAGCTGATAGAGTGCGTCCCCAAATGGTCCAAGTGCAGGTGAAGGATACATCAGCTTTTGATTCGTTGTCTCGTCTAGAAATTCGAGAAGATTTTTACTGTTGTTTCTTAAGCCCATGTGATTAGAATTTGCAACTAATGTGTCGTGGATGTCCATCCCACCTAATATTCTGTCAACAATCTTATGGAAATGTTTTGGCAGAATAAAGTATAGGAAAGAGAGAAAGGCCTTTTCGTATTCCAAGACCCCAATTTTGTAGCCACGTTTTAAGAAATCCAGAAATGATGGAAACTCGGAAAATGCAAGGGATTCTGATGATATGTAGCTTTCATATGACATTGAGATTTGAAGCAATGGTAGCGCTATGATAGCAATCACAATTCTTGAGTATTCCTTAGACGAGCTAATTCCAAATATTGACCCAAGCACTTCAACAACGAGAGAAGTGTCCTTGAACACGTACGCCAGCATAACAGAGGCTACCAGTAAGGCTATCCAAATGGACGGATGGATTACAGTCATAAACGAAAAGTCAAAATAGGAAAGGCTGGACACCGTTCCGCAAGCAAGTATACCTATCTGCGAAGTTAGTGTAGATCGACCGCCCATGTAAATAGAACTCCGGGATTTCAGAAAACTTAGCGGAATGGACTGAAGTATGCTTTCACCAACGGCAATATCAAGAAACCAGAATCTCGAATTCCATTCCGTTTCGGAAAAGTTTTTGCTGCTGGTTACGATTGTGACGTTCAAGTTGCGCTGCATTTGGGATAGGAACCACGGTTCAAATGATGTGCATACCTGCACTGTGTCCATGTAATATTTCAAGTTGGTACGTTTGTTACTTGCTACGTTTAGACACCTATCCACAAACCCAAATAGCGGAAAGGATAACGGGAGGGTAATCTTGGTGTGTCGTCCGTATCCATTACCATTTAAGTTAGTCACCAGAACGCGCAAATGTTCCAGCTGTAGTGGACGTGGATAGAATAAATGGATTTGTTTGTCTGGACAAAAGTAGCAAAGAATGCCAATCTGCCGGTATTCCTTGGCAAAGAATACCACCGCAGCGTGAAATTTATAATCACTTGAAATTGACAGAAGGCTCGTGAAGCCAGCTAAGATGGTGGGTGAGCCGTCAACGTAAACAAGAAAAAGGACGGAACCGGATGAACCAAATCCCGATTTGTTTATGGCGAAAATTGTTTCAGGAAATGTGAGAGTGTACAGTACAAATAGGGTGCAGTCTGAGCGTAGGCGTTTGAGCGATAATCTTAGATAGCCACGCCGCAACAAACAAGCCGATTCTGAATCCTCTAAGGACAGTGCTAGTTTCCAAGACTCATGAATTGTAAATGCATGTACATCTGTTTCGAAACTATTCATCGCGTCGGGATTCAAATGATCTTCTAAGTCAAATCCTTCGTAAACCCCCGACGTTGTAACGATATTAATCAAGCAATCATCGCTTACGCTAATGGGCAATTTAATATGCACAGTATTCACGCCGGTAATGTATAGGATTGAATAACGCATAAAATATATTATCAGACGAATTGCCATTATATTTGGGTGATAGTTCGATGTCGCCAAATCTGACAAATACATTCACTAACCTCAAAATAGTGCAATAAATTAACTACAAATGTTAAAATTTTACAACATGCCTCAATTCCGAGGAAAATTGGAGTTCACAGTGGATTAAACAGAAAATTTTCCGCTTGAAAAACATCAAAAAATGCAATTAAGCTTATTCACAAGTTCACTGCCCATTTATCACCTGTTTTTCTGCGTATTATCCAACTGTGGGTTTTCCAAAGTACTTGGGATCTACATTTCAAAGCGTCAGGTAATATATCAATATATGAACCATTATATGAAATGATTATTCAGCAGGGCGTGGCTATTATTTTTTCAGTAAATGATATTAGAATTCCACATCGTGCACAGGTAGTTTTTTGTTGCAAGACGATAGTATGACAATGCTAGTAAAATACTTACGAATAACTATTCTCGTTGTTTTACAGCAGTCATAACTATTTTCCCCACTGCATTTTTCCCGGACGGAAAGCCTATAAACTATAGTAGGTATTCAATTTAGAATTCAATTTCTAAAGAACTCAATCCTACTCACTTGCTATAGACATTACCCCGTTATCTGCACTACAGTGGCATAATAATAAACGAACGATCTCCAAATTGTGGCAGAATTAATGTACTTGTGAATGTAGGAAGCTTTCTGATGTTTCGTACAAACATTTGGTCCAGAGTACTATCATTTGATTATCTAATGCAGCATGGTTTTTGTGATTATATCGCACTAATATTTGTGTTGATACTGGATCTGAATTTTAACATTTTTGTTTGCACATTTTTGCTGAATATATGACATTATTAATAATAAATAACCCTTCATCACATTTCCCACAACAGTTTTGTCATTTTATTGGAATTATCTTCAAAACACATTTGTATACAATATTCTTTGCATTTACGTCATTAGCTTGGCGTGTAAAAAATGTATTTTGTGTCACGATACATTAGCATTTAGATTATCATAAAATCACAAGCACGTATACTCTTCTGCTGTTTCCAATTGCCGTCGTTCAAAATTCATCTACCTAATCGTGAGAGAATCCAACTCAATGTTCTAACGCGGTATCGTGCTAACACGTTCCTAATTTTACCTAAATTTCGCGTCAACGACTTAAACGCTCGGGGACTTACATGAATTATTAGTACAATCAGACCAACTGCGTAAACTATAAAGCAACATAATCCCAACGCAGACCATATTGGAAACGGCTGTGGTTCCCCAAAAGCTCCCATCTTCTTCACATCAACCATTCCCGCAACACGCGTGTAGCTAAACACAGTCCTCAAACTGGTCAACCTGACACCTACCCCAATTTCCTCCTGATAGCGATAGTACTTTCCCAATTTTGTTGACAGATACCCCCAAAATCGTAAGGAAATGTCGAGGAGGAGTGGATTCCCTTTCTTGTTGTACTCATTCTTGCAATAGTACTTGCCTCCTACCAGCATCGTATGCTTTCCCAACAGCTCATGAAATCCCAGTCCAAGTTCACTATCCGTACACGGAAGAGAAACTAAATTCCTTTTTGTAATTCCATCGAGAACTTTGAGAATTCCGTGCTGCTTATAGCCGTATTGAAATACTTCGTCGCTTAAAGCCTTGTGGATACTTCTCCCTCCAAAAAATTGCTTGCCTCTCACTTTCGCCTCGTTTGGCAAAACTGAATACATGAGCATTAGAAATATTTTGAATGTTGGGACCATCTGGAGCTTATAACCATTCCTGAACAATTCACGCAGATCGGGAATTCCATTAAATTGGAGTAAGTCAGCTGACATATAGCTCTGGTACGTAATGGACAGCAATAGAATGCCCGTCAGTGTGGTATACATGTGGGTTCTAGGATGAGCCATAAGTGCCGATACGCCAACAAGTGGCCACAATATATCCAAGGATCTCAAAACACTTTTGTAAACGAAGGCAAGTACAAGGACGAAAGCCACTAAGGTTGCCCATACCGAACTCTCTATTACGGTAATTACATTAAAGTCAAAGGAGGAGAATTTGTCCGGTGGCAAGCAAATTGTGAATTTGTAGAACACATCCTGCTCGATAATTATCAAAGAGGATCTCTCAATTATTTTGTATATTGGTATGCTTTGAAGCACGTTTTCACCATAGCGCATTTTGAGAAACCAGTTTGAAGAGTCGCTTTCAGCCGACGGCATTTCAAAGATATTTGTAACAATTGTCAGATTTAGCAGCACTTGAAGCTTGGCTAGCAATATCATGCCAATCGTTGAACCTGTACATTCCGAAAACGACTTGGAATATCTTTCTCTAGTCTCCGGTCCTGCAATGAATTTCAGACAGTGGTAATAATTTGGATTCTCTATATTCGCTAATGGTATGCCGAAAGGAAGCTTTAGCACCACTGTTTGGCCGTATCCATGATTGTTGTAGCGTTGCGATATCCTTTCAATGGTTTTGAGATTGAGTCCATTCCTGAAAAAGTGAAACTTGGAAATCGGTGGACAAAAGTAGCAGTACACCGCAATTTCGTCACCAGAAAAAAAAATTAGTTGGACGTTAAAATATGGTATATTTTCGAACGCAAAGAGATTCGTGAATGCAAAAAATAGCTGTCGCGTTGTGTAAATGCTGCCCAGAGAAACTAAAAAGGGAACAGTGTTTGAGGACGCGAAACCAGAACGGGATATTGCATTGGTCACATCGGAAAATGTTGAGGGGAAAAGGATGAATATTAAGCAGCGTGGACTGTAACGGATGGTTGTAAACTTAAGATATCCCCGGGATAGTTGCAGTCCCGCATCCACTTCGTCTGGAGTGAAATGAAAAGATAGATTTGCTACGGTGTGTATGGTATATGTAACTATCACATGTTTCAAATAGCAGTTAGTGGGACAGTCCTGCAAATTTTTACGGTAGTATTCAAATTCAGAGTTTGTATTGTGGAGAACAGTATTCACCAGGCAGTCGGATGTAAGTTCAATGGGAATACTTGCTAGCATATGACATATGTCAAAAAATATGACGGATGTCAGGATAAAACGAAGAAATATCATTATGATTTGATGATTGTTCAAAATATCTTTGTCGGAAAAATCTGTGGAGAAGTTATTGGATCCACAGAATTCAAGAGGTTGGGCTTTTTGGTGTTTATCCGTTGTGAAAACTGGATAGATATGTTTATCATATCAAACTAGGACGGGTGTAAACCCGAAATAAAAAACTACCGGAAGCGCGCTGTATGTGAAATTGAGAAATGTGACGTTCAGTTCACCTCTCGAAACACTTATCTTGAATTTTGTGATCAATTTCCGACAAAATATATTTTGACCCCATGTTGACCCCTAGGGGTCAAACAGCCACCGCTCCGAAAGTCGGTCAAGATGACCCATCGAACAATGACAAAAAATGATCAGCATAAAATTCTCTATAAGATAAGCCGATAAAAAAATTTTCCCATAAAGAAGCATTGTGACCTAACCCCCCGCCATACCCTTGGGGTTGACCCCTGGAGGCCCAAAATCAATACCGAATTTTCTCATGACCTGGGGTACCTATATACCAAGTTTGGTCCAAATCGGTCAATGTTACAGTGCTTAGTGTTGGTATAATGTTACAATGTTACAGTGTTACAGTTATAGTGTTTACAGACTTACGGACACACAGACACACAGACACACAGACAGACAAACAGATCAATCGCAATAACTACCTTTATAAGCATTTCATGCTTCCGGTAGTTAATAAAGGATCGTATGCAGACCGGTGCGAGACCCGACCCGACATTAAGCTCAATATGATAATTGATATGCTCATGAATGTTTTAGCAGAATTCCTTATATCAGAACCATCATATCATAGGGTATTACTGATTGAACAGGTAACTATTTGGTATATCATAAGTGCAAAGTTGAGACGTAATCAGCAAGCACAGGCCACATTAAAACACTATCAAATTAATTATTATACTCGAATTCAATTTACTATTTCATTTTATTAACATACCCAGGGACAATACTTATGCGAATTGGAATTATGCGACAATACTTATATATCATATGTCTCTTCCTTATATACCGTATTTGTGTTGCTTAGTCAGGTGACGTAGTCTTTGCATGTGATGATTGATTACGATAATGTATAAGCTCTACGTGTTCACTAGTACTAACGATATGGTGACCAATGTGTGACAAAGGAAATTAACTAACAAATGCAAGTCCGTAACCATGTATTTGTAAATGATCAGTATTTATAATTAAAATTGTCGATGAAATATTTGGGATTTTTTGTTTGCGTATAAACTATTGCCGCGAATGCACACAAGTCTCTTTAATAACGGGCGACTAGCAAAAGCTGAAGAGTCATATGGTTAGCAAAATCAATGCAAACAAGTGGCGTGATCCTTTCCACGAAGTTATGGGATCCGATTCCAACCTTCACCAGACTAAAGCTTTTCAAGACAATCCTTCGTTCCCTTGTATCCCTTCGTCCAATATGCCCAGCAATACTAGCCAAATTATTCCGTAATTCCAGGACATTCGTTGCTGATTCTCCGTAGACCTGGGCCATGCCGCCCAGTAAAGCAACAATTACCAATGTGCTGTCTGCCAACAACACCAAAAAGAGAACGAAAATTATCAGGGTATCCCCATGTGCTGGTGTCCTGACCACAACAATCGAGGATAATGACTTGAGGAGGATGCACCCAATCACGAGAATTGTCACCAAAACCTTTTTCTGTACTTCGTTCATCAAGTCTCCGAGGAGCTGCAGGGTCCGGTACTGTAATGTGATTTGCAATGGCGTCGTATTTTGGCACATGTTGATTGTCCGAAACCTGAGTGATTTAATGACGTTAACATAGCGAACAAATTAGGGAAAATTTACTCGAAAAATCAACATTGTAATAACTTATAATAACTTACATTTGTAAAAATCCAGCCAACGTCATTGTAGATAAGATCATTAATCCCGACATCGTGAGCATCCCAACATTTGCTCCAAACGCCCAGACGAAATGATTAGCTAGAAATATTACTATTTTAATCAGAATTCCCAATACGTCGTGCAAAATCGAGTGGGGATGGTTCACTCCGGAACATTCGAAAAGAGCCCAGTATCCAATCAGCGACGGTTTGCATGGAGACGGCCAGTGAAGTCCCCACACGAATAGGATCGGAACCATTATGGCGGATACGAATATCAAGTACGCCAGGATAGTACTCATTTTTTCAATTTGGGTCAACTTTTGTTTTTGGCGTTCCTGGTATTCCGGAAAATGTTTTGGGAAGGTTACCAAACCATTTACATATATGCATATGGTGGACGCATCCTTATAACAAGTGTTGATATATGGCAGAAAGAAAAACATTCCAATCATTGCCAGTCCGAGAAAAATAATTTCTGTCCTTGAGCTTTCAAAATCTGCCGCAGTGGATATTTTGGTCAAGCCTTGAAGCGGGTACATTGCAGTGAAACAGAGTACCAGCAACCACTTGTTTCGCAATTTGATTTTCTCGGAATGCAAATTGTCGCAGAGTTTCAGCCTTTGTTGTATTCTGTCCCAGCGTACCAACACTGTCCCAATGGAACTCGTACCTCGGCATAGAAATGCAAAGAATTTCAAGTGACGTTGTAGCATTTTCCAAAGTTGTTTTTTGTTTTAGGAATATTACATATATTTCTGTCGCCCAAGTATACTTTGAACTAGTTTCGCATGTACAAAGTAACTAGCTTCCTGTTGTACCTCTATGAGCAATGAATTTAGCAGAGCTTCTGTGTTGCTGATTTAAGAGTAGACGCTAGTGCAAGTTGAAACAAACACTATTCTTAACACGAAAACAGTTTGTTTGAGCGTCGAGTTTTAATATGTACACGTGGAAGTTCAGCACTAATTAAATTTTGATGATGGTCAAAGTGAATACTTGAATTTGAGCACCCACCCGATGAACTAGGACAGGTGTAAACCCGAATTTAAAAAACCACCGGAAGCGCGTTGTATGTGAAATTGACAAATGTGACAGTCAGTTCACCTTTCCAAACAGTAATCTTGAATTTTTCACTCAACTCCTAAATAATATGTTATAGCCCTTTAGTGACCCTATGGTCAATGGAGTTATCACAACGAAAGTTGGTCGAGTTGACCCATGGTGCCGTGACAAAAAATGATCAGCATAAAATTCTCTATAAGACAGGCCGATACAAAATTTTTGCTCATAACGATGCAGGTGACCTCATCCCCCCAATATATCCGCGAGGTTAACCTCCGGAACTTCAAAATCAATACCGAATTTTTGCATGACCTGAGGTACATTTATGCCAAGTTTGAACCAAATCGGTCAACGCGGAGAAATGTTATAGTGTTTACAGACAAGCAGATTAACAGACACATAGACAAACAGATCAATCGCAATAACTACCTATATAAGCATTTCATGCTTCCTGTAGTTAATAAAGCGAAATTGCAAACATGGAATGCATGGGCTGGTTATAATTTACTTACGCAAGTGCTTTATAGCACATCGTTTAAAGGTGCTAATTAAAAATGTTTCCTTCTTTTATGATCCATAGTCTCCAGATATTCCATGTACAAACGGTGAAAGTACTCCCGTTTTGTGTTTTCCATTGTTTTTCAAAATACGTCACAGCTTCGATGAATTACGTGCCCTATTTAGATATCAAAGCATTGATAGCATTAATTAAAATATGTGTGATTGCAAGCGTAATGCTTCGATATTCACCTCATCGATTATAATGAAGAAAACAACATTCAAGTAACGCTAGAGAGTGGTGGAATTAATAAATCAACACGTGTTGACGGAAATCTCGAAAAACGAAAACATCCAGTTGTATCGACAGCTTTCAGCCAATGTTTGAAACTTTTACCCTAAATTCAATGCTTCGGGAAATAATTGTCATGGCACGTAATGACATTTTTACTCCAATTAGGAAATGACCATCCAATAAACAATACAAAATATGACGTCAGAGATATGATTTATCACAACCGACTAGAAAATTGGTTATACATTTAAGCATCCTGCATAAGGCGATATCAATAACAACTGGAGACAGAATACACAACAAAATACCCGTTACGACACGATGTTTGCTATTCCACAATTGCAATTTAATATGTAATCATGTATTTGCATTTTAGATGTGTATTGGCGTAATTACTCATTTCCAGAATTACTGCAATGTGCATGTTTCTCGGCTACAATTGGTATGACATTATTCCCCGGAAATCGAATACCAAACATAACTTTGCTAATAACATTCAAAACAGATTTATAATAACATATCACATTTATTTGAATATATCATGTCCCCAATGAATAGAGTTTAAATGTGTGACTATATAAATCTACACAAAACCAAACATGTTTACTTTTTTCATTTAGCATTGTATACATATCCGCTTATGCGCGCTAGCTCAGTAACTCTCGTACGACTATTAAAAGCTAAAAATTCATTCACAACGTGTGGCCCAGTTCGCGTGCTAATGTTTTCGGGTTTCTTTGTGAAGGCCGTGATATTTGAAATGATGAGAGGAGGCGGGTTAATGGCAAAAAACAGACCGGAAATGTAGTAAGTAGTTAAGAGATGAGATGATGAGTTCTTGGAAGAAACTCTTGTAGGTTTTAGTTGTAAATATATCAAATAGATTGTCTGGTTATTATTAACTTAAACTTTGTAAATATAACAAAATTACAGGAAAAAATGCGACTGCTTGGAATACAAAAGTCTTGAGCAGGAATTACGAGTTGAAGTGAGAGTTGAGTTGTTTAGAATTGGATTGAGGATAAGAAGGAATTGCGACTGACTTGAATACAGTCGTCTTGAATGTAGGAGAGTAGTTTCAGCGTAAAGGTTTCAGAGTAATAGTCAACAGAATTATGGTCAAAGAAGAATGGTAAGGAATTAGAAGATTGAGGTTGCTTTCATAAGCTCGGGATTCGGGATATGAGTAGAATTGAGGTAAGAACATAATTCAATAGGTTCACACATTGAATTGTGAAGTAATGCATGGTTTTGAGTAGTTTGACATAGCATTTAATACATATAACATAAATGACACAAAAGAATTGAACCTGCATAAATAATGAGTTTGACATTGACATTGGTTTTGAAACATTACTGGAATTCTTATACATTGATGTTAAAAATAGATCGAATGTGAAATGCTCAAAAAGATAAAACATGAACAATCGGTAAGTGGAATGTTACATCGAGATTTGTCAACTGGAAAGTAGGTCAAATAAGAAAATGAACTGTGAAACTAATTTGAATAAAGCGTAAAGAAATGAACAATATGGTGAAAATACTAAAAGTTTTACAATGAACACGTGAATTCAGAGTATTCAAATTAGTGGAAGGATTATATACCCAAACACACATATAACCGATAGTTTCAGAAATTCATACTACGAAATGCAAAACAGAATTCGAAAGATATGCCATAGCGTATACTGACATTAGAACTAAAATGGATATTAGATAATCAGCGATAATATAAAAAATCAATCATTTTATTTTGGTTCCGCATCCAAACATTGAAAATCCAATTATGAATTATCCATAAGAAAATAAAATCAATCGACGGCATTTCGAAGACTGTTTAATTCACAACTATGCATTTGCGAGTTTTCAACGATTTAGCGAGTTGGCAAGCTGCCGAAGTACAAATTTAATTACCCAAAGCGGAGTGCTATTTTGTAATTACGCGCCTCCATTTATTCAAAGGTGCTTAGCAACATGAACTAGCAAAAGCATGTCATGTTATTGGCAAAGTCGATGCATACAAGTGGCGTAATTTTTTCCACAAATTTGGGATCTCCGAATCTAACCCTTACCATACTTAAGCTTGTATAAATAACCCTACGTTCTCTTGTATCTCTTTGCACAACATGAGCATCAATATCTCGTAAAATTTAAACATTCCCAGGACATTCGTTACTGATTCTATATGGACATAAGTCATAGCGCCCGTCAAAACACAATTACATCACTTTTATGTCTGCCCAAATCACCAGATACAGTTCGAAAATTATCAGGGTTTCCCCGTGTGCTGGTGTGCTGACCACAACAATCGAGGACAGTTACTTGTGGAGGATGGTGGACGCATTCTTACTGCATGTGTTTATATATGGCAGAATGAAAAAAACATTTCAATCACGACCAGCCCGAGAAGAAAAATTTCTGTACTTGAGTTTTGATAATCTGCTGCAGTGAATATTTTGTTCAGTTTCAGTCTCTGATATTTTCTGTCCAAGTTGAGAACTAATTAAATTCTGATGATGGTCAAAGCGAATAATTGAAATGGAACGCCCGCTTTAAATTACAATTAAAATAGTTAACTATTAAACAACCATGAGGGGTGGCAAATTTTTAGTGGCTTCGATTTGGCCGAAATTTAGGTTGGTGATAGAGTTTGATGCGCTGATTTTGATTCTGCCTTCAAAGATGACTTTTACTGATACTGGCGCCACCACGAAGCCAAAAAAGGAGGGAAATTGGTTTTCATCAGAATGAGCTGAAAAATGGTTACAGGGTACTATCGAGCATGCTGAGCAACATGACGAAAGTAGTTTTCGAAAACTCTGAAACTGGCGCCACCTAGGAGCTAAAAAAGCAGGCAATTGGTTTTCATCAGAATGAGCTGGAAAATGATTACAGAGTACTATCGAGCATGAACAACATGGCGAAAGTAGTTTTTGAAAATTCTATTGAATTCTCCCTAATTTTCCCTATTGAATTCTCCCTAATTTTCTCTACTGAATTCTCCCTAATTTTCCCTATTGAATTCTCCCTAATTTTCCCTATTGAATTCTCCCTAATTTTCCCTCTTGAATTCTCCCTAATTTTCCCTATTGAATTCTCCCTAATTTTCCCTATTGAATTCTCCCTAATTTTCCCTATTGAATTTTCCCTAATTTTCCCTCTTGAATTCTCCCTAATTTTCCCTATTGAATTCTCCCTAATTTTCCCTATTGAATTCTCCCTAATTTTCCCTATTGAGTTCTCCCTAATTTTCCCTATTGAATTCTCCCTAATTTTCCCTATTGAATTCTCCCTAATTTTCCCTATTGAATTCTCCCTAATTTTCCCTATTGAATTCTCCCTAATTTTCCCTATTGAATTCTCCCTAATTTTCCCTATTGAGTTCTCCCTAATTTTCCCTATTGAATTCTCCCTAATTTTCCTTGTTGAATTCCAATTGGAGTCTACCCATTCCATGCATGAATAAGGGGGTAAAAGACATTCCCCGCATTACCATTGGGCCTAGACTCCCCGCATATCCATTAAGCCTAGACACTCGTTGCATGACCAAGATCCCTTTTGAATTCTCCCTAATTTTCCCTATTGAATTCTCCCTAATTTTCCCTATTGAATTCTCCCTAATTTTCCCTATTGAATTCTCCCTAATTTTCCCTATTGAATTCTCCCTAATTTTCCCTATTGA
The DNA here is from genome assembly GCA_004115045.4 of Sinella curviseta. NCBI lineage: Eukaryota > Metazoa > Arthropoda > Collembola > Entomobryomorpha > Entomobryidae > Sinella > Sinella curviseta. Next base: position 12,502,389 of record CM023203.3, read on the forward strand.
ATTCTCCCTAATTTTCCCTATTGAATTCTCCCTAATTTTCCCTATTGAATTCTCCTTAATTTTCCATATTGACTTCTCCCTAATTTTCCGGATCGAATTCTCCCTAATTTTCCGGATCGAATTCTCCCTAATTTTCCGGATCGAATTCTCCCTAATTTTCCGGATCGAATTCTCCCTAATTTTCCGGATCGAATTCTCCCTAATTTTCCGGATCGAATTCTCCCTAATTTTCCCATTGCATTCTCCCTAGTTTTCTGATGAATTCAATAGGGAAAATTATGGAAAATTCAACAGAATTTTCAAAAACTACTTTCGCCATATTGCTCAGCATGCTCGATAGTACCCTGCACTCATTTTCAGCTCATTCTGATGAAAACCAATTTCCTGCCTTTTTTGGCTCCCAGGTGGCGCCAGTATCAGTAAAAGTCATCTTTGAAGGCAGAATCAGAATCAGCGCATCAAACTCTATCACCAACCTAAATTTCTGCCAAATCTAAGCCACTAAAAATTTGCCACCCTCATGGTTGTTTAATAGTATCCTATTTTACTTGGAATTTATGGGCTGATTTTAATTTACTTACGACCGTGTTTCATAAGACACCGCGCTAGGGATGTTAATTAAGTAACGCTTCATTCTGCTATGATCCAAAGTCTCCAGTTATGCCATGTACATTTTGTGAAAGTTCTCCCCTTTTATGTTTACCATTGCTTTTAGAAATACGGCCCTACTTTAAGTAATTTTGTGTCGTACTTAAATATCAAAAACATCGAAAGCATAAATTAGACTATGTGCTATGGTAAATGGAAAGCTTCGACAATCACGTCATAGGTTATTATAAAGAAAATAACTTTGAAGTAATGCGAGAGAGTTGTGAAATTAATAAAACGATACGTGTCTTGGGGAAACTGTCGAAAACCAAAAGCATTCAGTTGCACCGATAACTCCTCTGTTTGAAGTTTTACCCTAAATTTAATGTCTTTGGAAATAATGATCATGGCACGAAATGAGTTTTGCTCCAACTTCGTAATTACCATCCAATAAAGAATAAAAAACACGAAGTCACGGATATGATTTGTAATTACCGACTCCAAAGTTGGTCATACAATCACGCATGCTGTATCAGACGACATCTATAACATCTGGAGACGAAATACAATACCTGTAACGGCATCATGTTTGTAATTACGACACTACTCCACAATTACGACTAAATTTGTAATCTGGTACTTACATTCAAAAATATTATTTATTCAAGCACCCATTTTCAGAATTATTGCCATGTATTTACATATTACTCACTTTCACTTACAATATGTTGTAGCATTATGCTACACAAATTCTACCCATCGTACATTTTCGAACAACATATTAGAGAAATTCTTAATTATTTAAAACATTTACCTGAATACATCATGTCAACCGTGACATAATTAAACTGTGCGACTGAATAAATCTACTCCCACCCCAACACTTGTACTACTTGCAATCAGCATTGCATACATAGCCGCTCATGCATGCTAGCTCAGTAACAATCGTGCGACTAGTAAAAGCTGAAAATTAATTAGATTAGCAACGTCAATGAATGTTCCAAATACAAAAAGCATATTTCATATCCAATCCCTATCGCCTAATACTGCCCTAGTAGCAACAGCTGTATGGTCATATTATTAGCAAAGTCAATACAAACCAGCGGCGTTATCTTCTCAACAAAATTAAGAGATCCAAATCTAACCTTTATCACTCCCAAACTTCTATAGGTTATTCTACGCTCCCTTATTACCCTCCGCTCACCAAGTCCGATAAAGCTAGTTAAACCCTTTCGAAGTTGCAGGAGAGTGAATGCTGACTCTGTGTGGACTTGTCCCATGTCACCCAGCAACGCAATAAGAGCCAAGGTCGCGTCTCCCAAAAAACCGAACATATTCCCAAAAGTACCAAACCGTCACCATTCGCTGGTACTCTCACAACCACTATCGAGGAGAATGACTTGATGCTAATACATCCGATAACGAGATTAGTCACCAGAACCTTTTGCTGTACCTCGTTCATCAACTTTCCAAGGAGCTGAAGCGTCCTGTACTGGAGCGTCATTTGAAATGGCGTCAATGTGCCACCTGTACTGATGTTCCGATATCTGAAAGATTTTGTGCTGTGCAGATAAATATGTTCAATATTGTAATATACTGTTAATTAAAGCGTACCTGTTCAAAAGTCCAGTTAGAGTCATTGTCGAAAGGACCATTATTCCAGAAACCGTAATCGACCCAACGTTTATCATAAATGCCCACAGAAATTGGTTCAACGAAAATACAAGTAACTTGATCAGCATTCCCAGTAGCGAAACTGGAATGGAGTTCTGATGATGTATTCCGGAACATTCAAAAAGCGCCCAGTATCCAATTAATGAAGGTTTACATGGAGACATCCAATGCAGTCCCCACACAAACGAGAATGGTAGGGCGATGACAGAGAGAAATATCAAGTACGCCAACATTACGTTCCCTTTTTCAATATTGGACAACACTTGCTTCTTGTCCTTGTACTCGGGGAAACATTTTGGAAATGCGATTAGGCCGTTTATGTATTGGCATATTGTGGTTGCGTGCTTCCTGCAAGATTCGACATATGGGATGGTCCAGGTCATAACAGTTATGGACAATCCAAGAACAATCAATTCTGTGTATGAATTGTCGGAAGTGTACAGTTTGTAGATTCCTTGAACTGGGAAGAGTGTCGAGAGGATTAGCGCCAGGAACAACTTGTTTCTCAATTTTGTATTCTCAGACTCGGAGTGCTCGCATATCTTCAGTTTCCGCTGTACGTTATCCCAGCGGACCAAAACGGTCCCCAGATAACTGCTCACGTGGCATATCGCGCCAAGGAATTTCATTTGCTCTTGTAGCATTTTGTTATTTATTTTGCCGTTTTGGAGTATTAATACCAGTTGATTCAGTATTAGACAATGACTTTTGTTGCTTGCTATCCTTGCTCCACTTAGTCAACGTAGTCAGTAGCTCCAGATCAGCCAGTTGTCTCAGCGACGACGCAAAAATGGTTGTGTGGGTTGAATGTCAAACGTATTGGAGCTGTGGCGGTGACCAAAATGGCACGATTACTTTGCGTTTCAATTACTTGCATGTATTGCTTGGCCTTAATTTACTTACGAACGTTTTCCACGACCGATCGATTTTAGGATTATATTCTGCTTCATACGTTTAGACTACATTGGCACCGGTTATTCCATGTAAATTTCTGGAAGGTGAGGGCCTCTTTTGGGTTTGCTCTTGCTTTTCAGCTCACCGCACTACTTGTGTCGGCTTATTCGATGTTGATATAAAAAGGATTGGAATCTAAAATAAGAATATTTGCCAGTTTATATTGTAATCATCGTTGGGCATTAAATTGAAATTGGCGTTTTGCAAAGGTAAGAAAGTCACCAATATTCTTCTCTGGGAAGGGCGAGAGTGGTAGAAGTTAATTACTTTTGTGGCAACGTATTTGCCCTTTACACCATCAGAGAGATGTGCTAATTCGTATCAGAAATGTCAAGGCTAGCGATCGTAGCGGTCACACAGCTGTCATCCGAGCGCTTGGATTACTCCTACACTGCACGTGTATACAAAATTTTAATATCCATAATTAGCTAATGCGCTATATACATACATGACAGGAATGGTGTATTAGATTTCATGGCATTTAAAATTATGTATGTACTTGCTGCCTTATATAGCCGCCGTACTGAAAAGCCTTGATTTCTTGTATTCAAAAATAACTAGGACGGGTGTAAACCCGAAATAAAAAACTACCGGAACCGCGATATATATGAAATTGAGAAATGTGACATTTAGTTCAACTTTCCAAACACTAATCTTGAATTTTTCTATCAATTTCCGAGATAATATATTTTGACCCTTTGTTGACCCTAGGGTCAATGGTCGAAGTTGACCGAATTGACCAATAGTGCCGTGACAAAAAATGATCAGCATAAAATTCTCTATCAGATAAGCATATAACATTTTTTTGCCATAAGGATGCATTGTGACCTCATCCCCCACCATACCCGTGGGGTTGACCCCCGGAGGCCCAAAATCAATACCAAATTTTCTCATGACCTGGGGTACCTCTATGCCAAGTTTGGACCAAATCGGTCAATGTTAACAAAAGTTACAGTGTTTACAGACTTACGGACACACAGACAGACAAACAGATCAATCGCAACTAGGACGGGTGTAAACCCGAAATAAAAAACTACCGGAAGCGCGTGGTATGTGAAATTGTGACATTCAATTCACCTTTCCAAACACTAATCTTCCATCAAATTCCGAAACAATTTATTTTTACCCTTCCGTGACCCCGTGACCCGTGAGGGTTAAGGAGCCACCACTCCCACAGTTGGTCAAATTGACCCATGGTGTGATGACAAAAAATGATCAGCTAAAAATGCTCTATCAGATAAGCGAATAAAATTTTTTTCCTATAAGGAAGTATGGGGGGTCGCATCTCCACCATTCCCCCGGGGGTGGGGCCTGGAAGCCCAAAATCAATACCGAATTTTCTCATGACCTGGGGTACCTTTATGCCAAGTTTGGACCAAATTGGTCAATGTTAACAAAAGTTATAGTGTTTACAGACTTACGGACACACAGACACACAGACACACAGACACACAGGCAGACAAACAGATCAATCGCAACTAGGACGGGTGTAAACCCGAAATAAAAAACTACCGGAAACGTGTTGTGGGTGAAATTGAGACATTTGACACTAAGTTCACCTTCCCAAACACTAATCTTCGATTAGTCGATGAATTTCCGAAAAAGTATATTTTGACCCTATCGTGACCCTGTGACCCGTAAGGGTCATGGAGCCACCACTCCGACAGTTGGTCAAATTGACCCATGGTGTAGTGACAAAAAATGATCAGCATAAAATTCTCTATTAGATAAGCAGATAAAAATTTTTTGCCATAAGGATGCATTGTGACCTCATCCCCCACCATACCCGTGGGGTTGACCCCCGGAGGCCCAAAATCAATACCGAATTTTCTCATGACCTGGGGTACCTCTATGCCAAGTTTGGACCAAATCGGTCAATGTTAACAAAAGTTACAGTGTTTACAGACTTACGGACACACAGACACACAGACACACAGACACACAGACAGACAAACAGATCAATCGCAATAACTACCTATATAAGCATTTCATGCTTCCGGTAGTTAATAACTACCTTTATAAGCATTTCATGCTTCCGGTAGTTAATAATGTTTAAATTTCAATTGCAAGTGGAACACTTTAGTTCAGGAGTGAACTTCTGCGAGAAAAAAACAATTCTGCTTACGAACTGGGTTGTGTAGGGACAGAGAGCAGAAGGAACATTCCTTGAAGCCTGGAACACCTCCATGAGCAGCAATGTATGCATCATCTTTTTCTCTTTTTCTTTTTATTTTTTAATTTACTTACGACCGTGTTTTATAGCATACGGTGCTTAGGATATAAATTAAAACAATGCTTCCTTCTATTATGATCTATAGTCTCCGGTAATTCCCTGTATATTTGCTGAAAGTTCTCCCGTTTTGTGTTTTTCCTTCTTTTTTGAAGTACGCCTCTGTTTTAATTAATTTCGTACAGTACTTACAAACCAAAAAGCAATGATAGCATAAATTAGAATACTTGTGATTGTAAGCAGAAAGCTTTGATAAAAATCTAACGAATTATAAGAAAGAAAACAACATTGAAGTAATGCGAGAGAGTGGTGGATTAATAAGTTGATACGTATGTCGGAAACTATCGAAAAACAAAAGCATCAGTTGCACCGGTAACACCTTTGATTGAAATTTTACCGTAAATTCCATATTTTTGGAAGTAATTGTCAAAGCACGTACGGGCATTTTTACTCCATTTTGGTAATGCGCATCCAATAATCAATAAAAAATATAAAGTTAGGAATATGATTTTTTAATACCAACTCCAAAGTTGGTTAGGCAATCATGCATCCTGCATGAGACTACAGCAATATCATCTAGAGACGGAATACACAATAAAATAATAGTTATGACATTATGTTATGTCAGAATTACAACTTAATATGGAATCTTGTATATGTACTTTTATTTATTAACTACCGGAAGCATGAAATGCTTATATAGGTAGTTATTGCGATTGATCTGTTTGTCTGTCTGTGTGTCTGTGTGTCTGTGTGTCTGTGTGTCTGTGTGTCTGTGTGTCCGTAAGTCTGTAAACACTGTAACTTTTGTAAACATTGACCGATTTGGTCCAAACTTGGCATAGAGGTACCCCATGTCATGAGAAAATTCGGTATTGATTTTGGGCCTCCGGGGGTCAACCCCACGGGTATGGTGGGGGATGAGGTCACAATGCATCCTTATGGCAAAAATTTTTTATCTGCTTATCTGATAGAGAATTTTATGCTGATCATTTTTTGTCACTACACCATGGGTCAATTTGACCAACTGTCGGAGTGGTGGCTCCATGACCCTTACGGGTCACAGGGTCACGATAGGGTCAAAATATACTTTTTCGGAAATTCATCGACTAATCGAAGATTAGTGTTTGCGAAGGTGAACTTAGTGTCAAATGTCTCAATTTCACCCACAACACGTTTCCGGTAGTTTTTTATTTCGGGTTTACACCCGTCCTAGTTTAGTTAGCAATTTTAAGAAATACCACAATGTATGTTGCTAATGTGCTTATGTACGTACTAATTGCTTACAATTTGTTCACGTACGGGAAATATACGTTTTTGGACTGCGTGCACGTCACTACAATGCTCACGGGTACCAGATGCTTCACAGAATGTTCAGTTCAAACAAGTGTAAGGCAGAAAAACGAGCAGCTACCATACATATTGGTTTACCTTCTGCAGAGGTATCTGTTCCAAAATAAAAAAGAATGCCAAACTAGACATACAGCTATGAATTTCCTGGACCTGTACGTGCAACTTATAAGGGGTGAAAATTCATTCCCTACGTCAATGAATGTTGCAAATGTAAAGCGCATATTTCATAACAAAACCCAAATCCGTTAATACCGCCCGAGTAACAACTGCTGCATGGTAATAATAGTATTAGCAAAATCAATGCAAACGAACGGCGTTATTTTCTCAACAAATTAGGAGATCCAAATCTAACATTTATCATGCCTAAACTTTTATAAATAATTCTACGCTCCCTTATTACCCTCCGCTCACCAAGTCGTATAAATCTTGTTACACCTTTCCGCAGTTCCCGGAGAATGATTTCAGACTTTGTGTGGACTTGTGCCATGTCACCCAGCAACGCAATAAGAGCCAAGTTGCAGTCTGCCAACAAAACCGAACAGAATCCCAAAAGTATCATACCGTCACCATTCGCTGGTACTCGCATAACAACTATCGAGGACAATGACTTGACGATAATGCAGCCCATAACGAGATTAGTCACCAGAAACTTTTGCTGTACCTCGTTCATCAATTTTCCTAGGAGCTGAAGCGTTCGGTACTGGAGTGTCATGTGAAATGGCGTCAAATTGCTATGCGTACTGATATTCCGAAACCTGAAACATTTGGAGATGTGCTCATAATTATGTACGAAATTGCAACTTATTGTTAATGTATGCTGGCATTTTCAAAAGTCCAGTTAGAGTCATTGTAGATAGGATCATTATTCCAGAAACCGCCATCGCCCCGACGTTTATTACAAATGTCCAAAGAAATTGGTTCAACAAAAATACAAGTAACTTGGTCAGCAGTCCGAATAAGGAACGCAGAATAGAGTTCTGATGATATATTCCAGAACATTCAAATAGAGCCCAGTATCCAATTAATGACGGCTTACATGGAGACATCCAGTGAAGTCCCCACACAAACGAAACCGGTATGACGATGATGGAGAGGAAAACTAAGTTGGCCAACAATATGTTCCCTTTTGCAATACTGGACAACACTTGCTTCTTGTCCTTGTACTCGGGGAAATATTTTGGAAATGCGATTAGACCATTTATATACTGGCATATTGTGGTTGCGTGCTTTCTACAAGATTCGGCATACGGGATAGTCCAGATCATAGCAATTACGGCCAATCCAAGAAGAATCAATTCTGTGTATGAAAGTCGGTGCTCATGGGTAGTGTACAGTTTGTAGAATCCTTGAAGTGGGAACATGGTCGAAAGGCTTTGCGCCAGGAACAACTTGTTTCTCAATTTTATATTCTCGGACTGAAAGTTGTCGCATATCATCAGTTTCCGTTGCTCGTTATCCCAGCGGACCAACACGGCTCCCAGATAACTGCTTAGGTGGCATATTATGCCAAATAATTGCATTTGCTCTGTAGCATTTTTATATTATTTTTCTTTTTGGAATATTATAGACAAGTGGATAAAATATGTAATGATAATTTGTATTGCTTGCTATCTTGGCTCCACTTAATCAGCCTAGTGAATAGCTACAGATCAACCCGGTTGCCTCAGCGTCGAGCTAGATGGTGTGTGGATTTTAGACCAAAGGAAATGCAATTGTGCTGATGGCCAAAATGGCACGATTACTTTCAATTACGGGTCATGTATTGTTAGGCCTTAATTTACTCACGACAGTGCTGTACGTCCGAACGATTTTAGGATGCTAAATATATTTTACCTCTTATGTGCATAGTATATTGGCTCCGGTTATTGCATGTAAATTTCTGGAATGTGATGGCATTTTGCGTTACCTTTTATTTTCGGCTTGCATCGCATCTAATTAATTTGTGCGATTTTGATGCCAAAAAGCATTGAAATCACACGTCAGAATATGTATGAGTATATTTTCAATTTCAATTCAATTTCAGTCGATCTATGTAGTTTTCGAATTGTTTTTTTTCTGATTCCTAAAACTTCAAATGGTATGTGGACGAGCTAGGTGTCGATTTGAATCTAAGAATCCGGAGAAATGCATTATGGGTATCACAATTCCAAATTACAAATCATTTAATGAGAATATTCAGGTCAAAGTTCAAAAACTGAAAATGCCATCCCTTTCGTACACCATATTCAAAATCTAATACATAATTAATATCCACATGAGTGAACAAATTATTTCGGTCAATGTGTGTGTGTCAATATGTGAAACATTTTTGACATCTTACAATTAGGTCAATGGTTGAGCTTAGAATATAATATACTGGAAATCCGAGACTGCTGTTACATTAATGTACAACGATAGCCAAACAGAGTTTAGAAGCTGAGTGCTACAATTAAATTAAATGCAACAAAATGGGTAATGAGGGAAATGTTATGCCCTTGATCTATTACTACATAGGAATACAACCAATGCAATAACGCTTAATTGCACTACTTCCAGCAGCCCAATGAAACAGCTGCGGTAACTGTTATATTTTATTTTAAAACATTTATTCAAACCGAATTTTTGGACAAATATTATTAAATTGGAGCAGTGTACTTATTTAGGGCCGACTTACAGGATTATCTTATTGCAGATAACTCAGCACTGACAATTAAAAATGATTGGCTGATAGTATTACATAATTAGACCAATATATGGTATAAATAAATATCAGCCTGCGAGTTTAACAATTCAAATATACGTACCATTTTGATTCCACCTGACAATATGCAAACATAATTAAAGTAAACTACGCAACACATGGACAAATGAAGGCCCAGCTTCAGTAACTACCCGCATGCGAATGTATTGTAAGGCAGAGCCACGCAATAGCTTTCTGAGAGCATTACCAACATCAACTGAGATTCCATCGGGAATCGTATGTTTCTGTATGCAAGATTACTATTATTATGTTGAGGACGAAAAGGCTCGTGTGTCGATCGATGTCGATCGCGACTGGCAGCCATTTCTTGCTGGCCACTTGCACACAATTTTCTTGATGTAAACCTACATTTTTTGACGAAGCGGATTCACAAAAGCATAATGTGATTTGCAAAAATAAAAATAAAACTTTATATTTTAAATTAAACCTTCCTCCTTTTCATTCATGTAGTCATTTTATCATTTTTTGCCATATTCTTTTAATTAATTGACTACGAGTTATAGCCGTTAGCTATATGGTCCTTCGCGCATCCTCCGTAAAATAAGCATCTTTTTCAAAATAAATACTTCAAATAACCTCATCCAATTCACACAAACATATTATTTTATATTTGGGATGTAGTTAAAGTGATCACAACTGCGTAGCCTTTCGTCCTTTCGTGTACGTATTTAATAATCGAATGGTTCATTCTTCATGTTCTGACAGTGCAGGTACTATTTCAATCGTCTGCATTTAATGTGACTACGAACTATTTTTAGATTATTTTGAAGTTATTTTATTAATTAGTTGACCGTGACATACTTTGTCAATATTACATATCTCGTGCTTAGAGTGTTCGACGACTGCCTCTTCCCGGCGAAAACAAGCTAAGCTAAGTTGTTCCCGTCGGTTACCGTACAAATCGATTTTGTTATTTGTGAAATTCGGTCTTAAATTATAGTTCACAAGATATTATATTTTTAAGAAATGCCATAGGTATATTACAATTAATCAGATTATCCCATTAGGATGGGTGGTCGCCCTTAGTTCTTACGGTTTTTAACATTATATAAATTAAACATTAAATATTCTTGTAATAAGCATACTAGCTTATACATCATGATATTTTAGAGTGCCGTTTTGTACACATTTACAGTAATTTATGGATGTCTACACCACACTATGGCGTCTGTATACTCTCCCCGATCCATGCTGTGTGTAGGGAGGTGTTTCGAACATTTTTCAAAAGTAGTATTTGCATATGTAAAAATTATTATATATAATATGTATTATAATATTTTTTCCAACATATTTATATATATTTTATCTTAAGCTAAACGTAGCATTTTGTAATTATTACTTTTTAATGGTTATGGTTAGCGTAACAAGAAGTTTTTTATGCTTTCTGTATTTTTATCATTTCTATACAAATGTTTTTTTTAAATTTCTCTAAGAAATTAATATTTCAAACCTGGCGCAGATATAAAGGTAAATCATTCCATACATCATTTCAGCACTGAATAGAGAAATAATGTGCCACTGAATAAATCTGCACTAAACCCAATGTATATACTAATTTCATTGCGTATTGTATATATTTCCGCTCCATACACGCAAGCTCAGTAGATGTAACTAATAAGATCTGAACGCTCATTCGCTACGTCAATGAATGAACCAACTACAATAAACATATTTCATATTCAAGCCCAATCCCTTAATACCGCCCTAATAGCAACACCTGCAAGGTCATATTATTAGCAAAGTCAATACAAACCAGCGGCGTTGTCTTCTCAACAAAATTAAGAGAGCCAAATCTAACCGTTATCAAACCTAAACTTTTATAAGTTATTCTACGCTCCCTTATAACCCTACGCTCACCAAGTCCGAAAAGGCTAGTTAAACCGTTTCGAAGTTCCAGACGAGTGACTACAGACACTGTGTGGACTTGTGCCATGTCACCCAACAACGCAATTATTACCAAGGTGCTATCTACCCACAAAAGCGAGCATATTCCCAAAAGTATAATAACGTCACCATTCGCTGGTACACCCACAACAACTATCGAGGAGAATGACTTGAGGATAATGCATCCGACAACGAGAGTAGTCACCAAAACCTTTTGTTGTACTTCGTTCATCAATTTTCCAAGCAGCTGCAGTGTTCTGTACTGCAACGTCATTTGGAATGAATCCACATTTTTATGCGTATGGATACTCCGAAACCTGAAAGATTTCGTGATATGTACATAAATACGTTCGAACTTGTAATATACTGTTAATGAAAGCTTACCTTTCCAAAAGTCCAGTAAGAGTCATTGTCGAAAGTATCGTTATTCCACAAACACTGATCGTCCCAACATTTAGCATAAATGTCCAAAGAAATTGGTTCAACGAAAATACAAGTAACTTGGTCGGCAGTACGAACAAGGAACGCAGAATAGAGTTCTGATGATATATTCCAGAACATTCAAATAGAGCCCAGTATCCAATTAATGACGGCTTACATGGAGACATCCAGTGAAGTCCCCACACGAACGGACACGGTATTATGACCACTGACAGGCATACTAAGTACGCCAACAATACGTTCCCTTTTGCAATATTGGACAACACATGCTTCTTGTCCTTGTACTCGGGGAAATATTTTGGAAATGCGATCATGCCATTTATATATTGGCATATTGCGGTTGCGTGATTCCTGCAAGATTCGGCGTTCGGGAAGGCCCAGATCATAGCAAGTACAGACAATCCAAGAAGAATCAATTCTGTGTATGAATTACTGGAAGTGGACAGTTTGTAGATTCCTTGAAGCGGGAAAAGTGTCGCGAGGCTTCCTGCCAGAAGCAACTTGTTTCTCAATTTTATATTTTCAGATGGGAAGTTGTGGCATATCATTAGTTTCCGTTGTTCGTTATCCCAGCGGACCAACACGGTTCCCAGGTAGCTGCTCACGTGGCATAGCACACCAAAGAATTGTATTTGCTCTTGTAGCATTTTGTTACTTATTTGGTCTTTTCGGAATATTAGGCACAAGTGGATTAAGTATTTAATTGTAATTTATATTGCTTGCTATTTTGGTTCCTCTTAATCAAATAGTCAGTAGCGTCTGGTGTTGCTTCTGATGAATGCTGTTGTGCCCGAGTCGAGCTAAAGTGTCTGTGGGTAGAGTGCAAAATGTATTAAAATGGCAGGATTTTTTGCTATTCAATTACTGTGCATGTATTGCTTGGGCTTGATCTACTTACGACACTGTGCTACGGCCGAACGATTTTAGGATGATAATTATATTCTGCCTCTTACTTGTATACTGCATTAGCTCCGGTTATTTCATGTAAATTTCTGGAAAGCGATGACCTTTTTTGGGTTTGCCCTTACTTTTCAGCTTCAGTCACCACTTGAACTTACTAATTCGATTGTGATATAAAAAAGGATTTGAATCTCAGATCAGAATATGTTTCAGTATATATAGTAATCGATGTTAGGCATATAATTGAAATTGCCGTCTTCCATAAGTAATATAGTATGTTATTGTCGGGGATGGGAGAGCGTGGCAGAAGTTAATTACTTTGGTGGTATAATATATGACCTGAATAGTATAGGAGATGTGTACTATTAGAAATGTCAAGGCTCGATCGTAGAGCGGTCAGACGTCGGTCATCCCAGAGCTTGTGGCATTATTTCAACACTCCACATGTATACAACATTTTAATATCCATAATTGACGAATGCGCTGCATGCAGGACAGGAAACGTGTATTGGATGTCATGAAATTTACAATTATATATGTGCTTGCTGTATTGCAAGACCGCCGTACTGAAAAGCCTTGATTTCCGAGATCTAATAAAAATAATGTTTCAATTTAATTACGAATGAAACATTTTATTTCAGGGGTGAACTTTGTATTTGCTATTTGTCGACGAAACGGTTTCGAGCACAGATTTCATAGAGATTCATATATAACCGCTAGTGTCAGCAACTGCTAACGTACGTTTTACATACACATCACCACTTCGGGATACCCGCAGACCTACTCAAAAATTCCACAAAATCAAGTTGAAATTCTGTAGTTTAATTTGCCGATTTTGTTCGCGCTAGGTTATTTAAGCTTGTTGTACAATATGAAGTGATCACTTGTTTAACGTAAATTACATTTTCTTCAATAGGGTTGGCCTACTGTAGAAGTACGTGTAAAAAAACTTGTATGGGCATATCGAAAAATATCCAATGCTTTATGAGACAGTTAGACGGAATATATAAGTACTCAACGTCACGATAATTAATCACGCCTTCCAGATATAAATTAAAGCACAGTGTTTTATCAATTCGGATAACATTATTTTCCATTAGATTTCAGAGGATGTGTTCTCGGCATTTTGTTGAGTTCGTTTTACAATGATATTTCATAAGACCGGCTGGCGGCAAAATTGAGGATTCTGCGCTCCTAGAACGCATGCTTTCAAAGCTGAAATGAACAAGCAGTTATGCTGAAAATGCGATTGGCAAAAAAATCGTCGGCATTATAGAAATTGAAAACGTTCCTGTTAATGTACACTTTGGAAAAGGTACTTCTAGAATGTGTGAACAAAAGCATTAAATAAATAGCGCTTTTGAATTTGTTGGTGATGGGGCGACGTAGTGCAAATGTTACGATAAGTCGAAAATACAACACAAATAAAAATGTTTTCATATTTATTTGATTCGGACAATATATTATATACATTTACTGTGTCGTTTGGTACTCTAATAGCGTAGCCTATGACCCGAGTACAAACGCAACTATGAATATTTAAATAAATGAGCAGTGATAGTGCACGTTAATATTCGCTAAAATATTATGTACTTTATTGAGAACACGAACAGGCAGCCAGAGTCGGACTGATACCAAATTACATTGCATCATCTTAGAACTAGCTGCATGCACACCGCATGTTACACGAATTACATATACCGCTTTCATTGGGGTAAACTAAGACTTTATTCCACATCCCCCCTTTTAAGATAATTAATTTGATTTGTTAACTTTATCTTAACTAATTAGGGTATCGTCGAACTGGACGAGATTGGCGACCAGACCTGGTACGGTATGGCCCACTTCGCTCTGGTCCACGAACTTGAGCTGGAACTTGTTCCTGCAACTCGACTCCTTGTTCCGCTGTACTTTCACTTCCGGCGTCTGCGGAGAAAGCAACGTCTTGTCCAAACGCACGAACTAGGTGAAAGGTGTTCCTCCTGAACTGCCCACGAGGAGTGTCCACTAAGTATGATCTTGGAATTTGCAATTTACTTGCAATGGTCCCCCACGTCCTCAGGTCCTTTACCCAAACCGCGTCGCCTTTCTTGAGGTCATCTTTTTCTCGAACGCCATGCCGCTTGTCATAATCGTTCTTCTGCTTATTTCGCCGTATCTCCTCCCTTTCTTTCAGCTTGGCTTGATCCACTCCTTCTGGAACCAACCGGTGAGGATTAATTGGCAATGTCGTTCTGATCCGTCGCCCCATTAGCAATTCTGCTGGACTATATCCGTTGCTCAATGGAGTTGCGCGATATTCCAACAACGCCTTGTATACGTCCTTATTTTTCTTGATTAATGTCTTCACGGTTTTCACTGCCGCCTCTGCAAATCCATTACTTTGAGGGTACCGGGGACTGGACGTACGATGAATGAACCCGTACTCCTTCGCAAATATCTGGAACTCGGACTTTTCCAATTCCTTAAACTGAGTCCCACAGTCACTCCGTACTTCTTCCGGAACTCCATGTCGCGAAAAAAATGATTGACATTTGTTGATGACTGCTGCTGCGGTAAGCTTTGATAGCTCGGCTACTTCTGGAAATCTCGAGTAAAAGTCCATCAACACAATGTACCATTTTCCATCCAGCTTAAATAAGTCCATCCCGACCTTTTGCCAAGGTCTCTCTGGAAACTCGGATGGGATAAGCGGTTCGTGCCTATCGCTTCTATCCTGGATGCATACTGGACATCTTTTGATCATCTCAGCTATTTGTTCGGAAATCCCAGGCCACCACACAGATTCCCGCGCTCTCGCTCGGCACTTTACTATTCCCATGTGACCACTGTGGATTTTCCCTAACATTTCTTCTCGCATCTTCACTGGGATTAAAATTCTGCAGCCGCGCATCACCAATCCATCCTGCACTGTGATGTCTTCTCGAACTGACCAGTATTTTAAGCATTCGGAGTCAACTTTGCTCCTTTCAGGCCATCCGTTTTCAGCATATGATGCCAGCTTATTAACTGTCGTATCCTTATGTTGCTCCTGGACAATTTCCGCCAACCGCTCGTCTGACGCTGGAAGGTGAGCCAACAAAAGATTTACTTGCGCTGCAATGTCTTTCTCTGCTTCCAACTCTCCTGTCTCTGGCAAGGGATGTCTGGAAAGCAGGTCTGCTGTAATTAACTGTTTTCCAGGTAGGTATTCCACGCTGTATGAGAACCTCATCAGCCTCATCCTGAATCGTTGCAATCTGGGACTAAGATCATCAAGCTCTTTGGAGCCAAGAATTTGCAATAACGGCTTATGATCCGTCTCCACCCGGAAGTGTAATCCTGTGACGAAATCCTTAAATCGCTCACATGCCCACGTGATTGCCAACGCTTCTTTCTCTATTTGAGCGTAACGTCTCTCAGCACTGGTTAGTGTTCTGGACGCGTACGATACTGGCTTCATGTGTCCATCATCCTGCTTCTGGAGTAACACTGCGCCAAGACCATAAGAGCTCGAATCAGCAGATACCTTGGTCTCCTTCTGAGGATCGTACAGCACTAACACGGGACCATTTGTTAAAATGTCTTTCAATTTCTGAAAAGCTGCTTTCTGAGGCTCCTCCCAAACGAATTCCTTGTCTTCGCATAATAGTTGATAAAGAGGCCTCAGCGTATCCGATAAGGTAGGGACAAATTTCCCAACAAAGTTGACAAGACCCAGAATCCTCCTCACGTCAGTGACATCGGCTGGAGCTTTCATGTTGACAATAGCCTCCACCTTGGCCGGATCTGGTCGAACTCCATGTTCATTTATGACATGGCCCAAAAATTTCACCTCTGGAACTCCAAACTTGCATTTTGCTTTGCTAAGTGTGATTCCAGCCACTTGTAGTCGTTTCAGCACTTCTCGGAGTCGCTGGTCATGCTCTTTTTTGTTCTTTCCATGGACCAGCACGTCATCCATATGAACTACGACGCCAGTTATTCCCTCCAAGATTTGACTGACTCGCTTTTGAAAATGCTCCGGTGCTGATGTGATTCCCATTGGCAATCTTCGAAACATGAACCTTCCAATTGGAGTGATGAACGTGGTAAGCTTCATAGACTCCTCATCCAGTGTTATTTGATAAAATCCGCTGTTGGCGTCCAGTTTGGAGAACACTTTTGCTCCCGCTAACTGTCCCAAAGTGTGCTCGACGACGGGCATTGGATGTAGCTCCCTCTCGACACATTGATTCAGCTTTGTCAGGTCCACGCATAGTCTGATGTCGCCGTTTGCTTTTGATGCAATCACCATTGGCGAGCACCATTCAGTGGGCTCCTCCACTCGCGAAATGACGCCTTCACTGACCATATCTTCCAGTTTCTTTTTAACGACATCCATAAGAGGCAGTGGAACACGACGAGGTGCTGATGTTGCGTAAGGTCGCGCTCCCTCCTTCAACTTGATTTTATACGGGCTATCAATTTTTCCCAACCCCTTGAATAGTTTGGGATACTCCTTTGTAGGCTCCACATCCGTTTGACGTACTTCGACTTGATGGATCCTCTTGACCAATGCCAAATCCTCACAAGCTCGGCGACTCAAAAGAGGTTGGGTTAGCTCACGCACAACATAAATTGTGTCTTTAATTTTGACGTTTTTGTATTTAAGCTCCGCTTCAAACATTCCTACAGCTTGGATCTTGGTTCCATCTGGACCACGCAGACTGCAATCTGATTTCTCCAGCTTCCGCTTTTTCCACAGCTTCTTGAACGTGATGTATGGGATGACCACCACATCCGCTCCAGGGTCAAGTTTAAAGTTGATCTCTTGGGACCCAACTTGGACTGCAGCTGTCCACTTATCCTCGCGATCCTTCTCGGAAGTTGTTACCGCGTCTAGTAGTGCCTTCTTGTCTGGCTCCTCCTCAACTCGGTTAACAGCTTTGGAACGACACATCGCTGCCCAATGGCCAGTCTTGTTGCATTTATTGCACTGAGATTCCAAAGCTGGACACTGCTTATGACCCTTGTTCTTGCCACATCTTGTGCATTTATTGTCTTTCTTGTCTTCACCACTACTGTTGGTGGACTTGTTCTTGTTGTAATGTTTATTCTTGCTTTTGAAATTTTGGACTCGGTCGATCTTCTTTTCTTCATCACCGGTGATTTCCTTGTGCTGAGACTTGATTGTCTCCCACTGAGTTGCCATTTCCACAGCCTTCTGGAGGTCGAGTTTCTCCATCAACATCAACTTTTGTGATAATTGCTTGTCCAGAACACCCAGCACGATCCTATCCCTCACGAGGCTTTCGCGTAGAGTCTCGAACTCGCAGTGCTCTGACAACGTGTGAAGCGCTGTGACAAATTTTTCAATTGACTCCCCCTCTTGTTGATTCCGCATTCCAAATTTGGCTCGTTCATAGACAACGTTCCGTTTTCCCACGAAATGGTTCTCGAACGCAGCAAGCACCTTCTCGTACTTCTTCTTATCCGCATCAGTCAATTTGAATGAGGCCATGATCTCGTCAGCCTTTTCCCCCATGGAGTAGATTAAGGCATGAATTTGAAACTCTTCATCCTTATCCTTCAATTTGGACAGTAAACGGTAATGCTCAAACCGTGTCTTCCATTTTGGCCACTCCCTGGCGTCGAAACTAAAGGCTGCAGGTGCCGTGAACGGGGTGTCAGTCATTTTGATATCGTGTCACTTGCAGGCGATCACTCAAAAAAATTTAGTGTCCCTGTCAATCACTCTCGAAAATTAACTTTTAATGATTCAGTTAACCGCTGCCACCATGTGTCGTTTGGTACTCTAATAGCGTAGCCTATGACCCGAGTACAAACGCAACTATGAATATTTAAATAAATGAGCAGTGATAGTGCACGTTAATATTCGCTAAAATATTATGTACTTTATTGAGAACACGAACAGGCAGCCAGAGTCGGACTGATACCAAATTACATTGCATCATCTTAGAACTAGCTGCATGCACACCGCATGTTACACGAATTACATATACCGCTTTCATTGGGGTAAACTAAGACTTTATTCCACATTTACCGATTCTTATAAAGCACAAATTTTTTTAGTTAACTTCCAATTAGCCAATTGAAACTATAAGATGCGACATCATATGCAAATGCTCACTAATTTTATTGGTTTCGACAAAGTAGGTAATAAAATATAAGTTACGAATTTTATTTGAATTTGTTGGAGTGATGATGGTGACTGAGCTTATTTGCCTTTAAACTTACTCCCGACGTCGTATTTCATCTCAACTGTAATCGGATTTGCAATGTTGTATCCTCAATACAAGCATATTTTATTTCGAAGCATACGTATCTCCTAAATACCTCAATACCGCCCAAGTAGTAACATGTGCAAAGTCATGCTATTAGCAAAGTCAATACAAACCAACGGCGTTATCTTTTCTACAAAATTCAGAGACCCAAATCTAACCTTAACCAAACCAAAACTCTTGTAAGCTATTATGCGTTCCCTTATTACCTTGCGGTCACCAGGACCGGTAAAGCTAGTTAAACCTTTTTTCATTTCCATTTTTATCGCTATCGATTCTGTGTGAACTTGAGCCATGTCACCCAGCAACGCAATCATTACCAAGGAGCAATCCGCCCACATCATCGAGAACATTCCAAATAATATCAGCCCGTCCCCATTTGCTGGTACCCTGACGACAACTATCGACGACAATGACTTGAGGAGAATGCATCCGATAACTAGATTTGTCACCAGAACCTTCTGTTGTACCTCGTTCATCAATTTTCCAAGCAGTTGAAGCGTTCTGTACTGTAGCATCATTTGGGTTGGAAACGAATCGTGACTCATGTTGATTTCCCGAAACCTAACAAATTTAATGCTGTTAATATTAATTGGATCGAAATCTCGTGAGACCAGAGATTCTTACTATGGCTTACATTTTCAAAAGTCCAGTCAGTGTCATTGTGGAAAGTATCATTATTCCGGAAATGGATATCGCCCCAATATTTACAGTGAATGTCCAAAGAAGATGGTTCAATGAAAATATCAATGTTTTAATAAGCATTCGCAATATTGAGGTTATAATTCTGCTCTGATGGCTTACTCCGGAGCATTCAAGGAGAGCCCAATACCCAATTAGAGACGGTTTACATGGTGACATCCAGTGAAGTCCCCACACAAACGGAAACGGTATGATGATGACTGAGAGGAATATCAAGTATGCTAGCAACGTATTCATTTTAGCAATTCCGGACAACCTTTTATTCTCGCATTCCTTATACTTAGGAAAATTTGAGGAAAATGTTATCAGACCGTTTATGTATTGACATATTGTGGTTGCGTGTGTCCTGCAAGAGTCGACGTACGGAATAGTCCAGATCATGGCAAGTATTGCTAATCCAAGAAGAAACAGTTCTGTATAAGAACTAGAATTGATCGACGCAGTGCGCAGTTTGCAGAGTCCTTGAAGTGGGAGTAGTGTCGCGAGGCACAAAGCTAGCATCAACTTATTTCTCAATTTTACTCTCTCTGACCGAAAGTTGTCACAAATATTAACTTTTCGTTGCTTGTCGTCCCAACGTACTAACACAGTTCCCAGATAGCTGCTTACGTGGCATAGCATGCCAAAGAAGTTTAGTTGCTCTTGTAGCATTTTTTATTATTTTTTGTCTTTTCGGAATATTAGATACAAGTGTATTCAGTATTTATCAATAATTTATATTTCTTGATATCCTTGTTCCTCTTGGCAATCAATGTAGTCGGTAGCGTCTGGGCTTGTTTCAGATTAGTACGGGTTTCCTATCGTCGAGCTAGACGATAAGTGGTGCACGTTTCAAAGTAATGAAATTGTTATGATGGACAAAGTGACACGTTTTCTTTGCATTTTAATTACTGGGCATATATATTGCTTTGCTATTATTTACTTACAACATTATTTTACGGGACAGCGATTTTATGATGCTAATTAAACACTGCTTTCAAATTGTATATTCCAATGGCTCCGGTTATTTCATGTAAATTTCCGAAATGTGATGCCATTTTGTGTTTGTCATTGTTTTTCTGGTGACGTATCTACTATAATTAACGTCTTTGATTTTCATATCAGAACGGATTGGAATCACAACGCAGAATATATGTGAGTTTATACTGTAAGCATCGATAGACATCTGATTGTAATTGATGCTGTGTATAATAAAGTAAACATTGCTCTTCTCGGCGAAGCGAGAGGGTTGCAGAATTTGATTATTATAGTAGTATATGACATTTACAACATCGAAGAGGCAACAGTGCTTTTGGCATTATTTCTACATTGCACGTGCATGTAAAATTTTAACACCCATAATCGACGAATATAGCTGCAGACATTATATATTTTACACGGCGCAGATAATTTCTCTTGGGCACCGACATCTATGTATGAATGCATTCCCGCTACACGAATTTTCCTTGATCAGAACAATTGTATTACACCTGATGAAATGCCCAGTATCAAGTTATTAATATTATATAAAGTGCTCAAAAAATTTCGTTAAACTTTTATAGATAATTGGAGAAGAGTTAATCACTCTGTGGACATATATTACCCCACAGCTACAAACAAATCGATTTCCGCATTCCGAAACGGTTTTTGCGATTAGCGCATTTCATAAGATTCAATTCTGATCGAGAAGTGAGTAGTATTCCATCAGAACTAATTTTCACTTCTTGTTACAATACGTGTGCATTAATAAATACATTCACGCTTTCATTAAACACCAAGCAACATTTCAAAAAATTTATTTTAAACATCATCATTGGTACATATAATCAAATATGGGGAACTAGCTTATGGTAGGTACAAGCTCAAATTCCCAACTTTGTGGTTGACGGTTTCCCCAAGAAAAACGTATGAATCTTGAGACAATATTCCCATGTGCACAAGTATGTGAAAATTGGTGGCATAACACATAACAATCGTCAAAGTTTATTAGTGACCGATATGGCTTTTTGTAATAATAAAATTTTCCACATAGTGTAGGAATTATTTACATATATTCTGGCTTACTATGAAATAATGTCTGAAGACATTTCTAATATCGGCTCACCAACATAAGTTGAAGCGTGATGCTATTTGCGAAATCAATTACTACAAGCGGCGTGGCCTTTTCAACAAAGTTGAGAGAGCCAAATCTAACCCTAACATTATTACAGCTTTTGTAAATTGTTCGTCGTTCTTTTATCTCCCGTCGATCCGAATTATCTGAAACGGTTACCAAATGTTTTCGTATCTCCAGGAACGTGTTTACAGATTCTGTGTGAACTTGAGCCATGCCACCCAGCAAAGTAACAATCATCAAGGTACTATCAATCAACATCAGCAGAAAAAATGAGAAAAGAATCAGTGTGTCTCCACAAGGTGGTACCCTTGCAACAATAATTGCGGACATGGATTTCAGTATAACACATCCAATCATCAGATTTGTCACCAGAACCTTTTGTTGTACTTCATTCATAAGTTTTCCGAGCAGCTGCAGCGTTCGATATTGCAACGTCATTTGAAATGGTGAAAAATCCTTACTCACGTTGACCTCCCGGAACCTGAAAATGTAAACAATTTTGGAATTTTAATTGGTACGAAATTACATACGGCGGAACGCATGAGAAATTACATTTGTAGTAGTTCTGTCAAGGTCATGATAGAAAGAACCATTATTCCAGAAACTGCGAACACACCGACATTCGCCGCAAACGTCCATACCAGATAGTTCAACAAAAATATGAATATTTTGGCCGGTATTTCAATTACGAGAAACAAGATCCTGTTCAGACTGCAAATGCCGGAGCACTCAAGTAATGCAAAGTATCCAACCAAAGACGGTTTGCAGGGAGCCATCCAGTGTAGACCAAATACAAATAGAAACGGAACCAGAATACCGCTGAGGCACATAATGTATGCAAGTGCAAGATTTATTTTTTCAATTCCGAATAACTTGTGCTTCCTGCAATTCTTATACACGGGAAAGTATGTCCGGAAGTTAAGTAGACCGTTGATATATAAGCAAATGCTATCAGCGTGTTGTACGCAGGATTGGATATACGGGAGCATCCACAACATGGCAAGCATGGCCACGGAGAGAAAAAATGTTTCTGTCCATGAGAGTCGACTTGTGGTTCGCATTTTGTAGATTGCTTGAATTGGAAACATTATGGCGAAGCTCAACGCTAGATACAATTTTCTTTTCAATTTTCGCTTTTCTGATTCTGCGTTGTAGGGAAGTGTCAATTTAAGGTTACTTTTATCCCATTGCACCAATACACTTCCAAGCGATCGTGAAACTTGGCAAACAAGCCCAAATAATTTCAAGTGGCGTTGCATCATTTTAGGTTGTAGTGTGGATTTTTTACTTTAATTAGAAACCTTTGACTAGTTTCCCACCAATTGTTAGTAATGTTTCAGAAAATAGTGAAATACACTTAGCGAATGACTACCTAAAATTCAAACTGTATGACTCTAGTACTAGGAGTTCTGCATGGGCTCTATTCGTATTTCACTTGGTTGAAATTTCAGCGGATCGAGTACAACATAATAACAAGTTCTCCTCTTCAACTGTTTTTGACAAAAGATTCCGTCTGTAAATACATATATTGTTCTTGCTTTTCTTTTCTTAATTAAGGTACGGATTAAAATTTGAATCAATGTTACCATCAATGTAGTTAAGTCTATAGGAGTAATGTCTGCGAAATGTTAGTAACATCATTTAGAAAACTGACGTAAATATTAACGTATCTTAACGTCGGTACAGATAACTCGAAGCTTCTCACGATGTTATATTGTATTTGGACACATTTCTACATGATATTTGATGACGCCGTAAGAAAATATGTAATAGTAGGACATTGTTCAGGCGGGTCTGTAAACACGCGAACAATGCTTCGATTCTACTTTTCTATTTACCTTCCACGCCCTTTCCTGCTAACCACGGGACCTCACTGAACGGTAAAATGCGGTACTGTATAAGTAACAGCCACACCTTCCATATGTTTTCCTTACGGGAATAATTTGGCCGTCGTATATATTCGTCTCCATGATTTGCTATGTTCCTGGCCTCTCCGAATTATGTGCCGTCTTGAATTTCTGATTACACAAATTATCTTGCTTTTCTGTTCACACGTGGAAAATAAACTGCAAATAAAATGTCACCCGAATTTCGATCCGCTTATTAGACTTGATGAAAATTGCTGTAACTAAAATATTTTTGAATAACTTGGTATAAAAACAAAAACGTGTGGAGGCGTTCAAACAAGTATTTCCACTTGCGAAATTAGAAGCGCTTTCGTATTAAAAATAACGGCTTTATTCTAAAATATCGAGACGTCCAAATCCAACTTTCATGCTTGCTGTCAATCCTGTAAATTATTATAATTTCGGCAAACGTTTCCACGAAATTATACGCAATTTCTCGAAACGTGGGATTACTTTTCATGTTTAATACCGTATGTCGTCAGTCATAATGTACGTGTGTTGTTCACTTTTGACGCAATCAATTTATGTTACCGCATGATATTTTTGGTTTTCTCTAACAATTCTAATTTTATTTGATCATGATTAACTGATATGGAATCTCAATTTCGTGTTCGCAATAACTAATTTGAATATTATGTAAATAAGGTTATATTATGTGATGTAATTTGTTTATGCTAAGGTTCCAGCAATTACATTTTCGAGTTGTCAGAGAGGTGATATGAAAAATGCTTGTTTACGCATAACATTTGTTCCCAAGTAAATGTTTTCTTCGTATTAATGTGTAAATTATGGCTCTTTTACGCGTGTCAAACTTCGAAGTACTTGATATGCTTATGGTCACCTAGAAGTTCAAATTTTATATTTCCAGAGAAAGTCTGTAATGCATGGATAATTTGATGAAATAAACTGGACCACCTAAAACGTAATTAGCGCTCACAATGATTTTGAATAAACAAAAACAGAGCCGGCGTTCCTAATATCGACTCACGAGCATAAGCTGAAGAGTCACATTATTTGCAAAATCGACAATAACCAGCGGCGTTCCCTTTTCAACAAAATTGATGGATCCAAATTTAACTTTGACCGTTCTGAAACTTTTGTAAATGATTCTACGTTCCCTAATTTCCTTTCGGTCAGAAATTCCGGACAGGGATGCCAAATGCTTACTTACTTCAGTGAACGTATTCACTGATTCAGTGTGGGCCTGAGCCATTCCACCCAACAGCGTTACGATGATCAATGTACTGTCAGCCAGCAACAACAGAGACATTCCGAAAAGTAGCATCGTACCTCCATTTGGAGGTGCCCTGAGTACAACTATTGAGGACATTGACTTGAGGATAATGCAACCAGTGACGACACTAGTCAACAAGACCTTTTGTTGTATCTCATTCATCAGTTTCCCCAATAGTTGCAATGTTCTGTACCGCAACGTAACTTGAGATGCCGTCAATTTGCTTGTCACGA
Source organism: Sinella curviseta (assembly GCA_004115045.4). NCBI lineage: Eukaryota > Metazoa > Arthropoda > Collembola > Entomobryomorpha > Entomobryidae > Sinella > Sinella curviseta. The sequence continues at coordinate 12,527,587 of CM023203.3, forward strand.
GGATGTTACGAAACCTGAAAAGATAGCAATCTAGGTCGTTTTAATCAATCCAATATGTTCACATGAAAAACACATAATAGCCTACATTTTTAAAAGCCCAGTTAACGTCATTGTTGACAGCAGCATAATTCCGGAGATTGTGATTCCTCCAATATTTCCGACAAACGCCCACACCAGATAGTTCAACAGAAATGTCGCTATTTTTACCAGCCTCCCAATTATGACAAGTATAAGTGAGTTCTGATCATAAATCCCGGAGCATTCAAACAGGAACTGATATCCAACAAGGGACGGATTATATGGTGAAATCCAGTGAAGTCCATACACAAATATAAACGGCATGGATACGGAGGTGAGGAAGATTATATATGCAAGGATGACATTTATTTTTGCAATTACGGACATCTTATTCTTATTGCAGTTCTTATGCTGCGGAAAATATATGCAAAAGTTTAGCAGACCGTTGATGTATATGCAAATGTCGGATGCGTGCTGTATGCAAGAATCAATGTAAGACAGTGTCCAAATCATTGTTAACATGACCAATCCAAGAAGGAATGTTTCCGTTCGATGCAGATGATTACCCAGTTTGTATACCCCTTGTAGTGGAAACATTGCCGTGAAAGCCAAGATTAGAGACCATCTCTTTCGCAACTCTCCTCTCTCTTCATGAAAATTTGTGCAAATAATAACGATGACATTTTATTTATATAATTATAAACATGCGCCATCGTTAATAACATACGTGATAAATAATTATGTTAAAAAATGTGTATTAAATGGCTTGTATACAGTTACTGTGCGTTTAATCAATGACAGCGCGTCCGGATGTAAACGTTAATCAAAAGCTCACGATATTTCTTAATTTCTGTCAAAAAATGAAAAATTTCTACCATGTACTTTTCCAGCAATTATTTTTTGAATGACTAAAACCCATTAATTTACATAACTTGTAGAAGAATGCTCCGACATTTTAATGCAATATATCAGAAAATCGAGCATTTTATTCTGATTATTGCAACATTTTTTGCGATGCAGTTTGATGGTTTTGTCGCAAAATTGCTGATTTTTAATTATTCCAAAAGGGCGAATTCGCCCTCTGGAAAAATTATTTATTTATTTAATAATAAGGTAAATTTATCCCCAAAAGGGCGAATTCGCCCTCCGGTACTAGACTGACTGTATAAGTAAATATTATTTAATGTACTTTACGACAATTATTTTGCATGCTGCGGTTATCACAACAACAATACAAGTTGCATGGTCTTGACCAAGAGAAAGTTTAAAATGACTAGGGCGGTTCCCCTTTCATAGAAATTGCCATTGCCAATTTCAATTTTTATGCTGAAACACGAACGCATCATCAGTTTACATTGTGTCCTTTCCTTATAGCATCCCTTTATGCAGCCATTTCTTCTGATTTCACAAGCCCAATTGGAAACAACGTTTCTGCTCAACCAGTTTACTCTTCCGGGAAACCAGTAGCCTAAAATCATTACCCAGCAACTGTTGAGAACGGTGTACCCTGAAATAAGAAGAGTAGTTGTTGATGAACTCGACCGGATCTGTTCGTGCAAAAGAATTACTGATGTTGATGTGCAGAGTGATATCAAAAATATTTTAAACGGAATCCCCAAGTGTCTTTGAAAGCAATTGTTTATAATTGAGGCGTATATTTGGACACGGCGATACTCATAAACCAGACGTTTCACTTGGCTTACTGAAGGTGGAATCGATACCCGTTGCATTAGTTCCTTCAACCGTTTCACCATTTCATAAACGGCAATTGTAGCGCTGAACATGCCGTCATATACAATCAGGCATCCTAAACTTATGACAACTTGGGAAAGCCAGAATTCGAAACCCGATAATGCAAACGTTAGTGTCAAACCTGTCATCACCCATTGTGGGAAGAATGTAGAAAATACCGCCGATATTGGTTCCAATTTCTTGATCATGACCATTGAGGAATAGAAAATCCACATCACAACCGAGACAATCGGAATGTTAATCATAAGGAACTTGATATACACAGAATGCTTTGCTAAGTCATGTTGAAATATCTTATTCATTGTTTGCACAAAATCGCTGTAATTACTACGCATAAAGTAAAATGTTACGAATGTGAGATACGTCGCCCCAATCCAAAATGTTTTGCCAAGTATATCGTCACCAGTCATGCCAGATGTGAAGTAGAATTGCGACATGGCAAAGAAAAAATATTTGTATCATTCGGATCAACAGAGCAGTCCTTAGGCACCAATCTAAATTTCTAATCACCAATTTATCTTTATGCACAACTAAAACTTTCAGATTGGATTTACTTGTTGAAAACGGGCTGGCAAATTCAAAGAAGATGTTTGCTAGATTCACTTGGCGACCTATAAGTGACTTTGTGGACACTTCATCCAAAAAGCAAAGGAATATTTGATAGTGTAGAGTTTTCGTTTTGGGTAGCAATTTGTGTATCAACGACGCAATGCAGTAGATGGTTGATTTAATTTTTAAACTGAAAATATTTTTCATAATTGCAAGAAAAGATACAATTTTCGCTGCACCCTCAGACGATCCGTGGCAAATCAAGCACAAATGAAAATTGATTCCTGTTTTAAGGTTCTTGGAATAGTCAAACGATTGTTAGATGTCCTGATTCCACACGATAAAATAATACTTTTTATACATTTTACTTCTGTGCCAAAATATATATAACTCGGCATAACATCAAAATTCTTCTTCGCGGCATCTGCTTCAATCAACTATTTGACTTTAACAGGAATCAAACATTTTATGTAAACACATAAATATTGCAGTAGTCCAGAAAGTTGACCAGTGATCGGAGAATGTAAAACCTACGTGAGAGATCCACACTCATACATCCTAACCCGAATAGATGAGAAATAAACGGACAAATGAATATAAACGGTGGCAAAATGTATAGTCAATACAAATACAAAAATCCGTATTGTATTAAATTGTCGAAGAAATGAACATTTTGACCATCCTTTTACGTGTAGACTACGTCATGACTGAAATGTGACTTGTATAATCTGGCAGAAGATTTGGAGCATTACTTCATGACGTTTAAATAGTTGGAATATAACTTGAAATCAGGTAACGACGGTGAAAATTTGAAACTGATGGTTTGATGGCTGAAGTTAACCCGCCCATAACATTATTCGTGACCCTGATCCATTTTCAGCATCATTGTTTTTCGAAAATGTCCTAAAATGTAAAATGAACGCAACTAATAAACATGGATTTTGTAGTGGAATTGGGGCATACATCTAGTCAATCTATTAGCCAAATGCATGCAAGGATTGACAGACATTTCATATAACGTATCAGTTCCTCTTGATGCTGATACAAGCTTATGTTATACGCATGCCGACGTATTCTGCAATGTTCGTGGAGTTGATATATCCGTCGTACTTTTACACTACAACCACGTATTATATACACATGCATATGCGTATTTATTTTGGTGTCACCGAAAGTAAAATTCATTTCAACTGCATTTTTTGGTGTAATGGAAACATCAACATATAAATAGTTTTGCCTATTAACATACGTATGCATGCACATTTATGCGTACGTGTGGAGACAAAATGCATTTACAGTCATGTATACAGTCAGGCGTAACATTTCATGTGCATCGTCTAATTCGTTTGTAAGGCAAATCATTTAGCAGCTTTGTACGTTCCGATCGTTCGACCAGGTGATCTCAGAATACAACCAGTGTATTTAGAATCATGAGTAAATATATGGATATTCCGCACCAAACAAATGTGCTTCGAGTTACTTTTTCTAATATATTCGGGAAAATACACTGATTTTCTCATACGTAAAACTTTGCGTTTCACGAAACGCTGTGGCCGAGTATTTTCATCGATTAGTGTGCTAGCGATCCAATACTACCGGGTCTGGGAACATAATGTAGGACAGCGTTACCTGAAATACTACGATGTCAAAATGGTAATTATTATAGAAATTTAAATGGGACGATACAACCGTCAATTGTACAATATAGCAGTGTAACCTTTTCATGTGACGTTTGCAAGTGCTTCAACTCTTCAAAACTACATTTCAAAAAACGCCAGGGCCACGACCCAATGGAGCGAAAATACGTCTGCAGGGAATGTCATGCAGCATTTCGGAGAGGAGATGATCTGCGACGCCATTCCGTGCGAAAGCACTATACCTCCACGAAAATAAAGTGCGAGGTGTGCAAAATGCACTACAATGGAAGCTACATATTGAAGGAGCATATGCGTGTCGTCCACGGGAACTTTGATACACCCAAATTCTGCACATTCTGTCGAAAGTCGTTCTCCAACAAAGGAGCATTGAAGACTCACGTGGCGCACTGTAAACTCAACCAGAACGCCAAAACATGGACATGTATATTTTGCGATAAAACGTTCCACCATCTCCCCGTGCTCCAAAACCACATACGAGGACACACACGTGAAACGCCCTTTGCATGTAATTTGTGCGACAAATCGTTTGGGGTGTATTCGACGCTATATTTGCATTTCAGGAGGCATGTTGGGGAGAGGGTGCATAAATGCGCTGATTGCGACAAGCATTTTATCACCCCTGCCGAAATGCGTAGTCATCGTCAAATGGTCCATAAAAAGTCATTGACGGACTCTTGTACATTCTGCGAGAAGACGTTCCACTCAAAGTATTTGTTATGGTCCCACATTGGATTTCTCCACACGTTGGAGAAATGGTATTTTCGTACCATGTGCGACAAGGAAGTTGGAAGCCACGGGGAAATGGCGCTCCATGTGAGACGTATTCACACCAAGGAACGGCCTTACAAGTGCACATGGGACAAGTGTTCGTGGACATTTCAGACTCGGCGTGGATGTCAGGACCATATCAAGTCGCACGAACGGGAAGCGGAATTGGGAAAACCGTACGTTTGTTCAGAGTGCCCAACAACATTTACGACCATATACAATCTTAGACGACACGTGAGTAACAAACATGTCGAGGGAAGTTGTGTGAATGAAAGTTGGGACAAAGTATTCTGTCGGAACGTGCACGTTCAAAAAAGTGACATGGCTAAAAAGCCAAAGAATAAAATGCTTTTACGCGACAAGTTAATTAAAGGTGCTGATAAATTGGCCGACATAACTATGGCATTTCAGTCAAATGATGCAGCTAGCATTTATGCTTCCGACACTACTGCGCCAGAAAGTGTACACTTTCCTGGAATTGAGGATATAGTTACTTCCCAAGAAATTCTCATAGAAGATAAACCATTTACCAACACACTGGTAAGTGGCAAGGCCACTGGGTTTTCGCTTGACAAATTAATCAAATTGAACAAATGTTTGTTGTCGTTGAAGCAAAGCTCAGACAATGTAAAGTAGATATTTAATATACGTTAGATCTACACAAAATGCGATATCTGTGCGTGAAGAGTAGTACGCATTGGAAAGTAATCATTTTATATTTATGTTCCATTATTTACTTTGTTTTATGTTGACTTATACCAGTAAGCCGCAGATGTGCCGCTCTGTAAATACGTGTATTCAAAAACTTGCGAATCGATTTTAATATTAGTAGTAAATTAATTTTACCCATTACTAATAATAATACGTAAATAATATTAAACTAATGAAATCATTAAAACTATAGTATTGCTCCCAACCCAAAGTGCATAATGTACACGGCATATATTATATTCTATTATTTTCAAGTAAAGAAAGGTAATACGTCGAATTTTCAGACACGATTATTTTGGTTTCATATAATATTAATGTATTTCACCGCATGTAAGTACCTGGCAGCTTTCGGCCTTCGCCTTCATACATGGTCTGAATTATTTTGAATATTGGTCCTTCGTAATCCGATCTTTTGTTTATTGGTAAAAAGGATGTTATGAAAGCGAAGGATTAAAAGCATGTGTGAGGTGCATCGGTACAACCTCAATATTGATACTCTTAACAACACAAAATCTCCACATATAAATCATATTCCGAAACCAAAACAACTTGTGGTTTGCTGTGGAGATAAGATAATCCCCAAACCCACGTGCACCTATTCATTTCCAAGTACTTCTACCTGCATGCGAGTACTCCATCTGGATACCTCCGGTTGGCAGACAATTTCCAACGGGAGTGCTACAGCCGCATCATAAAGAATTCTGAGCCTTTGCTTGTGATTCTGTTGAAATGCGAAGTATTTGTTAAAACGGCGTCGGACTATTGCTTCACTTTGGGATTCTTAAATATGTGTTCAGAATCATTCTGGCGTTCACAAATAGATGTGTTTGAAATTTTTGCGAACGTGGCGAATAATATTTACTACATCTATGGGAAGTAATTTATGAACAACGTATAGTCCGTACGCCAGGAGCGGACACATGGGTAGTAATCGTGCTTCGTTTTTCAGTCCACAGTTATGAGAGTGAATTGCAATATATAGTGTCGCGGAGTAAAACCAACATTTTAGTCTGAATTTATTACTGTTAGATTAGGCAACTTGTGTATTGCGGAGTTTGGCCGTTCACATTCGATCTATCACCATTAATTAATACCTACCGGATATAAGTAGAGCAAGTAGAAACGGTCCACAATTACAATGAAAGTATTTTCTTGTGGCATTTGCAACAGGGTGTACGACTCCAATGCCAAGTTAATTAGCCACAAACGCCGCATCCATGTGGAAAGAAAGCACGCTTGCAATACGTGTAGCAAGGCATTTAAAAGCAAACAAGCCGTGGCGAATCACAAACAGTTCAAGCACTCTATACTGAAGCCGTTCAAATGCAAATTGTGCAATAATAGCTACAAGGGTCGATATATACTGCAGAAGCACATCAAACGCTTCCATGGTCAAAGTGACGTACAAATGTGCTGCAGGTTCTGTAAAAAACTGCTCAAGAGCTGGAGCTTAAGCCAGCATGAGATGCACTGTAAATTAAACCAGAACGCTAAAACTTGGAGCTGTATATTCTGCGGGAAAGGATATCGGCATAAACCGTTGCTCCAAGATCACATCCGCCGTCACATTCACGAAACTCCTTTTAGATGCAATTTGTGTGATAAAATATTAGCCGATCATAGTTCCCTATCACATCATTTACACATGCATACCGGAGAGAAACCGAATAAATGTGGCGAATGCGGCAAGGATTTTTTCACACCAAAGGAGCTGGCGCGTCATCACAAATTGGTCCATTCCAGAACCATGTCTGACACTTGTATATTTTGTGACAAAGAATTCCGCCATAAATATACCTTATGGTCCCATTTATACATTCACACTCATGAGAAATGGCACTGCTGCAATATTTGCAACAAGGAATTTCTAAACCATATGGGGATGGTGCTACACGTTCGACTCATTCACACTAAAGAAAGACCGTACAAGTGTACATGGGAAAAGTGTTCGTGGACATTTCAGACCGGTGCCACTCTCAGAGATCATACTAAATCGCACGTGAGAAACGAGGCCATGGGTAAACCACATGTTTGCACCCTATGTCCTAAATCATACATGTGGAGGGCCAGCCTAAGGGCACACGTAATAAAATGCCACGAGACAAGGAAACCACAGTTTCGACAGGAGCGTACAACAAATCACAAATTTGAACAAAGGCACCACCATCACTTCCCATTCTAAAGAAGTCAAAATTGATAGTGACCAGCATTCGTCAGAGAGCGAGAATATAAGTAGTAGTGAATCTATAGTTGCTACATGTGAGAATGTGGAACAACATAAATCAGTTAAAGCTCCATTTCAGTCTGTTCTGGTCACTGATTTTTCTTTGGACCGATTGGTCAGATTGAACGAATGTTTGCTGTCCCTCAACAAGTCCTCTGAGAACGCCATGTAATTTGTAGTTGTATGGCATGAGTAATGTGTACGCATAGTGAGTTTGCAAGTTCAAAGGCCGGTACTAAATGCGGTTAGCCACTAAACTGGGCGGTATGGCCAACCTTATGGGACTGGGTCCAAGCCCGCCTAGAACGAGACAAATACCAATGGATAGAGCTTTTCAAGCTGAACAAAATTGTCCATGGGCACAAATCTCAATTTCATTTGCTAACAGCAGTTTCCGGCCTCCGAAAATGTGTAGTTTTACTACATTCTACTTAATATATATATTATCAGATAGTCTTTTACTTTCAATTAACTCAATGTTCAAGCGTAAATGTTGTACATAGCATTGAAATCATTACACAGAATCATTACAAGGATGTATTATGATTTGCTTATGTAATATATTATAAGTGCCCACCGCCGGTTGTCCCAAAAAGCTATGTAGTCTGCTTGCAATTATTACGCCATAATTATGTTTAAGTTGAGATTTGACAAGTTGCTCTGTATTTACAGCTTAGGCAAATCGTGTAAAATCCTTGCCGTCTATATTTATACACACGCTTACATACACTTGACTGACAGTCGAGACTGCAGTCCCAAATGACTGCAGCTGTGTCATAACGTCCCTTGCAACGCCTATTGTTAAGGGATATATTACGCCTCTTGTTAAGGGATATATCACGCCTACAGTAAAGGGTAATATCCAATGACGAAGCAATAGGGAATGACACATCATCGTACGTTGTAAACTTGGTTGAGAAGAGTCTTCTCCCTTATCGCGATTGGCTAATATTGACCAATGAGCATAAGGAGGAAGAAAGGTTCAAATGTAAAGTGCGGGAACAAAACCTGGCTCGTGAAGCAACAGACAATCTGCACACTGAGCTTATCATTTTCCAAATAGTCCTAAAGCCACATAAAATTAATGATAAGCTCAAAAAATTAAATATCATATGTATGCTACATGAATTTATCATTATAATGATAATTAGATGTTATTGGGGGTTAAAATTAGTCAATTTGGAAATATAAAATTAATCCAAAGAAGAAATCATATGTTCAATGTTGTTGTTGGTGCTCCACCAACATTGTCATGTGCTTACAGAGTGGGCGTGGCTAAATGCACTCACAATCTCAACGTAGGATGATGTGTCATTACCTTGGTTGGTCGTTGGGTAATATCAAAAGCTCAATACTTCAACGTTGATTCAAGCTTATCCATGCGCCCTAAAGGCATTAAACTTACTTTTTTGGGATTATGGATGCCGGAGTCGGAATCAGCTCGTAAAAATGCATATAAAAGTAAGTTTTATTAAACCATCGAATGGACAAGACTGTGAGTCTACTTGTTAGCCTTTTGTGGCTACCGATGGTATGCAACTATAACATATTACGTAAGCAACGCATAATATCTCCTTGCAATGATTCTTTGTAATGATTTCAATGATATCTACACCATTTACGTTTGAACATTGAGGTTAATTGAAAATACAGACTAACTGACAATATATCTCAATGTAGAATGCTATATAACTACACATTTTCGGAGGCCAGAAACTGCCGTTAGCAAATGAAATTGAGGTTGGTGCCCATGGACAATGTTGTTCAGCTTGAAAAGCTCTATCGACAGGCACATGTCTCGTTCTAGGCGGGCTTGGGCCCAGTCCCATAAGGTTCGCAAGTTGTGAAGAATTTAAATTGCCGACGTTTGGAAAGCTGCTTCTACATTCCATATTGTAATAACGATGCAAACTGGCGTTGCTTCGTCAACTAACTATCTAAAATATTATGGCATTTGCAATACCCTGTCGTTAATACATTTTAATTATTAATTGCACCGTATCTTAAAGCGTCTTAAATTAATGGTTTCAATATTAAAGCTTGATTATTTTTGTCACCGGTTGTGACAACTTTAACTGGTTCTGTATTCCAGCTGATATATCATTTCCCATTTACAAAATCATTTTATGATGTTGCGATGAGGATGATACGAAACAACGCCGTAACTGTAGTTCACAAAAATGCAACATATGTCATAAATAAAATCAGTGTTAATTTAAGACAAATTTTGAAATATCAAATGTGGAAAAAGTACATTTATTCTTAAATAAAAATTTCTCAAGTATTCGCATATGTCGTTAAAGTTGGCAGTATAGTAAAAAGAACAGTCGTCATTCTAAACAGTGCATAAAAATGAATATTGACACTAATTCCTACATGTGTAGATACAATATGTTTGTTTGGCTAATCATTAATTACATACAACATCATTGCTGAAGTCTGTAGTGGTATCATGTATACAATTTAAACTCAAACTCGCAAGTATCTCTATTAACTGCCGGAAGCAGATACTTAAGAGTAGGTCAGTGGACCCCAAATAATTCAGTGAGTGGTCAGCGACAAGTTTCCGAATATTAGATGGAGTCATTTAAAGATTCAACGCTACTGCCATGGGAGAATCACAAACATATTCAAGGTCATTTCGGGATTGTATGAGTAATGCAAATGGGTCAAGAAAACTCACGTTATCAGATGTCATTGTACATTGAAAACGATTTCTTAAAGTTTATTTTTCATGTTCAATACATGCATCGACTATGTCAAATTATAACTATTTGATTGGATTCTCCTGCTGTACATATGAGTTGCACGGTTTCAGCTAGCGATTGCACCATACCAAAGCATATTTACAAATTAGTTGGCCATAAGTTTTTAACTTGGGAATTTAGAACTTCAACATTCACTTAGTGAGCTTCAAGGCCAATGTCATTGTCCCAAGTTCACTATTTCTTACACCAACTTAACATAATAACTTGCGAACATGACGTAAGCCTGATTAAATGAATATTGGCTGTTAGGAATTAAATAAAACTTCCAACTTTACAAAGAATCAAATTTACAATGTCGCTGTTTCGCTACAACTCGTCGTAACAACTGCCCGCTTGACATTAACTACACCCGGAATGACCTCAATTGTCGTTTCTTCAAAATGTTTTTCCTGTCCTTCCTACTTTATGGACGACAGGCGCTGGTTCAAATTTGACAACTTGGCAAACGAAAAGTTGACAAATAATTTGTTCCCATTTCCTTTCTGCCTAAATTCATCTTTGAGCATGTCACATTGGTTAAGGTTTAAACGCCGAGGGTCTTCGGCGGACGCAGCTGCTTCCTGCATGTTAGCTCCTTCTTCTATCTGAGGTATGACTTCACGCTTATCGATGGTCGGTGTCACCGTGCCACCGTTTTCACGAGAGGCGACCTCACTTTCCTTTCTACTACGTTTACGGTTTGTGTTAAGCGCTACCGCAGTTTGATTTGAGGTGTTCGGTTCATTACCTCGCAATCCAATTTCGTTGATTATCTCTCTCCTGTGAATCTTCTGATGCGCCTTCCATGCGCTGTTGCAGGCGAACGTCTCGGAGCACAAATCACAAGTGTAGTTCATGTTGTTTTCGGGTTTCTTCATATGACATTTGAGATCACTTGGAGAATTAAATGCAATGTCGCAGTAATGACACTTTAAGATGTTTCCTCGATGCGTTTGGATGTGTCTCTTCATATTTCCACCATATGTAAATCGCCTGTCGCAAATGTGGCACTGATAAGCTTTGGGACCAGTATGAAGCCTGCGATGAGCATTGAGATTTACGAGTTGGGAAAATTCCTTCCCACATGTTTCACATTTGAAGGGTCTCTCTCCTGTATGAGTCCGCATGTGGACTTCTACGTGACCTTTGAAAGCGAACGATTTTGGACATAAGACACAAGTGATCTTCTTGACAGTCATCACGGTCTTGTCCGGCAAAATGAGTTCCAAGTCAGGGTGTAAGGAAACGTGATGACTCTTTAGTTCGTGCAGTGTTCTAAATTGTTTAGTGCAAATGCCACACTGGATCGACTTTTCCTTGTGGATATTCTGGTGACTTCTGAGTACCGGCTTGGTCCTAAAAGCGGCATCGCAGATTGTGCAAATATATGGTCTATTGTCTTCTTCACTGTGTACTTTTAAATGCTGTTTTAAATAGGATTTATTGGAATATGATTTGTTGCAAATTGTACATCTATTGCTTTTGCTGCACTTGTCCGCCATTGTCCAACTTTGCGACAGGGGAAACGAATGCAATTTCGCACCATTTAACTGTTAACTTTGTTATGTTCATGGATGCTTACGGAGCTTTAAATGAACGAGAAATATATTCGTAGAAAAATGTGGAATATTGAAGTCTGTATACTTTAAAGAAGAATTTATATTTTACTATAAATATACCTACCTGAGCATGCATGTGTCCGTTGCTTGTGACTATAAACTCTCAAGTTGGAGACCTTACCGCGTAATGTGGGGAATGTTAGTTCAAGCAGGTGTGGAGAAATGTCTAGACTAGCGTTCAATGCAACAATATTCTTAGTATTGTGAACACAACGAAAGAAAAGAGGGTTCATTGTTGTCGGCGCCGTCTGGATGAAGGGTTCTCTTGTGAAACATAATACTTGCTAACGATAACGTAGGGAGTGCTTCTATTTTCCTGCCTGCAAATAGATCAAAGCACCTCACTACAACTATACGTTCTAAAAATGAAACAAAAGAAGTATTCTAACTTTTTCGACTGCCGACATAGACATACCAAAAATAAAAATATTATATGATAGCGATCTCCGTGGAGTACAATCAAAATGTGCAATTGACATTTCTTGTAACATATTGGTTGTAATATAGATGAAATACCTGTCCTCTGGGCGCCTACACATTAAGTAGACATGTAACACATTATGACGCCCTGTCAACTAGGGCCAGTGTGCATACAATGCTGCTCCAAATATGTTAATCTTTTAAACAATTATTAGTCCTTTGCATTTACTGACGTGAAGGTGGCTTTCAAAACAATTCAACAGACTATCGCTGTGAATTTTACATTCCCTAAACAATTGACAATAAATACATTTTCAAAGGAGATTCAATTCCTCTTTACGTTATGTAATTATTTAGTATATAAAAATATTTGCTTTTATTCATGTAATTAGCTTGTTTTTTCCTTGATCGAATACACAGGAAAGTATCCAACTAACGTGGTTATGTTAAACTTATGACAGTATTAAATTTTAGATTGACATTTTCATAAATATTCATAGATATATTTTTAGTAGCGAATGCATTGAGTTTAAAATCTTTTGTAAATAACTAATCCCTTCCGTTTAATTCTGCTCTGTACATACTTTCAAATTATCTAAAGACTAAATTGTATAAATATCCATGCGATATTAGGCGAACTACTTACTGAATTACTCTTTGGAAAGCATTTAAAGTATTAATCATTCTACTTGCCCAACAGAAGTAGATTGACTGTAAGACCATTCGCAAAGTCGATGCATTTTAACGGCGTAAAACGATCAATAAAATTTAGCGATCCAAACCGAGCCGTAATGGCACTGCAATTCTTACAAAATTTCCATAATTCAAGTACAGCTGCATAACCTCGCTGACTTCGATTCTTCCTAGCTAAATGTATGCGCAACTTACTAAAGTTTTCCTCTGACTGAATAAATATGCGTGCCATTCCACCCGCTAGAACAATCATGATTGCTATTCCGTCAAATAGGAACAATCCAAACATCATAAAGATTAACAGGTTGTCCTCTGTTTTGGGAAGGCGCACCAGAATTGCTGTCGCGAAAGTCTGAATGGAAATTCCACCGACAACTATTCCAGTTAGCAGTAGCTTTTGTTGAATTTCGTTCATGAGAACTCCTAGAACTTGGAGCGTTCTGTATTGTACTGCGATATCAAAAGCTGACAGTCCACCTTTAAGACAGTTCTGCAGAAATCTGCAAACAATAATAGTTCTTAATGAGGCAACAAGTCATGGAACGGATGAATGCTTTCACGCTTGTGTTTTCATTTAACTTACATTTCGACATAATCCAATAACGTCAGGGAACAGACTATCAAAAGCCCAGAAATGGACAAACCTCCAACGTTCATTGCAAAGGCACAAAGCGAGTAGTTTGTGAGAAATACAAACACTTTTATTACCGAATTTATTGTGCAGCATTGCATGTGCCACGAATTGCTTTCAACATCCAAGTTTACATCGCCTCTACATTCTGGTATCAGCAAGAAACCTGAAACTGATAGCTTGCAAGGGGAAAACCAGTGAAAGGTATAGAACGACAGCGGAAAGGCGACATATGTAAGGGTCATTGCATACGCAAACATCAGATTGAGAATCGAGATGACGGAGATGGGCTTTTTTGAAACTCGTTTGAATTTGCCGGATATTTTGAGTAGGCCGTTGACGTACAAGCAAATTGCAGCAGCGTTATCCTTGCACGCGACGACGTGAAGATGGCTTGGAATGAGAACAGTAATTGCCCCTCCAAAAAGAAACATTTCCTCAAAATTGACCTTGTCATGTCGATTTCCGGAATGGGCAAATTTGTAGTATGCACCAAAGAACAGCAAAAGGATCATTGAAGTGTGCAAGTTTAATTTTCGCTGTAGGATCTTGTCAGCTCTTTTGTAGTTTTTGCAAAGTGTCATCTGTCTCGATTTCGAATCCCAACGAGTTGTTACCGTGCCAGCGTATTCGGACAGCTTGCAACATTTTGTGAATAGTTTGATGTGATCTAGTAGCATGTCGCCGAATAGGATTATGTTTTTATTTTGACAATATCATAATTTTGAACTTTGATTTGATAAGAATTGGGAATATTAGAACAACAACATCCAGCGTTACCGATAGCTTAACTTAAAGTGAAATAGCAATATTTCAACAGGCTCGGACTCGTTATGTGCCGAACTCCGTCTCTAAATTGGACCAGACCTGTTATTACAGCAAACTAAACTTAAACTGACAGTGTAACAGTTAAAGTGTGGATTTCCACTAATATAATAAACAATTAGCTGCTAATGGAGCGCTTGAAACTTGTGTTTTGTGACAATGGCTTTTAAAGCTAAAACGTATAATTATTTCGCAAGACAAAATGACATCCAAGCAGGAAAAGTGGTGACGTTAAAATGTAGGTATATTGGCGAATCTTCTGTTTGCCTCTTTGGAAGAGATAGGCACTCGGCACTACACCTTTTGAAACCACACGGTCTGAACTAATCAAAATGTTGGTGTTTGGAATGCACAAAAATTATCGGTTGAACATCTGACCGTCAGAATAAATGCTTATGTATAATACCGGAACAGTTACGTAAATAGAAACTAAATGAATATTCCGACTGCTTTCAGTTTTTCGCGCAAAGGACCCATGCCATTTTTAATATTCGTAATATGATCAACAAGGAAATGGCAATGTTATTCGGTTTTGGTGTATCGCCTTGGAGCGAAAAATCTGTGATCCAGTGGCATTTCATTTGTGCGATTATACTTTCACTGGCATTTAAATGTAAATTAGCTTGCTCACTTTTGCCCGAACAACATGTTCCAGCAGTTTAAAAGGATTGACTAAGGTGGAACGCAAGTCTTCGAAACCAACTGAGTAGTGACGTCCCATATTTCGACCATAAATGCTGATCCAAACAATCAATAAAACACCCCAACCTTCAAGTGACAATGGATTAGGTGGAGGTCGGATTTAAAACAACATATTAAAATTAACAGAGGATATATCGAACCTAGTAGTTATCGATGGAAACAGTGCTTTAACGGTACACTATCAATATGTAATTATCTGTTAGAGTTAAATGACTACCTGTGATGAAATGTTGTAGCAGCAAATGAAGATGTACATATGTGAAAATCTATGGTTTGGTTGACTGGAAACTATACACATTAGATGTTGGCATCATCAGAAATCACACGTTTGGAACTATTCATCATGTTGGTGTAATGGCAATTTAATTATCAGATGAGTGTTGTGATCTGGGTCAGCAAGACCTCGTCATGTCAGTTTCGAAAGGTGTCACCGGAAGAGTCTGATTGTTATATACGATTATTGCAAAACAGAACACGTTTTCAAGGATATCATGTGACGTCAATGCCTTTCGTGACGCGGTAGAATAGGTGGCTCGACATAACATCAAACGCAAACATTTCCGACTTGGTATACCTTCGTATCGGTTGAGGGAATGTGGGGAATAATGTTAGATGTAACCGAAGGTTAGGGTTGACATACCATGTGTTTTGCAGGTAGTAACTATGAATATTCTAATAATTTAGTAACGACGATAAGCAACAGCCTAAAACTAGTTCCTAACAAATTAAAGATTGAAATTAAGCTGAATATGCCACATCGTCCATACAAGATATTGCCAATAATAGTTTCCCTGATCGAAAAGGATTTCTCAAAATTTATTCGTTGATTCCAATAAAAATGTGTGACAATTGTATATTTTAAACATCCCTTAGCTTGACAATATATAAGTTCACAAAAAATAAAACTGGTAGTCGATATACATGCTAGTGCGACCTTGAACTTTCGTTCGAAGAGGAAATCCTTCCATTAGTATTCGTTAGAGATATCATGATTTTACGATTTTTATTTTTAATTATACTAACCCAGCATTCAAAAAAATATTGCATAGTATATAAGCTGGTTATCGTTCAAATGAATATGTAACTGATGTAGATGATTATTTTAGTTTTTTATTCACAAGCCGATTCGCTGTATGTTCTACAATTTTGTTAACAACCGGATTAATGAAATGGTTGAAAGGTAATTATAGCGAGTAATCGGTTTGTCCGTTTCCTTATCTGTCTGTTTTCACTTCCTTCCACATTGACATATTTGGCTCAAATTTGGCATAGAGGTGCTTCGGCATAGCTAATATGTCATATAACTTGATAAAAGTGATAACACGGAATATTTGTTTCAAATGGCATTGCATATTTTACGTGATATACGATAATTTTGCGTACATCATGTAAAACAAGTATCACTTCAAACAGTCGCAAAACTCATCATTAGGTTGCTGCAAACTCGGTTATTACGATATGCTGTAATTGTTGCTTGAAATCCAAACCATATGCATGTACTTGTCAATGCATCAATTTCAGGCTTTTCTAGTATGAAACTTGTACAATTCATAATTGACTTAGCAATACTTATAACATGAAACGATAATTCTGCGGCTTGGAAGGGAAATGGTGAAATAGACGCCAGAATTAGAGGATTTGTTGCTCTTACTGTTGGCCTGTAATCTAAATCTTTTTAAGTGCTCAACTGACTTCAAACCGGAACACACATTGCAACAAGTGTTGTATTACCATTACCGTAAATCGGGAAAAACAGTTTAATAATTGAAGAAAATTGCAGTTGATTCTAGGACATTGGTGCATATATTAACTATAATTGTTGATTTAACGTACCGTTCTATTCCGTTTCAATGTAAATGTAAAGAACAATTTAATTCCTGTAATGCGCGGTATTATCTTAAATTATGGGATATTTTTTTAAAATATTTTTTTTTGAAACGACTTCGAATTACATGGTCGTAGCTACCGCAATAATGAGCGCTTATTGTATTCTTTAAAGCATGCATTTATTTAAAATTGTCTGGTCGTTTAAAATAACAGCTTGTCTGTTTGTTCGATTTCGGACGCTATCTGATCGCTTATGAGTGCTTACCAATGGTAACCTATTCGAAATGGTTCAATTTTTCGTGTGATAAACAAGGAATTCTCTGTGACGACTTTCAGTTCATGCAAAGTGTCTTTCAGTTCACAACCCAAAATGATATCAAGGCAGCTTAAACGCAGTTTGTTCTTACTGCGACGTGGCTACTTCTACCTCCCAATACAGCCATTCCACTGGGACACGCGTCTACGTCAACTGACGAAAGTTGGAGGGCGTCTTCAGTTTGTCTCGTTTGCTGCTCTTAATGCCCTGAATATTCTCCTCTTTATACAGTACATATATTTAATTATACGTTTCAACATGGGCAATATTGACCCTGCCATTCGGTACACATTGGTACACATGGAAACCCACGCAATTTTCGCAATGACGTCAGCACTTTCCCTATCCATGCTGTGCATTGGCTTCACGAGCCCTCACTTATTTGTCGGTTTACGCCACCTGGTTATATTTTGTGATGGAGTTCGCCATGGTGAGAATTTGTTAAATTTATGTCAGAAAATATAAATTGAAGTTTTGATTCTTTTTGCTATATGGTCAATATCACACATGCTTTCAGAAAATGCTTCACATGGCAAAGCATATGCTGTGGAGACACTCTCAAATGTGGTCATCATTATTCTAGTCTACTCTCCACCTTTGGTTATCCTAACATTTGTCACTTTCAATATGGATCCACTGTACTTCATTCTTGCTCAAGCTATTACGGTTCCAGCGGCAACATCACATTTAGCCATAATGGTGAGAATTATTGCACTCCTTGGCTACTGCGAATCTCTTCGAGTGCTTGCCTTCGCAATAGTTATATTCTGTGTCGCCATCACGCATTTAAAACGTTGCCTGGTCTACTCGCTACGACCTCGTCTTTTCATTGGTGGAACCGACTTAAGCCACATCATCAAATTTATGCAGACTTTCTCTGTCATTCACTACGGATTTCTCTACAAGCCTTCTGCAATGGCCAACTCTGTGGCAATCAACTTCAACTTTTCCCTCGTCGTGCTGGCCACGACAATGTCCATTAACCATTCCCGGGAATTCCCGGCGGCGCTGCTGGCGTCCACCCAAGTTGCCTCCTTGGTGGTTTGGACAGCCCACGTGATTGTGCTTACCGACCTTTCCAATTTTACGGACGGTTCTAGCAAACTGGTTGAGCGAACACGATATGAAAGTCGGTGTAATTTGTGTCGCGTGAATAAGAAAAAGTGCAGAAAAGACGCAAAGTATATTACCAAACAAGCAATCTGTCTCCGACCCATTCGGTTTTATTATCTTAACGGCATGCAGGTTTGCGGGGCATTTACATTGAGCTTATGTATGTAATAACGTAGTGTGCAGAATTATCGACGCCCTTATTTTATTTTAAAATGAGTATGGCTTAAATCGCTGTTATTTAAAACGTTCCCAAAGAATATATAGCCAATCCTATATCTTTAAATAAACGGTGGTACAGTTATCGGCATTGTCGATATAACGTAACGGTCTCAGCAAGTCAGCACAGTTGATTGATCCAAAACCATCCTTAGTCTTTGAACACATCTTGAAATATATCCGCTTCCATTTCATTTCCCGATCGTTTGGAGGGATATACGTTATCAACTCTTTGAATATATCACCCGATTAGTAACATATTGTACTCAAGGTTCACAGCAACAAGTCCCTGCAATCCTCACACAGAGTTGTGATTCTCCAAAACAATATTTGGAATATATCGCAAATATACCTTTGTGGGAAAATTGATGGTTCTATTTGGAATACTTGCATGCTAATCACAAACATTTTGCTGGTACTAGTTAAGTATCCTGTATCATTACATATATGCATTACCTGTGCATTCCGAAATTCAAAAGTTGGGATGCGTGCACTTACAGAAACATTGGTAGTTTTCAATGCATGTCAGGGCATTATACATTTCTGCTCATGAGACTCTTTCAGAAGATGCTTCCGAGGTAGTACGTGCTCTGTTAATAACATTATGTGTACACGACAAATATTTCAAGGTCTAAGATGGACGACAGACGCAACTAGCTCGTGATTGATTTGTATCGTTTCCGCTTGCTTTCCTGAAAGCCTCTTCATTACGTATTTCAACACATTATTTTTCTATGCAGAAGCAGACACATGTACATTATGCCTAGCACGGAGAGGAAAGGTGGATGCTCGATAAACTGTGCTTTAGACTATAACGCTGATATTTGAATAACATTAGATTATAACTTTCCTTAGCTTGAGTGAATGTTATTTTTAACTTCAGGCACGTGGGTAATTATGTAAGTTCCATTATTTTGTAAAGTGTGGATTCCATGATTTCGAGAGGAAAAGCGCTGTGCTTCTAATTACAACTGCCTGTGTAATTGGAAGAATAATTTAGGAACGAAAGATTGATGTCGTATATTTACATGTCTCCTGAACACGGTTGACATTACGTTACATATGCAAATTAATACAGTAGATACGTATCTGAAATATTATATGCTCGTGTGTATAATTGCCCTTTATAAATAATATTTGGGCTACTACGAAATTCCAATTGCTGTGATCTTTTGACTTTAATCTGCAAACCTATAAGTACAAGTAAATTCAATGTTTATCAATTTCAAACAAATACTAACAACGGATATAGTATTCATCTTCAAACAACACTTTCGCAACTGATGTCAATTAGTGGGATCCTACGATTTGCTTCTGCGTAAGCATTTCACCAACATGAGATATGATTGGGTTGAGTTTCCGAATAAATATTTACGTAATATAGGGCGGTATGAATTTGTAACTGTTGCGAAAATAAAGGGTCTATCTGATTCCCGCCTTTCTCGTGTTAATTTTGTTGAGGCGGTTATATGTTTAAAATAATTGTCTTACGGCGACATCCAAGTATATTTGTACAACTACGACACGTCTCAGCCTCAAGACGCTTAGAAATTACGACGTTGTGCTGCTCATTTGTTACATTACGACTAAATACTTTCGAAGATCCGCATAACCAAATCGCAACACCCATAGCAAACATGTCGAGAATTCTAATATCGGTTTTCTCTGTTTCCAAGTTGTTCGACGAGTTTGTTCGAACCGGAAACCAGAATCATTTTTTTACTGGGAAGTATTGCAATTGGATTGCTTCTACAAATCATTTTGCATTAAATCCTAAACAACTTCGCGCCAGCCAACTGCTGTGTACTACCGTGACTCTCTCGCTCATGTTCTTCAGTTTTAAGGAATATGTCGACAACACCTCAAGCAACTTTAGCAATCCATATATCACGTCTGCCAGCATAATTGTAATCATTGGTTGGCTAACTGCTGCCACTTGGTCAAACATTATCATAAATCATCACGATTGCATAACTCTCCTCTTCAACAGCATCCTTCGACTAGGATTCATATTCAAGCTGAATGGGTCTGAAATACCAAACTCGGAACGTCGAAAACTTTTCTTTGCCACTTGGGCTTGCAAAGTTGCACGATTTGCCGGAATCCTGTCCGTTCCAACCCTTAGCACTCTGATCGCATTGGTGATGCCCACATTGCTCTTCAATCTATTCCATTATCCTCCAGGCAGGTGGATATCAGCTCTTGTAGAACATGCTTCGATTACGATAAAAATACACTGGATCGTCGGAAAGGTTGTTTTGACCGTTGTACACTTTTGGTGGTGGATTATAGCTTCGAAGATTGCTATCTTCACGGTTGTCCAAGTAATTGTGATAACAACGTATCTGTCAATTGCTCTAAACGTCTTTGAAAGGTAACAACATTTTACTGAACTCCAATTAACCAATCAATAATACCCACAAGCTGTTCAACATGGGTGTTTTAAATAATTCCCACAGGAAGCTGCTGTCACAATTCAACGGATCACTTAGGGAAGATTTGCTTTGCCCTCTCTGTTCAATGTATCGTCAAATTGAAATAATTGTGCGAATGTACAATCAGGTTAACGATTATGTCTTGGTTATCACATTGATGACTGCCGTAGTCATACAGATGACCGCTGCCAGAATCGCCTTTTCTCACGCAGACGTTAATAACAGTAATGGGGCGCAAGTATACATTGGTGTTCTATTTGCACTAATCTTTGTACTATCCATAATTGCGATAAACCTCCTGTTTGGGTTCTGCGCCACCATCCACACCATTTCAAGTAGGTGTTTAGGCGATCTAGGTCGTCGGAGAGAGGTTGGCAGATCGGCAATTCAGACACGTATTGTGAAGTCGCTGCCTATATTGCGAATAAACTTTGGCAGCACAAACTATGTTGAGAAGCTGACGCCGATGGTATTCCAAGAGTTTGCCATTCGACGAGTTATTGATGTTCTGTTGCTAATGGCATGATATGTTTGTGTTAATGCTTTACTGTCCATAATGCGAATTGATGACAAGTGTATCATATGTTAATAAATTCTGTTTCTCATTACATGTATATTAAAAATAACTAAAACCAGTAGTGGTGGCGCACATTTAAAATAACTACAAAACTATCTACAATGACGAGGTATTTGCCATTGCACATGTTCATTTTAATCTACAATACGACCACAAAAAAACCTACAATATGTTTGATCACAAATGATTTACACATCAATGCAATTCACCTAATGTTTCATATTTAAAATTTGAGACATTGGAGTATTGGGTAGTAATATACTTGAAGGTATTGCCGTTGGCTACACTCTGGTAAATTTTCGATACTTATTTAATTATATTTTTAAAGGTATTTATTAATTAATGTTGGGCCTACTACATGCGTTTACATAAGCATTTATTTCAACTAAATTGTTGACAACGCAATAGTTTCGCTATATTAGTCGACACAAGCTTCTGATCGAAAAGAGATGGCGTGTAAACCACGTTACCTAACCGTGTAAGCTTTTAACCGACTCTACAAAGCAGCTTAAAGCAAGCAAGACAAATGCGTATCAGCCGAAAACCATTCTGATCAGCCCAACTAGTTGGTCTAACTCTTGATGGTTTTGATTTACTTGAAGGAATGCGCTGATAAATCCTCGACCAACTTTAGTAATCCATAGGTCACATTTGCAAGCATAGTTTCCATACTTTGTTGGCCTGTCATTGGATCTTGCACAGCCATCATCCAAAATCACAGTGATTGCTTAACTGCAGTTTGCAAGGCCTTTCTCCAACTTGGCTTCATATCCGACCAACACGAGGCAATCGGCGAAGCTGAAACTTTTTCTCGCCGTCTGGTCCTGCAAAGCTGCACTAATGCTGGTAATAATTCCAGTTCCCATTTTGGTCACCGGGATCGTCGTACCACTGCCTACATTCCTTTTTAATCTTGTCCAGTTTCCACCAGGAAGATGGTTTGTGGCTCTTGCGGAATTCCTCTTTTGCGTCTTCAATCAAGACAAGATTGCAGGCATGGTTGCCTTGATTGTGACTAACCTTTGGTGGTGGAGTATGGCGGCAAAGATGACAACTTTTTATTATCGTTCATGCGATTGTCAACACGACAGTCTTGTCATTTGCATTTGTTGTATATGAAAGGTGATTGCATTAGCTTTCTACTATATTGTCAATAATTCTCATTCATGAAACCTGAAATAATTTTTGCTTTTCATTGCTCATAGGAAATTGGCGGGCGCATTTCAGCGGCAAAGAATGAACCTGTAGAATCTTGTTCACAAATTTTCCTCAATGTATCGTCAAATAGAAATCCTAACACGAATATGTAATGACGTCAATGCGTACATATCATTCATCGTTTTGTGCGCGTCGCTAATAATGCAGGTATTGCCAGTTTTAGTTGTAGTTGCTAGCGGAAATGTTGACGGTAGTGATGCAGCAAAGGTGTATATGAAAAGCTTGCTTCTAGTCATGTTGGTGCTGTCCATTATAATGATCAATGTGATGTTTGGATGCTGTGGTACTGTTCATACGACGTCATCCAACTGTGTCGGAAGTCTGTGTCCTAGGCATGATGTGTATAGGTCATGTCTGCAGAAGCGAATTGTAATGGGATTACCGATAGTTCGAATCAATTTTGGTAGCACCAACTTTATTGACAGGTTGACGCCATTAGTTTTTCAAGAGTTAGCGATACGACGAATAGTGGACGTACATTTGCTTAGATAGTTCGACAGACTAAATGCTGGACTCCACACTTTATTATGACCTATCAAACCATGTGTAAGTAGTTGCCTGTAGAAATGGTAAATATTATATTTATTAACGCGTTTGTCTTGAAAATCATTTTATCACACAATTTATATTTGCCATATAAGGTAATTATAATGTAAAGTAATTAATTCGTACGATTGCTAGTAATACTACATACCACCACCGATTAAACAAATGAAGTGACAATCAATTTGACTCATTTCAATAATCTTTACCACTTTTCTAATCATCCGTGTCTTTAAACAATAGGCGCTACATCATCCAACCCGTATTTTCCAGGGTTGGTAACTCTACACTTTCCTCATTTACTCATTTCTAACCGCCATATTTAGAAACATGGAGTCCTTTGGCTTTATATTCGGATTTGGGCCATACGTCATCGGAATTTGTGTTTTTGAGCATGGGGTAAACCGAAATGAGTACACCAACTGAGCCAGTACCGCCTTCACCAGGATCATTGCAAATCTATTTGCCTGTGTTCCAAATTCATCATGTCGAAACAACTATAATGTATTTAACTTGAACATAGATCTAGCGTGAAAAACGTCACCTTACTTTTTAGTCAACTTACAATGCAATTGCGAGGGCCATGGCCAAACGGCATGAAAGCGTAAGGATGACGAGTCGCTTTGTTTTCTTGCGAAAATCTCTCGGGATCGAATTTTTCAGGGTCAGCAAAGTAGCGTGGGTCGTGATGAATGCCGCAAAATGGTATCACAACCACTGCCCCATTTTCAATCACAAAATTTGTGCCTGGAACGTGATAGTCCTTGTTACAAGCGCGCTCCGTCCTTGTAGCAGGTGCATAAAGTCTCAAGGATTCTGTATACATTTATAATTACCAATTTGTCAGGATTAAAGGTCAATACTCAAAATTCTTGAAAGAAAAATAAATAAATACGTTCAAGGTTACCATTTAAAACCAAGTCCAGGTACTTCATTTCATTGATGGCATCGTAACACAACTGACCCTTATGACTATCCATGACAGATTTAACTTGTGTGTACAACTTTTCCTGTATATCCGGTTCCAGCGCTAGGGAGTACAGTGTAAACAGCATGGCGCTCTGAGCAGGGTCGAATCCTGCATTCAGAAACTCCATGCAATTAGCAATGATGGCGCCGTCATCATAGACGACTTTTACCTTCGGCTCGTCTTTCAAAGTTCCTGAGCTTGTCTCAATGTCATCGTCGTCGTCCTTCAGGAGTCCCTGCTGCGCGTCCATCATCAACTGCAAAAAGTCATCTCTCCTTTCGCCATTTTCCCTTCTCCTCTTCATGACGTCTTTGACCACACCCGACAAATAATTTTGAGCTTCAGTATCAAACGCCTCTATTCCAAACATGTCAGCAATTTTTGGAGCTACCACTACCAACAAAAATTTCAGGAACGCCGTGCCAGTTAACTGTAATTGAAATCGATCTGCCATCAGCTCAAAAGTTGACATTTGGCCTGGTTTCACCTCAAAACTTTTGCTGTCAACAGCAAATGCACAACTCGCAATAACATCTATGGCGTATTTGGAAAATATTTGCATAAAATCAATAGCCATTGAACTATTGGTTGGATGGTTCATTTGCTCCTTTAGATACGCTTCCATTCTTGAACCGCTTTTTCTGAAAATTTCAAACATTCTCCGAATTTTTCCGGTTGTGAATGCAGGGCTTAGCTTGGATCTTATCCCTTTCCATTGGTCACTTTCCATGGAGAAGAGCATCTTTCTGAAGTACTCATTTGTGTTCTGGGTTCCCACAGAACGACGATTTATGAAGTGGTCAAAGTCCTTGACAAAAACTGACTTTATTAGATCCAGGTCTGTGATAAAGTAATTTCTATCCCCTGACATATCCACTATTCCGGCAAGTGGGGCTTTTGATTTTGTGGCTGCCTTGTAAACTTTGGCCTCGAGTTCAACAATATTTGTCCGTCCCATTATAATCCGGATGAGATCGGAATAGGGAGCTCCAGCGTATGGAATTCCATGTTTTCGGAAATACGCCACATTTTTCCTTATTTTTAGGAACAGCAACAAAGCCAACGCCAATAATATTCCTAGTAAACTAGTAAGCAGCAGCAACGTCAAACTCATTTTTTTCTAATGGGATTTTAACTGCTGTATTTTAGAAAAAAATCTAACTGCAATTTGTATTTTGTTTCACGGAGGATAATATGCGCGTACTATAGCTCAAAACAACACTAAATCATATGGCAATGCAGAGCATTAAATGGACAGCGGCTGCCTAATCTATCCGTACATCTGACCTTGAAAATTATATCGCACAGAAGATGAAATGTATAGTTGCGGACTGTGAATGGAGAGACCAAAATCATGCTGCGTCGCTCCGTTCATAGCAAAAAAAACACCTCATTGCAAACTTTTAACTAATGCTTTATATCAGGATGGCATACCAAGGTCATTTTGACCATGGTATATGATCAAGATCCTATCATACCAAATCCATTGTATTCACTCTGGCTCTTAATGTTATATGCCAGCCAAGGATATAGAGTTATTCAAAATATAATTAGGTTTGTCTATAGCTTTCACAAAAAGCAAAAGTTTCATGACGTTTGTCATAACATTGACGCCAAGGACGGACGCCAACGCCAAGTACAAATTCATTTTTGCATGGACATTTCTAGAGAATATGCGTCTTCGGTAACCCCAATATCTCTGTATCTCAGAAACATGGTATAATAATTCTAAGATAATGACCGATTTGAAATCTGGGGATACGATTTTCATATAACCAACGAAGGGTTTAAGGGCGTATTTCTGACGGGTTTTGAGATATTAGCGTGAGAAAATTTGCGTTTGGGCATGCTCACCATGGGCTAAGTAGCAGCAGAATTGCTTGTCCGCGGATTACTTGTCTAGTGCGTGTAGCGGTGTTTCATGCTAGCACGCATGGCCGACTGGCAGAGGGTTCACGTTTCCAACGCATAATCATTATTGAATGGTCAAACGAAGGAAGCTTGTCGCAAATTAAACAGCATCGCACAGATTATGTCGTAGTAAGACGTTAATTTTAATTCCATCCAGTATGTGTTTTAACCGCGTTATTCACATGTATCGCTATGCTGTTGTTAATGACAAAATAAAAAGTAAACTGTATTCTCGATTATCAGTTGTAATTTGCAAATATTAATATATCAAAAAACATGTTGAATTCAATACTTTAATATTTCGTGAAGCCACTGCATTTGCTGATAATGTAAATGCGATACGAGTTTGGTTTTCCTCTGATGTCTCTCATAGATTACATAGGCGGATGTGATTCGATTCAATAATTTTGTGAATGGCCACGCCATATTTACATAGCGATAAGCGATAATGTTTTTTGAGTAGAATAATGTCCACGCATGAATAAGTAAGAGCTGTGGGGACTGCCAATCTACTGTCGTACATTCTGTGTGAATGTGGTATTTTATCACAATTTTGCTACATATCATAGCCGTTAATAAAATCGCATTCCCTATAAACTACCAAGTAGCTCTTTTCCAGATCATCATAGGGAGTTCACAGTAAAAATTTAAAAAACAGAACTACTGGTTAAAGCTTGTAATAATATTTAACTTATACGAATTGCACCGGTAATCAAGGAACCAACCATCCGGCTACATCATGGAAGATTCACTTTACGACGACCGAAACGAGAATGGAAATAAAGACACGACGAGCTCCCAAATAACCTTAGTGCCTGAAGAAATGGACATTGACGAGATGTTAGAATCGCGTTGCAACATTAACGCAACTTCAACTGAGACTGAAATTGTTGGCACAAATTTAAGAGAAGCAATCAATTCACTGAACGAATTCATTCCAACCGAATTAGCATCATGGATTCAGAAGAATCCAAAACGAAGAAATTTTCATGAATTCACTGACAACATTTATCCTGGGATAATAGAAAATGCTATCGATGCACAGTGTCGATACCTCCCACCAAATTTGTGGCCGGATTTTGCTCAACGATTTCAGTCAGAGACGGAGCAAATATGGGTTCCCATTTTACCAACACTAATGAAACTTGTGTCCAGCTACGAAGCAAAACTTTGTATAAAACTAGACATGCGTTTATATTTGAAACCTGAAGACTTTAAGAAATTCACGGACGAGCTGCTGTCAAAAATACTGAACAGTGTCACTGATGACATTACAAGTGATTATGTCGCCAATACGTGCACAATAATACGTCATGCGTACGAGAAACGAAATCAGTGGGTCCTTGAGAACAAGAAGCAGATCGGAACCAGGTTGCACGAGCTGATTATTCCAGAGTATGAAAAATTTATTCCATTTTCCATTTCAAGTAAACCTAAACAAAAAAGACTGCTGGATTACGCAGCATACAAGGACTGGGGAGTGCAGGTTTTAAAAGGATTGTTCACGGGTCCGGACGCCGTTCCAAGTGCACTGACGTACCACAAAATTGAGTTAGCAGGGCGCATGAATGCAATATACAACCGCATGTTGTTGGAAATGATTGTGAAACCCAAAAAGAAAGCTATCAGAGAAATCACAGAGGATACAAAAATCACTCAGGTAAGTTGTGTTTTAATATGTGCTCAATCAAGCAACAATGGAAAAGACATAAATATATTTGAAAAATATTTAGCCCGCTAATTCGACCCCGAAAAGCAAGAAAAATGCCAACACCGATCCGGATGACAAGCCTGAAGGAAAACTCAAAAGTAATTAAAATTTAAGAAAATACAGAAGACATTTATTACCAATTTAACTTGTGTCACTTCTACCAATTCTGCAGAGACTCCAGAGCTCTTTTACAACGTGAGGGAAATGGATGATCATGAGAAGCCAACTCGGCTGGGTAGCACGCAAATTTACTACTACAACCATAAGCCGTTATCCACTGGTCGATATGCCACAGTGTTGAAAGGCTTGTTTGGAGACAGCATTACCAAGAAGACAATACCAGCTGCAGTTAAGCGGTTTGAAGGCAAGGATATAAAATCAGCCAAAAACGAAATGGCCATATTGGTAGAAATTTGCAAGGAAACAAACACAGATAGCGTAAATATCGTCAAGCTTCTCGCCTATGAGGAATGGAAAACGGCAACGTGCTCAGAACTTTATCTTGCCATGGAATTGGCCGACATGGACTTGGGAAGGAAAATCATGCAGCTCAGGGCCCAAAGATCTGACCTGTCACTAGTTCCGCCTCAAGATAACCTAATTGGTTACATACGTGATGCATGCAAAGGACTACAGTGGCTACATACAAAGAAGATAATACATCGCGACATCAAGCCACAAAACATCCTCATATTTTCTTATCCACTGGACGGTAAAATCATGGAAATTGCAAAACTTTCCGATTTCGGAATCAGTCGAATATCTGTGGATCCTGTGGTCGGCACTGAAACCAAACCAGATGGAACAGACGAATGGGCAGCTCCTGAAGTTTTGCACGCTAAAGCGACTGGAGAAAGTTTCAAAAACAAAAAGTCACAAGATATATTTTCCTTGGGTCTAACTGCCCATTTTACTCTGTCCTTGGGAGAACATCCCTTTGGATCGTGGAAGGAGCCCGGGTTTTTAAAGGCGGGATATATTTTGCACGGAAACGTAAAACCGTCACGTCTTCCTAAGTCCGAGTATACTGGAAACGACTTTGTCATGAAACTGATGCAGAGAAGTCCTGCCGACCGACCTGTCATTTCAGAAGTTCTGAAGCATCCTTTGTTTTGGGATATACAAACGTCTTTCAATTTTCTTGTGGAATTCACGATAAAATTTTATGAGAAGAAGGATCCCGCCGTAATGGTATTTCGGAGGCTTGTGGAAGATGCTTATGTACATTGGCGTCAAAAGCATATGTCGGACATGCAAACATTTAACTGGATGGATTCCATAAGCACAGAAATATTTGACGGTCTCATGAAGCGTAAGGTAAACAAGGGGAAGAAACCATACGAGGGTGCGTCTCTGATGGCGCTGTTGGATCTAATTCGTGACAAGTACGTTCACTGTGGAGATATGGCAGAGGAGCTGCTGGTAGATGAGTACTTTGGACAAGGAGGCTCTTTCTGTAAGGACAAATATGGTAAGTATTTTCTGGTGACTTTTCCGGATGTTTTGATTTTTCTTGTCAACTTTGTACGGGCTCATGTGAATGAATACGCAGCGTTGAAGGAGTTAAGTCGAACTTACATCTGACCTTAAAACATAATTTGTTTCATTGTAATAATTCCATAGTCTTGTAAATAAAGTTACGTTGCCATTATTTATTAAGCCGATAGTTATGTCGACTGCTATTTTTTGCATTTCTAGAATAATTGTTTACTTATACAAGTGCAAACACTTCATTGCACGCTTCTCCTTCTTGGTAGTGGAGAAACAGGAGTCTTGCAGACTTCTTCGCAACCCTCAATCGCTGCAAAGTTGTTGCTGTTTCCCCTACAGCCGCCATAAATAAATGGTTCACAGGTACCAGTCCCTCTATTAAAATAGAATCTTGGAACAACAGCTCTACAGTCGCCGACTTCCATCGGAGCATTACATGCATCTAGGGCGATACGTAACAATTTAACACATATTAAAACATTAAATCTTTTTCAGCAAGTCTCAATACTGGCGTATACAAATTAGGTTAACAAATACAAGCATGAATCGGTTTCAAACTCAATGCGTACCGTTTACTGAGGCGCAGTCGCAGGTTAATACTGCCAGAAGGAGACCGCACGTGACGATAATCTTCATGTTGCTTTCCTGGAGCGCAGTAAAAAATTTTGTAAGATTATTTGTATGTTACCCCTGGAATGGGAAATGTTCAATTGGTAACATTTGGAGAGGTTTCAATTTTATTTATACCAGACATCCTCTGTTGTTTTGTACATGTATGTGTTTTTTCATTCATCGTGGCCTTGCTATTTTTCTACATCTATAACTTCGTGACGAAAGGACCAACATGTAACCACACTGCCGTTGTTATGATTTCCAAGAAAATGTACAATTTAGCTTAATTCGAATTATATTTTGCAAACCTGAAGAAGTATTCCCTTTATCGTTGTTGGAGGATGACCTGAAATGATTCCCTGTAAATCCGACAAGATTCCGCCTAAATGAGAAGAAATTGCCTTCAAGCTTGCAGGATAGTGGGCCCTCCTATTGGTGAGCTGTTTTTTGCCGCCATAGGATCATATATCATAAGCATAAAAAATAATTTATTCAATCTTAATTACAGTAATTAATCCTGATTATATCCCCATTCATATGCATTAGTTTGGTACGCAGAATCCATAAATGTTTACTTTCTACTTGTTCACTAATTATTATCATTAATACCTACATTAGATGCATAACATAATGAACGTATATGCTGTTGACTGTAGGCTACAATTTTAGCAGCTGTGGCCGTAGCAGACCTCATTACGTTTTCTGTTTTCAGAAAACCATGATAAATTGTGATAACAATGATGTCATCATGCCTGCGTTTTCTTCGTCTAAATTTGATGAATTCCATTTCTCTACTTACTTACTCTCAAGGCAAAACTTCCAGTTTGTTATTTAGTGCAGATGTTTTTTTAATTACAACTTATTTCAGAAGGCTTAAGAAAACTCGACAGTTTCCACTATCCGGTCAAGACGAAACCGCGGGCAAAATTTCAGTCAGAGTCATTGTCATGCAAAAAAGAAAAGAATGATCATCACATATGTTTATGCCGACGATATGATTTACAACATTGTTAAATCCAAGGATGTTCGTCCTTCTTTATATGTTTGAGGCCAAGACGTAAAAATTAGGATTTGGTAATAACGGATTAAAAATTGTGAGAGATACCGATTCATGAAATTCCATTATATAATGTAACAGGAGATTTGTGATTAAATGAATGCAGTAAATCTAATGCGAAGCATGTATCCGTAGTAACAATGTCTGGAGTCTAGTAAAGTTTAAATGAATTTAATTCCGATTGACCAACTTTTTATTAATCACTCGTCACGCAGTTTGTTTTATTACAGTTTTGTTGTTGTTGAAATGTTGAAAAAGAAAAAAAATCGATACTGCGCACTGATTGACATTCCCCCGTTCAGTTATGGAGCGACTAGGAATGCTTGCAGGCCTTTTCGCAATCCGCCTTTGAGTCAAACCGATTTTTGTTGCCGCCGCAGCCTCCGTACTGAAATTCTTCACATTGTCCAGTGGCTTTGTTGAGGTAAAACTTCGGGACCATAGCCTTACAGTTGCCGGCGTCCTTGGGCTCGCCGCATACCTCTAAACAAAAATATAATAAACAAACATAATTAGACACTGGTGAACAAGTTCAAATAAAGTAGACAGCTAAACAAATTTGAAACGGCATAAAACTATTATAATTTTTCGTCCGAAAACTTACCAACGCTATCAGCGTGAACGGAGAAGAAGGCAAAAACTGCCACAAGAAGTAATGCGAGAATGGTCTTCATGGTGTCTCTCCGAAAAATCACTGCGTCGAAAACAAAAAAAGGTTTTTGAGTTTTTTTACAAGTCCGTCACTTGAATGGTTACTGGGGATATGATGAAAGCTTAGGCTGGTGCGATCTTATTTATAGTCGGCTGGTTGATATATTTTTATACGCAGGTATTCTAGACGAACCATTAATTTCAGTCGTTATTCTTCTCCCAATTATTTTTAATTGCGATTGATATTTCGTGAACGTAATGATTATTAGCGTTGCATAAAGTTTTACGATCAGTCACGTACGCCCATCTATAAAATTTTAACCGTGGCGTCGTAATACGTTACGTTATAAATGGAATAATATACAGGCTCTGTATTTCAAAATTTTGCGCATAAGTTGCAATATTGTTTTAAAATTATTTCAAATTATTCCCCTAAATCTGAGCATAAAGACATAAGCCCGGAAAATGTAATCGTTTAAGTATCCACGTGTCGGACTGGAATGACAAATTATCAATTATAAAAAATGTAACGATTAACGGTACGTATATAAATTAGACTGTAAATATTTTAACATTGCGTTGCGCAAGTTGTTGTGTAATTACTAGAGATCCACGTGTAGATAATAATTAATTAAGTTACGTACCCACCACAGTATAAATTTAATCGCGTCTGATTAACAGCTTTGACAAAGAAGCAGACAACGTATAAACTATCCTGATATATGGTGTGAATGTTCAGACACATAAATTGGAACATTAATGTCGTTCTGCCCACGTCAGCATCGAGAATCTCATTGTAGTAGTCATCGTTGAAAGTATGCATTATGTCTCCTGTCGTGACTGGAATCCACCAAAAATCAAATGATCGATATCTGATGCATTTGCGTCAGGATGCATGATTTGTAAATGAATTTAATAATTTACTGCACGACTTTATTTGTCACTCAATTATGTTTGCATTGCATGATGTGTTATGCAAATATTATAAATTACACTGAATTTAGTCACATATACCAAAAACTATAAAAAAATTATTCTGATGTCTGATGAACTTCGCATTAATCATCATGTTGTTATGCAGATGGATTATTAAAATAATTTAACGGGTTTGTATTTATCGAATTTTGTAAACGAGTCTCATGGCACTTGTTAGACGTGACGTGAAACGTACATCCGGCAGATGGACTGAAAAGTAAAAGTATGAGGAGCCGGGAAAATTGTTTTTGTAATAATTTATATGATGCATAGTTGACGTCCATGACAAATACCCTCCTACACGTTGTCCGCCATCAATCCGTCTAAAACACGGTTAATAATTTATTTGTGTGGACTTTTACTAGCCAAGCAATAATTCGACGTTGGGATTCAAAAACCAGTGTCGATTAGTATCCAGTGGAATGTATGTGCATTCGGACTGCTAATATATCATTATACAATACTTTATTCCCATCTGCTTTTAATCGGTTGGATTACCGTAAAATTCTTTACAAAATGGATATTGCGTGCTTTCTCTGCTTTTACATTGTTATGGTCGCACTCATTCAATTTCAGCTTTATTTATGGTGGCGTCCATGTTGTTGGAAATACTGGTGGCAATTTTCCGGATTTCTTTGTAAAATATCGGTAGTTTTAAAAGAAAACTGAATTGGTGATTGATGTAGTAAAACATGAGGTATTTAAAACTGATTGATTGTGAAAATGTCTCAATTTATTAAATCATCATTTATTCAATTGCATTCACGAGTGTATTTTACCGGCTACATACACATTTTCAATTTGGAAATATATATTCTTTACAGAATGGGATAATACAGATATCCCAGACTACATCATGTAATGGCAGGCCCTCTCACACTGTTCCTTGCTCACGAAATTGTTCCCGTTCTCGTCACAGCCGCCCCAGGTAAATTCCTCGCACTTTTTGGTTTCGGCGTTAAAGTAGTATCTTGTAAATGCGGCCATGCATCTGCCAGGTTGCTTTGGTTCAGCGCAGATGTCTAATAAATAAAAAGTTAAACAAATTTTTTAATACAATTTTAAAGGAACACAACCTGAACCGCAGTCCCTAGAAATATTTAAAAATTAAGTGACTTCTGATAACTTACCGGAGCCCTGTGCCACATCGACGTTGAAGGTCACCAAAAGTGCCAAAATGACGCATGCGAAAATGGTTTTCATGTCGCTTCTGCTCTAGAAAACGCTTTGAAAAACGAAAAAGTAAACTTTAGCTAAACTTTCGATAGCGTCACGGTAACGGTCTGATTGCAAATGTTACTGAACCCTGCTCCAAAAATTCAATATATAACCGTATGTCGAGATAACTAGCACTATGTTCGTATTAAAAATTCGCGCCAGGATATGTTATGTAATAAATCCGATAATTCACAGCGGAAATAACAAGTTGTTAATAGTTGTTATGCTAGAATGTTATGCTAAATACACAAGTACCTCACAACTTTTAATCACCTAAATACGCCCACATCCAATTACGAAATGTAATTAAATCAGATTTACAGCAGCGATGACATGATAAATTACCTACTAATTCTGATGTCATTTCGTTCAATAACGGTAATATAACGACGACAGATATATTTCTTCGTACTGTGCTGGTTATATAATCGGATGTACGGAATAAATTACCTATTTTGATTACTATGCACATTTTGAATTTATATATAAAAAACACGTCATTATTTTCATGACATGTCGCAAAATTCTTTCCGCATGTCCCAGGAAAAGCGATGTATAACTTGCAATTAAGTTTCTTTTTAAATGCTCGGTAAAGATCACCATAATAATATGCATTGCAATTTTTCAGAAACGGAACGACGAAAAAGGGAAGCCTGTTCTCTTGCAACTTGCCTTGAAAGCAAACAAAGCCATGCGACGATATGCTGAGCTCCGACACAGCCGCCAGCTGACTTGAGCTGCCAAAACAACAACACAAGCCATTTGAATACATTTTTTACAACTGCAGCTCATCTTGCTCCCTGCCTTTCCAAGCGTGATTAGTTAACTTGGTACCATAATTAACAATTAATTATTATCAAAAATGGACGACAGCGTTCCCCAGACGGCTTCCTTATGTATATTTTGTTGTGAACCAATTATCAGCATTTCTTCTCCGCCCGTCACCGATAATCCTCCTCATCTTCCTCCAAACTTATCAAATGCCAACAGTAACAGTTTTGTGACATTTTGTGAGGAGATTGCCGGTTTTAATGGTGCAGTTAGGGGAGATAATGAGGAGGTAGTTAAGTTAAAGTCGGTGTTATTTAAGGAGGAAGGAGGGTTTGGTGTGAGTTTGTGTGAGAAATGTGGTGGATTTGTGAGTGAGGCGGTGGAGGTGAAGGGGAGGGTGGACAGAGTGGAGGGAGCCGTTAGGAGCCTTCAACGACAGGTTTTGATGGCGTTAAGGGAGTTGAGGGAGGTTTTGGAGGAGTATTATGGGAAGCTGAGGAGGATGGAGGAGGTGGTCCAGTGCTCGAATGGGGGATTATTAAGGGATCGCGTCGGGAATCTGGAGGATGGAGGAGGCGCAGTATTTTTGCTCAGGGAGGGGATAATTAACGGTACCAAATTACTAATAACTTTAATAATGATTACTTCAATTTAAAAAAAAGTCAAGTAAATTAAATGTAGCTTGCATTTGAAAATTAATTTTCGTTTTAATTTGACAGGAGCAATCAGTTTAAGGAAGCATCATGATAACGTGTCAGCCAAGTTAATATGCCCTCGTCCACCGGATTTGGACAATGGAGGAGTTCCTGTGGAGGAGGTGGCCGTGAAAGATGAACCAGTTCATGCGGATGATTTTGGAGGTGACGATGACTACGACACGTTTCCTCCATCGACATCAATGGAGGTTCCCTCTGAAAAACTGGAGCTGGATGCTGAGGTCAAGACAGAAAACGCCGAAGGTAACACTCCAATTGTGCCGCGGGGTTCCAGGATGATAAGACAACGAAAGCCTGCCGTGGCTTATCAAGCTCCGCCTCCCAACACAAGAAACTTCAAAACAAAAGCCACGGAGGAGGCTTTTAAGCAAGCAGTAAGGAAATCAGCCCGGCCACTACCAAAAGGTGCAAAGAAGAAGGGAGGTAGATGTAAGAAGTCTAAAGATGTTCCATTCCAGTGGCGGAAGAAGAAATCCAAGAAAGCTGGAAAATCCAAAAAGATCATAGTCCGCACCTACAATTGTGACCACTGCCCAGACTTCAAGGACGGCAACCAATACGAGCTCGAGCACCACCTCCGCTCCCACGAGACACCCGAGAAGACCTTCAGGTGCGACCTCTGCCCCCAACAGTATTCTTGCGAGCAGTTCAACACAATCCACAAAATGGGCCACGACGGCAAGTTCAAGCGACATTGCGACCTCTGTCGCGCCGTCCTCAATCCGCCGGATCATCTCCAGCATTTGAAGAGTCACGGGACCGACATTTCCATTTTCCAGTGTCCAAACTGCTCATTCGTCTGTGGGCTGCGGAAGACGTTTCTGCTCCATTTGAAGCGACACAGGTCAACTAAGAGTGGAACAGACGCCAAGTTTCCTTGCGACATTTGCGTCCAGGTTTTCCCGACGTGTGGCGAGTTGGAGCGGCACTTGGCCGATAAGCATAACGAGCTTATCGACAAGTTCGAATGTGAGGAGGAGGATTGCGATAAGAGTTTTCCGACGCTGCAGGCGCTAAGGACTCATGAGCGGCTGGAGCATCGGGGTCATTTGTGTACGGAATGTGGGAAATGTTTCCAGGCCCAGTCAGAGCTGTCGGGTAAGATGACCTTCAATAATGATAAGCTGTTATCTTGGACGGAGGTGATTAATTGTGTATTTAATTATATTTTTTAGAACACAAGCGGAAGTATCACAGCTGGGGTTATCCCTGCAACTATTGCTGGCAAAAGTTTACGAAGCAGGCGGGCGCGGACGCCCACATGATCAAGGACCACGGCGCCCCCAAGTTCAAATGCGACCACTGTGACAAGGAGTACATCAACAGAACCTGTCTCAGTCAGCATTTGAAAATGCATCAGAATATCGGCTACACCTGCGAACATTGTGGCAAGTTGTTTGGTGAGATTGAGATAAACATTTAAAGAACAGTCTCTCTAATAACTATACCTGTAAGTAGTTAGTTAATTGTGATTTTTTGGGAATTTCTTTCAGGCTCCAATGCGCAGCTCCAACATCATTCGGTGGTCCACTCGAACGACAGGCAGTTCACTTGCGAGCAGTGTGGAATGGCGTTCAAGCGGAAGGAGACGATGCGGAAGCACATCTTGACACACGACCAGGAACGGAAGCGGTATCCTTGTCAACTTTGCGATAAGACATTCAGTCGAAGGGAAAATCGCACGGTGCACATGAGGATTCATCGGGGGGAGCGTCCTTACGTTTGCGATTTGTGTGGAAAGGGTAATTAAGTATTTTTTAAATTATCTATGTGCAAAGAGTATTTAGTAGTAAACAATTTCCAAGTCCGGAAGTTTTAAATGATTATTTAATTTTAATCTTTTTTTGGCTCGTTTCAGATTTCAACCAGTCTGGCGCATTGAATGTTCATAAGCGAGGAGTTCATCAGGTCAAGACGGGCGAATAATTTGTAGTTTGGGTACGGGCTATTTAAATACAGAAATGTTTGTAAATTTTTTATATCGGTTACATGTAAAAGAAACATACCACTTCCAACCGTTGTTATACTTACAATGTGAGATTATGTCAGCTAATTTGGTACAGAATAATTTGGTAATTCAATTACTTACGCAAACTAAGTTGCATGCAATACAGTTAGCTTTTAGGAGATGTAGAATACTTTGTAAATCATGTAATGTCAGTATTTATAAATATCTAGAACGATAATTGTTTACATTATTTGTCTCAATTCATATCCCAGAGACTTCAAATTATTATTTTTTAACCTGTGAAAAGCAAACAAATATTTTTGCAGCATGATGTCATGTATTTCCTGTTCCAATGTAATTACGGTTAGTGTTTATTTCACATTTGTATGCAAGCAATTATTACACCTGGCAATATATAGCACGTTAATTAATTACTTATGCTGCCATTGCATTGGGAAAACTAAGTAATTTTTAATTCACCAGTGGATCATTTGTGCTGCTACAAGTATTAGGTACATACATGTTGTCTGCATAGCATTAATAAACCATATAAATTCAGTGAATTAGTGAACGCAATACATCACATTAGGTATATTTATAACGGCAAAGGAATTACAAATGCAGAATAAGTCTCCCAGCATGATATTGGCAAAGTATGTATATCGTGATGAACGCTAGACCACACGGACATCGTCATTTTCATTTCACTCATTTCCCCCTCTGTAAAATATTTGGCGAATGGCATGGACTTTTAAAAATGAAACGAAGGAAACTGTCGCTTCGTGACTAATGTAATTACGGTTACTTTTTGGACATATTTGTGTTGCATTTTTCAAAAGAATAAATAAGCAAATACACCTAAACATGCAAGCCGTAGTGCAAACCCAATTTGTAATGACGCTCCAATTATTTCTATTCATTACAAATTCTCCGCATGGAAACATCAGTCATATTAAATAAATGAATCAAAATGAAATATTATAATTTTATTTTGGTTTTTTGTTTAGGTCTGCTCTTTTCAGTGGTTTCCGTAAGTTTCCATTTTAAATTACCACATAAATGGTATTACCAAATGTGTTTACAAGCCTGTAGAATAACAAATTTGAATTTCCAATATTGCTAACAGTCTCTAGGTGGTAAACGAGATGGCAAATGCGGACCAAAGAACAGTCTGCAGAAAATGACGACCTGCATGGGTCAAACTGTTGACCTCAAATCCCAATTGGAAGTTCCTACCCAGCAATGCCTGGATGCACGCATACAAGAAGCTCAGAACCAAACCGAGGCAAATGGTAATGAAAGGAAAGGGAAGAAAAAGGGAAAGTTCCAAAAGGTGAAGGACACAATTTCCAAAAGGATGAACAAGAAATGCCTTCCGGAATGCGAATGGAAAACATTTGGCATGGTAACTGTAATTCCCCATTTTTCCCGTTTTTATTTTCACTCCAATTGACAACAAATCTTATTTTATGTGCAGATTCCGGAGGTAAGCAATAGTTCGAAAACTTACCCTCCCGTTGAAATTTCTGCTGCATTTCTCAAAGCATTTCCGAAAAAGTCTCATGAGTCGCTTAAAATGGGAATGATGCAGTGCTACAACAGAACTCAGCGTGCGTTTTGATATTTCACGACACGAAATATATATCTCAAATCTAATTGCGAATATAATTGGATTTTTTAAATTTTGCAGCCATATTCCACAAGGTGCGGAAAGTTGGGCCAGTTCAAAAAATGTGCATGACGAACATGAGGCTTGTCAAATGTCTCTTTAATAGCGTTCGGAAGGTAACCCAATTGTTGACAAATGTCAGAATATTCCGCCATTAAATTAACATAGATATACCTAATTTCAACAATGTCGCATTCTTATAGGCTTGTAAAGGAAAAGGCGGAGTGCGACCGATTGGACCAGGAGCCGGAGGATTAAATGCTACCGCACCTGGCTCAGGTAATGTCAAAATGACCACGGATCCAACAGATGATGGCATCGAGGATACTACTGATGACGACAAGGATTTGAATGAAAATGACGACGACGCGCAGAGTTCAACGGTCCGTTCCGTTGCCAAGTCAACTCCACACACAAAGGTTGACACGTCCAAGCAAATTACATAGTCGGGCGTATTGGTTGACTCTGATCAATTTAATTGTTATTTGCTGGAACAACATTTATTTGCAAGGTGATATTTTTTTCAATTGGGTTAAAGGGAAAATTATAATTTGTGGATAATATTATTTTATTTTCATTTATTCAAAATATTATTTACAATGGCGGATTACTAACATTAATTGGATTAAATATGCTTTGCCATTATTCATTTATAATCATCTGAAGGTTCATTTATTTTGGTCATGATTTCATAATGTCATGCTGGTATTGTAGTTGCTTTAGCACTTCCGCTATCATGAATAGATCCTCCATCTCTTGCACACGTCTGCAGAAATGCGTAAAGAAAAGCATTACCACCGAAAAAAGTGGCCCATGTGATTTAATTTACTGTTATATCGATATCATAATGGACTTTGAAAGCACATTTACCTCGTCCACAGCGTCTCGTAGACACTCCACTAGCGCAGCATTATTTCGGCACATTCTCCACGCAGGAAGTTCATCTTCACCGGAGGGAAAAAGAGCTTGAAGTAGAATCAATAACGGTAAAGAATGTTGTCGCAATCGCATCACTATAATTCATTTCTATATTTATATAGATTATAGACGCACGTGTTTTAGACTTGTAGCACCGCTGCAGTCCCGATTTCAGAGATTCACGAGCAATTTCTGGAAATGGTTTTAGAAATGATTCCGATATGTTAACAGAAGGATAGCGCGTCCAGGTTTTGTTGACCTCGGGCACCTTAAATCATGTGTAATAAAATCCTCTAATATTTTAAATTTCTACAAAACAATTTCTTCAGTTTTTCAGAAGCGGAGAGATTGGTACTGTACCAAATCAAATGACTTAAATTCGCATTCCGCTGCACATCGCTTCCTGATCCTCTTCCCAATACTCACTTTTGTCCTATTTAAGTTTACCAACTGGTGGGGTGCATTTCCAGCCCAAGTGTCCTCCAACTGCCTATGTACATTTTTTGTATGTTCATCCAAGCAATTCTGAACAGTTGTGTCAACTTGAAGATACAGGTCAACTGGCTGGCCCATGCAAATTGTGACGTTCTGAAGACTAACGGGATTAACGGATGGATTGTTGGTCCCATGTTTTCTCGTCTTGCCCCAACCCTTGCCGCTTCCACCTCTGCTGCCTCCACCTTTTCCACCTTTTGCCTTCCAGAACATAGAAATTAGTTAAAAACTATGAAGTTGAAGTGACCCTTATTTTAACATTACATGACAAGTTTCAATTGGTCCCACAAAATGTCAATATAATTTATATTTATATGATTAGCTACATACCGAAACAAGTATACAGAGTGCAGCGATACAAACCCAGGCCAAAAAATTGCGCTTAACGCAATTCATTTTGGGGATTACCAATATATATTAAAATTTCATAAAAAGTAATGCTAATTATTTTTAACAGGTCTTATAATAACGGCGGATGAGAATAGTTCTTACTATATGGAAATGGTAAAAATGGATGGGTTATGTGGCATTACTGTCTTCTGTGAAAAGCGACTCCACATTTTCAGCATGTAAAATATTTAGCGCAAAGCCATTTAAGCATTTATTTCAGAAACGCACGCAATTGGTGCTGACGCAAATGGCTCTTTTCATGATATAATTGTCATAGAAGAGTACAGTGTTTAGCACGAAATCATTTATATGGAAATTGCTCTGCAAGAATTTATAAATTGATGGCATCTAACACGTGATAAATAATACAACTTTGTTGTCACGTAACCTGTGTGGACATTTCTTCATATTTTAATCAGCTTTGCGTTTTTCCTCTTTCGAGTCGCATCCCATAAGCCTCATTGCACATTTGACAATCAACAGTATTAGCAACCCGGCCGCCGTCAACGCTGCCAGCGACAATATAAATATTAGTGCATAAACGTCCAACAGTCTCCGTTGCCACCATGTCTGTTGCATTCCCATGGGTTTCAATAGACTTGTGTTGTGCTTGAGGACGTACTCGACCCAATAAAATGCATTTTCCAGGGGATCCATCGGACGATCCCGAAACATTTCAGATAGTTCCGTCATCCTATTTTTGTACTTGTCGTTTTTCACAATTTCCTGTATGGCATCCTGGAGGATTTGGGAAGTTAAAGTTGTGATTTCGATTGAAATTGCAGCGCCTATGCTCTCCAGTCTGTCTGCGTTGTAGTCCTGGTCAGCTTTAATTTGAGATGACATTACAGCCAACAAATATTGATTAGCATGCACAAGTAAGATTATGAAATAGTAACAAGATGAAAATATTATACCGAAAATTGGGAATGCTATCAGAGGAACCCCGTAGCACAGCGCCTCTTGCGTGCTTGGTCGTCCTACCTGTGTCACGAATGCCTTGAGTTTTGGATGCGCTGAAATTGTATAAGGGTTATCGTGTTAAATTGACTAGCACCTTGTATTGAATAATATTCTGACTTTCTAGAAACTTACCCAAGATATCCTGTTGTGGAAACCATGACTGAAGTAAAACATTTGTCGGCGTATTCTCCGGCACCGCTCCAGTCCATCTCCACAGAAACTTCAAATTGGGAAATGAAGCAAACGCGCTGAAGAATTCATTT
Organism: Sinella curviseta; assembly: GCA_004115045.4. NCBI lineage: Eukaryota > Metazoa > Arthropoda > Collembola > Entomobryomorpha > Entomobryidae > Sinella > Sinella curviseta. Next base: position 12,569,878 of record CM023203.3, read on the forward strand.
CTCAGCTTTTCCGGCATAGCCGCAACAAGGACGGAACTTCCGAAGCTGACGTAAATAAAACCGGTCGTTTCCTTGTCACTGAGAAATGATTCCAGTTTCTGTAAGAATAATTCTATGTCATTTACAATATCCTTTAAAAATATTGACTTCACATTTCTGACTGCTCACATTTGGTAAGGGTTTCCGACTACTCAGTTCCTTTTCGCTACACAATTATCCGGAATATGACACAAACAATGGCGGCAGCGAGAGTGGGTAATCCTCCACAAAATATGTGTTATGTAACACCAAACTAGTTTCCCGTTCTATTTCCTCAAAGCTTGGCATATCCTCCAACTGCAGCTTCTCCCTAACTATTTTCTCCATACTGTGCAAATTTCCGAGAAATGAGCTTCTCCATATGAATGGTGCTATTGTAGTCAATGTCCTACTCCACAGCGTCATTTCAGAAGGTTTCGGATGAAACATGAGCTCCGGTACACTTGAAGATTCCGGTACAATTCCAAAAGGCTCCCAAAGAAAGTGTCGGAATACCGGGTTAAATAGAATGTGCTTGGCCTTGAACTTGTGAACTAATCCATAAGAACATTGACCCCATCCACCGTCTATCATTATCAAGTCAAAGTGAAGCCCTGGTCTGGCAAGCCATTCAATCGTTTCACGGCTGTCGTAAAACGCTTCACAGAAGCTAACAGACTTTAAAAAGTATCCGCGTAGCCAGTCGTTAACCGTGTTGTTTAGACGGTAATTTATATCAAAATCCCCAACCACACTATCCACAACCGCTATCATTTTGCTCGGCTTGATTTCCTCAATTTTCGGATGAGAGCCGAGTCGCTTTGGAAACGGGAAAAATGTAGGTGACGCTGTGACCGGAGTCGGCCAGCTTTTCGGCAAGTGGCCATATGGAAGTACGGTGACTTGCTGTGGCTCCATTATGAAAAAATAAAATATTTGCAGACTGAGCATTTTCAACTTGAAGAAAAACTGAACACAGTAAAAATATTAATTCTCCTTTGTAGCCAAACATTTTGAGTTTTCAGTATGATCAATTGGTGCTAAATTATGCTCAGAAAATTCCAGCTCGGTTAGCCAACCAAAGCTTAATGATATCTGAATAAAAAAATAGTTTGCTTAATGATATGTTGGATTCGCTGCGAGAATTTGTTGTTCACGTTAACTCAGATGCAGCACTATTTACACTTTAAGCGTCGCTCATGTTATCGGAGATGATATCAATTCAATTAGGGTTCATGCTCACATTCATTACGATGACCTTGAAGTTTGAGCTCAGGATGAAATTGAGCTCAAGACTGAACATTATATCGTGCATTTTTCGTGTAGTATTTTACTCTCAAAATGCATTAGATAATACCACCGACATATGTTTATAACTGCAATGAATAGGGACATGGAACTTAATGCAATATACTAACATGTATATGCATTACAATATACACATAGCTAGTTTCAATTATGTTGATCAAACTACCACATGAAATACAATATGTGTGTTAATGTCCGAATATTCACTTATAGGATATATATCTCAAGATTTTATATATTTGAATGAAAACTGTTACCAAGTAAGCAATACAAAGTCAAATACACGAGTCATCAGCAACTCAAAATGTGACACAAGGAAGTCCCTATTAATTTTCTTGAATGACCCACACATAATCCTAATGGGCAATATTCCTCTTGACATCTTTACATCTCTCAGCGAACACAATTTGATCCTTCTGGCATGAACAAATCTCGTTTTCATCCTGTGGAATATTAAAACATGCGACGCCAACTCTACCGTGTCCACACTTTCAGGAAAGAGTAGCACTTGAACCGCTATCAAAAATGCTGCTACACAACATGCTCCCATGTATAACGGCAACTCCAGTTTATCCGAGCCCATGGTCACAAAAGAGCAAGCAGCAACAGTTCCCCAGAAAAATATTGTGGTCAATGAATACACAAGCCACTGAATCCATGCATCAATTTTAAATAAGCTTATTCGTAAGCAGATGTAGAGATGAGAAAAAGATGTAAAGTTTAGTCCTCCGAATGCCACAATGATCTCGGATATCTGACCAATGACGGCAGTTAATAGGGAAAAGTAGTAACTGCCACTTCGACTCACCTCCAGAAATGTAATGAATAGCGTAATGACTCGAATTGTGTTCACTACGAGGATTGATTTCATGTCCCAGTACTCCGGATTGGGAAAGATGTATTCCTTGATAATAAAATACGTGGTGTCGTAGTTGACCAGTGTGGCGACCAGTGTTATGGCGTATGGAACCACAGCTCCTGCGATCATAGTCGCGACCATTGCCACCCCATATTTGTCGTGTCCGGATTTCCTTTGTATTTTACCTGTATGCATTATATATTTTTCAAATGTGATTTTAATGTCCAATGGAATCTTATGAATACTTGTAATTGTAACCTGATCGCTTCAGGGTGGAGTTCATTTTGAAAATATCGTTAACTGTTTCTACAAGATCTCGCATAATTCGTTCCGTTGCATATGCGAGCAGGCCGGTGAATATGAAGATGACGAAGCATGCAATGAAAATTGCTGTCCGAACCAAGCCAAACTCCTTGTGCGGATAAAGTATTCGAAAGTAAATGGTAATAAAGCCATTCAAACATCCTTGTAGTACCATGAGAAACAAGAGGAAGGACATAATTATCCACCTGTGTGGAGAATTTGATATTTTTAATTGGTGGTAATTTGAGTCCATATGAATGGGGAGCGCTGGTAAATAAAAGAAGGATGCAGCATGTATTTTGTAAGCAAGTATCTGGAGACTGGACATCATTTCGGAAATTTTTACCTCGTAACTGAATACGTGTACTTTTTGTTTACGATTATATTACTACAGGGAATAAAGCTAAAGCGTTTCTTTTCTTGTCAGTAAAATTGCAAAATTTCTGCCTGGCGGCTTTATTGTATATACAAGTTTTAAAATTGTGGCTCAGGATGTTGCAGGTACTTTAAATCGGATTACTGTTTAAAGCACTTGAGTTTTTACGGTTCGTCCAGAACAATAAACAGTGTTATTAGAAACATCTGAATACCGAACTAAATTAGTTTATTTTTTTTCAGAAATACCAGCAAATAAACAACGCCACATTATAAAGTCGGCAGCAAAATAATAGCTGAGTTCCTGTTTTTTTGCAGGTTGACTTAATTGAAGTTGACAGAAATAATATATGCTTCACTTACAATCACTTTGTAGCAAGGATGTATAACAAATGCCCCAGATACACCAATTTTGTTGTGTCAACAAGGACCCGAATACAAATTGTGTCCGTCATTAAATAACTCTCAACACACGTAGCTTGATTGATGTGAAAACATGGCAATAAAAGCAGAATATGACGTGGCTGCTGAATCGGTAAATATAAGATTATAAATGTACAGGCAATTGTGCAAATTATATTTGGCAATGATTACCTTGTCCTTTAATATACTCAATTATGCACTCTTGAAAATGCTAATGCCACGAAAATAGCACAAAGTCGAAAACTCTAGTCATCAGCATTTCAAAATGCGACACCAAAAATTCCTTGTCAATATGCCTAAATGACCCACACATGATTCTAATAGGAAGAATGGCTCTTGCTACCTTCACATCTGTCAACGATCCCAACTTTGTCCTCCTAGCATGAAAAAACTTCGTCTTCATCCTATGAAACATAACAACCTGTGCAGCCATCTCGACTGCTTCCACGCTCTCCGGAAACATCAATACCTGTACCTCCAGCAAAAATGCGGTGATAAGGCAGGCCCCGACGTACACCGGCATCTCCAGTTTATCTGGTCCCATAGTAACGAAACAGCACGCTGCGACGGTTCCCCAGAAAATTGTAGTAACTAGCGCGTATACCACCCATTTAATCCACGCATCAATTTTAAATAAGCTTAGCCTTAAGCAAAAGTAAAGACGCGTAAACGTTTCAAAATTTAGACACCCAAATGCTGCAATGATTTTAGAAAGTTGATCCACTACAGCAATAAGTAGACAAAAGTAGTAGCTTCCGCTTCGGCTCACTTCTAGACATGTCAGAAATAGCGCAGCGGCTCGCACAAGTTCAACCATGCGGATCGTAATCAAGTCCCAGTATTCGGGATGTGGAACTACGTAGGTTTTGATAATGTACTCGGTCGTGTCGTAATCCATGAACATTGCTCCCATGGTTGCACCGTATGGAAATATGGTTCCAGCTACCATGGTAACAATCATGCCGATTCCGTATTTGTCCAATTTCCTTTTATTTCGTCTCATTTTACCTGCGATTACAAAGAAGACAAACCATTTTCCTGTACAGAGTACCAACTCGAAGTATCTGTAACGTTTTTTATGAAAAATCAAATAATATATTGAAAGATTTTGAACCCGTTCGCTGCAGAACACAGCTCATCGTTAGAATGTCGTTTATGGTTGCCACGAGTTTGTGAATTATTATTGCTGTCGCGTAAGCGAGAACGCCGGTGAACGTAAGAGCAAAACAAAATACTGATAGCATTGAAATTCGAATCCAGCCAAACTCCTTACGGGGACTAACGACACCGAAATATACTACGAAGATACCATCAAGCAGTCCCTGTTGAATCATCAGTATCCCCAGAATACTCGCAACGAGGTAGCTGAAAGGGGAACGGGATATTTGCACTTGGTTAAAGTTTTTGTTAAAGTGAAGTGGAAGAATTGGCAGGTAGCAGAAGGCTGCGGAATGCATTTTGAAAGCAAATTTCTGAAGGTCGGAAAGCATCTTGGAAAATGTTGTATTCTAGACACAATTACTTGACTTTGAAAAGTTGGCGAACAAAACTTAAATTACTTACATATATCGTCACATATGCAGTCCTCGACTAGACAGTATTATATATTGTGACATCAGCAAAAATTTGTTTGCGCTAGAATGAGTAAAAATCGGCAAATTAGATCCATCAAGACAAAATTAGTATTTTCGGAGCGCGTTACGCCTATACGACAAACTGTATGAATCGAGCAAAAATTGTTATGAGAGCTAGCCACAAACATAACTGCAAAACAAATTAATATGTTGATTGCTTTGATACTTGTACAACAACGGGTTCCGATGACGTAGAATTTTTGTTCGCCTGGTATCATAAATTTAAAATAAACATGTTTTCGGTCTTCGGTGGTGAGACTGAACCTAATATAATATTAGACTTGCACAACATATTTTCCAAGTAAAACGTTAACATGCATCACCGTAACGAGTACAAAGCTGAAACTTCCAATTGTACAAAATTAAATTGAATCAAAACTTTATTCACAATCAGCCTATTTGCATTAAGTGTTATTTATATACAATAGGATTGACCGAAATGCAAAATTATGGAAATGTTTTCAATACATATTATCATTACAGTTATTGCTCTTTGTTCAGCAATGATTTTCAAAGCATTGAATTCAACCCTAAAATTATGGCTATGATGAAGATAGGTTTAATGGGAAACACAATTATCCCTTCATCATGGAAAAAATATAATTCCATGTTAGATATACTACAAAATTTTGACCGTAATCGAGGGAAGGTAAACTATGTGCAGATGAATAACAACGAAATCGTTTATAATTACAAACGTTGTCCAAAGTAATTGTAACCAATTTAAATTTTCTATAAATTATGTCATTATGTGTTACGTACGAAATATATTCCCATTCAACAGATTTATATTTCTCAATCCTTTAAAATGCATTTATTTTAAACTTTTAAAAATCAACGAGCAATACAGAATTCACCCAAGTGTCAGTAAGCTGATACCAATATGCCGAAAACATTTCCTCATCGATCAGGAAAAAGCCGCCATACATGAACCGCACAACTTTCAGCGTGTGCGTCACCAATTTGTCAATTTTCTTACCCTTTGTTCTACAATCCCCGTATACTCTCAGGGCACAAATCTGCCTCTTTTGAATTATGCTTCTTGTCTTTATTGATATTTCAATGAAATACCTCAAACAAAAGTAAGTACTGAGGATTGCCAGCGCTGCGATTATTACAAATATGAGATGCGTCCAGTGGTCAATTTTCCCAAAGGCAGCAGTGGCAAACCATAGGGCAAATACTGAGAGCCAGAAGGACATGGATAACAGCACAAATGTCACCTTGGATATGACTGGCTCCGATATTTGAACAATCAGCCACAACATTATATACCATCGACAAAAATGCGGCGTGTCCTTCACTCCAGTCTGTAGAACGCCGATAACGTTCAAGATTGTGTTGAAAAGTATCACGACTGTGATGGCGACAAAGCTGAGGAATCTGCTTGCTTCAGCTGAAGCCAGAAATGTACACAATGTGCGAGCAATGAGGAGATATATCATTGTACTGGAATCCATGTATCGTATATCGTATATTTCATCGAGTAGGAATGAATATACGTCCATATTATCAAATATGATTACAAATGTTATTGCGACTGGACTTAGAGCGCATCCCAATATCATGAGTAGGACAAAAATATCTGCCCATTTAGTCGTTTCTTTCTTTCCGTCTCTTCTAGCTATGCAGACTTGCGCGCATTCTGTTGTCCTGATTCTCGTCTTGTAAAAATCTGAATATATAATTAAAAGGAACATGTGATGAATTATACGTAAATACAAATGCAAATATAATATCATATTAAATCTTACACCGCTTCATCTGCTTATCCAATTTGAGGATTGCTTTGATGACGTTTAGGCAATCGGCTCCATTCACTACCGTTATGGCAATGACAAAATAATAGGATATTAGGAACACACTGATTGATACATAGACGCAATCGACAACCAAAGTCATTCCTTTCCGTGGATGGTGTGTGTGGTTTGAAATAAAAAGATAAATGCAAAGCAAACTCCAAAGGAATAAATTTGCGAGGGACAGGGCCACACGAAATATCGCAAAACGTCCCAATTTGTTTACAGCGATCCCTGACGAGTCTTTTGCCCATTTCAGAGGGAACGGATGCATATACCAGTACAACGGTTTTAGTAGGTTGAGACAATGCAAATTAATTTCGGTGATCATTTTGGAGATGCGTGATTGACCACTCCTATTGGTTATGTGATGCCGATTGTAAAAATGCTTTTCAACATAAAACTATTTTTGTACTGTTATACTTACAAAACAAGTAAGCATTCTCCAAAGTAAAAGCGGCTTCGTTTTAGCTTCCGCTATGTATAATGTGGAAACCAAGAGGCATAAGAAACAAATGAAAAGCTCTACAAGTCGATTATTAAATATTTAAAGCCCTTTTATACTAACATGACCCTATACAGTTCAATATACATTTGTACTAATTTAAAATCAGTACTTGATTGTGGATGCTTTCCTAGTTATATGATGGCCCATTCGATTTTGAATCGTTGCGCAACTCGCAATTAAAGTTATGTGGCTCGCTTTTATTTATGTTCGGTGTAAAAGCATACATATGTACATTGATGAATATATAATATGTTTACCTGTTCGTCAGACTGGTAATTCATGGCATGGCATGAAATGTATTAAAAAATACATGTTTTTAAACAAATATTATTAAAATAGTTTCTTAATACTTCAACAACTCTCCATTAGATGCATGTTAAATTTAGTATTGGGGTTGAATACTTAAATAATTACACACTATGGGCATTTTTAACACAATATATACTTCAGCATATCAAATAATATCGGTCATACATCAACCCCAATGTTAACATGTATCCTGCTTTATCCCAGTGGTAGCAGATTGACAACTAGGTCATTGGCTTGATCGACACAGTTCAATGGTGTTAGCCAGTCTATAAAATTGATGGAGCCAAAGCCAACTTTTATTATTGTACATGACCGATAAAACCTTTGCTTCCATTTAGTTTCCATGTCAGATCTTATCCGAGGTTGTTGCGCCTTATGTCGCGCCGATGTGACGTAAATCTGAGCCTGTGCCCCAATTAGCCCAATCAGGACAAATGATCCGAATGCAAACCCAATCAGAAATATTGCCAGAAATATCAAATTTTCATACCTCCATGTAATCCGAACCAGCCCATTTACGGTTCCAGCTTGTAGAGCAATTGCCAACAATATGCTTGAAGCCGTCAAGCCCCAATGCTGAATTTCGTTCATCAGAATAGCCAGTATTTGAATACGTCTGTAAAGTAGGGCGGCGTAGTTATGGTCATGCTTTTCACACATTGTCCGGTATTTCAATAGATACTCGCGAAAGCTTAGAGTGCAGAGAACGAGGATTCCGCAAATGCATAATGGAACCACGATTACGCCAATGTGGTATAGCCAATTATTAAATAAGAACACTGCCGGTTTGCTGACATATTTCCAAATTTGCTGAAACCGGGATAATGACTCATTATCTTTATTGACTTCAGCGTGGCACTCGTAAATTAGCCAGTAGCCCGATAGAGAAGGTTGGCAGGGTCCATTCCATTGCATTCCATACAGCAAGAAATACAAAATGATGAACGAGTTTGGAGTGGTCGAGTAGCTGTAGAGAACGTTTATTCGCTCCAGAATCGAATGCTGGTATTTCTCAGTGTCCTCATCTTTAAATAGCCTACTGAGTTGAATGTGGCCGTTAAAGTAGGCTACGAGTTGCTGAGTGTACAGGTCGATGGTAGGCAGAAACACAATGCAGAACAATATCAGTAGGATGAGGAAAATGGGTACAAAAACTTTTCTGAAATAAAATGTTGGGGTCATATTTTTCTTGTCACGATTGTTGTAAACGAAACAGGTTTGTAGAATTACTACAGAAAAATAAATATAGAAGCACAAGCACTTTGCTCGAAACAAAATTTTTGATTTTACGAATTGGGGGCTAAGGTGGAATACGCCGCTCCCTTTCTCCCATTGGAGCATTTTTCCGAACGTCAGCTGTGCGATTCGGAACATCAGAAGAAAGTAGCACATATGTCGGTACATGAACATTTTGGATATAATGTGTAAAGTTATTGCAGGTAATCAATACTGTTTACGAGTTTTAATAAAGTGGAAATTGGACACGACTCAAAATCAAATGCTGCACTAAACTTCACTCGCAATGGCAAATACTACGAGGATGGAGAAATTACACGATCGAAATAAGTGTGAAAGCCATCCGATAGATAGATATACAGCAAACCACAAATCGATCTTGCGTGGAGATTCGTTAAAAACGGAATTGAAAGTGGGGATTGTTCAGGAAAGTCAGGACAGGTGAAAAGCCACGTAAGCACCTGAACCCAAAAATAGATGTACTCAAATCAAAATTAATGATTCAGAATATTATGTGATAGACATAGCACTGATTGACATCAAGGAATTTGAATTCATTAAAAATAATAGCACTGGTAGCGCCAAACCGTAGTTTAGTGTTGATTGATACGTTCAAGGGAGGATAAAAGAATCATTTTGCATCAAACGAAGCTCAATAGGGGTTGGAGTGGGCTGTCTCATATAAACACGTTGGCATTTTAAGCACTGAAAAATTTACGTAGATTCAGTCCCATATGCTTCTGAGGAAATACATAACATGGGCAAATGAAATGGTAGCGACGTGTGATTAATTAAATTGGTAGCTATCATCTCATGTAACATATGTATGCGATCGAATGGGTAAATAACACAAACACAAGTTGCCTTATATATCATTGACGGCTTAAATATAATCACATGTCTAGGATGTCGCTCTATTATTATGACTACTAATATGTACTCGAAGCGGTTTTGTAACACCCATTGCTCTGAGTGACAGTTTCGTCCAAAGCTTTATATTCTATCACTCAGCTTTCCAGCAGGTCCTGTATTTGCCATCTTTATCTAATTGCATTAATTTATAGTGCATTTCTTAGCAGAGCTATACTTGAAAATAGAAAAATTGGACTCCCTTAATATTCCTCTGAAACGAAAACAATAAATGGCGCTGCAGCTTTACGAAGAGTTGGCATTCCGCCTCATCTCCATCTTTCACTTCTACATTTGGCCACTGCCTGTGAAATGGGACTACACGCATTCCCAACTTGTACCTAACAAACCCAGAGCAAAGTGGATCCCATATACAATAAGCGTCTTCTATAATTGGATATTTGGATGGGCCTGTCTCGCAACCACGTTCTTTCTAGTGTACTGAAATCCACGCAAGGATTTTACAAGACTCAACAACGGGTCCATTCTTGTTCTCACCTGGGCAATTTATTCTGCCGTGGGCATCATGGTATTCTCATGCTATCGGGCCAGATATGACGTACAATCCTTTGTGAACGAGCTGCAGGAAGTCGCAGAAGACTTGGACGAAGGTATTTTATGTTAACCATGTATGTGATTAAAGGATGGATTATGTAATTAACACTCGGCATATTTTCAGAATACAAACGCAAGCGGATACAGCGGAGAGGCAAGGAAAACGTGGAGACTTTAAGCGTAACAATGGCATTCGTGATTGTTCCACTTCTATCGATTAGTCCAATTGTTGTTAATATGGGATGCCTGTTCACTGACTACGATCTTTTATATTTCCTTTTCGAAGGAATTCTGCCGGACCCCAAATACAGAGGGAGTATCACCATTTGGTCTGCTTTGGCTTGCCGAGTCACGCTGCAATTTTGCATTGGTGCAGAGTGGACTCGAGCAGGACTATTTGCATCTTGTAATGCCCTTGTTGCACTAATTAGGGTGAAAAATATGCTGCACGTTCTTGTCGTCAGGGTTCGCGACTCAGTTGACTTTGCTTGTACTACACGTGTATATGTTTGTTGATTAGAAGAGTTGATTTAAGCTAATTCACGTTTGGGTTTATGTTGGCATGACCACTGCATTCTGGTTACTGGTTGCTTGTTGTTGGATTGTGATTAAATTCAATCCTGACGATATCACGCATTTTGCATATTTGCTGGCTATGGCAGTGGCATTATTGTTAATAGTTTCTCCTGTGTTTGTACTACCTATCTTTTGCACCGCATTGGATAATAGCCGCTACGTGGTCCAGCTGTACAAACTTTGGGCCGAGTTTGCGTTTGCGAGACGCCGGTCAAGCCTGAACAAGATGTTGCTGCTGCGTGTCAGAGCAATTGCTCCGTTTATGGACCTTTCTGGGTTCTTGGGAAGGGATTTGCTAGAGAGTACTTTTGACTCCTGACTCTGCGTACATTTGATGCTATTATAATCTTTGATTATAAGTAGAATATAGTAGGTAATCATACGGTAAGCAGAATGTAAAAGTTAGGATATATCCTGTTTTATTGGATGTTTTATTTTGTTAGGTAGTTTATGTAGTGCAGCTCAGGTTATTACTACGTACAGGTGTAATTTTTATGTCGCTGTAATAAATAACAAATTACTTTAAATTTATTTAATTGTAAAATTGTAAAGCTATGCAGTGTTCCTTCCACACGCCTCTTTCCAGATAACTATAGTATTTGCTGATTAATCGTTGCTGATTATTTTAGCTTGATTCAGAAATTACTGTGACACGACATGCATTGGATATAAAATATTGTAATGTATCTTTGTTAGCACTAGCACAAACCTGAATTCACTTCAAATATAATTTGCACAATTTCTGCATAGATTACTGCATGAACATGATCATTTATAATGTTATGGTGATACATATATAAAATCACTATAAATAAACATCTGTATTTCTAATTTAGTGATATGTACATTTATCATATTGTGAATATCACACATTATTTTTACACCATTATATAAGTATCTATTAGTTTCTGTCAATGTACATATACCCTCAAATATAACTAAAACCACATACATTATTCGAAACGGAATATGTACCTATATACATATATGTAAGTCATACAAGTGCTGCTTTGATTTGAACGTTCCTTTACTCAAATTTATATTGCAAGGCGAGTATATAGCAGAAAGTCTACAAATGGACAAGCAACACGGCACTCACCCACTTGTCAGCAAGCTGTTCCCAATAAGCTGCAAACATTGTCTCGTCAATTGGGAAAAAGTCACCATACATGATTGAAACGGGCTTCAGCCTATCCATCATCATACTGTCAATTCTCCTCCCTTTCGTCATACACTCTCCAAATTTTCCCATAAAAGCCTTCCGCTTTCTTGACAGCAACCTCCTGGTCGCAATTGGAGTTTTGATGTCGTAAGTCAAGCAGTTGTAGGTACACCCAACCACTGCCTCAGTGACTGCGACAAAGATGATATAAATCCCAGTGTCAATTTTCCCAAACGTTGCCGTTATAATCCAGAGGACAAATAGTAACACAAAAGGTCATCGAGTATAGAACTAATGCCACCCTGGATATCATCTTCTCTATCGCCTGAAAGATTAGCACAAGCATTGTGTACCAACGGACGAAATGCCGAGTTTTGTTCACGTCGACGTCAAGAATGTGGATGGCAGAAAAGATGGAGTTGTGGATGATTAGCAGTGTGATGGAGAAAAAGGCAAGGATTCTGCTGGCTTCCGCTGCGCATAAGAAGATGGAGATTGAGCGGGCAATGAGGAGGTATATTGACGTATTGGCATCGATATATCGCATATCGTAGACGCCTTCAAGGAGGAACGAGTACGCATCAACATCCTCAAATATGGCGACAGCCGTAATCGGGATTGGGCTAAGCGCGCAACCCACGACCATGAGTAGGGCGCCAAAGTCTGTCAAGTCGACATTTTGCGCTTTCCCTGAAACATTTCTCCGATCATGGTTCTTGTTGCCGGTTTGAAAGAAATCTGAATCTACAATACAGAATGAATTTATTTAAATGTTTTTGGAGAGCGGTAATAAATGGATCAACCTATCTACCAAAGCCTTACATCGCTGCAGATTTTTATCCAGAAGAAGGAACGCTTTTATTCCATTGAGGCAGCCGGACGCAGAGGAAACTAGTGTTGCGATGGAAAAATGCACGCCAACCAGGAAGATGGTCGTCGTAATATACATGCAGTCGATAGCCAATGTTATGCGTTTCTGTGGATAAAAGGTGTGGTTTGAAATAGGAAGCGAGACGCAAAGGAAAGTCATGACAAGCAAGTTGGCAGTAGAAATCGCTTGGAAACACGATGCAAATCGTCCCTGCTTCGATTGCTTGACAGCAGAATAGTCTTGTGTCCATTCAAGGGGAAAAGGATGCAGATAGCCGTATAGTGGCTTTAGTAATTTAACACAAAGGGATTCCAGTTCCGTGATCATTTTAGAGATGACTAGAGATTTGGCCTTATTTGGATGACCTGGACGTACATGTGTATTTGATTTGTCAGCTTTTACTATAGCGCTATATTTATATTTGGATACGGTCCAGGACGTGGGTAAGGTGACTCGGTTGTTTGATTAGTATTGGCAAATACCTCCAATGTTATTTTGCTGTCAAATCGTGTCTCCCGGGACAAAGCAGTATTTTTAAAGGAACGACTTGTGAACTATTTTTGGCAATTTGGTATGCGACGTATCGTTAATAGAATCAATTTCGTGAAATAGGGATAAACGAAATTATTTAACTTCAAGTCTGAGTTTGTAACTCCATATTCGAGATACATTTTAAGTAATCCATAGTCTGTGGTTGATGGAATAAATTTAGGAAAAACCTGCAAAGGATTTTCGAGTCGCTTACCGTTAATATACAAATTAAATTTGTTATATAGAAATAACATGATACGACTTTTCAGCTATAATTTCCGACCCATTTGCTTCAACCCGTTAGGATTTTCTTCGAAAGGCGTGCAGTAGCAGCATATATTAACAAAGATACCATAATATGTAAATCTTCTAATTGAATCTAGAAATCGAGCTGAAATACGTTGGTATTCTACTTACATTACTTAGTTCTCTGGAACATTTTAAATTATTTTATGGTGGGGTCGATACTGGGCTTACTTCAGTTCAAGAGTGCGTCATAATGCGTCATATGGACATACTACAGAGCAAGCTCAAAGTTACGTTTATCTCTGGACAACCATTTATCAAAAATCTCAATTTCTGATTGTATCCTTTTACTGTGAGCTTGGAAAGACACGGTCTATAAAGAAATGTTTATTGTTTTTTATGCACATGGTAAGTGGATGATTTCCACAAAAAACTACATCCTTCTCATATAATGCTCAGTATCAGTTTCACAATATAATATTACATTAAAAAATAATATTTTAAATTTATTTAGCCTCATGTTTTAATTGTAAACCATTATGTCGAATTTCCTTGTGAAACGCCCATACATTACGTTTTGGGTTTTGTAACGTTATATAAAATAAAAAACACATTATGTGTAGTATGCTTGGCAGCAATGATACTATTTTTACAGGTCGGGCATGACGAACATTTTTTGACATTACAAATGAACATACGAACAAAAATGACGAACAACTTGTATATGAAAAAAATCAAAATTTTAATCAGTAATCATTTTGGAATATTATGCACAGTATCTGCCTGTCAATCCAATATACATGCATGGCTTCTAAAAATACGGAGAAAATATAGTAATAAATTGTTTTTATCAAACATTATATTTAACACTTGGAAAAACTCAAGGAAATATGTTTCATATTGCCACAATTGTAATTCGTTTTGTATATTATAGCAACTAATAGTTTCATGTAACGGCAAAAAAGTAAGAAATTATCAAATTCAAATCTAAACTTATAAATATTCCAAAACGGAATATTTAACGGAATATATAAGTATTCTGTAACTGTGTCAGAACTGGCCTTGTGGTGGGGAAGTTAGTTTGCTTGATATTGTTTCGTTTACGGAATCGATCTATATCATTCGGGATTCAAGTTTCAGCAGTTCGGGATTTAATTTAATCGTCTCGCAGTTTAATAAGACATTCGTAATTCTTTCCTTCTTCTACTCATTCAAATGGCGCTACAGTTATACGAAGAATTGACATTTCGCCTTCCATCCATCCTTAACTTCTACATGTGGCAGCTTCCGGTTAAATGGGACTACAAGCATTCGAAAATTGTACTAAACAAACCGCGGGCAAGGTCGATCCCCTACGCTGCAATGGTTGCTCTCAACTGGATATTTGCATGGTCATGTCTGGGAACCACATTCGTTCTTGGTTACTGACGTCCAATAACAGGTTTGACAAGAGTAAACGGCCCAGTCTTTGTGATCAGTTGGGCAATGTGTGCAGCAATTGTCGTCATGACAATATATTGTTATCTTTCAAGAGATGTCGTGCTGTCTGCTTTCAACGAGGTGCTTCAAATGGAGGAAAACTTGGAAAATGGGATCCAAACATAACGAATACTTACAATGAATGTTGACAAATAATGGGATTATCACAATTTAGAATTCCGACTGAATCGTAAACAACAGCGCTACAAGATAAATTTTAAGCTTTGTGTGGAATAATGGCACTAGTTGCTGTTCCAGCAATGTCGATGGCTCCCACGGTATACGTGTACACTGATTTTGATCTACCGTACTTTTTACTGGAGCGGATACTTCCGTATCCAATGTACAGAAGCAATGCAACCACAGTGACTGCTCTGATTTGCCGATTCATTATTGTATTTTGTGTGGTTGCTGAGTGGGTTCGAACTGCACTATTTGGTTTTTGCAATGCCTTCATTGATCTAATTCGGCGGAAAATGATTTTAAGTATTCTTCTGGCAAGCGTTCGTGATTCCATTGACATGGGGTTGTACTATACATATATTTGCTTGTCGGTTAGAAAGGTCGAACGACTAGGTCACTGTTTTATATATATTGTAATGACCATTTTCTTTTGGTTACTTGTAACGAGTTGCTGGATTGTTGTTAAAGGCAAGGTCGCGGATATTACCATTCCTGTATATACACTAGCCGCTACTCTTGGCTTATTGTTAATTGTCGGACACGCAGTTGTGCTGCCAATGTTTTGCACTGCATTAGATGTAGGTAGTTATGTTGTTCAGGTGCGCATACTTCGAGCAGAGTTTGCGTATGCACGAAGAAGATCAAGGCTCAACAAGTTGTTGCTGATGCGGTTAAGGGTAAATGATCCGATAAGGATCAAATACAGACCATTCTGGGTTCTTGGGAAAGCGTTTGCTGGATTGTATTTCTGGCTGATTACACTACGCAATTTTGATGCCATCTTTATCTTCGATTACAGGTAAAAATCAATTGCTGCATTAGGTAGCTTGAACGTGTCCTGGAAGCTAGCATTTCAGATCCAGAAACATGAAACTTCACTCATTTCATTTTCAGGTATATATTATTTCGTTATAGACGTCAATCCGTGTCTGCATACTCTACAAATGTTAAAGATATTGTTAGGTACACTAAAATACAAATTTAATTTTATGGAAATATGAAATTAAGAGTATTAAATGGAATCAAATTAAAAACATAATACGAAATGGAATTTTAAAACTAACAAAGGATTGACTATTTTTCAACAAATAATGCCCGAAATTTTCAATAACGTTTTCAGGTTTTACTAATTCATCATGTGATGCATGAATATCGAAGACACAACCTGTAATGAGTGTCCCATACTACGTTTTGTATTATGTTTCGTTAGATTATATTGGATTAAAATGATCACAACACGGTGAGTGATCAGAGATCATTAGATACTTAAGCCTAATGTAACAATATTAGAATGATATTCTAATACGTCACACCCCTAACCCAAGATTGCACTGTTCATGTATGTGTTTGCATTTATTTAGTGTTTAGTAATGCAATCAAGTGTGGATCAAATAATCCTTTCCCATCAAATTCAAATCAAACTAGTCGCGTTAAACCGCGATGGAAAATACGTAGCTGAAACAATACGTTTTGAAGTGACGCTTTCAAATGGCGTTCATAAATGACGCTTTCAAATGGCGTTCATAAATAGCGCTTTCAAATGGCGTTCATAAATGGCGCTTTCAATACATGTGACCTCTTTTTGACCTCTACAGGTGAAAATAACGCGATTTGACCCATAGTTTCTGAAGAGAAAATGATCACCGTTCAATTCTCTATCAGAATCCATGAAGAAAAAAATTTGCCATTTAAAGAGCATGTGACCTCTCTCTGACCCCTACTCCCACCCATGTTGACCGATTGACCTCAAACTCAATACCGATCTTCCTTGTCCTATAAGGAACCTGTATACCAAGTTTCAGCTAAATCCGTCAAGGCGTATCAAAGTTATAGCGCGAACGGACGGACCGACAGACGGACAAACAAACTAAAATTATAACTACGCTTGAACTTCGTCTCAGCTACGTAATAACGTGTAGCATATGCTTCAGCAATTATCGCGACGGTTTAAAAAAGGCCACTAAAATTATATTTCAATCGGTGTTGTAATGCTTTAATTGAAACATATGTCAAATTTAGGAACCGGACTGGTTTGTAACGTTCAGCTATCCCAACTACGTTCCTGCAGCTAATTTTTTCTAGATACAAATATCTACGGACATACTTGTAATATTTTATCAATTATGACTATTTAAAAGTGCCTTTGGGCTTTGTACCGGTTTAATTAGCTTGTGTCCGATTACAAAAAATTAAACTGATCATTGTAGCATAGAGTAAATGCCGCATAAATAAAATTAGTGTAGCGTGCGGGAGTTCGAAAATGCGATTTGATATCGCCCGATTGATTTTTCGTATCGGGTTTCCTCTTTGGCACTGTGACAACTGGATTGTAGTCATTTTGTCGCACATCACGGCTGTAAAATATATATATGTATATTTGATAAAATATTTTCCGACACGAACCATTAAATTTATTTCCACTGCTTTATTTATTGGATATGTAAAATTCGATCAAACTATAACGATATTAACATTAATTTCCAACATTTATTTAACTTGGCAGGCAAGTTGAGAAACGACCAGAAAATATATACCACGGATTCTCAAAAAGTCAGTAAAGCACAATATTTCCAGAGTACAACATTTAATAAATTGCATATTCCTGATATATTTTTCACATCATTTTTAGTACTAAAACATACAACTTTATCAAACTCTAAATTATAAAGTTTTCTGGAACATTTTAAAATTATTCCAAGCGGCATCAATAACGAGCTTGCTTGAACATTTTTGCACTTGTGCCGCTTTGTTGGACATAGCAACCCAATCTCGGACGTGCGGAAGTTAGTTGGCTTGTAGTATCACAGTTCATCGTTTATAAGCAGAAGCCCGATTTCCCAATCGACCCAGTACTCGTGTACAAGTATTTCGAAATACTTTTTTTCATTGTGTGGTATTGTGACGCATTTTGTGGCTGAGCTAGGATTGCGAAGCTCAAATCAGGATACACTTAATTTTTCCCTACAATCAAGATTTAAAATGGTGCTACAACTATACGAAGAATTGTCATTCCGCCTTATCTCCATTTTCCACTTCTACCTGTGGCCACTGCCAGTAAAATGGGACAAGTCACACTCCCAACTTGTGCCAATTAAATCCAATACAAACTGCATCCCCTACGCTGCCGTGATTTTCTATAATTGGATATATGGATGGGTCTGTCTTGGGACAACACTAGTTCTCGGCTACCTACATCCACGAATGTATTTCACAAGACTCAACGCATCGACTCTGATTCTGTCGTGGGCAATTTGTACTGCAATAGGAGTAATTACAGTTTCATGTTATCGAGCCAGCTGTGACGTGCTATCTACTTTGAACGAGCTGCAGGAAGTCGCAGTTGACTTGGAAGAAGGTATTTCTCGTTTACGCTGTTTTCAAGTTTACTGATTAAAAAGATGAATTTATTATTCATTAACTGACACTAATATATTTTTTAGAATATGGGCCCAAGCAGACTAGGAGAAGATACAAGGAAAATGTTGAAACCTTAAGTGTAACAATGGCACTTGTGTTTGTTCCACTAGTATCAATGAGTCCAGTTGTTGTCGCTATGATATGTCTGTACACTGACTTTGATCTTTTGTACTTCATTTTCGAAGAAATTCTGCCGGACCCCAAGCACAGAGGCATTATCACCATTTGGTCTGTTTTAGCTTGTCGATTCATTCTGATATTTTGCCTGGGCGTTGAGTGGTCTCGGACAATGCTCTTCGGCTTTTGTAATGCATGTGTTGCCCTAATTAGGGTAAAACATATGGTTCATGTTCTATTGGTAAGGGTTCGTGATTCGGCGGACTTTTGCCTCTACTTCACGTGCATATGTTTGTTGATTAGAAGAGTGGAAACACTAATTCATGTTTGGGTTTATATTGTAATGAACATTTCATTCTGGCTATTAGTTGTGTGCTGTTGGATTGTGGTTAAATGTAATCCTGGGGTTATCACGCATTTTGCATATTTTCTGGCTGTAATGCTGGCAACATTGTTACTCGTTGCTCATGTGATTGTTCTGCCTATCTTTTGCACCGCATTGGATAATAGCCGCTACGTTGTCCAGCTGCACAAACTTCGGGCCGAGTTTGCGTATGCGAGACGGTGGTCAAGGGTGAACAAGATGTTGCTGCTGCGTGTCCGAGCAATCATTCCGTTCAGAATAAAGTATGGACCTTTCTGGGTTCTTGGAAAGGAGTTTGCTGGAGAGTACTTTTGGCTCCTGGCTCTGCGTACATTTGATGCTATTATAATCTTTGACTACAATTAGATTACATTAGATAATCATAATACAAGCCAAAGATAATATATAGGATATGGGATGTTTTAGTTTGCCAACTAGTTTATATGGTGTAGTATAAGTTATGTATTTGTACAAGAGCAATTTGTATGTCCCTGTAATAAATCTGAAATTACGTAAACTGAATTTAATTGCAAAATTGTGTGCAAAAAGTGATGTAGTGTTTGTTCCACACGCCTTTCCCAGATAACTATAGTAATAGCTGATTTATCGTTGTCGATTACTTGATCTTAATTCCTAAATTACTTTGTCACGACAACGTCATAAATATATAATATTGTAATGTATCTTTCAAAAATAATTTTTGTTAGCATTAGCACGTAGGTGAATACAGATAAAATAAAATTGGACGAACATAAAAATTGGCATTATTTGTAGATTGATTACATAATAATGATCATAATGGCTTGAACATAATGATCATATGTAATATTGTGGTGATATGCAAAATCACCACAACTATCCATCTGCATTTCTAACTTATGGGATATTTATTTCTAAAATATTGTGCATAGTAAAGATATTATTTTTTATCTATTACATAATTATATATTAGTTTGTATCATTTTGCATATATATACTCAAATATACCTAAACCAACATGCATGGTTCTTGTGTATATGTGCTTGCATACATATATTTAAGACGGGCATGCGATACATTGATATCAATGTTCCCTCACACAGTCATATTTTGAAAACCCAGTATATGAAAGGAGTCTACATACGGACAAGCAACACGGCACTCATCCACTTGTCCGCCAACTGTTCCCAATAAGCGGCAAACATTGTCTCGTCAATTGGGAAAAAGTCACCGTACATGATACAAACAGGCTTCAGCCTAGCCATCATCATTCTGTCAATTCTCCTCCCTTTCGTCATACACTCTCCGCATTTTTGAGTAGAAGCCTTACGCTTCTTTGTCAGCAACTTTCTGGTCGCAACTGGAATCCTGATGTCGTACCTCAAACAGTTGAAGGTGCACCCAACCACTGCCTGAGCGACTACGACAAAGATTATATAAATCCCCGTGTCAATTTTCCCAAACGTTGCCGTTACAATCCAGAGGACGAACACGGTAACACAATAGGTCATGGAGTATAGAACCAAGGCGATCTCGGAAATTACTTGCTCTGTCGCCTGAAAGATTAGCTCAAGCATTGTGTACCAACGGACGAAATGGCGAGTTTTGTGCAAGTCCGTTTCAATAATGTGTATGGCAGAAAAGATGGAGTTGTGGATGATTAGTATTGTGATACTGAAAAAAGCAAGGATTCTACTGGCTTCAGCTGCGCATAAGAAGATGGAGATTGAGCGGGCAATGAGGAGGTATATTGCTGTTTTGGCATCTATATATCGCATATCGTACACGTTTTCAAGGAGGAACGAGTACGCATCAATGTCCTGAAATACGACCACAATCGTAATCGTTATTGGGCTAAGCGCGCAACCCACGACCATGAGTATGGCGCCCAAATCTGTCACGTCGACATTTTGCGCTTTCCTGGAAACATTTGTCTGGATATGATTCTTGTTCCCGTGTTGAAAGAAATCCGAGTCTACAATAAAAAAATCTAATTATTTAAATGTTTTGGATAGCGGTAATAAATGGATGAACCGAGCTACCAAAGTCTTACATCGCTGCAAATTTTTGTCCAGGAGTTGCAACGCTTTTATTCCGTACATGCAGCCTGACGCAGATGTGACCAGTGTCGCGATGGAAAAATGCACGCCTAAAAGGAAGAGGGCAGTCGTAATATACATGCAGTCGATAGCCAATGACATCCGCTTCTGTGGATAAAACGTGTGGTTGGACATGGGAAGCAAGACGCAAAGGAAACTCATGACAAGCAAATTGGCAGTAAAAATCGCTTGGAAACACGACGCAGGTAGGCCCTGCTTTCGATGCTGGACGGCGGAATAGTCTTGGGTCCATTCAAGGGGAAAAGGATGCAGATAGCCGAATAGTGGTTTTAGTAATTTAACACAAATGGATTCCAGCTCAGTGATCATTTTAGAGATGACAGGAGATTTGACAAAATTTGGATGGCATGGATGTACATGTGTATTTGATTGTCAGCTTTTAATGTAGCGCTATATTTATATTTGGATATGCTCCAGGACGTGACTCGGTCGTTTGGTTAGTATTACAAATCACCCAATGTTATTTTGCAATTGACTCGTGCATCCTGTCCGGGATAAAGCAGTATTTTTAAAGGACTTGTGAACTATTTTCGGCAATGTGGTAAGCGACGTATCGTTAATAGAATCCATTTCGTGAAATAAGGACCACTGAAATTGTTTAAGTCTGGGTTTGTAACTCATTTAACTTATTTAAATTTTTCCATATTCGAGATGTATTAAGTATCAGTGATACCACTATGTGAGTTTGTGGTTTAAGTAATAAATACCGAATATACCTTCAAATGATTTTCCAGTCGTTTACCGTGGGTATAAATTAAATTCGTTATCCAGAAATGACATCATACGACTTGTCCGCTTTAATTTTCGATCCATTTGCTTCAGTCCGTGAGGTTTTCCTTCAAAAGGCGTGCAGTAGCAGAATATATTAACATAAATATCATATTATGTAAATCATCTAATTAAATCTTGAAACCGAGCTGAAATACATACGTGGGCATACTACTTAAATTACTTATTTATACGGAACATTTTTAATTATTTTATGGTCGGGTTGATGCTGGGCTTACTTCACTCGAAGACTTCGTCATCACTGCGTCATCTGGAAATACACTAGAGCAAGCTCAAAGTTACGGAACACAACTTGATTTTGGATAGTTTGATCTAAAGTTTCGGCCTTTCATTTTCATCTGCTCCTGGATTAAAATTTCCTTGCATATGAATTTTGTAAATCTACATTGCACACAGACAGAATGGGCATACAATTTCATGTCCCTTTCATCCCGTATGCCTGCTAAACTTGACGATTATACTGAAATGCCCATTTCTTCATATAATTGGTGTCATCTCCATGCATAAGCATAAAATTAGATTTATAATTCCTTCTTCAGTTATGAAATTACATGTGAAGACTCAAGTTTGAATTCTACAGCTTAGTGTTGGTCGGCCGCATAATATTTTATCCGTTCAAAGTTCATAAAACGGCTAAACAATTGTAATATAAAATTTAATGCCAGATTTTTTTGGTGAATAAGCTCAATGCATTTCCCTGTAGCCTTAATGGTTAAATCCACATAATGCATAAATTATGTAAGTAGCAAGTGGTAGATATTGAAAAAAAATATTTCCTTCTCATATAATGCTCAGTATCAGTTTCACGATATAATATTACTTTAAAAACTAATATTTTAAAGTTATGTAGTGCCATATGCATTAGTCGTAACCCGTTATGTGGAATTTCCTTGTCAAATACCCACATTACTTTTAGGGTTATGTATTATACATAATGTATAGTATGCTTGGCAGCAATGATTGTATTTCCCCAAGTCAGACATTAACAATGACGCACGGCGTGCATTTTAAAAAATCATAATTTTAGTCAGTAATTATTAAACACTGTACCAGCCTGTCCATCTAATGCATTTGCATGGTTTTGAAAATGCAGGCAAATATTATAATAATAATTGCTTCGATTAAACATCCCACATATCTTGAAAAAAATGAAGGAAATGTATTTATTTCAGCCACAATTGCAAATCCTTTTCCTTAGATGGGCATGCAATTTCATATACATCATAGCATATATAATCCTAAGTAATTCTCAAAATTTAATTGAACTCCACGCTTACAAATATTCCGAAACATTTTCTGGAATATTCGAAATCAATTTATGGTAAAGATTGATACAGGGCATGTCTCAAAAGAGTGACGCGTCTTCTGTAACTGCGGCAGAGCTAGTCTCGTAGTGAGGAAGTTAGCTTGCGTGTTTCGTGTACGGAATCGATTAATTATTATTATGACTTTTATTAGCAGCGTTAGCATAGAATCAGGAATACATGATTATATGAGAACATCCATAGTTAAAGAGTTAAACAGTCAATGTGAGTTATTTCTAACCGCTACAGAACGTTTAAAAAAACAAATGAGACTGGTCAGTGAACAAAACAAAAAATTGAACATCAAATATTACAAAAATCACAATATGTATTATATCATAGGTCACGTCACGTCATTTCAACGTTATAAAGTAGTTTCATCCAAACTCTATAGATTGATGACGTTAAAAACACATTTGAATTTACAATCGCCCTAATGAGCGAATTGTCACTATTCACACATCTAGAAAACATTGAGTACGCTGCACGTCGTCGAACAGCGATGAAATCATTCACACGATGTTCCACAAACATATTGGTTGCGCTACTCCTCCTTCCTATGTTGAATAACAACCGAAAAGCGTCATTAAATGCAACTCGAACTTTGTCCATAACCGTTTTTCGGACCGGGACCCAGAGCGACATGCAGTACATTGAAGAGAGATATGTTTTAAATAGCACATATTTTGCACTATTTGAACATCTCCGGAACGAAGTGGCAAGTAAATTAGCCTTTGTATATATTTCTCTTCTCCTCCGCATCATCTCGTCATGATCTCTATCTCTGCAGTTCATATCAAATCCTAAGTAGCGTACCGTATCCTCCCAACGTAAATTACGTTCGCAAAATTTTAACAAAGGACGTGAGACGTCATACTCACTATCACAGAAACACTGACAAACTGACTTACTCGCATTAAACACAAGGTCGTGTTCTGCAGCATAATCTTCACACACGGAAAGTAACGCCTTCAACGCGTAGATTGATGTAGTTAACAGACATATATCGTCAGCAAAGCAGGCATTATTGAAGACAACACTACCAACCCTACATCCAAGTCCGGTGTCTGTCAGCCTTTTACTCAGTTCATCAGTGTATATGGCAAAAAATATGGGAGACAAAATGCGGCCCTGACCTACCGAATTTCTTACTGGAAATGGTCGGGATAAGTCTACTCCCCAGCGTATGACAAACATTTGAGTCCTAAACCATTTGAGAAGCAAACTAATAACAATTGCTGGTAGGTTGCGCTTGCAAAGTTTGAACAGCAAAGTGTAGTGATTGACTAGATCAAACGCTTTGCTTGCATCTAAGTAGCACAAAAATACTGGCGTGTTGTTTCTCAGATAATAATGAGCAATGTTTTTAATAGAAAATACAGCCATTTCTGTCCCTACAGCTTTCTTGTAACCAAACTGATTGTCACAAGAAATCAAAAGATCACTATACTTATCCAGTAGCAGTAATTCTAGTAGTTTTGAGATGATGCTGGCCAGAGCTATAGGTCGGTAATTGCTACTCTTTGTGGAGTCAGCTCCTTTCTTTTTCAGGATTGGCACAATAATTACTTTCATCACCTCCTGTGGAAGAAAGCTATGTGCAAGAAAGGAGTTCATTAGATTGGTTACTATATGTAACACTTCCGCAACAGTGAATTTCAGATGTTCTGCCTGTATTCCATCGGAGCCACGAGACTTGTTGGACTTGAGCTGAACAATAGCTTTATGAACGTCTTCCTTCACGAATTTCGAGTGACGATTATTGAAGGAACCATTGGATATGTACCTATTGACTTCATTATGAAATTTTTTCTCCTGTTTTGAGTTAAACAACTTTTCAAACACGTTGGCCCAGTAATCACTGATCTCCTGGGGACCGGTGACACCGTCCACTTCTTCACTTGTCCCGCACTTGTTTGTTAGTTGCTTTGCTTTCACCTCCGCCCAAAATTTGGAAAAGTCTTTATGATCACAACTTAAGGCTAGCTCTTCTACTTCTTTCTTTTCCTCCTCACGTCTATGCCTATTTAAAGCCTTTTTGAATTTTTTACGCAGGGCAGACATATTATCATAAAGCGACGGGAAGCGTCTGTCACTAGATAGCCAAAGATAATGAGCTTTTCTATAGTCATCATACGATTGTTTAAGTTCAGATTTCCAACCCCTTATAAATTTTACCGATGACCGACATTTTTTCTTAATCAGTGATTTCTCCGCGTTAATGAGGGCACAAGTGAGCTGATTGCACACTTGTGTGATTGATGTTTTATGATCCTCATTCGTGCACGATTCACTTTCACACAATACCGGAATTCCCGCAACATTAAACTGTACTTTAGATTTATATTCTAAAAGTTTATCTATACCTATTCTCTTCCATTGAGGGTTAGAACAAGCTATTGATTTTTGAACCTTCTTTTGTGCCGAGAGTTTGTGAATCGTTGTGACGATCAAGGGGACATGGTCACTTGGAGTTGCTAACAGAGGAAGTTCCGCTGAAATCACTGCCCCAGTTGACGCAATACAATGGTCCAACCATGACGTACTACCACTTCCTTTACTACAAAATGTGTGCGTAGATGTAGGCAGTAATCTTACGTCTGCAAGATCAAACCCAGTATCGTAGCACATGTGTACAAGATCGTTATATTTTGAGTGATTGGGCGAGATATTGAAGTCCCCTGCTATCATAATTTGACAATCAGAGTTTTCAATCACGCTTTCTGTTTTGGAAATATACTCCGTGACAGTTTTGTCATTTGCATCTGTACAACATGGAAAGTACACATTCACTATACACAAATATCCGCTCTCAGTGTCAATAGTAACTGATATCATTCGTGGGTCAGAAATGTCAGACGTTATTAGACGAGCAGATTTTTTATACAAAATTGCAGTTCCTCCATATGGCCTTCCTCTATTTGTTTTGTGTGGTGGCATTGCTGAAGAATGAACAAAGTCATAATTGTTAAACTGTCTAAAAATGTCAATTTCATGATTAAAAAGCCATGTTTCTTGCAAAAGTATTACATCACAGTCATAATTCATTAAAACATTGCTTAACCAAGCAGCACTGGTCCTGAGACCTTGACAGTTCCAGGTTGCAATTTTCATGAACGGTTTTCCTCTACACGGGCACCCCCACTTCCATTTAACAACGGCTTTTTGTTTCGATTAAGCTTATATGGCTTTACTGATACACCAGCTGGCCACAAGCTTGACAGGATCGTTTCTTTAAAACACTCAGATAGTTTGAAGTCTAACAAATTCAAGGTCACTTTAAAAGACTTCACATTTTTATGCTTATTTGCAATTTCCTCGGTGGTAATGACTGGAAATTTAGTGGTGACGACTTCCGATACATGTTGCTGCATACAATTCTCTGTTGTGCTCAAGGCGCAGTTAGTCACATAAAGTAATGCATGCCGTTGTCGTGGTGCGGATTTAATTTTGTAATTTTTGGAGTCGCATCCACTCATGTCGCCAATGATCGCCATTGACTTCTTCTTTTTCTTCTTCCTTTCCACAACCTTCCATGCATCCCGCTGCTGGCTTTGTGCTGGTGTTGTTGGGTTTGAAGACCCTGGGATTATGCGGGGGTTGACCTGGGACAAGGTCTCCGCGAATGTTTTTGGCCTCGACAAGACAGCAACATCATTAGATTTCTCCTGTGTTTCTTTCAACTGATTAACTGCGTCTGACAAAGCAGCTGCTGTTGATGTTGCTTCACAGATGGTAGACTTTAACTCCTCAGTTGAATGAGTGATCCTTTGAAAATCTTCCCTTAGACTCATTAATTCTGCTCTAAGTTGGATGTCATCTCTGAGGATCGCTGGAGTCATGCAAATTCGTTGTAGGTCAAATGCAGTGAATTTAAGGTTCTGTCCCTGCCAATCGGCTTTGCGTAACCGGTTTATTATTTCAGTAAGGACTGCTTTTTTTGTTGTTTCATCTTTCGTCCGTTGAATCCGTTTTGTTGGTAAGAGTTCCTCCTCAACAAGAACTTGCCTTGCAGTAAGTACCTCATTGGGGGTGTAGAACACTGAGAAAGTGTCAACAATAACATCGGTTATTCTTGCTGTTATTATTGCGTTGAAAGCAGAACACAGTAACTCATTGACCACTTGTCGGTCTGGGTGATTTTCTTGTTGAGATTCCGCATCTTGTACATCAGCATCAGGTTGCCCCATACTTGTGGCGTACCGGTTGACTGTTCCTCTTCTTGTTTACATGCCAGCATAATATAATCTGGAATTCAAGTTTCAGCAGTCGGTGATTTTCTTTAATCGTATCACAGTTTCAATTATAGGTTCCCAGTTCTTTCCTTCGTCTCCTCATCCAAATACGAAGAATTGGCATTTCGCCTGATATCCGTCCTCCACTTCTACATGTGGCCACTTCCGGTTAAATGGGACTACAAGCATTCCAAAATCGTACTTAACAAACCGCGGGCAAGGTCGATCCCATACGCTGCAATGGTTGCACTCAACTGGATATTTGCATGGTCATGTCTGGGAACCACCTTCGTTCTAGGCTATTGGCAAGCAATAGATAATTTCACAAGAGTTAACGGCGCAATCTTTGTTCTCAGTTCGGCAATGTGTGGAGCAATGGTCGTCATGACAATATCTTTATCTTCGATTATAGGTAAAAAATCAATTGCTGCAATAGTTTACTGGAATGTGTCCCGGAAGCTAGCAATTCAATTATAGAAATACGAATACTTTATCGATTTTGTTTCCATGCCTAGCATATATTATTTCCTTATGGATATCAACCTGTGTCTAGACATACTACTAATGAAAAAATATTGTTAGATATACTCATCTACAAATTTATTTTGAAGGAACTATTGAATTAAGACTATTAAATTGAATTAAAATAATTACTTGATACGAAATTTAACTTTCA
The DNA here is from genome assembly GCA_004115045.4 of Sinella curviseta. Taxonomy (NCBI): domain Eukaryota; kingdom Metazoa; phylum Arthropoda; class Collembola; order Entomobryomorpha; family Entomobryidae; genus Sinella; species Sinella curviseta. Next base: position 12,598,163 of record CM023203.3, read on the forward strand.
AAATAACACATGATTTGCTAGTTTTTTACAATTGTATGGAAGTTCCAATAACGTTTTCCGTTTTAACTAATTCTGCAAGTCATGCATATGTTTCGAATGTGATCACCCAAATTATTTACGACAATTGCAAACGATCAATTTTACAATAGTAATGGCTACAAATTAGCATTGAACATTGATAAACGCTTACATGCTCTGGGCAACTCAAAATTTCTGCCAATATACGTATACGTAGAAATGTTGAAATCCGTTGCTTCAGACAACATTGATCTCAAATTGCTGCATTGCACCCTGTAATTTTGGATCAATTTTTGATAAACTGAAATTTGTCAACTTGTTTAAAACAATAAGCACAATTCAGAGAACTCACAAGAGATAAACATTTAAAGAACATAAAACTTACTTGATATCCACAACAACAATAATCTCCAAATCTTTCCAATTAATGCAACAAATATTTTCCTGTCAATAATATATTTGTTAACTTTTTATCTGCACGCTACTTGCACAAATATTTCAAACAACGGGGTATTTTCGGCGTGTCTTCATTGCAGAGCATTTCAAACAACGTATTCTTGTGTCTTATCTTATATCCCAATGGCGTTACAATTATACGAGGAACTAGCATTCCGCTTGATATCCATATTCCATTTCTACATGTGGCGGTTTCCGGTAAAATGGGACTACATCCATTCAAAACTTGTTCTCAACACGTCCATCCTACGGTTGATCCCCTACATTATATCCGTTATCCACATCTGGGTATATGGATGGACATGTCTTGGAACCACTTTATATCTTTACTCAAATCCGCGCAAGAACTTTACCAGAGTAAACGCATCGATTCTTGCCTTAAGCTGGACCCTGTGTTCCTCGTTGGTCGTCATAACATTATCAATGTATTGGGCAAGATATGCAGTGCTTTCGGCATTTAACGAGATAGTTAAACTCGCGGAAGAGCTGGAAAAAGGTATTTGACTTTTTACGCTCACATTTACCGTATTCGACAACCTAAATGTTACGAATAATAACGCCCCATAGAACACAAACCACCACGGAAAAGATGGAGGAAACAGAAAAATAATGTGGACAGCTTAACAGTTGTAATGGCGCTCGTATTCGTCCCGATTGGATCAATGGTTCCCATTGTTGTCACTATGACGGCCATGTACACTGATTTTGACCTTATATATTTTCTATATGATTGTATGCTTCCCGATCCCAAATACAGAAGCAATGTGACCGCCTTGACTGTTCTGGTTTGTCGATTTACAATTAATTTTTGCGTCTGCGCTGAATGGGTTCGGACAGGTTTGTTCGGTTTTTGCAATGCATTCATTGTTATTACTAGAGCAAAGACCTTATTGGGTATACTTCTTGAAAGGGTTCGCGACTCCATTGATTTCTGTATATACTACACCTACTTGTGCTTGTTGTTTCGAAAGGTTGAACGGCTTCTTCACTTTTGGATATACATCGTAATGACCGTTTCCTTCTGGCTACTAGTTGTAGGTTGCTGGATTGTTGTGAGATGCAGCGTAGAAGATATAACGCTCCCAGTATATTTACTGACAATGATTTTGGCCTTAACGTTGACTTGCGCGCACGTAATTGTGCTACCCATGTTTTGCACTGCGCTAGATGCATGCAGTTATGTTCTTCAGTTCCATAAACTTCGTGCTCAGTTTATTTATGCAAGAAAAAGGTCGTGGCTGAACAGGATGATGTCAATGCGCTTACGGGCAATTGATCCGATCAGAATCAAATATGGACCATTCTGGGTTCTAGGGCGGGAATTTGTGGGCGAGTATTTTGGGCTGATTATGCTGCGCACGTTTGATGCAATCATTATCTTAGATTATAATTAGAGTAGCATTGTATGCGTTTAACGATGATGAATATGCAAATTTATTGTGAATAATAAATGACGCTACTTAAATATTCGGGTACTATTTGTAAATTTATTTTTACAAGGTTGTAATCGATCTACTAGTGAGAAATGTTAATCAAAAATTAGTAGGGCGTCGAAACACCGCAAAATTATTAGCCATAAATATTCCGGAACCAGCTCCTTACCAAAGTACCAATACTCACCATACTTGACTCTAATTGGTAGCACCGATCTAAGCTGCATTAAAACGATGTGACGTTTTGTCGTTCGATTTCTCGCGTACCGAAATTTGGCCCTTAACACATTTACTTTCACACCGTAGTCCAGCAGCTCAATTACATTACAAATCACAGGAAGCATAAATTTATTACACATGACAAGGCTGATAAATGTGAGCAGGAAGGAAATATAAACTGGCAAAGAAATTTGAGACGGTGATAGCCGTATGCAAGTCCAGCAAGTTATTACGGTACCCCAAAAGATACCACACATTGTAACAAACGCTAAAAGTTGTAGCCAGTCTGAAACTTTTTGGAAACCAATTCGTAGTTGGCAATATATTCTGTGAAAATTTGAAACATTCTCAATGCGAGTATACACAATTAAGATATGTATGATAGATTCCAGCCGTTCAAATACAATCGAGAGACAGCAAAGCACGGTTGCTACGATTCGACAAAATTCCATTGCGGAAATGAACAGAAAGATTGATCGCATTACTAGAGATGTCAGTATCCAGTTTAGACTTCGATGCAGTGGATCGGGTGAAATATCCTCCAACACAAAATACAGTGGGTCGTAATTTGTATAGAGCGCAGCAGCTACAATCATATACGGCATCAGTGCAAGGAACGGAACCATTAATATTGCTAGAATTCGTTGAATGATTTGGGAATTTGAAGCTTTCAAGACCGGTTTCCTGTTAGTAGTATCGGAATATTCTGGAACGCAAAGTATTTTCTAAATTATGTTTAATAGCTACGCATAGGATTAAAGGCATATACAGTTTAAATAAAAGCTTACCTAGACAAACATACTCTGCCAATTTCAAGAGTTCCTTAACAAAGCACATCAAGGGACCTTTTATCGAAACTGCAGTTACGCCAACAAGAATAGTACCAAATGATATACCAGCACCACCATAAATCGTTATTGCATTGATTGTTCCAAAATTGGATATGGGAGACCACATTAAATGTCGTAGTGCGACGAAGATACAGACGACTCCGTCGAGCCAAATTATCACTATAGATCCATTGAACGGAATTAGCTTCCAGGCAGGCTGCCATAGAAGCTGAGTGTAATCGGCATTCCATTTAACGGCAAATGGCCACACGTAAAAGTGTAGGAGATTGTGAATGCGAAAAGCCAATATCTCTGAACTGTTTAGCGGCATTATACCACCAACAACGCTGGGAGCGAAATTAATTTATTTTATGAAGTACGTGGAACCACCACTTTGTAAGTTTGATATTTCCGATGTGTCCAAGCTACCTAACACCATGCCCGATCGGACAATGGATGGCCAAGTCGGTGACAAATTTTGAGGATCCTGCATTATTACATACTCTTAACAGCATAAAAAATTGTCTAAGCAATTACGCCTTCATTTTGTAAAATATGTCTGCCTTCAGACAATCATCATGCATTGATTTGCTACATGAAGTATATCTAATGACACAAAGACAATTTTAAATCATATTGACTTAATTTAATTTGCAACAAAACCTGTTCTATGATGACTGCCGTTTTACTGAGGAGCATAAATGTTGGAATGTGTTGTCTCTACAGACGTTGTACATAAAAGTTGCTATTTGTCAGCGTGTTCACCTGCAACTGTTTTAACTGTGCTTTTATATTAAATGTTTAAATATGTTATGGCTTGATTTGATTGACCATAATTTGTCCACGTAAGTACTTAATGGCAGTTGATTGCATTGCTATTTTACATTGATGGATGGTATAATGGATGTAGATTAAAATATGCCGACGACTGCTGAAGTCATATTAAACCCAGTGTTTCTAATATAAAATCGTACACGTGGAAATAAAACATTAGTTTGACTTAACATCCAACTACAATTGCAGATACTCAATATGACACTAAAGTTGGCGTTAAATCACGTGCCATTATAGCTTCCTCAAAAATGTAAATAATGTTTTAAATAATATTTTTACTAAACGCAGTAAATCAAGCAATCTGCAAATAAAAACCAACTACGTTAGATCCAAGACGATGACTTGCAGCACTCTTTTTACAATTTTGCTTTACTGCACCTTGCTTGATATGGTCTGGTGTTTACTTTCAACTTAAAAACACGCAACAAAACATCTAAACTCTACACGTTATTGATGTAACATAATAGAAATTAATCGTTTCACCTTTCTGAGAAGCTGAAGTATGTTTTCCGTTGATGTCGAGATACACATCGCACAATGATCCTTCTTAACACGGTATATAAGCAGTTCCATTGCCATCACTAGCACACTAACACTTGTGAAATAAACGAGTAATGTATTAATGACCCAAAACTTTTGAACTGTTATTAAACTGGTATCATGATCGTCATCTCTGCTTGCTGTAGTAAATCCGTTCTGAAATGACGTTATAAAAGTGGCATAGTTGTAAATTCCAATAGCACTTGGCATGCGTCCCGTTAAAACTTTTACGGCAGCCAACTGATTACCTGCATCGTTCCCCTTTTGAATTTTGTTTTGGATTCCACTTTCTGAAAACGCAGCGATGATTCGGCTAAAGTCTCTTACAAAGTGATACTTATTTGTAAACGTCCACAGCAAATGTCTCCCCAAATATACCGGTTCATTTAAATTCTCTCTAATTGACCTTTTCCCAACCTGAGTCAACAATAGTTTCATAAATTTAAAATGTAATGCAGTCATTGAAGGCAGTGTCTCGTACAAAATGGCGAATCTGTTTACCGCGCTTATAGTTAGCCAAGGTGATCTTTGGAACGTTATGTAATCAAACGAAAATCTTTTGTATGTTATGTTCCCATCCGAGGAAACATTTCTCAGTAGCTCCATTAATGGTTTGCGATTGTTTTCAACCACGAAAGTGGTGTCACTTATCACATTAGCAAATCGGCTACTATTCTGAGTAGTCCGACAATTGTCCTTGATGATATCATATAACGACAACACTGGTACTGGTTTGGTGGCATTTCCATATAGTTGACGAATCGATTCAGGAACGTCTTTGGGTTCGTGGGGCTTTGTTATGTAACTGTACATGTTTGAACTATAAAGGTTTCTTAGGGCAATTCCAAAAAATAGCCATGTGGTAACCAGCAAGCGAATCATGTACCAAAATCCAATTCTAGTTTTGACGGATTGTTCTAATGCCATAGCTATCAGGCACATCATCCACTTGGAACAATTTAAATGGGCTTGATGCCTTGCTGAAATTACTAGAATAGTTAACATCACGATTAATGAAGAACATGAAGCTATCCAAGTCTCGAAAGACAACGGTGAGAGCAGACCGAAAATATTCACATTAAATTCATTCTCAAATTCAGACTTGGCCAGAACCACATAGAATCGCATACCACCGAATGATGCCCCATAAGATACTGGAATCTCCCCGACCTCAGAATCTATTTTGTCGGAATATCTTGACTTGAGCAGTTGTGGAAGAAAATCGGCGCATTGCGAAAATGTACAATTGCGTTTCCACTGAATAAGTTTCAAAAGGCAGTGGTAAGTATTTGTGTTGAAGATTCCTTTACCGCTCCCACAATTTTGATTATCGTTGTAGAATGTGGACGTTACGCCAAGATTATTTAAATTAGTGTTCAAAGCCTTCCATATTTGCATTAACTCGGGTCGGGACACTGTAAAGTTTGAAATGTGGATTAAAATCTGCGTTCGCAGATACACGTCCTTTCTACCTCTCACGGGATCCTCCTGTCGATATTCTATCAATGGGTAAAGTTTGGACTCTTTCGAACACGACGCACAAGATATAAACAATGTCTCACTGACAACATTAAACACCGCTACAATTATATCTGGGTAGCTATAAGGTGGAGTAAAGTAATACGCACCTTTCCAAAAAATGTCAGGTGGCTCGTAAATAATTAAGAAAATATACTCCGTATACACCTGATTAGACTCTATTTCTGGACCAGTTGCTGGAAATAAGTGTGTCGTTAAATTGTAATCCAAATGCACACTTGGATCGCAAAAATGTACAATGTCTATTTTTGTAGTGCAATAGGAAATGAATTTTCTTGTCCATAAAAATTTGAGATTTACAGAAGAAGGCAAATTGGTTGTGCTTCGGTCATTTCCCCGCTTACTTGACGCTTCAAGCATGTATCCAACGGAATTTGTGCTCCTGAATATGTCGTCGTAAATTGAGCTAATTCGATTGCTGGATATCAGAATGGAACAGTCTGCAAAGTGATTACTGACAAAATTTAATAGGCTCTTTGTAGTAAAGTCTACATGATGGCAGTCGACATTAATGGCAGACAAATTTGGAGCCAAGATAAGGCTGATATTAAATGCGCACACAAAACTAATTGGCATTTTAAATCGTTTCAACATGGTTTCAGAGTTGATGTATTATTGGCTTTAAAATTCACCCAGCTGTGCATATACAAAATGTATACATATATTCGGACAATTTTGGAGTGCCGACAAATATAATGTACATGTTCGTGTTATTTTAACACGACTTGGAGTTTTTGATAAATTTGTTTTTACTCATTCGTCTACAGCCGTCATGAATTTCAGTGTGTGTGAATGTACATTTGAAAATGTATGAGTCAACAGTTCCAGCAAAAACCAATACGCCGTGGATGCGCCAATGTTGGTATTATGTCAATGTAGAAGCCTACCCATGAAGATTGAACAAACCGAATAAGAAGCGTGCATGTTTGTACATCTCTCATACGAACATCTTCAAATCGCAGGAGAGAACTTTAAAATTGCGTTTTCTCCTTCAATTTTACTAGCGGCGTAAAAATGTAAACACACGTGGACAGAAATGTAAAACACAAGTGTTGGAACATAATCTACTCCAGATTCTACAACAATGATAAATCGGTTGTTCTTCAATTCACACTCTGGAAAAAAAATAACTGAACTTTCGTATTTGCCATTGAGCGGTAGTCACTGTATTTGTCATGCTTGCCTTTGTAAAACAACTCATTGTCATCTCTTCAAATTTGTAGTGTCTTAGAGATACATACGCCAACATAATGATTGTATTTATTGTAAAAATATATTCTAAAATGGAAATACTTCATAATATGTAATATTTTTGCATTGTTAAACTGTAGAATGTAAAATTGACTACGGTATCATACAATTTACTGTCATGTTTTTCTGGGACACTACACCAAGAAATGCGAAAGTTTTTCTAACATTAAAATTTATATTTTTTCATAATTCCACTTATCCGTTTATTCAATGACATAGCGCATTATATATTTATATGGCCTTAAATCGTATGCAGAAACAATCATTCTAATGAAGGCTGCAATTAGTGGTCAGTACTCATTTCATATTCAATTGTTAGTAATAATAAACGTTAAACAGTTCAACAGTAAAAACTACCGACGCAGCGAGTGACAAATAACTAAACAGCGTTACAACCACCCAGAAGCTCCGAAAGGTAATTAGCTTGCTTTCGTCTTCGTCGTTGGACGGCGGATTATATCCATTGTGGAATGACATGACGAAGGTTGGAAAATTATTAATACCAATGGATTTTGGGGTTCCACCAGTTAGCACTGACACAGCAACACGTTGAACTCCAGCTTCGTGCCCCCTTTGAAGTAAATTCCTTATTCCGCTTTCTGTGTACGCAGCTATTAATTGTGTAAAATCTTTCACAAAATGATACTTTCTGTTGAAGCTCCATAGTAGGTGCTTTCCGAAGTACACTGGTTCATTGATATTCTCAACGATTCGTCGTTTTCCTACCTGCGCTAGGAGAAGTTTTGTAAATTTCAAGTTTAACGGGTATACATGGCTAAATGACTCATACAAAATGGCAAATCTGTTTGCTGAACTGGCTTCAAAATGCAGCGACCTCTCCTCTATATTTTCAGGGTCAACGATTTTCTTATACTTAATGTGTCTACCCAATGCTACGTTAGTAAGTATAGCCTTTGTCTCAATTACATGCGTTGCATTGCAAATGTGTTTTAAAGCTGAAGATGCATTTCTTGTACAAAACGTGGCACTAAGCTGATTATAATTCGAGTACACGGATATTGTCGATGAATCCGTAAGCTTATTATCCACCCCATAAAGTTGTCGCATGGTTTGTGGAACGTTTTTGGGTTCTGGTGTTTTTGTTATGTGGCTGTACATTGTGAATGTGTACGAGTTCCTTAAAAGAATACCAAAAAGCAACCAAATGACCGTCAACAACCTAATCTTACGCCAATTTTCAAATCGTATTTGTTGTCCTTGTTCTAGACGAATTGTCGTCAGCCAAAACGCCCAGTTTATCCGAGTATCCTCGCCTGTGGCGGATGCCAGCACAATGTATAAAAGGAGCAGAGAGACACATGTTGCCAGCCAGATTTCAAAAGTAAGTGGACATAGCAAACTATTAAGATTTCTGTTTAGTCTTTGGTTTAACTCTGCGCTTCCCAGGACAACGTAAAAACGAGTACCCTCAAACAATGCGCCGTCTGACACTGGTACTTCACCTTTGTCCAAATTGATATCATTGGTATATTTCAATTTTATTGACTCGCCGAGAAAGTCGGAACAAAAATAAGCGGTACAGTTTCTCTTCCATTGCACGAGCTGAACGAAACATAAATACACGTTTGAAGTATATATTCCTGTCTCCCTATCGCGACAATTTTCAAGGTCGGGTTGGCTCGATGTCTCTATACCGAGATTGTTCAGGTTAGAATTCATTGACATCCAAATTTGATCCAACTTCTTTCTAGACGTAGAACGCTTTGGAATGAGCAAGTATTTCTGAAATAAGGAATTCAAATCCAGTTTCGAATTTGTGTTCATTTTTATTTCTGCCATCTTGGAGCAAAATGTACATGACACGAGTATCGAATTACTACGAACGTTAAATACGGTCACCATAGTTGCTTGAAATGTTTTTGTAGGGGTGTAGTAGAAATCACGTTGGAACACATTCGCATCAATAATTACTAAAATGTAGTGTGGAGTTACAGTATCAGTGAACATGTCCATCTTTGAATAAAATATTAGGCTGGTTAAGTTGGAATCCAAATTGTCGTTTGGGTTTTGTAATTGTTTGCCGTTTGCTTGTACTGTACAGGACGACGCATGCTTTTGAGCTACAAACACTTTTGTGGAAATTAAAGGAACTGTCGCGTTGCTATTGAGTAGCGGTTTGATATACACAAACGATTGCATTCTTGGCAATACTTCGCCGACAAAAAGAGCGTCAGTAATTACGGGCTCAATGAGGGTACATTCAGCAAAATTGTCTTGAATGAAATTTGTCAAGCTTGTTGATGTGGCGTAGTCTTGTTTGTGAAGCGAACTATGCAAATTAGCAGAGACGTAGTGCATTTCAATTATTAAGAACAAGAAAGCCTTCATTGCCATGAATGATCTAACCTATTTTATCCATTTGATAATTTTTTGAACTGCGTATGGGAATAGGGAATTCAAGAACAACCAAAATTTACACAATACTGTGAAATGGTTTTAACTTCAAACTAACTCGAAACGTCACCTGCCTTGAAAACCACAGTAGAAATAACGCCACTTCTGAGTTATATGAGGAATGTTGCGTTTTTATGGTTTATGTGAAGAGACAAATTTAACATTTACTTTTCTCTTATTGCCCTCACAACGGATACTCAAATTTTCAAAGGTATTTGAGAATTATGGATGTGTGTTTTGTGCATAACTGTAAAGTTTCAGTTTAAGTAAGTAAACAATAAGACAGTTTTTAACTGAACTTGAATACACTTACGAACACGAACGTCTTCTTCCAATCGACTGTACAAACAATATCAAGCATTGTAACATATGCTAAGCTAACATATTTCGAAACCCGTACAATGTTGCGGATAATATACAATCACCAAATAGACACAAATAAAACATAAGGGCTCTACATACTACATACCACACATATTACATACTTGAGTAAATTGTATGTGACCTCGAACGAAGTTTAAAACTTGATGACAATTTTGATTATTGTCGGATTCGTACTTTTTTACGCAACTTTTATTTCACCACATTTAGCAGTTAAATGTATATTTAAGCCAATGGCCAATTCCGATTACAATATTACCATTTGCACTTGTTTACGTTTTTAATTTTATCATCACATCTGCTATCTGGAGCATCTCCAGACTCACCGATATGAATGACATGTTGGTTGTACATCAGAACACGGATATTAAACATCTGCCCTATCCATGGATATGAAAAGAATGAATAACACAAACGCGTACAAATTATTTCGTGCTCGTTGGTCGATCAAAAGCAACACCTGAACGACTAATGAGGATACAAAATTTTAATGTAGTCATTACCACGACAACAATTCGGTACCTTGCAAGCAGCACACCGCATAAACAAGAATAAATTAAGTTAGTTCCTTGTTAATCCATTAAAACGCATAAACATGTTTACCATGACTTCCTCGAAACTTATTAAAAAACTGTCCAGATTTGTGGAGATGGTCATTCCACTTTAGACTTTGTTTCGTCCTCAACCAGTAAGTACAGCCGTGTTTACTCGGATCAGACAATCTAATAATAATGAGTCACAAACGTTATTTTTTGCGAAGAATATAGACTTCACTTGTAGACGAAATGTTTAAAAGCATATTAAGTTTAACAGTTGCAACGAATGTCGTGGCTCTTGGAGCTGCTAATCACGGTAACGGCAAGTAGTGATTTAAGATAATATGGTGTTATTTTATGGGACAAACATAAAGTTGTTGCTGGTAGGCGGAAAAATAATTCACTGAAATTTGAATATATTTTCAGCAAAAGACTTGACTGATAATTCAGAAGAGTATGCAAATTACATGGAAGGTGACATTCTTGGCATCGCTCCATCCCTTCTTTCAGTAGCCATTAGATCGGGCCGTCGTAATGAAAGATACCGTTGGCCAAGAGGAACTGTTCCTTACACTATCCAGGACAATTATCTTAAGATTGATAATGATACAATTTGTATGCTTTACTGAAGGTCAGGTTTAAATTATTATTTCCTTTAGCCGATAGATTACGAGAACGCTTATACTTGGTCATGCAGGAAATTTCCCAGACAACCTGCATCCAATTCATCCCTCGAACTATTGAGCCTGATTATATTCATATACTATCTGGAAAAGCTTGCTCCTCTTATATCGGACGAATTGGAGGCCGGCAAATTGTATCTTTGTCCCAAGGGTGCAGGCGAATTGGGGCATTTATTCATGAGATAATGCACGCACTTGGATTCTTTCACGAGCACAGTCGTACGGACCGTGATCAGTACGTCACAATAAACCATGCAAATATTCGTCCTGGAAAGCAACATAATTTCGACAAGTACGACATCACCGCCATTTCCAATTTTGGCGTAGCTTAAGATTATGATAGTGTGATGCATTACAGTAGAACGGCATTTGGGTTAGATGGAAGAGAAACTATCCGGCCGATTCAAACGTCCGTGAATATTGGCCAAAGAAGAGGAATGAGCAGCGGCGACGCCATAAAGATTAATAGGATGTATTGTGGCGCACAATAATGTAAAGGGTAGTTCTTCATGGTTACATTAAGTGCACTGCGTGAATTCTAACAGTTTTAAAGAAGCATTTTTTCAAAAACATTAGTGAAAGTCAGTTTTCATACATATCTGTTTATATTTCATTTATGCTAAGTTTATCGTGCATTCCTAGTTACGTTGTATACTGATATACTGTGTATTTATACATTTGTTCGTATTTACTTTTCAGCTTTATTGGAAAGCTTTACATTCCATCATCAGCAGACCGAGCAGCATATCTGCTCTCTCTCTCCCCAGTATTTTAATTTTAAAATTTATTTCTGACTGAAGATTTGATTCTCAAAACTCGAGTTAATGTTTTTGTGGGGTAAAAAATCGTCTGCTTTAAGCTGGTGGTTTTAATTAGTGCACCAACTTCTGTATTGTACTATTAATCAGTGAATATTGTTACCACCTGGAAAAACAACAAATGGCCCAGGATTTTTTTTGGTTGCCGCCTAGTCCAACGAGCCAAGATGAGACACCAAATGTGCTTTTGCACACCAAACTTATTGCAGCATTGGGCCACGCTGGATAAATATAGTAGCCCTATACCACGTAAGAAATAACAGCAATTTTTTATAACTGATGACCGATGGACGAAGAAGGAAGTTTTATGAACACTGAAAGATAATTGATCAGCTATGACTAATCATGATGATTTTGCATTTCTGGAAATGGATGATACTTTCGAGACATTTTTGCCAGTTTTAACTAATGTTGCCGACTTATCTTTCCAGCCCCACAAACATCTGCCAATTTTGTCTCCTCAAGACAGGAAAGGCTACTGGATAAATACAGCTTGTAACAACATCGACTCATCCGTTTTCAATGCAAGTTATGGAACAGCAGCAAATTCATCTTCAATTACATCGTCACTTCCGCTAGAGATTGACTACAAAGGTTTATTGTTCTGTCACCAGAACCTAAATAGTTTAAGAAACAAATATGACGAGATAAATTTATTTATAAATTGTTATAAACCACTGTTGTTTGCTATTACAGAGTCTAAATTAGATAGTGTCCGTGATGCTGACAGTATGTATTATATTCGAAGCTATTTTATGGTCAGGAAGGACAGAATCGACAACAGAGGTGGGGGTACTGTAATTTATATAAATAATTCGGTAAATTATGAAGAATTTAATGTAGAGTATGGGAAAGACTGTCCCATCCCAAAATGGTGTGAGATCACTGTAATTAAGATAAAGAAAATAGGCATTAAGCCTATTTTTGCAGTAGTAGTCTACAAGCACCCTAACGCTAATTTTATTAATTTTGAAAGAGCATTTTATGAGACCCTATTGACAGTAAGTAAAGAAAATGGGGAAGTTATAGTTCTAGGCGATTTCAATTTAAATCTTCTGTCATCAAAAACTACAGCCGCTGATCAAAACGCATTTGACTTAAGACGCACGTGTACGGAATTTGATATATGGCAAGTTCTGAATACTCCCACGCATGACAGAGGAGGGTTAATTGACCATATTTACGTCAGTGAAAGACAATTGTGTGGAGTATATGGTTGTTTTCCTTTTGCGGGATCCGACCACAAGTTGTGTTTTGTTATCAGGAAAAATGTAAAATTCAAGGTTAGGCCACAAGTTATAACTTTCCGTAAATGGAAAAATGTAAATTGAGAGAAAGTTAAAGAGGAATTATCTGTGTATCCTAACATTATTTGTGACAGTTCTGGAGGATTAGGGGCAGAAGCCTTCTATGCGAGGGAAATTGACAAGAAATCTATCAAAATCAATAATTTTGTAATGTCGATAGTTGAAAGACATGCTCCTATGGGAAAAATGTTAGTAAAAGGAAAATCGAAACCTTGGTTTAATACTGAGGTGATGAATCAGGTAAAAAAGAGAAATAAAGCACATAAATTAGCACTAGAAACAAACAATCCAGATGACTGGAAAGTTTATCGTAGGGAGCGTAATTTAACTAATGTTGTATCTGCCAATGCGAAAAAAGAATATTTCCACGGAAAATTTGTGGATAATTGTAACACGGAAAGTATGTGGGATTCAATTGACAGACTCACTAATTTTAGAGTAAAAAATTCCCAGACAATTTCGTGTCTTGAGGTAGACAAGCGTAAGATTTGTAAGAAAGAGGACATTAGAGACACCCTGGCAAAAACGTTCGTGGTGAAAGGCAAAATCGAGCTGGAAACTCAGGAGAAAAGTATTGAAAATGAAATAAAAGAATATAGGTTAAATTTTGATTACAGTAATAGCTCGCCAAATGATATTGAACCAATTGTGGTTACACCTGTTGAAATTGAAAGGGTTGTAAAAAGTATGTACACAAAAAAGTCACACAACCCAGATAACGTAGTTTCCTTAAAAATTATGAAGTCTTGTAACTACGTTATATACTCAATGTTAGTCTGGTTATTCATGGAGATGATTTCTTGTAAGTCAATTCCTACAAATTTTAAAAACCTTTGTACAAAGGTAAAGGATCACGTAGACAGGCTAATAACTACAGACCTATCTCACTGCTGACCGATTTCTGTAAAATTTTTATCGGAGAGAATAAGTGCTAGGATTGAGGGTCAGTTATGTGACAGGCAGCATGCTTTTAGAAAAAATCGATCATGTCATAGTGCGTTAAAATGTCTAACGAACGATATCTTTACCAGTGTTGATAAGACTAGCACAAAGGTAGGTGCTATTTTTATTGATTTTAGTAAGGCCTTCGATTCCATTGACCACGACATACTTTTAAGAAAATTAATGGTAGATTTTAACTTAGAACCATGGTATGTAGATATTATGCATGCAAATATAAAGGATAGAGTATTCTCGGTTGATGGTGGTTCAAAATACTATCCATTGACAAATGGTATATGTCAAGGCTCGGCAAACGGGCCTCTGACCTTTAGTCTATATATTAACGATATTGGAAAGGTTATCTCTTCACCCTATCAAATTTATGCCGACGATATTGTAGTGTACGCAGAGGGAAAAACGCTGGTCGAGATAAATAAGAAATTAGTCTTTGAAATGGAGAAAATTATCCAATGGTGCAACGCTAATCGTATGAATATCAATTTTGAAAAAACCAAATGCATGTATTTTCACAAGGCAAGAGATACTACAATTCGCAAAGAAAATGTTTCGTCTCTTGTTGTTGGAAAATACAGCATAGAGCGTGTATATAGTTTTAAGTACCTCGGTATTATTCTAGATCCTAATTTGAATTTTAAGTTGCATTTCGACTACGTTCTTACAAATCTGTCAAATAAAATTAAGTACCTAAGAGGTTTCAGAAGGTTCTTAAGCCCACATGTACTCAAAGTAATGGCAAATGCTCATTTGCACTCCGTGGTGGACTACGGTGTTGATATAAGGGTAATACAAACAGACAATCAATTAAACGTACTACAAAGGAAAATTGACAGATTTGTTGGCCAGACAATTTATACAGGGTACCACAGGAAGAAGGGTGCACAAAAGATAAGTATGTCTGATGTTAGGAAAAGTTATGATTTCCTGACCTTACAACAGCGTAGAGATTTTGTAATATTAAAAGGGGTATATAAAGATATTAAGGAGGAATTGATAGAATTATCTAAACAATCTTTATTGAATGAGATACCACGTTTAATTGTGCCGAAATATAATTCTGAATGTTCAAAATACTCTTTAGACTATAGAGGTGTTTCATTATGGAACGATTTACCTAAGGAATTAAAAGTAGGAGAATTGAACTATGTAAAATTTAAAACTTTGTTACGGGAAGAAATTATTCGTACTTATAATTGATTAATTATTAATTTATCATATTAGTTAGTAGATTCTTTATTGTTAACGTGTCACCATTTGAAAACCAGTTGTACTGAAATGGCAAGACGAATAAAAGTTCAAATTCAAATTCTTTATTGTATCCTGATAATTGTCATTATCCATTATTAATAGGTTTTGCGGATAGGTTTAATAGGTTAAGTATTTATGTTAAATTTCGCGAAACCTAATTACATAAACGTCTACCTCCAAAGCATATTGGATTCCTTGGAATGGTAACTAAGCGCGTAAGAACTAACTTCGTAAACTACATAGGGAATATTCAATTCACATACCATTGCCTTGCATACGAAACGTCTGATTTAATATGGAAAACTTGCTATGTACTTGTGAGTAGTTTTGACGGCAGAGATCCCGTCAGACAGGTTGAATCTGTCGTAATAGTATGTTTACGTACATTATAATGCTCAGGTTGTATTGTAATGCAAATTTACGTTCAACTCTAATGATTTAAGCAGTGCTACTTCGTCTCGTTGATTATTTGTGTAAATTATTCGCATTGAATACGCGACGACAAGCTGCAGTGGTTATATTTTTATGACTTATGTGTATTCGCAAATCACAATATTTTACCTTTCCGATCTGAAGTGTTTTACACTCATTTACATAATTCACATAATTCAATATTGCTTATTGCATTGAGCCAATTTTGACAAGTTTCCATAATTTCACACATAATTCCCGGGCCCTAGCATTCACGTAATGTAAATTATCAGATCATCCTGGGCCCTCATAATTACATGACGAACGAGTCCTAGGCGGTGGAATAATGCAAAATTGAAAATTGCCTTTTCTGTCATGGGTATACTGGAATAGAATGCTTTGCTCCAGACTTACCTCAGCCACGAAAACAGGTGATGAACACACTCGCCACGACATGTCGATTGTGAAACGACTTTAGAATGCATCCGAGCTACGAACAGCAGCTCATTCTAACCCCGAAAACCTACATTTGAGCTACTTACGTGACCCTAAATAACATGGTTACTTAAATTCCAAAAAATAATATTTATCGAATATATTCATCGGGTCAAAAGAATCAACACGTGTCTCAATTGTTTTCATTATTTGTGCTTGTTACAACTATGAACGATAACAAATTTTGCATGCATTGGTTGATGGGTTTTCTTTAGATTTACATAGTTTAATTAGTGCATTAGATTTTCTGGGCAAACGTTTATAGTGGATTGGTGGGGCAGGCAAATATTAATACAATAATTTGAGCACTAAGATTCAATTTCAGATTTGAAAGTGCAATAGGGTTGTTTGCCCCCACACTAGTTTATTTCGCATGCAATGACAGTGTCTCGATTACGCCTTTACCACAACTCCGAAATACTCGGCAATGCCAACATTTAATTGTCTAGTGTATAGGGCGAGTGCGACATTCTTAAGGCGTCGTTTTGATTAAATTGATTTATGGCAGCCATGTACCTGTCACTACAAACTTTGAGCGACTGATATGGTGTGGGATATTTCTACATGCATAAGGCAATTAATGAATAATTGCTTTTTCCACATCTTACCTCCAAAACCCTCCTGCAGAATAAGGACTATAATATGTCGAGCCAAGAACACTCACCTTTCCTCTTTGCAATTTCGGGAAGGGATGTACGCTTGACGTTAAGAGACGTGTATTATTTGTTACACGTCAAGTGTATCCAGTGTGCACTTAAACGGGATTAGGTATTCTCCACGCAATTACATACCTAAGAAACGGCTAAATTTGTGTGACCATAACGGTGCAGGAAATATTTTAGCACAATGTTACAAAGTCATTACAAATTTATAAACACGCTCTTTCGAGCCGGTGAGCATTTGGGAACTACGCTATTTTACTGGGATAACAGTGATCGGAGAGCAAAGCCAGTGCAAAATCTCGCAATCAGAAAGAAGGTTCTCGAACGAAAATGCATTATCCACATGTTCCTAATTTGCTTGATGGTTCTTGGAGCAATGCTGAATCTACAATCAAGTAGCACAAAGAAAACTTCTACCATGGACAAATGCTTATTCGGTTTCGGATTTGCTTGCCATTTATCAGCCCACTTTTTTGTCAAGGTTGCCATGACAAAGATGGACGAAATATGCGAATTTGTTAACGGCATTCTGAGCTATTCCAAAAGTTTACCGAAATATGCACCAAACGTTGTTAGTTTCAAGCGAAACAAGCTAGATATTCTGAATACATATCTGGCCTACACCATCTACGCTTCCATGTGGGTTGTAGAAGCGTTCTACTTGTATGTCTTTCACTGGACAAATCCCTGCAAGCCTGGACTGGTCGGGTACTTTCTGTTGCCTCAATGTTCCGCATGGTCCACGAATATTTCAGCAAGTCATCTCGGGTATTTCGTACTGAAGAATATTTCCAAGATACTGGCATTTGCTGCGAATCAATGGATGTGGTCATTTGAACTGCAATGTGTGCCACTTATGATATCGTTGGTCATGATATTGTGTACTATATCACTACGGGAGTATTTGGAAATGTAAGCCAACTCTACAAAATTATACACTAGAAAATTCCCAGCAATGTACACTTTCAAATACTTGTCCAATGTTCCAGGTTTCTGCAGAAGGACACTGAAGAAAGATCCTCCTATGAAATCGTAAGGCGGTACAGGACTATACAAATTCTTGCCGTTTATATGAATGAAATACTGAAGACCCTGCTCCTAATCTTCATCGTCACCATGATCATCATACAGTCGCTTACAGCGACAATGTTGGCCAAAACACCTCCAACAGGAGATAACGTTCTTGATGCTGCATTCTTTCTGTTCGTTTACATCACTTGTTTATTGGTATTGGTTGTGATGATAGGAGGAATGGCACAAGTACACTCACAATCTAAGCACAACTCCGCTGTACTTAGGCGTGACTTGTGTACCAAGCCGGAGCTGAACAGAACTGATATTCGGATACTGCGAAGATTTTACAATGTTGGCGCCAAAGTAAAGGTCCGATTTGGTTCACTGAATTTTATCGATAATTTGACACCATTGAACTGTATTGACTTTGCGAATAATATGACGGTTCAACTTCTTCTTGTCAGCAAATAACTTTTACTTGGCTATTTTTCAGTAAGGGCATCAATTTGTAGAATATATAAAGTTTTTAAGATATGGGCGTTACACTGCCGGCATGTGCATTTGAACAATACTTGACGCCGATAATTTAATTTCCCTAATGTAATGTACAATGTAATATAAAACAATTATTGATTAATTTGGTTGGGTGTAACTAAGGAATGTAATCTTTAATTACGGCTTTGAGTGATCACGTACTAGTAGAGTAGGCTCTGGAGATATTGAGCCCGGCGCACTATGTTGCGCTGAGCCTGTTTTTCTCTGGAAATTCAATTCGAGCTCCAAAATTTTTTTTCGTCAATTCGTTCGCTTTTGATGTGGATTATATACAAGAAAGACCCGAAAATTCCGAATATGATGGTATTAAGTCGCTTCAAAGTAAATGGTTTGAAATATATGGAGAAAACTGCAAAAAACAGTGAAAAAACACGATTTTTTGCAAAAAAGTTTAATTTCTGAAAAAATGCGGACGAGTCAACGTAAAGGCGTTCCAGATTCGAAAAGCCCAGTCCTTCTTACCCAGAAATACTATTCCTTCACACCTTGAGCGATCCGCCATTTTGAATAATTAAGGTTTGAAAATGTCGTTTCGAAAGTTGGAATGGGGTCGTTCATTATACACATGCACATCCACCCACCAAAAATGATCCCGGGTGGGTGGAAAAACAATAATGTCGAGTCCTCCACCCACCCGGGATCATTTTTGGTGGGTGGATGTGCATGTGTATAATGAACGACCCCATTCCAACTTTCGAAACGACATTTTCAAACCTTAATTATTCAAAATGGCGGATCGCTCAAGGTGTGAAAGAATAATATTTCTGGGTAAGAAGGACTGGGCTTTTTGAATCTGGAACGCCTTTACCTTGACTCGTCCGCCTTTTGTCAGAAATTAAACTTTTTTGCAAAAAATCGTGTTTTTTCACTGTTTTTTGCAGTTTTCTCCATATATTTCAAACCACTGACTTTGAAGCGACTTCAGACCATCATATTCGGAATCTTCGGGTCTTTCTTGTATATAATCCACCTCGAAAGCGAACGAATTGACGAAAAAAATTGTGGAACAACAAAAAAATTGTCAGAATTTGTGGAACAATTTTTTCAGGTCCAAAGTCCCCAGGAATATCACTTCCCTTGAAACATGAAGATCTCCGGAGTGAACTGGCCGAGGATCACGGAATTTCCGGCAGTGGCTGGACTGAAACGGGTTCGATCGGAGTTGAGAGCGGTTGTAGAATGGAGGTGTGTAACCAGACTTATCTGGACGGCGACTGCCACGTCTTGGAACATGGGAGTCATTCCGTGAACGAAAACGGGTTTCTGGATGGAATTGCCTCCGCGCAATGCAATTGCGACAAGGTAAGACGATCCACTGAATGTCATACTCGTTTAGAAAATATTTTGAGAAACTATTTACAGTGCTCCATTATTTACATTATAGCAATGCCGCTGTTCAGATGTACACATTAAGAAATCTGTGTGCGGAAGAGCATATATTGACGGAAGATGCAGCGTATGCAACGCTCTGTATCTTGAGCTGGATCAAGGCGAAGCCCGCTACTTCCCCTACGAACTCGCCAATAACGTCACGGCAATCCAGCTGCGAAAGGGTTGCGCATTGATGTATTACCCAGAAGAGGAATTTGAAGGAGAGGAGCAAACAGTTGACCAAGAAACCATTGAGGTTCCTAGCCATCTTGTTTTGTCTTTCCTAAAATTCACAAAAAAAAAATTCTAATACTTACAGGTCATGCGTTAATGTTCATCTTTGGAATGTGTAGGAATTTCAGGGTCAAATCGGATCGTATGAGTGTGCTTGCGATGATAAGTTGTACGTTCCAATACTCGATCCTCCAAGGCCGACATCATGTAATGATCATGTGAATATCGTAGTTTTGCTTCAGGCAATTCAAATGACATTAGAATAAAAAATCACTATCAATAGATCCTTCACTTGTCAACATTCCGGACTCGTTGGAGGAAATCCATGCCATGTTGAGAAACGAGACGTACAGACATCACCCAGGATTAAATGCGGCTCTCAGGTCATTTCAAAATGGTAGAAGCTCAAGGAACGCTTACATTTTGGTGCTTGGCTCATCGGGAGCAGGAAAAACCAGCGCGGTATGAAATCCTATATATCATAGCAATTTCGAAAACATTGATAAAATCATGTCACATAATTTAAATGAAATATTTTTAATTTGAAGATTCGACTGCTTCTGGATGATCCCAAATTGACCAATGTTGGTACGACTGAGTCAAGAAGCCCGGCAATTACGTAAGCTGACTCTTTAAAATACTTTGATCCAAGTAATTACCATAAACTAAATCACCGGAACGAAAGTATGTCTTCTGTAGAGAGATCAGAATTCCAGTACCCATTGATGAGCTTGGAGTCTCCAATTCGGAACTTCGAATCATTGACACACCCGGATTAGGAAACACGCGTGCAACGGAATACGATGCAAAAATTCTAGCAACTCTGGATGAATACTTGTCAAATCATGAAGAACTTAAGGGTAGAATTCCAAATGTAGTACTTATATTCCACAAATTTAATGACAACAGAATTACGGCTGAGAGTTCAAGTTTTGCCACACTGATTCGAAGTTTGAGTATGTTTAGCAAGCGCATTACGGACCAAAGCAGATCCAATGTTTTGTTTGTGTTTTCCCATTTTTGCTCCGAGACAAAGGCAACAAAGCGACAACCAGGAGCAAAGTTGGCACAATTTATGCAAGTAATACATGAACATGGTCAGTTCCCAAAACCACTTCACGTCATTGTAGCTGAAAACAAGGCCAAGTTGCAGGAACTACCGATGGCTAATGGAAATTTCAAACTTCCAAACAAGGAGTATTATCCGCGAAATTTGATCGAGAAGTTGGAACTGGTAACAGCGGAGGGTGGGGATATGATTGGGCGGGGCGTGTTTCTTAATGCATTCCGAAATGTGGAACGCTTGAATGTGAGCGCTCACATTACCTACCCGATACTATCGGGCAGGGAGAATTTGGAGAAATATCTAAATGTTCTGCAAATTCCACATGGCCAGTTTCCACATCAGTCTGCGTCATCCGCTGAGATATCAGAGTTGAGGGCCGACATTGCCAAATTAAAGGCTGAGTTGGCAGCGGAGCGGCGGGCTAGGAAAGAGGATTTTGATAACTTTAAATCATTTGTGCTCGCTGAGCAAATGTCGCTGCTTAGGGAAACATTGCAACCTCCTGTTGCTGAGATCATCAAAGAGCATATGAGAAAAGTCAGAAAGGAAATTTGGAAGAAAATCAAGGTTGAGTTGAAAAAGCTCTTTGAATGAGCAGATTGTAATGCTATTCCGCATCAGAAATCATTTCATCTGCCGCTCAATCATCATGTTAGAACCATGTTGACCTATTTTGCTATATTTGTCTCTATAACAATATATTTGGTCACTCAGTTCTAAGTTAAGTTAATACTGTGTTTATCAACATGTGCACACATATTTAGTATCTTGATTAATAATATAGTTTTATCTGAAATAATTTTCCAACGTGGTTTTAAAACATATATACAATATATATTTGGAAAATATTGACCCAGAATAATCACAAGTTATTCAGTTGTCCGTGAACATGCGTGCATTATGAAAATAGTAGTAACTATCAAACAGTCAACAGCGTAAAAACCTTCCAGTTCATGACCATACATAGGTCAATGTAGGTATATTAACTGTATTAACGTGGAGAAATTACAAGCAAACATTTTAAAAGCATTATCTCTATAAAATATTTGTCATAATAAAATATATGCATTCATAGCGAATTAAATAATGATTTTCCTCCATAGTCATAGCTGCATTAAAAATAAAAAGTCCACGCATTCATAAGTTCTTAAGTTACTTAATTTAAGACTGTTTGATGTAGGGTTATTTCGTAAGTATTGTGGCTACTTTTGTTAGACTTGAGCTAATAGTACGTGCTCTAATACACAAGCACAATATTAATTGTCATTGCTAAAAGTAAAATGTTTTATATTACTATTTATATATGCATGAGTGCAGATTTTTCAAGGTCGCTGCACTATGTTGCGCTGAGCCTGTTTTTCGACATTATTGTTTTTCCACCCACCCGGGATCATTTTTGGTGGGTGGATGTGCATGTGTATAATGAACGACCCCATTCCAACTTTCGAAACGACATTTTCAAACCTTAATTATTCAAAATGGCGGATCGCTCAAGGTGTGAAAGAATAGTATTTCTGGGTAAGAAGGACTGGGCTTTTTGAATCTGGAACGCCTTTACGTTGACTCGTCCGCCTTTTGTCAGAAATTAAACTTTTTTGCAAAAAATCGTGTTTTTTCACTGTTTTTTGCAGTTTTCTCCATATATTTCAAACCGCTGACTTTGAAGCGACTTCAGACCATCATATTCGGAATCTTCGGGTCTTTCTTGTATATCATCCACCTCGAAAGCGAACGAATTGACGAAAAAAATTGTGGAGCTCGAATCGAATTTCCAGAGAAAAACAGGCTCAGCGCAACATAGTGCAGCGACCTTGAAAAATCTGCACTCATGCATATATAAATAGTAATATAAAACATTTTACTTTTAGCAATGACAATTAATATTGTGCTTGTGTATTAGAGCACGTACTATTAGCTCAAGTCTAACAAAAGTAGCCACAATACTTACGAAATAACCCTACATCAAACAGTCTTAAATTAAGTAACTTAAGAACTTATGAATGCGTGGACTTTTTATTTTTAATGCAGCTATGACTATGGAGGAAAATCATTATTTAATTCGCTATGAATGCATATATTTTATTATGACAAATATTTTATAGAGATAATGCTTTTAAAATGTTTGCTTGTAATTTCTCCACGTTAATACAGTTAATATACCTACATTGACCTATGTATGGTCATGAACTGGAAGGTTTTTACGCTGTTGACTGTTTGATAGTTACTACTATTTTCATAATGCACGCATGTTCACGGACAACTGAATAACTTGTGATTATTCTGGGTCAATATTTTCCAAATATATATTGTATATATGTTTTAAAACCACGTTGGAAAATTATTTCAGATAAAACTATATTATTAATCAAGATACTAAATATGTGTGCACATGTTGATAAACACAGTATTAACTTAACTTAGAACTGAGTGACCAAATATATTGTTATAGAGACAAATATAGCAAAATAGGTCAACATGGTTCTAACATGATGATTGAGCGGCAGATGAAATGATTTCTGATGCGGAATAGCATTACAATCTGCTCATTCAAAGAGCTTTTTCAACTCAACCTTGATTTTCTTCCAAATTTCCTTTCTGACTTTTCTCATATGCTCTTTGATGATCTCAGCAACAGGAGGTTGCAATGTTTCCCTAAGCAGCGACATTTGCTCAGCGAGCACAAATGATTTAAAGTTATCAAAATCCTCTTTCCTAGCCCGCCGCTCCGCTGCCAACTCAGCCTTTAATTTGGCAATGTCGGCCCTCAACTCTGATATCTCAGCGGATGACGCAGACTGATGTGGAAACTGGCCATGTGGAATTTGCAGAACATTTAGATATTTCTCCAAATTCTCCCTGCCCGATAGTATCGGGTAGGTAATGTGAGCGCTCACATTCAAGCGTTCCACATTTCGGAATGCATTAAGAAACACGCCCCGCCCAATCATATCCCCACCCTCCGCTGTTACCAGTTCCAACTTCTCGATCAAATTTCGCGGATAATACTCCTTGTTTGGAAGTTTGAAATTTCCATTAGCCATCGGTAGTTCCTGCAACTTGGCCTTGTTTTCAGCTACAATGACGTGAAGTGGTTTTGGGAACTGACCATGTTCATGTATTACTTGCATAAATTGTGCCAACTTTGCTCCTGGTTGTCGCTTTGTTGCCTTTGTCTCGGAGCAAAAATGGGAAAACACAAACAAAACATTGGATCTGCTTTGGTCCGTAATGCGCTTGCTAAACATACTCAAACTTCGAATCAGTGTGGCAAAACTTGAACTCTCAGCCGTAATTCTGTTGTCATTAAATTTGTGGAATATAAGTACTACATTTGGAATTCTACCCTTAAGTTCTTCATGATTTGACAAGTATTCATCCAGAGTTGCTAGAATTTTTGCATCGTATTCCGTTGCACGCGTGTTTCCTAATCCGGGTGTGTCAATGATTCGAAGTTCCGAATTGGAGACTCCAAGCTCATCAATGGGTACTGGAATTCTGATCTCTCTACAGAAGACATACTTTCGTTCCGGTGATTTAGTTTATGGTAATTACTTGGATCAAAGTATTTTAAAGAGTCAGCTTACGTAATTGCCGGGCTTCTTGACTCAGTCGTACCAACATTGGTCAATTTGGGATCATCCAGAAGCAGTCGAATCTTCAAATTAAAAATATTTCATTTAAATTATGTGACATGAT
Organism: Sinella curviseta; assembly: GCA_004115045.4. NCBI lineage: Eukaryota > Metazoa > Arthropoda > Collembola > Entomobryomorpha > Entomobryidae > Sinella > Sinella curviseta. The sequence continues at coordinate 12,623,135 of CM023203.3, forward strand.
TTTATCAATGTTTTCGAAATGGCTATGATGTATAGGATTTCATATCGCGCTGGTTTTTCCTGCTCCCGATGAACCAATCACCAAAATGTAAGCGTTCCTTGAGCTTCTACCATTTTGAAATGACCTGAGAGCCGCATTTAATCCTGGGTGATGTCTGTACGTCTCGTTTCTCAACATGGCATGGATTTCCTCCAACGAGTCCGGAATGTTGACAAGTGAATGATCTATTAGTAGATATTTTTTATTCTACTGTCATTTCAAATGCCTGAAGCAAAACTACGATATTCACATGATCATTACATGATGTGGGCCTTGGAGGATTGAGTATTGGAACGTACAACTTATCATCGCAAGCACACTCATAGGACCCAATTTGACCCTGAAATTCCTATACATATCAAAGATGAACACAATCTCATGACTATCAAGCATGTGGATAGAGTGTTCATGAATTTTCTGAAAAACCAAATGGTTAGGAACCTCAATAGTATCATGGTCAACTGGTTGCTCCTCTCCTTCAAATTCCTCTTCTGGGTAATACAGCAGTGTACAACCCTTTCGCAGCTGGATTGCCGTGACGTTATTGACGAGTTCGTAGGGGAAGTAGCGGGATTCGCCTTGATCCAGCTCAAGATAGAGAGCGTTGCAGACGCTGCATCCTCCGTCAATATATGCTCTTCCGCACACAGATTTCTTAATGTGTACATCTGAACAGCGGCATTGCTATAATGTAAATAATGGAGCACTGTAAATAGTTTCTCAAAATATTTTCTAAACGAGTATGACATTCAGTGGATCGTCTTACATTGTCGCAAGTGCATTTTGCAGAGGCAATTCCATCCAGAAACCCGTTTTCGTTCACGGAATGACTACCATGTTCCAACACGTGGCAGTCGCCGTCCAGATAAGTCTGGTTACACACCTCCATTCTACAACCGCTCTCAACTCCGATCAAACCCGTTTCAGTCCAGCCGCTGCCGGAAATTCCGTGATCCTCGGCCAGATCACTGCGGAGATCTTCATGTCTCAAGGGAAGCGATATTCCTTGGGACTTTGGACCTGAAAAAATTGTTCCACAAAGTCTGACGTTGCCACTAGTTACAAACTGGTCACTTGGAACAGAAAACAAAACGAGTATAAGAAGAAGTGAAAACAACTGACACCAGCTAATCCAATGGTTTTTGTAAAATGAGCCGCCGTTGAATGCCATTATGAGGCTAGAAATTTATCCCGGGGAATTCTTGATGCAATGGCTTGTTATTGTGATGACTCTCAAGACGTGACTGAGTTTATGTTGCGCTGACGACGGCGAAAATATTAGCATTTTTCTAATTTCTAGGTAGTTTCATTATTTAAGAGGTGGGAAATTTGTTGTTGCGCAATCTCATTGAGCTTTCTTATCCAAAATGAGGCAGCATTAATAGCTAATCATGACGGACTCCACAGGTCAAAAGGAGTTGAGCAGAGACGCGATACAAGGATACTCAATCATCATGTGATAATGTGTCTATTCTGAAATCAATGAACTGTTTTGGCATTAGCACCCGTATGCATTTTATACCATATTTTCTTATAATTAACTGGTACTCTTAGCAACAGAACTGTACATGGTGAGCCTGGGTGTGATTATGCATAAATAATCAAGACCTTTGAACCTCACACATTACTGGATTACACATATGCTTTTAAACCAATTTCCAAGTAGGAGTGATTACGAATGAGCTCCAACCTTCAGTCACTCTACAGTATTTTATTCCAAGAACTTTTAATGATTAGCTAGTTTTTCATTACTAGTTACTTATCATGCAAATGTCATGTTGCAATTAATGATAACAACTCATGTACTAACTTTTGCAAAAAACCCAAACTAACGATAACATTGCTTTTCCCAGCATCACCCAAAATCGGTACATGCTCGAATTATGAGTGGAGCCCAAGCAAAATTAATTTAAATGTCACACCACAATGTTACATACATTCCTTAAGGATATTTCATTCTTGTTTTGGACTCATAATGCTACAAGCAGTCACGGAATAGCGAAGAAATGGCTTCATTGGTTTTCGTCCCGTTGTAAGCATATATGCATATATGTTGGCGATGGAAAGGAGAAATGACTTGATGTAAAGCGAAAAGATATACAAACACCTAAATGATATTTTAATCTTTAACAAGGGTCCTTATTTCAGCCTCTCACCAAGTCCAGGGTCCACATTCCTTGAAACAGATTATGCTAATTGGAAAATAAAAGTCCCAACATTTGGTGAACAATAACAAAATCGGTATATTTCAAAGCATTTGGTTTAAGTGCTTTTAAATTGGGGCAATACTTTAGCATCATTTTATGACGGAAGGCAGGAAAATGGTTCCTTCCCTTGAGACAACTTGCGTTGTGATGATACCGCAAACAACGAGAGCATAAGTGCATGGTAAAGTAACTGGTTGGATGAATGTCATCTTTGTTTATTGCATGAGGATTTCTTCCTGCATGTACATACTTTTGCACGTGTAGCCTAAGAGGAATTATGTGTACATAAGTAAGCTTAAAGTATATTAGACTCCGTTTTATTGCTTTTGTGTTTGTACCCATCCAAGCAGGTTGAATGAGATGAGGTGCGTTATAATAACAAAATGTGATCTGTAACCTTGCCCAGGAACGGATAACGAAAACCTGTTTCACTTGCTCGAATACGTGCATGTATTTTTTCAGCATACTGATGCAGCAAAACTGATGATGTAACAAGAGAAACGTAGTTTCATCTTCAGTAAAGGTCAGAAATGAATCTCTATAGCTCATCATGAGCTGCTCACATATGAGAGCATTGATGATTTGTGCCCCGTCCACTTTACGTGAATACACTTTCGCTCCAGTGGGCAAAATTTAACTCATCTCATTTTCCAAGTTCCTATTTTCTAAAAACGGTATAACCAAACTGATTTCTATAAAAATTTAAAATAGATTGTAGTGCACGGAATAGTAGTTTGACGCAAATCATGTTCCAGTAAATAAAATTAGCAGTCGGAATTTTTGTACACTTTTAATCTTGTCATTGTTGACAGTCCCAAATTCTCAAGTTGGACAAAGATTAGTCTCTAAAAAGTAAGTTGATACAAAATTCCGTTTCCGCATTTGCAATTCAGGCAAGCCAAAAATAGATGCAGTACTTCACAGTGATGAATTGGTTTGCATTTAGATTCAAACGCCATGGGCAAATCCGGCAATAAAGGACCTCGTGCATCATGTCGCTACTGCTCACGCAATTTGAGGGAAAGCAATCTAGCAGCACACGTAAATGTCGTTCACCGCAGGATACATCCTTTCAAATGCACTGCTTGCTCCAAGACATTCGCACTAAAGACGAGTCTTGAAGCACATGTTCGAAATCACACGGATTTTAAACCTTACCCATGTTTGAAGTGTGGACGCTGCTTTCGAACCAAGCAGCTACTTACAAATCACATGCTGTGCCACTCTGACACTAAGCCATACAAATGTAATCTCTGTCCCAAACGGTTCAAGACATCATCAAATCGTTACAGCCACTTGCTGACCCATACCAAGGAGAAAGCGTACAAGTGTAACATTTGCAGTCTGAGTATGGCAACATCCGCTGTTCTTAAACGACATGTTCGAATAATGCACATGGGAATAAAACCGTTCATCTGTGTCTTCTGTGACCATCAATTCAGCAACTCTGGTAATCTTAACGCCCATCTCAGATGTCACATTGGAGAAAGCCCATACTTTTGCAAGAAGTGTCCGCAATCATTTCGGACTTCCCTGACCCTCAATTACCACCATCAAATGATACATTCAGACATAGCGGATCATCATGTCTGCACAATTTGTGGAAAACAATTCCGTAGAAAAGACGTATTTAATGTTCACATGATATGCCACTCAAGTGAGAAGCCTTTTAAATGTTCACTGTGTTCCAGAAAATTTAAAAGGAAGGCAGATTTGAAAACACATCAAAGAATACACACAGGGGAACAGCCTTTCTCCTGTCATTTGTGTTCAAGACAATTTGCAAGCAAATCGAATATGAAGAAGCATCTACTCATTCATACAGGTGAAAAGCCTTTCAAATGTGACACCTGCGGCTCGCGATTTACACAAAAAGAGGCACTTAGCAAACATGTTGAAACACACAGTGATGTTATCCATAAAAAGTTTTCCTGTATATTTTGTGGAAAGGAGTGCAGGGCGAAGGCGCACCTATATGACCATCTCATCCGACACATTCAAGAAAAGGCGTATCCGTGTCAGCTCTGTGATAAAGGTTTCCCAACTAATCAGGAACTGATGCATCACATGACTGGACACATTGGCGAAAAAAGGCACAAGTGCAATGGCTGCCAACGTAAATTTCGTACGGCTCACCATCAGAGACGGCATTTGAAAATTTGCAAGTTTCGCAAATCCATTGCATAAAAATGTTACACGTTTCACATTTTTCCGCTAATTGCTGTTCTCAGCGAAAAACTCCGTTTCAATTTAAACGACATGTGTAATTAAGATAATCGAAAACATGATGCCAGATAAATAATTGTTTTTAAGCTTATAATTGACTTCTTTAATATAGTATTATAGTTTAAATTGCTACAATATTGTAATTGCACATTATTCCTTGTGAGGTAAATAATAAAGATATTCTCATTCAAAAAGCTTTTTCAAATCAACATTGATTCTCTTCTAAATATCGTTTCTGGCTTTTATCATATTCTCTCGATTGATATCATCAAAAGATGACAGCTATGCCTTCTTAAGCATCGACATTTGTATGGATTTCATCCAACGAGTCCGGGATATCCGCAATTGTAGGACCTGTTGATACCAAAAAATGTTTACTGCATGCCATCACAAATTTTAGGGGATGGAACAATGCACAATACGCTAATCACATGATTCATGGCTTACAGGATCCGGCATTGGTGCATACTGGCCATCAGTGCACGCACACTCATAGGATCCAATTTGACCTTGAAAATCCTACAAATCCAAAGGTGGTCATCAGAATTGCAATTTTGAACCTTCTAAACTAACCAACTTTTCTAAACGAAGCACTTTCAGAGTAATGGCTAATCACTATCATTTGGTGATTCCGTACGTCAAACGCCGATGAGTATGGGAACGATTAAAAGACGGTGCATCATCCTAAGCTTTTAACATACATATTTTATGTTCAATAAACCTTTTCTTTGCGCTTATTTTCATATTCTTCAAATAGTATTTATTATGCATAAATGACCTTGGCTTTGAACGATAAGCACATGGATGCAATCAATGAATGTCGCGCTTATTTTCGTGAGCTCATCTCCTACTACAGATTCCTTCCAAGGAGTTCCCATTTATTGCCAATTTAATTTGTTCCAAGAAGGTATAAACGATAGACTTATGACAATATTATACATACATACAAATTTACAGTACTTAACTATCATAAAATTATCTACAGCAACAAATTTAATATATTTTCCATATAAATGCAAACTTTACTGATCCCTGTTATTTCCAGTATCAACAAAGACTGTCATATCTAATCATTCCTGATAGGTCACAAGTTGGATCGTTATTTGCAGTTTCAAACCAAGCAATTTGATGCATGCAACTGCGATTTTTCTAATTTATTCTAAGATAATTACTCAACTTTGAGTTTAATTTATTAGGCATTAAAATCGTGTCTGGAGTAATTGAACTCCTTTGGTGAACAATCTTCTCCGTAGTAAGCCACAGCGCAAATACGCTTCATTCCTGGAAACAATGCCCATACGTTGGAATCGTAAAGATGGTTCACGTAGCCCCTAAGCTGAATTACATGAACGTCGTTTTTAGCCGCAAATTCTTCAGGACCGTATTCCCGTTCCAAGACAATCTTGAGAGTTTCCAATTTGGTGAGAGGTAGAAGAAAATCATACGATATTCTATCGCCCTCCGATCTTTCCAACAGTTCCAGAAAAATATTTTTAAGACGTGGCAGCCTCAAGCTCAAATCCTCTCCCATGGACACGTCAATCCATAAGTTTAAATGAAGGTCAGTTAAGGTATCTTTAAACCGCTCCAAAATGTGACACAATTTTCCAATGTCGACTATATCTTCAATGAGGCCACTAGTGGCCAGGGTGAGCTTCCTCAAAGGCCATTGAACAAACTTAAGTTGTTCGGCGTCTTCCATTTTCAGCACATTCATGGAGAAGTCAAACAATTGGGGAAGATGGCAGTGGCTTTCCCAGTTCGGATGCTTTTGTCCTCGAAGCTGGAAAACTTGAAGTTTTCTAACTTGACGATTGGCTGACAGCATCGAATCCACAAGGGTTCCTGGCACGTGACGACACTCAATAGTGGTTAGCTTTGCCAGAAACGGAAATGGACAAAATGTGGTGTGATGCCAGGTGCTTGACGATGAGCCGTCTTGTAATGCCGCATCCGCCGAGTACGGAAGTGAAAGTTGGAGCCGTTTCAATTCCTTCATCCTTTCAAGCCATTGTCTAACGGTTAGCCAACCGTTAATCATAACGGAGCCTCCGTTCGCGTTTCTTGTATCTGGAGGCGGGTCAGGGTAACCCATGTAACTAAAACAATGAAGCTCGGCGCCATACAAATGGAGCAATATATCCATTGTCCCTTTAAATTGGCCTGTGAGCTCTAGAGTTTTAAGCGGTCGAGCACTTAGCTCCAAATATCTGCTAGGAAATGGATGAGTGCCTTGGTATTGGCTGGATGTTCCAAGATTGCAGACCATGTTTGAAAACTTGTTGCAGTCCGTCGAACAAATTCTGGTGCAGACAACGCCCACGTTGTCCTCGCCGTTGTTTTTATAGTCACGCGAACGCTTTTGAATGAATTCGTCAACGGCGGTCTTCCAGGATCTGCTTACAAGGCGACATTTAAGGAGATCTGAACCAGATAGCACAATGCGATGTTTGGCATCATTGTTCCAGTCAGTGCATATAATTTTCAGAACCTGTGTTATTGTAAAATTGAATATATATACCTAATGGGTAATAAATTATTATAAAGTTTCATTCAATATGTTCCACCTCGGGAAGGAAATCGTTGACCCGATTGTGTATCCACTGACTGTATTCTGGTTTTCGCTTTTGGAACTGAACACAAGTGTTAAAGTGGCGGTACCAATCTTCCAGTTTTCCAAATCGAATATTGGACTTCACCGTCTCCTTATAGTACTACGAAGGTAATTAATAATAAAGTTTAGCACTAATCCTATATACTTCAGCTAATATGTAATTCATATAAGCTAACTGAAATGCTAACCTCCATTGGAAAATCGGGGATATCAATCACCATCTCTTCTCGAACCGCCGCCTTCCTCAATTTCTTCCCTTGTTCCATGCAACTTCGGGATAGCTCAGCGGTGACCATTTCCAACTTCCGTTTCAACACATCGTCCTTTTCCGTTGGCGACAGCAGTGATTCTGAGACAACTTTGCCATCCGGTTGCCCCGCCACATTGCCATTTGCAGTTCCTTGAGCAGTCGCAACATCTTCCTGCTCCAATCTCCTCCGCTTTCTCTTTTTCAAAATCTTCCCCAATCTCTTCATATTTTCTCCAAGTGACCTATGAGCTTTTTCCAGTTCATCGATCAATTTACAGTCATCCTCCTCTTCCGAAATGCTCCCTCTGGAAGTCGAACGTGACGACGATGATGACAAGCGTGATGATGCGACGGGTGATAACCTCGAATTGTCCCTATCGCCACGAATAATGCTAATAATGTCAATTATTTCAATGTCGTCCTCTTCGTCATTGTCGGAAGGTATGGGCGGTGTTGACGGGTTTATCTCGGCAATAGGGCTGGACACCGCATGAAGGTGTGAATCGGGTGTAGTGAAAAAGTCAAATGTCTTGGCCATGTTGAACCGACGTTAATATTATCGCAGTCTGCAACTTCAAACAAATTATAAAACTACCTAATTTTAGCGAAAATGTGCAGCAAGTCAACTGTATTAACTTTTTAAATTATCCATTGATCATGCAGTTAAGTTTCACTAAAATTTTCGATTATGCGATATATTAGTGCAATACGGTCACTAGCATCTGCACAGCTCTCTTTCAGAAATAATTTGTTTACAAATTTCTCGCTGAATTTTGGGAGAATGCATTATTAGGATGAGGAGCACATAAGCTCATAGCAGCTGATATGAAGGATTTCCACCACTTAAAATATGTTGCAGTGCATTCTGATAAAATGTGTACATGACGAAATGAAACGTTATTATGATCAGACTACTACATAAAAGAGACTCCAAATGGGTTACGTCACATTGCTTTTCCCAGTATCACCCAAAATTGGTACATGCTCGAATTATGAGTGGAGCCCATGCAGAATTAATTAAAATGTCACACCAAAATGTTACGTACATTCCTCCAGGATATTTCATTGGTATTCTGCTCATAACCATAAAAGCATGCAGGGAGTATCAATGATAAAGCTTCATTTTTTCGGTCAGTTGTCAACAAATATGTGTTGCTGATATCGGAAAGAGAAATGAATTGTTTTGTAACACAAAGTAGACAAAGACGTTCCTGATATTTTCACATTTAACGCAAGTTCATATTTCATCCTTTCACCAAGCCCAGAGGCCACATTCCGAGAAACATATTACGCAGATGGAAATATGAAGTCCCAACATTGCGTGAAAAATAGCAAAATCGGCATATTTCAAAGAATGTAGGACGTGGAAATAGGATATACTCCTGGAATCAAACTCAATACCATTATCTCCAACTTCAAAACAAAAAAGAAGAAACCTATTGTTGGAATTTATGAAATTGACTGTCAAGATACCACCACGGGAAATATATGCGAATATGTATATATTGGAGAATCGGGAAAAGGAATGGAAGAACGTTTTAATCAACATTTGGCAGACATTCAAAACGATAACCCAAACTCAGCTGTCGCCACACACATCTCAAAGACCAGACATGCTATCAAAGGAATCAGACTATTAGAATTTGAACCTAACAGTAACCCTCGCAAAATAAAAGAGGCACTGTACATTCGAGCTGTTCCAAAGAAAATGAACAACAACAACGGTGTACGGATCCACCCTATATGGTCCTCAAGACTAGTGGAGTTTTTCAAATTCAAGCATAGGATCTCCAAGGACAATTTCAGAAATAAAAGTTTTTATTTAGCTAACACTGTAAATAATTGAATTACTTTTCGCATTCTAATTTCATGTCAAGATAGTTTCCACTCCTTGTTCACTGTTGTTGTTCTGATGAAGACTTACAGATGAGGTCGAAACGTCAACCTAATAAAACGTTAAAAATTGTCAAAAATATGTCCTCAAAAGTCGTTCAATCCCATACAAAATATGATAATATGAAACTTCTTGATAAGATGTGTGCAAGAATTCCTAACAATGGGTTTGACAACTGATTGCATCAATATGGAATCATCACCGAAATAGAGGATTAATTATCGGGGTAGTTTAAGGAATGGATAATTCAGGATGGAGCATGTTTTTTTTCTTACGGCGTTTAGAAACGAGCTGCATGTCGTGTTACATTTATTGTCAGGAATTCTTGCACACATCTTATGTCGATTACAAACGCCGAACCAAGTATTATTCAAGAGATATCAGTTTACGTCTCAATGCCAACATTATGTAAATTAACTAACGAACCATGCACATAAAATGCAATAAAGATGTATACTTGTGAAGGTAAAGTTATTTTATTTGCTCATGCGAAAATGCGAAAAAAATGTTGCATATTTTAGACTAAACAGTTTTTACTTTTTATAATTGACACAGCCGTCACAGTCACAATAATCCGTTCCAGTGCCGCACCACCCAGACTCACTGCAGCAGTGGTAATTACTCGACATTGGGTTACACGTAGCAGGATTACCATTTACCTTCGCTTGCTTCCCACACTTGCCCGCATCATCTCCCGAATCAATCCACGTTTTCTCCGGATAGTGAAAATCCGGAGTCTCCCTAAAGTTGACACAGCCTTCGCAGCCACAAAACTGGGGCGTGTTGCCACAATAACCAGCATTGGAGCAGCAGTGCGCATTATCATTGTCCGGGTTGCATATGGCGTAGTCTCCGTTCTCCAGCTTCCGCCCATCGTACCCGCATGACGGCTTACCCGGTTCAATGTCGTCCATGGTGTGCCATCTCACCGGACCGGAAGGTCGTATAGGCTCGTCCAAAATCTTTTCTGGGCTTGAGTAGTAGTCCACACAGCCCTCGCATTTGCAAAAATTGTCCCCACTTCCGCAGTAGCCGCTCGCGGAACAACAAGCATATCCAGGATCCTCTGGGTCACAAACGGGATAGTAGCCTTTGTACAACGGCGCCATTTTTCCGCACATGCCAGCCTTTTTCTCGTCGTCCAGCAAAGTCCACCACCGCTGCTCTTGAATTGGTGGACATTTGTACTCCCCGGGAATCCCGGAGCCACCCGAGCAAAGTGTCTCCGAACTAGCAACCCGCAACAGATGATTCTGGTCATCGTCCAAATCCACCGCCCAAACCATGACGCCCCCAAATCCCTTAGCGGCGGCATAACTCACCTTCTCGTATATTGACTGAGGGTCCTCATAGCCCATCAAAAAGCCTGCGGAATTTTCCAGATAAGGCGTCTTTGTCTTTTCGTGATATGTTCGTCGATACTGAGCATCCGTTACATAACCTCCGGCGATATTCCTCCAGGGTTCAAATCCCCCGTCAAACTTGCCGGCTCCGTTTGGAATGGCCTTTCTCCAGACAGGATCCTCACCAACCGGGGAGCCGCTGTGATTCCAGAAGCGCCCATAAAATCCCAATCCCATAACAATCTTGTCAGGATTTCCAATGCGACACGAGTAATATTTCAGAGTGTAGTCCACATTCGTTTTACCGGAATACCCCTGGGGTGCGGCAAAGTAGAGGGGGGCGTGTGGTCCAGTATAAGCACCCCACTGGGAATCCCACGCGCCATAATAATCATAAGTCATTACGTTTATCCAGTCGACTATTTCCGAAATTGCGGGCAAATCAAAACCGTCATCCAGAACCCAAGCGCCGGCAGCTCCAGCTATTGTCAGTGAATATGGACTACTTCGTCCCCTTTGTGACCCATGGTCATTTAAAGCGGATCGGATGGTCCGTAAAAAGTTGACATAATTTTCTCTGTCTTCTTTCACCCCGTTCTGAGCCCCGCCCGTCACCGGATATTCCCAGTCAATATCCACACCGTCCATATCAAAATAGTCCAGAATTTCTAGCGCCGACCGAATAAAGTTTTGGGTTGATGCCGAGTTGGCGGCAGTCGCCGAAAAGAATTGAGAGTTTGCCCATCCCCCGACGGCGAAAATTGTACGGATTCGGTTGCCAGATTTGTCCTTGGCGGCCTTGATTTCGCGAAGACGGAGATAACTCTTTTGCCGGTCCACACTCACATCTTTCGAGTTTTCGGGATCTGCGCTGCCCACCATCAGTGTCCCGTCTCCAGTCATTTGAACAAAGGCAAAGATGACGTGTGTGAGATACGAGGCGGCTCTTTGATTGAATTTGACGTCACTCCACCCAGTCACGTAACCCACAATCTTCTTTCCACATGATGGCGGAGCTCCTGCCTGGCTCTGCCCAAAAGTGTCGTCCGTACTGCTTTCATCCACATCCGGCTCAAAACCATCCCCAAACACCTTGTCGTTCCAAAAGTTGAAAAGCTCGTAGTCCTCCTCCTCGTCCGCCCTATGAACGCTTTTGGGTGTGGGTGGCAGGGAAAAATGGGGTGGGAAGTTGATAGATGCGGCGTTATAGCAGTCCGCAAAGTCTTGCACATTCACTTGGTAAAAGTTTGCCGCCGTTTGCCACAGATCCACTAGTTGGATACCCGTCAGTCCCAGATTCTGTGTCCACGCTCCCCTCTGGTCTCGAATCTGGTACAGTTCCCGGCTTTTCTCATTCCTGTCGTCATTGGTCATCGAGATGTCGTTGGAGTGCCAGAAGGCTGCTACAGTCACACGCCCGGTATTGGTGACTGTGCAAGCCAATTTCCAAAAACAGTCCGGGGCGGGGTAAAGAGTGTCAAAGTCCAGACACACGCCAGTGAGGACATACCCTTGTCTCATTGCCCCTCCTGGAAGGGCCTCACTGAACAAATTTCTAATTCTCTTCTCAATCTGACCCCATTTCACATTGGCGCTGTGGTCCTGAGGCGCTGCGTTGGCGTGATAAAATGTGGAAAATGCAGCGTCCCTGCTCCACCTGAAGTCTGCATGCGGCACCAGGTGACCCTTGTCCCAGTAGGTTGAGGACGGGTATATGAAAATTGCGTTCATGACGTCATAATCCGCATTCGTCAGTTGGTTCATAACGAGACCTTGATCTGTGCAAGGAAACGCCACAAAGTCCTCCCGGCCAAACCCGCTCCGAGCATTGTCCGCTCCAAAGTGATAAATGGTGTAGAAGGGAATCCGCTTGACGGGATTGAAGACGATCCCAAAGTACAGATTGTCCAGGCAGTCGGCAACCCGAACCAGGGGCATGGTCACGCCCGAGTATGTTTCTTGTGCAAAAATACAATTAGTTTTGGCCCGACAATAGGCGGGATCTGGATCCCAGTAGTTGGGTGGCGGATTTCCGCAAAGGCACAGCGGACTCTCTTCAGATTCATACCCCACCCGGCAGCAGATTGTGCAGAACTCGTGAATATGCTTCCCTCGACAGTCCTCCTGAAGGGGATGATCCTCGTGGTCGGCCTCATTTCCGCCCAGAACACCTCGCAGCCTCTTTCCAGGCTGGGTGTCACAAGTACAGGATGCTGCTCGCAGGACCAGCTCCAAAAATCGGTCGACAGGGCGACTCCGTAATAGGCACTCCTCCTCACACGTCTTTTCTCTCTCGGGCTCCTTCTGGCAACTGGCAAACCAACAGTAAATGGTATTGCCCAGAGCAATGGCGCCGGTAACCAACGTCCCAAGGCCGGCCCCAATGACGCCGCATGGTCCACCGCAAGTACTTAACCCAATGGCACCGCCAGTAAATGTACCGGTTAGTACGAAATCGATTCCCAACTGTACTTGTCTCTGTGTTTTTCTTCCGCCGCCGGGGCCCCTTGGGGCAATAACGGGTGTGGAAGCAGCGAATCTTGTGGTTGGTGGGGATCCCGTTCCACTCCCCTGCCCCTCAAATCCACCTCCATGCGGTTCTAAAGGCGCATTATTATCTTTTGGAAATGTCTCCCGAATCCCCTCCAAGGAATCATACTTCAAAACGTGATTTATTTCATCCCAAGTTATCATTGGCTCCTTCATGCACCGATACCTTTCCCCACTTTCTATAAATCTAGGATCTCGCAGTTTGGCAAAAAGCTGGATGGTCTTAATACCTTCCTTATTCTCCTCTCCCATGTTGGCATGCACAGTTTTGTTCACTTCCGTTTGCGTAAAAAGGGAACAGTTTCCTTCCGGTCGGGAGACGGCCACACCGCTGCACTCCGCTAGCTCCAGGCACCTTTCCAAACAGGCGCTGTCATCCCCCTCCAGTCTGTCAATAGCCTCTTCGCTCACACTGGCCACCCAAGACGAGTCGTATGCGTAGTATGGCAAATAATTTGTCGGAAGGGACTTCGAGAATGTGGACAGATCAAATTCCGGAAATGATTGGTACGACTGCATTTGCACGGAATTGTCGTACAATTTACACGAGCCGGATGAAGAGTTGTATGAATACCAAAACACGCCTACTGAGCTCTGTGCTTTCTCGTGGCAAAGTTGAGTATCTTCTGTGCAGACCTCTTCCAGTGACGGTGTATCCTTTTTCACTTGCATATAGTGCGGAAGTACGCGGTACATAGTATTGTTTCCCGGAACCAACTTGTAGTACGAATTCGTAGCTGTCGACGGCGGGTCATCCTCGTACCAAATGTTTTGGTAAAGATCGTACAGATAGCAGTCGACTGTTCCGCTGCTTCCGGAAGTGACCGTGGCCAGTTGACAGGCGTCACGGGCATGACAGTCCTCCACGCAGCTTGCAGTGCCTCCAGTGGTGTAGGACTTTGGTTTCGCTATCCCCTCTTGCTGATATACCGGCCCGACTGAGGCAAACCGCCAGGCATTGTCCGAATGTGTCATGCTGACATGTTCCATGGTGACGAGGTTGGCCTGATAGCGCATAAAACGACTAGCCCCTTTGGTGTACAAGGTGCAGGTCAGGTCGTCCTTGGCAAAGACGGCATATACGCATTTATCCTTCTTTGCACAGGACAACGTGCAGTTCAGAAAGTTGGGGGATGCCACTGTTGAAAAGGGATAGTCCATTGGTCTCGTGTTCAAGCTGACTATCCACTCATTCAGAAACAGCATTCTTGGGTAGAGCCGAGTGTACAGCGACCAATCAGTGTCGTTGAGGACGTGCTCAAATTTTACATCCGAGTGTAATTTACAGGTGGAGTCGACCTTGTTGAGAGTGTATATTATGCAGAGTGGCGTTGAGACGCAGCGGTCAAAACAATTTTGCTCGTTGCTATCGTGAATGATCTCTAGCACTGGGCCGACGTCGTCAATGGTTTTATTATAGAGCTTGAGCCAATCCACATAAGCACAGTTGTCGCATGACACCCCAGCATTTTGACATTTCAATTGTTCCGCTTCCGGGGCGCTGTAAAAGGGGTCCGACTTTTGTACAGGATTTTCACTGGACTTGTCCTCAATGATAGCAGGGGCTTGTGTTGTTGTGGAAGGTGCTGATGTGGCCATTGGCGATTCCGCTGAAGGACTAGTGGGGCCTGATATCGATGAGGCCGTACTTGTTGGAGCCTCTGTTGTTGTCGATGCCGTGGCTGCTGTCGTTGATGCTGATGACGTTGCTGGGAGTGTGCTGGTGAGTGGTACGTCTGACGTAGTACTTGGTGACGGTAGTCGTGTCGATGATGACGTAGGTTGCTGTGATGTTGGGGACAACTCTGGTGGCTTCATTGTCGGAAATGTTGGCAATGGGGGAACCTTGGGGACTTCATCAGTGTCATCTGTATAGCAATTTATTGTACGAATTAAAAAATCGTAAAAAAAATTGGTAATTATTTTTCAACTTACCTAGGGAATCTGCGTTTGCTGCCAGGTAAGTCATAAACGCGGTTATGAAGAGTACGCGGTACAAAAATGCTTTCCACATATCTAATCGATTATTGGACTCGTGTGCTTGGAAAATGATTCTCACAAAATGTCACTTGTGTGGTTGGAAAGCGGTTTTTATGTCTTAAAATCCTGCAAAAATGGAAAGCAATACTGTTCTGGTAGTCACGAACCATGTACCAACAAAGTAGGTGGCAATTTGACATGTATGGGGAAAAAATATGCTACTGTCTTAAATGCTGCTACACATATCTGGAATGGAACTTGAAATCAGATATAAATTTTAGTGATTGACTGATTGAGTAAATGTGAATTTTATTCCGAACCAATGGCACGTAAAAAATTAATACTTCGTTTTTGCGATGCATCCTTCTTGTATTGTATAACTAGTTCACCGAAATGAATTATTCATTCAACATGCTCAAAATTCATACAAAATTTTTTAAACAAGGTATTTGGATCGGTATATTGCATTGGCCATTGCCCTGTGAAAATGGTATTCGTATAGCATGGTAAAATGTCTGAATTAATAAAGTTTATGGTACGGAATTTAGTTTTCTACTTTTTCGTGCTTCCTAGTAGTGAGCCAGAATCTCATTTGCTCATTTCCTTAATGCGATGGATCCATTTCCATTTTAAACTGATAATCAAAAAAGCGCATTTTGATGTATTTGTTTTTACATGTATCAAAAAAAACTCGTCAAACGACATGTAAAATAATGTGTGACCCAAATGTCTTGTTGCGCCCATGAATAAGTGTAACAATTTATTTTGGTGTAATTTGGCAGCATGTACATACTAATTTGTAAGCAAGCCAATAAATTGTTGACACACTACATTTATGGCTATTACCTGTTCCGCTTCTGGAAAAAAGTAATTTCTTTGCTACATCAAACATTTATTAAAATTGGCAGTAATTCCGATGCGTTCTATTTGAAGCATGTACCAAACTCCGCGATATTCATTATCATGTAGCAATGATATTATGCCGTATATATTATGTAACAATTGCATTATATACCCTAGATGCCGCTTGGATATACATGTAAATTACACGACTACAACCGCATTGCAGCTCATGTCATCTCTTTCTCGCTAGTGAATTTGGAATTTGGAATAGGTACGCAGTTTCTGGAACGAACACGTATCTCATTTTTGCTGACTAGGTAGGAATCTAGTAACATGTATTCCAGATTCTACTTTCACTTTCTTTTCATTAACATTTGCTCATCTTCGTCAAAGACCTTTGATATTTTTTTTGCAAACACAATCATTTTACCTTGATATCAGTTCCCGTTAAGTGCTCGGAAATTGTGCCCAATAATGGCCAGCACGTCTTCAAACGCCACTCCAGGTAAGCTACTTAGTTAATTTCCTTCCTTAGAGATAACTCTAAGGATAATATGCTGCCATACTATTAATTCTCCTTTTCAATCAGTAATAGTCCCACAAACCGTTCAAAACAAAACAGGAAAGGTCAAAAGTTGCATGGAAAAGCCGGCACGATCCTTGCTCTGCTTATATATCGAAAATCCTCTCCGAAAAATTTGCTACGCGATTATAGAGTGGAGGTAAAATTTGTCTTGACCGAAATAAGTTACATTGAAATTCCAATTTGTTTTTTTGAATGAAGAGCTTTCACCAAAAATATCATTATGGCTCTTCATATATTTTTAAGGGGCTTTGAATTTGAATTCATTAATCTGACCACCATCCTGGCCACATGTGTCTGTCTGGCGTTGGGCACTCCATATCCCGGTGACGACAGCGATCTCCTAAACGACTCCCTCGAACATACTGAAATCATATTCACGGTAATTTTCACTACGGAATGTCTTTTGAAAATTGTTGCTCAGGGTCTGGTATGCCACGAGGTTGCATATCTCCGAGGTGGAATTTGGAATCTGCTGGACTTCACCATCGTCACAATATGGCTTCTCGAGCCGATCCTCAGCAACGTCATGAAAGGGATAGACGTGAAGGCACTGAGGGCCTTTCGTGTCCTCCGACCACTGCGCCTCGTCTCGGGTCTCCCCGCCCTCCCAATTGTAATGAGCGCCGTCCTCATGGCGTTAATTCCTCTCGCACAGATTGCCCTCTTGGTGCTCTTCGTGATGGCCATTTACGCCATCATTGGCCTGGAAATGTTTTCGGGTCAGCTTCACCAAACCTTCTTCAACAACGACACTGGCGAAATGATGACCGATGCCGTCAATTGTGGGGGCGACGACAACTGCGAGGATCAAGACGAGTTTAAGGTCTGCCGTGAATATTGGGATGGTCCCAATAACGGCATCTCCAGCTTTGACAATATTGGCCTGGCAATGCTAACCGTGCACTGGAGTTTGTCGCGGGAGGGGTGGAGTGCGCTCATGTACAAGTTACAAGACGTCATGGGCACGGGTTGGGAGTGGGTCTATTTTTTGAGCATGATTATTTTGGGCGGCTTCTTTGTCATGAACTTGGTACTGGGCGTCCTCTCGGCCGAGTTTTCAAAACAAAAGGAAAAGTGTGAAAGCCGGATAGCTTATCGGAAAGAGAAAGCGGAGAGAAATTGAGGAGAATTTGGGCCCCTACCTGAAATGGATCACTGCTGGAGAGAAATATCGCGATTCAAAAATAAGCCAAAATAACGGAGCAACGGAAGAACCGGAAATAGAAAGTGGGTCACCGTCCGTCTTGAAATTAGTTTTGGGGGGCCTGGGAAAGTCTAACGACAAGGTTCGCTGTGCGTGCAGAAAAATGATAAAATCTGAGGCATTCTACTGGTCTATTATACTGCTC
Organism: Sinella curviseta; assembly: GCA_004115045.4. Lineage (NCBI taxonomy): Eukaryota > Metazoa > Arthropoda > Collembola > Entomobryomorpha > Entomobryidae > Sinella > Sinella curviseta. Next base: position 12,641,016 of record CM023203.3, read on the forward strand.
GTGTTTCTAAACACGGCTGTCTTGGCAACGGAGCACTACGGACAGCCCCAGTGGCTGGAGGATCTCCAGGAGGGAACCAATACCTTTTTCGTAGGCTTGTTCACTCTGGAGATGCTTATCAAAGTGTACAGCTTGGGGCTACAGGGATACTTCAAGTCCCTCTTCAATCGCTTCGACTTTGTCGCTACAATCATGAGCGTCCTGGAAATAGTTTTGGTTTCCCACGGAGTAATGTCTCAAATCGGCGTTTCTGTGCCCCGCTGTGTCCGCCTCCTCACACTATTCAAGATAACGAGGTACTGGAAGGCGATGAACGCTCTTGTTACCTCCCTTATCAACTCAATTCAGAGTATATCGGCGTTGATACTCCTCCTCTTTCTATTCATCATGATATTTGCGCTGCTCGGAGTGCAAATATTTGGGGGAAAGTTTAATTACGACAAGACTGACTATCCCCCTCGGACCAACTTTGACTCATTTTCCGAAGCACTGCTGTCCGTCTTTCAGATTATTACCGCAGAATGGGACATTATGCTCATGGGGATTCAAGCTGTGGGAGGCATATCCAAAGCGGCAAGTATACTTCCCATATTTTACTTTCTATTCATCTTCACATTTGGAAACTATATCCTGCTCAACGTGTTTTTGGCAATTGCCGTGGATAACTTGGGGGATTTTGTGGAGGACGAGGTGGAGAAGCTGGAACCTCAGGCACCCGACGAGGATCCTCCGATTGAAAATGATGACATATCTACTTCGGCAGAGGTGAATGATAAGATGGGAGGGGAGCAGGATCCTGATGGTACGGCGCCTCCAATCCCTGAGGGATCCAGCTTTTTTCTCTTGTCCCAACAGAATCCCATACGCGTTTTCTTCTTCCGTTTCATCACCAATGGGCTAGTTGGCAACTTTCTCCTGGTCTGCATTGTCGTCTCGTCGGCACTCATGGTCGTCGAAGATCCCGTATACGACCAGGCTATAATAAACCAGTTCCTTGAAAAGTGTGACTATTTCTTTACCACCGTTTTCACCATTGAGCTCCTTTCCAAAATGATAATTTACGGGCTGGTGCTTCACCCAGACGCATTTCTCCGTTCCCCCGCAGACATGCTCGACTTTGTCGTAGTTGGCGTTAGCCTCATCTCAATATTCTCCACTTCCGGTGCAGTGTCCACCATTAAAATCTTGCGCGTTTTGGGAGAATGCATTATTAGGATGAGGAGCATATAAGCTCATAGCAGCTGATGTGAAGGTTTTCCACCCCTTAAAACATGTTGCAGTGCATTTCTCGCTGTAGACATCTAATGAAACGAAACGAAGAATGAATCTCGACTGGATATAATATTCGGCACGCCAGTAATCAGAGAACTCACTGCAGTGTCGACACAGAAGGCCACCAAAAGTGCCAAGATAGTTTGTGCCAACGGTTTTCATGTTGGCTTTGATATAGTATAAGTTTCCCAAATCGAGAAATATGTTGGGGTCTTGGAATAGATCACCGGAACGGCGTATGAAGTTTTGCAAAAAATAAACCCAAACTAGCGATAACATTGCTTTTCACAGTATCACCCAAAATCGGTACATACTCGAATTATGAGTGGAGCCCATGCAGAATTAATTAAAATGTCACACCAAAATGTTACGTACATTCCTCCAGGACATATCATTTGTTTTGTGCTCATAACCAAACAAGCATGCAGGGAATATCAATGTTAAAGCTTCATTTTTTCGGTCAGTTGTCAACAAATATGTGTTGCTGATCGGAAAGAGAAATTAATTGTTTTTTAACACAAAGTATACAAAAAACGTGCCTGATATGTTCACATTTAACGCAAGTTCATATTTCATCTTTTCACCAATCCCAGAAACACATTACTTGAAACAGATTACGCAGATGGAAATATGAAGTCCCAACATTTCGAGAAAAATAGCAAAATCGGCATATTTCAAAGCATGTAGGAGTAAGTGCTTTTATATGATGGCAAATATTTAGCATCGTTTTTTATGACGGAGAGTAGTAAAATGATACATTCCCTTGAGATTACTTACGATGCTACGCCACTGTAAACAACAAGAAGCTACATAAGTGCACAATGTACTAAATGGTTGGCTGAATGACATCTTAGTTTATTGAATGAGAAGAGTTCGTCCTGCACACACTTTTGGTCAGGTAGCTTAAGATGAATTATGTGTACATAAGGACGCGCAAAAGATATTAGGCTCCGTTTTATGGCTCTTGTCTTTACACCCATCCAAGCAGGTCAAATGAGATGGGATGCTTTATACTAACAAAATGTAATCTGTAACCTTGTCCAAGAAGGGATAACGAAAACCAGTTTCACTTGCTCGATTTCGTGCTTGTACTGAATCAACGTACTGGCGCAGCCAAAATGATCCAATGTACCAGAGAAACGTAGTTCATTTTCAACAAAGGTCAGAAATGACTCTCTATGGTTCATATATTATTATGCGAGCATTGGTGATTTGTGCTCCGTCCACTGAAGGTTATTACACTTTCGCTGGGCAAAATTCAACTCATATCATTCTCCAAGCTACCATTTCCCAAAAACAGTATACCCAAACTGATTTATATAAAAATGTAAAGTAGTTTTCACTGCGCTGTAAAGTAGTTTGACGAAAAAACATGTTCCAGTGAATATAATTATTGTACACTTTTAGTCATTGTTGGCAGTCCCAAATCCTCAAGTTGGACAACGATTAGTCTGTAAAAAGTAAGTTGATGCATCATTATATTTCCACATTTACAATTTACGCAAGCAGCAAAATAGCTGTAGTATTTCACAATGATGCATTGTATTGTATTTAAACACCATGGGCAAATCCGGCAATAAAGGACCTCGTGCATCATGTCGCCACTGCTCACGCAATTTGAGGAAAAGCAATCTCGCAGCACACGTAAATGTCGTCCACCACAGGATACATCCTTTTAAGTGTACTGCTTGCTCCAAGACATTCGCACTAAAGACGAGCCTTGAAGCACATGTTCCAAATCACACGGGTGTTAAACCTTACCCATGTTTGAAGTGCGGACGCTGTTTCCGAACCCAGCAGCTACTTACAAGTCACATGCTGTGCCACTCTGACACTAAGCCATACAAATGTAATCTCTGTCCCAAACGGTTCAAAACGTCATAAAATCGTTACAGTCACTTGCTGACGCATACCAAGGAGAAAGCGTACAAGTGCGACCTTTGCAATATGAGCATGTCAACGGCCACTGTTCTTAAGCGACATGTTCGAATAATGCACATGGGGGATAAAACCGTTCATCTGTGTCTTCTGTGGCCATCAGAATAGTAACTCTGGAAATAGGGACGCCCACATCAGATGTCACATTGGGGAAAGCCCATACTTTTGAAAGAAGTGTCCTCAATCATGTCGGACTTCAACGGCCCTCAACTTCCACCAGCAAATGGTGCATTCAGACATAGCAGATCAATTTCTATGCACAATTTGTGAAACGCAATTCCGCAGGAAAGAAATATCACATTTAATAATCACATGAAATGCCATTCAAGTGAGAAGCCTTTTAAATGTACACTGTGCTCCAGAGAATTTAAATGGAAGCACGATTTGAAAACACATCAAAGAATACACACAGGGGAACAACCTTTCTCCTGCCACTTGTGTCCCAGAAAAATTGCAAGGAAAGGGAATATGAACAAGCACCTACTTATTCATACGGGTGAAAAACCTTTCAAATGTGACACCTGCGGCTGGCGATTTACACAAAAAGAGGCACTTAGCAAACATGTTGAAACACACAGTGACGTTATCCATAAAAAGTTTTCCTGTATATTTTGTGGAAAGGAGTGTAGGGCGAAGGCGCACCTATATGACCATCTCGTCCGACACATTCAAGAAAAGGCGTATCCTTGTCGGCTCTGTGATAAAGGTTTCCCAACTAATCAGGAACTGATGCATCATGTCATTGGACACACGGGTGAAAAAAGACATAGGTGCAATGGTTGCCAGCGTGTATACCGAACGGCTGGCCATAAAAGACGGCATTTGAAAATTTGCAAGCTTGGAAAATGCAATGCATAAAAATATCACAAGTTTCTCTTTGTTGTGATACTCATTGATAAACCCCGTTCAAGATAATTTGAAAAAAATCGCTACACAAAATAATGTTTATTTGGCTTACATCTGAATACTTAAATATATTATTATAGCATAAATATATTGAGTTTACTGTACTGTGTATTTTACATTTTCGTTAAGTTTACTATATTAAAGTTACAGATTATCTCAACATACAATAATATGTTCGCTTTGTATTTAATTTTCATTTCGGGGACCTGATACTGTATCAAGTTTAATGCATTAGAACCACATTGTAGCGCACAGTTAAATGATTTAAGGCTGGAGTGTGATTTATTGCTTGAAAATAAATACGGTTATAAATAAACAACAAGGGTATTTACGATATATTTCAACTTTGTTTGACGTAGTGCATTCATTGTAAATGGCAATTAATGTCATCAAAATAATTGATATTATCAAATTGCAACCCAAGTAACTCATATTTTATTAGCAAAAGAAATTGATTTGTCTCACGGTTATCCAAATCTATGCAGGTTCCATCAGTTACCAATTATATATTATCGTAACATAAGAGTAATTATCGGAGCACACCTTCCCTCCCGACACACAGCGTTTGAATTTTTCATTTCTGAATATTAATATCTCTCAAAAGATTTTGTTTTCCAGACCTGAACTAACATTAGTTTACATTGCTATATAATTCTAATGGAGGATTATTATTTGCGCGGCAACTACTAATTATATTCTCATTCAAACAGCTTCTTCAAGTCAACACTGATTCTCTTCCAAATATCGTTTCTGGCTTTTCTCATATTCTCACGATTAACCTCTGTAAAGGAGGACTCCAATGTTGTCCTAAGCAGCGACATTTGTTCAGCGAGCACAAAGGATTTAAAGTTATCAAAGTCTTCTTTTCTAGCCCTTCGCTCCGCCGCCAACTCAGCCTTTAATTCGTTAATGATGGCCATCAACGCAGATATCTCTGGCGACGACGCCGATTTATTTGGCAGCACGTCAACACGCGAATTGCGCAAAACATGGAGATACTTCTCCAAATTACCACTGCCCGATAAAAGCGGATAGCTAATGTGATTGCTCACATTCAAACGTTCCAAATTTTTGAATGCATTACGAAACACTCCCCGACCAATCGTATCCCCACCCATCTCCGCCATCAGATCCAATTTATCGATCAAATTTCGCGGAGTGTACTGCTTGTTAGGAAGCATAAAATTGCCATTCACCATTGGTAGTTCCTCAAGCTTGGGCTTGTTTTCAGCTGGAAGGACGTGTATTGGCTTTGGGAACAGTCCATGTTCCCGTATAACTTGCTTAAATTGTGCTAACCGGGCTCCAGGTTGTCGCTTCATTGCCCTTGTTACGGAACAAAAATGGGAAAGAACAAACAAAACATTGGATCTGTTTTGGTCCGTAATGCGCTCGCTGAACATACTCAAGCCTCGAATCATCTTGACGAAGCTTGAACTCGCTCCCTGGAATCTGTTATCATTAAATTTGTGGAACATAAGGACAGCGTTTGGAATTCTATCTTTAAGCTCTTCATGATTTGCCAAGAATTGGTCCAGAGTTGCTAAAAATTTTGCATCATGTTCCAGTCCCCGAATGTCACCTAACCCGGGTGTATCGATGATTCTAAGTTCCGAGTTGGTGACTCCGAGCTCGTCAATAACTACTGGAATCCTGATCTCTCTGTAAAAAAATTATTTCAATTCACCGGATATATTTGAAAGCAATTAACTGAGTATTTATCCGCTTTTCGAAGAATATACGCTTACCTAATTTCCAGGCCTCTTGATGCATACATATCGTCATGGGTCACATTAGGATTATCCAGAAGCAGACGAATCTTAAAATAGAAAATAGTTCATTGTAATTATGTGACATATATTTTATCAATGCTTCTTATATATAGGAAATATTCAGGATTTCACACCGCACTGCTCTTCCCCGCGCTAATTGAACCAAGCACCAAAATATAAGCGTTCCTCGCGCTTCTACCATTCTGAAATGACCTGAGAGCTGCATTTAATCCTGGGTGATGTCTGTACCTCTCGTTTCTCAACATTGTTTGGATTTCCTCCAACGAATCCGGAATATCAACAAGTGTTGGATCTATTTATAGATAAAATTGGTTGTTGTATTGCCATGTAAGCAAGCCTCTGACGCAAGAATATTTAATATATTATTATGGTCATTACATGATGTAGGCCTTGGAGGCACAGGTATTGGCACATACTGTCTATCTGTGCACACACACACATACGATCCAATTTGACCCTGAAAAGCCTACACATTTCAAGGTTTATCATTATCAAATTCATTTTTTAGACTTCCGGAAAGTCAAGACAAGATGCCACATTACCTCTGTAATTTCCTGGTCAATTGTTTGCTCCTCTCCTTCAAAGTGCTCATCTGAATAATAGGTCATGGTACAGCCCTTTCGTAAGTGTATTGCCTTCACGCTATCAAAGAATTCATCCGGACAGTAGGGACTGCCATTTTGATCCAGTTCAAGGTAGAGAGCGTTGCAGCGGTTGCATCCTCCATGAATATAGGCTCTGCCACAGGAAGACTTTTTTATGTGTACATCAGAACAATTGCATTGCTGTAACATCAAATATGACATATGACGCAAAGGCGTTTATAAAAAATATATTATAAAATATTATGGTATTAAACTGTTCATAAAATCACCTTATCACAAGTGCATTGGGCGGAGGCTATTCTCCCCAGAAACCCATTTTCATTCACGGAATAACTTCCGTGTTCCAGCGTGTGACAGGCGCCGTCCAGATACGTCTTGTTACACAATTCCATTCTACAATCATCCTCGATTACGACGGAGCCAGTTTCGGTCCAGCCGCTTCCGGAAATGCCATGATCCTCGGCAAGATCAACGTGGATATCTTCATCTTTCAAGGGTAGTGCAATTCCTTGCGACTTTGGACCAGAGAATATTGTTCCACAAATCTTACGGTCGTCGCTACTTAGAAACTGATAACCTGGAACTAAAAACAAGCTGAGTACAAAAACAAGTGACCAAGAAGGTCGCCAGTAAACTCTATGGTTTATGAAAACGGGACGGTCAAGTGCCATTATTTATGTGGGTAAAAAATATATATCTCGGAGAACCCGTAGAAATGAGATGTTGGTGAAAAAACTTTTCAAGCGCGTTTGATTAACTGTTACGCTGGGATGGCGAACATATTCTCGCAATCTGTAATTTCTCAGTCTATTTATAAGAAAAGTAAAAATTAAATAGAATTGAGTAAACTGAATTAACTCATAACGAATTTATCAAGATAACTTCTTACTGCGTAATCTTCTTCAGCTCATTTATCCAAACGAAGCAGCATTCAGAGTCATGGCAAGTTACTAACCTTTGATGACTCCAAAGGTCAAATACCGATAAGTATCTGAGCGATGCAAAAATAGTGAAACATCCTACACTGTTAACGTACATATTTTAAGCTCAATAATTTTTTTCACATTTATTTTCATATTGCTCAAAGTTATAACAATAAAGTCATGACATACGTATTTAGGTTACTGAGTTATCAAAAAATTATCTACAACAAGTTTACGTAATATCCTTTCCATGTAAATGCAAACTTTACTAATTTATGCAATTTCCAGTATCAACAATAATAATCATAGTCAAATCCAATAATTCCTGACACAAGATGGACCGTTATTTACAATTTCAAAGCAAACAATTTGCTGCATGCGTTTGTAATAAATGACATTTATAAATGATTCATAATTTACTAGACTTCACATCACTTTATCATATGTCTTGAGTAATTGAACTCCTTTGGCGAGCAATCCTCGCCACAGTAAGCCACAGCGCAAATACGCTTCATTCCCGGAAACAATGTCCAAATATTGGAATCGTAAAGATGATTCAGGTAGCCCCTTAGCTGGATAACCTGAACGGCATTCCCTTCCGAAACGCTATCAGGACGCCCTTCCCGTTCCAAGACAATCTTAAGAGTCTCCAATTTGGTGAGAGGTAGTAGAAAATCGTAAGAAATTTTATCACCCTCAGATCCCTCCAACAATTCCAGGAAAATATTTTTAAGATGTGGCAGCCTCAAGGTCAGGTCCTCTCCTCCGGACCCGTAAACGAATAAGTTTAAATGAAGGTCGGTTAAGGTATCCTTGAACCGTTCCAAAATTTCAAGCAATTTTCCAATGTCGATTGCATTCCCAATGAGGCCCCCAGTGGCGAGGGTGAGCTTCCTCAAAGGCCATTGCACAAATCTCAGTGACTCGACATGCGCCATTTTCAGTACATTCATGGAGAAGTCAATCAACTGAGGAAGATGGCAGTGGTTCTCCCAGATTTGATGCATATGACCGGAAAGTTGGAAGATCTTAAGCTTTCTGACCTGACGGTTAGCCGAAAGCATAGAGTCCACAAGAATTCCCGGCACGTGACGACATTCAATCGTAGTCAGTTTACTCAAACCCGGAAATGGACAAGCCAATGTCTGCTGCCAGGTGCTTAGTGATGAGCCGTCTTGTAGCCACCCATCTGCAGAGTACGGAAGTGAAAGCTGGAGTCGCCTTAGCTCTTTCATCCGTTCAAGCCATTGTCTAACTGTCAGCCAACCGTTAATCATAACAGATCCCCCATGAGCATTTCGTTCGTCCGGAAGTGGGTCAGGGTAGCCCTTGTAGCTGAAGCAGTGCAGCTCCATTCCGTACATATGAAGTAAAATGTCCACCGATCCTTTAAATTGTGCTGTGAGCTCCACTGTTTTAAGAGGTCGTGCAATTAGCTCCAAATATCTACCGGGAAATGGATGATAGCCCTGATTCTGACTGGATGATCCAAGATTGCAGACCATTTTGGAAAATTTGTTGTAGTTTGTCGAGCAAATTCTTGTGCAGATAACGCACATGATATCCTCTGCGTTATCACAATAGTCACGTGAACGCTTTTGGAGGAAACCGTCAATGGAGCTCTTCCACGTCCGGCTTACTAGACGCCATTGTAGCAGATCTGATCCGGAAATTCTGCTGACGGATTCGGCGTCTTTGTTCCATATGGTACATATTATGTTGAGTACCTAAATAAATGCAAAAGATATTTCAAGGTCATTTTACATGGAAACTAAATTAACTGAAGTTAAATAGTAAGCATTTCGTACCTCCGGGAGAAAGTCGTTGATCCGATTTTGTATCCACTCACTGTATTCAGGCTTCCGCTTTTGAAACTTCAGACAATTGTTAAAGTGGCGATACCAGTCATCTAGCCTTGCGAAACGAATATTGGACTCGACCGTCTCATTGTAATACTACAAAGATAATTAATCGCAATGTTTTTTATGACTCCATTTATTTCATATTATCAATTCAATACTAATTAACGCGTATTTCTTACCTCCATAGGAAAATCCGGGATATCAATCACCATCTCTTCTCGAACGGCCGCCTTTCTCAATGTTTTTCCTTGCTCCATGCGACTACTGGATAGCTCAGCGGTGACCATTTCCAACTTCCGTTTCAACATCATCTCCGTTTCCGTTGCCGCCGTTGATTTTGAGACCAATGAGCCACTTGGGTGTTCCTCCCCATTACAATTTGGAGTTCCTTGTGTAGATGCAACATCCTCAAGGTTCAACTTCCGTCGCTTTCTCCTCAAAATCTTCCCCAATCTTTCCATCTTTTTACCTAGTGACCTCTGGTCTGCCGCCAGTTCGTCCATAAGTTTGCAATCATCCTCCTCTTCCGAAATGCTCCCTCTGGAAGACGAACGTGATGGCGATGATAACCAGCGAGATGATACGAGGGATGATAACCTCTCATTATCCTTGTCACCACCTATCTCGCCAACAATGTCAATTATTTCAATGTCATCATCCTCGTCATTATCGGAAGGTGGAGGCGGAGTGGCTTGATTCATCATCGGGGTACTACAGTTGGACAACAAATGGAGGTGTAGAGTGGGTGTAGTGAGTGAATCAAAAGTATTCACCATTTCGAGCCGCCGAGTGTCAGTTCCCACAATCTGTAAATACAAGCCAATTACAATTTACTAATTGTAGTAGAAACTTTGGGCAAGTCAATTCCATCGACATATTTTATTGCCCTGTAAATATAATTTTTAAATACCTTTCACTAAAATTTGGTGGATTTCAATAAAAATATGTGCATGTGTACAATGGGCTAACATGCTCCTGTTTGACTGTGCAACTAAAATATATATTTACATTTCTCGCTACGTTTTGGGAATGCATTATTAGGATAAGGAGCACATAAGCTCTCGGAGCAGCTGCTGTGAAAGTTTTCCACCGCTTGCAACATACTTCTGTGTATTTCTGAAAAAAATGTGCACATGACGAAACGAAACGTTATGATCAGATCACAGAACAGTGGAGTGCAATGGCAAAGATTACTCACGAGTCACACAGCATAACATATCGCACTGATGAAATGCTTTGTTGTGGCTATTCCGGTCTCAGCGGGCTTAATTTATTTTTATGTTATTTGACTATTTTTTTATTGAAAATGTATGCTGCTTTTTAAATCTTAATAAAACTTTTGAACCAACTATGAAGCAAATAGAACTCTTCGTGTTTCTTTATTTGACCTTGGATAGAAATTTGTTCAAAACATGTTCACTAAAAATCTCCTCATCAAGCAGTCTGTTGTAGTAGAGTTGTCAGGAACACATATTTTAGCGCTTGTGTTTGCATGCCTTCTCGCACGCCTCCTTGGTCTCAAAATTGTTGCCGTTACCGCCACAGCCGCCATAAAGAAATTCCTCACAGCCTTCCTCCTCGGGACTATAGAAATACCTTTTGATGCCAGCCATGCATACACCGGATTCCGGGTTCTCGCTGCATACATCTAAGGAAAAGGAAGGCAGGATTTGTTAATAATTTATTGGATAAAATCTTAGGCACGACAATAGTCACATAAAAAATATGTAATTGTTCCGTCAGAATTCTTACCTGAACTCACTGCAGTATCGACTAAGAAGGCCACGAAAAGTGCCAGGATAATTTGCGCCAAAATGGTCTTCATTTTGGATCTGGTATTGTATAGGTTTCCTAACGGAGAAATGAGTTGGGGTGTTGGAGTGGATCACCGGAACGGCGTACGTGCAAATGAAGACAATTCTTCCTGCTCTGCTCCCATTTATAGCCGCTGTAAGATAAAACTAATGCATAATGTACCGCGCCTTTCCTACGCGTTAATTCCGTCATGAATGCGGAACAATAAAATATAATTATGTCTGAATAACAGCAACGCTGAAAAAGACAACTACGCATTAGCTACCGTATCGGTATACATACGAGTTTTGACTAGTATAGACATTCCCACACGTGTGGGATACCAAGCCGCATGATTGTTCTAATTTAATGACTGTCTGGCACTTATTAACGGCGACCTGATAACACGTGTTGCGCACATCCGGCTGCCCAGGAGCGAACAAAACTGTCGTGTATTTATATGTATATATCATATATGCCTATATATTTTAGCGGAATGTCAATCAAATGAGCAGTCTAAGACGTCGTACTTTATTCAGGCATACTAGCACCTCTTTAAGCTATCAAACCCGAAAAGGGTCAAGTTACGCTTCATTTGTCAGCTAATATACCTAACCGGGTGCCAGAACCAGAAGTGGCATAAAAATGAATGAAATGGCATTTTAATGAATCGCGTCATGGCAACATCCCCGAAAGATGATTCCTTAGAGATCCGTAATTGTACAAACTGATATTCTAATTCAGTAATCTTTAGGCACAATCCCCTTTTATATTATGCAATACAAGTGAACTCAAAATTACGAATTGTTCAATAAAACGTTTATACATTTAATACGTCACAGTGCTCGCGTAGGCGATATCTTTTCCTAGTTCATTTGGTAGGTGATGACGCAGGTTGTACTGTAATGCAGTCAGTGTATTTAAATAGTAATTAATTTAACTGGCAGATTAACATTGTCAAGCCTTCCCTGTTACAGCAAATCGATTAATGTGTTTTCATCGCGCACACAAATTTATTTTATTACCTACTATTATATGTTACATAGATTTAGCATTAAAGGGTAGAGAACTTTGTAAAATATGAGATACACAATAGGTTAATGAATGAATTCATTACCTAAAGCAGCTACGTGCATAATTTTAGCTAGTTAACTACTTGCAAACATTTTCATAAATACACGCTGTGTGTTGGCTATTTTAAATTGTATTTTGTGAACGAACACTAACGCTATCATTTTCATTTCAGCGCGCTCAAAAATGATGCGGTGAATCAGGATCCAAATCATACGCCGCCACATTTGGGCGGATGTGTAAATGCGATGTAATATGGGACGGATCTTTGGAGTAAAGTTTATAATCAACAGAACAATACCAAATACATACACAAACAAGCAACAAAAGCCAAAGCAGGACCACATTCTCAGCTTTTGAGGATGTTTTATATCCGCAATCTTCCTCATCTCCAGTGCACTTGCCACACGCTTATACTTTGAAACCCTCTTTAAATCTTCAAGTCTCCTCAGCACACCAGCCTCCTGACTATATCCAATGAATCGCCGCCAAGTTTGTGACAGATAACCATAGTACCGAATCGTTCTGGCCACAAGAAATGGATTTTCCTTCATGATGTCATATTGCTTGCAGTAGTACGCATTATCAATCAACAGTACGTCATTGCCCAGAAGGATCTGAATACCTAGTCCAAACTCTTCATCAAATGCCGGCATATACATTAACTTGGTTTTTGTCACAACGTCCAAAAAGTTCCCTAATCCTGTCGTCTTGAGAGCCATGAGGTCAACGCTTGTGTCAATTAAGCTATGCATAGTTTGAACGCCAAATATGCTTTGGATTCTTTGAACCAAATCCCCAGGTAATAAGGTCATAATAAAGCTTAGCCAGAAGTCAAGCATGCGATTTATCTTCAGCTTATATCCTTCTGCCAATAACTTTGAATAATGTGGGAATTCTGTAAATTTGAGCATGTCGGCCGAAAAGTAACTTTGATAAGCCGCCGACAAGAATAGCAATCCTATTAGGGATACACAGAGATGAGATCGAGGATGCTTCATCACAGTTGGCACACCAAAGAATGGCCACAGCAAATCAATAGCTCTCCAAACATTGTTCTTGATGAACGTGAACACAATTATAAATAATAAAATTAATATCCAAATCGAGTACTCAATAACTGAAATCATACTGTGATCAAATGACGAGAGTCGTTCCACCGTCGTGCAAGTGATAAATGTAGTCATTCCTGGATCCGTGTTGATGAATATTGTGGACCGTTCGCTAAGCTGGTTAATTGGATATGACTGTAGAACGTTCTCGCCATAAATAAACTGTAGAAACCATTTTGAGTTCCGCTGTCGCTCAATTGGAAAGGCGTACAAATTTCGAGTTATTGTAAAGTTCAAGGTGCTCTGGAGTTGAGCAAATAGGATCAAGTCTACAAACATGCAGCCTTTCAGTGAATTGAAATATTGCTGACGATTTGGTTGATTTGCAAATGCAGTGATACAGTTCTTCATGTAGCCCTTTTCATCAATGAACGGCAGGGAGAGTGGGAATCTAACAAGCATGTATTCTCCATGGCCTTGTTGATTATGGTGATTTGACACTCTGAATATTTCGTCTACTGAAATGTGTTTATTGAATAATTTAAACTTTCCATCACGACAAAAGTAACAATATACTCCAATTTCGTTACGACCGACAAATACAATTGGAGCGCTGAAGACGTCCACGTTTTCAAACAAGGCCAAATTTATAAAGCCGTAAACTATTTCGAAGGAGACCGCCGGGTTCTGCAGAGAAATCAGAAAGAGAGTTGTGTCGGATGTCGCAAACCCGGATCGATGAATGGCTAAGGTGGCCTCCTGAAATGTTGATGCGTAGACTGCAAACAAAATACATACGCCCGCATGGCGGATTGTTGAAAATTGGAGATATCCATTGGATAGTTGCACCGGTTGTAACGATTGATATGGGGTAAAATGGAGCGACAAATTTCTCACATTGTGAAACGTGTACGTCATTATCCAGGACTTTGTCCAGAATGTACTCGGAGGAAGGTACTCGTCGAGGTTCCCTACTTCAGAAGATGACGCCACCACATTAAGAGTGCAGTCTGACGTCAGCCCAGTAGGAAATCCTAATATTTGTGAGACATTCATGGTTCCAAATATATGGACGCAAATAATAAGTAATGATGCCTTCATTACACTTTATTTGTCGAATATTTCCTTTGTATTTACAACACATACGATGCTTGTATGATGAGAGAGATATTTCGCCAGACGCCCGTGTAAGTCCTTGTACAACAAAACGTACGTTCTAAGTATTGAGTTTCTCTTTTGCGGTCCACAATGTTTAAGACAAGTAAAACGTTGTGGTTTAAAAATTACAGCGGCGGCAAATCATATACGTATATTACAGGTTGACGTGAGTAGATAAATGTTCACTTGGTTTATGGAGTGGGTTTAAAAACCAAAAACAAATTTTTCAATAGTACGAATTTTGAACAAATGTTTTCCAGAAAAGTTTGCTCAATTCACCAGTTAGTATCTCATGGCAGAAAAATACGTGATTAAATAGATAACCATAATCGCAGAGAAAATCAGTAAAGTATGTTGAGCATGCAATTTGACATGAATATATGTTGACGGGATATTTTGCGCCTCCGATTTGAATGTAGATAATGTTCTTCACACCGCCATGTTCCGCTTCGAGCAACAATTTCGATGGAGATTCTATATCATGATAGTTCACGACACTGCTTAATCGTACGCTGTTGTTCTTACTGAATTTATTCATAACCCACACAACCAGAAATATATACATAACGTATGTTCAATAAATTTTCAAGCTAATGGAGCATCTAACAATGTCCATTCGATTCTAAAACAATACAATCTTTGGAAAAAATGCTCTGTGATTCTATTAATGCTTGCATTTCATAAAAAATCACATGGTTAATATAGCGGTATGCACATACTTCGAATAGATTAGGCGGTTTCTCCTTTACATGATCGATATTTTAATAACTGCACTTATTACGACTTGGCTACAGCTATGCAGTAGTATTCTATCCGTGTAAAATTGAAAGTGTAAACGAGCCCAAATTCTAGGTATTAGCCTACCGTTATATGATAGCAACATTGCATGGAATTCCGCACGCAAGGAGCTGGAATATAATTGTAAATTTATTGGAAGTACATTGGATGTACCTTGCATTGCGAAATGATCTGACAAACGAATTAATAATTTAGTGTACTGATTGGATTCTTTTCTTTTAACTCACATGGTAAACTTGTTTGGTGCCGCTTAAACCCAGAGTGCTAGTATGTTAGGACTCAGTTTTTGACGCCGATTTCAACGATACCAAACATTTTCTGCAAAAGTAAGATTAAGTTAATTAAATGAGCAATTAACTGCCAGCACTACACCACAGCGCGCGCCAAGGCCAGAGCAATGCACGATCACCACCACCCAGCACTGTAGAGCGCAAGTTATCCAAAACACTGGTTTGGTTTGTGCTTTCAATTGGTCGTGCAGGTAGTGCACTGCTCTGACCGGGCGCGCGCTGTAGTTCGGTGCCGGTAGTAAATTGCTCATTTAATTAACTTAATCTTACTTTTGCAGAAAATGTTTGGTACCGTTGAAATCAGCGTTAAAGACTGAGTCGCACGTGACATATTAGCACGCTGTGTTTAAGCGGCACCAAACAAGTTTACCATGTCAGTTGAGGTTTGTCGGCACGAGATAAGCAAATGATGATAAATTTCGAGTGAAGATATTACAGCCCAAGAAGTGTAGTTTGAGGCATCATGGTTCATCTAGATGCAAAATATTGTTTCAGGATATCTCCATGAGCCGATGTTATAAAATGCCTAACGGTTATTTCTGTACAGCACCGTTGACATCTTAAACTTCTTGCCGTTGATGATTATTTAACGATGCCCATT
This sequence comes from Sinella curviseta, assembly GCA_004115045.4. Taxonomy (NCBI): domain Eukaryota; kingdom Metazoa; phylum Arthropoda; class Collembola; order Entomobryomorpha; family Entomobryidae; genus Sinella; species Sinella curviseta. Next base: position 12,657,079 of record CM023203.3, read on the forward strand.
TGTAACGCAATGCAGCATATGATCGGCAGCAGCAATTTAAATCCTTTCTCTAAATTTTCATCCGTTGTTGCAAGTGACAAGAGAAATTAATATTAAGGCACCTACATCTTCCCACCTCTCATTTTGATTATTAGCCAGGCTAGTGAAACCCAATGTGACACGCAAATGGAATTGTCATAATTATAAAAGCGGATAAAAGCTATTCATATCCATCTCGCGATTGTTCGTTTGTTTAATCTGTTTTGCAGAACATTTTAAATGTTCACATATTCTTACTTAATGGTATTGTGACGTGTTGATATAGATAATTACTGTAGTAATTTGTAACATTCATATTATTCCCAGATTGTTATTCAATCAAAGAGAAAGCACTACGTACATCATTTATGTCTGGGAGATTCCCGACAATCATCTTCATCGTGGGTTTTCCCTATGATCCAGCCAACTTTCACTTATTCTTATTACACGTAGATTTGGTACTTTTGTATGCAATACGTATTTGCAACTTGTACATGGTATCAGTTAAACTGTGACACACGTAGTACGTATGTATATAATGTTTGGAACAGCTGCAGGAGAGGATCAGTCGGCGACTCAACACCGGGAACTCTCCAGCTTGCTCCAGACTCCAGCCGCTGATCATCCATTTACAAGTCTTATATAGACTATAAGAGTATTATATATGTACATATATACATATCCTCAGTTACAACGCATAGTGTTTTTTAAATAAATTATTACTTCCTCCCCAAATGTTCCCTTGTCCGTAATTCATCTTTGATTCATAATACTTGAGCCTTTAGCCGTTTATAATCATTTACATTCATTTAGCCACATAATCCAGCTACCAAATTCAGTACCATTTCATACTGCGCATATTTAAATAACCGGCGGCATTACAGTATACTTATATTTCATGTGTCCTTATACCTGGAGTTCCAATTTTGTTTACATTTTATTTCGTTAAATTTACTTCTAAATCGCTTTAGTATAAATCGTAACGCATGAAACAAATACTAGATTTAATTTTTCTGGAATCGTGAATATTGGTACGTGTTTAAATACTGGCAGGGGGCATAACAATGATAATGTAGTTGGGAAAATATTTGACGACTATGTAATATGAACGGCATCCGGTTTAGCGAATAAAAATGCAGACTTAATTATATTCCTAATCAAATTGAATCTGAATATCGAAAAATAATTTTTATAAGCTTTTGTTTTGTTAGTCGTCCTGTTGCAAACCATACCAATGGTAGGAACTATATTGACCCATGTTCTTGTTGCGCGAACTAAGCGTTCATCTTGACCATTAGTGACGACCAGCAACATAAATACTTAAATGCATTGCCATAACCGAACCGGTTAACTGCTGTTATTTATGTTATATCTCGCCATTTCCTTATAATGCAGAAGTTTCTGGAAATTTTCTAAATTATTATAAATATTTAATCGATGGACAATATATTTAATAATATTCCTAAGTAACAAATTTGAGCGGACTTAACTCTTAAAATCTACACAACCATAACTGATAGACTCAATTGCGTAGGTGACAGATATACCATCAAATACTATTTCCCAGTCACATGTTTGCCACGAGCCCATGGTTATTATAGGACAGAATATTTTTGCAAGCTGCCAGATGTTTCCCCGTCAAACTACCGTAACGAAAGCACTTTATGTAATTGCATCACAAGTAGATACATTTCAGGTCGTTTTCGTTGGTTATACCATTAGTCCACTTGGAATATGTATAGTAGGAATCCAAATGGCGAATACTATTTGAGCGCACCCCATCAAATATATGCTTGTATGTATGGGAGTTACATTAGCAAAACTTGAGACGGAATTTAAAATTTCGCGTGACGCTTCAATACATTATTAACAAGCACGGGCATATGTGGCTAAGCAATCCAATGAATAGTTATTATACATAGCATATCGACTAAATTTTGTTTTTCCGACCACGGAAGTGTGCAGAGTAAATGCCAAGAAGCTCGATGAGGATATTAAAATTCACATTTGTTCTGTCAAAACACCAAACTAATATCCTCATCGGAAAACTATGTCAGTAGGAATGCAAACTATGTTTATTTTAAGCATTCATAAGTCCGCCACAGTAAAGTGTTCACAGTTTTTGGAAAGAAGAGAGAAACAGATAAATAATTCTACTTGATTTCTAGGTAACGTTTAGTCGTACATGCAAAAACTAATATCTCAGTACCTACGTATAGCAGAACAATGAAATATTTTAAAACAGGCTCAGCATTTTTCTTCACCTTCGTTTGCGTCCTTAATCAGTTTAGGCATCATGTCAATTGTCATGTCCAACCAAACAGACCCATCCATCTCAACAAGGAATGCCTCATCAACATCCTATCACCGCAAAAGTCTGACGACGAAAGCAACATTTTTACTGAAGTCGCCGACAAATTTGGCGTCGAAAGCGATACACTAACTCACATTTTCACCATTCATTCTGCACTCAACTTTTCTTTCTCTGTGCCAAATGAACCTTCAAACAACGTACTATCATTTGACCAAGGTTACCTACGATTTTCGAGTAAGCGTTTAGGCAAATTCTGCATTGTATTTATATTGTATACGGAATGGTTCATCGACGCGTTTGTCGCCATCCATAAATCCGGATACGGTTCATCCGATTCTGCAACGTTTTTCGTTTTTGTGCCACCAGCCTCTAATGTACTGTTAGGTTTCTCAAGACTAATTTACAATTCCCAATTACCTGCATTTCACGCAGGAGTTGTCTTCTTTGGTAGACGTTTCAAAAATATTGGCATATTATGCTACTTTTGCCCAGATAAACCGCTTCATTTCTTCAAACAGAAAAATCTGAATTTGGATAAAGTTCAACTCCTGCAAAATAACTTGAATCGAAATGGATACGGACGTCATGCGTTTGTGACGTTTCCATTTTTTGTGCCTATGATTAGCGATGTGGATATTTGCCTACCTCCATTCTCCGATAAGAGGACTAGCTTGGAAGCAACAATGAACGCTGTTCGGCAGTGTTCGTCGTTTGAGGCATTGTTGCTATCGCTGGCGCAACCCTACTTAAACATTACAATGACGACAAACTATAGCGACTTTAGAAAAGATGAATCGGACACGAATTCCTGGTTTTTGGATATCGCTCTTGGAGAAAGCATATTCCAGTCAATACCCTTAACAGTTTTACGATCACGCAGTTCAGTCTACATCGGTCGACCTCTCACTCTTGAGCAGATACTTGCCTGTACTAAACTCGAAAACCTTTCAAGTTTTGACTACACTTTCGTAACTGCGCTTCAACTTTCCGTATGGCTTTCATTACTGTATGTAGCCATGTTGGTGTCCTACACCTGCAAAAATATTTTTGCAGGCCTTGACGTGTTTAGCTCGATATTTGGGATTCACGCAGACTCAAATTCTCCCCGAGTTATAATTGCAGTGATTTCAATACCACTGCTACAAATTGCAATTGCTTACGATGGCTACATCAACTCTGAATCTCTATCGTTTTCCAAGTTCCCTTCGCTGAATACCTTCATGGAAGACGGATACAAAGTTGGCGTGCCTGAAGAAGAACGAATAAGCGTGTCGGTTTTGTACAACTTTGTGCCAAGTTATATCCGCGAGGATTTAAAGCGCTTCTTGGGTGGCAGAGATTTATTCAGCGTTTTGGATTTTAGTTCCAACAGCACCGAATTGGACAATCCAAACCTAAATTTGACACAGCTCCTGACAGTTACAACAGAGAAGAAACTAATTTATCCGACAGCAGTGCTGGGATCATTTGGAGAAAGTCTCAGCAGGTTGATGGGCTACAACGAATGGCTAATCGATTCCAGGTTTTATTGCAAATGGATCAATATCAAACAGGAGAATCCATTTGAGCTAAAAACAAGCCTTCGATTCACTGGCTACCTGTCCAAATCAATTTATCGATTGATCATGATCTGGGAGGAGAGTGGTATATCGGTCAAGTTGAAAGACTTGAAGGATGCGACGAATTACAAAAATAGTGTGAGTAATGTTGACATGAGATTAATAGATGGCTTCATGCCTCCAAAACCAATTGAACTTATATCACCGCTCGGTGTTAGCTCTATGGTTGTGTTTGGTATGGGAGGTACGCTATTGCTAATCGCTGCTACATATGTTGCCTTTGGATATACCTGTCCGGTTGTGCAAAAATGGTACAATTTGCTGATAGATTCAAAATATGTCATCAACATCAAATTTTGGCTTTCGAAGAAATTGGAAAGGTTTTCTACGTATGTGCGGACCGAACTTTTACGGTCTATGTGATTTGTAGTATTGCAAATGTTCATGAACAGCACTTTGATTTCTGTCACTACCGAATAGCTTATCTAGGTAACAAGCATTTCTAGATATTATAATAATAAACCGATCAAATTAAATTAAAACACAAATTAAAGTAATTAATCGATCATGCGTAAATTGCTAATGGCATAGAATGATAAGGCTTAGTGCACTTTCAGTTGCATTTCGGTAGAAGTTGGTTGGAGTGTCTGCGTCAAATTTCGCCGACCCGTAATAAAATGTTATTGGGGCCTGTGCGCCCATTTGTAGTTTCCACAGCTTAAAGTGAAACCGATTCTGGACCACCCTGGTGTTCAACATTGTACTCCAATACAAGAATGACTTCTTTGGCCATTCTGATTCAAGCAGTTTCAAGCTATATGTGTGGCACATGGAGGTTGGAGGTATTGTCAATAAGCCCACGATATAAACCCCGAATGTAGTCATTAACAGAAGCAAGTACAAGAAGAGTGGAAAAAGTCGCAATCCCGCAACCGCGGCCCATACACCAAGCACAGATAAGACAAATCCAGTTCCCATCATCACGCCCATCATATTTCTTAACGTCTCCTGAGTAAGCTGGCCCAAGCATCGCAGTTCCCTGTAGAGTGATACCGAAGTCATGTTGGGGGGCATGGATGCAATTATCTTGAGGCAATCTACCACGATATTAAATGACGACATCAATGGCAACAAGACGAGTGCGAACGATCGTGTTACTTCCATGGCTGCCCAATTGGCTATGCAAACTCTGAAGAATAGCATGGCAAAATTTGTGAGTGGTGTGCAGGTTGGAAATAGTTTGTTGAGCAGATAGTACGCTGGATCCAGATTTGTAACTACTAAAATCGATCCAAGCAGTGTTCCCGCTGTGAAGAGAAAAACAGCAATGGCCTGCATAAAGCGACCCATAACGGTTTGACCTCTACCTAGAAATTACACATATTATATTGCAGCAAATGTTAAATATAAATGGAAATTAGTTTTCAATTTTTACAGGATATTGATTACATGTTCTTGATTCTTTACGTTGCACAAAGACCTCTGACCAATTACCTTTGCTGAGTTTGCCGTCGAATCGGAACAGATTGTTGACAAATGCTTCGTAAAAATCCTCCCCATGACGAACCAATATTATGTTGAACCCTGTCCCAAGTATTACGAAGCAGAAGATTTCAAACTCAAAAAGCACATGGGCAAGCGGTAGATCCAGTGGTTTGTGTAAGAGATACTCGAAGCATGTAAAAAGTGTAAATGGTACTTGAAGAAGTATTGCTACGAACGAGATATAAAAGGTAATGTGATTTTTCCAGCTTTTATGCACCACAAATTTCTGGTTAGCAGTGTCGATTGTGATAACATGGCTGTACATGCGACGGGTAAATAAAGCATTGGTCAACTCGTATGATTTCCACAATGACGACGATGGCATTGTTGCTGATGATATGGTTTCCTGTAAACGATGTTGGATTCCTGTTCGCTCAATTTACTGTCGTTATTCTAGTTTACGGTACATACACTTGAAAGTTGTTAGTCATCCGCAGGCTTGCCTTTCAATACCAAATTTTGTATTTTTTAAGCATATAAAACCGGCGCATTTTTTATGCTTTTAAAATGTCAGAATCATATTTTAAGAATATCGGTTGTCCCACGAGGTGTCATAACAGACAAAACACATCGGCAAAGTAAACATTTGAAATATTTTGTTATAATGTTTTAGACGTAGCCAAATTGATGCTTTATGATTGCTCTTAAGTCACTCCTTAACAAATAACTGATTTGGATGAATGCCTAAACTATTATCTATGCGCAAAAATCAATTGATCTTTTACACAAACCCAACAATCATTCTGTGCGGATTTGACACTCAAATATGGAAAATACGTCATACAGAACAGCATGTGTTAAATTTCTGTGATAAATAGTACGAAGCTTACAGTTAAATCAAAATGTATTAAGGAAGTATAAAAATAGGAAGTATATTCACTTTGGACACTAATTAGCCTTCTCAAAACTAAATATTTACGAAGGACATATTTTGGATATGTTATAGATAGACTATATCTAATCATAGCGCCGTCAAACCACTACACTTTCACATCAGGTTAGATGGCACTTTTTTTAGCTCTTCTGTTCCGCTAGTTTTTAATCGCATGTATTTCATACGATTACGTTTGCATTACGTCATGAGACAGATCTAACAAACTGGGTTTCATAATCCATATATAACCAATGTTCTGTTTGAAATATTCTCCAAACAGCAATCAAATCGAAAATTTTGCTACCATTTATGTCACGGTAGAATATTTAATTGTGAAAACGGGTGGAATCCTTCCGTCATTTAAATTCCGGTTCTGTAGTGTCATAGAACAATTCAAATATCAAAGCAGTAAAAATAGCTAGTTGACAATTTTGTTTATTCCAAAATCCAACGGTGAACCGGAAAGTCAGATACAAATTTATAGTCTCTGCTGAATTGCCTGCCCCCTTTTCGTCGGCCTGTATATCCAAGGTAAATAAAAGAGCTTAAAATGTGTCACGACACCAAATCCAAACTGACACTCATTACGCCTAACTTTCACATTACTACATGGGATATAGTTCAATGTTTACATTGATTCGGAGATATTTCATGGAAATAGCACTACAAAAGGCTGTTGTTTGCAGGTCATGTTAAACGTAAGTAAAAAGCAATTGTGACTTTCTCCATAGTAGTGAAAACGTTTGCTATAATGACATATCTCTCTTCTGTTTATATCTATATTTCTGTATTATGTTTAGCTATGTATTGAGCCCTTTCTCGTCAACCTGTTTAACTAATGTCTAATACAAGTAAAAGGGCATCAATTTTATGCCACGGAACCAACTACAAAAGGAAATGGAGTATGTGAAAAATCCAACTTTCAGATTACTATTTTAACCATTTCAAATTTCCGCAATATTCATGGATATTCAATGGAAAAATTGTTAAAGTCTTTTGCCACTTCATTCTAAATAAACGGATTCTAGAAAATTACACGGACACTTCACGGTCGTTATGACTATTGAAAATTCGCGTAAAGTACGTAGATATATACAACCTACTGTACAAACAATTTCGAATATTATTTATATGCAAGTTTTTATTATGCAGGAGATCTACGTTGGCAGATGTAATACAAAAATGGTCAGAATCTTAATTTCGGCATTAGATCATTAGACACAATGCAAATGGTATTTGTTAGTGTGTTGTCTAAATTTATTTTCCATATATTAGACATGCATAAAAATAGTCTTCTAACTTTATAGTCTGCTTATACTAATAAGTCTGACCATTTGGAACAGATTATTAGTTGTATCCATTATGTGGTTGCAAGCCTTTACCACCAAACTTGTTAGCAACAACATATTTAATTTGGAAACTGAAATTTTGTATATTCCCGCTGTGCATTGTACCTGTTAGTACTCAAATTTTCTAAATCAGAATACTATAGTTGGACCATCCATTGAAGTGTTTAATGATCTGTGGCATGACATGTAAGAAGATGATAATTTCATAAAGCGGTCGAAAATTCATTTCCTGGGATCCGCAGCAATAAATAACGCAATATTGTGTTTTTCATCATAGAGTAGGTTTTCAATGTGTCGGCCTTGTTCCAGTATAGTTTTCGTTAAATACCACGTAATCAGATGAAATCATCATTCCGATTGTCCAAATTATGTAGTTTCAAACGGGCAGTTTTATTTGTTAGATGACTGACTCTTTCCCAACACAGCTCACAATAGAAAGATCTTTCACCAGCGTATCTACACATGTGAGTTTCCAACTCCACCAAAGAGACGAATCCATAAAATATACATTCTTGATGCTTTATATTTTTATGACCTCTCGCGTAACGTCTCTAGTCGATGTTTTAAGGCAACGTCTTGTTGTAAGTAATGTGGTGTTATAACGTCGGTCAAATGACGTTTCCATTGTGCTCTTAGGCCAAAGTGGTAGTTTAGCACTTTTCCCTATTTTCAAAATTGTCGCGAGCGTGAATTACGCTTTTGAACTTTTCCCATTTTTTTCCAATTTACAGTCATTTCCTAATTATGTAAACGTGTAAAATGCTGAATTTGTTTTGCCAGGTACGAGAGTAGAGACATGTGTTAACAAGATTGGTCTATTCTTTTAGTAACCAGAAGTGAGGAATTCAAGGTCACGTTACAAGCCAATTGCAAATGTATAGAGAGTGTGTGTAAAGCATTAGTTCTTTGTTCTCCAGTGCTAGCCTCAAGCCAAACAGGTTCACGTGCATGCCTACTCTTGAAAGCTGTTATGTTTACAGGAAATTTATAATCGTTTATGGTGGCGTTTACTGTGACTTAATCACATTTCTGGTTTTCATCCATACCGGAACGAAACATTTTTGACTGGACACCTATGCAATTTCTTCCTGAATCTATAACATGATAAGTACGTGAAAAATCAACATTAATATGTTATCGAAAATGATAGTATCCATTCCATTCGTTATAGTGGGCACATTATGTTAGGCTACCATAATATAGATTTGGGTTCGCTGTGTCAAATGGAAAAGTCAAATTACAATCCCCCACTCTAAACGAATTGAGAGAGGTTCCAATTTCTGAAGTATTGAGGAGGTACCAACTTTAGAGCACTTTTGAAGGACCAATGCAACAACTATTATGTTTGATGTTCAGCTTCTGAGATGAACGATGACAAGAAAAAGAGAGATACTCTTGAGATTTCTCCATTCTTACTCATATGGTTACCCCCAAGTTGGTGGCCCCAACCAAGCCTATCCTAGCCTAAGTTTACCCACAGTAACGAATGAATCCATCCATTTAAACCATGAAAATTATATCTGCCCTCCGGTTCGGAAAGTAATACCATACTGAATTCAGAGTTAGCTACTTTTCCAACTCAAATATTATTATATTACGAGCATGTGAATTGTATGCTTGCTAATGTGATACACTCGTGGTTTTTATACATGTCCAGCACGCAACCAATGCTTAAAAAATTAGCTTCCAGGAGACTTAAATATGCCGAAAGCATTAAAAAATGTACTGTGAAATCAGTTTTGCGACAACTGTCAACAGATATGCGAATGGAATACTTATTTATTCGTGAATGCAAGTCACAATTAAATTTAATAGTAAAGCAAGCAGCAATGTAGGTAATTTAATATCAAAATCAATATAAGATTAGGCCATACAAAATATCACGCAGTAACAATTAATGGCATAGCATTACGAGGCTAATTGCATTTTCAACCACATTTTGGTAAAAGTTGGTCGGAGTGTCCCTGTCAAATCTCGCCGATCCGTAATAAAATGATATCGGGGCCTGTGCGCTCACTTCCCGTTTCCACAACTTAAACTCAACGCGATTCCGGACCAACTTGGTATTCAGCTCTCTACTCCAGTCCGAACCGAACACATGTTCGATTTGGACCACATGGCTGTACAAGCGACGTGTATATACCGCGTTTGTCAAATCGTACGCTTTCCACAAGGACGACGAAGACATTATTTCTGAGGACAACGAGATTAAGAAGTACTTGTTTTCTTATGTGATTTTGTGAATCAGTGGATAAAGTCAACGTAGTAGCACCCGTTTCTATAAAGCTATAAATGTATTGTACGAAAAACTTGTCACGAATAACCTGTCTCTGTCCAACTGGATGGCTATTTTTGCTCACTCAACATTACTTTTGTTTTACTGGAGATGAAAGTTTATTAAAAATGAAGTACTCGTCGCTGCGCTGAATATTTGAAGTGCATTTTCTGTTCACGGATGCAAAAAAGTTCCAGTTTGAAAAACATGTTTTTCCAATTAGACCGTAGTGCTCTATTCCGATTGATCAATAATTGAAAACAGGTATTCCGGAATGCTTCCAATATAAAATTATTTCAATATTTCATTCGTCCAGGAATTTGATAAAAACGCCATAGCCATCCATCCATCATTTTTTTGGGGAAAATGTTGGCATTATTAATATCCTACTAAATTTTAAATAACCTTTTTCACACTCAAGTTATATTATGAGTATGAAAAAAGGTGATAAGGTAGTTTTCTTTCTTCTAGTTGATTAGAATATCAGTTCCTATTGAAATATTAATTTCTTGCAAAGATATTTAATCGAATAAAATGAAGGTGCAGTACATACTGAGCAAAACCATGCAATTTACAATTCACTGGCATTGTGTTAAACTGAGAAATGTCACCGTATAATAGCTGCAGTATTAATTGTAATTCAAACGAATTTCAAAAAATGAGTAGGATTCATACATACGAAAAACTATGTCATTTATTGTGCATTTTTTTAACTAAGTGAAAATGGAGATATGGAGACGGTTATAATTTTACAAAACGTAATTAGATTTGTGGAGACTGCAAATCGAGGAAAATGTTGGCGTGCGCAAACTTGTCGACAAAGCGCATGAGAATGGGAAGTTGGAGCATGAGACAGAGGTAGCCTCCCATCATCCAATAGGCCCTATAGTACTCGTGGAACATGAAGCCAGTTACCACCGTCAAGATAACGGAAACAATGACGAGACTCAGAGTGACCAACATCCACCACTGGATGTAGCGAAGGAAATGCTAAATTCAACAAAAACATGCGTTCAAAGTTAATATTGTATTGCCGTTGAGCTTCTCGAAAAATAATCCAAAGGTCTGCATTCTGCTGACAGGTTCTAATTACAAAAAGTAAGTTATTGTATTATTACTTGGCTAACTGCTCGCATTAGGTATACATCAGCGAGGCCTGATCCCGCCAATGCCACGATAACTATGTACGAGAAAATTGTGCCTTTGTCCTTGATATCTGTTCACGAGAAAAACATTAACTCACGATATTCAAAAACACACATTTTCAACGGATACTTTCAGAAATGTGGTGCTTTTACCCGGGTCATGGATATGAAGACCTGTGGCCAGATAGTAAATGTTGACGCCGACCAACAATAGTTTAGCGGTCTGAGAATTAAAAAGTACGGACAGAACATTAGAATTATTATTTAGTATTGTTTGTATTTCAATGTAAGTATTTCTTATTTGTCCACCCTAAAATAATTATTGTTTTTTACCGCTCCAATGACAGCAACTGCGTAGATGAGTCGCTCGTATCTCACACAGCGAAAAAAATACTGGTCCCAGTTCTTGTCACTGCTCACTTTCTCCACGATGCTTTCAGTAGACATATTTTGTGCTGACGATTTTGATCTGCTTTCATAAAACTATTAAGAGCAAATTATTATATAGTCGTTGGAATTATTAATATATTTTAGAGAAAGAAATGTTCTTGGAGCAAATAAAAGTCAAATTAAATAATCATACTCGGGAATGAAACGAAGGAGCGCATGGATCTGATGTATTTGATAAAGCTTCTTATCAGCTTTGCAAAGGCTGTCACAAAATTATTGATGGATTTGATATGAAAAGATAAACTCAGGAACGAAATTAAATGATATATGGTTATAACTTGGAAATGTAGCTAGATGCCACATTCCATTCTCCCTCTGCCTCCAGTATCATGATAAACTTGCTGGATAACCATGGACATGATATGATTAAAAATAATTCATTATTGATTTTTTCTGTACATCCAATCCAATTCATGATTCATGATAAATATGAGCCGTGAAGATGATAAGACAAAGGTTGATTCGGAGTAATGGTAAATGCGTTCTCACATTTTTTGTTACTGAATAATGGCACTGACGAGATGCGCAACAGCAATTAGCAAAAAGTGCAGTTGGTAATGCAGAACATTTGTACATCAAATTCCATTACTTTTGTATTACATGGTCAACAATGTGAAAGGCCAACATTTCATGAGGAGCGTACTCGTGCAGCCGATGACGGGTGGTCTCAGATCGCGCCAGTTTCCATATCATGTAGAAGTAATCAATGACAAACAAGAATACGACTAATTGCATTATCAATCACGTTTTGGTAAAAGTTGGTGAGAGTCTCTCGACCAAATTGCGCGTAACCGTAGTAGAACGATAGCGGAGCCTGAGCGTCCAACTGTCGTTTCCATGGTTTATATGCAAAGTGGCTTGATATACGCTCCGTGCTCAGCCTTGTACTCCAGTAACGAAACGACCTCGTTGCCCTTTCCGATCTTATCCACCCATGATTTTAGAGAACATAAATCTGGGTCGTTAATGTTTGTCTGCATTCCAAAAACAGTGCTTTTCCTACTCTTGTTTCATACGAATGCGATAATTACGTATCTATTTGTTAATGAGCAATTTTGCTGCTCTGAAAGTGACAAGCACGTAGCCAGTTTCTAAACAATTCACCTTCCAGATGGACGAATACAGGTGAAAGCACTAGCTGAACTTTCTAGCAGTATGGATTTCAGTTGTCAATGGGAACCGTTCGCGATCGTTACAGCTTTTGATTCTTGTAACGTAAACCTATTCAGTACAAGGTGTCAATCGATTAGTCTGTCCGAGAAATTAGTTTTGGCGTTACAATATCAAACTAGCCTGTTACCGTTAACTTTTGTGGGCCCATTGAAATCATTTTGATTTTTTATATGTTGTTAAAAATCGATATCGTATCTCTGCACTTGCCAACAGCTTGAACAATGCACATCTCCGACGGTTAACGACAACCGTTATGTTTTCGTTTACTTACTTTGAACTTTTTGCACTGCCGTTTGTTTTTACTTTTTACGTTTGCTTTTATTTTTAACTTTTTAGCCTGGTACATTTTCTTAAATTTAACTTCTTGCATTTTTGTTATTTTAAACTTTTTACATTTCCTAATACACTTTCTTTCTCATATTTTCCTTCTTTTTTAACTTTTTACATTTCCATTTACTTTTTAAACTTTTTATAATACTTAAATGGCGCGAGTCATCGATACTTGTGTATTTTAATTTTGCAGTTTAGTGGAATGTGCGCATTGGCTTGCATGTGCATTATCAAAAAAGCTCACATACACCTGAATCACATTGCGCTCTCGAATCGGGATTTTATGAGCCAAATACAAAACGGGTCCTGTTTTCAATTACCACGGACAAATAGGTACCAAATGGCATAAGAAACACCGGGTTTCAAAATGACAATTCGTTTTAACATCCAATACGACTCATTCCCAGTTTCTGGCTATCGGCAGCTTCAAACATGAACTTTAGATGAGCGATTACTCCTGGGTATTTTGTATCTCCGTTGCGCGATAAATGTGATGTAAAACTAATAAACTCTAAAGCAATGTAAAAACATGCAGACTAATTTTGTTACGTTTATATGACCTCATTTTCCCTTTTCAAGATAAACCATTGATATGAATCCAATTCTTACATGCATGTAATAATTCCTGGTTTCAATTCGTTTCAACAGTGACACAAATGTACTCAACGCATTTCGTTGTGCTTTTTAAATAGTACGAAACATTTAGTTCATGAGATTAATTCGCATCACTCCATGAAGTCAAAACGAACAATACATTGTTTGAACCTAACGTATGTTCATGCTTGCATTTTCAAGGACAGCAGAGCTAAATACAAACATACTAGCCTTCGCTACATACAACTTCTACACGACACGTGTAATTAATTAATGACACAAAAGAATGAGACTAATTGCATTATCAATTACGTTTTCGTAAAAATTGGTAGGAGTCTCTCTATCAAATTTTGCAGAACCATAGTAAAATGTTATCGGAGCCTGAGCATCCAGTTTCCGCTTCCACAACTTAAATTGAAACTTGCTTGATATGCGCTGTGTGCTCAGCTTTACGCTCCAGTACTGGAACGATCTCGTTGCCCATTCCGATTGTAATAAATCTACGCTGAACGTATGACAACTGCAAATTGGCGGTATGGACAATATGCCAACAAAAAATATACCAAAAGTTCCCATGGCTAAAATTAAGTATATGTACAGCGAAAAGAGGGACCATCCGGCAAGCAATGCCCATGCACCTACAGCCGATAATACAAATCCAGTTGCCATCATCACACCGGCCATACTTCTGAAAGTTTCCAGAGCAAACTGACATAAACATCGCAGCTGAGTGTACAAGGTTATAGACTTCAGATTTGGTGACATCAAAGCAATAATTCGGAGACAGGCCATCACAAGATTAAACGATGACATCACTGGCAGCACGACAAGTCCTAGTGTCCGTGTAGTTTCCAGCGCAGCCCAACTCGCTGCACAAAATCTGAGAAAAAGAGTAACGACGCTTGCTAGTCCTAATGTTGCGGATGGAAATATTTTGCTGAGAACATAGAATGCTGGATCGTGGTTTGTTAGAACCATAGATGTCCCCATGAGGCTTCCACATGCACAGAGAATGGCATCGGTGATCTGCATAATGAGGCCCACCAAGTTGTCATGACCCGCTAGGACAAAAATGCAATACAGCGGCAAAGTAGTGAACAGTTAGTATCACAATTAAATTAATTGACATAGTTAACTTGGACCGTCAGACTTTATGGTTTCGTACCATGAGTCGAGTTGTCGGAAAGATTCCCCTTATTTAGATTGTCCACAAAGCGGAATAGATTGTTGGCGAATTCCTCGTAAAAACCTTCACCGTGTCGCACCATTATCCAGTTACAACAAGTAGCCATCAGCAGGAAGAATAGCATTTCAAACTCAAAAAGCACCAAGGAAAGTGGCAAATTTTCTGGTTCGTATACTAGATAGTCGAGACATATAAACAAGGTGAACAATATTTCGATGGATAATACAAAGAACGAGAAATAAAATGGGACGTGACTTTTCCAGTTACGCTGCAGCACAAATCTTTGCTTGGACGTGTCAACCGTGAGTACATGTTTGTACATGTGACGCGCAAATACGGCATTGTTCAAATCATACGCTTTCCACAAAGATGGTAACGACATTCTTAGTTAATCATTGGTGATGAAGGTATACTCTCCAAAAATCACTATAGACTTCTGAAACCAGGTAAAGCTCTTGCTCACTTTTTTGGGCAGTTAAAATACGAATACGATTTCAAGTGTAATTTATTTATCACAGCGATATATTTGTAGGAAAAAGAATATTGGCGCCGAAATAATTCAGTACTTTGCTTGTATGGTCGAATTTTATATTAGAAATGCGATATCCATCATAGAGTTTCCCTACCAAGTCCTAAATTCGAGAACAAAGAGAAAATAATTCTATGCATATCTTAGGAAACCTAAAAGTTGAATGTACTGTTATTTAAATGATAATTTTGATGAGCCGTTCTCCCAGCTCATACAATGTTTTAAACATGATGGTAAGACTATCAGAGTAATTAATCATTCCCTTGTTTGTCGATGGCTTTTTGAAAAGTTGGTAGAAACTTATATTACTTCAAGCAATGTTCGTCATAAACTGTGACCACTTTGATTTATCTGCTTCTTAAATTTATAATCCCTTTGCTTCTTCAAAAGTTATAACTTCTTTCTATTTGACCATGAAGAAATATGTCCATCGTGGATTATATGGAAGAATTCAGTACGATTCAATTCGGTTCGAATTTTTAATAAGCTGGTTTACTAACTCAAAGTATATTAAGAAAATGAGAACTTTATATCTAATGACTTGTGTCCAGCGAGGAACCAATTCTTAAATAATTCACCTTCCATACGACATAAAAATGCTGCAAGCACGAAACCACGATTAATTCAATGTATGTATGACGAGAATATTATTTTCGGCAACTAATCAGCAAATATCCAGGCGATTTACAATGCCTATTGATGTCACAATTTCCTTTATATCATCATTCAATAATTTAAATGGTACTACTCCATAAGCTGTAACTGTGCTCAGTCGGACAATATACGGCCATACACAAATAGGATATTTATCTATAAACAAGAAATTGGGAAATTTGATATTTCAGAAATGTGATGCCGTAACTATGACCCATCATGAGGAGCAAGCACGGACAAAGCAATTCCCGTCCTCACCCATTACAACAGAAACATAGTTTCAGTTTCGTTAGATAGCAAAAAAAGAATGTAAGACATTTCTGCATTTGGCTCGACATCATTGCAAATACATTGGTATATTAAAAAATTAATGAAAGAAATTTCTCTCGAGAAATGAGCAATTCAAGCGCACATTACAAGCTAGTGGCATATTGGGGGTTTGTTGTTGTCCCGTGCACCTTGTGTGTTAAAACTCTTCATTCTACAACACTATGGACTTCAGTCAAACGTGTCAATTACATTTGTGTCAAGTGGATAAATGATGTTTTGCTGCTGTATATCGTTTGCAATTCTAAGATAAAATCGTGGAAACTTGTTTGCTCCTCGTCTTATAACACATGTAATGTAAAATGTCCAATGATTGCAAGTTCTATGCACTTGCAAAATCTCTCAAGGTTATCTAGTCTGGTACTGGGTTACTATGGTAGCATGAGTTTAATGAGTTATTACATGAAACAACTTGTCCAATAATCTCATACTGCATCTTGCATACTACGCTGCATCCGCCAACATAATTATCTTGCGGTCAATGATAATTTCTGGTGCTCATGCCTAGACATGCAATATATAAATTTAATGCATCACTGCGCATTTGCTGCTCCAAAAATACCACCTAGTACAGAACAAGCGGATAACAACACAAGCAGCTACCTGCAGCAACTGCATAGGCATATGCAGTCCAGACCAGTGCTCACTTCAGTAGCAACAAAAACTACTAATTTCAATCTAAAATGCCAGTAACGAATAACTTTCAATTTCCAACAAGGAGGTTAAAATGTTTCCTGGAGACTGCGTTCAATTTTTCGTGCGGTGTAATTTTAATAGTCCCCTTCATATTGTTTGTGGTCACAATTCAGCTTCCCATTTTTTTCTACCGTCTGATTCTAACTAAATACGTTGCGCCTCGCTATTATCCAAGAATCGGCAAGGCAGTTACAATATCCGCACAGTTCATGGCGACAGAGTTCCTCCATCCGGACACATACTCCAGATACGGTACGGTTACGAAACTTGTGCTCAGAGGTGTGCTAACAAAGCAGCAGCTCCACAAGCTAATATTGGAAAGGTGGATACACACAAAACGGGTCTGGACAAATAGGACCGAGATGTTACGTTATCCCGAATTTCAACAGCACATTGAAAACTGGATGGGATTCATGTTCTGGAAACAGGACCGGAATTTTATTCTCGACAATCACATAGTTTATCATGAACTGGACAAGAATTATAGTGTCGAAATTTCGGAGAAGTCTCTTGACGGCGTTGTGGAGGACCTGCTGAATAAAAGCTTTTCATTGGGCAGAAGCCCTTGGGAAATTCATCTGATTCGAAACTTCAAATCAGCGGAATTGAAGGACGAACCGGAATTGAGCGTTTTGCTGCTCCACATGCATCATGCCTTGTCGGACGCATTTTCAATGACTTATGCCATTGCTGAGGATCTTTTCGGGGATAAGGTGGACAATCTGGGTTTGCTCGTTCCAAGAAACACTGGAAATCGTAATCCACAGCGAAAGAGTTTCACTTGTGTTCAGCTTGTTGGAATGCTTCTTTCTCCATTTAGATTTGTAGTTGACCTTGGATATGTTCTGACCATGTTCATGCGCAAGCAGTTTCCCTGGAAGCATGACCGACCAACCTGGACAGTCACGTAATTTATCATGAGCTAGACAAGAATTATAGTGCAGAAATTTCGGAGAAGTCTCTGACGGAATTGTGGAGGACCTGTTGAATAAAAGCTTCTCATTGGACAGAAGTCCATGGGAAACTCATCTGATAAGAAACTTCAGAACAGCGGAATTGGGAGATGAGCAGGAATTGGGCGTTTTATTATTCCGCATGCATCACGCTTTGTCCGATGGATTTTCTATGACCTATGCCATTGTGGAGGATCTTTTTGGAGATAAAGTTGAAAATCTTGGAGTGCTTGTTCTAAAGAAACCTGGAAATCGTAATGCACCCCGAAAAAGTTTTACTTGTGCTCAGTTGGTCGGGTTGATTATTTCTCCATTTAGATTAATGGCTGACCTTGGATATGTGTTTACCATGTTCACGCGCAAGCAGTTTCCCTGGAAGCAAGGCCGACGGAGTCCATCAGACTTGGAGTCATCTGGTAGGGAAAGCAGGGCTCGTAGGAAAATATGTCATAAATCTCCACTGATTTCAATGGAAAAGTTGAAATTCATCAAAAATAGTTTGGAAGTTCCGCTTTCGGCGGTGCTCTTCTCGAGTGTATCGGCAGCTCTTGCAAAAAGTTATCCGAGACAGTTGGATACCACAAGAATAACGGTTGTGTTTCCGGAGGCCAGGGACGGTGGACCAAACAAATTAAGAAATGCTTTGTAAGTTATATGCTTTGAAAGTATTTTATGCATTTTATATTCATGTACTAATTCAAGAATTTGCTTTGTATAGAACGCCCGCACTGTTTGATCTGGACACTGGTCATGAATTAAAACCTCAAGAGCGCCTTGAGGCAGTAGCAAAAAATCTCGCCGAGCTGAAGCGATCCTTTGTCCCAATACTCTTGTTTCCCTCTGTGAAAATATTTTCTGGCTCACTAGCGTCGTCATTTGCCAGGATCCCAAAGTATCGAGGAAGTTGTCCAGTGGTGGCGTCCAACTTTCCCGGCCCTGCAGTGAAAACTGGACTGGACAAGGAGCGGCAGATGGTTGGATTGGACATCACACTAGGAACCATTTTGGATGTGGTATTCGTCATGTGCAGTTATGACGGTTTCCTGAGATTAGGTGTAGCGGCTGAGGACAGTGTTTTGGATAGGGCACAGCTTGAGGAAATGGTGGAAAATTTTTGTGCAGAAATAAATATTCTATACGAGCTTGCTAAATGCGAAGCAGCCATACCAACTAAATGTAACCTTATTGAATAAAATAAATTATATGTGGAATGAATGGAAGTAATATTGACATGCATTCTTATTCACTTACTATTTTGTCAACGACCAGATATCTTTTTTAAGATATGATCCTGTGTTAACGGCCGACATGCGAAATTTAGAAATAAATGCAGTAATGTAGTACCCAATACAATACCCATTGGAATAAACAAATGAATAATTTACTGTGCAAAACTATTGTTTGTATGGGAGTGTAAGAAAACATGACGCAATTGAAGGGAACTCCTGCGGAGTCGTCACGAAAGGGATAAAGTGGATAGGAAATGCTTGCGGATGAGTAGGTGACGTTTTAGCTCTCAGGCAAGTAAATATTACATGCTTATAAGCATATAAATATGCTTCCTCCGAGTACATTCTTCTGATGTTAAAGGATGACTAATATGGTCAGGAGGGAAGGAAAGTAACAACTCAGCAAAACAGACACTATTGTCAAGCCAACGTCACGTTGTAACCTAGTGACGCTCACAAGTGCATGTGATGTACGTTTCTATACTACAACGTGCTTTTCCGTTTTCAACTCAGGATTTCTGCGGTGAAGTTTTTTTAGAAACCACCCACATCAAAAAGAATTGAAGTGTATTTAAAAAGTTTCTTGGAACTGTTAAATCCTACTATCAATATCATTTATGTTGGTAGTCGACGATGTGAGTAGTGACAGTTTGTAATATTACTAACCGTGAAAAGAAAACTTGCCGGCGCCACCATAATGCAAGTAACATATACGTAACTTCAAAATGCTCCCTTTTCCGAACAGCGGTGGGGGTGTGAACCGCACCCATCGCAAGGCTACTTCAACGTCGCCATCGACTTCAAACACTGCTCGCACTGAGTTATCTGCGCACTACTCTAGCGGCTCGGATAGCGTCGCCATCCGAAATAGTTCTGGGGACCGGCAAAATGAGAGCTTTCCACGAGATAGATTTGAGTCACGTAAGGAATCAATTTTGCTCGATGGCACCTTAATGATGTGGAATAAAGGTGAAAGTGGAAGTGCAGAACTGCAGGAGAAAATTACCAGAGGAGGAGCTGGGCTACCTGAACAATTAGCAACGGGTGGAGTTGAAAACGCAAAAAAATGCGAGCGATGGTCAGGGCTTTGGAATTGCAAAAATGGGGAGCGGATTGGGTGAATTTGCAGTGGGCGCGATGACAAAAAAGAAACACAAAGATGGAGAAAATAACGAGAAGTGGTCTGACGCAGTTGACGATTCGAATGCTTCGAGTGCATCTTTCTTAAAGTTAGACCCAAAAGATGATGGCGGTGCTCAAAGCAGTTCCACTAAAGAAGGCTCAGCAGAACAAGGACGGGATGTACAATCGGAGGCCCATATCGAAGGTGATGTGGTGGATGAAATAATTAAGGAAATACTCAATATTGAACACGAAATAGAGGAAGCAAAGAAATTCCTTGCCAACGAAGAGAAACACGGTGTAGCTGGGGAGCGAAAAACTGGTGGCATTGCTAAGGATAACCGCAGTGGTGGCCCCAAAGAAAATTTGGGTGGCCGTGCGGAGCGAAATCAGGTTGACGAACGAAAAGAGGCACATGCTGCAGGCGGTCAGGGAAGGCGAGGTGGCGGTGGGAAAGAAAACCACAGTGGCGGTGGTGGCAACCGAAGAGGTGGCAAAGGGAAAGCAGAGTACACTGGCGGTGGGGAGAGCAAATACGACATTCCCGCCAATGCACATGCAGGTGCCGTTAGAGATGGAAATCGAGAAGGTGGTGTCACCCCATGTAGCAGTAGTCCAAGTCATGGAAAGAAGCCGTCCCGTGGTGAAGGTGGGCGCTGCGAGGCCCAAAGCGGCCGCGCCTGGAATGAGGATGGCCGACAAGAGAGAAATTCTGGCTCGGGAAACAACATTCGTCGCCGCCACGATCCAAGTCAACCTAATGCTCTCATTGCTGGAGATAGGGGTCCTGTAGTGATTGACATGAGGGCTTACTTGAGAGTCAACTCAAGACCTTCTGAGTATCTCAAATTCTACCACGGTTGGATGTTTCTCTTTGGTGTGACTTCGTACCAGCCACTGAAGAAGAAGGAAGCCCTCAACTGGTTTTGGACTTTCCTTAACTTCCTTCAGAAGGTAATTTTTCAGGCACAATATGTTAAATTAGGTGATTATGTAATTTGAAGGCACCACGTAACATTTCTGCAGGTACTATGTGCAAGCGTACTCAGCACATCGGCCTTTCAGTCAATTGGCTTGGCCAAGTATTCATATCTAGATTTTCTGGAGGAAAGCGGTGAAAGCAGATACAATGCCTTTGTCTGGATGTCCCTTAACGCTGCATGGTTCTGCACCAAGCTGTTTGCCTGCTACTTGTTCGTGTGGGCAAAGGAAAAAGTTGAGAAAATGCTGACCACAATGCGCGAATACGAGGAAACCTGCTATGACGAGTCTGTCTGGTTTGCATCAAAGTGGAGGCGGTTGCTCTGTGGATTGATGGCGATTTCAACCCTTGTGCTTGCCGGAATTCGAACATTCTTTGAAACAAATGACGAGAGCTGGGAATCCCTGATTCTCATGTCGTCACAAGAGTTGAGCGAAAATCTGTTCATTTGGAGCTCTGATAACATGGAACAAGCGGCCGAGAAACTTGAGCAAGTATATTCCACTGACCTAAACTGGCTCACAGGAATGATGGGTGGACTGGTTTTGTTTCGGGACGGAACATCCCATCTCCAGCTGGGGATGCTGTTTGATCTCGTTATTACTGTCGGGATTGTCCTCTTCTTCTACATGATATCCTTCTTGAAGGAAGTTCGAGAAGTCACACCAAATGTTCCACGTGGCAACATAATGGAATGGACCCGACTTCAGGCACGGCGGGAAGCGATTTGGAAAAATTACCGAATATTCAGGGTCGTGTTTGATGACGCGAACGTGGTGTTTGATCCGCTCATGAAGTTCATGCATGTGGCAAACCTTCTCATGTACTGCTTCTTCATGGTCCTTCTCATCTTAAAGGACACTTATTGGCTGGCTCTTGTGCTGTACATTATCAATCTACTTAAGGCAGAGCTGAGCTATTACATTGCCGGAAAAATTGCTGAAGTGGTAAGAATATTCTACGTGTTTCTTAATGATCATATGTACAATAATTCACTACTAATTTATCAGAATGAGGCTGTGCGTGACTGGATCCGGAACTGGGCGGCAAACGCTGGAAAGATAACAGTTGATGGTGAGGACTTGGACGCAAGTCTCATCCTCGACGAGCTGGACAAGAAACCGGTGGGCCTTGGCAAGGGAAAGTTTCTGATCCACCAAAATTTCCACTACAAAGTAAATGAAATAACAAAACGATGAGTCATAATATGGGTTGCTTAAAGGCCATTTGTGCTCTAATTTTATAACCTATTCTTCTTTGTCTCATTTTTATAGTTCCTCGGTCTCGTTCTCTCTGTCTTCTTTTCAATGGCTGACGGTGTTAATAAGGCAGCACAAGCCAATTAACATTCCACATGATTATGCAGCTATGAAAAGGAAACAAGTCAAAATATATATTATCGAAAAACTCGCTTGATACACACTACATAAGAATATAATAATACGCAGCACAATTTAACTATTCAACGTCACATTAGTCTGCCATTGCATATTTATCTTTCACACAAGCAAGAGCCAGCATCCTGCCAAGCACAAATCAATTCCAACAGCCAACAATGAAGTTCCAATCGGTTATCTTCGTGGCCATCATTTTAATAATGGGAGCACCTACTGTGAGCGATTATAATGTTTATGTCAACAGGTATATATGAAAGTGTTTCTTATTCCGATTTTTAATAATGGTTTTTCTCATTTCCAGGTTCGCTCCCGTCCACACCCAACTCCAGAAAAAGTTCAAAAGTATAAAACTGGATAAGGACTATTGTGGAGACGAATTAGTATCAGCGCCGGAGTTTCCCCAAAATATCATTTATGATGTGAGACCATTTACTAATAAAATAGTTTAATAACATATTAAATGCAATACTAGATTGTAACAAAACTTTGATCGCAATACATTTTACATAATAAGTCATAAGCTAAGAATAGAACTATCTTGCAGAATGATTTTAGCACATTAGGTTGTGACATCCACCAACCAACATTAAGTAATATTATCTTTACAAAATGGTTAAATCCTTAATACGTTTTAAACTAGTGATTGTAAACATGTCAGTTGCATCCTTGCTTGCGCTGAATAAAACACAATATTGACTTAAAAGGAAAATCTCTTACTCAATAAATAATTTAGCTTCACATGACATTTCTAACCGTCGTTGAAAATCAAAATAATAAATACGTAAATACACAACATTTATTTTGAACTGAAGTTTCACCACGTGCTAAAATATGTTTGTGAACCCTTTTCATACTCACCAATTTAGAATAATGATATGCATGCATCATGCTCTGTCCAACGGATTTTCGATGACTTGTGCCATTGTGGGGGATACGGAGATAGTGGAAAATCTTGGAGTGATCATTCTAACATAACCTGGAAATTGTAATGAACAACGAAAAAATGTCCATTACCGTCAGTTCTTTGGAATGCTTCTTTCTCCACTTAGATTTGTAATTGGATATGTATTACCATGTTCATGCGTATGCTGCTCCGTTGGAGATTTGACCGAAGGGGTGCATCAAACCTGGAGTCCTACGTACCCTGAAGTTTGAAACTTGTACTAATAAATGTATTTGTAATTTTGTTTAATCTTGTACGTATGTACTGTTTCTCATCCTCAATACATATTCTACAAAACTGACGTCAGCTAGCGTGTATTACGTTGCCGTTATTTCACTCGATATTACAGAGTATAACACTAACTTAATTTTGGTTAATTAACGAAATGCAGTAAGTGACATGGAACTGCACATAATTCACACAAGTTGCTTTCAAGCAACAAAAATATAATCAAGTGAAACGAAACTGGGAACTGAAGCTGGCAGCAAAGCGGAGTTACAAGAGCAACAAAGGCAGCATAAGCGTGATAGGAAGATTTGAGCATGTTACTCTATACGCGCAAATGTGCCTGAATTCCGTACCAAAGCCGATGGTGAGCCGACACCACACCATTGCTAGCGTAGCATTTGCAGCGAAACCTACATTGCTGATCAGACAGAATCACGTAAAAATTTACCTAATTTCAAGTCAACTTAAAGAAATGTGTTCTAAAGTAATTATTTTTAAATATTAATTAAATACGCCTATATGGTCGTATTTTCCTCATAGTTTGGTACAAGTTACCCTTGTTGTCAATGGGCGCATTCGTGTATCAAAATTTAGCAGATCATATTCACGTTTTTTCCTCGTGAAAGCGTAAACATCCTGATGTAATCTAAATCAATTATCCACAAGTGTACAGTATTCAATTAGGTTTTATAAGCGGCCGACTACAACGGAGATTATAATTTAAATTTAAATTTACCTTGTATCTGTTTGATTTCCTTCTCAAGAGAAGTCTGTATTAGCGCGTCTTGTGAGTTCTGGTGGATTCTCCAGAAATAGATTTTAATAATTTGCAGAAATAGGTAGATTTTAATTTTACATGGACATAAATATGTTTTCCATTTTTACATCACGTTATGGAATCATGCCTGTAAAACATGGTAAATGTAATAATTCAAATTACGTTTATGACACGAAAAGCTGGTTCTTGTTTACGCTAAGTATTTGTCCAATTAAGTTTAATACAAATTGATGCACCTTTAAAACGTGAAAGCACAACCAAAAATAATGTCTAATCCGAATCAATTATAACTGTGATTTCTGTAAATTGAAATCAAACACGTTAATTTTTGTATTTTTCACATGATTTTTTGCATTTATGTAAAAAAAATCGTTCCTACTTTTGACATACACTTCGGTATCTTATTTTTCCATCTAATTCCATATAGCATGTTATTACATTCCTCACCCTTGCATTCGATAATTGCAAATGGGAATGGGACTACTGCAGCTATTAGGTTTTAAAGCGTTACACTGACAATGAGTTTGCATCATACGGTTATACTTTCAATGTCACTGCGGCTATTATTGCAATGGCTGGTTTTTAAAAATATTTTGGAAGTCTATCTTGTATGCGGTGATGATGAATACCATAACTGCTTCAATACAAGGAAAAGATTAGTGAATATACTGTAATTACCTTATTCATTGCGTCATTTATAAATTACCAAGAATCAACTGTTGTATGACATTATAATTTTGTTGTTCTATGGGCGATTGCCTAAAAGAACAGGTATCTTTTCGCTAAATAAAATAAAAAAAATAATACTGTAATTACCTCTAAACTAATTATCACGTTTCCCAATCTTGAAAAAATCCACACACAGAGTGCTTGTATGGTTTGGTTTGCTCAGGTAGCCGGAACTGTTATCCTATTCAAGCATTTAAAACTCTGTAATTATCTGAAATAGCAGAAAACAATAGTCTGGCAATCTGCATCACTTTGTGTTTGCATTTTTACATTCCCTAAAAACAACTCCAAGGAATCATCCACCAGAGTAAATTTGGTTTCCATAGTGTAATAAGTGATCGCGCCGTCAGAAACATTTTTCAATGGACACCTCAAATTTTCAAAATGAGGTGAAATAATTTTCTATTTCATTGAATTAAAAAATCGATAATATTGCTGCCGGTCCGTTGTCCACGCTTTGACTTGACTAGTAGTACTATTTGGTTTGCAAATAAGCTAACATGATAACAAATTCGGTGGGATAGTTAAAATAATTCCATACCGACACGTAAATAGCAGTGGATTAATTTAGAAGCTGATATGGCTAAACTGAACTATTACAGTAACTGCGAGTTTTTTTGTGTCACTTTGTGCAAGTTTTGCCTTCACAAAAACTTTTTGCCAACCTCAGTTCCACTTTTTTTATTACATAAAAAACATTACTCCATGTTAGAATCAGCTCATACATTCATTATATAAGTATGTAATTAATTTGCCCACCAGTTTGAATTAAAAGTGGCTATTACTGATATAATAATGCAGTCAACCTCTTACTATCTCATCAGTTGTTCAGCATAATTAAATAAATATAAAAAACAAGTTCAAAAGCGCAATTTCCTTCTATCGTCTAGTCATCCTGCCCTGCATGCACTTTTATTACATTTCGGTTAGCCTTTTTTAGAATTGATTTAATAGTCTGTTATACATCACATCCAATGCACAATATTAGAACAGGCTTCATAGCCACAATAGGAAGTTCAATCACGTAATTTCAGCAGACATTGTATATTTGTAATTATTCGAGTTGCAGCTACTCAAAATTTGCAACAATGTTTTATGTAATTATAGGAGCATAAGCAAAATATATTTTTGATCTTCCGCACAGCGCATCCACTTTAGTGATAAACTTACCTTCCCTAAACAAATGCAATACAATGTTTGCAATAATTTATAAAAATTATATAATTATATAGGTTGCCAAAATGCATAACAACCGTAAATGCAAGATGCATGTGTAGGAAGTATGTGTAGCATGTGTGACTCAAATCAATCAAAAACCTGTTTGCTGTCATGGTAACAGTGACCAGAAATTGAATGCATCAGTAGATATAAAGTTCAATTTTTACTACTTGACTTTTTATGATGTGATCATGTTAACATGTCGAGCTGATACATAGTTGCAATATATACACATTTATCTGTAATAAAATTGATTAATTATCAATTACACTTTGGATTTATTGCTGTTCTACCTTCTATCTTGCATCGTTCTCAAGTTGACCCATAACATGTCTAGTTATGAGAGTCATAAAATTGTACAGCAATCATTGGTGTAACGGACGTCGTTGCAGTTTGTTTTGTTTAAAAATTTTATTTGAAATTTAACTAATTGTTATTGATATATATTTTTAAGATGGCCGTAACGGATTTGAATCAAAACCGTCTCCTGGAAAAAGTATTTCACGGAATTTTAGGAGCCCTATTTCTAATCCCGTTCATCCTTTTCGTCAAATTCATCCAAATCCCCATTTACCTCTACCGTTTCATCCTCACAAAACTGGTGGCGCCGCGCTTCCGGCCCCAACTCGGAAATCCGGTCGCAATCAGCACCCAGTTCCAAGCACTCGAGTTCCTTCCCGGTTCAAACAATCGGAACCAAAATCGTTGCGCCAAATACGACCTTATCGCAAAACATGTTCTGCGCGGACACGTATCTCGCGAAGAACTAAGGAGCCTCGTTTTGGAGCGATGGATTCACGCCAAGATGTCAAATGGCGACCTGCGCTATCCCGAATTCCAGCAGTACATTTCATCCTGGATGGGCTTCATGTTTTTCAAGCCGGATCCAAATTTAGTCCTTCCGGCTATAGAAAATTGCTTCACAAATGAATGCAGAAATTCGTTAAAAAAATTTGCTTCTCTGAAACACGTCATACGCACGCTTTATTTTAAATTACTTGGTTATGAAATTTGAAGAATTGGACTGTCGTTTCATCCTAACCTTTTTTGAGGCTGCATTAATCCTGGCAATTTTCGGCAATTTTCATAGAAACCAAAGCAGAGAGACACGTCAAAGATATGTTTGCATAGAAACCGACACAACACTATAAATGAAGCTATATACAAAGCAAGTATTTTCTGTGACTTGTTTCATTTAAGAGTGCGGTCATCATTAATGAGTGCTGATACTGCATTGCTACATTTCTAACATAATGTTTCAAAACTAGTTTTCCTACTTTTTGGATAACACATGTAATATGTACAATGTGTGCAACTTTTATGCACCTGCAAATCCGTCAAGGTGATCAAGTCTGATACTGGGTTAGTACAATATGACGAATTATTATGTGAAACAAGTTTCCATGTAGTCATCTCATACTGCATCTTGCATAAGATGCTGCATCCACCAACATGATGGATAATTTGTGGTGGTCATGTCTAGACAAGCAATGTGGAAAGTTATCACTGCACATTTGGTGCTCAACAAATTCCACCTAGTGCAGAACTGGATAAAAACACAGAGTTATTTGCAGCAATTGTATAGACATGTGCAGTCCTAAGTGGTGTTGGCAAAAAGCTACAAATACTAAATCTTTCAAATTAAAATGCCCGTAAGGAATAGTTTTCAATTTCCAACGAAAACGTTAAAATGTTTTCTGGAAACTACATGTAATTTTTTTTTGTGGTGTACTTTTAATAATTCCCTTCCTATTATTTCTGGTCACAATTCAGCTTCCCATTTTTTTCTACCGTCTCATTCTAACAAAATTGATCGCGCCATGTTTCCGTCCCAGAATTGGCAAGGTAGTTACAATCCCTGCACAGTTCATGGCGACAGAGTTCCTCCATTCGGACACATATTTTCGATACGGCACAGTTACAAAACTTGTGCTTCGTGGCGTGTTAACGAAACAAGAGCTCCACAAGCTAATCTCAGAAAGATGGATACAGGCAAAACGGGTCGGGACAAATGGGACAGGTATGTTACGTTATCCCGAATTTCAGCAACACATTGAAAACTGGATGGGCTTCATGTTCTGGAAACAGGACCAGAATTTTAGTCTGGACAACCATGTCATTTATCATTAACTGGACAAGAATTGTGGTGCCGAGATTTCAGAAAAGTCGCAGGACGGAATTGTGGAGGACCTGCTGAATAAAAGCTTTTCATTGAACAGAAGCCCTTGGGAAATGCATTTGATAGGAAACTTCAAAACAGCGGAATTGGGAGATGAGCAGGAATTGAGCGTTATATTACTCCGAATGCATCACGCATTGTCAGACGGATTTTCCATGACCTATTGAATTGTGGAGGATCTTTTTGGGGATAAAGTGGAAAATCTTGAAATGCTCGTTCCAACGAAAACTATAAATCGCAATGCACAACAAAAAAGATTCAATTGCGATCAGTTTGCTGGAATGCTTCTTTCTCCACTTAGACTTGTAGTTGACCTTGGATATGTTTTGACCATGTTCATGCGCCAGCAGTTCCCTTGGAGACAGGACCGATCAGATGTGGGGTCATCTGAAAGGGAACAAAACTCCGGTAGAAAAATTAGTCATAAATCTCCGCTGATTTTAATGGAAAAGTTGAAGTTCATCAAAAACAGTTTGGAAGTTCCGCTTTCAGCAGTTTTGTTCTCTAGTGTGTCGGCAGCTCTGGCAAAGAGTTGTTATCCGAGACCGTTGGACACAACAAGGACATCCATTATATTTCCTGAGATTAGAGACGGTGGCCCTAACAAGCTAAGAAATACTATGTAAATTAAATATTCAATAACCCTTTCCATTCATGCATTCCATGCACTTAGTATTTATGTTCTAATGCATACGTATGCTTTGTACAGAAGACCCACACTTATTGAGCTGGACACTGGTCATCAATTGAGACCTCAAGAGCGCCTTGTGGCAGTGACAAAAAATCTCGCCGAGCTGAAGCGAACCTTTGTTCCCAATGCTCTTGTTTCCCTCTGTGAAAATATTTTCTGGCTCACTAGCGTCGTCGTTTGCCAGGATCCCAAAGTACCGAGGAAGTTGTCCCGTGGTGGCGTCCAACTTTCCCAGCCCTGTAGTGAAAACTGGACTGGATAAGCAGCGGCAAATGGTCGGACTGGATGTCACTCTAGGAACCATTTTGGATGTGGTATTCGTCATGTGCAGTTATGACGGTTACTTGAGATTAGGTGTAGCGGCTGAGGACAGTGTTTTGGTTCGGACACAGCTTGAAGAAATGGTGGAAATATTTTGTACAGAAATTAATGTTTTGTATGAACTTGCTAAGGACAATGCCGCTGCAATCAAATAAATTTAATTTTATTGATGAAAATAAATTATTTTTGGAATGATTAAATATTAGTTACAGCCGTACTTATTCACTCACTATTTTGTCAGAAACACTTTGGGTTTTTAAAGCTATTTTCTTGAGTTGACAGTGGATAACCGAAATGTATAAATAAATGTATTAACTAATACAATACCCATATGGAAAGCATAAAGGTGAATTATTCACTGCCCAAAACTTTTATTTCTCGCAAGACATGCTAGGGAACGAACAAATATTACGCAATTTAAGGGAACTCCTGTGGAGTCGTCACGAAAGGGAGAAAGTGCACAAAACGGGATAGTGGGTGCGTAGGTGAAATATTAGCTCTTAGGCAAGTCCATATGTACACGTATTTGTGCTTCCTTCCAGTACATTCTTCTGATGTGCAAGGATGACTAATTTTGTCAGGAGAAAAGGATACCAACAACAACAAATAAGGCACTAGAATTAAGCCAACGTCAAGCTGCTAGCTAATTACGCTCTCTAAAGTCATGTGCCATACTTTTTACTACAACGTGTTTTTCAGTTTCCTCCTGAGTATTTCCATGGAGAACAAAAATAAAAGGAAGCCCTCCACATAAAAAATTATTTAGTTGCTTAAAGAAAATTATACGAAGTGTAAAGAACGTTAATAAATTTTCTGTTAATTGGTGGTGAACCCATATTGTCTGATGTTAGTAGCAAAACTGTCGGTTGGCATACAACCATGAAAGCTAACATATTTGTGGTAGCATCATTGACGTAAAACTAACTTCAAAATGCCCCCTTTCCCAAACAAAGGTGGGAATGTGAACCGTGCCCATCGCACGGTCACTCCAACATCGCCATCTACTACAAATGCTATTCGTACTGAGTTTTCTGCGCACTACTCTGGCGGTTCGGATAGCGTCACAATCCGAAATAGTTCCGTGGACCGGCGAAATGAGAGCTTTCCGCGAGACAAATTTGAGTCACGTGAGGAATCAATTTTGCTCGATGGCACCTTAATGGTGTGGAAGAAAGGTGAAGGTGGAAGGGACGTACAACAGGAGAAAGTTACCGGAGGAGATCCTGTGCCATCTGACCGATCTGTAGTGGTTGGAGTTATAAACACAAAGAATGGGAGCAAAGGTGAAATGGGGAACGTGATGGATGAAATGTCCTTGGGCTCGAATATACCAACGAAACTCGAAGGTGCAGAAAGGGATGAGAAGTGGTTTGACGCAGTCAACGGTTCGAATGCTGCAAAATCGGAGGCCAATATCGGAGACGATGTGTTGGATGAAATTATTAAGGAAATACTCAATATTGAAAACGAAATAGAGGCTGCAAAGAAGCTCCTTGCTGATGAAGGAGGGAAACACGGTGCAGCAGCTGGGGAAGCAAAAACTGGTGGCACTTCTAAAGATAACTGTATTGGCGGCGCCAACGGGAATTTCGGTGACCATGTAGGCGACGAGCGAAGTCGAGGTGGCGATGGGAAAGAAACGGGAAGTGGCGCTGGGAAGACAAAACATAGTGGCGGTGGTGAGGAAAGCCGAGGAGGAGATGAAATGCAAGAAGAGCATACTTATGATGCGGAAAGCAAACCCGACATTGCTGCCAATGTAAATAAAGTTGCCGTTGGAGATGGAAGTCAAGGTGGTCGTTTCAGCCCATGTGGGAGTCCAAGTTATGGAAAGAAACCGTCCCGTGGTGAAGGTGGGCGCTGCGAGGCCCAAAGCGGCCGCGCCTGGGATGAGGATGACCGACAAAAGATAAATTCTGGCTCGGAAAACAATATTCGTCGCCGCCACGATCCAAGTCAACATAATGATGCCACTGATGAAAATAGGGGTCCTGTAGTGATTGACATGAGGGCTTATTTGAGAGTCAACTCAAGGCCTTCTGAGTATCTCAAGTACTACCACGGCTGGATGTATCTGTTCGGCGTGACTTCTTACCAACCACTGAAGAAGAAGGAGACGCTTGACTGGTTTTGGACTGGCGTTCACTTTCTTCAAAAGGTACCGTCCATTATTTATTTAATTAAGTAATTACATTATTTTAATATCACTCTTCTTTTCGCAGTTGTTGTGCGCAAGTGTGCTTAGCTCTTCAGCCATCCAGTCAATTGGCTTGTCCAAATATTCATATCTTTATTTCTTGGAGGAAAGCGGTGAAAGCAGATACAATGCGTTTGTCAGGATGTCCCTTAACGCTGCCTGGTTCTGTACCAAGCTGTTCGCAAGCTACTTGTTTGTCTGTGCACAGGAGAAGGTGGAGACAATGCTGACAACAATGCGAAATTACGAGGACGCCTATTATGCTGAATCGGCCTGGCTGTCATCAAAATGGAAGCGATTACTTGCTGGCATGGTGGCAATTAGCACCATTGCAGTTGCTGGAGTTAGGGTATTTTTCGAAACAAATGACTCCAACTTGAAGACCCTAGTTCTGGCATCATCTCAAGAGCTGGCAGAAAACCTGTTCATTTGGAGCTCCGAGAACATGGACGAAGAGACGGAGAAACTGGAGCCAATATACTCCACGGAGCTGAATTGGTTGACAGGAATGATGGGCGGATTCGTCATGTTTCGTGACGGGGCCTCCCATTTGCATATGGGAATGCTCTATAACTTGGTGATAGTTGTCGGAATCGTTCTCTTCTTCTACATGATCGCCTTCGTGAAGGATGTCCGAGAAGTCACACCAAACGTCCCACGAGCCGACATAATGGAATGGAACCGTCTCCAGGCACGACGGGAGGCGACGTGGAAAAAGTACAGAATGTTCAGGGCCGTGTTTGATGACGCAAATGTGGTGTTCGACCCACTAATGAAGTTCATGCACGTTGCTAATTTGCTCATGTATTGCTTCTTCATGGTCATTCTAATTTTCAAGAACACGTATTGGCTGGCCCTAGTATTGTACATCGTCAACCTATTTCAGACAGAGCTGGGCTACTATATTGCCGGGAAAATTGCAGAAGTGGTAAGAATTTTAACGACTTTTTAATTTACAAATGGATGTCCTACAAATAATTGTTGGTTTTTCAATAGAATGAAGCGATTCGTGATTGGATTCGGAATTGGGCAGCAAACACTGGAAGGATCACAGTTGACGGGGAGCATTTGGATGCCAGCCTCATCCTGGACGAATTGGACAAAAAACCTGTCGGTCTTGGAAAAGGAAAATTTCTCATCCACCAAAATTTCCATTACAAGGTAATATTTTGAAGAACTTATGTTTTACATGACGTCATAATAATCACGAAAATACATACAGATAATTAAGCACTTATTGTTCTTTGTCTACTGTATATTGATTGTATAGTTCCTCGGCCTCGTTCTCTCCGTGTTCTTCTCGATGGCTGACGGAGTTAATAAGACAGCACAAGCCAATTAATATTCCACTTGGTGACATAATATGGCACAGGAAATATATTTGAGCACATATCAACTAGATAATAGTTACACATTCAGACGTCAGAAGTAAGTTACATAGCACGGTCTTGCAATCTATTGTTCTCACTTGTAATTATTCACACAAGCATCAATATACAACGTAAGCTCACCCGCCAACAATGCAGTTCCCTGTGGTCACTATTTTGGTCGCTATCGTTCTTATGATGGCATCCACTTTGGTAAGTTTCAATACTACGCTTGTCAGCTACTCAAGAAGCACATATTAGATTAATGTAGATGGTAATATTTATTTACAGGTTCAATGTCGTCCGTACCCTGCTCCGGAGAAAGTTAGACAAAATAAAGTTGGATAACAAGAACCATTAAGTGGTACTAGGGGCAATGGGCAATGAATCGAATCCGAATATCATCATCTCTACCGTATTTGGAACATGCTTAAGAAACACAATCTATTATATAATACAAAAATATTTAAAATCAATGAATTCTCGTGATCGTGTATATGAAAACCTGTACTGCAGGTGGAACTATAAAAACCCAAAACGAAACGTGACGGATTTTTAATTTTTGTGATGAGCTTAGCAAAATACTTCAGGTTTTGGTTTGGGTCCGAGTTACACAGGCTACAGTTTAGCGTAAATGTTCAACCGTTTTCCTTGTTGTGAATGGAATTGAAATAAAGGAGAATTTACTCGGCTGTTCCATATTGTGGTAATAAAAATTGGACTTTAAGTTTCACGTTGGTGGTAAAAATATGTTTTAATTAAATCCGGATATTTGAAGAACACAAACTATAAAACAAGAAATGTATGCAACTGCACGGCAGTAATAATTATCATATCATATTATTTGGTATTGATCCTTGGTATGTGTGTGAATTAAGAACCAAAAATTTGTGAAGAAAAAAACCAAAAACCAAAATAGTCCTGACTACACTTATTCAAACATAAAAATAAAAGCAAGTAAGCAAGCATTCACATTTAAGTCACACAAATACGAAATACACATAATATGCAACTTCTTAATTTCCTTACAAAGAAAACGAGGAGTAATTTCGTAAGGTAACCATTCGGCAAATTCATCAAGTTTCAGTTGAGATACCTCAACCAAACTTTGCACACATGGACGACGTGTCATTACGCATCAGTGTACAAAATTTGAAGAAAATTGAGCATGCCGAAGTTTTGAAAACAGTGTCTCAAAGTACCACAAACAATAATGATCTGCCGAGTTGTACGGTGTTCCAAAGTTTTTTTTTTAAAGTTTCACATGTTATTGTAAAGATACCTGAACCACTCATATTTAATTTATTGATCACTCAGAATTACCTCATCCGTTTATGCTGTCATGTTGCTAAATTTTGAAATATTTTGTAACTAATGGAACTGTTTTTACGTGGCGTTTGGTCTGTGTTCGGGACGAAAGATGATTTGGAGTTTGTTGGTTCGAAAGTGAGAGAAATGGCTAGGCTGTTGCAGGTGATGGCATAAGAGAGGTGATCGGCTAACTTGAAGCGATAGCTGAGAGTACGTAGCAATCTGATGTGTGTGTGTTGAGCGTATGCTGGACTTGCTGCTGTGGAGAGTAAGTAGTAAGCAGTCAATGCTTGCTCCTTACTCTGGCTATCAATGACGCTCCTTACTCTGGCTATCAATGACGCTCCTTACTCTGGCTATCAATGACGCTCCCTACTCTGGCTATCAATGGCACTTCTTACTCGTTGAGAGTAAGTAGTAAGCTATGCTGAACAAAGGAGAGACGAAACTAATGTATTTAGGATCACACGCTGAGTCAATAAAGGACAGAGTAACGACAAGAGTTCTAGTGACAAAAAATGACTATTTATTCTGAGTGGCAGAATGCACCGCCAAGGACTGAGGTTGAACTGCAAGTGAGGAAGCTCTCGAAGAGAGCTCCTTATATAATGACAAGAAAATTGTGAATACAATAAACAAACTGGACATGAACATTATAGGCATATCGCACATAGAAATACATGTATTATATGAATGTAATAGGAAAGTGGTTAGGAATGACCAATGTCAAAAAAGGTAAAAATTAGCATAAAGTGTACAAAAAATGAGACAAAGGAAAGATTCATGTTACATGAAAAATCACTCATTAAAACTAAGAGACAAAGAAGTTACAATGTTAGAAATGGATAAAAATAGAAAATGGAAACGTACATCTTTACAATCGATGTAGGTCATTTGCCCATCGGTTTGGACAATGAACAATCAAAATCTATGGAAAGGTTCGATGCATAAAGGTAAGAGGAATGTTGTGACAAAAGGAATTGAATGTTAATTAGGGTAAAAACATCGAAATCGAAATGCTAGGAAAACATTCCACAAAAACTACAAAAGAGAAGTCGAAGCGTCTATTCAGTTCTGAACACACCCCGCCATTGCCCAGAATGGGCAATATAAAGATACAACAAGGACTAAAGAATTGACATTTGACTTGAATTGAATTAAAGAAATGAAACTCGACAATTGAATGGAAATCTAAGAACAAAGGGAAATAATTCACTTGGTCATAGCCGCGCAGTGGACAGATAAGGAAACCTCAGCCGCCCGTTTATAGGGTGGAAGTGGCAACACCGACTGAGGGTCCTGTGGCGGTTTCAAAACAACACTCAGAACAGGTCCTACGGTGTTAACCTGCCTGACTGAAATTTTAGGTTTGTCTGTCCAACGCAAATGTAACTGAGCAGTCTATGACATGAATATGATGATAGAAAAATGAATGAACTGAATAGTGAAATGAATTAAAAGTTGGACAATAAAAATTGAATAGTAAAATTCTACATGAAATGGAATGAATGAAAAGTTAAAGAAACTAATTGTCATTAAATGAATTTGGGCTATATAATTAACTTGCTACAATAATTGAAATTGGAACCCAGGATATAGGGATTAGTTGAGATAGGAAATTGGAATTGATTGAGATAGGAAATTGGAATTGATTGACATAGGAAATGCATGATTGAACCTAACTACTTATACGAATTTATAAAAAAAATGTGTTGAGGTTGCGATGGCACTGTCGGTTCCGTTGAGACTCGTCTGCAGCCAGTTGTCCACTACTGGGTCTGCAGGGTTCCTACTCCACTCGGGAGGACGCGTTACTTGACCTAGAGAAGTTGAATGCTTGGAGGCATGAGAGAAGCTATCCACATTCGTCTGCAGCCAGTGGTCCACTACTGGGTCTGCAGGGTTCAACTGGTCAGGCTGAGGATGAACTGTGGCGAAATTATGTGACCAGTCTGGTAGAGTGCATGTCAGCCATTGCATGATGAGGACGTCGAGGGTGACTGACTGGTATGGGATGTGTGGACCAATCAAGGAGACCGTTGTTTGGCCACTGGATCCTTTGAGGATGACGGATCCAGATTGTCGATTGAGTTGAATACGGCGGACACAGGTTTCTGAGATGAAGGTACTGCATGACTGCAGCGACCCAGCGTTGTCTGGAACGTGAGTTACCGCCGGTTGGAGCACCACTTGGGAACCAATGTTGAGATGATGAGGTTGGAGTGTCCCCTTATGATGCGTGTGAAGTGGGGTAGAACCCACTGCTGAAGTTAAAGATGAAGGCGAGTGAGATGAGATGTCCTCCACGGAATGTAGCAAAGTGTGATGGCGCTTTACACGTTCCTTGCAGGACTGAGAGATTGGACCCTTGGAAGACGGATGATCTGCACGGAAGCAGGTTGAGCAGAGAAGAGATTCTTTGCTCCTAATGAGGCGCTCGCTGGGAGACTTTGAACGGAGTTGATGAGAACCGGAACAGTGGAGGCACTGTGATCCGGTGGAGGATGAGGATGTGTGCTGGACACCAAGTTGCTGAGAACCGGAACAGTGGAGGCACTGTGATCCGGTGGAGGATGAGGATGTGTGCTGGACACCAAGTTGCTGAGAACCGGAACAGTGGAGGCACTGAGAACCGGCTGTGTACTGGACACCAAGTTGCTGAGGACCGGAACAGTGGACGCACTGAGAACCGGCTGTGTACTGGACACCAAGTTGCTGAGAACCGGAACAGTGGAGGCACTGAGAACCGGTTGTGTACTGGACACCAAGTTGATTTCCATCGCTGGGACGGAAGCCACGGATGTGACTGAAGATGAGATGGTTCAGCTCATCAAGAGTTGGGAGCGCTGTTGACACTTGGCTGATTGCCCATTTACAATGAGTGACAGCGTCCAGCTCTTTGACGATGATGACCACGAGGTCCCACTGGGTTGACTGATGACCCGTGGGTCGCGACTTGACTTGCAGGGCACGGATGATTTCTTGAAAGGAACCAAGAATGACTTGTTGCACGTTACTCAACTTGACCATCTTGACTCACAAATGTTTCTGGAACACAGGAACTGTTCGCTTAACACAAACCAAACCTTCACAAAATAACTGTCGGTTCAGTAGTTGGTTAAAAATCCGTCAACTAATCACTGAATCCGGCTCGAAGGACCATGTTTTTACGTGGCGTTTGGTCTGTGTTCGGGACGAAAGATGATTTGGAGTTTGTTGGTTCGAAAGTGAGAGAAATGGCTAGGCTGTTGCAGGTGATGGCATAAGAGAGGTGATCGGCTAACTTGAAGCGATAGCTGAGAGTACGTAGCAATCTGATGTGTGTGTGTGTTGAGCGTATGCTGGACTTGCTGCTGTGGAGAGTAAGTAGTAAGCAGTCAATGCTTGCTCCTTACTCTGGCTATCAATGACGCTCCTTACTCTGGCTATCAATGACGCTCCTTACTCTGGCTATCAATGACGCTCCCTACTCTGGCTATCAATGGCACTTCTTACTCGTTGAGAGTAAGTAGTAAGCTATGCTGAACAAAGGAGAGACGAAACTAATGTATTTAGGATCACACGCTGAGTCAATAAAGGACAGAGTAACGACAAGAGTTCTAGTGACAAAAAATGACTATTTATTCTGAGTGGCAGAATGCACCGCCAAGGACTGAGGTTGAACTGCAAGTGAGGAAGCTCTCGAAGAGAGCTCCTTATATAATGACAAGAAAATTGTGAATACAATAAACAAACTGGACATGAACATTATAGGCATATCGCACATAGAAATACATGTATTATATGAATGTAATAGGAAAGTGGTTAGGAATGACCAATGTCAAAAAAGGTAAAAATTAGCATAAAGTGTACAAAAAATGAGACAAAGGAAAGATTCATGTTACATGAAAAATCACTCATTAAAACTAAGAGACAAAGAAGTTACAATGTTAGAAATGGATAAAAATAGAAAATGGAAACGTACATCTTTACAATCGATGTAGGTCATTTGCCCATCGGTTTGGACAATGAACAATCAAAATCTATGGAAAGGTTCGATGCATAAAGGTAAGAGGAATGTTGTGACAAAAGGAATTGAATGTTAATTAGGGTAAAAACATCGAAATCGAAATGCTAGGAAAACATTCCACAAAAACTACAAAAGAGAAGTCGAAGCGTCTATTCAGTTCTGAACAGAACTGTAATTTTGTCTATTCTTGTAGCTATGCAATGTTTCTCATCCTCCATAAATATTCTCAACAATTTACGCCAGCTAGCTGTTATTACGGTACAAATATTTACTCCATATTACAGCATATATGTAACACTAAATTAATTTTGGTTTATTGACGAAATGTATTCAGTGACAAAATACACCAGTAGTTTAAAAGCAACAAAAATGAAATCCACTGAAACGAAACTGGGGACTGAAGCTGAGACCGCAAAGCAATGTTACAAGAGCAACACGGATGGGAAGATTTTAGGCTGGTACTTTATCCGCGCAAATGTGCCTGAATTCCGTACCAAAGCCGATGGTGAGCCGACACCACACCATTGCTAACGTAGCATTTGCAGCGAATCCTACATTACTTTTCAGACTGAATCGTATAAAAAATTTCCTAATGTCAAGTCAACTTGAAGGAATGTGTTTGCAAGCAAAATTTTAATATTCTTTTATTTACGCCAATATGGTAGTCATTTTCCGCGTATTTTGGTACAAATAATCCTTGTTGTCTCTGGGCGTATTGGTACGTCAAAATTTAGCAGAGCATATCCAACTTTTTTCCTCGTAAATACGTAAACATCCTGATGAAATCAATTATCCTGA
The DNA here is from genome assembly GCA_004115045.4 of Sinella curviseta. Lineage (NCBI taxonomy): Eukaryota > Metazoa > Arthropoda > Collembola > Entomobryomorpha > Entomobryidae > Sinella > Sinella curviseta. The sequence goes on from CM023203.3 coordinate 12,696,549, forward strand.
AGTTTTTGTGCAATATTCAATTATGGTTGTTTATACGCGCCAGATTACAACGGAGATTATGATTCAAATTGAAATTGTCCTTGTTTTGCGTTTGATTTCCTCCTCAAGATAAATCTGTAACACGCTTCTTGTGAGTTCTTATGGATTTTCCAGAAATAGATTTTATATGAAAATAAATGTGTTCCTTTTTTATTTGGAATTATCTAAACATCCATGTAAAAAGACATGGAATATATAATTACCCAATTTACTTTGAAGACTATAAGACACGAAAAGCAGGTTTTTGTTTAGCTAATTATTTGACTAATTATACAGTATAATGCTAATTGTTGCAAGGTTAAATGGTTGTAACAACGCAAATAATGTTTATATTCAAAACTGAATCAATGGAGGCTGTGATTTGTGTAAATCCAGAACATTAATATTTATGTTTATACATGTTTTTTTATATTCATGTAAAAATCGTTCCAGCTTTTTATATCCACTTGCATTATTATTCCATCTATTTCCATGCAGCCTGCCTTATATGCCGCTACCTTGCATTTGATAATTGCACAGGGGAATGTGATAATTGCAGCGATACTCTAGGTTTACCTGTTGGTTATATTTTCAATGCCACGACGGCTATTATTGCAATGGCCGATTTTAAAATGATTTCGGAAGTATATCCTGTATGCGGTGAGGATGAATTGCAGTAAATGCTTGGACACAAGGAAAAGATTAGTGAATTTAGTGTAATTGCCGCCAAACTAATTATAACGTTTCCCAATCCTGGAAAAAAACCACACACACAGCCCTATAATTGTGTGGTGTGCTCAGCTAGCTGGAACTGTTATCATTATCGCAGCACTTGCAAATCTGTTATTACCTGAAATAACAGAAAAAAATACTCCGACCAACCGAATCAATTTATGCTTCCATTTTTGCATTCCCTAAAAGCAACTCCAAGGAAACATCCAACGAAGCAAATTGGTTTCCGTAGTGTAAAAAATACGTTATCGCGCCCTCAGGAACACCTTTCAATGGACAACTCGAATGTGGAAACGGAGGTGAAATAACTTTCTTCAATCACAGTTTTTCGTAAAAATCGATAGTTTTAATCTAATCAATCATAGAATGAGCTCATAAATTTATTAATCATTATAGAACAACTAGTTTATCCAACTGTTTGAATCAAAAGTGGCTTTCGTGTTAGTGCAATAATGCAGTCAACCTATCATCATCAATTGTGCATCATAATCTAATAAACGCAAAAAAACAAGTTCAAAAGCGCAATTTCCTTGTTTCGTCTAGCCATAGCCAAAGCCATCATCCTGCATGCACTTTTATTACTTTTCGGTCAGCCATTTTCGAATTGCTATAATAGTATGTTGTACTGTATAACTTATACATCATATTAGAACAATATTAGAACAGGCTTCATAACCACAGTAGGAAGTTGAATCAAGTAATTTTAGCAAACATTGTATTTTTGTCAAGTAGCAGTTACTCAAAATTTGCAACAATGTTTTATGTAATCATAGGAGTATATGCAAAAAAAAACTTTTTGATCTTCCGCACATCGCATCAACGTTAGTGGCAAACTTACCTTCCCTAAACAAATGCAATACAATGTTTGCAATAATTTATAAAAATTATATAATTATATAGGTTGCCAAAATGCATAACAACCATAAATGCAAGATGCATGTGTAGGAAGTTTGTGTAGCATGTGTGACTCAAATCAATGAAAAACCTGTTAGCTGTCATGGTAACAGTGACTAGAAATTGCATGCATCAGTAGATATAAAGTTCAATTTTTACAACTTGACTTTTTATGATGTGGGCATGTTAAAGTGACGAACTGATACAATGTTGCAATATATGCGCATTTATCTGTAATAAAATTGATTAATTATCAATTACAATTTCGATTTATTGCTGTTCTACCTTGCATCATTCTCAAGTTGACCCATAACATGCCTATTTGTGAGAGTCATAAAATGTACAGCAATCATTGGTGTAACGGACGCCGCTGCAGTTTGTTTCCTTTAACATTTTTATGTGAAACTAATTGTTATTGTTATATATTTTTAAGATGGCCGTAACGGATCTAAATCAAAACCGTCCACCGGTCCAGTTCAGAAACCGTCTCATGGAAAAAGCGTTTCACGGAATTATAGGAGCCCTATTCATAATCCCGTTCATCCTATTCGTAAAATTCATCCAAATCCCCATATATCTCTACCGCTTCATCCTCACAAAACTTGTGGCACCGCTCTTCCGGCCCCAACTCGGAAATCCGGTCTCAATCAGTACCCAATTCCAAGCACTGGAGTTCCTTCCCGGTTCAAACAATCGGAACCAAAATCGCTGCGCCAAATACGACCTTATCGCAAAACATGTCCTCCGCGGCCATGTATCCCGTGAGGAGCTAAGGAGCCTCGTGTTGGAGCGATGGATTCACGCCAAGCTGCCAAATGGCGACCTGCACTATCCCGAGTTCCAGCAGTACATTACATCCTGGATGGGCTTCATGTTTTTCAAGCCGGATAAAAATTTCGACGTGGATAACCACCTATTTTGCCACGAGTTGGACAGGAACATGGAACCGGAAGCGTGTGAAGCCCGGCTGGATAAGCACGTAGAAGATATCCTGAACGAGCCTTATCGTCGCGACAAAAGTCCTTGGCAAATTCATCTGATAACCGGTTTCAAAAGCAAGGATTGGAGACACGAGGAACATATTTCCGTTCTGCTTCTCCGGTTTCATCACGCCCTCGCCGGGAGCTCCTCGCTGACCATTATTATCGTCGAGGGTCTGTACGGCGACAAGATCGAAAAGGTTCGGGAACTGGCAAGAACAACTCCAACTACGAAGCCTGCAGCAAAACCGATAAGACAAACCTGTGACCCCAATTTTGGAGTGAAGATGGTGTCAGCTCCATTTAAATTTTTGGTGGAATTTGGTTTCATTATGAGCATGCCATGGAGTCGACCATTTCCAAGAAGGAAGAATCCAGCGGTCACTCCGGTGGAAGAAAAAACTCCTCCAAGACAAATTTATTGTCAATCGCCGCTAATTCCGTTGGATAAACTGAAATTTATCAAAAACAGTTTTGACGTAACCTTATCTTCTGTGCTCATGTCCTGCGTTTCCGCCGCCATATCAAAGGCGACGCCACAGCTCATTCAGGACTGGGATTACGTCAGAATGTCTCTCCTTTTACCTCGCGGTGGTCACGGGAACCAATTAAATCAGCATCTAACGTAATTACTTAAAATATTTCCATCGACTACTTCCATCAACTAATTGCATGGACAATTATTTATTTGAATAGATTGCCGACAGTGTGTGAGCTGGACGTTGGAGCCCATCTAAACCCCAAAGATCGTCTCCAATTGGCCCAAAAGAGTTTCCTCCAAGGCAAGGGATCCTTCGTCCCTCAAATCCTGTTGCCCATCAAGGACATGATTTCCGGCTCGCTGGCAGGCTCATCCGCCCAAGTGCACAGGTTCAATCGACTTCCAGTTGGAATCTCAAATTATCCAGGTCCCATGAAGACCCGGCTGGACCAGGAACGATACTTGGCGGGATTTGACTGCACGCTCGCCACGTTTGCTGACGTCGTCTTTACAATAGTGAGTTATGAGGGTGACATGAGGATCAATGTGACATCCGAGGACCACATAGTCACCAAGGGTCAGTTGGAGCAAATCATGAGGGTCTTTTGTGGGGAAATTGAGATTTTGCACGAAATGGCGAAAATGAAGAGTTATCATGACGGTGACAACGTCTAATGATAAGGCAAGTGTACGCAATGCAATTAATTGGTCATCAGAAATGCTAAACTCGATACGATTTATTGTAAATAAATAAAAATAAATTAGTGTACAAAATAAACGTTTAATATTTTGAACCACTCTCATCGTCAACGCCGTCTCCCAGCGTTCTATCAGGTTTCACCTCCAATACCCCTCCCACTGGAGGCGGCGGTGGTAGATAGTCCCCTCCGAGCTGGTAATGAGAATGATGTTGAGCCGGCGGCAGTGGTGGTGGAACCATATAATTAATTGGAGGTCGCCCTAAGTATCCTTGACTAGGTGGACGAGCTTCCTCCAACTCTTCCCCTCCCTCCAATTTCCCGCCCCCTTTCGTCTTCTTCTTGCGTGGCGTCTGCCCCTTCTCCCCCCGCGCATTGTGCACCTCCCTCAAATGCCTGGACAGACTGCCTGAGTAATGAAAGTTCTTCCCACACACCTCACACCGGTAACTCTTTTCGCCCGTATGAATATTCTGGTGCTTCAACAGGATACTCCTCAACGGAAACGACTTGTCGCAATACGAGCACTTGTGGGGCAATATCTTCAAATGTTCCGTCTTTTTGTGCTGCAGGAGTCCCTTTTGCTCCGCGTATGACTTTCCACACAACTCGCAAACGTGTCTGGTCTTGTTTCCCTCGTCATGGCGCTTCATGTGGGCGACCAACGCGTAGGGCGTCGCCAGTCCCAGTCCACAAACGTCGCAAATGTTGCTCTTCTGGCGCTCCTCCACCGGAATATGACTCCTGGCGTGATTCCTGAGTTCCGTCGTGGTCAAAAACCGGAGCGGGCACTGGTCGCATTGGTGCGCCCGCTCGGCGCCAGGATGCTTCCGGATCGCGTGGCTAAACACCTTCTTGTACACCTCAAACCGCTGACCACAGCGACACGTCAGGTGATCCCCGGGATGGTCCGGGTGACACTCTTGGAAGTGCTTGATCAGGTAGACCTTGCTTCCGGGAATGGGAGCCATACACACGTGACACTTGCGGCGACACTGGATCTCCCCGTCTACTCCAAGCGATTGGAGTGTTTCCTTGGTTGGATCGGTCACAGGTGCCGTGCACTCGGCCTGGTTATCGTGGACCAGGCGATTATGCTTGTGGAACGTGTTTTGCTGGCGGAAGGTCCTTCCGCACATTTTGCAGATGACCACAAAGAGTTTGTGGGAGGTGAGGTGGATTTGGAGGAGATTTCGGTGGGCGTAGCGCTTGGGGCAGTGTGGACACTCGAAAGTCTTTTCGGCGTTGGAGTGGACGAAGATGTGATGGGAGCGGAGTCCTTTGTCGTTGGTGAATGACTTGGGGCAGAGGGGGCACTGGAAGGGGCGCTCGCCCGTGTGCTTGGTGCGCTGATGGTTCAGGACCTCGCGGATGTAAGGAAAGTGGCGTTGACAGAATTTGCAGGTGAAGCGTTTTTCGTCCGGATGGAGTTCTCGGTAGTGCTGAATGAAGGGGCCGGCGCCAATGATTTGGGCGGCGCACAGGTGACATGTTAGGGTTTTGACGGGGCGTTTTGACTTTTTGTATATTATTTCCTTGTGGGCTTCGCCGTGCAGGGCGGTAAGATGATTTGTGAGAACCGTTTTGGAGGGAAATGTCTTATCGCATTTGGGGCAAGGATGGATGATGATGGAGGTGGAGTGCCGTTGGGCGGTGTGGACGGTGAGGAGTTGTTCGGAGGCGAAGGACGCGGGGCAGGTGGAGCAGGAAAACGGCTTTTCGCCCGTATGGCGGTTCCGCTGGTGAACAATGGCACGGGAGGCGCTGTTGAAGTGCTGAGGGCAGTAAATGCAGGTGTAACGGCGCTCGGAGGGATGCTTGGAGGAGTAGTGCGCGTGGAAGGCTTTTTGACCGATAAGCCGCGCGGAGCAGATATGGCACGTGTTGGTGGCCGTGCTCCGCTTCCTTCGGGGGTTGTTTTTGTAGGACTTTGGTTTTGAGGAGTAGATCCGGTTGGAGGTAGATGTGGAGGGAAATGACATTTTCCTGTAGCGACTTGCTAAAGAGCTTCGGGTTTTCCGGCCGCGTTTTGGAGATTTTATTTCCACTTCAAAATCACTGTCACTATCAACATCGTCCTCCATGGCGGAACCTCCATCGGAATAATTGTCATCACTCCCTCCATCCACATCACCTCCTCCAAGGTCATCATCTTCCACATAATCTGGATGGAGAGCCACCTCCTCCAATTTTCTGCTGCTTCTGGTGGATCGGGATGGGCGAATTGGTTTTTTCTTCGGAGATACAGAAAGGGAGCCGGCTGGAAGGTCGGTAAAACCGGGTAGCTCCATGGAGGATCCACCACCGTCGTCATCGAGAAGATCGTTAAGTGCTTGGGTGACCTCCTCCACTTCCTGTTTCACGAGAGGGTCGTCGCTACCCTCCTTGAAGGTGGAGGTGATGTGTTTTGGCTGCAGGGATGAATCAGCCTCCATTTTCCTGGGAGGTAGGAAGTCCCGAGTGCGCTCTATAATTAAAAATGTATTGATTATACGAATCATAATTAAGTTAACAATTTAATTAACTTGAGCAGCAAATAATTTTTTTGCGCTTGGCTGAACCTTCACAATTGCTGGTAACTTTAAATGCGGGATCCGCCACTTTCATCCTGAACACATGGAGTCCCAGCAGCGCCAACTGAGTTCCCTCCATAGTCCTCACCCACTTCTCCTCCTCCATCTCCCCTGCAGATTTTACTTCAGTCTTGCAAACAGTGTCTCTAATTAACTTGACCCTCCCATTAAGCTGCAGCTCCAACTCCCTAATTTGCTGGTGCACTTGAATCAGCTCCTGGTACAGATTCTGACACCTGTAGCAGAGGGGAAGGCACCTCCCCTGATCAAAGTTGATCCCCTCCCGACACTTTTTCCACTTAACATTGAGGAGGCAGCAGAGGAGATCAAAAGCCTGCGAGTTTTTCACGGTGTCGTTCAGCGGGACGCTGACAACTTGTCCGGAAGGCAGAACATTTTCCAGGGCGCTTATCTTCAGATAACCTCGGGGGAGGGGATGGAGGCAAAAGAGGCAGACGTGCTTGCTGTTTTTGAACGCTTCTGAGTTGAAGTCCGCTTGGACTCTTCCCTGTAAACCAACAAACAAATAAATGAGTAATATTAGTGTTTAGTGTCATTTTAATTGCTAAATAATTAAATGGAGAAGTTAACTAATTGCTACCAGGTTTAGTTTGGCCTTCTCTTCCCGCTTCTGAACCTTTTCCGGGTTCGGCAAATGATTAACGTGCACCCCATTCCCGACCGTAAAACTCTGATAACTGCCCGTCTTCTTGTTAAACCTTTTCACAATGATACTCGCAGTGCAGCCCTTATACTTTTGCGAGCACTTAAAGTAGGTCGTTCCCTTAACTGTCGAGTTAATGTGGAATATGTGACCTTCGTGAAGCAGCACCTTCCTCCCTCTCGCGCTGTCAATAAACTTTATCGGCGAATCCTCCACACCACCTCCACCAGACATTTCCTCCAACTCTTCCTCCTCTGTCACATCCTCCTCCTCTTCTGGAGGCTCTTCCTTAATTGTGGCCATTAGCAAACTGTTCACTAACTGCTAATTAAAGTACAAGTTTTCAATTTAATTTAATTTTTGGTTCTTAAAACGAGGACGAGCTCAAAGACAAGAGCAGAAGCAGCTGAGCAAGGTAGCTTAAAAGAGAAGATTTTTTTTGGAAGGGAAGCGTTTTGCGAAGCACCGTCCCCGGCCACTTAGGCCAAAATTCTCCACCAATCTCGCCTTGTCGAGTTCGACCCCAGTCATTCGGCTGCATTTTCCTTTCGCCGTCTCGTCTCGCCTACGTATTACCTATCTACCATTTTTTAGCCTTGACTTTTAAATGTGCCATTAATTTAACGGTTTTATAATTAACTGTCACTGTATTTACACAGACTATAAAAATCGTATTTAAAAAGTGTTATATTATATTTATTTAAGTGCTTAGTAGTAGTAATTGTGGTACATTAAATTAAGTTAACAATTAACTTTTGAAGTTTAAATTTGGCGGTGTCGCGATAGAATGCAAGTGCAGTAGTATTTGTTGGCGTTGGGCGAGTTAGGCATGGCGTTAGGATGATCCCGGGTTTGAATGCAGTACTGCGCCAACTTGGTCTCGTGGAGATGGAGGCAGAGGGAGGAACAATGGCTGGAGTCACAGGCGGGCCTGCAGTATTCGTTTCTGGGAGGAAGGCTGGTGACACATTCCCCCTCAGTGCCACAGTGGAGGGAGATGAAGGGGGAGGGAAATGTGGAGGGTGGAGGGGAGACGTCTAGTAAACGCTCACACATTTCGGAGGATGTGCAGATGGCTAAAGTGGAGCGTTTTGGGGGTTTAACAATGCAAAAGGAGCCGCTGCCATCATTTGACGCCCGGATATTGCTGGAATCAACCTGAAAAATAAAAATATATTAAGTCAATGAGTTAATAATTATTTGGTTAGGATGTAATTAATTGTTATGTAGGTTAATAGTTACCATGGCGACTCCAAGTAGAAGAGGATAGAGTATACTTAACTTCTGCATTCTTTTAATGACTGATTTAGTTTTGCAAAATAAATGTCTTCAATTCTGCTTGTAACACGTAAAACATCACATAGTTCGCATGTTTCTGTCTCTCGAAATATTTTTGACTTCCTCTATGCTGTCGTATTACGTTATAATAATTTTTGTTATGTGTTAATTAAATAACATTTTGTGATATGTTCATAGTGGAATATTGCATGCGAGATCGCAGATGACAATGAAGTTGTCAAAAGGACAATGCCGCATTCGACACAATGCTGTTACGCCAGGGCTTCAATTCATTTAAACAAAAAAATTTGGACAATATCTCAACGGCTGAATACCTATAGTCATATAACTAAATCATGATAACATTTTAAGCGAATAGCACAACATGTTAATTACTTTACAGGATGAAAAACAACGCCTTTCACGCTCTGAGCAAACTCATTAACACGAGAAGATTTAGTAGTATCTGTTAAGTTGGCTATATGTCGAGGGTCATCATTAACATAATCATGGTTACTGTTTATCATGATTCATGAATGAGGATGGGTACGCATTAAAGCTACACCATTATCAATAATAAGTTGCATTTGGTAGCAAATATAGGATGCAATTATAAAGGCCGATATGTGTTTACCCAAGTGTATTGTTGTTTTGCAAAATGTTAATAAAGTCATTGGGCCAGACTAGACCTTCCTGTATGTTGTTTTTTGACAGCGACAAAGATAATGATGTTGGCACTGTTACACAATTAATAAGAATCATTTATGAAAATGAACCATTATGAGATATTTTGGTACATCTTTCTTTTCGGTTTACTGAATTGAGTTAGTGTGCTGCGCGTTATATTTAGATGGCGACGGTAGTTATTTGAAAGACGCCAGAGGAATGGTATCCAGTTAATAAATTGGTTATTTTATTGCGTGTGAGACTATGGACAACGGGAATGGAAATGGAGAAAAATGTATATCGATTGTGCACATTCTTTACCCCACGTTCAACGAGTTGGGCATGTAAAACTCAAGATATGGGGCATTGCAAGACAAGTTGAAAATGTAATTTATTTTGCGTTAAGATGCCGTCGCTAATATCTCGGAAACGGTTTGACGGAGGTGCTCGGTTGATGAACCGCTTATATGAAAATCGGACACGTAGAATCCGATTATCGGGTCGGAATTGCAAAATTATATCTCATGGTCGAGATATAGCATGGGTGGTGACGGATGCGTGTGCAGTCTATGTATATGCTATTATTAAATCAAAATGAATGAATGTAATATTGAACACTCTGACGAGGAAGAAAATGTGCATTTTCTTCGTCGTCAGAGTGTTCAATTAATTGCACAATTAATCTTGTATGCGACCTGACTATATATGTACGTGTCCATATTCCAAATTTCGATAAGCGAGTACATGTGTAGGTACTCATTCCTACATTACCAATTCTCACTTTAGCTCAAAATTGTTTTTTTAATTCCATAGCAAGATTAATAAAGTCCCGAGAGCGAATAGTCACTGTGAACACATTCATTTGAATTATTAATTAAGCACACGAGTCAAATTGAAACTACATTTCACTGTAAACAGTGATGTAAATTGGTTGCTACTTTCGTGCTATTGCAAACACCAACACTTTATTTTTAGATTGAATTTGGTTATTATCAATATCAGCGTACTATCGGCAATTTTTGCTATTCCATGCATCAAACACTCGACATTAGTAATACGAACGAATACCGTAAGCTGATTTTAATTTAAACTCAAAGTGCTCAAAATTTTATAACAGAAATTGTTTTCAATTTTTTATTGTCCAGAAGCCTTATGCTCACATGACAACATATCCAATAAAATGGAGAATCTGATATTGCAATTAATGGAATAAATGAACAACCAAGCCTCTCACAATATATGCACAAGCATTTTGGAATGCCTTAGGAAAGTAACCCCTAGTTAGGCTGTATTCCATTCGAAGGTTTACCATTTCTTTGAATTGTTTGTCTCTTGGCAGTAAGCTATATTGGAACAGTGGAAAGTTATAAAGGAACGCCTTTAATACGCTTCATTTTTTCATATCTAAGAAAGCCGCAAACAAACAGTTTAAATCTTTGAAATTTCTGTAAAAATGTTAGCAACAAATATTACCCTGTTTTCGCTAATATTCAAAATCGCCAATAGTCTTGGCAGCCTGTTAGTGACCTGGGACGAAAAGTGGCGGACCCTCGTGCTAATCTCGGATTCAGTCGAAAATCCAAATGCATTAAAAAAGAAACAGACCAAGTTAAGAATCCTAAGCTATCTTCATTCAGCAACAGTGTTTTTCATTATTATCCAGTGTATCCTCGAAGCCCATTCATCGCTCACGACGAAAGCGCAGGAACTCATTGCCGTCGCCATTCTCCAATGCAATTCCGTCCATCTGCACTCCTGTCGACTTAAAGCTCATGACCTTGTATCGTACATTAACGGCCATTTCCAGTTTCATGACATGTACCAAACCCAACATAAATCCGATACACAAAAACCACTCACTCTTATGGAAAAAGTGGGAAAGTTATTCGCAAAGACATTTGCGTTATCCGGAATCAATTTCCCCGTTGCGGTTACCGCACTTCATTTGGTGGATCCATGCAGAGCATCCCTACCTGGTTATTTTCTACTGAATGAGTGCTCTTCAGATCAGCAGAACTATTCATTAGATTCCGTGTACGGGATTGTAATGAATATCAAAGAAGTTCTTCTAAAAGCCACCCTGTTCCTGTTTCACCAGTTCATATGGCAGTTTGGGAACAACGCTACAGTTTTTGTCAATTCTGGACTGACGGTACTTTGTACGCTGGCGATGAAAAGTTATATTGATACGTAAGCATAACAAATTTTACGCCTACTTTTAATCTATGTCGCAGTGTTTACATAAAATAATGTATTTTTTACAGTTATTGGGATCTGTACAATTCATTAAAGTTGTCAGTGAAACAGACAATTGTGGCTTACCGTCAAATTGAGGTACTTCTCCTATTCGCCAACCAAATATTCCAGGACGGTGCTCTGACGTCGCTGATATTATCTGCAATTTTATGCTCCAGTACTGGGCTGGCAATGTTGATAAGAATTCCTTGGTCGACAGAGAAAATTCTCCCAATTTTCATATTTTTTAGCTGTTTCATGAATGGAGCAATGATTCTTTTGGTTTGTCTGGGTGCAATGGTTTCAGTTTACTGTGGGTCACAGGAGTTACGTATAAGGGCAAAGTGGAAGCAAGGTTGGCAATTGAAGTCAGGAAGGGTTGACTGTAAAGTATTGGAAAGATTCTGGAAGTCTTGTCCACTGGCGAAAATCAAGTTTGGATCTGGAAACTACGTGGACGAGTTAACGCCGTTGAATTGTCTGAATTTTTCGATAAATCAAGCAGTAAACTTTTTGCTGCTTGATAGCTAGGAACAGGCCATACCAAAATTGCCACCAAAATGAAACTTAACATTTCCGTAATGCGGTTTCGTTGATTGTATTTGAATGCATATTTAACATCGTATGCATGACAATAAAGCCACCATGAATAATTTGTAGATCAAATTCTGTAAAGTTCTATCACCAATTTTATTTCATGGCTCACGCAAAACATATCAATGCTCTGCAAAGAGGTACATAATAACTTACCGTAATAATTTCGTATAATTGAACTGAAATGTTTTATACAACTTTTAGTACTGTGTACTAGTTTCACCCCATTAAAAATTCATTAAGGGTGGAATTTTGGACATATTGTATTTGTGTTGAAACAGTTGGTGTACGAATGATTTGCGTACTTTTTTGCTACACTAGTTGACCTTGAAAATGTTAGTCCGTCTATTAATTGCAATTCATGTGGCCCAGCATGTGTCCATAAAAAATAAATTCAATTATATATCGTCACGGTTGTGAAGCTTGATGGACAGGTAATTATCCGATAGAACTTTGTATCCGTAGTCGGACGTCACTACGTCACTTTATTTATTGAAAACATACCAAAGTGGAATTTTGCATGAAATTTAAAACGTTCTTAAGGGTGCGTCTGCCAATTAAATGAAGTTCGTACCAAATTATTCATCTTCTTGGGCTATAGTTGGAAAATGCTTCACTTACCAACATGATATATCGCGCATCTGTATCCGTCACTACGTTAAGGGCGCATCAGATTTTTCAGCGACCAACTCTGCTAGTATTTCCAAGGACTCAATTTCGTCACAAAAGTTTTTCTTCATTTCACACAGTTGAGCTCTGGACAGGGTCTTCCCCTCTGCGGTGACATTTATCCTTAGCTGTCCATCATAACTTGTCATCATGATCACCAAGTCAGCAAAAGTACCCAAAACGCCGTCCAATCCAAGCACTTGTCTTTCTTTATCCAGTCCCGTTCTTATCGGTGGTCCAGGAAAATTTGAGGTTGAAACTGGAACACTTTTACATCTGGCAACGTAGCGGGAAAATGGAGTCGCCAGGGATCCGGAGAATAATTTTATAAGAAACAAAAGCAGATGCGGCACAAATGAGCGCTTAGTTTTTTGAACGATTTCGTCAGTGATCAGAAGCCGATCCTTTGAAGATAGATGTACTCTTGTGTCCAGGTCAAAAATTGTCGGTAATCTAACGAGACATTACAATGGAGCAAACAAAACAATAGATTCGATTCATCTAACCATTTTCTGTACAAAACCGATATTTTTACCCTTACGTGTGATTTCGCAGTTTATTGTGATGACCACCTCTCGGCAACATAATGGATATTCTTATTTTCTCCCAGGCTCGAGTTCCCGGTTCAAAACTTTTTGCTAGTACTGCTGAGATACATGAAAGCAGCACGGATGTAAATGAGACCTGGAGATTTTTCTTGATAAATTTCAGCCTTATCACAGAAACTAAAGGAAATCTGAGATAAATTTGTTCCCTACTCTCAAATTGTGAGCAAGTGCCTGTCTCCATATCAACATGAGCTACCTGTTCCCTCCAGGGCAACTGCTTGCTCCAAACCAGGGTCATGACGTATCCAAAGTCAATGAGAAATCTGAATGGGATATGAAATGTTTCAATCAATTTAGTACAGCAGTGGCGTCCTTTGTCATCTTGATGCTTTTTCGATTCCTTCGCTAATCGCATTCCAAAATTATCAAAGGTATCCGATGTAAGGCCGTTAACTATTGCGTGGCCAAGAGAAACCCCATCAGCCATGACGTGATGAAAATGAAATAATACCGCCGTCGTTGGTGAGTTCTCTTTTTTAAATTCAGCACTTTTATACTGCCTTACGATGTGAATCTTCCAGGGACTCTTTTGTGGTGCAAAAGGCTCATTCAAAATGTCTTCTACGAGTCGATCTAAGAACTGCTCTGAGTATTTTGCTCCGTCGTCATCTTTCGCCATACAATGGCATGCTATGTGATCGTTCAAATCAAATTTCGCATCCTGCTTCCAAAACATGAATCCCATCCAACTCTCAACGTACTGCTGAAATTCCGGATAGCGAAGTGCATCTCCGGCCTCATTAATGACCGTTATCCACCGGTCGAATATCAATTTCCGTGCTTCGTCAAGTACCAAATCACCTTTTAGCACGAGCCGAATTACAAGACCGTATTTAGAACAATATGTGTCCTTTCTAGGGAGAAACTCGGTCCCGTAAAATTGGCCGTCTATTGTAACTGCGTTGCCGATGTCAGGACGATAGAATCGGGACATGCATTTTGTAATTATTAGACGATATAGGAAGATGGGTGACTGGACTACCACAACGAATATAATGAACGGTATCAGCATAATTATTCCAACACAAAAATTAAATATTGTTCGAAAACAGATCGAACTAGTGGATTTCCATTCAAACCTCAACATTTCCCTATTGTGTTGAAGAGCACGACTGGATTTAAAGCGAGTTACTTTTATTTTTTGAGTGGAGACTATGGGAGAGAAAGTATTCTTTGCTTATACTTGTCGAATTGCCCTTGAAGAACTAATGAATTTTTCTGATCATAAAAGATTTGTGAAGAATTTGTTACTTTGTTGTTTCATTTTGTTTGCGGCGTTGTTTCTTTTTGTATTACACCAATTAATGCTAACGCAGATACCCTCTTTGTTGCTCGGAGAAAGATTAACGATCAGATAAATGTTTACGTTTCCCGAGTCTATGGTGTTTAATTTGTTTTGGAGAGTGTGTTTTAAAAAGTTTTGCTGACTCGAATACAAGTTTGTATTTTGCTGTCACTGTTAATGAAATTAGTATGTAGATTGCAAGTTACTTGATTATACGTATGTACGAGATAATTGTTATTTCAACATTTTTAAAATTTAACCAAGAATTGAGATAGTTTAATAATTATATGCTGTCACATTTCGAAATGTCATAACGTTGAAGTTGGATACGGCAGAGCCGCAATGCTTATTGGGTAGAAGTAATTTCTTTTTATATATTTAACGATCGGTTGGAAGTAACCAGTTTCATTTTATGGCATTTTAAGTAATTAAAAAGTGAACTGCAGATATTATTTTATTGTTGTATTTTTGTATATGATTTTGGGTCTGATGTAATCCCGAGAAACGTAAATCTGATACGTATTCTGGACAAATGTTGAGAAACATACTCACAATTGCTACTGTATTTATTGAATGAAACGAACTTGGCCATCTAAGTGTAACAACATTGCTAGATTGTACATAAAATGTATTTAATGCAACATCAGTATGAGTACGATTCCATAACCGTGACGAAACCATTACTTTAAAATAATTTGTATAGAAACAAGTTTTGGATTCCAGATATCTCGAAACTGTCCAAGTAAAGTTGCTTATCGTCATGGTGAATAGTTTTTGAAAGAACATGACAAGAAATTCAACATTTTGTCCTAGCATGTTCTCAACGATTGCAATTGGATTCGATGTGTACAACAGGTACACAAACTAAGGAATATCATGCTCATGCAGGAAAATTCAAAAGGGGAAAATTCAAAAGGGGAAAATTCAAAAGGGGAAAATTCAAAAGGGGAAAATTCAAAAGGGGAAAATTCAAAAGGGGAAAATTCAAAAGGGGAAAATTCAAAAGGGGAAAATTCAAAAGGGGAAAATTCAAAAGGGGGAAATTCAAAAGGGGGAAATTCAAAAGGGGAAAATTCAAAAGGGGAAAATTCAAAAGGGGAAAATTCAAAAGGGGAAAATTCAAAAGGGGAAAATTCAAAAGGGGAAAATTCAAAAGGGGAAAATTCAAAAGGGGAAAATTCAAAAGGGGAAAATTCAAAAGGGGAAAATTCAAAAGGGGAAAATTCAAAAGGGGAAAATTCAAAAGGGGAAAATTCAAAAGGGGAAAATTCCAAAAGAGAAAATTCAAAAGGGGAAAACTCAAAAGGGGAAAATTCAAAAGGGGAAAACTCAAAAGGGGAAAACTCAAAAGGGGAACATTTAAAAGGGGAAAATTCGGAACTGATGTATTGATGTTATCTATGTAGCTCTGCTAGAAATGTTTTTGCAGAAATTGCTCCAAGTACATTAATTAGGCGTATGTATGTAATGGGAACATATGTCAAGTGGCATATCATTCGACTCGTCTATGAACAAAACGCATATAAATGAGGTAACTTTGAGGTCAAAGGTTACCATTAAGGTAACGGCGATTTCAAATATTGTTTTGGTTTATGCTCCGCTGCTTAAACCATTACGAATTTTGGACTTCTGTTATCGGCAAACGGATTCTGAGCACAGGGGTTTTACTTGACATGCTCCTTAGCCTTACAGGTCAACGGCAACGGTTAGAAACTGTTACGAGGTCAATTATTTTCAATGGGAACATATGGCAACTGGCATATCATTCGACTCGTCTATGAATGTAACGCATATATCTGAGGTCATTTTGAGGCCAAAGGTTATCGTTTAACGGTAACGGCGATTATTTCTTTTGTTTTATGCTCTCCTGCCAAGAATTTTTGACTGCTTCATGCTTGCCAACCCCATATGCCAACGGCAACGGTTAAAAACCGTTACAAGGTCAAATAGCAAGTGACATATCATTCGACTCGTCTATGAATGTAGCACATAGGCCTGAGGTCGTTTTGGGGCCAAAAGTCACGGTTTAACGGTAATGACGTTTTGACACTTTTTCGTTTTTGCGCCCTAACTTTTAAACAAAGGTGTTTGCTGAAGTGCTCCCTATTTATGTTTTTACAAGAACCTAGTTTTTAATGATCTCACACAGCTTTTTGTACGAAATTTCAAAAGTTCTAGGGTATTCAAATCACATGTACATGCGTTGTACCTACAAGCTTTTCTATACTAATTGTGCATCAGCTTTTTAGTCGATAACTTCTGCAAGGCGTTTCAAGGACTCCGTCTCGTCACAAAAGTTTTTCTTCATTTCCCCCATTTGAGCTCTACACAGCGCGGTCCCATCTGCCGTTGCATTGATCCTTAACTGCCCGTCATAACTAGTCATCATAATCACCAAGTCAGCAAACGTGTCCAAAACACCATCCAATCCAACGAATTGCCTTCCTTTATCCAGTCCCTTCTTTATTGCTGGCCAAGGAAAATTTGAGGTTGAGACGGGAGCGCATCTACATTCAGCAACATAACGAGCAAATGGGTTAACCAATGAACCGGATAATGATTTTGTGAGAAACAAAATCAGATGCGGCACAAACGACTAGTTCGCGTCTTGAACGATTGTGTCAGTGACCAGAAGCCGCTCTTTTGGTGTTAGGTATGTGCTAGTGTCCAGGTCAAAAATGGTCGGCAATCTACGAATCATTAAATGGGAACGGGCAAGTCACCAGAATAAATACGGCCAAAAATATTTTTGTGCTAATTGTTGTTCTTTTACGTATGATTTCGCAATTTGCTCCGATGACCATCTCTTGGTAGCATGATGGATACTCTGATCTTCTCCCATGCCCGAGAACCTGGTTCAAAGCTTTTTGCTATAACTGCCGATACGCAGGATAGTAGAACAGAAGTAAACGAGACCCTTGATGAATTTTATTTTCTTAACAGGAATTAAGGGAAACCTGAGATAGACTTGTTTCTCTCTGTCCTCCATGTGTGAGAAATTTCCTTTCTCGATATCAACCTGAGCTAACTGTTGTTTCCAGGGCAATTCCTTGGTACATGCCAAGATCATGACATATACAAAGTCCGCGAGAAGCCTCAGCGGAGCAAGAAATGCTTTCACGAGTTTAGTTCCTTCTTCTTTGTTAGTACTGCTGCCGCCATTTGCAAATCCCATGCCAAAATTTTCAAAGCTGTCCAACATCAGACCACTTACTATTACGTGGGCAAGTGAAACTCCTTCGGCCATTGCGTGGGGAAAATGAAACTGCACAGCCGTCATGTTCGAGTCCCCTTCTTCAAACTCAGCGCTTTTGTGGCGTCCAATGATGTGAATTTTTCAGGGACTCTTTTGCGGTGGAAATGGCCCATTCAAAATATCTTCGACGAGTCTATCCAAAAAAAACTTCTCTGAATGTGCAGCTCCGCCATCCTCTGCAAGGTGACCAACTATGTGATTATCCAAATCAAACTTGATATCTTGATTCCAAAACATGAAACCCATCCAGCTTTCAATATACTGCTGAAATTCAGATTAACGTAGGGCCTTCGCGGTATCAATTGTAACCGTTATCCACCGTTCCTTAATCAATTTTGCTTCAGCAAGTCCCAAGTCGCCCTGTAATATGAGCCTAATAACTATCCCGTATTTAGAAGTACGACAAGTCGCCTTGCTTGGGAGAAACTCGGTCGCGTAAAATTGGCCGTTTACTGCAACTGCCTTGCCCAATTCTGAACGATAGAGGCGGGCCACACATTTTGTTATTATCAGTCGCTATAGGAAATTGGGTGATTGGACTACCAAGATGAATACAGTGAAGGGTATTAGGAAAACGATACCAACACACAAATTAAAAGCTGTTCTAGAACAGGAATTAAAACATTCCCATACCAAGCTCAACATTTTTGTGACTGGTCGAAAATCGGGAGATGTTTTGTTAGTTTCTAGCTACTTGTGTATGGGGAATGTGAGAGAAAATATTTTGATTGTATTGTTTCGTATTCCCATTGAAGTACTAATATAACTTTCTGATGACAAAGGTATGAAGAAAATTGAATTTAATTGTGTGGTGAGGGATGTTTTACTGCGTTTTTGGCAGTTTCTGTGTATCAATTTTATTTGTGGGGTTTTGTACATATGTTAATACTAACATAGTTACCCTCGCGGTGAGTTGGAAAGATTAACGAAAATATTAATGTATGCAGTTCCAATACGGTCAAATAAGAAGAGTCTTCTTTTTTGACCGTATTGTGCAGTTCTTACTTCCATGGTTTTTAATTTGTTGTGAGCATATTGAAGGTTTCTCGTACACATTATGTTCCTTGCGTCATTTAAGTGGTCAATAAAACGGACAAATACGTACATAGTTAGCATTACTGTTTTTTCTGTTAGCAAATGAACCAAATAGTTTACTAATAATATGCTGTGACATGATGACAAGTTGTAGTATTTAGGTCATATAAAGAGCGAGCGGAAATTAGAAGCTGGAGCGAGACAGAATTGCTTGTAATCTATCTAAGGATCTCAACTAAACAACTTGATTTTTATAATTGATATTTGCCAAAACGTATATAGAGATTATTATATTTGGTGGCATTTTAAATGCAATGTAGTGTAGAATGTACTGCTGCGAAAACTGGTAAAATGATTTAATACTTATTATTTTGTGAAACCCCAACAGTTTTAGTATGTTGATGGCCATGAATCAAGTTCCTAAAACGATGATATGCATCTCCACATTCAATGTGTGGAATTACTAGTTATCATGGATACGCAAACTGAAATCAGATAATCGGATGTAACATAAAATCATGCAGGGAACTAGTTACATTTAATACATGTTTTTACAACATGATACACAATGCATTTTCTGATCATTATAATATGATTCTAGTAAATACAATTTTATTAGTGAAGTACGAAAAGCACCGAAGACTACGGGTTTTCATACTCCTTGGACGCAAGTTCATATAAAGTTTCAATCTCCTCGCAAAAGTTGTCCATGACTTCCTCCAACTGTCGCCTACTAAATGCACACTCCTTGCAAGTCAAATTAAGTTTTATGCTGCCATCATAGCTCACCATGACAAAAACCAAATCAGCAAAAGCTCCCAGCGTAACGTCCAATTCGATTAGTTTCCTATTCTCATCCAGCCCAGTTTTCCCAGGACCAGGAAAGTTTGTAGTGGCCACCTTGATGCCTCTGTATTTAGGGACACTAGCAAAGGATGCTGCTAGGGATCCGGAGAGAAGTCCTACGACGGCAGACAGGATGTGGGGAACAAAGGACTGTTTTGCCTGGATAAACATTTTCTGCGCGGCAAGCAGGCGCTGCTGTGGGCTCAGACGCGCTGACGTTTCCAACTCGCAAACCGTAGACGATCGGGAACAAAAATTGCAAATTAGGGAACAGTTGAAATTACGATGCCATATTTTTAAACTCGTATATTGCTGATGTGCATAATTTACGTAGTGTATTTCATCTTGTTGTTGTGGTGTCCGCCGTTGGGCAGCATCATTGAAATTCTTATGCGGTCCTGGTCGCTACCTTGTGCCGATGACGTTGAGTAGCTTTTGGCAAGTGCGGCGGATACGCTCGACAACAGCACAGATGACAATGACACTCCGAGACTGTTCTTAATGTATTTCAGTTTATCCAAAGGAATGGGTGGCGATGCATTGAAAAGCTGCCTGCTAATGACTTGCTTTCTAGGTAGCTCAATGCTAAACGGTACCGCTGTATTGGGTATCAATTTATTTTCGGATCGCCCAGTCCAGCACACACTCATGAAAAACCCAAAATCCACCACAAATCTGAATGGACTCACAACAAATTGCACCAATGTATTTAAGACGTTGGCATTTGCATTTCCAGGAGTTTTTGAAATCAAAACATTGTTGGCTTCAACGGCTTGCCCAAAGAGACCGTCTACAATCATGTGCGTCAAAGAGAAACCATCGGCCATTGCGTGATGAAAACGAAACACAAGCAGACTCATTCCATCTTCACCGTTCACTTGTGAAGAATTATTTGCTTGTCTTATGAGATGCACTTCCCAGGGACTTTGGCAATGAGGGAACGGTTTGTTCAGTAATTCTTCCTCTAGTTGATGCACAAAAGTTTGAAAAGTATCACTGCGTCCGCATTCTTTCAACTCGTGGTAAAATATGTGATTATTTAAGTCAAAGATTTGACTCTGCTTCCAGAACATAAATCCCATCCAACTGGAAATATACTGTTGAAACTCGGGATAGCGCAATTGCGCTTGGTCGTCATTCTCGATTTCATGTGCATGTATCCAGTTCTTCAAAACAAGATAACGGAGTTCCTCCACCGTCAAATCTCCAGCTAGCGCAAGTTGTACAACTATTGTGTATGCAAAGTATTTGTTGTTATGAAGAAATTCAGTCGCCATGAATTGATAGCTGCATGGTATGGCCTTTCCAATCCTGCTGCTGAAAAATGTTGGCCTTACAAATTTTGTTAAGAGGAACCGGTAAACATATATGGGAAGCTGAACTATTGTCGCGAATAAAATGAACGGCATTAATAGCAATGCTCCAAATGTCCCATGATATAAGGTTATCAGAGCGCGTTTAAAAATATTTGCCGTACATTGCATTTTTGCAAACCGCTATATTCACTTCTGTGCAGAAATTAAACCTTTTCCGTAGAAATAATTTTGCAGAATTGAGTCTCTTTTTCTTGCAACATAATATTAAAGTAGGATTTTAAGATTAAAAACTCTGCCATTTATGCAACCAAGTTTTCAAATTCGGGTTTATAATGAGCTGAACGCTGTAATAGTGACTAGATATTTATCGCTTAAACTGGTTTCCTCAATGAATTTAGGGGTGGATTCTGGTTTCTAATTAGCTTTACAGTCAAGATAATGTACTTGTTTTGCAATGTGTTTCGTACTCAAAACCAATAGGCATACGACCTTGGTGTTTCATTTAAAAGCATCGTACCGGAACAGTGGAGATCAAATCCATTGTCAGATCCATTTAAAATATGAATCCAGAGATGCGTTATAATCTGAACAAAGTTTCAAGCATTGATAATATACATTTGAATAAAATTATCGACGTCTCAATATTTTTTATGTTGTTTTTATTGTCCAGTTCATGGAATCCAGACTGTTGACTATCGAAGCATGAATGCCTATAATAAAACTGGAAATCTAGGCAAACTGGTGTAATATAATGAAATAAACTAATTTGGTACAATTTGTGCATTCATTGTGTGCGCAGGTTGGGTGCACATATATGCTTCACGGATTCTGAACTGCATAAAATTTATTACCTACAAAGTTCTACTCGCGCTTGCATTTATGGACCCGTTAACAAAATGTTTGCAGATGACTGTGCTAGTAGTATTGTTGTTGAAATTGATCATGATTGAATTCAGAATTTATGCATAATTACTTTTATTTTTTTAAATATTGTTCTCTCCGTCGATTTCACAAGCAAAATGGTATAAAATTTCAACTTCATCACAAAATGATTCCGGGATTTGCATTACTTGATCAACGTATGATGAATCATAGAGAAGGAACATGTATATTTTTAGGTAACGTAGCATTGTGTTTTCTGTTTTCTTTGATTGATGAATAATTCTGATTATGTTTGACCTTCCCAGGTGTTCGAAATGTTCAAATTGTCTTCGTTCACAAAAATGTTAACAAAACTAGTGCACCATGTCATTTATGATTCCTTAACCTTTGCGTATTGCATTCGGTTACCCAGAATGACTATATACCCTCAGATATTCTATTTATGAATATTTTGATGTAGTCATGCTCAGACGAAATTAATTTTTTGAATCAAATTAAATATGAAAAATATGACACAGGGTTTGTTTTAATAACCAAATAGTCTAATTTGCATGATGTAGGCGGACTCCATGCATTCAATTATTACTGTCATTGAATGCAACTTAAATCCAATACCGTATGCAGTTACAGATTTATTGTGTATACCTACTACTGCCAGCAGCGATATATGCAATTATCGTGTTCTTGAGATCGTCATCCTACCAGAATTCTGGTCTCATGGCTACCGAGGCGTGAATAATGGCTGAAATTGTAAACTTGTAAGATGTAGTGGAACAGGGCACCAGTGATTCTCTTAATGTGTTTACCATCCGCCTTCACTTTATTATCTCTACCAGATCATTATCTATCATTATGGTTAAATAATTATTCGCTTCTTGTAGCAAAAAATTCAGCACAATTTCTGCATTCATTTTTTATATGTACGTTTTTTATCCCGACAAAACTCCATTTACGTTTCCATTTATTTTATGTGTACACGTCAAGAGGTTACTGGATTATCACATTTGTTTCTTGAAATTAATACTCCTGAAATGTTATGCATGCTTTATTCTCAACTGTATATTTATTATATGATATCCTCTCCATTTTTATCAAGAGCAATTTTGTATAAAATCTCAATTTCGTCACAAAATGATTCCGCAATCTGCGTAACCTGAGCCCTTGTAAATACGCTCCCATCTGCCGCCAAGTCAATCCTCAGGTCACCGTCATAGCTAAACATCATAATCGTCAGATCCATAAATGCCGCAACAATGCAGTCCAGCCCAATCATCATTCTTCCATCACCCATTCCAACTTTCGCGGCCGGACCCGGAAAATTAGAGGTGACAACTGGAATCACTCCCTTGCTTGTCGGAATTGTAGCAAAGGATTTGGCCAAGGAGCCCGACAAGATGTTGTTGATGGGGAATAGTAGTCTCGGAACAAATGACGTTTTGGCTTCCTGAAATTGCTGTTGTGAGACCTTCAGTCTATTCTCAGGACTGAAGTGTCCCGCTGTCTCCAGATCGAAGCAAGTGCCAACGCTGTAGCAATAAATTGAAACGTAGTCAAAATAGAGTTCCAACATATTTGCAGTTTGCATGCAAGTTATTTACGGAAAACGTACCTGACATTTCTTAGTTTATTTCTATGCCCTCCACTGGGCAGCATTATTGAAGTGCGAACTGTGTCCTTTTCGGTCACCCGAGCACCCTCAAAACTTTTGGCAAATGCCGATGACAATCCCGACAGCAGCACAGACGAAAGTGAGACTCTGAAAGCATTTTTGATGAATTTCAGCTTTTCCAACGGAATTAACGGAAATTTGAGGAAAATGAATCTTGGCCGGTCCTGCAGATATGATGCGTCATTATTTGCAACAGCAGTGCGCTCAGATTTCCATGGATACTGTCGTCTCCAGGACATGTCAGCACAATAGCCAAAGCCCAAAAGAAATCTGAAAGGTGCTTGCAAATATCCTGTAAGCTCTGACATGATGTAACCGACACTAAGGCGCCGTTTTGGAAAGACAACTTGAACTCGTTCAGATTCCACCCCAAAAAGTGTCTCAACAACGCCGAACATTGAGGTTCCATCTGCCAGGACGTGGTGGTTACGAAGCAAAATGACTGTAGAAGGCTCACCGTTCCCACTCTTGGCACTCTTGTAATTTCTTATCAGATGAATTTGCCAAGGGCTTCGCTGTTTGGGAAAGGGCTGATTCAGCAGATTCTCCACAAATTTGTCTGAAAGTTTTTCTGCTTCTTCTGGTTCAATACTTGTATCTAGTTGGTGTTCGAAGAGATGATTGTTCAAACTGAAATCTGGATCCTGCTTCCAGAACATGAAGCCCATCCAGTGCCCAATGTACTGCTGGAATTCGGGATATACAAGTTCCATGGTTCCGTTACGACTTTCCTTTCTGGTGCGTATCCAGTTTTGCATGGTCAGATCACGAAGTTCCTCAAGCGACATATCCCCTGATAGTACGAACCTGGTCACCGATCCGTACCTGAGACCTTGCTTCCCCCCGAGAAAATCTGTTGCTTGGAATTGACCGCTAATTGTTACCGCCTTGCCTATATGCGGTCGGAAACAAGGGGCTACCAGTTTTGTTAAAAATATTCGATAGATGTATATAGGGAGTTGGATGGTCACAAGAAATAATATGAATGGTAAGAAAGATATTAAACCCAAGAGGAAGTAATAAATATTTTTCCAGAATGATATTTGAAATTTTAAATATTTTGAAACTGCCATTTTGGTAACGAATTTAGTTTTTAAAATTCACAGAATATGTTTTCACAATATACTATAGTGAACAGCTCCAGTGATGGAACTGCAATGATGAACTAATCTTCTTATTACCTTCCTTTAAATATATCTGGGGGATATCATTGGTGTGGCTTGTCAGTATATGTCTGGTTTTGTGACAAGGATGTCTGCAACAATTTATTATTTTCGTACATAGTGTCTGTGTATATTTGGTGAAACAAAGCGTGAATAATATTGTAAATTTACCTGGAGTAATTATTATCATGACCTTTGCTCTCGTTCATTTGCTTTAAATTTCCTTGCCAATTGATGATATTTTTTGTTCAATATAAGCTTCAAGCAAGAATGTTTTGTTATTATTCAACTAATCCAAGTTGAATATTTTATGTTGCCGTGTTACGTACGAGTATATTTTCGGCAGAGATCATTTTCAAAACTATAAATCATTTGAAAGATTGCATTAGTATTTTCCTTAATTTGCTTTGAGAACATTGCATTTTTTCTCTTTGTTTTCCTTACAATGTTGGTTTCCCCGTGTTTTACCCTAGCTTGTCGCATGAATATCATGTACCAGGAATATGGTGTCGTCGCTCTACACTGAATGATGGGTTACATGGTCGCCAAATATGATGTTTTAAGAGCCGGATGCCAAGGAAAATATCACTAAATGATTTCTCTAATTTCATGTTTGCTCGCATTTCACATCACGACTTCTTAATAAGTGTCATGTAAAGGTCATTAGGAAGTACGATCTTGTTCTTTGTGTTTGTAGTTTTGAAATTTGCTTTTTATTTTGGTAAACGTTGGCATTTGCGGTTGGAAATTAGGAATAACCTTTTGCTGTGATAAACAAATTACCAGCATTTGCTTCTGTATCGGATTCCGGATTAGAAAATTGGTTTGACCTCTGTGACGGAATGTGAACCATGGTTGAATGAAATTTATCAGTTTTGATTATGTCTCAGATGATGCAGAACTAAAACGACAAAGTATTGTCATGATTGTGCTTGCTATATGGCAGGTTTTAATCGCCAACTTAACCAAGAAATATAAACCGCAGCTTAGACGTCATCATCCCAAGACCAAATGGCAATTTCAGAGCATCTTGTAAGCGTGGAAATGAAAGCTATAATGTAATGAGCAATTTTTATCCACCATACATGAAGCAGAGCCGTAAAGCTCTTTATCCACATTATAAACCAGTTTTGTTTCGGGGGTAGCCAAGCGCGAATTCCGGTTAGTAGTGCAAGTCGCGATAATTTATTGCACACATTTGACTCACTTACTTGTGAGAGCACTGAGTGAGTTCGATGTTGGTTCTGATAACAGGAATTCCAAGCAAGTGCTCGCTAGATGAAGACTCATTATTAAATGTTATCGTCCCCATTGGCATTACAAGCCAGTTTGTATAAAATCTCAATTTCCTCACAAAATGATTCCTCGATTTGTTCAACTTGAGCCCTTGTAAAGATGTTCCCATCCGCTGCCATGTCAATCCTCATGTCACCGTTATAGCTAAACATGGAAATCGTCAAGTCCATAAATGCTGCGACAACGCATTCAAGTCCAATCATCATTCTTCCACCGCTCATTGCAACTTTTGCTGCTGGGCCAGGAAAATTAGAGGTGACTACAGGAATCACGCCCTTGCTTGTGGGCACTCTAGCAAATGATTTGGCCAGGGAACCCGAAATGATGTTCGTGATAGGAAATAGCAGCCGCGATACATATGACTTTTTAGCTGCCAGAAACTGCTCCTGTGCGATTTTCAGTCTATTCTCAGGATTTATGTTTTTTGATGTGTTCAGGTCGTAGCTGGTTCCAATACTTTCAGAATAAATCAATACATAGTAAACCCTGTTTTCAAATATGCGCCGGATTGCATGAAAAATATTTTTGGTAAAACTTACCTGACATTTCTTAGTTTATTTCTATGCCCATTGGTAGCATTATTGAAATACGAACGGTGTCTTTTGGGGTGACAGCAGCGACATCAAAACTTTTGGCAAGTGCAGCAGACAATCCCGACAATAACACCGACGAAAGTGAGACACCAAAAGCATTCTTGATAAATTTGAGCTTTTCCAGCGGAAACACCGGAAATTTGAGAAACATGAATCTAGGTCGGTCATGGATACTGGATGTTTGAATGTTAGCACAACTTGAGCGCTCAGATTTTCACGGATATTGTCTGCTCCACGACATGTTCGTGACAAAGCCAACGCCGGTCAGAAACTTGAAAGGTGCTTGTAAATATCCAGCCAGCTGCGACATGACGTAATGCACACTAATCGTTGTCTTTTGTATGGCAACATGAACTCTTTCAGCTTCAACCCCAAAAAGTGTTTCAAGAACGCTGAACATTGACACTCCATCTGCAAGGACGTGGTGCAATCGAAGCACAACCACAGTACAAGGTTCACCGCCTCTTCTATAATTTCTTATTAAATGAATTTGCCAAGGACTTCGCTGTTTAGAGAATGGTAGATTCAGAAGATTCTCCACCAGATTGTCTGAGAATTGTTCCCACTTCTTTGCGTCCATGTCTCTATCCAGTTGATGTTAAAATAGGTGATTATCAATGTTGAAGTCCGGGTCCTGTTTCCAGAACATGAACCCCATCCAATGTCCAATGTACTGCTGGAATTCGGGATAAACTAGCTCCATCATACCATCACGTCCTTCCATTCGCGCATGTATTCAGTTTTGCGAGGTGAGTGAACGAACTTCCGGCATCGTTATATCTCCGCTATACACGATCCTAGTGACTACTCCGTACATCAAACCTTTTTCTGTTTGAAGAAAATCGGTTGCTTGAAATTGGGCGCTGATTGTAACGGCCTTTCCAATATGCGGTTGGAAACAAGGTGCTACTAATTTTGTTAGAAAAACTCGGTAGATGTATATAGGGAGTTGAATGGTCAGCAGAAATAATATGAAAGGTAGAAAAAATATAAACCCCAATAGGAAGTAATAAACTGTTTCGTGATGTTGTAAAATTTTTGAAATGTTCATGTTGACACAGTAATATATTTTAAATACTGGTTTACTTCTCGGAGTCTATTTTGGGAGAAGTGCATAGTAAACGGCTTCAGTAGCGACTGTGCAATGATCAATTTGTACTTGTGCTACTTTCCTTTAAATATGTATTGAGGAAAAAAAATCAAATCTGGTCTGTATATCAAAGCTACCCTTGGGTTTGCGAAAAGTGTGTTTGCAGTCAGGAATTATTTACACAAACGCTCAATGCTTAACATTGTGTTCTCGCATATATATTTTGAAGCGGTCCATGAAAAATATTTCCATTTTACCTGGAATGATAATATCTTAACCCTTGCTTCCGTTCCGTAGTTTCAAATTTCCTTACGAATTCACAAAGGCGTAGCGGTGTTACCTCCCCCGTAGAAGCGGTGTTATGTGAGCACCCATCCCAATCTGCTGCATTGACACACTGGCAGCAATTTGTAATCACGTGCATGGCAAAAATTATTTTGAAAATGTAAAAAATCAAAAACTGTCTTAAACTTTTCCTTATTTTGTTTCGAGGGCATGGTATTCCTCAAGTTATTTTCCTTATACGCCTCCTTCGTCTTGTTATCCCTGATTCTCGTGGTTATCCGCCAGTGTGCAACACTTGGTATTTGTTATACTGAATATTTTTTTAAAAATAATGTATGAAATACAACACACTTTTTCCTGGAAAATGATTTATGACATGCTATTTGTTTCTGTTGAATTCGTCTGGTTGGCAATTAAAAGAATGGGTTACGAGTTACGAATATTGAATCGCTTCCATAAAATACGGTCCCCCGCTTTTCAAATTCCGTTCAACATGTAATTACAATGCTACACAAAATGAATATTAGTACGAAAAAATTTAACTGTATCTATTACAATGGTTTCTCTTATGGGATATTATTCATCCACTCAGCTGATCAACAAACCGTCAATCTGACTTGTAACTGAGCTTGGAAGTGTAAACATGTCGGCGACTTTTCCTGTTCCTGTTGGTTTGTGAGGATTTCGGAAAAGAGGCTTAGTTATGTTTTGGCATGGTGATAGAAACAATGGGAAACCCGAAGCTTGGGTAACATGACGCACTTTTGATTTTATGACATGCTTTCGGAAATTTCTACATTTACATAGATTCCAATGGAATAATATACAGCCGGTTAATGTTTTCAAAATTACAAGTCATATATTAATCCATTACTACTATCACATAATACTCTACATGCAACATTAATACAGCCACGAATGCACGAAATGAAACTTCGGACCGTAAGCTGTAGCATTGTTTGCCTTTATCTGATCGCATTCTTTCAGTCCGCTCACAATAGAGCTTCGAATTTTCAAAAATTAAAATACCCAATTCATGTTTGCACAATATTTCTTTAATTTTAGGACCAATTGGTATGGCTCATTCCATGAGATATGTATCGTATAAGCCCAAAATCGATTAATTATATGACCGATCGAAAATTTCCGCTTGTTGAATAAGACTTCTTTGTGGGAAGAAAATCTGATAAAATTAATTCGTGACCATGTTTTTAAAGGAACCGAGTATTATATAGCATGTAGATAACATCAGAGTGTACGGCACGCTTGCCTACATATTCAGAACAGCATTTGAAGTCACACGATTGCCTTCAATATCGATATAAAAGGCGCTATGAAACACATTGGTTGTAGGACACACCTACGCTCCTGTCCATTTCATGTTCCTCGTCACGTATCTCCTTCGAAGTTACATTACAAAAAGTTCAGTTCCAAGAAGGTGAAATAGAGTGCACGAGTCAAATTTTTACATACATCAACGTTTATACATGAGAAGCTTGACGTAAAACCATTGTAGAGAAGCTCACTCCTGAAGATATGCTATTGTACCCTGTCGCATCGTACAGCAAAGAGGAGGCTGGTTCTTAAGTAAACAATATTAAATATTAACCACATTGCGTCAGTCATGCAAAACCTTGCTGACCTTTTCCTGGTAAAACTCCATTTTAAATACATTTACGTATGCATTTTCAAATTACTTACGTGGCAATGAGAAAGGACGTCTCTTTTTAACATCCGTACTCAGACATTTTTTCCAGAATAACGAAACAGTTAGCTACTCAAGGATTGAAATATGCCTTCGGAACAAGTTGAGCAGCTCTTTGTTCTACTCGCAAATACTATAGGTAACCGGCTGTATTCTTTAATCCCCATCCATATAAATATTATTTCCTCTGCTCCTCATCTCTCCGTAAATTGGAACGGGAAACGAAGTCACGACTGCGCTTGGCTATGGTTTTGGTTCGTCTCCTTCACGACTTCACTTGTCAATTTACAAATGCATCTGCAGACATACAATAAAACGAGCCTATTAATAGTTTTGCTAAACGGTTTCAACCTCATTGTGAACATTTGTATTGTCGCGTGCTATCTAGTGTTTCAGCAAAACACTCTGGAGTTGTGCCACTTTTTTAATTGCGTTTTTACCAAGACACAACATGAGGTTGCACATGGCGGCATACAAAGTACGGAAGGAATACTGTTTCGATGGACGTTATATTGTTGCTGCTTTGGTTGCTTTGTAGCATATTTGATGATTGTTCCACTCGCCATTTTCTTTCTGCCTTGTCTAAACTATCTGGTCAAGCTAATTTACACCTCCGGATGCACTGGTGAATGGAGGGACGTTTCCATGCTTACTCGGACATTTCTGGCCTTGTTCCAAAGTCTCCAAATGATTCCAGTTGCTGTGCTGTCCGCCAACACGGTTATGGTTACATTTCTAGCGCTACATGAAATCACTGTTAATCTGAACACTCTGAGGTAAGCAATTCAAACTCAATTATTATTTGATTAAAATCGCTCATATTTTCCGTTTGTCATTTAGGATGCTCGTCAAAGCTACCAGATATGGGAATACACAAATCTTGAGGTACCACATAGGACAACTTTATCGACAAATGCAAATTTTAGTCATCATTTCTAATCAATGTTTCCAAACCTATATCTGGCCAACGATGCAATTTATGGGAGCTGCTGGAGTTATCTTTGTTCTGTATCCTCTACTAGCCTATCGCAGTCAACTGCCCATCACCTTTCAAGTCGGCCTAGCAACCGTAACAGTTCTATATGGATCAATTATCTGCATCGCACTGGATTTGGGAAGTCAATCTATTATTCTCTCTAACGATATACTAAGGGACGTAAGCAAATGGAAGCATTGTAGTTGGTCCGTCAGGTTTTTCCGCGGCTGTCCAAAGATTGCTCTGAGTATAGGGCGATTTCATAAAATGGAAAAAGATCGAGTTCCAGGATTTATTCGATTCGTTCTTCAGCGAACGACATTTCTCGTCTTGAAAACAAAATCCGATATACATTTTGGATTGTGATGATCAGGATGTATATAATTCGACTTGGGGAGGTGTTTCGGAATATTAGCATGACACTAGTTCAGTTCCTTGCTCAAGACATTTCACTTCGGTACACGGACCTGAGTAATATTTTACCAATGATATTCATAACGTATTCGGGGACTAACGAATATGAACCTTATCCAATTCATCATACATCTCTCAAGTTTGTCAGCTGTTCAAATCCGATGATCGAGAAATTAAATTTTCTATAAATTACATACGTCTTTGATAATTATATTTGGAGTTGTATTGTTGTCACTGTACTTGGAGTTCCTTTTGTTCTATCGGAGCTGCTATTTGGGCACTACTTTGTCAATGGTGGTAAAAATGAGAAGAAAGTTAGGTTATACAAGTATTTCATTTCGATGTTAATTTCGTACCTGAAACCGTTACTTGATCAGGCGGATCCTCTGCAAATTCGGTTCACATGTACACCGGGTTCGAAACTAGTATTTGTGTCATACCTACCAGCAACCGTTGTACTTCTTTGTGCATTTGACAACCAAAACATTACGAGTCTCACTCTCACTCGAGCCGAAATACCTTACGACAATTTTGACATGCTGGTTTATAATAAATTTGATACTTACTCTCGACTAACAATGCTGTATGGGTATACGACCACGAAAGGACTTGGAAACTTGGACCTCGTTCGCACCGTCAATGGCTTAATCGGGTTTACAATGGAAATGTTCCTTGAAACCCTTATGTGGTTTGATGGGTTTATCACCAGCGAGCTGCACCATTAAGGTTGAGCAGTCATTCCGAAAATTATATATACCTTTCAAGGAAATGAGTATAAATTCACAGAAGTTCTTGAACCACAGCAAACTGCTGCCTTATGCCATGGAGCTATTTATCGGAGAAGAAAAGTCGTGTCATTTGTTTGGAAGGAATAGCCCCTGCGATGTTCTGAGAGATCATAGGAAAGTGGCACTACTTTTGCCCGATACGGACGCTCACATGAAGTACTACGAAATGAGAAGAATGGGATACAAGCATGTTTATCTGAGCAAGGACTCACTAAATAAGATACAATTTGGTATACAATTTCTTCGTTGGGTCCACCCAACACTACTCAGCAGAATGAATGGAATTTACGCCTCTGGAATATTAGATTGATGTACACAGTTTTCGGTGGATTTCCTGCCTGGAATCAGGGCAAAAGTACGGGACGACAGGCAGCCGAGGCCGATAACATTGGTAGGGAAAATTCTAACTGTGTTTGTTATAGGGTTGGCTGGACTGGTACTCTCAGTAGCTGCAATTGCTGTGGAGAATGTTGCATCACATCGGTTCCGTATGTTATGCAACTGTGCCTACTACAAAGTGCTCCAATTTATTAGTCTGCTAAAAACGTATAATTCTTAAAATACGTTTTGGAGGAAGAAAACTATGTCAAAAGACATGGATGTTACTGAAAAGAAAGGAGTCATAAATAGCGGAATGACGTCTGAGGATGGAATCTACGTGATTTACACAAAATGCTCCAGAACAATGTTGCACAATGGCATGTAGTTTATCAATCTTTCAGATAGATCAAAATGGTAACTGCTCCTGTTTAGTAATCATGGCACGAACAACGCTTACAGCGTTACATCATCCACAAAGAAATATGACGCTAGTCTGCAAAGTTTACATAATGCCAAACTTGACACGGCTCCGTAAAGATGTAATTTTATCATGGATGATCGAGGGACTAGTATAGAAACCACTTACTATTATTTAAGGACTTTCATATATGCCCTATGCCATAAAATGCATACTATACTGAACGCTTATTTATAGGAAGCAGAGAGATAAATGCAATAATAGGTAAGTGGGGTTATCTGAAAGCAATTATACTTATTATAATTTATACTTAGAACACATGCCGAAATTGCGCTCTATGTTTGCATTTTACTTAGAATTCTACCGAGACCGTTCTTATGCAATCGGGAATAATTTTAGCTCATTTTTGCTCATTTTGCTCATTTTCAAGTGTGTTGATTTTGTGATACATACGTATTCATATTTATCGAAATGGTCACGCTATTAAACCAAATGTATGCGTGAGCTGTGAATTTCTAATTTTAATGGTTCTGCAGGGTTTGTTTTGTGACGGACCTATTTTACGAGATACATGGTGTCTTAACGAGCCTTGCATGTCAACCGCAATCATGATGAGTTTGTAGCAAGAAAATGACGACTTGTTGTTTTCACCAAAAATTGTTTCCATGTAAATAGCTAAAAATTAAAAGCCTATTCCTGTTACAACGGACGGCTAAATAATTGGCAAATCTTGTTTCAGGGATAACAACATGGTTTGTATTTTAAATGGTCGCATAAATAATCAGAGGAATTCCGACTGAAACCAGATTTACATGTTTGGAGAAAACACGAGTTACTACTTGGACTTTCCAAGGGTAACATACATTCAGTACTACGTATTGCTCACAGAGAAAGTAGCTTGGTTGACGCTTCAATTTTCTGAGTGCTAAGATTTTCCAGGATGCAGGCGGGAGGAACTTTAAAGAAAAGGCGGAAGCGAAATTTGGCAAAGGTAAAGAATTAAGCTGTTTCATTTGATTTAACATATTTCTTAAATTGGCTAAAGTGATGCGAAATCATTTTGCAATATTTCCATTTGTAATAGGTCAATGGTCTTGGCGTGGTTCCGTATGACGAAACCAGGGATACTTTCAGAGGACTGGACCTCTTCGGCGATGGTGAGGACGAACAGCAACTCCTCAAGTCATTCGTCGCCAAAACAGGAAAGGACACAAGACTCAGTTTTTCTTCGCAAGCAATGCTGGACTTTCGCCGTGATGCTTACACGTCACAGCTGGGAAATATAAGAGTCACTAGGAATCCTAATTTCCATGCTGAAGACTACGATGAAGCTGATGAAGATCTGGAGCGCTCTGTCATTGCATCTGCGACAAGTCGTTACGATAGGAGGCCTGACGTTGACGAAAATATACTCAAGGAACGCAGTCACTTTCTGGACAAATACTCAATGCAACGTCTTCGTCAACTTATATGGCTTGGAATTACAACAGGCTCATTTCCATGGCGATGGAATGAAAAGGAATATAGAATCGAGAGATGGGGTCCTACAATGGAAAAACTTTGGTGGATTCAATGGTTCTTCGTGAGCATTCAAACGTCAGTACTGACACTATTTCAGCTGTATGCATTCATGAGAAGCTTCAAGGCAGGCGATCATAAAAAGAACGGCTACAGGGCAGTATTCCAGAGTTCCTTCAGCTTTCTCTGGTACAGCTACGCCGTGCTGTGCAACATCAACTTTTACTTTTACAAGGAGAAAACCCGCGTGTACATCAACACCTTGTTACGGTTTAACAAAGCGTACGTGAAAAAGTATCTTATCCATCTGGATGAGTACAAG
This sequence comes from Sinella curviseta, assembly GCA_004115045.4. Taxonomy (NCBI): domain Eukaryota; kingdom Metazoa; phylum Arthropoda; class Collembola; order Entomobryomorpha; family Entomobryidae; genus Sinella; species Sinella curviseta. The sequence continues at coordinate 12,730,817 of CM023203.3, forward strand.
GATGGAGGCAGAATGGTTATCAATCTTGCAGTTATCAGCAACATTTGTCAAGTCTTTGTGAGCGTCAGTCTATTTCTCACGATGCCCTACCAGCCCTGGTACCTCTTCAGCTACATTTATCCGAAACCATGGTACTGGCTACCTCCATTTGCGTTTCAGGAATTTATGGTGATTGGTCAGGTCATAACTTCGTACATGCTACTGTCCTGGGTTGTGGTAGCACATGCGAATACGGCCGGATTTTGGCTTCGAGAAATCCACAACAATAACGACAGTGACTACACCAGTGACGAGTTAAGAACGCCAAAAAGGGCGGTTGAAACGTATAGGTCATTGGAAATTCTGGGAAAATGTTTCAATGAATGCATGGCGCCAATGGCAATACCTGTCGTGAAAATCATTATGGGCACTGCAATGGTTCCTTGTGGATATGTGCTTATCAGGAGCATGGACCACAAGTTTATAGACGAGTTTCCGGGAATACTAACGTATCCACTGGGAGTTGTGGATTGCGCTACGGCAGGATTCGTGATAATGAGCATGGGAGCCGAGGTTTTTGATTTGGGCTGTAGCTTTGTGGACTCTTGGAGTCGGACCAGGCAAAAGGATTTTCGGAGGATTTTAATGAGCTGTCCAACCTTGAAAATGTGGGTGGGACGATTCTACTTTATTACGCTGCCCACGACCATCACATTTTTTAAGGTTGTGTTTGATTTGATTACCGACTGCATTATTACTTTCCCTTAAATGAACAAAGTGACATGGCGCCTACTCCTTTTAAATTGCGAGTACAGGCACAGTTTTAAATTATTGGTAGGCTAACGCGGTAAAGGTTTTATCATAATTTTGTTGAACCACACGTGTCGTGAATTGAAAAGTATTTACACTCGCAGCTCGTTATGCTACATGAAGACACAAAATTAATCATGCTTTTTGGATTTGAACAAAGCACGTGTACGTGTTATTTGTAATATATGCAGTGATAATGCTTACAATGATACACAATTGGAATACGAAAACGCTTGACATGATTACTTGGTTATTTTATGGAAAAGGATGGACTGCAAGACTAATGCATTATCTTAGCCCTGAGCTTATTAAACGGCACCCACTCGGAATTTCATTCCATAGGAAACATCAATAAAAATGAGTTGATTTAGCCTCTGTAGCTATATGTGTGGTAGTAATTTGATAATAAATCTTTTAAATTACTTACCCTTCGCAAACTAATCCCAGTTTTGAGCATGCGTCTGCTACTGGTGACTTAAACGCAGTCACTTAATTGCATTCCACAGCGAACGACAAATCAATATAATATCATGTTGTTCCGTTACTGACTCTGTCTGCGGTTTACTTTTTTATATGAATCTTACCAGCTTCGCTCTTGACATTTATTGGCGGTTGTTATCATAATGGGCCAATTATTGTGAGCTACAAAACATTTGCTGTTAAGGTTATCGATAAGTGTAAATGCGTTGATGGTAAATACACTTATTTCCCGCATTAATTTATTACTGTACGACTTCCAAGCATTTCCGTCATTAAACCTGATTATCTCATTATATTTTTAGTGGTACCACCGTATCGGTGCTCATGTCCATGCTATTCATTTTATCAATATTACTTGATTTCTCAAATGGAGTGTAGCATTGACCTCGAGGTTTGGTAAATTCCATGCTCGAAAACAAATAAACAAATATATTAATAATGCCCGCATGACTCATATATGGGCTATAAATTCAACCAAATACTCTAACAATAATTGTCTCCATTTCTCGCACGTCACGAAAAATTAATTCGTTAGGGTAAATGCGCATCAACGGTCGTGTGCCTTCCATTTCTATACACATCAGATGTAGATGGTTGCCTCTGAGTGACGCGCATATAAATAGCAAACCCGAAGCCGACCACATGGTGAAAATAATAAAACAAACATGAATTTTAGGTCCAACATTCCGTAAAAAATGTATGCCCACGTGAAACATGAGGATGAATGTGATGCATCTAAGAATAGGAAAAGGTTACTCACTCTTTACCACAGTCATTGTGTATACAATGTATTGCAAGGAAATGTATCAACTTAGGTTAGTTTATTTGGTGGAATGAACTAGCAGCGGCCAAACAATGACACTGACTTCGCTATAGACAATAACCACAAAAGCGAGATATAAAGGCATTGTTTCGGCATATGTAGCGGACTGCTTTATATACAGAATCATCGTGAACGATATGCATTCAGTCAGTAAGATTTAGCGACAGGGAAGCTGTTCACGTCTCTACCACCCCAAATTCATTCAACTTTAAGATTTCAGAAAGTCAACACGTCTCCGAAAACCCCCCACAGTTCACTTCTGCGACCTCAAAGTTTTAACCACGGCTAATAACTAGACACGGCATGGCGTCGCCAAACGGATTGCGACCCTACTCTTGCAAAATATGTGGGCAAGCGTTAAAACATAAAGGCTCCATAAAGACCCACATGGAAATCCACAAAGGTGTAAAGAAATACGTTTGTCCATTTTGTGAAGTATCCTTCATGCATGTGACCAATCTTCCATTGCACATAAACACACATACACGCGAAAAACCCTTCGAGTGTAGACACTGTTCCCAGTCGTTCGGTCGGAAGTGTATTTTGGATGAGCACATTGCATCTCAACACAGTAAAGTTAAACGTAGTTGGACATGCCCCTTGTGCGGAAAGTTATATGGAAGTAGCCAAGGACTTACATTTCACTTGAGGAAGCATACAGGAGAGAAACCTTTCAAGTGTCCTGACTGCCCGGAGAGGTTCTACAGATCGGCATTTGTGAGAAATCATCAGCAGAAGGGCAGATGCCACAAACTTGGCGAGATTCTCCACAGATACAAGAACGCTGACAAAATAGGTGAGTGGATAGTATTCATAAACTTTTATACTAAAGATTTTGTCATTTTAACAATATGCTTTATATGCTTAATGTTTATATTTGAATTCCAGGTAAAAAGTGCAAAATGAATAAGTCTGAAAAAACTGCTACCTTTTTGGAGATGGATATGGTCCAATCTGATGGTGACTCATCGAATCCTGTTCTAGAGCCACAACAGACTTATCAATGCGGGTGCTGTCAGGAGAACTTTCAGTGTCCTGAAGAACTCATCTCTCATCTCGCCAGAAACCGACAAGTTTCAATGCCTCCACTACAGTTGACATTATCGTTGAGTACGGACCAGATTCGTGATTCGGTCAAACAAATTATACGGCCAACGTCGTTGATGTGGGCAAAGAGTATGCCTACATTGCTTCCCATGAACAAATGTTCAGATATTCCTCCCGCCTCATTGAATCACGCGAACTTGGCGTCACCACATCCGCCTCAATTAACACCCGTATTTTAACGTGGGAAAGGGAATTCCTTCCGTTTTAAATGATTGCCAAGATTTGTGGGTAAAATACATTAAATATTGTATATTGAGCTTAGGTTAAGTTATAAATTAAATTTATATGTGTAGTGTATTTTCGATATCTTATCAATTCATGTCGGCAGAATAATTGATCATGACATGGGAGAATAATACATAACATTCCAAGTAAAAAATTTGATTTTGATATCTTTTAATCATTATGAAAAATATGATAATAATTTACATTAATGTTCTATATTCTTTAATGTTATTTACGTATATCGATAATGCTTCTCAACCAACCAGTTACGTTTCACACGACGGGGATAACTGGAATTGTATGACAGTGTTAGTTGAAATCATTCATATAAAACATAAAATAAAAATACTGCATTACTTGCAACATGAACATGAATGGGCCGACTATTTTTATGTAAAGACTTCATACTCCAAAGACACATAAAAGATGCAGTTTTAATTTCATTGACTACAAGGATCAGAAAGCTGTTGGACTTTGGCGATGGCTTGTTTTATTCTCTTGGCCGTGCAATGTACTTTGAGCTATGATCGATGTCAACCTGTGCCACACAGGTGGACACATGTGGTATTTCAAGTATGACAATATCATGTATACCTATCTTGTACGGATCGGAATGAGAATTCTATCAAAGATGTGTTGGGCGTTATATGAATATTTTATACAGTTAATTTCAATAAGTGTGGTTCAAGTGTGGTTCACTCCATATCCACTGCATAACTAAGGCTGAAATTACCTGATGATTTTAATATTGAACTTGGAATGCCCTAATATTGATTTTTTTAAATAAGTTGAAGCATTACCAATGTTCCAGTAGAAAATCAATATGTTGTATTAAATGCATTTAGTGGTTTCATATGTTAAAAATTTACATTTATTTAAAAACCGAAAACATGTTTACTAGGATATGAGTCATGCAATACATTTAACTCAGTTTATCAGTTAGGGTCATCAACGAACGAAATGTTCCTCTCACAACGCCCTTTACATACAGAAAGGGGGTAATCCTCCGCACAACAAATGTTTTGCCATGGCAAAACAAAATCAATGTACACGATTTTCTAAACCTACTCATTATTTTTGCTTCTCGCATGTCACTGCATCGCAGTCCTTTCCACGACCACAGCGTATATGCTCCTCGAACATACATAAACTTTCCCAACTGCAGCACAAACGTCCAGAAAAATGTGAATCCAGCATTCATGAGCAACAGAGACGCCTTGGCCACAATGCTTAGCTTGTTCCAGTTTGTAATAAGCACAAAGTTGGTGTAAACCGGCATCATCATGCAAGCTGTGTGCAAGAATAGAAACAATGGGCCCAAATAAGCCATCAAGAAAGCATTCTGTACTTGGATGGATCTGTACACATGCTGTAGATTTGACGGCATTCTAAGGTTATCCGATGTAATGTATTCGGCACGCCCCAAACAGAGTTGATGAGCAACCAGCCAGCAGGTGTAAAATAGGTACGTAACGAGTAGAACGGCTGTTGTGGCCAGATTCATGGCAACCGTCCTAATCACGTAGACATGATATATTGCGATCATTATGCCCCAGGGAAAGTACCTGTAACTGTGACGCGGTATAAGGCTTCCGAGGAATATGGCGGCGCAAGGATCATATACACAGTAGATAACGAGTAGAACGCCACAAGAGCAATTCAAAATGTAGATCAGGACAACAAGGACATACAAATAGAAATTCATCTTGCTTTTCTCCGCGTCCCAGGTCGGGCAGTAACGATCTGAAATGATATCGAGAATCAAGAACTATGAAAAGTTGTTGACCGTAGCAACTTGATAACCGTATTTTTCCTAATTACCGTGAATACTCATCAAAAAAGTGAGCATGGCGTTGAAAGCAAGAGATATTGCTTTGCCGTACCACCTGAGCACCGAGTACACACTAACAATTGTTACGCCGGTCATCCAGAACTGAAGCGCAAGGGTGTAGCTTTCCATATCTTTGGCTTGGCGATGTCTCAAAACAAGTCGTAGTAACCCGATGACCCAAAGGAGGGTAAGATTGTAGTTTCGTTGCAGTCGTTTCTTGTCGAGTGGCTTACCTGATGTGGATACAGCGAGCGTCTTGGTATTCACAAGAATATTAAATGAGCCTATGCTGACGCCATAGTTTACGGCAACGGCAAGCAGACGTAAAAACCTTTTGCTAATCATTTTTTTGCAGTGAAGCTACCGTTCCAACTTTGACGAAGTACGACGAAAAAAGCTTTTTTGAAAGGTTTCAAATTTCTGCGGTTTGCTGCTTACGAGCAACTAGAGGTGAGGTCGTCTGCCAAAGGCTATTTCTATGCCTATGTTTTAAATTTAGGAAACAATAGTTGATGGATTAAATTGGAATGGTAAAATTATTATCAAATTGTTTTTAGTGCTCATGTTTTACATTCAACTTAAATTCAATTACGTGGTTTCATAACTTCATGCGACAGAAGAACGCAGAATTAAATTATTGCTATTACTTCCAGTAATATTGAATGGCTCAGGACAACCTCCTCACTAATAACATAACTGTAATTTAAGGATAGTCTGTCCAATTAAATTGGACTAATAGCTGCGCTGAAATATCTACATGTTAAATAAGCTTAGATCGAAATCACTGCTTTAAATTGTTTTGACCATTTCGTCTCATAATAATATATTTTATGAAGGTTTTAACATGAGATTTGGTGAAGTAGTACAACGAAATTTCCAAATGGGCCGCAATTATAGTTTTCCGGCAGTGTTTTAGCTCGAAAGCTAGTTTTGTAATCTAGGAAATCAAGTCACGATAATATCGCGTATTATAATTTGATTGCCAACGAACAAGGAACCCATTGATTAGCATTAGCTGAATACATTTTAATATAGGATTGAAAGTTAATTGGCAGTTATATTACCCTACATGATAAATTAAATTAATTGCTATGCAGTACTTGTGCATAGAAAAACGAACCGATGTCACCAAGGCTGTGCTCACAAAGAATATATTTATTTTTTAAACCGTACAACATAAAATCATTATTATATAGTTAATTGTTTTTCATATCGTGCTGTCTCCACGTTCTCCAACGTTTGTATAAGCGGCCACAAAATTCAAAGTGATAACATAAAACATTATGCATGACTTGCAAAATATTTGCCAAACGAACTTTTCCTGCGCCATATTTCCGTAAGATATAATTAGTTATAACCCTTCTAACTTCCATAATTAATATCAGACCAGCAACTGCGGCCATGCAAAGAAACACAATGAACACGACCAAAATGTTGTCTCCGAGCGCAATCTTTTTTGGCTGGATATATTCATGATGTTGCAATTCTAGCCGCGCCATATGCTTCCACAAATCCTTGCGACTTTTCATCTTTCTCCAAAACTCCAAAAACCCTGATTGAAAAATGGACCCTACTTTCCGATTGAAGTTCCTTGCCGACAGATGGAATCTTTCGAGGGACAAGTACGTGTATACCTTTTGGAAGGGCTGCGTATTCACATGAAGCAACTTGGGGTCCACAACTTTTTGCTCTATTAGCATCGAGTGAAATTCTAGCACCTTATCTCGATTATCTACATATGCGTGCTTATCACACGATCTAATTTGAAATGCCAGATACTCAGGACCCTTGGTCGTCATTAGAAAGAAGCTTACTAGGTTCTTTGCGAAATGGATCAAGCTACTCATTTTATGCGCCATCTTCAAAATCCTGCTATTGCTTTTCTCGTCTATATATTTCGTTCCAAAGTTCAACACACGCTCCAGTTTGATATGTGTCTTGAAGCTTTCCCAGATCTCAGCCTCCTTAGGTTCCGTCCCATAAGTTTCCGCAAAGCTGGACCAATCACCAGGGTCAAATGCGGGGTCCATTGGTGAGTAGAGCGTAAAGTTGTTGCCCACAATCTCCTCGAAAGCGTCCAGCGGCTTGGCCTCAATTGGCATTGTCAGTTGCCGGATATTGTTTCCCTGGTATCCGTAACTAAAAATTATTGCCGTCAGTAACCACGGACCCGTGATCAGTTTGAACTTGTTTGTGATCTTCATTGATGAGCTTTGACAGAGAATGACGGTGAACAGCAGGTTGGTAAATTGATACGCGTTCCCTCGTAGTATGATCCGGTAGATTACAATCCCACTCACTAGAGCAGATAGAAATATCGTTAGCCAAACGTACACATCAAACGCAGAAAAGTAGCCGCCGAGGCTGAAGCTGCTCAGCGTTTTCAGTTTGGTACAAGACAAAAAGTGGATGGGATTTTCGTTCTCCCAGAATATATTCTCGCCCGAGAATGGCAGCTCAAGAACGACAATTAAGGGAAATCCGGGATATGGCTTCTGCGTTTGAGCGGGGGCTAACAAGGTAGCGTTTGGGAACATGGTCCTAATCCAGAGGATCTCTTCGTACGAATCCCCAATTCGATCAATACGCCCCTGAATATAGTTTTCATATTTTGAACTAGGGCTGGCCTGGACTGCAATAACCAAATTTTCCCAGTTGTCATGTATCTCATCCAAATGGTCCAGTTTCGTCTCAGCACCAATCCAGTCGCCTTCCTTTGTCGCAACCGTTTGGTCAATCCGATTGTCCAACAACGGAATCCATTGTAACACGAAATGCAATCTGAATGCATCGTCAAAGCAAACCAGGTAGAGCTTGCCGCCTTGATGACATTTCCTTGACATTTCGTAATATTTCGTGAAGGCCCTAGTCGCGGAAACGGAATACATTTTGGGTATTGCCTTTTGGCCCTGTCCGAGTTGGATGACAAACTTTACTGGCGGGTTGACAAGCCGAAGTGACGTCGCACAGTCAAAATTCCTACGGTTCAAGAATACTAAATGGTCGTTCCAGCGTGACACTTTCTGTGCACTCAGAGGATGCCCACTCTCCAATTCCTTGACTACCTGGATGAGAAACCAAGACGACTTTGCGGATGGGTTGACTTTGTAATCCGTCTTGCCGTACATTGACGGCTTTATTCGATAATCAAAAACTGGATTCAAGTAGGTAAACGGAACGCCCACCATTGAGCAGAATAAATGTAACCCATGAATATTCCCAAATCTTTTTTTGTATAATGTAAGTGTCCAACGGGAGCAGTGTCTGGGATCTACGAATACCTGTGCAAAACATGTGGATCTGTGGGAAGGTGGAGATCGGCGGGGGGAGCGTGTTTTATCATAGAATAGCTCCTTGGAAAGTAATGCGTAGGAGTCACCACGATAATGTCCAGCTGACGATTTCCTTTCGCAAATAAGAGAGGATGGAATGGATTTGCGTTTGTATTTGTAGATGGACAAATATGTGGGAAATGGCAGTGGCTTTAGTGAGTAGGATTCTTCTGTTGTCCCGTTATATGGTAGAAGTTCACTAAGCACCATGTGCACTGTACAGTTCTCAAACATTTGCAACCGGGGAGATAAATCCTGTTCGCTGTATGGTTCGTGTAGGAGGTTGGATGAAGCAACAGATAGAATCAAAACTACGTGAAATGAAATAATTACTGGGTTCCGCATTTTTTGTCCAGTTCACTTTACCGTCCTGTCAATACGCTTTATAAAAGACTCCGTTAATATACACACTATTCTGGTGAAAATATTAAGATGCAAATCTACATTTCACCTCTATTCTGCGTCACCGTCTTTGCTGACGTTGTCTAAATACATGTATACAGTTGAAGTGGACAGTATGAACATTACAAGATTCCTAGCTGCTTACAAAAATCAAATTATCATATAACCACTTTATATTGATTATCACGTGCACAATTGTTATGGTATTACCATTTGAATTTATAGCAAACCATTTAATGCCTATACTCAACATGAAATACATTAAATTAATTATTATATGAGTACTTATATGTTAATCATTTAACTTGTAATATGTTATGTTAGCATTTGGAATTCAAATATTTCAAAGCTTGTGCAACGGAACGCAATTTAATTACGGAAATATTCGGGTAGTCTACCCCATTTGATACAGAGGCGGTAGTTCCGTGAACTTAAATATAATTGTAATATTTTTTTTCAGTTTCATATAACTTCAACCACTTCAATTAGCCATAGTTTAAAACTAAATATTAAATCAAAATACTAGAAACAAAATGATTGTTTGGGTAACGATGACGCACAAATTTTAACATTTCCTTCTTCGGCAGAATATTACCGCTCCAATTGGCTACAGAAAATTGTTTCTAATTGACGCAAATAGATGCAGAACACATAAACGTATTTGTAACGTATTCCATATCAATGTTTTATGTAAAATCGTGCACTTTAAAGTATTTCAAAAACTTACAACTAAAATTGGTAATCCAATACATTTAACTGAGTTTATCGGTTAGCGTCATCAGCGATCGAAATGTTCCTCTCACGACCCCTTTCACATACAAAAACGGAGTAATCCGTCGCACGACAAATGTTCTCCCATAGCAAATTAAAATGAGTATGCAAGACTTTCTAAATTTGCTCATAATTTTCGCTTCACGCTTGTCGCTAAATTGTATCCCTTTCCACGACCACAGCGTATTTCTCCCTTGCACAAACATGTACTTTCCTAATTGTAAAACTACCGTCCAGAAACAATTGAAACCCAGACTCATTATGATAGTGCATGCTTTAGCAACAATGCTCAGCTCGTCCCAGTTTTTGATGAGCACAAAATTGGAGTAAATCGGTATAATCATAAAAGCTGTATGAAAATAGAGGATGAAGGGACCCAAGTAATACATTCCAAACGAGTTAATTATCTGTAGGGATCTGTACTCAATTTGTAGGTTTGTTGAACTTCTCAGTTTGTCGCATGATATGTGTCTTGGTCTAGACAACGAGAGTTCCTGAGCAAGCAGCAAACACAAATAGAAAAGATACAAAATGAGAAAACTGGGCGTAACGATCAAATTGATGCACATGGAGCTTATTATGTAGAGATGGAAAATTGAGATGAGTATTCCCCACGGAAAGTAGCTGTATATTTGATGAGGTATTAGGCCGCCAAGAAATACGGCAGCGCAGGGATCGTAGAAACAGAATGAACTGTATAGAATGGCAGAAGCCGTTGTCATGACACACATGAGTAGGATCAGGCCATCCACAAAATAGTTAAGTTTCTCTGTCTCCGTGTTCCAGTTAGGACAATACTGGGCTACAAATAATCAATATACTTAATATTAATATTTGAAATGTGAGATTTAAATGTTGCTATAAATTACCATGAAAGTTCCTCATGTTGATAGCGACCATCATCTCGGTTCCGTACCATCGTAATATCGAGTACACGCCCACCATTGCTACTCCTATCATCCAAAACTGGAACGCAAGTGTATACCGTTCCATATCATTTTGAAGGCGATATTTCAAAATCAGACCAAGGGACAGTGTACCCCAGAGGAGGCACAGGTTATAGTTCCTCTTAAGGCGGGCCTTATCAGATTGGTCATTTGAAATGGACAACAGGAGTGTTTTCGGATCAACATAAATCAGGAAGGAGCCTGATCGGACACCGTACTTTGTCAGCAGAGCAAGCAGTCGTAGTACCCGTTTGCTAATCATCTGTGTGATTGACTTGAGTTGTGTACTATGTGTCTAAGCAACTGCTACATGAGTACTGAAATGTTTCGCTGGGAAATAATGATTGTCTAGACCTCGACGGGTTGGAGTTTTTCCGTCCGGTTATGTACTGTAATTATGCTCCGAAATTGAGGTTCATTACAGTAAACGTTGCTGATAGATTTGGCCATAGCGATTACTTTAATAGGGCAACTTGTGCATTAAAGTTTAAATTGCATTTCTTGCAAATGGAGGGTAATTACAAAATCAGCCCTGATTCGCAGCAAAAATTGAATGTTTGGTTAGACAAATAAATTGTGTGGTACCGGAAAGCTATATAAACTACAGAGTTTTCTGTGGATGTGGTTAAATGTGACAGATTTTGCTTAATAACCTGCTCCGATAAGCCATGTTGATGTGAAAATTATATTGCAATAAACCTTTTGTTCGGTGAAAGCTAATTAGAAATGCCGAAGGCACACGTAGGCAGTCGGGTATATGAACACATGGAACTATTTAACAACTTTTCTAAATTTCAAGATATGGTCAGAAAATAAAATGGTTGGAACCAAGCGATATTATATTTTCACCACATGCAAAAAATGCTTCTCTTCGCCTGTTGCAAAGGATGTATTTTCAACACATTGGCATTTCTAATGATGAATAGAGCCCATTGTGAGCGAACAAAAACGATTGTTTGTGTAGGTGAAGCCGTAAACGTCTTCTATCATACCCATAAATGTTGCCATGATTCAACCGAAGTGCCGGAATAGCCATAATTGAGCAAGGTACTACAGCATGGGCCTATCATTTCGTATCAAAATTCAACGTAACGTGAGAAATTTGACAGTACAATGCATAAGACCAGTCATGATGGATGCATGCATGATCAGGTACGTTTCACATGCTCCAAATACTCGAAATGGTTTCGAAGAATGTATTAATACTCCCTAATAAGATAAAAATAATTTTGGCATGCTTGTGAATTTACATATTCCTAAATGTTCGGACAGTGAATCTAAAAAAGTGATTTTCGGGAACCGGATTGATTGCTTATATACTGCTCCTTCCCGGATTAAACCAAACCAGGACGATTGAAGCCACGATATTACATGCAGTGTCATGACCAAAAGTAGTATCAATGATGCAAAAACATTTTGCAACAATAGAATTCTGGTGTCACTATTCAGGGAAGGGAACGTAAGGTGCGTCATAGTAATATGTATTGCATCCTCTTTTCGTTTATTAAGACTGTCAAACTTGAAAATTTCTATCCCGTAATTTGACGTAAATGGATTGACAGTGACATGTGAATGAAAGTTGGTATCGCCAGCTCTCCTGCACAGACTTATATAAAAAGGATGGTTTCATCTTCATGTCATCATGCATTCCAGTCCCGGATTCGTGCAAGAATTTATTAACACGACAAAGTAATAACGACGTTATCGGATTTCATATTCTGAAAGATATGGGGCCAGTTGTTTTTCTTTGTGAGTTTTAATTCTTTAATACTTTTCTATTTTTTATTTGAATTTAAAAAATCATATTTATAATCTTTAATGTACAGGCTTTCTGCTCTGCAGCTACGCATAAGCTGATGTTGGCACTGCACTTTTTCAGTCTGGAAAAGAATACGTCTATGGTTACTCGGCTTCGCTTATCGCTGGCTCGAAGGACTATGTCAGCTTTGCTTCCGCTGTCAATATAACTGGAGAGCTACATTTACAGGGAGGCGCCAGTGTATTGAATGTCCAACTGAAAAATGTAGAATTGGGTCTATACAACGGAGAGTGGCACCATACGCGGTATTCCTGAGTTTGAGCGGAGGTCATACCCACAACTCGCCCCAGTTTCTGAGCCATTCTCCGTGAAAGTAGAAAATGGAAAGGCTAAGAAAATTGTCGTTAATAAGGACATCCCCGTTTGGGCACAAGACTTTCAGAGACGAATTGCTTCGGCATTCCAGATTGACCTTAGCGCAGTAAATATTACTCAAGCTGGAACCAACCAATCTACAGAAGTAATTAATTAGCCACTATTCCTGCATTATTTCAATAAACTCATTTCACTTGTAACTACTTTTGTCTTTTTCAGGAATCAATTTCTGGGGAGTGCGTTGCTAAATATATTGTAATCCCCGGTCATGACTCCACCCAAGTTCGAAAGTCCAAATCCCAGGATCAATGTAAGCTGCCAAATGGCCTCGGACTACCCCAATTTATCTCCAAAATTCTCAATCCCAAGCAACGTGCAAGCAGTGTTGGTGTATACAACTTGGACGTCCAGGATGGTAGCTTGGCACTTCGGAATGTCAGCATTGCAACACCTCTCGTTGGTGGTGGTGTAGGAGTGTAAGCTAATAAATACAAAAAGTATTTTATACATGTTGATGCAGTAAATAATTATTGCACAAATATATTTTAATATAGGACAACTGCAGTTCTGAAGAAAATTCAGCCCAGTGGCTCGGTATCTGGACCCACAAATGGAGTTGTAAGTTCCCTGAGGGCTAGAGCCAGTCAGCTTACAGAAAATATTGGCGTTGGCCAGCTTGCCATCGACTTAGCATTAAACAGGAACCCAATTGCTATAGCTACAAGAGTTGGATTAGCTGTTTGATGTTGTAATATTAATTTTACTGGTAAACAGAGAGGACTGCTTGCTTATAACTATTGTAGCTATTTGTAATTTCAGGGTGAATAAATCTGAAAAAATAGTGTCATTATGACATCAAATTTTATCCGAATTGTAAATATTACATTGCCCGAGGTTACTGCATAAACTCGCGTGTTGTTGTTTTACGAAACAATCGTACAAAATCATTTAGTTTGTAAGTAAGATGAAAACCGTTGCTTTCACAAAAAATCGTTGACTAGAAGACGAAAGAAATACATTTCTTCATGGCAACATGTTACTCTGCACATCATTAGATCATTATTTTTGTGACGCATATTACCTAGCTGTGTATTCATTCAAAAATATGCTAACGGCATACGGCCAGAACTTCTCGCTATCATTTCCTGAATCCTCGTTCCCAGGAAGCATTCCGGCTCCACTAGTGTCGACGTCTGTATTTGAAACTCCAATATGGTAGGTGGACCGTTCAGAAAGTCAGCATTGCTACCCTATCTATGGCGATGTCATTGCCATGAAAGATTAAGTAATCTAAACTCAATTATTATGGAATTATTATGTCGAACATGTTTTAATTTTGGAACAAGTGCAGTTTTGGGTTGGAGCAAGTTGGATTCCGTTCGACTGGTTTTGCTTGCGGTGACACGTAAAATTAAATGACATGACCTATTGTAGAGGTTGTAGAAGCATCAAAATGACTATTACCAGTAAAATATCACAGGCGCTGGTGACTAGAATCCATGCCATGCTACTTAAAATACTCAAAATGGACAATTAGTAATAAGCAGTTTTCGTACGTATTAAAATTTGAATCCCTGGAATGATTATCCTTACACTAAATGATACTCTGTCAATCATTCGTGTTTACTAAGTTCTAATTTACATTGAGACCGTTCTTGTCTTACAAATGCAAACAAACAGTTTGATGTGTGGAACAGTTTTTATGCTGACATTGCACAAATTGCAACACAGGTGCGTCGTTACCAAGGTGGCGGCATGTAAATACATGTTGCATGGAAAAAAAGGAAAACGCCATCTAAACACCACTAAAACGTTGTAGCGCTTTTTTACATGGAACGTAAAAGATCATGCATAAATAAAATAATTAATGATTCTGATTTAAATTAACATAATTAGTATTTTAAATATGTACGTATTTAACACTTTAAATATGACAATATATTTATTTCCATGTAAAAAAGGCCACCCTGTTCATTACCGGTATTACATTGTCTTCATTTGTTTTGGTTGAAATACTTTGTTGCATTGACTGGTCTCATGGGTAAATATTTACCAGTACCCAATATTTGTTATCAGCAGACCAAAGCTCAGCACTATTATCGGCGTTCATTGCACTACTGAATACAACATTATGTATAACATATTGATGACTTTCATCGCAACGGAAAAATATAGCATTATATCGATCAATTGACCATAAAGTTCTAATTAGTTCTGCTGAAGTACATCAATATATTTTGTTTACTTCTAAGGCAAATCCCAAGACAATAAAATGTGTTAAAAATTACTACAGATGCCTTGAATTACATTCCTACTGCTGGAAAACAGCAACGTTGTGAAAGCGGATTTCCACCTGTGAACATCAATTATGATTACTTACTATAATAACAATGAGCATTATAACTCCATTTGCTTTAATTTCTCACAAGTAATACTTCAATTTACATTGCATGAAATCGCAATGTTATCCGTAAACTGTGATTCTTCAGTTTCCTATGTACTCTGCACGAGCAAATGATTTCGGTACTATCTGTGTTGTTGCTTATTGTTATTGATGAACATTCGCGCATGCAGTTCATAGTTCAATTGCGATTTGAGTTATATACCATTGAATTATAAATCATGATACACCATTGTCACAGCCACTTCAATTCATTCATTCAATAACAGGTTAAACGTAATATATTGTGGTGTGTATTTTTGTACCATATTTTTTTCTTCGTTTTTTCCTTATAAAAACGTGTGGCACGTGCACAACCGTATGATTCTATTTGCTTAATGCCTACTTGTTCTAAATTCGGTTTCGCAAGAATATCCAGTTTCGGACCGAACATGTTCCATATAGGTACAGATTAAGAGTCATAACGAAACTGCTTTTGTTTTCTTAACTTCCCAAACTTCTCACGCCGAACACATATATGCATCAGTATCTTACAAGGTTGCATAGTGCCATACTTAAAAGCCATGAAAGTCTAATGGCATTTGATTAACCTATCAGCCATTATTATAATACCAATTTATAATTTACTGTTGTTCGTCTTTAACATAGTATTAAGCATTTGAAAGCGAAGTAATGCTTAACCCCATATTACGGACACAATGCTTAACCCCATATTATAGACACAATGCACAACCCCATATTATAGACACAATGCATAACCCCATATTACAGACACATGCTTAACCCCATATTACAGACACATGCTTAACCCCATATTACAGACACATGCTTAACCCCATATTACAGACACATGCTTAACCCCATATTACAGACACATGCGTAACCCGACCTAAAATTATTTATTATAATACCAATTTATAATTTACTGTTGTTCGTCTTTAACATAGGATTAAGCATTTGAAAGCGAAGTAATGGTTAACCCCATATTACGGACACAATGCTTAACCCCATATTACGGACACAATGCTTAACCCCATATTACGGACACAATGCTTAACCCCATATTACGGACACAATGCTTAACCCCATATTACGGACACAATGCTTAACCCCATATTACGGACACAATGCTTAACCCCATATTACGGACACGATGCTTAACCCCATATTGTAGACAAAATGCTTGACCCCATATTACAGACACATTTATTAACAACTTGAATGTCGTTTTACTGTAATTGGCCATGATATGTGTAACCGCAAAGCGGCTCTTGTTTCATATAGTTTAAACTGGGATCATATTTCGGCCAAAGTTTTTACCTTGTCATTCAGTATTTAAATCCGTTATTTTTATGCACAATTTCACGAGATACTCCACATATAGCAAATATAAATTGCGATACAAAGTTGCTTTAAACCAATAAATATAAACTGCGATACAAAGTTGCTTTAAATCAACAAATATAAATTGTATCACAAATACATCACATTACAAAGGATATATTACACCATGTTTAATCCAGGCCACCTTAACTTTTACCTGTCCAAAAGCTGCATCAGCGAAAGTCTCGTTCATATAGTCTCGTCTCAAACGCAAATATTTGTCCCCGTACCCAATACAACTTATCAGTAGACCGGAGCTCAGCATGTTTTCTGCATCGTACATTGCACTGCATGGAACTGCACATTCAGCAGCAGCCTTGTACCGGGCCAACAATGTTTTCATTGCAGCCAAGATTACAAAGTGTATATAGCGGCGTGGTCTTTGCTCAGCCCCATTCCCAAAGTCTGCACTGTTGAGGTAGTACCATTTATTGACCTGCCTAATACAACATCATTATAACCTTAAGCAATTAGCCATTTAATTTATTAGAATAATTACAAAATATGAGTTTTACCGTCGTTCTTTTATTGGGGCTACTTGCTCTTGTATTTGCACTAGTATTGCAATCCATTCACAAGGTACGCAGAAACGTTGCCTACTTTAAAAAGCATGGCATTCCCTACGCCGGAAACTATATCTCCCCAATCATTAGAATAATTACCGGCCAAACTACTCTAGTGGGAATAGAAATAGAATTTTACAAAACGGCAACATATACTAAGGGCCCTTTCGCTGGTATCCTTGACTTCACGTTTGACAAGAATCTGGTCATTACTGACCTCGATCTAGTCAAGTCAGTCTTTGTCAAAGACTTTGACCACTTTGTCAATCGCCGGCCCTTAAGTACCCAAAACTCTAACAAATACTTCAAGAAGATGCTTGTTGCCGTCGAGAGTGAAGAATGGAAGGGGGTAAGGTCCAAGATAAGTCCTTGCTTCACTACCTCAAAACTACGGCGCATGTTCGAAATATTCACCAAAAGCAGTTCCAGGATGGAAGCGTATCTGAAGGAGCAAATGGACTATCCAGGAAAGAAATTCCTGGACATAGATTTCATGCATATATTTTCAAAGTATGCAGTAGACGTAATAGCAAGCTGCTCCTTTGGGGTCAACAGCAAAAGCTTTGAAGTCAAACCGGAAATGAAGACCACCATTGAAGAAATGGCACAGCGGCTGGGGTTCAAGTTTGGGGGAAAGACGTTCCTGAAGCTGATGCTGGTTTTGGGCGCTCCAAAAATTGCCGACTTTTTCGAGGTCAACGCAATGGACGGCGAGTCGCAAGAGTATTTTGCAGAAATAGTCAGGCAAGTGCTCAAAAGGCGGAGGGAAACTGGGGAAAGGCGAGATGACTTTCTTCAGTTGATGATGGACGCTCAACAAGATAGCAGAATTGAGGCTACTGGCGGAGAAGAGAAACCAGGACTTGAAGATGGCTTCATCATTTCAAATATATTACAGTTCATTAACGCCGGCTATGACCCCACACAAAGCGCCATGCTTTTCACTCTGTATGCCATTGCCTTACAACCCGAAGTACAGAGAAAGTTATACGAGGAAGTGAGGACGGTTATTGACAGAAATGGGGGTGAAGTGACATATGATGTCATATGTCAAATGAAATACATGGATTTGGTCATTAAAGGTATGACATTACGGATAGTAGATACATGATAATTTGACATGCAATTTAATCAATATGATTGATTTGTTTCCAGAATCCCTAAGATTTTATCCACCTGCAACAAGAACGGAGCGGCTTTGCACAAAAGACTATCCCGTCCCGGGAACAAATTTCGTGATAGAAAAGGGGACCATTGTCTTGATACCTATTCGTGGCATCCACCACGACCTCACTTACTATCCCAACCCGGAGATATTTGATCCAGAGAGATTTTCACCTGAAAACAAGGCCGCTCGCCATCCATATGCTTTCAGCCCATTTGGTCACGGACCAAGAAATTGCATTGTAAGTTTTAGCCCAATACCAAAATTAAATATGCATTTTTATTTTGTAATTATATTTACACTTATCTTGAAACAGGGTTACCGATTCGCAATGATTACTGCCAAGGCAGTTCTATCCCAACTCATATACTCGTTTCGATTTTCCCCATGCTCCAAAACCGTTCTAACTCCAGAACACGGTCACCAAGAAGGTCGCATCCCATCCATTCTGCCCAAGGACTCACTCTGGCTTAATGTTGCTGTCAGAGGCTCCAAAATTCTGAACCGGGGATAGGATATGATATAACGTGACCTATGTATATGCCTCCAATATACCAGGCCGATATTATATGCAATAGTGAACCCAGGATGAATAATTATATCAAACATGAATTTTATACCTTAGTATTTATAGTAATTGTGTATTAAGTTTAGCTTGATAGCTCAAATGTATATTATACATAAGAATAAATTTTTAATATATAAACATTTATGCAAATTAATTAATCATGATCATTATCCGGGACTATCATTTCTTCTCCGCCTTCATTCCACGTTTCTGACTGCATACTTTCCCCGAGAGCCACAAAGTATTGGTGTGGCTGGTCAACAGTTACCGCTTCCACTCCATGCTCCATTTTCGGAACAATCACATCCTGTTGAAATATTTCTTCTTGTTGACCTTGGTCGCAAGCAGCCCCTGATCCCAAATCTTGTCCGACCGTCCAGGCTACTGAACCAAACTCATTATGACCCCCGAGGCCAGTGTAGACTTTCTCGGAGAATGGCTGCGGCTGGTGAACCAGTCTCATGTGTCGCCTCAAATTCCTGTGCAGCTTGAAGGTCATTGTACAACTCCCACATCTATGGCTGCTGGTACTGCGTGGCCTCTTAACTGCCCCTTCCACTGGGGGACCTGCACAGGCCTTCAGCTTTTTGTGTTTGTACAATGACGACTCATTCTTAAATGTCAAGTCACATCCGGTACACTTCCACTTGTCCTCCTTGGAAAAACAGGATCTTGGCAACCTGATCGCCCGGATATCCTCCAGTGTACTGCTCCGCTGAAGCTCCACCAACTTTGTTGCCAGAACCTCCCTGTGATCCGCGTAAATGTGGTAGCGGAGGGCGCGGCAGTTGGTGTAGGCGCTGGGGCAGTGGGCGCATTGGCAGCACGGATTCCCATCCGCTTTTTTCCACGTTTTGCAGGAAATGATTTCCACCTGCATCACATGCTCGCAGTACTCTTTAAACTGGGACGAATCCAGATGTGGAAATTTCTCGGGAATGAACATCGTCTCAAGGTGAGAGTGGATCTTGTGGCGCCTCATTTCCCGTAGTTTTACGGTTCGTGGGGGCCGGCATTGGGTGCATGTGGTTATCCTGTGAATCCACTTTTCCTTCACTGGTTTTTGTTTGCAAGTGGTGACGGGATAAGAACATTCCGCGCTGGCAGTTTCGGGTTCGAGAATGGGGGCTTCATGATCATTTGAGGTCATTAGGCCTGGGCGAAAGTGAGATTGATGATTTACGAGTATCGGGAGGCTGGGATTCTCAATGGTAATCCTATCCGTAATTTTCCCATGTGCTGGAGTGCCAACCGTGACCCTTGGCAAGAGACTACTTAACCGCTCGTTACCTAAAAATCCAGAAGTACATAGAATTAATGGGACAATCTTTAACTTAATCCATGATTATCACAATTATTTACGCCAGACTCTTACATTTCCTTGTCATCTCCTTTCTAAGCTCGTCCGCAAATGCTGCATGGGCAATACCAGTCCGTTCCGTGTCATCATCCGCCTCCTTCAGAACTTCTTTAAATGACCTTAACGAGTCGTCCACCTTCATTTGAAGCAGTTCCAATTCTGAGCACAGAGTGGACAGTTTAGAGACCACTGATAAGCACGGCGTGCACAACATCACCGCAAAATTGCCCAGAATATCCGCATTTTCTTTAAGTCCACCACTGTTTAGAATATCGTTAATATTTATTTTTAAAAATCGGCAAATGATCCGCAACGAGCTGATGTCAGGCTGCTGTTGCTGTGGTGCATCCCGCTCTATTTTTATCGAGCAATTATCTTCAGCACCATTTTCCGTAGTTTTTGTTGCTGGCACACATCTTAAGCACATGAAACAATACGAGTTGGTGTTTATAATTAATGGATCAGAAGTTTCCATCTTAACTACTCCAAATTCGTTTGTGTCGAACATATCCAAACTATTGCCTAGAAAATGTTCACTTTCCATGCTTTCTGTCCGAGTGGAAACCATATTTTTAAAGAAGCAATATTAAAACTAGTTACGGCACAACAGTTGGCGTGGTGATTGTTTTGTACAAATAATTAATTATTATTATTTCAAATGCTGGCAATAATAAATACACATGCTCTCTTTTGCTGATGTCCTGCTTGAACGTGTGTGAAGTGAGATATGCTCGTAATATTATCAGCTGACTTGTCATCATGACAACAAGCCCCATTCTAATGCAGTTTCTTGTTTCTCAGCATCGGATCCGAAAGCAAGTAGAGGAATAGAATGCGATAATGAGATGTTGCATTGATTAAAATTATTAAATAAATACGAATCAATTTAATTATGTTAAAAATATTTATTAACATATGTTTGCCGTCATTACAGTCTCACATATATAAAAACAATATTGAAGCCGCTATAAAATCTTAATCTGTATTATCCGGAATTATCATCATCATTTCTTCACCATTCCCATTGAACATTTCAGAGTGCCCATCCTCCTCATGAGTCATTAAATATTCCTGAGGGTCGCCATTAGGTACATCTTCGTCATGCTCTTCCATACGGAACCTTCCGACCCCTTCCAATTTCGGAATAATCACAGAGTGATCGAATGTGTCCTCTGATTGTTGACCTTGACCGTAATCCTCCATTGAAACAGAGTCCTCCTCGTCCATCATTGCTGCTAAGTCAGCCTCGTGATCTTGAACGCTATTGTGGCTATCCTTACAATTAGAACGACGCGTATGAGCCCGTTTTATATGCCGCCTCAAACTACTAAGCAGCGTGAAGCTGGTAGCACAAGTCCAGCATTTATAACTGCTTGGGCCACTAATATTCTTTTTGCGTGACCTCAGCTTCCCTCCCCCACCACATCCCTTTTCCTGCCTCTTGTGTTTGTAAAGTCCCGACTCGAATCTAAACGCCATGCCGCAAGTGGTACATCTCCACAGGTCGTCCTTGGAAAAACACGAGCTTGGCAACTCAATCCCCCGAATTTCCTCCACGCTACTGCTCCGCTGGAGCTCCACCAGCTTTTGGGCCAAAATGTCCTTGTGATCTGCATAAAGATGGTAGCGGAGGGAGCGGTAATTTGTGTAAATATTTGAGCAATTTGCGCATTGGCAACAAGGATTCCCCTCCGCGTTTTGCTGCTTTTTGGAGGATATCACCTCCACTTGCATCACGTATTCGCAGTATTCCTTGAAGTCGGGGAGGGGTAAATCGGATGGCTTTTTGGAAATGAAGAGGGTCTCTAGGTGAGTGTGGATGTGGTGGCGTTTCATTTCTCGGACTTTTAAGGTACGCGGAGGGATGCAAAGGGTGCAAGTGGTTAGCCTGTGAATCCATTTCTCTTTGATCTTCTTCCGCGGTTTGGGGATGAACACAATGTCTTGGGTCACGGGCCTGGGATGTCGTACGAGAATTGGACGGCTCGGATCCTCGTCAAGATTCCCTGGAATGACCATCTCCCTACTTTTTGGAGGTAATTGGTTTTCAACCGTTACCCTTGGAAGGAGACCGTTCAGTCTGTCTTCGCCTAAAAGGATCAATATTAAATATTGTACAATCATACATGTATAAACTGAACATTTTAAATAGTGATGTTTGTATTCATTCATTTTATAATTGCCTTACTTTTCTTTATCATTTCCCTTCGAAGCTCATCCGCAAATGTTCCATGCCTAACTTCCATCTGTCCCGTAAGTAATTGGCCAGAAAAATTCACTACCCTTTGGGTGTCATCCTCCGAATCCTTCAGAACCGCTTTAAATGACCTTAATCCCTCATCCACCTTCATTTGAAGTAACTCCAATTCTGAGCACAGGCTGCACAATTTTGATACCACTGATAAGCACGGCTCACACATCATCACAGCAAAATTGCCCAGTAAATCTGCATCTCCCTCAAGTCCACCGCACTTTAAAATTCCCTTGATATTTATCTTTAACAACCGGCAAATTATACGCAACGAGGTGATGTCAAGTTCTTTTTGTGGGGAATCGGGGTCAATTTTTATGGATCCATTACATTCAGGCTGGTTATCAGTCCTATTTATCACATGTCTTAAACACAAGAAACAATACGAGTTTGTGTTAATAATTAACGGTTGTGATGGCGGAGCTTCATCAATAACTCCGCATTCATTTTCTTCGAACGGTTGCAAGCTCTCTCCTAAAAAATCTTTCCTTTCCGTATCCATCATCCCTTGTGAGAATACGTGTTTTAGCACGGAATGGAAATAATTAATATTAAGACAGAAGCATATATAAACTAGATTCTATACGGTTTGGAATTATTTAATTGTTTCAACGTTAACACAATTTTTAATTAAATTGGCTCCAGTATGATGTCTGATGGCTCGTTTTGTGTAGTAGGTATGTAGTGCAGTCAGTTTTGATCTTGAAGTAAACAGCAACAAACGACAGCTGAGTTTTCATGACAACGAGCATGCACATTCTCTGTATATTAGATGTCGTTCGGATTGAGATGAGTGAAATGCTTACACTTCTTGTCGGTTAAATGGTAAAATATTTCGTTTTAAAACTTTTTTAAACTGGCGTTTTACTTGCTCTGGTTTGTCAAGTGTTTTGGCATTTGGGTAAAATTTTAATGTGCTTCAATTTAATGCCAGTTATAGTTATATCAGTTTAATGATGTGGCGTTTGAATAACAGTAACTTTGGAAATGATCCATGGAAAACTAGTTACCTGAACGCTATAGTGGATGCGAGTCAATTTAGTAGATTCAAATTGATTCTATAGGTATAATTGGGTAGGTTGATATTTTAAAAATAATGCGATATATTTCTTTATTTAGGTTCTAACAGTTCATCTGTCATCAAACCAGAACGATTGGCATGTCAATGTCTATGCATTCAATGATATGGATCTAAGGGGCAAAGCCGAGCGTTCCAGCGTAAATGCACTGGAATGACCGGGACACTGCACTAAAGCAGACGACTTCGAAACGGAAAGTGGAACCTGTATAAATTTCTGACCGACCGGCAGCTGGACAGAATCCTCCAGTATGTAAGATTTAATAAAATTAATAGCGATACAATGAATTCGCTACAATTTCTTTGTTCACTTAATACAGTTGTTTACTTGTATTGTGTTTACTATAGGTAAATGGTTACTGCTTCATTTGGGATCCTTAAGACCTTGATTCTCTATCAGAGGAACTTTTACTCTTGAGATAATAAAAGAATAACCGTGTAACGTCCAAAAAATTTCAGGAGCATTCAAACATGTGTTGGTGAGTAAGATGAGTTTCTTTTCTTCTTTTAAACCACATGTAATGACATTAAGAAGTGAATGAAATGCTAGTCAGGGTGTGTCGTTTTAACATAATTATTTAAATCGACAGATCTCATCATCTAGACCCGAACCAGAAATACAAGGACATGGTGGTGGGCAGTGAATTAATCGCTTGGGAAATTCGCAAACAATTACTGAAAAGTGAAATGCATAATCTTGCAGAATGAGGGAATGAAGATGACAGAATACTGGAGATGGTGCATGTGATTTTGAGGGAGATGTTCGAAAAAAAGAGGATAATAGCTCGGTTATTGCGCGTTTATAAGACACAATGTGTATTCTATCTACGCAATTACCGACATATTAATTATTAATGAATAGTATATATTTTCCCGTCGTACCTATAGCGACCAATGTGATGTGACAAATATATTCTAACCAAGTGTTAAATTATGCACACTTTTAAGAACTTTTTAGAGATAAGTTGTTGGTGGAATGAATGCCGAACTGATTAATAAACCGATACATTACCATGTTACCGGTACGTCGTAAAGAATGCGTAGGCAATAAAAATAATTTTTTAAATTGAAAGTTGAATGTGGAAACTTATTCTCAGAAGTAACTGCCAATTATTCATTAAATTTGCATTATTGAATTCAATAAGATATAGACCTGGAATGTGGAATTGAAGAGGGATGACACCATGCATTATTCAGTCATTCGTGACCAAGTGAAAAGGTGCAAATATTTAACTAATTTCAAATCACATCTAATATGCTGAGCTTGGCACACATATCACGGATTTAATCAGACACCCCGCTTTAATTACCTTTTCTTAATTGAATACGAGAGCATTTAGTTACGCTACACGTCTTTCTCTAAATCAACAAAAAATATTTATGTGCACGTGCTCTAGTACAAGATTTCAAGATTTTTTTCTGAAATTCGCTCGTATTTAATTCAGGAAATATGCTCGGATATTCACATTTCTGATTGCTTTATCAGATCGGAATGCGTGTTCACGTAAATGGGGTTCGAGCAGCCTTCCACTAGTATGTCACGTATATACATATTTTATTTATTTGAAAAGCACTTTTCGCGATGAGAAAGGTCTCGGAATACAAATATCCTGGATCTGTCATCAATAAGAAATTATAATATGCATTTATCATTCTTCGATCAATCAGGCTTAGATTTTCCTCGGTTCGCCCAACAAATATGCGAAATGAAAAATAAGTGCGAATTAGTCACAAATAGTCGACAGAGTACTCCGTGTCCAGAGGAAGCATATTCCTATTTGCCCAATTGACCAGAATAGTCTATGATAGAAAGTGTCGAAAATTGACCTTAAGAAAACTTCTAAAGCAGAACTCACAAAACTATACAACACAAAAACGCACAAATTCAAAACAAATTTAGAAAGGCAAAATGATAACCGCGTCAGGAATCCTGTATCCTGTAATCAAACTGTTCTACTATCTCGACAAAGGGGACATATTGAAAACTCCTATACCTTTGTCTCTACAAGTTTCGCTGGCTCATATCTCTAACAAAAAGATTTTCACTCCGCATTTCCAGACGAATCCCAAATACAGTACTCGCTCTTTGAAGCAAATTGTAACGTTGACCGTTTGTGCAATTTTACTTGGAACCTTCAGATTTATTTACGAGCTACCGAAACAAGAGGACAAAATGTTGGTCGGGTGGACAATTGGATTTTTCGTTTTCACGTTGCTCATGGTTAGATTCCTTGACAACTATGTCGACTTAATAGCATACTTGTTTAATAATTTCACAAATTTTGAACATCGTTACTTCTATGCGGTCAACAGGACAGGTTTGAAAATTTGGAATACATATGTTGTATATAAGATGCATTTCTCTTTTCAATCTGCACTTCTAAATTCAATTGGTTTGCAGGGGCACATAAGTTGGAAATTCAAGGAAAAAGGATGATGCGCAGACTAATTAACGTAATCATGTTTGGAATGCTAAGCAATAGCGTCATGTTTGGCTTGAGCTCTGCTCTTACTCCAGAAGCGCCATTCAATTTTATTCCTCAAGCGATATACAGTGATACACATATCCAGTTCCTGTCTAATATTCCTGGTTACATTTTTGACTTCGCGAAACGCGTCTTTAGTTTCGTGTACACGTACCTGGTTTGGCGTCACGCGGGGAAAGTTGGAATGATGGGACCAATTTTATGTGAACTTGTGGGGTCCTTCACGTTGAATGCTACACTATTACAATTTAACTGGTAGCTTCATCAATTTACTATTTTAATTAATTAATACAGTAGGGTTTTGATGACTCATATTTTTGCAGGATGGTTTCCAATTATGGCATTGCGGGCCAACCTGACTTTTTCCATTTGACCAAGGCTTTTCGAGAGATCCAAATATTGGCTAGAATTTACAACAACTTGTTTGCCGGGACGGTGTTTCAATGGGTGGTCATAATCGCACCAACAGACATAGCGATTTCCTTGTACGTGTTGGTAAGTCAGGGAAGTAATCTGGATGGACAAACGTTAGGCAATTTCATGAATTTCGTTATAACCAACGTGGGAACAGTTATGTTTATATTTGGACGAGCCGCTAGTGTCTACGCGACCAGCAGTTTCATGAAGGCTTCCATGTGCAATGGGGAAATGGTTAAACATATAGTTGGTGGTAGCAAATTCAAGGCACGACTTGTAAAGCGGTACTGGAAAAGTTTCCCAGTAATGAAAATTGGCTTCTTTTCGGATAATTTCTTTGATGAGCTCACGCCACTGGTTTTGCTAGATTTTGCTATTAATAATGCAATTAACCTCATTTTATTGTTTAATACTTAATGTATATACATTTTCCGTCAGGATCTACTTACTTTAAAGGTACTGTACACTGCAAATTTGATTGATTACAATTTTTGATTTTAGGGATTCCCTAATTGGTGCTCGTTTCTGCAAACCACACATTAAACTCCAAATGCTACTGCGTACAAAAGCAGAAATCTGATCCAATTTTAAAATAATCTTGTAAGATGTAAGGCATATCCAGTAAAATATTTATGTTTATCAATTACGTCTACGGTGACATTTATGTTACAGAACTTGTCTATTATTTTACAATTGAGGATTTTTCACTTATTAAAATTATGTTTGCCAACAAGCTGGCAGTTGTCCATACAAATAAAAAATAAAATATTATTGGCTGTGTATGGATGAATCAGACAACTCTGGCTTATTACATACTGTATATATACGAATAACTTTCATAATCGACATTATGGGGAAATTACAACTACGTATTATATGTTGCCGATTATTTTGATTATTGCTGTGTAATAGTTTATTATAATTTCGCATATATTATATATTTAAAGGCATACTTTTTATCACAAATTCTACAAGCACTGCACGAACATTTATGTTCAGTTCCACCGTGTTGAAATGCCATACATATTTTGAACTTGTCGTTTTGGAAAATCGCAAATATTACCAGATTAACGTTTTACGCGAATGAGTAATGGTCGTATCCCTATATCATAATCAATAAATACATAATTACAAATAATTAAAATATCTTGCTATCCCATTCTACATTAAATTTAATTGAAAATTAAACTTGGATAAATAACATGCTGCAAAATAATAGTATAACGCTTCATTAGCTTACCAGGCTAAGGTTAACGCTTCCGTCCAAGGATACCGGTGTATTAAGAGGTTTGTAAAAATATCGTCAAATATGAAAAGCAGCGGGTCAAAACGAAAGTACAGCGATGCAATTATTAGCATGAATGGCATCGGAATTGTCCATGTAATTAAAGCCAATAGTCCACATTCGAGCCAACTCATCGTTTTTGTTTCGCCAGAGTTACCTCGAAGTTCTGAAAATCCGAATATGTATCCAATTCTTAATAAGCATTTCAAATTGATTGCATAATGCAAACTAATAGAGAATTACCTTGCGGAAATTTTCTGCCGAACTCAAGCATTTTGTTGAATCCTGGAACCGCTTCGTTGTACCACAGCAGGATGGACGATGGAATCGGGAACGCAGCACAGGATATCACACCTCCAATGTGAAGACCCACAAAGTACACATGATAGTTCTCTCTGGGTTTGATGAGAAAATGCGACGCGATGCAATAGAAACAAGCAGCAGACATTTGTAAGCTGAGGAGAAATGAAATGAAGAAGCGGGTCCATCCGTAATTTTGATTTACTTATCGTAATGCGACTAAAGCTTTTATTCCATTGTGCAGGGTGCTTTGATAATTAGAAAAACCCGTGCTTGTTAAGGCGAAATGCCAGTAGCTCCAGTCCGCCTAGCATTCTGGGAGAGGGGTTTGGAGTTACTTCTGAGATTGAGGAGGAGGCTACTGTAAAACTGAATTGAAGCGTTTATATTTTATTGGGCTTTAATTTTGTGAATTGTAAATTATCCTTTTTAATATCTCGTAATTTGCTTGAAATTAATTGACAGTTTATTAAACAGCAACTAATTATTTATTTTGCGTTACTGTTATATTTTTACGTGGTAATAATATATAGTTTTTGCCGACGGATAATATGCCACTGATATCACTTGTAGCACATTTTGTCTTAGGAACTTCAGAGTGGAGAATATCAGAAAATACTGGAGGCAAACAAAGTAAATATTTTATGAATCCATTTCACGTTGAGCTTATGAGCACTATGTTTTCCTAACGATTAAAAAGCAAAATATATAATGTTTTACATCTAGTTAGAAAGGGCACAAACTCCACCAGCTTTCCTTGCAAAGTTTAAGAATTTCTATATGTCGTAATATAACGATAAACAATTGATTTCCAATCCCACTTTTAGTAAACAACATTTTTCAGCAGTTTGTTTTATGGAAAACTTTTTTTATTAGGCTCCCATTGAAATGCTAGTTCTAAACATTAGTCGATAATATATAACTATACGTAAATACGTGGAATCTACCTTAGTTCATAATACTGACGCTTGCTACGATTTTTGAAGGTATTTCTCTCCTATAAGTTGCGTAGCCTGAATTGAAAACCATGGTATATAGAGCCTGATGGTAGGGTAGGGTAGGGCCATACTGACATAAGCGGTACTCTTATCAGTTTTTTACGGAAGGAGCCAGAATATAATGAAACAAATGTGTCACTTAAAATATTACTTGATTAAATAGAAGGCTGCACTATTGTTGAATGGAGTGAAATCTGTTTAACATCTTACAGTATTTCAAATGAGTCACAACATGACTATGTCCAACAGCGTGTCCAGTATATGCACCATAAATTGTCTTGTTCAAGGAAAATGCAATTTCTGTTGAATATATACGCGTATACCGAAGCGTAATTTTAAAATAATTATACACGCAATTATACGATTCAAACATCTGAGCTCAATGTTGCGGAAACGTAAATATTATCAGGCTTCTCTCGGACAGCAAAATGCATTAAATGGACTGACTACTTCCAGTTACAATACTTTATTCACACAGGACGTACACAGACGACGCAAATATTTTCAGAATGTCGTGAATATTTTATCTGTTAATCCTACAATATATTTTACGCAGTAGAAGGCGTGAGTTCAAAACGTGACACTTTGCCCAAATTGTGATCATAAATATCAATTCCGTGAATAATAAAATAAAATAAACCAATCAACGCAGGTCATACATATCGTATTCTCGTTCCAGAACCACGGCTGATCACCTAGTGCCCACTTTCTGGGAATAGTTTACGAACAGTTGTCAGAATATAAGTTTCAACCAACTCGAAGATCATATTGACAGCCGCCAAAGTCCTCGAGTCTCCTTTGTGTATTTTCCTGAGCTCCACCAACTTATCCATCAATTCCTCCGATGTAATTTTATCCCTATGACTCCAAATAAAGTGCTATTTATGGCATGGAATAAAACATTTATTTTGGCTTATTCCCAAAGTGAAGAACGAAAATATTGCAGTGACACAGCAAAATATTTACCTTAACCATTTCCCTCAAGTTCGGATACTGTGTCAGGATACGAAACCAATCATCGCATGCGGCCGTTCGATTCCCATTCTTTTTCCCATGTTTATTGTAGCACCACCGTATTAAGCCGCGCCACAACAACACTTCTGCCCAAAACCGCTCGCACAGCAATACTTGTTTGCACTCCAAACACTGTGTTAAAATCCTGAGTGCTTCATTTTCGTGGAAGGAAGGCCTGCACAGTTTAAAAGACTTCATGTAGTATCTCACGCAACAGAAGTAATTCCTCTGACGGAGATCCAGTGCTACTTTCAAATGATGATGCGCTTTCTTATGGTCTCGACAAAGTATCCTCTTATGATCAACTTCAACTCCCTTTAGAGTATATGATACTTTACTGAATCAGGCTAAAAAAATTTGAAATTTCAACATATTGTGTAATTAAGAGAATCGCCGATTTACGTATCGATAAATCCGCGACAACTTCTGGTGTACAAAAGCATTTCCAGGATATTTCCCAACGAGCTCGTGAAAAAGCTGCAACCCTCTGTGTGGCAAGGTTTTATCAAAATTTGAAATTTGACACATCAGCACGGCCTTTTGCAAGGCACAATTGATGGACCAATCGTTTAAACCGTTTTGTTCTGTCATGAATATAGCGTCGCTGAAAAAAATGTCAAGATAAAAAAGAACATTCATTCCGCATTGAGATGAATTATGTTTGGCCAACTACTAATTTTAGCAACGTACTCGAACAACGTTATACATCTTTTCAGAGTTTCAGCTACGTCAATTGAAAAAGGCTCTACTTTCTCGGTGTACACTGTCGCACATAAGAGGTCTTTCAGCGTCATGGCAAGGTTAAAAGTTGTTACGATGTTGACTTGCTTTTGGTACGCAGTTTCACACAAATGCATTTCCTGTTGACAAGGAGCTTTCATAGTGCGCTTGAGTTGAGCGAACGTTCTGCGCTGCCTTCTCATTGTCTGGGAGGCGTAAGTATACCACACGTTATATTCTGGATCCTTATTAATTACCTAATTAGCGATATATTTATTAGTAAAATTTTCAAGAATTCCTATTTTATTTAAATTGGTGCTACTTCATTTACATTCAGTACTGAACCTTGAGCATATTTTCCAAATACATGTGTTCTGTATAGCCCGGAAAATGTTTCCGAAAGCTTTCCTTAAAGTAAAGTATAGTTGCTCGGCATTGGTGGTCATGTTGAAGATCCTCGAAAGTTTTTGTCATTTTTTCAAACTTGTCGCTATCCCCACACTTCATTCGCTTCTCTCGGCATATGCTAATGGCCAGCTTTAAAGCATCCACAAAATACAGCACCACTTTCATCAGCCTGAGCTCGTGCTCATCCGAAATACCTTCCACTTCTTTCCGCAATTTACTCAGCATTTCGGAACCGGGATCAAATTTCCCAATGTATACAGTCATTGCAGCCTCGGCAAGTTTCCAGCAAAATGCGTTTGCGTATCGAGGAGTCGTTGGATGGCACAAGTCCTCCAAACCATCGTAATGAGAGATACCAACACTGTACGTCTTCCACGGACAGTCAATGGGAAAGTGAAAGCAATTGGCCGGATTCAGTAATTCCTGAACATGTTCAATTCCAGAGTCTGATTCTTTGAAGCACTCCAG
Source organism: Sinella curviseta (assembly GCA_004115045.4). Classification (NCBI taxonomy): domain Eukaryota; kingdom Metazoa; phylum Arthropoda; class Collembola; order Entomobryomorpha; family Entomobryidae; genus Sinella; species Sinella curviseta. The sequence goes on from CM023203.3 coordinate 12,762,523, forward strand.
TAAAATATTATTCAGCCAATTTAAATGACAGTCCAAGGACTTGAATTCTTTGGGAATATCCATGGTTAGCAATGGCCAACTTAGCGGACCATCTCTCGCGTATAGTCTTCTGCTTTCAAACATGAAACTAATGGAAAGATTGATTTGAAGATTCTCAGTTCTTGTGGTTGACAGGCTTCGGTTTTCCATGCCTAGTTTGCTTGCGAGTGAGTCTACGACGTTGCATGCAAAAAGAATGTCGAATTTTGTTCAAATTGTTCACTTGTTAGATTACTGCTGAATCGATAAATGTAAAACTGAAAAGCTTTGTTCCTGCACACGCACTATCGTTTTGATTTGAATATGGATAATGGGGTTTGAAAATGATATGTCGTGATTACTGAAGTACCACGAAAGAGCTTGGAATTATTCTTTCTGTATCGGTCTCCAATACGCTATGAAGCATGATATATAATCATAGAGAGAAAATGGATTTTTTGTGCTATTATATCTAGAACTGATGACGATGATGCAGGGTTGCGACGCTATCTGTTATGTGTATATTTTAATGCATGATGACATGAAACGCCAACCTTTGAATGAAACAAAAGGTTTCCATGATTCTCGAATCCGGCACATGACATTACAGGAAAAAAACCCTTACGTGTTCTTGAATCATGAGCCGAAACGAAACATACTACGCCCATCTCTCAACGTCGTCGTCATCTGCCACTATTCTGATCATATTCTAAAAGGTATATCTTCAATTGTCATCTAGTAATGTTCTTCGCTGTAACTTTTCAAACACAAAGTTTCAGAACATTATGTCCACAATACAACTCTGTATTGCTAAAGGGGCAACGTTAGAATTAAATAGTTTCAATGTTTTTGCTCACATGTTCAAACAAATAACATTGATGATTAGAAATGCAAGTGGTTTTATACAATGTATGCCATACAACCAATGAATGATATAGCGGTGTGTAGCAAATTAATTTTTCATTGCATCTTGATTACCCATGTCTGTTCTGATTCAAGTTACAGAATTGTCTTTTATTATAATTGCCTGTTTTCATAATCGCAATGGTTATGGTTAGTTATACCATGTACTAGTTATTTTTAAAATAATATTTAAAAGGACAACAAATTTAAATACATAACATCACATATGTCAATAACCAAGCGCACTTAGTTTTGATGTCTATACTTTGAACTGTCACATGAAGCGATATATTGTACGACGTAATAATGTATGCGCAACAAGTACCATATATCTTAAGGTAATTTACCATTATTCGGTTTCGTGGTTTTCCACAGTCCACATCATGACAGAGAACGATGTTCCTTAGCGAATACTAGAATACATACATGTGTGCTATACGTTTCCAATTAGCTTAGCCTTTACATTCAATTGCAGGTTTTATCTTGCAACATAACATGTTCTTTTTAAGAACCATAATTTATGGATGGATTTCAATAATTTCAATGAATCATTCGGATTTATTAACAGCCGGGGACTCTTTCAAGCTTGGCATTATTCCCCCGTGATATTTAGTAATTCATCATAACCTTCACCGATTGACAACCACAAATCAAACGTTATACCCACCGCACGCATTTCTCTTGCTAACTAACTGATAAATTTGTTTATAATTTAGGGTTTTCCAAGGTTAGTAAGACTGGCATAAAACCAACAAACATCAACTTCCTCGATGCGATGGTGACGTAGCCACGCCTTTATCATTTTCAAAACTCTTAAATATTTAAAAGATCAACTGTCCTTGTATGTAAGCATCAGTCATACTCCTACGGTGTAACCTTCAGCCAAAACAGTGTGGAAGGTCTATCTAAGCACATACTGTTGTCAGAAACGCAACATTACTCCATAATTAAGGAGTTCGGTACTCAAATTGGCAATATTTCACGGATTATATCCACTGTTTTCTACATCCCACTACAAGCAGACATAACAGTTGAGCAAAATGATAGCTGCCTCAGGAATATTGATATATGTTGTCAAACTTTTCCGCTATCTGGTTAAAGGCGACATGCTCAAGACGCCAATACCGCTATCACTAACAGTTTCAGTTATTAATATAGCTGGAGAAAAAGTTCTTACGCCTCACTTTAAACCAAATCCAAACTACAAATCCAGGTCATTCTTGGAAATTGTTGCATTGACTATTTGTGCAATTTTTCTAGGCTTCTACAGATTCATTTACGAGTTATCAAAGAGCGAGGACAAAATGATGGTTGGCTGGACTATTGGATTTTGCGTGTGGACGCTGCTTGTAGTGTGGTTCCTGGACAAACATGCAGATTCCATTGCCTGTTTCTTTAATAACTTGACGGCCTTCGAGCATCGATATTTCTACCAAATAAATGCAATAGGTAATCAATATTTATTTAAAAGAAAACGTTATGAAGTTTGCGTATGATATTCACTTTTAAAAATAGAGTTGCCGAAACTGAAATTCTTTTAAATTCTTTTAGAGTTGCCGAGATTGAAAATTCCAGGCAAGAGGTTGATGAGGCATTTGATAAATGGGATTATGTTTTGCATGCTGAGCAATAGCTTCCTATTTGGCATCAGTGCGGCATTTACTCCAGACGCGCCGTGGAATTTTATGCCGGCAGGAATATATGATGAGCCAATCATCCTAATTAAGACGAGTTTCCCTGGAAATATCTTTGACACTTTGAAACGGGCTGTCAGTTGTGTTTACGCATATGTTCTTTGGCGTCACGCTGGAAAAATGGGAATGGTGGGATGCATTTTGTGCGAGCTAGTGGGTTCATTCTTATTGAATGCAACATTACTACAATTTAATTGGTATGTTCATAACATTCCATTAAAAGTGCCCATGATTATAGCAAATTTCGTAAACTTGGTGGTCATAATTGTTGCAGGATGATCTCAAACAATGGGAATATGGAGCAACACGACCTTCGTGTCTTTAAAAATTGTTATCGCGAAATTCAAATATTGACAAAGGTTTACAACGATGTATTGTCCGGCACAGTGACACAATGGTTGGTGATCATGGCACCGGCAGATATAGCTATTTCATTGTACGTCCTAGTGACCCATCGAAACGAAATGAACGGACCAACATTTGGAAACTTGCTCAGCTTCTTGGTAGTGAATGTTGGAACAATTATGTTTATATTTGGAAAATGTGCTAATGTATATGCCACCAGCAGTCACATAAAAGCTTCCATGTGTCATGGGAATTTGGTTAGGTACATGGTGGCGGGAAACAGATTCAAGAAGCGGTTGATAACGCGATACTGGAAAAGTTTCCCGGTTATGAGAATCGGGTTCTTTTCCGGAAATTATTTTGACCACGAAACTCCATTGGTCCTATTGGATTTTGCTATAAATAATGCTATTAACCTAATACTATTAGGGTAATGATTTTTTGAATGAGTGAACACATCTTGATGCTGAACATGTGATATGTAATGTTCATGACTGATGAGTAGCCAATAATTGTAAATTGCAATTGTAATTTCCTTGAGTTATCGCCGCATTTTCTTCCACGTAGCATTTACACATGTTTGGATTTAACTACTTGTGGGTTCATGGCCAACGCTGAGATGAATATAGTAGTTATATCGTTTGGTTTCGTAATGTATTATCATGAAAATTATGGACGGTCTAAATCTAAATCAGATTCTGCCCACGCTTCCACCCAGTGCCAGGACATTGCTTGAATATAGCATACAATCTCCAGCTAAGTACGCATCCAATCAATGATTGCTATCAATGATCGCAAACCAGCCGATACTCGTACGTGTATTTTTTCGCATTACATAATCATACATGAGTGTCGTGCAGCAGCTCATATTTATGTTTTTAGAAAATGAAAAAATCATAGGTAATTTTACCATGTCCAAGAATGTCACATTTTGATCACAGATTATAATGGACTGCGACATGTGTTCAGAACTAAGCCCCAAATTAAATTAGTGAGAATAATTTTGATAAGTAATAATTTCAATCAATAAAGCATATGGTTAAGTTCGGTAACCAGATTTCTGACTTTGATGTAGCTCCAAGGTCGATGCAAAATACTAGGGTTTCCTTGCCTGCAATAGGGAGGCAAACGTAGTTTTTTTCACTTCTCAGATATAACTGACGACATTCAAGCATTTGTTACTACTTACACTGGCAACTTGGCAGCATATGGTCAAAATGTGTCTTCGACAATTTGAGGAACTTGCGTTCCGTCTCATCTCGAAACTATTTTTCTATCTCTGCCCTTACCCATTGAAATGGGATTACAGCAATGGCAAGTTATTAGCAAGTAGTGACGCGTCACAATTCGTACCGGTTGCTATACACACGATATATACGTGGATAGTGTCATGGACATGCGTCGCGATATCCATCGCATTTGTGTATATCAGTCCGAGAAAGTATTTCACTCTTATGAACCTGGCAACAATGATACTAGCATGGACATTTGGGTGCACCTATGTCGTTCTTAATTTGGCAGTTTATCGAAATCTGCCTGCGTTTCTCTTTTCGATAAACGAGGCACTCGACATTTCCGACAAACTGGACGCAGGTAGCAAGTATATATACGTACGTTAGATACAGATCGTACATGCTCATCAAACCGTCTATTTCCATTTTGTTATAGAATATCGAGAGAAAAATGTGCGGAACTCCAACATATTGGACCCGGATTGTCTTTTGGCACTCATCATGGTTCCATTTGGAGCCCTCTTTCCATTTTTCGCGGCAACTGTTACTGTGTTCTGCGATGCAGACATTCCATACTTTCTGATCGATGAAGTATTTCCAGACCCCATGTACCGAAGCTTGTTCACAATTGTGTGTCTGCTTGCTTGCAGATGGATACTAATATTTATCGTGCTTGGAGAGTGCTGCAGAACCGCCTCCTTCTTTATATGCTTAACATTTATAACTCTTAACAGAGGAGACAAAATTCTTAGAATAATGTTCATCAGAATGAAAAGCACCAAGACATTTTGCCTCCACTATACATGCGGTATTCTCTTGGTAAGGAAGGTGGAAGAATTGATACACATTGGCCTGTACCTAATCCTGACCGTTGGTTTTTGGGGACTGGTCATTGCATTTTGGGTTGTCATAAAATGTCCTCCTGATGCCATAACCCTAGGCATGTATCTCGGTTTCGTGTTTGTGATTTCTTTTCTAATGTTCATACATGTCGAGGGTCTGCCAAATCTTTGTTTCCAGTTGGAAGCGTCTGTCGGCGTTGTCAGTATGCATCGTCTCAGAGCAAAATTTATTTATGCCAGACAGAGAACAAAGTGGCATAAATTTCTTTTGCTAAAGGTTAATGCAATCGCGCCGATAGTGATTCGGTACGGGCTGTTCTGGAAGCTTGGGAAAGAGTTTTTGGTGGATTACGTTTGGCTAATTAACTTGCGGTGCTTTGACGCCATACTTCTAATTGACTACTGATTGTCAGGATTTGAAGATCTTGCAGGTTACGTATATCCAAATGCACACATTTTTAAAGCCAGTTGATAGAATGAAGTATATTTACTACATTTTATATAAGTATATTTATTTCTATTTTATTGAGACGTTTGAAGAAAACTTTGTGACAAATAAATTTCCGGATACCAAATGTATTCTTTATTTTCCTCCTTACCTTCCTAGCGTCCGTTAGTATTTTAGCTGCCTGCGCTACAGCAAATATACGTTCGTCGTCATGACCGCTAAATTATTTATTGATCATTTCAACTCCGTACTAGTTAGTGAATAAGTAACTCCAATGACCGTTCCGTACTTTTATCGCCCGGTTCACGGCGAGGTTCTTATAATTGGATCCTTCAAGGCGAGGTCCTTTCCAGTGAGTTTAACAAATAATTTATGTTATGTGTCCTCCGCACTGCAGCTCCAATAATTATTGCCAATAAAATACAATGACAAATCGATCATGTATTTAGATAATGTTTGCTTCAATACTTATTTCCGTAATCGCTTGAATAGATTGGTATTGACTCAAGTCAATCCGATATTAACATAATGCTTCAAATGGTTTTAATTCTACCCTTGAAGATTTTCGGCTAATAAGTAGTGATGTAACCAATATTTGCGTTCGAATACGTTTCCATTAAACCTGTTGGATGCAAGCTATTACCGTTGATACGTCTGAAACAAATGCGCATCAAATCAGTCGTTACCAATGCTTTCAATAATTTGCAATTATTGCTGGCATTCAGTCTGTGGTAATTTTTGGAATTGTGCAAGCGCAAACGGGTAGGTTTCATCAGCCGCCTTATACTTTTTGCTATTCGAAGATCATAATGACTGATAATTTTGCCCCCGAAAATGACTTTGCTCTGACGATTCCCTTCAATATAAAATATATTGTTGTTACCCATTTACCAAATTTTGCCTTTGAAGTTGATGCGAGAAAATGAGAAAATAATACGTTACTACCGGAAACCCTGAGGCAATAAATTTGCGGATTTCAAAGGCAAAGTATGCGACAGGGGCAAATAGATTTTTGGTACGTATTGGTTTCTTTCTTCCAACATACTGGCTACTAAGCATTTGGGGCTGCACTTTTGACTAGCAATCACAAGTACAAAATGTGTCTTAGACCATTTGAAGAGCGGGCATTCTGTATCCTTTTGAAACTGTTCTGCTATTTATATCCCTACCCATTACAATGGGATTATTACAGCTCTAAATTAGAATACCAGAAAAACATTTCAAAATTGATTCCTTTTGCACTGCATACGATATATACATTCATCGTTTCCTGGACGTGTGTCGCAATGTCCGTAACATTTCTGTACATCAGTCCGCGCAAATACTTTACGCTTTTGAATCTGGCCACAATGATACTAGCCTGGACATTTGGGTGCACGTTTGTCGTTCTTGTGCTAACAATTTATCGGATGCTACCAGCTTTTGTATTTACAATGAACGAAGCACTTGCTCTTTCGGATAAACTGGACAGAGGTACTAGAAATGTATTGCAAAAATATCAGACTTGTTACTAACATGTGCCTTTCCTTATGTCACACAGAATATCCAAAAGCATGTACACGGAAATGGGACAAGTTTGACTCCAGCTGTCTGTTAGCATACCTGTTTATTCCGTGCGTAGCATGTTTCCCCTTTTTTGCGACGACAGTCGCAGTATTCTGCGATGCGGATATTCCTTATTTTTTGTTCGAGGAAATATTTCCGGATCCAATGTATCGAAATATGGGTACGGTTATTTGGCTGCTTGCGTTTCGATGGATTCTAACGTTTGGGATGTTTGGCGAATGTAGCAGAACTGGAGGCTTTTTTATCTGCTTAGTATATGTTGCCCTACACAGGGCAGGAAAAATTCTTAGAATAATGTTTATCAGAATCAAAAGTACAACGATATTTTGTACTTATTACATCTGTTGCATTCTTTTGATCAGAAGGGTGGAACAAGTCGTTTATATTGGCACGTACATGCTCATGACTATTGGTTTTTGGGGACTGGTCGTTACATTTTGGGTTGTGATGAAATGCTCCCCTGCTACAATAACGGCCGGCATGTATATCACCTTTGTGCTTGAATTTTGGTTTCTGGTATTTGTTCATGCCGTAGCTCTACCAGTTGTTTGTTCCCAACTGGAAATGTCGGTTGGCATAGTAATTATGCATCGTCTCAGGGCTCGGTTCGTTTATTCAAGACAGAAAACAAAATGGAACAAATATATGTTGATGAAAGTGAGGGCAATCGCACCGCAAGTGATCAAATACGGGACGTTCTGGACTATTGGGAAAGATTTTTTGGTGAACTACATTTGGCTCATTAATTTGCGCTGCTTTGACGCAATACTGCTTATTGACTTCTAATTTTCAGGATACGAACATGTTTACCTAACTGTATTAGGAACCATACCTACACATCAATATTACCAGTTACTATGATGAATTATATTTGTTGAGCGGATGGACGAAAACTTGGTGGCTCATATATTTAATTATCATGAGATACAAGAGCTACTACATAAATGTGAACTTATAAGCTTATTGGAAACCATACCAAATATATTTCTCATTTTCTTCCTTGCATCTTCTCAACTTTTCGTTGCGGAAGTATCCATAAGCGTTTGCCAGCCCACTACAGTTTGCCAAAATGCCGATAACCAGACTCGATAGAGGGTCATGTGCGTTCATGAATAATGGTATCAAAACATTCACCCAGATCAAAACGGTCAAAGGACAGTAGAAATATGACGAGACGTAAATGTATGTGGTAAGACATTGCGACGCGACAGATTCCTCGTCTCCCAAAGTTTCTTTAGTTTTCATTTCCCTGCGTTGCAAATGATACACTCGTGCGCTGAGGTTTATTTCATCATTCACCACTCTCTTTTTGATACTTTTGTAGCTGATGGTTGTTGCGAGAGCGTTTATTGTGCTGGCCATTGCACCAACCACCGATAGCAGCTTACCATTAATTTTAGTGACGTCATGACCCATCCTGCAGAAATACCGCACGTATATTAGCTATAGATTATATGCTGTCGTAACGAATAACATACATGGATCCAAAAATTCATTACCAATATCCAGAAATTCCTAGCGAGCCAGTTAACTTAGCTAGCAATGTAAAGCCTAGCATGAATGCAAGCCAAACGGCGTGTAATCGCCACTCCCACTGACCCAAATCCAGCTTCGTTTGACGAACTACTCGCATGTAAGTATTTGTGGCAACGGAAGTGTGAACCAATTGCTGATAGCTAAACAAAAGTAACAATCGACAAGTAATAATATGGAGTGTGGAACATATTTTAAAATGAGATACACAGCTAACCCGAAAATGAAACACATGTTCATGCTGAACGCTTGTTGTAGTGCGTAGTTTTCCGGAAACTTTTGAAACACAAGTAGGTACAATTGATCAGCCAGAGGACATATTCCCCACAGTATTTCCGAAATGGCAACGTATAAAGGGAATCTTGCCGGAAATCCGAATTTGGACGTGCGAAGCCTCCATCTGGAATATATGTGTGAGATCACAAAAACACTGGCCAGCAGTGAAATAGTTATAGTGAAAACGGCTGTGTAATGAATTGCAAAGAATGCTAGTCTGTTGTCGCCGATTATTGCGGATTCTTCTGGGGCAATTTCAGAAGTGCTGATGAGCCAGTCAAGGTTACGGTTTACTTCGGCACCATCCATGCTCTAACTTATAAAGATTTGTAAGCTTTCTCGAAATAAGTGAAGTGTAGTAAATCATGTTTACCAATAAGACGGTAATCAGAATTTGTGTTCAGCAGTAGTGACGTGACGAGGTTTCATTTGATACGAAATAGGTACGCTGAAGGCAACTTATGTAATTTCCACAGCATTTTCCATTAGCAGTTCACTTCCGTATGCGGTTATAACGTGCTACAGCTACAAGTGTCACAGTATTGAAATCAATGGCTATTCCTCTCTGTAATATGGCTGGGAATTCATGTGTCTTACTGGATGTATATTTATATGTCAATTGGTAGCTTGTCGATAGCATTGACGCCAATACTTAATCCGTTTTATAGGCACATCATCTTCCGCTGATAGTCATTTTATGAATCCATCAATTCATCCATGTATGTTCCATTTAGTATAATTTTTTAAGTTAACCATTTATTCAGTACGACCAGTTAAGTTCAGCTAGTATCAAGCGAGTTAAGAAGAGAATGCTGGTGTTTTTGATGTGAAGGAAAAATAAACGCAGCAAGCTACCATGTAGCAAAGTGGCGGAGCTGGTAGCCAAAACACTCAACTAACTACTACCACTGATAATAAATTGTCTGTCGAAAACATAATGAAAATATTCCAATTACAACATAAAAACAAAAACACAGTAACTGGCGTTAAACGGTAATCGTTACGATTAAAATGTCCTTAATTATATTCCCAGAAAATTCAGGGGAGTTGAATGATATGCCACTTGTCCTAATTGACATTTGGAAATTTCGAAATCATAACGGTTTCAAACGGTTGCCGTTGGCCGTTATCGCTGTCAAGTTTGTCCCATAAAGGGATTGTGACAGAAGTTCAAAATTCCAAACCACTTAAAGAGAGTATAAAGTGTAAAATTATTTGAAATCGCTGTAACCGTTAAACAGTAACCGTCAACCCCGAAATGACGTCATATCTATATGTTATGGTCATAGACGATTCGAATGATATGCCACATGCCGTATGTCACATTTTGAAATTTTGAAATCGTAACGGTTTATAACGGTTGCCGTTGGCCGTTATGGCTGTCAAGCGTCTCACATAAAGTGCCTGTAATGAGATGCCGTTTGCCGAAAACAGAAGTGGAAAATCCAAAACCATTTAAGCAGGAGAGAATAAAGTGTAAAATTATTTGAAATCGCTGTGACCGTTAAACAGTAACCGTCAACTCCGAAATGACCTCATATCTATATGTTATGGTCATAGACGAGTCGAATGATATGTCACTTGCCATATGTTACCATTTAAAATACTTGACCTCGTAACGGTTTCTAACGGTTACCGTTGACCAACGTATTTCAAAATCACGCTGGACCCTTCTCAGGTGACCAGTTATCGATTGCCGAAAACAGATTTCAAAAATGTGAAACCGTTTTTGAGTTAGAGCGCGCACGGACGGACAGACGGACGGACGGACATATCGATCGATCTAAGTGGCTCCGCCACTTAATAATTTAGTGAAAACCTGTCATTAACATTTTTCAAATCGAGAGAGAATGTAAGTGAAAGACGGCCATGAATGAGAATATAATAGTCTAAATGACAACGCAATGAATAACAGTGGGGATAAATATTGGAAAGGGTATTCGGTTCATTACGGCGTAATGGTAAACGCGCCTGATGATTTGCTGACCACAAGTCTATCCTCCCACAATTGCTCCTGATATATTCAAGGCCACGGTATTAACATGCCAGCTTACCCAGCAGCATGATTGTTGCAAACTTGGCTCGAGCTTGAATGAATGCAACCAGACTTGAATGGTAAAATTTTTCCCTTTACTTTTTCTAGAACCTTTTCCGCAATCTAATAGTAAGAATCTTGCACAAAATATCATTTCCTCTATAACTAGTCAACTTTGCCGCCCTCCAGTAGGTATTGCTGCCTTTGCAACTTAATTTATAATATAGGTAATTGTGACCTGTTCCGCATAATTATCTGGTTCCAAATGTCAAGCGCATTATATTACAATCCGTAAAGTACAAGCGTAAAACTGAAATACTATATGCTACTTGCGTTGCAGAAATGCATTTCCCTTTATATATTGCCACGGTACCGTACAATACTTTTCCATGTTAAGAAGGATTAAGTAAATCTTTGGCAAGAAGGGTAGAACTGATCCCAAACATCTACATATATGTCTGCTCTCCCAAATCGAGAATGTTTTTCAACTTTTCATTATTTCGTTTTGTTCCATATTATTTTCCCACAAAACAAACTCTGGCAAGCTTTCTCAAAAGTGCATTTGAAAATATTACTACGTCGACTGATAGAAGCTTCATTGAATTCGCTAACAATTTGATGGCAGGTAGATACGGTAAGTGTTAATTGTGCAAATTGTTTTCTAGGAAAAAATTGAAGGAATCGTAGACTGATTGTCTGCGGTTGTAAATGTATTTCATAAGGAAGAAGGGGGTCGTCTGTGAATGGTGAGCTACCAATTCATGGGTTCTCGACTAACATAATTTATGAAACACTTATTGGCTGTAAATTATAACGAATGGTATGCACTCATAAACTCGTACATCTGCTTTCCGGACAACCAAACGCCTTGTAAATGCAGCGTGTCAAACAGGGTAAATATAAAAGTTTAAACGTATCCGTTCATCACCTTAAACACTGAGTCCTTGCTTTAAAAACGCAAATTTTGACAGTCTCGATTTTCGTCTGAAAAAATAAGTTTAGTCACTTTTAGGTCTAATACCAGGACGCCGATTAGAATAAATTTTGCTAACTCCGTTTCAGATGCTAATACAGGTTGGCTGCTTGCTCAGTGGGCGGATAGTTACTTTACGAAATATAATGAGCCATGTCCATTCGCAAAATAAAAATATTTTGGAATTGAGTAATTACGAATGAGTACAAATCAAATTTCATTTGCATTGCTGCCATCATACAACTCATGATCTAATCATTTCTAATTATTATCTATTATATAACGCTTAGGCAACTTAAAAGCATACGGCTTTCATAAAATTTTATCCGAATTAATTGGACATTCCTGCCGCAACATGGTTTCTAATGAATGAATTTGAAGTCAAATTGAAAATGTCAATTATAATCTTATATACAATATCAGTTGCCAACGGACGAAATGCTGAGAATTTATAAAAAATATCTTCGTAGGAATAACTGAAACTGAGGGAGAAAAAGTGGAATAACACCCATAAACGTTTCTACGGGTCGCTCCGTAGCACTTTCCAGTTCTGCAAAACGTTTTATTGCTGCGCACCCGGCAATAACTACTCGTATTATGATCGGAGAAGATTGATGCTAGCTTCAACTTTAACCCGGATCTAGTATTAGTGTGACTTCCGACTAAATGCTCCATGATATTTCTTTTGAAGATTGTGGCTCGACGCCGATTATTATAGGCTTGGGGGGAAATTATAGGTTCGCCGTAACCAATCAGTTAGATACGTAGTCTGTTGATAGTAATCCATAAATGCTGCATCTATGTTATTGAAATATAAAATTATGGTAATTCGAAATCATAAAAATGAATGAAGTATGTTCAAGAAATGTTAAAGCTGCTATTGTCGCGTGAAAATGCTTCGGTAAAAAATTTGGGTTTCTCAAATCGCATGAAAACTGTTAAACGAAATCTTCACAAAATATCTGCTGGTAACCGCATATACTGTGAAATTCAAAAAAAAATAGATTTTTATTTACGCTATTTAGCGTAATGATTTGCACTTTTCTAATGAATCGCAGACAAATACACACTTGTCTAAGTTCCTATTGCAAGGGTAAACTTGAACGTCATTCACAAATTGTTGCTCAGCCTGTTAATTATTGTTAAGGATAGATAAACCGGAAACGATTTTGTATTTTATTGTCGAGTCGAAATTTTTTGAATTTACGTAGTCAAATGAAATAATCGGTAGCAACTAAATTCGAATTAATAGAGTAAATATAATAATAACGAGAACCCGGCGATGTCGGGCCCCGCCACCCGTTAAAGGGGTGGGACCGGGTAGATACGGACTAATTGATCATTAAACTCTTGCATTCATTTCAAACTAAAGCATCAGTTAATTGATCAAGATTACCTGGAACCGCGTAAAAAATTCACATATGCTCACCAGTGCGGTCGTTCATACCTTTCTACTTTTCGGTCTAACCCGCACCTATTTCATTAATTAACCGACCCCGACCCCAATGTGTTTGGGGACCGCACTTGTTTTCCAAGAGAATTTAATTGTGCACGCTCAGGTATTTTGAATTTTCTATCAGAAAACTCGGTGGAATTTTGCAATAAATTTTGGTTTTATATGTTTTCACCATATGCAAGGTATGGCATTATATATCTTTGAGACGTCGTAGAGTGCAAAGACAGCGGATTTAATATATGGTTACTTTACCAAATTTGTTCAGCATTTAATTCTCTATCCGAATCCAGAATAATAAAAATTGACATTTGGTCGTCGCCGCACGGGTTTCTGGGCCGTAGCTCCTTCCCTTGCGGGAAATATCGCACTTTTTATTACAGATTCGTGATCTACGCATCAAGTTACCCCTGTACACAAATTTTGGTAAAATTCTACCGTGTGACTTTTCGGCGTAGTGATTATAAGATATCTTGATAATAATGCAAATGCCATTAGTAACTTAAACATTTTAATATTCATTACAATTGATATCGTTAGACATTTCGTGTTTTGAATATGTTCAGATTTTCCTTCATTGGTTCTTGGAAAGAGAACATGATGGGAATTTTGTTTTTGTATTTAGCGACACACAAACACCGCCTACACGCGCCATTATAAAAACCCAATCCAGTCAAAAATAGCGGTTAATATAATTCGAGCCATTTCATTTATTGACACCACCAACACTAACCGGAAAATATTCTTTATATTTTTTTAAAACAATTGTTTCCTCCTAGTATTGACTGCTGCTATAGCTCTCACGTAGAACGGCAGAGTTCATTACATATTGCAGATATTTCTTACCTTCTTCTTTTTCCCTTTTCAACTTTTCGTTGTGGAAATACCCGTACGCATTTACCCATCCGCTACAATTGGCAACAATGGCAATCAGAAGGCATGACAATGGTTCAACAGCATTCATGAATACCGGAATCGAAATGTTTATCCAAATTAGTATCGCCAATGGACAGTAAAGATATGACGCGACATAAACGTATGTCGTTAGACATTGAGACGCCGTACATTCATTACCAGGTTCTTCAAGACTACTCACATTCCCTGGATTTAAATTTTTGGCATGACCCTTCACGTTGCTTTTAATGCAAATTACAGTCCTTCTGATACTTCGGTAACTAAACGTTGTAGAGACCGCATTGAACGAGCTGGTAGGGCAAACACGATGCCAAGCAGCTGGCCATTTATTGTTGTGGCGTCATGACCCATCCTGAAGTCAAAAATTTATTATGTAGTTATCCCCTTATAATAATTTGAAACATTTTCTTTTTTTAATACACGCTATAATGCATACCAATATCCAGTATTTCCCAAAGCATCAAAAAATCGTGCCAAACCGGTCGCTACTCCCATCAACACGAACCAACTCGCGTGAAGCTTCCACTCCCATGTTCCCAAATCTAGTTTTTTCTGGTGGACCACACATAGATAAGCGTATATTGCAATACTGGCGTGGAGCAATTGCTGATAGCTGGAAACAAAGTAAAGATGGTTATCTTTAATCCGTTAATTGAACCCGAATTTTTAGTGGCAATTGCTAGCAGTTACCCGAAGCAGAAGCACATTATCGTGCTCAATATCTGCTCAGCGATGTAATTATCCGGAAACTGTTGCACAGTAACTAGATACAAATGATCACTGAAATGGGATATCCCCCACAGCGTTTCCGCAATGGCCAAATATAATGGGAATCTTGTCGGGAAGTCCACTTTGGAATTGTGATGTCTCCACTTGGAATGTATGTGTATAATCAACTTAATGCTGGTCACCAGCGAAACAGTAATTGTACAAATTGCGATGTGATGGATGGCGAAAAACCATACCCGATTATCGCCAATTATAGCAGATTGTCCTGGTACTATTTCGGAGGCGTTTATAAACCACCGAAAGCCAGTATTTTCATTTTCATATGAATTGATATTCTCCCGTGTCGTATTCATGACTAATTCCATTGCAATTTTAGACTGTGTGACAAACACAGTACTGTAAGCAAAATTGTGGTTTCATTCTGAAACCACAACTCTTGTCATCGTCTATTTGAACGAACTGCAAGGAAATTTGCTTCCAAAAGGGCATTTAGTACATTCATAGGAACCAGTAACCATTTTCCTGCATTAAGTGGTTACACGTTTATGTGTAATTTCTTGACCGCAGAAATGAACAAACTATCACACAAATTAAAATGATCATTTTTGCAGTAACGTTTTATCCATCGCTCCACGGAATCTTTATATTCTGTTCTGAAAAAGGCTTGCCATGGTTTTGTTTGTTTCCATCTTTGCATAAAAGTGGAACTGACAAAAACAAAGTCGTCATGAAGGAAGGCAATATTCATTGTCAAATAAATCGCATGCATATGCTCATGTGTTTAAAATGAATTTGAGCAGAACAGGAGAGGTTCCATGAATTAAAAGAGGATCCGATAGGATGGGATCTATTTGAATTGTTTTTTTTAGTTTCTTTATACACATGAATGGAAATTGATGTGGTGGTAATGAAATGCTACCTCACATCAGATTGCCAACATTTTGGCAGCGTGCCTTCAAAAAGCGTGTCACATAATTTCTTCATTAATTCATCATTACGTCTCATTCAACCCTTGAGGATGACTCGTAATATAGTTTTAAATTATTTTTTTAAAGCAATTTGCTCTTGAAATGCTACTTCCCATTATTATCACCATTATCAGTTGCAAGAGCTAATCCATTACATTTCCTTTCCATAAAATTAATCCAAATCAGAAAATATAATATACATGCTATTTCATGTGAAAGAATATTTCATTTCACTAAACAAGTCGTCTTCGCATCACTTCTGCAATTATCAGTAATTTTGTTTTATTATATGAGTTATTCATTCATACATCCTTGTAATCTACTTTACTATAGAGCATGATAAATTCTTGGCATACGAGACCGTCTACATATTTTTATCATGCCTGGTTTATTTACTGATTTGGTCGCTCTCATAAAACGACGGTCCATTTGAATAACGGATCAAAGGTTCCTGCAGCAATCTTCCATTTATTCACTAGAGTGGATCACAGAAACAGCGCTGAAAAATTAAGTGCCATTTTGCCAACCTTGTTGCAAAAAATATACATTTGTAGCATTCAATATTGATACCAATTGCTGTACACATACTATATACTTGGATTGCATCAGGGACATGCGTCGCGATTTCCATCGCATTTCTGTATATAGGTCATCGTCACCATTTCACACTCATGACTCTGGCTACAATGAGTCTAGCATGGACATTTGGGTGTGCGTTTGTCCTTCTTAATTTGGCAATTTATCGGACGTTACCTGCATTTGTTTTTCAATTAATGAGGCACTCGACATAACAGACAAACTGGAAGCAGGTAGCAGAAACATGTAAATAATAAATTGAATAAAAATCTGTAACAAATGTGCATTTGTGTATATTGTAGATTATTCGGAAAATATAAGAAATGTACCAAAATCAAGCAATTTGGTATCAGCAGTCCCATTTATTGCCTCCTTTCCATTTTTGGCGACAACCGTTATTTTGTTCTGTGATGCAGACATTCCAAATCATAAAAAAGTATATAGATGCTCCACTTCATTTCACATACCTAGTTTTTGCAGCGCATCTCATACGTGGCTTGATATTTATTATGCTGTATCATCCCTGCTAGCAGCAGTGATATTGTAACATGACAAACGCTATTTATTCATTCATCCTTGTAATCAACTTTACTATAAAGCATGATACATTTTTGGCAGCCGCCAGCGTCTAGATTGTTTTTACCATGCCTGGTTTATTGACTGATTTGGTTCCTCTGTAAAAAAGTTCAGTCCATTTAAACGACAATAAAATATTTTCTGCATAAAATCTTCAATCTATTCATCAGTGTGTTTACCGAAATATCGCTTACAAATTAGCTGCTGCTATTTGGGCAATCAAATTTGTGTGAATAATGATAATATTGTAACAACCCATAAGATTATAGACCGTTTGAAAGAGCATGTCAAATAACAAGAATAGCGAAATGACTCACACAATTTTAATTGTAGCAGCAAATAGTCCGATAGACAATCAAACCGGGTAAAATAAAATGGAATTTTGTATTTCTGTTTGTGTGTATGGATCTTGAAGCCACTTGGACGGTGTGATCATTTCCAAAATTCTTGTTTTCGTGTCAAGTCATAAAAAGACAGGAGCTCATAAAATTTGGACATGTTTAACACATCCTTTGCCAATTAACTAGAATGCGACGGAAAACAAATGAGCTGTGGTGTGGCTTACTTTACGGCAGTAAAGCACCAAGAGCAACGAGCCAGAAGAAAACAAAAGGTGTAAGTGAGATTCATGCATGTATACGCGACTGATTCGTTCTACTGTTCCACAATTTATTGTCGTTCCTTTGCTATATAGACATTTCACGTTGTGCAAGGCAGACGAGAGCGAGTGGAAAATCCCAATATAATGACTGGGAAGAGTGACGGGAGACGGGATGGAGTATCAACATGATATTATTTACGCTCTGTCTGTTCGCCAGACAAAGCTGCAACTTGTTGAGTCAACAAAGCCCATGTCGATAGGTACGTCTAGAGCAAAAACATAAGATATTAACTTTCCAATCTTTAAGTCGCCCATGAAAAAATATGCAATCAAAATTCATGGAAACACTCACAACATAAGTATGCTTAGCCATTCCGCGCGAATTCTATTCCGGTTAATAAAATATTGCTAAACTTAGCACATCATCAGCTACGTCTCGGTTTGAGGTGAAAGGAAAAAAATCCGCTGGGCTCAGGAGTAGAAGCAGCATTTCGAGTCAGTCCGTCTGAAATAATTTTATTCAGTCTGCATTTTGCGTTTCACGTAGGAATTGCCAGACGCTCTCCCAGAAACTTTTGATAGGAACCAAGGAGACCTACAAAAGCAGTAGAAATGGTTAGTGAATTAAATTGTCTAGTTTCTTAGAAATGTATTCTTAGAAAACTACAGCACTATTTTAAGCGTAAATCATGGGGCTACTTGATAATTTTGTGTTTGAAATAAAAATTACAGGGTGACCTCGACAAGGAACAAATTGCCAGTAAGGTTTCCTGACAAAATGAATTTATTCTACTTTATTGCAAATTTTAGCAATAATAAAAATATTAATTTTCTGAACATTTTTTCGTAGTTTTGCAGAAGGCGTTCGACACCTTCTCTCAGGGCAACAGCTATGTCACCCCCGAGATGGTGGGCTCCATCTTCAGGATGATGGGTACCGACTTCACGGAGGAGACTCTGATGGAGACCATCGCCGAGATTGACGAGGACGGCTCAGGACAAATTGAGTTTGAGGAGTTCACCATTCTCGCCGCCAAGTTCATTGTTGAGGAGGACGACGAGGATATCGCCAAGGAGCTCAAGGAGGCTTTCCGTATCTACGATAAGGAGGGTCAAGGTTTCATCACCACCGCCGTGCTCAAGCAGATTCTCCACGAGATTGACGACAAGCTCACCAACGAGGAGCTGGACGGCATGATTGAGGAGATTGACGAGGACGGCTCCGGAACTGTTGACTTTGATGGTGAGAAATACCAATTCAAGGACAGGGTTAGAATAACATATGTAATAGAGGAAATTGTTTAAAATTGTAAAATCTTTTAATCCCCAGAATTCTTGGAGATGATGACTGGTTAAAATATTTGCGCCCTTCTACTCTTCAATCTCCGTGTTACCTACGCCAGCCATCCACATTATGTGAAAACTTGTGTCATTCATAAATAACGTATCTGGATTTTTTTGTACTTTCAATTTTATTTTCAAACCGAATCATTCAAACTGGTAGTTGTAAACCGTTAGAAAATATCAGCCTTCTTGAGAAGATGTAAGCGAAATTGTAATATAATTATGTAACTAAATTATTTGTTTTTGGGCAAAAATCAACCTTAATCATATACGCTCGTTATTCGTGCACAAAAATTCGTAGCTATGATTTCATTCAGCAAGGATAATGATCCAACTATATCAAACAAAAATGGCATTTGTAGTAACGATGAAAATGTTGAAGTGTTCCCCAAATTGTTTCTTTTATCGTAGCAGGCGACGTAACATACAATCATATATGCTAATCCTAGTAGTATCTAATTTATGAGAAACAAAACATTTTATTGAGTTGGCATTTTGACAGCAGCACAATTTATTGCCTTCATGTTTGCGGTAAGAAATACCATTATTAATTCCATCATCCATCCTTCAGTCATCACTACACACCGTTCCGAGAAATCCCCGGAAATTTTTCCGTTCTCCAAATTCTCGAATCAAATAGGCTGGATGCATGAAATTATGAATGAGGGAGGATGGATACGACACAAAAAAAATCCAAATTAAATTTCATGGAGAATAAATTATCCTAACGCATTTCATTATAATGGATAAAAGGGGAACATTGTAACCATATTATTGACGATGTTGTTCCCAATTTGGTTAAAATGAAGCATGACGTGAGGTAGCCTGGGTGTGAGGCTAGGTAAGTATGTGCGTGCGGCAGGCCGAGTAAAACTTGTTGTTTTATCTGTATTCTGCTTGCTTTTCATACAAAAACAAATCACAACACATGCACATGTTACAGCTTGACACATACAAGATGCGAAAGATGTTCCCGACCGCATTTCAGCTGATCTTGAAGAGCAAAACAAGTGGGTGGAATATGATATAAACACGTGTGGTGTAAGCAGTCCAATTTGTTTTTAAATGCACTTTTGTGGAAGCTTTTAGTATTTTATTAACTAACTTAACTTGTAATTTTTCTTCCTTTTACACTCCATAACATAATTTGCATTGCTGGGACGTGAAGACTTACAAATTATTAGAGTGACAAAGTAAAATGTAAAAAGGTATAACAAAGGAATCAATTGAAACCAAAATGGAATTGACAAGACACGGACAACAGGACAGTGTGAAAACGTACTCAAAACTAAGGCAATGTGACATATGTGGTAAACTGTTCGGACATCTTAGTGCACTAAAGGAGCACCTGATTCGACATGCAGGTGCAAAGCCTCATAAATGCCTGGAGTGTGGAATGGGGTTTGCAGGACTAACTGAACTGAAGCGTCACACAAAATTTCGCCATCGATTTCCAAAAGGGTCCCTTGAACGGCAGGAAATGATGAAGAAGACAAAGCAGTTGGAGCAGAAGGATTTATTCTGTGAAATTTGTGCCAAGCAGTTTGTTCGGAGAAATGATCTATACGATCATATACGCGTCCATACGGGAGAACGCGTTCACAAGTGCAAAATTTGTAGCCAGACCTTCACGTGTGCCTCGAATAAAAGGAAACACGAAAAAAGTCACACCATGAAAGGATATCATTGCAAAATTTGCAACAAGACGCTATCTGTCAACTCCGATTGGAAACGTCACCTTAGAGGACACGAAAATGTTAAACCCCATGTCTGTCTATTTTGCGGAAAAGCCTATGTCCGCTATGATGTACTTGTAATACATATGCATACGCATACCGGAGAACGGCCTTTTAGCTGTGAACTCTGTAGCAGGTCCTTTAATCAAATGTGCAATAAATTGGCTCACTTGAAGACGCATACATTGGAGAAGCCGTTCAAATGTGACCAGTGTGCGGAGTCATTTCCATGTGTGGCCTATCTGAAAGTTCATCAAAGAAGGGTACATGATCGAGAGCGAAACTATCAATAGGACGTGTGTGGGGTGGCGTTCTTCTGGAATGCACGTCTTCAGGAACATTTGTCGAGGCACCATGGTGAATTGCGGCCCTAACGCCAAATATGTTCAAAGCTGGTTGGAAGTAACCAAGGTCTCCGGTACCTTGCAAAAACCAAGCAGCGCTAGAAGAACATTGCAATGGAATGAAACTAAACCGGAATTTTCTGCTTGAGTTAAAACCCGAAAAGGAAGGCAATAAATATGGAACTTCTACTGTAACATGAGAATTAGCAAGGACAGTTGTTTTTCTGTTTGTTGTACATTTATACTTAATTATTATTATGCATATAATTTTGTTAATAATTAATGAATATATGACACCTGGCTTATTTATCAAATAAGCGCTTCAGAAAAATATATTTGATATGTAACAATTATTTTTGTTTATGTGGAAAAATTCAAGTGATAATTTTTAGTAAATTAATATTTTTTAATGACCCGTAAATTATGTAAACTTCTTACGCTGCGCACAGGTTTTTATTACACTGATTTTTTGCTACAACAAGTAAATCCTGAACACTTCCATGTTTTCTCGTGTCCCTTCTTTTGCCTACAAAATTTCAAAGAGTTCACCTCAGCCAAAAATATCATTAACGCTATTGTATAAATTACAGCCATTATTATCAACAATATCAAAAACCTAGAAATGTCAATCGTATTGTCGCTACTTAGCACAAGTTTGTCTGTACCCTTTCCAAGATTAACACGTCTTCTTTTACCACGCCGCAAATACATCATATTTGCCCACTCATCCCATTTCCGAGGCATGCCACTCTCTCGAATTCTTATCGCAGTTTGAATAAGCCAGAATCGACTGGCCGAAAACACTTCCAGAATGTCATGGTTACGATGAACGGATTGCCGTATGACATTGCACTCAATTGCATCCACTTTCCCGGGTATACCGAAGATTGCGACTTTAAAATTGCGACTACGAACACTGCGACTCGAAGAGTCCGACTGCGAAAACTGCGGCCTACGAAGACTGCGACATACGAAAATTGCGACTATGAAGATTCCGACTACGAAAATTGCGGCCTATGAAGATTGCGACATACGAAAACTGCGACTACGATAGGGAACGTAGTGAATATTAATGTTCTAAAATATGGGATGAGTTCATTATATAGTTTGCGGTTTTATATGGAAAAAAGATCCAAGCATAAAATGTACTGTTCTGGAGATTTGATTAATGTATTTAAATTTGTTATAAACATTTTCTATTAATGTTTTTCTTCGTTTAAGTGAAGCTAATATTAAATGATTACGACAAGGTAATACTTATTTTTACCCTTTTATGGTGCAAGTAAAAGAATGTCAAAATGATAAATATTGTAGTTGTTTAAAAATAATTAAATGGCGAAAGTAGCTTCTCAAAAGTTCCATGGTGGCGCCCCATTGGGACCAAAGAAGGTGAGAAATTGTTTCGAATTGAAAACTTTTCATCAGAATTGGCTGAAAATTGGATACTTTGATGCTATCCAGTTAACATGATGAAAAAGTTTTCGATATTTTGGTCATGGAGCCACCTAGAAGCCAACATAGTTTTCGATTTTCTAAAACTTTTTTTTGATTTTCTAAAACTTTTTTTTGATTTTCTAAAACTTTTTTCGATTTTCTAAAACTTTTTTCGATTTTCTAAAACATTTTAGCAATTTTCTAATCAAAGTATCCAATTTGCA
Source organism: Sinella curviseta (assembly GCA_004115045.4). Classification (NCBI taxonomy): domain Eukaryota; kingdom Metazoa; phylum Arthropoda; class Collembola; order Entomobryomorpha; family Entomobryidae; genus Sinella; species Sinella curviseta. Next base: position 12,785,288 of record CM023203.3, read on the forward strand.
ACCAATTCTGATGAAAAGTTTTCAATTCGAAACAATTTCCCACCTTCTTTGGTCCCCATGGGGCGCCACGATAAATTTTTTGAGAAACTACTTTTCCCGTGTTAATCAGCGTAGTCGAAGGTACCACCTACCCAATTTGGGGCTAATTCTGATGAAAGCCATTACCCGCGGTTTTGGCTATACCCATGCCAAATTTTGGCCCAACAGGTGTAAAACAACCTCAGCCACCCTGCATTGTTCTATAACAGTATCGTATTTTATGAATAAACTACTTTCTAGAAGCATTATAAAAGAGTCGTTGCATATAACCAAAATCCCATTTCTTTCAAATCATATAATATGTTAATGAATAAGTTTGCTCCTTTCCGGACTGTACAAGGGTAACTAACAACAAACCGGTTTCGTAATGGTACTTGTATCCGCCCCTTTAGGCGACCTCAAAGTTTGGAATCTGCGAACAGATATGGGTTATGTATTTATGACGTACACATAGCGGTTATGCATATCTGACGTGCCAGACGCGGCAGCGTCAGTCATCTGGAATCCCAATGCTGATTTCTTGATGGGAGAGACTTTCCTGGATATGCAATGAAACAAAATAAAGCCCAGCGGTACTCTTAATATATAGGACCGCAAATTAGTGACTTTATTCTTACTAAGAGACTTGCAGGAGGTTACGACACAAGTCACTTCTTGACCTGAGCTGTTTCCAGTTCAGATCGTATGACTGTTCTCTTGGACTTGCCTTCCAAGAATGAGATTACTTTTACAAGTTGCGCATTCCAATAGGATAGAAAATGTTTATAACAAATTTAAATACATTAATCAAATCTCCAGAACAGTACATTTTATGCTTGGATCTTTTTTCCATATAAAACAGCAAACTATATAATGAACTCTTATCCCATATTTTAGAACATTAGTATTCACTACGTTCCCTATCGTAGTCGCAGTTTTCGTATGTCGCAATCTTCATAGGCCACAATTTTCGTAGTCGGAATCTTCATAGTCGCAATTTTCGTATGTCGCAGTCTTCGTAGGCCGAATTTTTCGCAGTCGGACTCTTCGAGTCGCAGTTTTCGTAGTCGCAATTTTAATGTCGCAATCTTCGCGGACCCACTTTCCCGATATAGTCCTCAATGCCGTTCCAGATGAACGTAGTTTCAGTTTGCACATTTACGTCATACATTGCTCGCAGCAGTTTAAGATCCACGAATTCCGTAGTGGCTGTTGTAACAATCGACCAGTTTGTCAGGTAGTAGCTCTCATTTATTCTGTCTATTAAACCCAAGTACTTAAAATCTCCCGTAAAGAAGGAAAGAAAGGAGATGCCCATGTTGTCATTGGGATTCCACACGATTTTGTAGCCTGCATTTAACGCTTGGAGTAACGTCCCAAATGCGTTGGGCAATGGCGGTAATACGATTAAACTCAAAATAGAATTTTCGTACAACGTGCAAAACATCATTCCCGTAATTGTTGACGCAAGTAGCACCAGAACGCGCACACCTTTAAAATTGGTGGAAAAGGATATGGATTGACGAGAAAGTGATGACGTCAGTATCAACAGAATCAAACCAATCCTCTTATCAAATTCATACAGTTTCCAACTCTTTGTCAGAAAAGTGAATGAGGTCGCGAGTACAAGATGTAATGAGAAAAGTAGCACCCAAACGCCGCCATCAAAACCGGAAGTCCAAGATGAAAGATCTAGTGGGTTTTTGTAACACGTTTTTGCGTACTCGCAATAAACGGGAAACATGTCATGCGCTGAGGAAAATTCTCTTGCACGAAATGTATGGTCCGTTAAATGGACGGGATCGTGAGGTCCAACAGTCCGCGTTAAAAAATATTCCGTGTCAACACCTTTCTCAATGCTCACCCAAAATCGCTCGATCTCATAGGCATCGTTTCTATTTTTCAGGATCATCGACAGATTGTGTATCTCCCCTAAATACAGAGCATACATCAGCTCTGCAGTGCAATAAACGGAATGGCTCGATTCAAAAATTTGCTCCATGCACACTTTTGATCCAGTTTGAGTGTCCTGGAAAAACTCATATGCTTCTATTCGGATGGAGACTAGAACTTCAGCTGGACGGCATTTTGTGTTCCGGTGAGTCATCTTATTTAAACTCTCAAAATCATCACCAACTGCAATTAACTGACTAATATGGCAACACGGTTATAGTTTGGTGAGCTCGTTACAGAAAAACTGAGTGACGGTACTCCATGTCCTATAGCAACAGGAGTAAAATGTAGAGTAAAGGTTTCCTGTATTTGGCGGCTTTGACGTTTCCGTAAGCTTGGAGAGAGCCACAAGAACATACTCCTCTCTGAGTAAATTTTGTGATGAAATGTTCTTGAAAAATTGGCAAGTTCTCCTTTTGTATGATCACTTTCCTGTGCCAATACTATAATTTCAAATGGTTGGGCGAACCGCAGATCGAACCTATTTGTGAGATTTCCATTGTATTCGCGTGTAAGATGAATCACATTGTATTGTCTCAGGAAAAGGAAATGCTCGCTGCTAATATCGTAGAAGGTGAAAGTGTTTGCAGAATCTTCATCTGTGATAAATGGGAACGCGTATTGCATTATTGCGATGGTGTTGACTACTGCAAATGGGAAAGGTATGGCGAAAACTAAAAATGCAACGGTGACAGGTTTCTGAAACATTTATTGACTCTGCTTTAAATGAAGCACAAAATCTTAACAAAAAAGAAAGTTAGAATGTCGTTCGTCGTTTCGACAATGAAGGCGAGATTGAAGCAAGCCGTAAACAGTTGTGAGATGTTCCATTAAATGGAAAAAATGATATTCACAAAATGCAGCTATAATGATTATTTTTTAACTCGTAGGCAGACAAAACATGCGACGACGTTTGCATATTGTGCATAATATTGACAAAACACTACACGTGTTGTCAGTGTTGTATTGGCTATTTAAAGACAACAGTAGATTTTCGTCAAAACATGAAAACACATTTTAATGAGCTTACATATTGACAAATATATGTGTGTGCTGTACTATTCGGTGGAGGGATAACTTACGGTTAACAGGGCAAAACACAACACTTTCTACGGTTTGTCAATTCGGCATTTGCATTGAATTACAATTTCCTTTGTTCAAAATTGAACCATTGCGACGCAAACACTTTACTAAAAATAATGAGATTGAATTGTGGTAGGAGGAAAATTATCTTTGTATTGGCTGTTCTGCCCGAAACGCCTCACCGCTTAAACTTTACAACCGTAAGCGGGTAGCAAGTTTTCCAGACAATTCAATAGGGTTTAGAAGAATTGAGATGCGACAGATGATATGAACTAATTACTCAAGGTCAAAACAAATGAGTAAAAAATAGCGTTCACATCCACATTTCTCGGCTTATCCTCATTGCACGTGGAACCTCTATTTGGCAGTTTTTTAATGCAAAAAATATTGCTCTATTTGCATCATGACAACACTAAACCCAATCTCATCAAATATGCGCTGCAATAATGTATTCACAATCTTTTGTGTATCATGTTTTACACTCTGAAGCAAGAACATACATACAGAAGTAGCACCACACATTTGAGTTTTTAGGACATGAAACACAATGCTCTAGTCAAAAAATAATGCTGCCATTATGCCGTTTATTTGTTTGAATTCTGACAAGGAATATTCCTTACGCTAATAATACTCCGTTTATGAAGCCGTAATACGCTTTACTAGAGACGTAAAACGCTTAACTATAGGCGCAAAACGCCTAGTATCATGGCGTAATACACCCTTTTATGAAGGCGTAATACGCTTTACTAAAGGCATAAAACGCCTAGTATCATGGCGTAAAACGCCTAGTGTAATGGCGTAATACGCCTTTTATGAAGGCGTAATACGCCGAACTAGAGGCGTAAAACGCCTAGTGTAATGGCGTAATACGCCTTTTATGAAGGCGTAATACGCCGAACTAGAGGCGTAAAACGCCTAGTGTAATGGCGTAATACGCCTTTTATGAAGGCGTAATACGCCGAACTAGAGGCGTAAAACGCCTAGTGTAATGGCGTAATACGCCTTTTATGAAGGCGTAAAACGCCAAGTGTAATGGCGTAAAACGCCAAGTGTAATGGCGTAAAACGCCAAGTGTAATGGCGTAATACGCCTTATATGAAGGCGTAATACGCCATTTCAGAAAGCGTAATACGCCATTTCAGAAAGCGTAATACGCCGAACTAGAGGCGTAAAACGCCTAGTATAATGGCGTAATACGCCGTTATAGAGTCGTAAAACGCCAGGTGTAATTGCGTAATACGCCTTTTATGAAGGCGTAAAACGCCAAGTGTAATGGCGTAATACGCCATATATGAAGGCGTAATACGCTTTACTAGAGGCGTAGAACGCCGTTTATGAAGGCATAATACGCTTTACTAGACGCGTAAACGCCGTTTATGAAGGCAGAATACGCTTAACTAGAGGCGTAAACGCTGTTTGTGAAGGCGTAACACGCTGTTTATGAAGGCTTTTTACGCTTCACTAGAGGCTTAAAACGCGTAGTATCTGGGCGTATTACGCTGTTTATGAAGGCGTAATGCGCAGTTTATGAAGGCGTAATACGCTTTACTAGTGGCGTAAACGCTGTTTGTGGAGGCTTAATACGCCGTTTGTGAAGGCGTAATACGCTTTACCAGAGGCTTAAAACGCCTAGTGTTTTGGCGTAATACGAAGTTTATCAAGGTTAAATACGCTTTACTAGAGGCATAACACGCCTAGTGTCAGATCGTAATACGCCCTTTATGACGACGTAATACGCCGGTTGTGAAGGAGTAATACGCTTTACTAGAGGCGTAAAACGCCTAGTGTCTGGGCGTAATACGGCGTTTATGAAGGTGTAATACGCTTTATTTAGCACATTTTTCGGTAGTGCGTTTAGAGTAATGATTTTTAAGCAACTACGCTCCAGCATGAAATGTAGAAATAAGGTGTCGGTTCGGAAATTGAAATTTTAGGCTGAAACTATACTACATGTACGTTTTATTTACAAGAGAAGAGAGATTAGGAAAAATAATACATCCTTAAAACTCTGCGTGCTTCAACGCGTAACTCCGTCTCTAGAGAGTCACGATTGGGTAATCAAACCCTATAATCCACACAAATGACATGAGTTTGAGCGAAGATTAGCGGAGGAGTGGGAGAAGCGCACTCCTATTTATATGGTTTTCACACCTACAGTTCGGACGAACCAGACTGCGTCCTGCAGCCAGAGTACGTGTACAGAAATGCTATAGTAATTTATATTCAGCCATATAATAAGTAACAGGACAAGTAATATGTAAATACTGGAGTCAGTGCTGCTGCACTGTTCACACTCTACACTACAATGATTGTAATAAGGAGAATCCTTATAACATCATCAGCCACGTCTCGGTTTGAGCGGAAAGGAAAAAAATCCACTGGGATCCGGGAGTAGAAGCAGCTTTTAGAGTCAGTCCGTCTGAAATAATTTTTTTCAGTCTGCATTTGCGTTTCACGTAGGAATTGCCAGACGCTCTCCCGGAAACTTTTGATAGGAAGCAAGGAGACCTACAAAAGCAGTAGAAATCGTTAGTGAATTCAATTTTCTGCAATGTCTTAAAAATATATTTTTAGATATGTTCGTACAATTTGACGCGTAAATCATGGGGCTACTTATTAATTTTGTGTTTCAAATAACAATTACAGGGTGATCTCGACAAGGAACAAATTGCCAGTAAGGTTTCCTGGCAACATGAATTTATTCTACTTTCTTTCAAATTTTAGAAATAATAAAAATATTAATTGTGTGAACATTTTTTCGTAGTTTTGCAGCAGGCGTTCGACACCTTCTCTCAGGGCAACAGCTATGTCACCTCCGAGATGGTGGGCTCCATCTTCAGGATGATGGGTACTGACTTCACGGAGGAGACTCTGATGTAGACCATCGCAGAGATTGATGAGGACGGCTCCGGGCAAATTGAGTTTGAGGAGTGCACAATTCTCGCCGCCAAGTTCATCGTTGAGGAGGACGACGAGGATATCGCCAAGAAGCTCAAGGAGGCTTTCCGTATCTACGATAAGGAGGGTCAAGGTTTCATCACCACCGCCGTGCTCAAGCAGATTCTCCACGAGATTGACGACAAGCTCACCAACGAGGAGCTGGACGGCATGATTGAGGAGATTGGCGAGGACGGTTCCGGAACTGTTGACTTTGACGGTGAGAAACCGGAAATTACATTCACATTCATTTGACAAAATAATAGAAATGTTTTCTATGGAGAAAAGTTCATTCTTGTATTAAATTTACCCATTTTTTATTCCCAGAATTCTTGGAGATGATGACTGGTTAAAATAATTTCATCCGTCTACCTTTCTATCTCAGTGTTACCTATGTCAGCCAACCACATTATGTGAAAACTTGTGTCATTCATAAATAACGTATCTGGATTTTTTTCTACTTTCAATTTTGTTTTCAAACCAAATCTTTCAAACACATAGTTGTAAAGCGTTATGTTGTTGTGAGCGACTGAGTTAGGTGACTTAAACGCCAAGTACGTATGACGCCTTAAAAAGCCAGATCTGCAGGTCCCTCGGTTCTAATCTTGCGTCGAACGGTGTTTCAGAGATGCGTTACTTTACAGCCCTACGGTCAACAAGATCTCAAGCTACGTGCACTTTTGCCTATGCTACAATAACTCCTATCTTGATAAGACACGATTTACTGATGAGAAACAGTGCTCTTTTATTACAATCACTAACAGAACAATTAACAATTAATATTTTTAACAGTTTTCTTGAATTCTAGTAATTAATTTGATTTACAGCGCATTAAACTTAACGCTGACAAAAATCTAACAGAAAAAAAATTTATTCTATTTTTCTGGAGCTCTGAGTTTATTCATGCTCGGAAGAAAAACTCACACTAAAAGTATTTTCTTTTTTCTTCTCCCATTATATCATACAAAAAGGCTTACTTGCTAAACTTACGGCTATGCAATACATCATAACAAGAATAAACTCGATCTCGCCATGAACGGCGAGCAGGAAAAACCTTCGAACTTTTCAGAACAACGAACAAACACATACTCGATCTTTTACATACATACTTATACTAAAGCAACACGCAGTCAATACAAAACGTAACCTAAACAAAATACATTAAACAAAGGCACTGAAAAGATGCATTAGTGCCAAGTCGAAAAGATGCATTAATGCCAAGTTGAAAAGATGCATTAATGCCAAGTTGAAAAGATGCATTAATGCCAAGTTGAAAAGATGCATTAATGCCAAGTCGAAAAGATACATTAATGCCAAGTCGAAAAGATGCATTAATGCCAAGTCGAAAAGATGCATTAATGCCAAGTCGAAAAGAGGTAAAAGTGCCATCTCAAAACAGGCAAAAATGCCATCTCAAAAACAGGCAAAACGACTGTGCTAATACCGCACTAAAACTCATCTCCCTCGACACGTTAGAACATTTGAGCCTTCTTGCTATGACTCATGCAAAATCGTAATATAAATTTGAAACTAAATTATTTATTTTGAAGCAAAACTCGGTTTTTACACAAATTGGCTTTTGATATTGTCTCCCAGATGAGTTGTTGTTTTTTCTACAAAAACGGTCACGTATTATTTCATTCAGCAACCTTAAGGATGCAACAAAAGCAACAATGAATTACATTGGTAGTCATGGTATCAAGCCAGGTAAGGTGTTGATCGTATTGTGGCTCCGTATTAGTTTTCGCTAAAGCATCTCTAATTACAAAATTTTCTTCGTTCGCCTTAATACACAACCGTTACTCACCTGTCAGATTATTGTGGTAGGCCAGCCTATCAATTAGTGAAGTGCATAATGTGCACATTTGTTGAATTGCTTGCATTTTGGTATTTGCATTTCGTATGATTGGGTAAAATCATGTGACAATCCTGTCAGCATCTCCTTTAGAAGAAAAAGATTATCATATAAATTTTCGTTAAAGATGTGCAAATTATTCCGAACAAGGCATGGATATACGTGATCATACCAACCTTGATGATCCTTGTCCTAGTTGGGTTAAAAATGAAACATGATTTCAGGTACTCTTACATGTGAATGTGATATATGATCAAACGAGTTAAGTAGGTATTTCGTATGCGGCTGCCTGGTCATGCCTCAAATTTATAGTTTTATTTCTACCTTGTTTACAAGACGCAAACACCAAGCCAGTTTTAAAACGTATTCAAAAACGACGGCAATGTGATATCCGTGGTAAACGGATTACTCGGATTAGGCATATTAGAGTACTAAAGGAGAACCTGCTTTGGCATGCAGATTCAAAGTCTAATTCATAACTGTCTCGAATGTGCCATATGGTTTGCAGGATTGACTGAACTGAAGCGTCACAAACATTTCGTCATCAATTTCCAAAGGGGTCTTTTGCACGTCAAGAACTGAAAAAAGCAGATGCTATGGAAGGATTTAGCATATGAGAATTGTGCCAAGCAGTTTTTTCGGAGAAATGATCTATACGATCACATACGCGTAAATAGGAGGGAACGCGTTTACCGGTGCAAACTTGGTACAATACATTCACGTGTGCCTCGAATAATTGGAAACATGAAAAAAGTCACACCATGAAAGGATATCATTGCGACATTTGCAACAAGAGGCTGTCGTTAACTCTGGCTGGAAGCGCCACCGTAGAAGACACGAAAATGCCAAACGATACGACTATCTATTTTTCGGAAAGGCCTATGTCCGCTACGATGAACTTGTAAGTATTGTGCCGAGTATTTTTCGTCAGTGACCTACATGAAAGTTCATAAAAAAGGTTATATGATGTAGAGTAAAACAACCAATGTGACGACTGTCTGCCGTGTTCTTCAGGAACATTTGTGGAGGCACAATGTGGAAAAGCGGTTCTCATGCCAAGTGTGATCCACCGTGTTTGGAAGTATCCGAGCTCCATTTAATTTAATTAAAAAATGTTTCAAATATTCAAATGCATTCATTCAAATTGTTTGCATTTGTCATAAAAATGTAACCTTTACAGAGAAAGTTTGCAAACAAACTTGTAAAATCAATTCCTAACAACATTATTTTTTGAACTGCAACTCAGCTCGTCTACATATTAGTAATTTTTAGCTTCCTGTTGGAAAGGCAAGGCCATTTTATTTTTTATTACAAAATTTTCCTATCTGCATTGCTTTTCCTGCAAAATTTATCACGCCAATTCTCACTCAGAAATGCAATTGACGCCACCACATAAATATGCGACATGGCAGTAAGTAGCACCGAAACCCTTGAAAAGTCAATGGTGTTGTCGCCGCTTATTTCATTTTTTTCTCCATCCATTCCCATTCTAATATTTCGTCGTTTGACCCGCCGCAGGTACATCATATTTGCCCACTCGTCCCATTTCCTGGGCAGTCCACTTTCTCGAATTCGTATCGCAGTTTGAATTATCCAATACCTGCTTTCTGAGAATATTTCTAGTATGTCGTGATTACGATGAACGGATTGTTTTATGACCTTGCATTCAATACAATCCACTTTCCCCAGAAAGCTCTCAATCCCGTTCCAGATGTACGCAGTTTCGGTTTCCACATTTACATCATACATTGCCCGTAATAATTTCAGATCAATCAAATCTGCACTTTCGCTATTAAAGATTGACCAGTTTGTCAGATGGTAGCTGTCATTTATCCGGTCTATTAAGCCCAGGTATTTAAAGTCACCAGTGAAAAATGACAGGAAGGATATGCCCATGTTGTCATTTGGATTCCACACAATTTTGTAACCGGCATTTAGTGCTTCTAATAAAGTTGAAAATACAGTTGGGACGGAGGGCAGAACCACCAAACTCAAGATTGAATTTTCGTACAAGATGCAAGAAAACATTCCCGTTATTGTCAGTGAAAGTAACAAGAGAAGGCGCACACCTTTCGCTTTCGTGGATAAGGAAAGTGGCTGACGAGAAACCGACGACGTCAAAATGACGAACACTGTTCCCATTTTACCAAAACCGAACATATTCCATCTGTTTGTCATAAAAGCAATTGAACTGGCGAGTACGAACAGCAGCGATGTTATTATAAGCCATACACCAACCTCAAAACCGGAGGACCAAGATGAAATGTCCAATGGGTTTTTCGAACCCGTTTTTGCGTGCTCACAATAAACGGGAAACATGTCATGCGCGGAGGAAAATTCTCGTGCACGAAATGTATGACCAGTTAAATGAACGGGATCGTGCGGTCCAACAGTTCGAGTTAAAAAATAATCCGTGTCAACACCTTTGTCAATATTTTCCCAAAATCGCTTGATTTCATAACCATCATTTCTATTTTGAAGGATCAGTGATAGATTGTGGGTCTCCCCTAAATACAGAGCATACATAAGTTCCACCGTACAATAAACTGAATGTCTTGACTCAAATATTTCTTGCGTGCACACTTTTGATCCGATTTGAATGTCCTGGAAAAATTCGAATGCTTCAATTCGAATTGAGACGAGAACTTTAGCCGGACGGCCTTTTCCATTCCAATGAACCATTTTATTTAAACTCCGAATATCACCATCAACTGGAATTAATTGATGGCTGGCTACACTGTTACCGTTTGGTGTGGTCGCTACGGAAAAACTCAGTGAAGGTGCGCCGATTCCTATACCCACAGGTGTAGTAAAATCTAGAGCGTAGAATTCCTTTACTTGCTGCCTGTCATGTATCAGTAAACTTGGTGAAAGCCAAAGGAACATACACCTCTCTGAATAAATTTTGTGATGGAATGTTTCAGTAAACTTGATTGTTCCGTTTGGATGGTCAATTTCCTGTGCCAGTATAATCTCAAAAGGTTGAACGAATCGCAATTCACATGTACCCGCCAGAGTTCCATTGTAGTCTTTGCTAAGGTAAATGGCCCTAAATTGTCTCAAGAAACGCAGGTTCTCACTTTCAACATTATAGAATATCAAAACGTACTCATGCTCGGCAGCGGTGAAAAATGGGACAATGGATAGCATTATTGCAGCAATGTTATGCGCTAAAAAGTGGTGGGAAACGATAAAAATCACAAGTGAAATGGTGGCAGATTTCTGAAACATTTGACGCCTCTGCACTTATTGACTATGTTCAGATGTTTAGAAAAAAGGAAAGAGAAATTTGAGGCAAGCCGAAAATGGCTATGAGGAGCTCAACTAATATTGAAGAGCTTAGGTTCTCGAAATGCAGTTATTGTGATTATTGTGAAGCTTGTTGGAAGGTAGGGCATCGGATGATGTTTGCGTATTGTCCCTAATATTGCCAAAACACTCCACCTGTTGTCAATTTACTGTTGGTTATTTAAAGACAACAATATGTTTTCGTCAAAACATGAAAACACATTTTAATGAGCTTCCCTAGTGACAAACATATGTCTTCTATGCCAGAAATTCGCTAGAAAAATAAATTAATGTAAACAGGACAAGACTCAATATAAGTGCAAGTTTGTCAACTTAGCATTTGCATCTCAATTCAATCACCTTTGTTCTGAATTGAGCTATTGTAACGCAAATATTTTGCGAAAAAATAAATGAGCTTCTTTTTTTTGTAAGAGGAAAATTATTCTTGTTATACCGGCAGTATGACTCAAAATGCAAAGTGGCGTTTTAAATGAAAGACGGTATCCCGTTTTCCAGTCCATTTATCAGGGCACCCAGAAATTGAGATTCGTCAGATGATATAAATTAATTGCTCAAGGACATAACAAATGAGTAGAAAATAGCGTTGTCATCTAAATTTCTCGGTTTATCTAGACAACACGTGGAACCGCTTTTTGGCAGTTTTGATAAGAAAAAAATGTTGTTCTTCTTGCATCATTTAAGTAATAGTCATTGTGCCGTTGAAAAAAGGAGAAAAATAATTATTTCATGGTTTCTAAACAATCATAGATATTTAGATTTTTTGTGGCAACTGAAGCAACCAAATTTATGCAGAACATATGACTGAAATGCCAAAAAAATTGCACCGTCTTGATGCTTAGCATAACATTAAATTTCACGTAGGTATGTATTTCTTGCAGGACAACCGATGTGATTGACGTTGACATTCCTAAATAATTTATTTAGATTTGGACTGACTTTTGCTGCTGACATTCTACACTGTTTGTTTCCACATATTGACGCACATAAGTATAATATTGATGGGATTCAATAACGTTAGGACCATAACATTATATTTAGAGGGCAAACTGGGAATGTCATCTGGGACGTCTCTGGAATATTTTCCAGACGGAATATGCTTATCCGCGGAATGGCAGTAGTGGAGATGCTCAGAGACGTTCACAAAATTTTCAGAATAAAATGTTTGAAATATTCAACCTTATTCTAAGATGATTGAACTCAACAGTCGGTTGGGGTAACTAACAATTAATATCCAGAGAAAATATATCATTTCCCAAGAAAATGGCATATTCCGAAAAGATAGAAGAAAGCGTAACATGTACATATTTTCCCTAAATTGATATTACGTATCTTGGATGTAAGTAATCTCGACAATCATAAAAAGTAAATTCACTGGGACAACAAAAATTGTGACATGCAACCATCAATAAGTTTATGCTGGATTGTCGGAAATTATGATGCTGTGAAAACAAATTATTAAAATGTGCATTGTACATACGGTGTGGGATATTGAATTGCTAATGCAGTCAGTAATCCACTATGAAAAGCATGGTTCATACAGAATTTGTACCAAAGGCGAAGCCACAACACAGACATAGATATACGTATGACATGAATGATGGCATTATTTTACTTAAAAAACGAAACAGGTTTTCAAGTAAAGTAGGTACTAGGTAGAATTGTGATACGTGTGCTGCGGCTGCAGGCTATGCACACAATGTTTATTTCCATGTAAAATCAAACGCATTTACCGAATGATGCATGACATTCTATTTCATTCATTCATTCGTGACACAGCATTAAGCAATATAAGAAGTGAAACATGTTGCTTGCTCCATTTCAGCTGTTCCCCAAGACCAAAGCAAATCTCAAGGAAATTCTTTCCATACACAAGTTGTCCTTTTAACAACAAATATAAATGAAAACCCATGGACATTTTGCAAGTAAACGATTACCAGATCTTATTGTCAACCATTTTTGTTGTTTACAGTTTACCTTCAAACTCATTTGTGAGTTGAAACACCTTAAATTTAATTAGATTATATTAAGTTATCTGCGATACGTGCCAAAGTTTAACATCATTCATCAAAATATTTGTGACCCCCCAACTGATCATTAATATGCCTCACATATGTTTATTCTGTGGGAAAGGCTACCCGTCCAGAGCTACGCTTGAAGAACATTTACGGAACCATACTGGCGAGCGACCCTTTACATGCGAAAACTGCGGTATGACTTTCATCAGAGCTGGAACGCTCCGAAAACACGAGGAGTTACATGAAACACCGAAATCATATCAGTGTAATATGTGTTTTAAAACATTCCCCCAAAGATATTACGTCATACGCCATCTGCGCCTCCACACGAACAATAAACCATATTCATGCGCAAGTTGTGAGGAAACATTTACATATCAAAAGGAATTGATTGCCCACGGACAACGAGAGCATCCCGAAAACACAGAGGGTGGTGGTGAAGATAAAACAAACCTTTTAGCTAGAAGACAAACAACTGTCAAAATTCGCAAACGTTCAAAGCGATGGCAATGTGACGTGTGTGGAAAACTTTTCCCTGATTCTTATACGCTAAAGGAGCACATTCGTCGGCACAATGGATCTAAGCCCCATAAATGCTCTGAGTGTGGAATGGGATTTGCTGGCATGTCTGATTTGAGACGTCACGTATCTCGGCACAATGTTCCCAGCGGATCCGCCTTACGAATTGCGCTGAGGAGGAAAGCTGGAAATGTGATTGACATCGACCTGACGTGCTTAATATGTGACAAGGAATTTGCGCAAACATCGGAAATGTACAATCACATACGTACCCATACTGGCGAAAGGGCATTTAAGTGCAAAATTTGCGGAAAATGCTTCACGGGTGCAAGTAATAAAAGGAAACATGAAAAAAGTCACAGCATGCGGGGCTACCACTGCAAAATTTGCAATAAGACGTTGTCATTCAATTCCGATTGGAGGCGACATCTTAGAGGGCATCAGAATGTGAGGTCTCACGAGTGCTTATTTTGCGGAAAGTCTTATATCCGGTACGAGGAACTTGAAGCGCATATGCGCATGTATACATGTGAGCGACCCTTCACATGTGAACTCTGCGGTTACTCGTTTACCCAATTGACGAACAAGGTGATTCACATGAAAACACATACCCTGGAGAAACCCTACAAATGTCACCAGTGTACATTGTCGTTTGCTTCAGTGACCTATTTGAAACGTCATCAAGGGCGAGCCCATGCTGAAAAAAGTAGAGTATCGGTGCCACAACCGAATTGAACGGAATTATCATCAACACAAATGAAAAGCTGGATGTCAATCTTGCGTGTGAGGCAATTGGTGGAGATGGAGTATGGGCATATTGAGTAATTCGCATATACATATAATTTGCATATATAATTCGTCAAATAAAATTTTCCCCATTTAATGCTCACCATATGTATTCAGTTAATTTATTTCTCTGCATAGACATACATTGAATTTGTGCTGTTGCCTTGACAATCAGTTAAGTAGTAATAAAACTTTTTATTTAGAAATTCAATCGGGCAATAGCCTCTGGTACGTTGTCGGAATCTTTAATAGACGGAATTTGCCTTTCGCCGGAATGGTAGTAGTGGTGATAATGATGAATTTCTTTAATCTCCCTATGCGGACATCTTGCGCAGCAAGGACACGGTTCTGGCTATGGTGTCGTTGTAATTTCAGGACATGACGTTGTTGCATCAGTCGGTTCTTGTGTCCCGGGTGGATAAAAAATCTCGTTAATAACGATTTTATCCAGTGTGTTGAAGTAGTCTTCCGAGAAGTGCTCAAAACGGAAAGTGACCTCCGGAAAGGTGCCATTTCGCAGCGACATTCATAAATTTTGTTTATACGATATGTGTCTACATTTCTAAATATTAGGTACATTACCAGATACATATCACTACCCAACGGCACACTTATTTCGACCCATCCCGCACCGTCTACATAGTCATAGAATGTCCCGTCAAAGGATATCTCAGTCAGAACGTTCTTCTAGTACAGATGGGCTTTAAATAACCAATCACCTGGCTAAACATAATACCTCAGCATGCAAAATAGCTAACATTTTGCCCAGAATCCTCTCTTCCCATTCATCGCATAGAGGTATTTTAACTCTTCCTCCTTCACAGTTCAAATCAGTAGACATGTCAGCATAACCGTGGTTACAATCGACTAACCACACTCCATTTGTTGGAATGTCCGTCTCCACGTCGACGTAAACACGCGCTTGTGCCGCCACGCTGTTTGAAGTGATTGATATTGCATATAATGCAACCCAATAAACAACATTTGCAATTCGCGTCATGTTGACGACACGTTTGGTGCTGTGTCGACTAAACAAAACGAAAATGTTAACTGGTACAATCTACAGAATCTTTTAAATATATAATCTTATTCCATCATGATGGAATTCAGCAGTGCGTCGAGGTAAATGGGAATTAAAAATCAGGTCAATTATTTGATTTTTCAAGAAACGGGCCCAGGTTAAATAAATAAGAGATAAAGGAGCAAGTTTGCATTTGCCCCAAATTGATATTGCGTATGTTGGAGGCAATGATTCGGACAATCGAATAGTAATCAATTTTCTTGACATGGAATTCGTTGACCGATGAAGGTTTGCTATATTACTTTGGCGACAAGTTGTAGTTTGATGCAATCTCTGAGCTTATGCTTGATTCCCACTAAATAAATTTTGGGAAAATAATATTCCAAATACATAAGTACTTTAAATGCTGTTGCGGTGTGAAAAATTGAGTTTTTGGTTAACAATTACAGAGGCGTAAACTGGTATGCGTAGTCCAAGGACTACCAAGCAAGCATAAATGATTTTTTATATTCGCTAAATTTCCAATTCTTTGAATTTTTTGTATAAGTCCATAACGACAAAGCTAGCTAGGTACTCGGGTATTTTATTGTCTCATCATCATTTGAAATCTGTTCCTTCATCAATTGTCAGTTATCATTCACAGAGAAACAAGAGATATACACATTATCCTATATTCTCAACCAATTATGATTTACACTCCTGAAAATTTACAATTTAATTTTCCCACAAATTTTACATATATTATACACAAATCACCAGTATGACCATGTGTACCGAAGACCAGTCGGCCAGTCACATGACAACGATTGTTTTTTTCTCGAATTCCATGTCTACTCCTGTAACACACTATTAATTAATCTGTAGTTACTCATGTGAGTATTTTAACACCGCAGAATAATTCAAATTGTTCCGCTACAAATGTTGACTTGTGACAATTTTGGAAAACGCTTTTTTGTAACTGTTTTCAGAACTGGAGTGAAAATGCGTCGCCCATTTAATACCAGAAAACACAAAAGCTTAAATACCAACACGCTCCAACCATAATCATTTCTGGATTACTTTTCGGAAAATACGTAAACCGAAAAAATAGAGCACATAAAATATATTAGTTTTGATGATTGAATTTTTGCTACATGGTTAAACTAAAATCTCTTGCATGCTTTAGTAAATATCATGTGTATTATTATCATGTGTATATGTGTAATATTATTACCATGACGTGGTTATGCGCAACACCCATTTCAAACCATTTACGTGTACTGTGCTGAATGTTTAATTATATATCCTGCACAAAATTGCAAATACAGATAATTTCGAGAAACCGATAAACTTCATGGGCGATCCGTGGACCAATTATGGTTCTTTGTTGTCCGACTAAGCCTCTGTTGCTGTGACATCGTTTCAAAATTGGGAGGAAAATCTTTGTTTCCATATGATGGTTTGAGTTGCTTTCTGATGGCAAAAGCAGATGACGAACCGACAACAATGACGGTTCAACCGACAATGACGACAACATTGTTCCATTTAATCAGTCTGGGCAGATTGCATATCTTGTGTGTTTGTGGAAGCATGAGTATTGTCTTCCATCACACCTTGCAAATGAAACTCTCGCAAAAAGCATGTCTAACCGTGATTGGTTCAAACACGGAAAGCTCAGATATTGTAGCAGGAATAACATTGCAGTGTAAAATGTTTGCTGAGTTATATTCCAACGAAATTAGAAATGAAGACGTCATCTCAATATGTCCAGAAAATGTAGCAAAATCGCTTTATAAAATGTATAGTGATTATGTCGAAATGAAATTTAATAATCTACCAGATTCCATGCATAAGAAAATATTGTATGACGCACATATGAATTTGGCTCTCCAGAACATTTTTCCAGACGAGTTCAGTGAGCCTGTTTCTGAACATCTTTATGACTCAATGTGTAAAATTGGCATTGTTGAGAGAAACCACCAAGGCCCTCTTAGGTTTATTCACAGGACATATGCCGAATTGTTTGTCGTTGTCATGGTTTTGAGCGTTTTAGTGGATGGCAGATGTACGGCAGTGTCAAATGAAGCATTTGTAAAATTTCTATTTGAGAAACTTTTTCACGATGCCAAAGCCAATGTCACCATAACACATAACGAACGTGAGTACTCATGGTTTAAATATCATACATTCCATCACTCGACGATAGCGTATTTTCTAAACTCTGGGTTGCTGGAAAAGAGTACTAGGTGGAACGCATCTTCGTTTAGGCATATTTTGCAAGACTGTTACTATTTTACACAGAAAAAACTTTTTACTATTCTTTGGTTTCTTATTGATAACGGCGCTAACATTTTTAAATCGGCATCGTTTGTCAACACCATACCTACATATGTTTCATCCGAAGACTACCATAGCTTTGTTGAGCTAATGGTCTCTAAAAACCTGACCGAAATATTTCGAACTGTTGACAAAAACGGGTGGACTCCAATCCATCACGCGTTGCTAAAAATTGATATAAAAGATGAAACAATTAGATTGTTGTGGTCAGGCTGTAACGTCAAATTCAATAAAAAGAATTTCAGTGGGAATCCTGAACTCTTTTCTGCAATTGAAGGCAGGCGTAGTGTGAGGGTTTTATCATGCATTAGGGATATTGGAGGAAACTTTCATGTTCGAAATCGTAGAAATCACAATGTACTTTGCATTGCATTACGGAGTAATAACATTGAGGCCTTCAACTATTTACTAAGCATTGGAGTCTCGATAAGAGGAAGATGTCACTACAAAAGCAAAACGTTAATGTATGTATCATGCGATCAAATGCGATGAGAATGCTCGTCCTGACGCAGTACGCAGCTTAGTTAATCGAGGGGCACACATGAACTCATTGATATTTTGTCCGTCGTGGAATCTACGGAGAATGTCAAATTTATTCGTCTCCTTTCGAACACCACTGTCATTTGCTTTGCGTAGTGTTGTATCCCAATGCCCCATGACTGGCACTGTCTTTAAAGCCCAAGTCCATGAGGCATGCACGCAGTAGTCTTGTCTTTTCTGTTTTGTTTCTTCTTCAGAAACGTGCCGTTCTGTCTGGGAGCTCAGTCCCGTCTCATTCGTCTTTCACTTCTTGTCCAGAGTGAATCGTCATTATTGTTACTTGCGTAAAGTACATAATATTGTCAAACACTTAAATAGTAATTAATTGTAAACTGACTATTGTAATTAACTGAATCCTTTTGTAGTAAAGTCTTAGTGTGTGTATCATTAAATTACGTCAGCGTTGACCTCTCATTTAACTGCATACACCACACATTTTGGCGACCAGGATGGGATCCCGTTAAAAGTACTAATTGAACAGTAAAGTTAATTGAAGTTGTTCCAGTCAATTGTCCAGTCTGTCATTCAGTTAAAGTCAGTTGTTAATCCATCATATTGTCAGTGATTGGATCCTTGAAGCAGTTTGAGCCAGCCTCAGATGATTTTGAAGCTTGGGTCAGTGTGTTTGACACGTTCCTGGTGGCCAACGGAATCGACAAGTCCAAGAAGGAAGAGCAGTGCTGTGCCATCTTTCTCTCCAGTATTGGGATTCCAACGTTCACCACCCTGTCCAATCTGACTTCACCGGATAACCCGACATCCAAGAAATTAGACGAGCTAATTGATGTTTTGAAGAAGCACTATAAGCCCGCCCCAAAGGCTATAGCTGAACGTTTTAAATTTGCTCATCGTCGTCAGCAGCCAGGAGAATCCGTCTCAGCTTATCTTGCCGAGTTGCGTAAACTCGCTACAACGTGCAAATTTAAAAATCTCGAAGAAAGTCTCCGAGACCAGTTTATTTATGGACTCGCCAGTGTAGCAGCCCAGAAGACCTGTTTTGGGAAGGATGATGACGTCAAGTTGGAGGATGTAGTCCAAGTTGCCATTGCTCAGGAGTCTGCCGAAGCCAGCGCTGCCCTTGTTCGAGAAGGTCCTGTCAAGTCCAACCAACAAGAAGAGCAAGTCAACAAGTCGTCATTCAAGTCTGAATGGAAGTTCAAATCCAAACGTGGAAACCCCCCATCTCCAGACAAGTCAAAAGAGAAAAATCAACAGCAAAGTAAAAGTAATGACTCGTCCAAGTCATGTCCTAATTGTGGATCCAAAGCTCACTCTACAGCAAAGGATTGTCCCCACAAGGATGTTGAATGTCACAACTGCCACAAGCGTGGTCACTTTAAGAAATATTGCCGTGCAAAAGACAAGGAGGTCGTCTCAACACGCAATATCCATCAAGTTACGGAGTCGTCTGAAGACCTGATCATGATTCAAGTGGAAATCAATGGTCATCCTCACCAAACGGAATTGGATACTGGTGCAGGAAAACGAATGCTTGGAGTCGCATTCTGGAAGTCCCTCGGCTCTCCAAAACTCCAACCTTCCAATGTCGTCTTCAAAACCTACACAGGAGAAGAGTTTCATCCCCTGGGAGATCTCAAGTGCAAGTTCAAGTACAAAAGCACTGTCATTGATCACGTGATTCCAGTCGTCCGAGGAACCTCACTTTTTGGCAGAGATCTCATCCGTTTCTTCAAGTTGCAAGTCTCGCAGTGTCACAAGTCAACCACCGCAGAGCGTATCTCGTTGGAGTCACTGCTGAAGGAGTACGATGACCTGTTCGCTGCTCCCACCGGAAGTATTCAAGGCTTTAAAGCCAAAATCATGTTGAAGGATGACGCCATCCCAAAGTTTCTCAAGGCACGTCCCCTGCCATTTGCCCTCCGAGAAAAAGTCGACAAGGAGCTGGAGCAGATGGAAAAGCAAGGCGTTATCCAACGCATTGAACACAGTGAGTGGGCATCCCCCATTGTCGTCGTCCGGAAGCCGAATGGGAAGATTCGCATAACCGGAGACTTCAAAAATGCTGTCAACAGTCAATTGAATGTCACCCAGTACCCGTTGTCTACACCAGAGGACCTGTTTTCGTCAATTGCTGGAGCAGAAAAGTTTTCCAAGCTGGATGGAGTGAACGCGTATCACCAGTTGGAAGTGGAGTGGAGTGCAAACCTGCAAAAAGTGGAGTGGAAACCTGCAAAAAGTTTCTCGTCATCAACACGCACCGTGGCCTGTTTCGGTACAATGTCTTACCACAAGGCATTGCCTCCTCCCCAGCGATTTTCCAGGAGTTCATGGATGAACTCATGAAAGGCGTTCCAATGTCTGGATCCTACATTGACGATGGTCTCTGCTCTGGTCAGTGCGATGCTGATCATTTAAAATCACTGAAGTTAATTTTCCAGCGTATGCGAAAACTTAACTATCGCTTATCAAAGGATAAATGCGAGTTCCTGAGACCTAAGATTGAGTATCTTGGTCATGTCATTACAAAGGATGATATCCACACCAGCCCTTCCAAAGTTGAAGCTATTGGTGTTATGCAGTCCCCTGTCAATGTATCCGAACTACGTTCGTTTCTTGGAATCATTAAATTTTTTTTAAAATTCGTCCCGTTCCTGTCTGATGTCTGTGAGTCGCTCTATCAACTTACCCGTGACAATGTCAAATGGCGTTGGTCGTCCCAATGTCAAAAGTCTTTTGAAGAAGTCAAGTCGTTGTTGTCATCCGCGGAAGTTTTGGCTCATCATGACCCTTCCATTCCAATTGGTATAGCTTGCGACGCTTCCAGCACTGGAATCGGAATTGTGCTCTTTCACCGTTATGAAGACGGTTCAGAAAGACCCATTGCCTACGCATCTAAAATGCTAACGGACACGGAGAAGCGGTATTCCCAAATTGAGAAGGAAGCCCTTGCCATCATCGTTGGAGTCAAGAAGTACTTCAAGTTCCTGTGTGGAAGAAAGTTCATTTTGGTCACAGACCACCGTCCGCTTTTGGCAATATTTGGCAACAAAAGTAACCTGCAACCGTACGTCGCTACGCGCTTGCACCACTGGAATCTCTACCTAAGTCAATTTTGTTACGACATCGAGTATCGTAATACCAAGGATCATGGAAATGCAGAAATGGTTGTCTCGTTTTCCCTCATCAGCTGGCGACCCGGATCTCGTTGATGAAGAAATCGAATGCTAAGTCAAGCTCATCGCGTCCGAACAGTTATCAGTCCTTCCAGTGAATGCCAAAGCCATCAAGTCAGCAACAGCTCGTGATAAGGAATTGTCAGAAGTCTACAAGCTTATCATGTCCGGTTGGCCCAATCACATGTCCAAGCAGGAAGACTTGTACCCGTTCCACCTGCGTAGGGAGTAGTTGTCAATTACCCAAGGAGTAATTATGTGGGGCATCAGAACCGTCATCCCAGTCGGATTACGTCAGCAGTTGTTGTCAGAGCTTCACTCCAGTCATAGTGGTATCGTTAGGATGAAGTCTCTCGCCCGTCAGTATATTTGGTGGCCATATATTGACGAAGACATAGAAAAAGTATGCAAGCAGTGCACGCAATGCTGCGAAACGCTACACAATCCAGCATCTGCGCCCCTTCACCCGTGGGAGTTTCCAGAAAGACCATGGCAAAGGATCCACATGGACCTCGCTGGACCAATGCGTGGTAAAATGTGGCTACTCATCGTAGACGCACATTCAAAGTGGCCTGAGGTGTTCTCCATGAACCAGGCCACCACTTCGTCGTGTACGAGAAACCGTTTGTCGTTACGGTATTCCCGACCAGATCGTTACCGATAACGGAAAGCAGTTCACGTCCAAGGAATTTGAACTGTACTGTAGCAACAACGGTATTCGTCATACCACAAGCTCAGCTTATCATCCCCGTTCCAACGGAGAAGCTGAAAGGTTCGTTCAAACCTTCAAGTCATCGTTAAAGCATTACAGGAGACGTGGAGTTCAAGTTGCAGCAATTCCTCCTCACCTACCGCATCACGCCTCACGCAACTACAGGAGTTTCACCAGCTGAGCTTCTACAAGGTCGTAAATTGAAGTCGCTTTTGGATAATGTTCGTCCAGATGTAAAAATCAATATTCAAAAGTCCCAGCAGCGTCAATGCCAGGATTACAACAAGCGTGTGAAAGCAAGAAACCTGCAAGTAAGCCAGAAAGTTTGGGTTCAAACGTACTCCAAGAACCAACCCAAATGGTCATTGGGCACCGTCATCAAAGTTCTGGGTCCCGTCACCTATCTCGTGCTTTTCAACGGATTCAAGTACAAGCGTCATATCGACCAGATCCTGGAAGCCGACCCATTGCTCCGCCCAAATGAACCAGTTGAAGTCGCAGTCGAGACTCCAGAGATTCCAGAAGGCGAACCGGAAGAAGACCAACCTCCTGAGGATCTTGGATCACCAGCAGCAGCACCGCAAGCTCGTCGATACCCGCAGAGGCAACGTCGACCGACTGCCTTCTTTCCAAATTGAATGTATTTTATGTATGTATTTGTGTCATGTCATTTTTGTATCATTGTTATGTTTCATGTATGTCTGTAAGTTTCGAAATTGTTAAAAAAATCGAAAGGGAGGTAATGTTGTATCCCAATGCCCCATGACTGGCACTGTCTTTAAAGCCCAAGTCCATGAGGCATGCACGCAGTAGTCTTGTCTTTTCTGTTTTGTTTCTTCTTCAGAAACGTGCCGTTCTGTCTGGGAGCTCAGTCCCGTCTCATTCGTCTTTCATTTCTTGTCCAGAGTGAATCGTCATTATTGTTACTTGCGTAAAGTACATAATATTGTCAAACACTTAAATAGTAATTAATTGTAAACTGACTATTGTAATTAACTGAATCCTTTTGTAGTAAAGTCTTAGTGTGTGTATCATTAAATTACGTCAGCGTTGACCTCTCATTTAACTGCATACACCACACGTAGTCAATCAGATTATGAAACACTCAAAATTATTGGAGAAGCAAGTAGCCCAAACGTTTCTTACAGCAAATATTTCTTAATATCATGTTTGCCATTCCTATTTTATCTAGAGATTGTATGGCTGAACTTTGTATAATGTGTTGCGCGATTTGGTTGTTGTTATTCAGATTGATTTCTTGGGCAATTTGGAAGGTATTAAACTATTTTCTTACTGGCAAAGTGAAACGTAGTGACATTAAGCGTGCCGTAAAGCTTTGTTTTGATATGATTTCTGTCACTTATGTGCTCAACTACGTACTACTTGTACTATCATATTTTAAGGTTGTGTAAAAACGCTGTTCTTTGTATAATGGTAGATTATTCTTATTTCAAATTTATTACACTATTTTGCAGTCAAATTATATATTTAAAAGAAAATCCTTCGCAAATTTGACAAATTTCCAGCACATCTTATTTTAGGCAAATTACAGTTAAGAATTATAATTAGTAAGTACTCAGAACCTACGTAATGCGCAAATATGAGGCAAATATACAATTCTAGAGTTTTCCGTTCAATGAGTGAATGAAGCAATCGGTTCATACTTATTTCATCAGAAACTGACATTATGTTAGCAGGTCCTATTTCCATTTACTGCCTACATAGTTTGCTTTATTCGAAGCATTAATTAAATCTGCGACGTTGGAAACCCCAATGAATATTTCCAATTGCAATATTCAATGATTGAATTTGTTAACGGTCCTTCAAATTCCTTATAAAAATTACTCAATTCTGGATAACCGATAAATTGAATACTACACCGAACATTTAGCGGTACCAATATACCCTGTATTGTGAAACTCACTGGCCTAACCAGTGAATATGCAATTTATGTAATTTGAATCTACCCGTGCTTCCTATAAAATATACATTGTATACGAAAGATCGCGATTGTGTGCTTGTGTATATAATTTAAACACCGATGTGTAATACAACGTAGCATATCAGTAACACATAATCCATCCTACAGTGTAATTTAGTGGAACAAATACCCTTAGTTGTTATTCTCGATTATATTTTACGTCCTTTGCACCATATTCTCCCACCGCTTGGTTCCACGTCAAGCATCTACCTAAAACTACCCTCAACAGACATAGTAAAAAACAATAATAAGTACAGTGGTTGAAAGTGAAACATTTCCGATGTTAATATCACAGAACCTTGCCAAAGAAGAGCAGACCTTGGGATAAAATTTCAAGGGTAGTTAGTAACAAATCATTACAAGTATGTATGTGGTGATGAGCAATGACAACTTTCAAATTCTGATTTCGGGTAAAGTGAATCCTGAGTGAAGCTACAACAAGAGTATATTTTCGTTACTAACTATCCCAGAACCGTTCCTCCGGCCTGTTCTTTTTGGCAAAGAGCTGCATTTCGCTCTTTGCATCACCAACGTATCTCCTTAAGCCACTGTATCCAATAACATTTGTACAATTGACTATAATAAACGAAACATAATATAAATATATGTATGTGTTATAACCTAATTATATTACGGATTGCTCTAGGATTAATTTTAACACAAACAATATGTCGGTATCAATACGTTTTCAAATCCGTAGCAAGTATTTTTATCAACCTATTTTGTAAAACGCTACCATAAGGCTATAAAATTACTGCGTAACTAATAGTATTGCTGAATTTCACAAATGTAGTTATTGCAACTAAATATGTTGAATATGCCGGGGAAATATGTTTTCGCGAATATTACAATTAAATATAAATAAGCCAATGTTGTTATTATTTAGAAATATAGGATTTTGCAATGATTTAATGTTTGAATGAAATTGTTTCTTCTATCGTAGGAACCAATAAAATATTATTTGTGAAATATTTCTGTATTGGAAATGTCGCCTTCATTTGTTTTTGATACTCCTGCAATAATACGGCGTCAAAACAAAATCAAAATCAAAACTGCATATTTGGTGCTGATAATAAAATATGAATGTTTGCTTACATTAGCTGTCTTAAGTTGTTTTCAATCTCCTGCAGCAAAGCAAACACAATCGCCACCATGATAGCTGCCATAACAGCAACCGTGAACATTAGCGGTTGCGAAGCATGAACTAACCAATACTTGAACCCACTCTCGTTCACAATGAAAATGGTCGCTGTTGGTACGAAAAACAATATCATCAGAAATAATACTGTACACAAGGAAACGAACGCTAATAATAGAACCTTGTTTGGGGATGAAGGCTGTGTCCATTTATGATGCAAATAAACTCAGCAAGCTAACACGTAGCAAAGTGGCGGAGCAGGGACACCCTTAACGTCTAACTTTCAAAATAGACCACTGACAAGTAGGATGGCCAAAACCCTCCGCAATATTTTCGCTTGAAAATTGCAGGGAAGCTTTAGAATGGCCTACTCAGTATGTGTGTCCAATATTACGTTCTAACACTCAACCGTTTTGGCGTAATTAATTTGCAAAGATAGCTCAATGAGAGCCCAGTTTGCATAAGGTGCGTACCAAAAGTATGTACATAAAAACGTTCAGGAATGAATGCGCAGATCAACACTACTCACGTGTTATATGATATGCATGGAATGCTCCATATTATTTGAATAATGCTCAAAGTGTACATTAAAGTGTTTTGAAAAGGTTACAATTTCATGAGTTGCAATTCAACTGTGTAGTAATTAAATTCTATTACACTTCAATCATAATCGTATTAATGTATTAATACCATGATAACATTGTATCACAAATATTGTTATTATTAATGTAATAATACTATTATTCAATTATTATCAAACCGGAAGTCCAAGATGAAAGATCTAGTGGGTTTTTAGAGCGCATTTTGACATACTCAAAATAGACGGGAAACATGTCATGAGCCGAGGAAAATTCTCGTGAACGAAATGTATGGTCAGTTAAATGGACGGGATCGTGTGGTCCAACAGTCCGAGTTAAAAAATATTCCGTGTCAACGCCTTTCTCAATACTCACCCAAAATCGCTCAATCTCGTAAGCATCGTTTCTATTTTTCAGGATTAGTGACAGATTGTGAGTCTCTCCTAAATACAGAGCGTACATCAGCTCTGTGGTGCAATAAACGGAATGGTTAGATTCAAAAATTTGCTCCCTGCACACTCTTGATCCAACTTGAGTGTCCTGGAAAAAATCGAATGCCTCTATTCGGATTGACACGAGAACTTCAGCCGGACGGCTTTGTGCGTTCCAGTAAGTTATCTTATTTAAACTCGCAAAATCATCACCAATTTCAATTAACTGACTACTGGCTACACGGTTATAGTTTGGTGAGCTCGTTGCAGAAAAACTCAGTGACGGTGCTCCATGTGCCATAGTCACAGGTGTAAAATATAGCGTTGAGGTTTCCTGTATTTGCCTCTTATCCTGTCTCAGTAAGCTTGGTGCAAGCCACAAAAACATGCACTTCTCTGAATAAATTTTGTGATGAAATGCCCTAGTAAATTCGGTAAGTTCTCCGTTAGAATGGTCATTTTCCTGGGCAAATATAATCTCAAATGGTTGGGCAAACCGTAGTTCGAACCTATTTGTGAGATTTCCATTGTATTCGCGTGTAAGATGAATCACACTGTATTGTCTCAGGAAAAGGAAATGCTCGCTGCTAATATCGTAGAAGGTCAAAGTGTTTGCGGAATCTGTATCTGTGATAAATGGGAATGCGTATTGTATTATTGCGATGGTGTTGACGACTGAAAATGGGAAAGGAATGACCAAAACCAAAAATGCAACGGTGACAGTTTTCTGAAACATTTGTTGACAGTGCTTTAAATGAAGTACAGAATCGTAGCAAAAAAGATAGATAGAACGTCGTTCCGATAATGATGACAGGGTTGAAATAAGTGGCAAAAAGTTGTGAGCTGCACGAATAAATGGGAAAAATGATATTCACAAAATGCAGCTTTAATGATTATTTTGGAACTTGTAGGCCGGCCAGATATGCAACGACGTTTGCATGTTGTTCAAAATATTGACAAAACACTACACGTGCTGTCAATGTTGTATTGGCTATTTAAAGACGACAATAGATTTTTGTCAAAACATGAAAACACATTTTAATGAGCTTACGTAGTGACAAAAATTATATTTGTAGTCTGTACTATTCGTTAGAGGGATAAGTTACTGTGAATAGTGCAAGACACAACGCCTTTTACGGTTTGTCAATTCAGCATTTGCATTGTATTCAATTACTTATGTTCAAAATTGAACCATTCCGACGCAAACACGACTACAAACAATTTAATGAGCCTGAATTGTGATAGGGGGCAAATTGTCTTTGTATCGGCCGTTCGGCCAGCTCTACGTTTGGAGTCGAAAGCCAGTAGCAAAGTTTCCAGACAATTCATTAGGACACAGAAGAATTGAGATGCGACAGATGATATGAACTAATTGCTCAAGGTCAAAACACATGAGTAGAAAATAGTGTTCACAACCAAATTTCTCCGTTTATCTTCACAGCACGTGGAACCTCTATCTAAAGATTGTCAATTGGGAAAAAATATTGCTCTTTTTGGATCATTTAAACACTTAGCCCAAGCTCATCAAATATGCGTTGCAACAATGTGTTCAGTAAACTTTTGTGTTACATGTTTTTCATTCTGAAGCAAGAACAGGCATACTGAACTAGCAGTTTTGACTTGGATTTCTATAAAAAAGGAACACAAAATTCTCGTCGCAACATAAGGCTATCATTATGCCGTTTATTTGTTTGAAGTCTGACATGAAATGTCCTTTCCGCGCGGTGTACTTGGGGACCACACAAGAATTCATATATTGGAACTAACCCCACAGATGTGTCAAGCGCGGCATATCGGTTCTCAGGATTTGAAATCTCATAAAAAATGAAGTGGTGCATTTCATAAATGGTGTAAATGCGGAGTGGAATGAAAATGTTTTCAAGGGTTAAAATTATTCACGTTACAAAATACAGTTTCCGTAATAGGGCTTGTTTGAAGTGTTTACTGCCTCATAATGCAACGCTGGCGTTTCATTACAGCCAAATGTGTTCAACAGTGCACTTATGCAGCACAAATATTTTACTAAAGCTTAAATGACCTTGTATTGCTATAGGAAAAAATTCTTTTTGAATTACAGTAGGGCAGGAAATACTTACCTGTTAAGATTTCGAATGAAATGCTCAAGGCAGTAGTGCGTTATCCGGGAACTTCAACAGTGCTCAGAAAAAATAAGATGTGAAAGATGACATGAATTATTTGACTGTGCTCTTTATACTCTAACATTCAGACTAAGCATCCAACGTGTATTAGTTCATTCATCATACAAGCTACATCTGGAGATAGTGGAGATACATAGCACACTTGCTGAACATGACAAACAAGTGCATTACAAAAAGTGGCAACTTGTTCCTTTTCTTATTTCAGCTGTTGCTCAAGGCCGAAACCAACAAGCACAAAATAATGTTTACACAGTCATGTCTCAGCTTCTCTTCAAAACAAGAAGTGGAACCCCCACATTTCTTATTTTTGTGTGCACAAATAGTTATTGCAAAATTTGTCATTTAGCTTTACTTTTCATTCATTACGTTACAAAAATGTATACATCTTATAATTTTAATTGATAGATTGAACCCCCATGGATGGACGAATTTCTGAGACTGAACAAGCAGCTCGGAATTTAATTGCTAAAAAGAAACAATAAAACATTATCATCATGAATACGATAAGGCCACAATTATGCCTTATAACTGTTTATTTTGTGACAAGGTATATCTTTTTGTGGGTGTGCTTGAAGACCACATAAGAACACATACTTGGGAGCGGCCCTTCAAGTGTGACCCATGTGGTCTGTCGTTCATAAGAACATGCAATCTCACAGAGCATTTGCGAATTCATACAAACAATAAACTTGCATACATACCTTTGCGAAATTTGTGAGCAGACATTTTGCTACAAAAAGGAGCTGGATGCACACCGAGAGAATCATCATCTTAAAAATTCATCATTAAACTCTGATCGTGAACAGCGCAGTAACCAACGCAAAGGGCATCGAATAGTAAAAATGAAGACATAATCAGTTCGAGCGGTATTATCTTGTGCGATTTGCTCAAAAGGATTTTTTCACCGGGCTCAGCTCTACAATCACTTACGTGTCCACACGGGAGAAAAAGCTTTCCAGTGCAAAGTTTGCAACAAGCGTTTCACAGACGCAACGAATAAGAGAAAGCATGAGAATAGCCACACAAAAAAGGGATATCACTGCACTATTTGCAACAAGACGCTATCCTACAACTCCGACTGGAGACGGCATCGTAAAGGACATGATTGTTTGTACGTACGTAGAAACTGTCAGATTTATAAAACTTATACCGTTTTACATGTTAGCACATTGTAAACTTGTACCTTTATATTTTTGTGAATCTTATACCTGTGGCCATGCATTTTATATGGTAAAGTTATACCTTGTCTGTAATACGCCAAACACTATTTTAATTCTGTAAATTAGAATATGAGTTCATTATGGATGAATATATGCAGCTTATTTATGTATTCATTATGTTAATCAAATCATTATATTAAGTTTGTACGTCAATCGTTCATGGCCTACGTGACGAACTTTTAACGTTCAGCTCGAGTTCAACTAATGTCATTCACTTCTATTTGGTCAATGTAACTAATATGTATTTGTATGCTTGACTACAACTACCTATGTAAAAATGTAGTATGTATTAATCATTGAGCAGGAGTTTATCTCCTCGTCTTTCAAGTTTTTTACCCACTTCTCTTCGGTCTCCGCTTGAGACAACAGCCTTCTTTCTGACTCAATAAAATTCACTTGTTTGACCATTAGACCACTAAACTCTGCTTCAGAGTCTTCTTCTTCACCCACCCAAGGTGGTACATTTTCATTACTCCTTTGGAGAGAAGTCACAAGCCATAACATTTTCAGCACCAAGTGCACAAGTTTTCATTTCTTTTATTCCTCACTTTTCCACAAGAAAGCCAAGCTTTTATCTTCATCATTTTTACCTAAAGTCAAGAATTCTACATCTGCCAAACCACCTACAGTTTCACCAACATCCTCGCATCTTAAATTCTTCAAATTTAACCGACACCCTCATCAAATTGTGCATTTTTACCTGCACCCATCAATGATAATGTTAAAAGCCATGTTTGTTTATTTTGCGATAAGGCATATGTTCGCTATGAAGAACTGCTGACGCATATGAGTATCCATACGGGTGAAAAACCGTTTTCCTGTGAACTTTGTGGCAGCTCCTTTGCACAAATGACGAGTAAACTGGCTCACATGTCAACCCATACATTGGAGAAGCCTTACAAATGCGACCAGTGTACCGTGTCCTGTCATTCGATGTCAATGATTAGAGCTCATCAAAGACAGGTGCATTCTCGGGGGCGCAATTTCCAGTGTCACTTGTGCGGAATAACATTCTTAACCAATGCACTTCTTATGGAACATTTGTGGTGGCACGCTGGGGAAAAGCGGTTTGCATGCGAGATCTGCTCCAAGGTGTTTATAAGTAGCGCGAGTCTTCGACGCCACAACAGAACCAGACGGCATAAACACATATTGTCAACAACACAATACTAAACTGGATGTGGAACTTGGGTAAAATGACGGAACCGGTGGAAAAGAAATGTGAGCATCATGAGTGTCGCAATGTTTGGAGTCATATTGTGTCTACGGTAGCTTACGAATTGATATTTTAGTTTACGTACCCATGTCCACAATTTCTAAAAATATGTACCGTAAAAGTATATTTACAGTTTTCATAGAGTAAAGAGTTTTCATTTCAAAAGTATATGAAAAAAATGGTAGAGAATAAATTGATGTCAAACAAAATTTTACAGACTTGATGCACATTACCGGAGAAACATTGTCTCACTCAATTTATTTCTTTTAAAAACATGCACAATACACGCGTATTGTTGTCATAAAAATTATTGTGGCTGCATAGTGCAAAACCCAAACAGCAGATATGATTGAAACCAGAAATGAAATTGTGATATATTTCTCTGAAACATGTTGGGTGGCTGAATTATTGTTTTAAAAATCTAGCTGAAATGAAATCTCACAATACGAAATAGTTGAAGCGTACCTTGAAAACACATTTTAATGATCTTTCCATGAAACAAAAATATGCTGTGCATTTTATAAAATGTTGCTTGTGTGATAGGCAACTTTGCACACGGGAACTATTTGAAATTAAGTAAATGGAAATTGGTTTATGTATTCGAGTGTAGGTACATCAGTCGGTTGGCCAGTATTACGAGCATAGAATGGTTCATGCATAATACTATATAATTATAGGCGTATCATGAACACTTTCGTGGAGGTAAGCATGACAACAAAGCTGACATTTGATAAAGAAGCACACCCAGGCCTTCAACTAAATTCAGCATCATCGTACATTTCAAAAGTTGATGTTACATTGCATGATTCGGTATGTGTTTCAGTCTAGGTATCGGATGCATAGTTTTTTTGTACATCACTTTTGTTTCACCGACTTTGCGAAAAGTTAAAAATTGGCATTGTAAAGGTGAGATTGTGTATCATTAAAGTGAATATTGTTACCTATCCCAAAATAATCACCGCTGATATGGAGCCGGTTGACAAACGCATACTAAATGACCTTTAAACTACTGAGTGTAGTATGATCGAGTCGCTATGTCTACCCATGATTAAAGAAGCTGAATTGCTGGGGCAGTATATTCCAAGTACTTGGAATATGCTGAAAAGAGGAGCAAAATTGAATTTGTAATAAAAAGTAATTTTGTATGACATTGCACTCATTTTGGAGGATGAAATACATATTCATGTTCTTTGCACATAGCAGAAATGTGTCACAGTTTAAAAAAATCAATGACACAAGAAAATCATTTCAAGTCATACCTCTGCCGTGCCGTATTTTCTCTGTCGCCTTAATGTACGGTCTTTTTTCACAGGTACGAAAGCAATTTAAACACCGGAAATGAGCCCTGGTTATAAAACGGTTTTAAATTATGGCTGAGTGAAGAATAAATTGTATTGATTACCATGCCCATGGATGATACGTATGAATCATTACTCTGACACCGATGATATGCGATATTGCGACCGATATTGCCAGAGTCTCATTTTTCCAGTTGTATCGTTAGTTGAGGCATGCCAGATACCATTGTGTTGACTGGCACAAATTCACAACGATTTCATTCTACTAACCATTAATATCCACAAAAAATGTCACCGAAACTGATTGTCGGTGTAGCAGTTGGTATATCCCTTAGCTTATTCCTTCAAGACACTGTTTTGGGCAGCCACCCATTGGAAAGTTTCCGCACATTCCTGAAACCTTTGTCGACGTGCCTTGTTCAAATTACCAATCACCGCCACCTAAACATTCCCATTCTACCTTTCCCTTTAATCCTTCGTCACATAAACCCTAACCAAGTGCTGAACAGAATGAAAGTTTTGAAGCTTGTTGCACCACGTTCACGTTACTACAAAAGGTATTACACCGTAAGTGCAATTTCGCAGACCAAAATTGTAGTAGATAAAATCGGAAATATAATCCCGCAACAGGAGTCATATTCCAACGGATCTGAGTTTAAACAAGCGGAATCACTGTTTAGATGCAATTCTTCCTCATATTTACACGGGGGACCGGATAGTCTGGTAATTAATAAAAAGGACAGAACAGTGGCCTTCAACCTCTGTACAAAAATTGACTATTTACACTTCTCGGTAAGCCACCGCCAATGGAATTGTGAGGCACATGTGGACTATTTTCCGGATCCAAGTTACTACACCAAGAGCTACAGTTTTGTCAGCTTCTGGTTCTGGCAGTTCCGCAACAGCTCACTTGGACCAAGTCATCTAAACCCGAACCACATTTTACTCGTAACGGTAACTCAAACCACGTTGGTGCGATACCGACTGTATGTGTCCAGCAGGTCCAAACAGATTCAAAATCCACTTTGGGAATGGACCCGATTTAATAAAGAAGAATATGGTTGGTGGTTTGGAAGCCTAGATGTATTCATGATTCTTTTCTTCAGATCCGGGAGCGAAAACCGACCATCTGGTGTATATATTATGAAATTAAGGAGCAGCGAGTTACTGAATGATCTGCATTCCTTAAGTATCTACGGTGTCCTTCCATTTGCAATGAAGTATGCTCATAAACTACTCAATAAGGACATAGTCCCAGGGCAATCAAACGTTGAGGAAAAAATTCAATGTGCTTTGGCAAGTCAAACGGATCAACTGGACAAACTTCGTTTCGCACTGAGCAGCATCTCACTCGAGAACTTGATGTACTTCAGCAAAGAGGAAATGCTGAAAGCTGTTTTCACAAACATAACCCTGCATACCCCTTGTGATGGGAAACAAGGCAAAACTTCAAGCACTGTGACAATTGCAGGAGTCGACTTTCGACCAGTTCTCAATTCCACGGTTCAGTCTAATTTCGGCGGCAACAGGTTCCGTTTCGTTAGCTGCGGCCGGGCAAAAGAAACCGGGCTGCCATTTGAAGAACTGTTATTCAGTTATGATGAGTCAAGCTGGATATGGATTTCGGCAGTGTTTTTCATATTATCTCCGGTATGTATATACCTACTTATCAGATGTAGTGAACACACAGGATTACCGGGAAAGTCCAAAGTCATGGATCGGCCTATGCACTGCGTTACAGCATGTTACAAACTCATGTTGGAACAAGGGAATCCTTTCACAGATTCGACAGCCAACAATCGCCATTTGAAGTGGACCCTCACCTTCATTTTCCTAGGCGCACTCGTCATCACAAATGCTTACAAACGTGACAACATTCTCCGAATGGTTGCGGATAGAGGAAGAATTGCATATGAGCGGTTCTCACAGTTGGTTGACGACTCGTTCACGATATACTCGGGAGTCGGTAGAATCACATATTCTGAGCAGGATAGAAATGACTGGTGCGATGATGACGCATTCCCAGAAATAAAATCCGAAAGTTCTCATTTCATTGAACGCCGAGATGGGCGCAAGATTGGGTCGGCTGTGGGACTCCTTGAGGAGGAGGCCAATTCGTTCTACAAACTGTTGCAAAACAAGACTAAACTGCATCCCAATACGAGTCAGATGTCGGCTTGTGAGCTGATGAAGGAATCTTGGCCAACATATGTGTATAACACGCAGCGAAGATTGCTGGATATCGAACTGCGCAGATGTGACAAAACTGGCGCGATTGTACCCGAAACCATGGCGATCGAAATGGCCACTTACTTGGAACGCTATCATCCGAACCATTTGGTTTACGTTGGAAAGGAGACGCTGTTCGAGAACAGCGCCCACGTAATGATTGTATTCCCGTGGCCAATGAAAGGATGGGTGCCGCGGCTTGCTGATCCAATTGCTAACAATCTCAACGGATACAAGACCTCCGGCATTGAGCAACGCTGGCAGCGACTACTTATTTGGTTCGCCAAAGTCAAAAAAGAAAAATATGACCAGGTATCGAATACCAGCCATCTTGACGATGAATTGTTGGGTGACAAAAATGGGGAAAACGATGTTAAAGCAGCCAATATGAAAGGCAATATTTTGGTAATTTTTGTTCTTTTGTTTGCTGGGCTAGCACTGTCGGGGCTGCTGTTCACCATAGAGATTCGAAAGTCAATATTTGGACTACTTCGCGCAGGAGTGATTAGATTTGCAATGTATATGAGAAAAACAAAATCGGTTAAGAGATCGAAAGTTCAGAAAATTCTGGTTTAAAATCAAAACGAATTTTGCAATGAAATGAAGTAGCATCAACTGCAAAAAATAAGCTCGTTGCGCAACTATACGAATATAATATACATATCAATTCATGTAAAAGCATTGAGTTTGTTACGTGGCTCACGACCACAATACATTATATCATGCCACGTCAATGCTGTCGTGCATACATGAGAAAGCATAATGATACACATGCATATGTTTATAGGTTAATGTAGACATACCTTAAAATAAGTTACTTAAGACAGGTTAAGGCACCTTATATAGGTTACGACAAACCACCTTATATAGATTCAGGTAAATAAACCTTAAATAGGTTACGGTAGAACTATAACATAATATACATAAGTCTGTGTAGACCATACTTCCGCATTCCACGGTAATTTGTAATTCGGTTGCCGAACCCGGAACCGGAAGTACTAATAAATAGGACACCTCGGATTGAGGTCATATGTAATATATATATTTAACATAATTTGTCATGAATAACATCAGTTATCTCTTTGAACTTAAAACAATAACAAGCGAGTTAGCGCCAATTTATTACTGAGCTACGCACTCCAGTTCTCGCGCCCTGCTAGAACGTAACAAGTTAAAGCATAAATTCTGCATTACAAGTATTTTGAAAATCACCGTCTTATGAATTAAGTCACTCATTTTATATATTTTCTAGGACATTATAATTGAATAGATATTGGGTAGCATCAAATTTGGTACTAGATGAATTTGGTACAATAATCCGTCCAGTCATAAAATGGACCTTTTAGAGCAGGTGAAAAAATTTCTCGGATGCTGCTAACAGCTGACGTTTGCTCCATATATTTTGCTACGGCACAATTATCAGCTTTGTTGTTATTTGAAAAGACACGATACCTCGTTTCCACCAAGGACGATACAAAATTGCACGAAAAGACCGATACCGACTTTACACGAAGTTTGTGATGATATATTAATGCATTGATTTGGCTTTTAAGAGCCCATAATAATGTGGAAATTGAGGATTTTTTATGATAGTGAAGTGGGTGGAGCCTGTGCAGACGGACGTGCAATCATACGAGCATTCCTAGAATGGCAATTCCTCTGCAGTGGAATTCGCAGCGGTGGGTACATGAGCATTCATACCTCAGCATTATTGGCTCTCATACTCATCACCACCAAGCAACCATACTCACACAGCAGCAGCGCAGTTTTGAAATCGATAATTTCGTCAGTGTTTGTCATCATATTCATTTCAAAATGGCATAAGTTTGTAGAACAGAAATCAGTGATGCTGCAGTGTATTATAATAACCTGTGCAGTGCGTATAAAAATTTCCATCAGGATTTTACTGAACGAGTAAGTGTAGTTGTGTTGATTGTCACTTATACACATTGAAAATGCTCCTCCAGTAAAATCATGATGAATATTTTTATAAGCACTGCACAGCGTATTATAATATACTGATAGAATCACTGAGTTCTGCTATACAAACGTATGCCATTTTGAATTGAATACGATCACAATTACTGTTGAAATTATTGATTTCAAAACTGTCCTGCTGCTGTGTGACTAGTTTTGTGGTAGTGATGATGATGTATGAGTGTGAGAGCCAATAATGCCGATGTATGATTGCACGTCCGTCTGTACAGGCTCCACCCACTTCTTTATCATAGAAATCCTCAATTTCCACTTTATTATGGGCTCTTAATGAATCTTTTTTGACACCACGCAATAACAATACACAGTGAAAAAACTTCATATTAAACGATAGTCTTGAACTGATCTGTAGTATCTACAGATTGCACTTTTCAATCAAATATGATTTGACTGGATAACGAAACAAAATTTCTGGTGACATGGTTAAATAAATTTCGATTGAAAGCTATTTTGTTGGGGGTGTATCAAAAATCCACAAATCCAAAAATCCACACGTCCAAAAGTCCACAAATTCAATAATCCACAAGTCCAGAAATCCACAATCCAAAAATCCACAATCCAAAAATCCACAAGTCCAAAAATCCACAAAATAAATTAGTGTTTAACTTGCTTCAAGTTGGGTTAGATTGCTTTAGGTTAGGGTAGGTGAGGTTGGTTTAGGTTATATATATATGAAGATAGGTTAGGTTGGTTAGGTTAGGTTAATTGAGGCTAATTAATTTTGTGGATTTGTGGACTTGTGAATTTTTGGATTGTAGATTTTTGGATTGTGGATTTTTGGACTTGTGGATTTTTGGATTTGTGGTTTTTTGGACGTGTGGATTTTTGGATTTGTGGATTTTTGACATAGAGCATTTTGTTGCACCTCTGACCGAGCGAGGCGACGAGACGTTCTTTCGTGGGCGAAGCTCACGATAACCCTCGAACTTGGATTAGCAACCAAATCAATGGCAACGATATAAAGGCAGGTTGCATATCCAATAGGTGTAATTCTTGTTGTTATAGGGCGAACACAAACAAAAATGACTAGTTCATAGAGGATTGCGAATTTCTCGATGAAATAAAAAATATTGACATTTTGGTCATGCGGATTTATCTGCTGAGTTTCGAAAGTTCGAAAAAAATGTTTCCATCATGGACAAGTTTATATCGATATGTCCAAAATCTAAAAACAAAAACATGTTTACGTAGACAGAATGATTCGTCGTGCCCGAAAACCCATATTCTAAAATTTTAGTGTAGTGTATAAGAGTTTATATAGGGCATAGAACCTCCATTATAGAACGTATTGTAGATAAACTGGCGACTGCAGTTATATTTACTGTTAAGCGTAGCAACGTTCAATATGGTGACGTTGAGAACAGAAAATATCAATGTACCTATGTATATTTTCAAAGAGCGGTTAATACTAACTACTAATCAACTTAATGCGTACTAATTAATAGATTACTAATCAAAGGGGTAACGATTGTGAGCGTTTTAAAATTATCACGCACCGAACATGTTTAAAAGTTTGCCTATTTCATGTCATGTTGGGAAATTTTCTGAACTTTGTACCTTGCATTGAACTTTGCGATGTATATGACCAACAGTCCGTTTCTTTACTGCAGTGTAATGTTTATGTTGGTTGGTAATCACAAATGACCCACGTTGTAGTTAAAAAATCAATAAAATAAAAATCAAATTTAAAAATTAAACGCACCTCTGATCATACGCGATAGAAAGTTAAGAATAAATTGATTAAATTCGGACGGTCAGACGGCAAAATGAACAACAGACGTCAATGTACACACCAACTCGTAATGATTATCAATATTTCTAATTAAAAACGCGGCCAACTTTATCGCTTCTATGAGCTTCAACTGTGGTATATATCAAAAATTTGCAACATGAACAAGAACTGCATGGACTAAAATGTTCAGGGAATCATAAAATACGAATGGACACGGTTCTATAACTATTGTATGACCATTATAAATTTTGGCGTCTGAGCGTACGGATTTAATCAATTTATTTTTAACTTTCTATCGAGAATGATCAGAGGTGCGTTTAATTTTTTTAATTTAATTTTTATGCAGCATATTTTCACAGCCGTAGTGATAGTTAATCTCACTACTAATAACAATGATCTAAGTGCCAACACCTCTATAGCATTGGTGAAATAATGAAGTTGGGCGTTTTGTAAGTTCGTTTTTTTCAGTGTGAGAAATGAATCTACACATAATTATTCTAATAAAAGACCACAACTTGTGGTTGATTGGAATGCCATTGAAAAAGGAGAATTTGCGGTTAAAGAAATTATGATTTAGTGAATTATATAAATATGTTGGCGATTAAATTCGTTCCACAAATTGCGCAGCAAAATAGCAGTATCGAGAAAATATTGACGCGAAATAAAATTTTATAGTCTTGGTACGCAACTACTGGAGCAACATTGACTCATTACATTTATTTCCCATGCAAATATGTGCACTACATGTACATTGCTGAGATGGCAGGAAATAAATTAAGGATAGTGTTTTTAGAAAGGAAAACGGGGAATGGATCTGGTATTTCGCTGAAGTTTATTGTAGATGGAATTTGCTCTTCGGTGGCATGGCGATAGAGGTGATGATGATGAATTTCTCTCATGTTCCGATGTGGACATCTGACGCAGCAATTACACGGTTCCAGCTTTCCAGGTGTGGTTGAGAGCTCCGGTCATCCTGTCAGGACGTTGCTGCTTCCGACGTTCCTTGCGTCACTGGTGGATATCCCCGTTAATATCAATTTTATCCAGCATATTGAAATAGTTCTCAGAGAAGTGTTCAAAGCTCAAACTGATGTCCTGAAACGTGTAGCAAAGGAATAGCCGGTACAAAGCCGGA
The DNA here is from genome assembly GCA_004115045.4 of Sinella curviseta. NCBI lineage: Eukaryota > Metazoa > Arthropoda > Collembola > Entomobryomorpha > Entomobryidae > Sinella > Sinella curviseta. The sequence goes on from CM023203.3 coordinate 12,824,598, forward strand.
TTATCCGGTGCAAGCGTATAATGAATCAAAATATTACGGAAATTACCGGATAATGATAACTATACAGTGGTTCGACTATTTCGACCCATTCCTTTCCGTCAATATAGTACCAGGCTAACCCATCATACGATATCTCGGCAGCCATATTACTCTGATCTGTGGCCTTAAATGACACGTCATCCGGCTGTGTCCGGTAGCTCAGTCGGCATAAGCAACTGGATTATGTCCAAAATCCCCTTTCCCCGTTCAATTATAATGGTGTTATGTTAACTCTTCCCCCAACTCATTCACATTTGTACTCCGTTAAGAGTTCAGCATACCCGTTTTCGCAATCTAACAGGAACAATCCGTCCGTTGGAATGTCCACGTCGACGGAAATTCTCTCTTGAGCCGACACTCCAGCAATAATACAATCCACCACACAAAAGTTGCCATTGGATTCATGATTAAGGCAATGCTGTTGCTTTGCTCACTGGACACAGAGATTACATTTACACAGTAACAGGTCCAATTTGCAGATAAAAATTGTTTACGTGTTTACTCATATTGATCGTGATTAAATTCATCCGTCAGTCGAGGTGAATGTGAATTGAAATTCAGGTCAAATATTTTTGATTTTCCAAGAAACGGGCAAATGTTGATGATATAAATGATTACGTAGCATGTGCGCATTTGTCCTAAACTGATATTGCGTGTCCCTGAATTAAGTAACCCCGACAATCAAAAAGATATAATCATTTCTAATGTGGAATTGCTTGACAAATGCAGTCCCAATTCTCTTTGTAATTTACGGCAAGCATATTTCTTCTGTTGAAATGAATACCCAATGTATATTTCTTCAGTTTCATGCTCTAATACGATTTATGGTATTACGGTGGCTTAAGCGATACTATTTAGGTATAAATATTTGTGCCACATTATTCCTAATGCACCAGTCATTAAGAGCCAATTCGGATAATATGTACCTATTTTTTAAATTGATAAAAAGTACTCATGCAACAAAATTTTAAAGTCTTTATAGTTAATATTGGAGTAACATTGTTTCACTCAATTTATTTCTCCCACAAGAAGTATGGGTACTACATTTGTATTGTTGGCATGGTAATAGGTAAATTAGGATATTTATTTAGATTGTCAAACTAGGAATATAGACTTGCGCGTTGTTGGTAGTTTTGAGGGACGGAGCGTGCTCTTCTGTGGACTGGCAGTAGTGGTGATGATGATGAATTTCTTTAATCTCCTTTTGTGGGCATCTGGCACAGCAATGACAGGGTTCCGGCTCTGGTGTCGTTGACATCTCAGGACAGGACGTTGTTGCTTCCGTCGGTTCTTCTGTCACGGGCGGATCAAAGTCCCCATTGATGGCAATTTTATCCAGTACGTTGAAGTAGTTCTCAGAGAAGTGCTCAAAACGTAAACTGATCTCCTGAGAAAGCACAATTTTACAAAAACATCCATAAACATTGCTTATCCGGGACGTGACGTGTTCTACATGTACATACAAAAGAAATTACCTTGTGAACATGACTATCCAATAGTTGATTTATTTCGACTCATCCCTCTCCGTCAATGAATTCCCAGACTATCCCATCAAAGGATACCTCCGTCTCAACATTACTCTGATACAGCCGGGCCTTAAAAAACACGTCACCTTGCTGCACACGGTATCTCAGCTGGCATACGTAACTACATTTTGTCCAGAATCCCCTTTCCCCGTTTAAGTCTCCAGGAGTTATATTAACGCTTCCACCAAATCCTTCGCAATTGAAATCTGTAGTGAGGTCTGCATACCCGTTTTCACAATCAACATCCCACAATCCATCCATCGGAATGTCCGCGTCCACGTCAATGAAAATTCTCTCTTGCGCCGACACTCGGTTAAAAGTGAACGAGAATGCATATATTGCAATCCAGTACACAAAAGGTACAATTCGTGTCATGCTTAGAGGCAAGTTTGTTGCTTTGTTGACTGCGCAAAGAGAAAATGATAACTGGTTCAAATTTCAGTATAGAATGACGCGAGTATGCAATCTCGTTCCAATATGATCAAATAAAGCAGTTTGTAGAGGTAACTGAGAACTAAAATTCAGGTCAAATATTTGATTTTCCAAGAAACGGGCTCATGTTGAATAAATAAATGATAAAACATCATACGCGCATTTGCCCTATATTGATGCCGCCTATACTTGAAGTACGTAATTCAGACAATAACATAAATAATCATTCCTAATGTGGAATTGCTTGACAAAATTAGTCCATATTTTCTTGAACAAGGGATTGTGGCATGTTACAATCTCTACCATTATGCTGGAACCTTGCAGCTGGGTTAGTACAAACTGTGTTACTTCGGAAATATATCATAAATAGTTGATGTGCATATAAGTTATGCGTTATTGAATTATTAATTACTAATTACAAAAGATTCAACCAGTGTGTCAAAAGCACAACGAAGCCAATCCAATGAATGTTTATAACATTCCACACAATTTCCAGTGCCTAAGATCTTGACACAGATACTAAATGAAAAATATAAAATTGGCCAGTAGAAAGAACGTTCAGAGAATTGTAGTTTAAAAAATGAGACGAACTGAAGAATAAACCAGAAACTAATTGCTTAGTTAGTACAAGACACAAAGATCCGAGCGTCAGTCTAATGAATGAAATCATGCTATATGAGGAAACTCGGAAACAAAATGGAACCAAATAAATTTAATTACTTGGATATAGTTGTTACTACAATGAAGTCAGATTCCTCATTCAAATAAATCTGTGATCTGTATAATCTAATCTTCCCTTCTGTAAAGGCGGTGTTTAACACATGCAGAAAACCTTATGAAGACAATGGTCTCGCAACCACGCATTGACTTTCTTCGGGAGATACTTACCTCGCTTTTGCATTTTACATATGTAGATCGTGACTGATTTAAGAATTCTGTTCTGTGCATGTCTCTAAACAATTATGTTGAAGAAATGGCGCTTAAACTGATCTTGTAATTTTGAAATTTGTCTAAAATGGTAATATTTCGATCTTCGACGAAGAAAGTACAATCTGCTGCAATCGGAGCTTAAGCTAGCTCATTTGTTTTCCCAAAACGACTTCGCAAAATTATTACTTTTCATTTTGTTGTTGCCTCATTTCATACTTACTGATACAAATTCAGGAAAGGGTACACATCTACAATGCATTCCAAGCTGCTTACAACTGGGTTGGGATGTTCGACGGATAATGTAACCAAACGGCATAAAAGGAAGCTATTTTAAGTTATCGAAATAAGCGAAGCTGGGATTCCATCATAGCAAACTATTTCAGAATCAATATCTATTTTGTAGCACCGAATTAAAAATGTGAATAACCAATACACATTTGCATGTCAAAAAATTATACATAACCTCCTGGATGAGCAACTCTGGGAAGCTTTATTAGTATGGCTCGAAAACGTGAAAAAGGAAGGACGCGACGCTGATGCAGATAGATATGATATCGACAACAGAATGAGGCATGAGCACAGTGAAGTAAATGACGTAAGGGCTGCTAGAATGGGCAGATATATTTTGATAATTTTTGCACTTTTATTTATTGGATTGGCACTGTCGACCTTGATTTTTATAGCGGAGGCACGCAAAGCAATGTATTGTCTACATACTTCTGAAACCAACAACGACGTACACTTATTAAAAAATCTTTGTCGTGCTAGGCGATCGACAGTTCATAGAATCAAAGTTGTAAAAATTAAGGACATATAAAATATAGTTGGGATGTATTAGGTGTTCAAAACACTTGTACAAGATCGGAAACAGGCGCGGAGTGTATTAAGTTGAAACATATGCGTAATGGTAACAAAAATTGGCGTAAGGTTTGGTGAACGGACCTATGAATCGGATCACGTCCCTGTTTTAGTCTTCAGCACAAGGAAAACTGTTCGCTGCAAAATAAACCTCACGAACGCCGGACCCCTCTCTCTGTCCATTTTGTGAAACTCACCAATGCTCAGTGCAATAGGAGGACAACTACGAAAGAACCTAACTGCCCATCGGCTATGGTTCCACATCCGTACAGCTTTCAATATTCCATTTGAGTAAACTATCGCTTGACTTCCAAAGTCCATGACAATGAAACAAATAGTTCCAAATACCACAGCAACCACGACAAGTGAAAATCGAAACATGGTTGGAATTGTATGCGAAAAGGCCATTGCCGGATAAAGTACAGAAATGACTCCGGCAGCTCCAAAAAATTGAAAGCCTGGCCAAATATAAGTTTGGAAAAATTGGTTGCTGATAATGACCAGAAATTGGATCTCCCTGTATAATGAAGCGGTGCATTGAATATGGTCCTCTTGGTGAGGTAGTGTGACTACCGATTGAACTAAAATCCTGGTAAGATGTGAAATATTATTTTAGTATCCATTAATGCTGCAATTTATAATATGAATATTCTACCTTACCTCAATTGTTTCAAATTGTTCAAAAGTTCGTGTAGAGAAATAAATGAAAAGGAAACGATGCTCGACGTCAGTACGGCGACCGGAAAAACTAATACGGTCTGAACAAGCACATTTGCGAGACGGTTTTCTTGGACCAGGAAGACAGACGCCGTTGGTACCACAACCAAATACATGAACCATGATCCGGTACATAGGATAACGAGCAACAGAATAAGGATATTTTCAGTTGGCTCAATATAATTACAATGAAACTGCTTAAAATATGGATACGGAAAGCCTTTGGGCCTGACAAAAATACAGTTGAAAAAGTGGCAAATATGTTGTATGGAAGTGCTATAAACAAAGTATACCAAAAGCGCTCCCAACTTTACTACTATTTGAAACGTAAGAAACAAGAGGACCAGCAAATTTTGTTTGCCGCGATTTGAATAGCTTGTCTGAAATTCGGCAATGGAAACAAGTATTGCGATTAGAAAGTAAGTAAAGCAAAAGAATTTGCCTCCTCGGCTACGGTTTCCGGAAGGATAAAACCGTGCATTTGAATTGTGCTTATTGGTGCGACATACGACGGGAACTAATCCAAAGCAGTTTCTTCCCAGATCGATATTAAATTTTAGAATCTGCACCACTGCTGCTGACGGCATTTTGTCTTTTGACGCGTACATCCACTCCACTGGAGTTAGTCACACTGAAATAGACTTACATTTCCATTAGTTGTTGGACCCACGTTTTCCGTGTACGATTATACCCTGTTTTCTATTTTGGTCAATATTTTGGGCAAACTGTTGTCGCAGGTAAATCCCACACATGGGTGTAGCTGCAAAGCTGTTAACTAGTTGGGTAATTAAAAGCATGGCAATTCAATTCTGCTATCGTAACTTTCCTTTTGTTCTAGAACGGTAAGAAATTGTGCACCATGGAAAGTTAATTAAATATATTTTTCATTTCATCCCACCTTCGCAAATTTCAAGACAATGTTCGCGTTTTTGTAATTCCTTTAGTCCCGACAGTTTCCACCAAGACATTAAATTTAGTTCGGTGGAGCGAACTTTTGTAAACGGTCAAATTCACAAAGTAACAGTCGCCTTGAAATTTTTTACACCTTGATTTTTATAAATCATGTTGGGAAATATCCAAATGGGAAAATCCCACGTCGCCGCTTGTTATTTTGTATTTAAGTTTACTGAAGATTTTTGGAAATTTGTTGGCATATGTTTGTGCTAGGATGTAATATTCAAATTATGCATTACGGCACGGCTTTGAGCTGCCTTAATTCTTTCCATTATAATTGAAGATTTATTTATAAATTTAGGTCACCTCTAATTCTACCACAATACATTCTAGATAGTATTGTATTAACAATACCAACTATCATTATAATATGCATTAGGGTGTATTAATCGTGCAATTTATTACTTAATCTCTTTGTTGACGCCAACCAATAGTGAAGTGAATATCTTTCGCCTGTGAATTTCGTTCATCAGTTTCCCAAAAACGTGCAAGCTCCTGTCTTGCGTTGTGATGTCCTGTGTTAAGGCTTGGCCGACCTCAAATATGTCGACACTTTATTTATAAAACATTATCAAAAACTGCTAAATTATAAATTATTGTTATCGCTTTTATCGTCAAAAACGGATTGCATACATAGCGCTAGCATAGTTAGCTTTTGGTTCTGGCAGCTTGGTAACGACTCCCTTGGGCCCAGTCATTTGAATAATAATGACGTCGCCTTTTCGACCATGACGCAAACAACACTGCCAAGATTCCATGTTTATGTATCGTACACGCGCCCTGAAAATAACAAATTTCTTTCGAATTGGGCCACCTTTCTAAAGGAAGAGCGACAGTGGGAATTTGGAAATCTTGATGTCTTCCTGTAAATATCTGTGAAATCCAAACGAAACAGGAAACGTCTCTAAATTTGGTTCATCCAATTTAATAGGTTTCATCGTCTCACAGATTTGAATAGCCTGAAAGAAAATGGTGCGTTGTACATTGCATTACGATATGCGTTCAGGTTGACGGACCACAACAGCTTTCTGGGAATTTCTCATTTGGATGATAAGGTAAACTGCCATCTATCAAAATATACTAACCAGATAGACAAATTACGATCCGCGTTGTCAACGATTTTATTAGACGACTTGTATAATTTCGGCAAAGAAGAAATGTTGCGAATGTTGTTCCGAAACATGAGCACATCTGAATATTGTACCGGAGGTGGACATCTACCTGACGCGATAGCTGTTATGATGGAGTCTCAGCCAGTTTTGAATACAACAATTACCTCACGTTTCTCCACCAAGTGGTTCCGTTTCATAAGTTGCGGTCGACCATACGACACAAGTTTGCCGTTTGAGGAACTATTTTCCAGCTACGATCTAGCTACCTGGATTTGGATATTCATGGTAATGCTAGTCGCATGTCCTGTATCAATATACCTTCTCCTGCAGCCAAGCGATCAAAGTAAGCCAGGAAAAACAGATACTCTGGTTACTAGGGACAGACCCATTGAGTGCCTATATGCTTGCTATAAGTTGTTACTAAAGCAAGGGAATCCGTTTAGTGATAGAACTGCAAACAACTGGCCTTTAAGGTGGACGCTTACCTTCATCTTCCTTGCTGCTCTTATCATTAGTAACGCGTATAAAAGGGACAATATTCTACGGATGATATCTTCAAGAGGAAAAATTTCTTACGACCTGTTTTCCCAACTGGTGGAACACTCTTTCACAATATACGCCAGAGCAAGCAAAATCACAAGGCCGGGGCGATTCCAATCCTTCAGTACTCCACATGTCATTCAACGACCTGATGGACTCCGAATTCGGTCTGATCTCGCGCTTATGGAAAGTGAGGATAATGAATTTTATAAAATGTTGCGGGACAATACGGCAATGCATCCTAATATCCGCAAAATGGAGAATCGCCATATCAAGGGCAAGTCCGGATCAACAAATTTGTTTAGGATCCAGCGCAGCCTGCTTCTATCGGCGCTGCAAACTTGTGCAAAACAAGCAGCCATATTACCGGAGGAAATGGCCACGGAAATGGAAACAGAGTTGAAATGGCGTTTCCCGAAAGATTTGGTTTACGTAGGAAAGCAAGTTCTGTTTGAGCACGGTGCTAACATAATGATTTATGTGGATCGATCAAATGGATGGACACCGCGACTATCCAAATCTGTTGAAAGGCTGCTAAACGATTACGTGTCTTCAGGCATAGATCTCCTCTATAAACGACTAATAGTTTGGCTCGCAAAGGCCAAAAAAGTTAAACTCCGTACGACGAGTAATAAACGAAAGGAAAATTCTGTGTCGGACATAACTCCAAGCGCAGACGAGTATAAAAGTACCAGCATGGACGGAAATATTCAGGTAATTTTTGTGGTACTAATTGCCGGTTTGTCTTTATCGACTGTAGTTTTCACAGTGGAAATACGCAAACGAATACAACGGTTACCAGGGCTTGCTGTGGCAAGAATAATGAAATGGATAATTTCCATGAAGTTAACTAAAACTAAAATCTTACGGCTGTAATGCAATCAACCAAACCAGTTTCTATTAAGCTATTGAAACTAATGGGGAGGTGATTGTGAGTTAATCGTGTTCTTTCTTTTTCTCGTTTGCACGTGCCAAAATTGATTTTAGCAGAACAACGCACTTGAAATGGTATCAGCAAAGGGGCATGGCATATATTGGGAAGGAGACTTGTTGCAAGCACATTTACATTGTAATTGCCAGGCCCGAGGCAATAAATGGCTGGTATCCACAGCTTTAGCAAGCCATTGCGAATAATCTGAACGGATATATAACTTCCGGAATTGAGAAACGCTCGAAAAACTGATTAATCTGGCTTGCGAAAATGTATCAGGAAGAACGGGAAGAAGTTTGAAGATATGGATCATATGTGTGACAAAATGCTGTTGCTGTTCATTTCCACGTATGGGTGTATTGTCCACGTTGATTGCCAATGCAGTAATTAAACACGCGGAATTTCAATTATTTCGCCCACGGCACTACGATATTACGTATGCGGGAACGGAGACATTGTGTGCACCATGGAACCAATTAAAAATATATCTTTGATTGCATCTCCAATTATGTATATTTGGAAATGCTCACGCAGTATGAGGCTTACATGTGATTGTACCGCTTTACAATTTGAAATTTCTTAAGTATATAATTGTGATGGCAACAACACATTAATATTACAAAAATGTTGGTAAGAAGCTTATTGTCGACTACATAGTTAACTCTAGAATGTCAATTTCACTACTTCACTAACACTCATAACCAATGTACTATGTTAAAGGTAAGTGTTCCTAATTGTAAGCACAAATATATCAGTTATTGGAATAAATGCAAACTGTAAATGAAAATGTGGCATTAAATAAGAACCAGGGACCCTATTCAGAGCCCGACTTAAGTATTACTTAAGATAAATAATATTTGATACGATTAAACGGTGGTTTTTATACTTACGATTTTACTTAAAGATAAGTTTAAGATTTGTTTTTCTACTTAAGTGATTTCCTAAGTCCAGAAAGATAAAACAAGTCCCAGCTGTTTTATCTTCTTCTTAAGATAGTAGTGTACACTGTTAGATCTGTGCCAAGAAGAATTGAGGTTATCATTTATTTGTAAAAGCAAACAAATAACGAAAATTATTACTTATATGCATTAAAAATTGTTTAAACATAACATTTTTTAATATTTATTTAGTTTTCACAAATTAATATGCTTCACAAACTACATCATATAAGGATTCATAAGTATATCATAAGTGTATAATAAAAAATAATAATGGTGTTGTCATAACGAACTATGACTACCGGAGTTCAAAAACATAATTCACTATAATGTTCAATATAAGCTGGGTTGCCCTCCCGGAGACGGACAACAACCAGTGTGAGCTTGAACATGTTGTCAGTTGCATTCTTTATTAATTCATAAAATTGCTAAAACACAAACTTCTGCCTTGTCGACCTTATGACGAATCACTGCACAGACCATAACCTGAGCCGTGCCATTTGCTGAATTGAGATATCTCCGTGCATCGCTAACCTCGCTAGGACAAAAGTTACGTACACTGACCACCATTACGCAGTCTGAAGCTGCAGTCATTATGCAAATGCTGCAAATGTTGAAAAGCAAATATCTCTAGAGTGTCCAAACTATCAAATTACGCTGCTGAGAAATTCTCTCCAAGTGACTTTGCTTCGTCTGCTTCCCCTTCTGCGACATTCCTCTTGTTATTTTAGAGCAACTTCTGCGATAGAAAATTAGAGATCGGATGTTTTCCTACAAGTTACCACCATCATTCATTAGTAATTTATCGAAATTTCATAAAAGTGTAAATTGCAGGCCTGGACTTGACAGTGTCAGCTATCTGTAATGAATCTGCAATGCTTTATCTTTTCATACATACATATATACTCCACTGCTTGATGGGTGTACTCACTAGCTTATCGGCTGAACTGAATAATTTTATACAATAAAAGTATAGGCAAAAATGCTTCACAGACGGCAGCGATAAAGGGAAAAACGAAAAAATTCACAGTATGAAGGGCTAGCACTGCAATATTTGGAATGATGCATTATCACTCGTCAGTTTCGGTTGGTGGCGGCATCTCAAAGAGCACGAGAGTAATAAGCACGATAAATGATTATTTTTTGGCGAAAGTCGTAATTGACAACCACTATCCCATTTATTTTTCTTTTCGTGCAAATCAATCAATATACCACATATTAGTTCAATATATATCTATATAATGCCCAGTCTTTTCAAGACGGCTTATATCCTGGTCTATCGAGCACACGTGCGAAAACAATTTAAACGGCAGGAAATAAGGCTCGGTTATCAAATGGTTTCTGCTTCGGCTGGCTGAGTGAAAATCAATTTGTATTGATTTTAAAGTCCTTGGAAGATTGGTATAAAACATTTCTATGGACACAGATTTCACTACCAGACTTTCATTTGTCCAGTTATATTGTTTAGTTATCTATTGTAAAAAGAATCCATTTTGGAGTGGTTTGTAGTCTACAAATTCAAGATTTATCTCAGCTGAAAACTGACATCTGCAAAACATGCTTCACAAACTAATTGTCCATGCAGTAATTGGCTTATGGATTAGCTTATTCCACCCAGATACTGCTTTGGGCAGCCACGCATTGGACAGTTTCCGTACATTTTTAAAACCATTGTCCACGTGCCTCGTACAAATAACCAATCATCAAAAATATAACATTCCCGGTATGCCGTTCCCAATAATCCTTCGCCAAATTGACCTAGACCAATTGCTGAACAGAATGATAGTCTTAAAATTTGTTACATCAAGTTCACATTACTACCGCAAGTATTACACCAGAAGTGTAACCTCTGGGGCCAAAATTGTGATTGATACACTGGGAAACATAATCCCTCCACATGGGTCAACATCCAACAATTCTGAGTATAAGCAAGAAGAATCGCTGTTTAAATGTCATTCCTCCTCGTATTTACACGGGGGGCCAGATCACCTTGTAAATGCTCAGGAAGACGGAACAATGGTCTTCAACCTATGTACAAAAATTGATTATCTACGGTTCTCTGTAAACCATCGCCAGTGGAACTGTGAGGTACACGTGGACTATTTTCCAGATCCAGGTCTCCACTCCAAAGGCTATAGCTTTGTAAGTTTCTGGTTTTGGCAGATCCGCAACAGCTCACTTGGTCCAACTCATTTAAATCCGGACATGATTTTACTTGGAACGTTAACTCAAACAACATTGCCACGATTCCGACTCTTTGTCTCCAGGAAATACGAAAAAGTAGAAAAGCACATTTCGGAGTGGACTCGATTCCATAGAGAAGAAATTGGCTGGTGGTTTGGAAACTTGGATATATTCATGCTTCTTTTTTTCAAATCCAGGACCCAGAAGCTACCTTCCAACGTTATCATTATGAAACTAAGGGGAATGAAGCAAATATATGATCCAAATGCATTAAGCAGATACGGAATCTTACCATTTGCCATGAAGTATGCACATAAGCTACTCAAAAAAGATATAATGTCAATGCAATCAAATATTGAGGATGCAGTTCAGTGTGCTCTGGCAAGTCAACCGCATCATTTGGACAAACTTCGCTACGCACTATCGAAACTGTCACTGGAAAACTTGATGTATTTCAACAAAGAGGAAATGCTGAAAACCGTTTTCCCAAACATAACCTGGCGTTTCCCGTGTGACCCGAACCGTGGAAAGATTTCCGGCACTGCTACAATAGCTATACTCCAACTGCGACCAGTTCTCAACTCAACCGTAATCTCGTATTTCGGTGGGAATAAATTTCGCTTCGTAAGCTGTGGCCGCGCAAAGGAAACGGGGTTGCCGTTTGAGGAACTGCTATTCAGTTATGATGAATCAAGCTGGATTTGGATCATAGCTGTGTTTTTAATACTCTGTCCGGCATGTATATATGGGCTCATTAGATGCGGTGAGCGCACGGGATCGCCCGGAAAATCCAAATTTATGGATCGTCCAATAGATTGTGTCACCTCTTGTTACAAGCTCATGTTGGAACAAGGTAATCCGTTCGCAGACTCGGCAGCAAACAATCGGCATTTGAAATGGACCCTCACCTTCATATTTCTTGCCGCACTCGTCATCACAAATGCCTACAAACGAGACAACATTCTACGAATGGTTGCGGATAGAGGCCGAATAGCATACGAGACGTTTTCACAGTTGGTAAGCAACTCGTTCACGATATATTCTCGTGTCGGTCGACTCACATATTCGAGTCATAAATCAAGTGGGTGGTGCACAGAAAGCCAATATCAGAAAATGATATCCAAAAGTGCCCATTTTATTCAACGCGGTGATGGACACAGGATGCGCTCCGATGTCGGACTTCTGGAGAGCGACGAGAATGCGTTCTACAAATTGCTGCAAAACAAAACAAAGCTACATCCCAACACCAGCCAAATGTCGGCTTGTAAAGTGCCGAAGAAGACCTGGTCCTCTTTTGTGCATATGTCGCAGCGAAATCTGCTCCTCACCGAACTTCTCAGATGTGAGCAGACGGCCGCCATTGTACCCGAGACTATGGCGATCGAAATGGCCACACACTTGGAACGATATCATCCGAAGGATTTGGTTTATGTTGGGAAGGAAATGCTGTTTGAAAGCGCTTTCCATGTAGTCATTGCTTTCAAATGGACAAGGACAATGAACGGATGGATGCCGCGGCTTGCAGTTCCAGTTGCAAGTAATCTGAACGGATACAAAGCGTCTGGAATAGAGCAACGCTGGCACAGCTTACTGGTTTGGTTGGCCAAAGCAAAGAAGGCAAAATACGACCAGATTTCAAATTCCAGTGATCCCGGTCTTGGTGTTGAGCATGACAAAAGTGGAGAAGGCGATGTTAGGGCAGCTACTATGAAGGGAAACATTTTGGTTATTTTTGTGCTCTTGTTTGCTGGGCTGGCCCTGTCGGTGTTGCTGGTTATCATAGAGATTAGAAAATCAATATTTGGATTCTTTACTTCTAGAAGGATTAGAGTTGCACTATTTCTCAGAAACATAAAATTGAGGAAGACATCAAAAGTTCAGAGCATTATGGTTAAAAATCAAAAACGAATTTTATAATGAAATGAAGTAAACCTGTTGCTAGCATATAATCGTTTAGTATACCAGCAAGTTGGTTAGACCGTGGATTCACAAAAAAACCTTCATAGGATTAGTCATTTGAGTAACTAGTCATAACTTCAATGAATTTCCCCCCGTCCGCCACTCAGAATGTCACCGTCCATGCCGATGAAAACATTTTGCTTCGCGGGGTCCTAAGTATAAATTGAAATGCAAGCGAAAAGTACATAATAAAACTATATATTTCACATAAAGTCATAACATAACAAATATATTTCGTTATATTTCATTTAATTATTTAAATCGAGTACTTGATGTTAAATTGTAATTTGACTTGTCTGAGGAAAAATTGTCAATAAACACAATTGCCATTACTATTATCGGTTCGTTTCAGAATAAAGTATTCTAGGACATCTGACATGAGTAAAATCGTTATATAGCCTACTTATTTCTGATGCCAACTAAGTCTATGAATTCTTGCAAAGTACACGACATTCTAAGAGTTGGAAGGCTCAGAGAATCATAGTTACAAACGTTATGGTCAATTCATTAAGGATAGAATATTATTTGGATGCATTAGGTGTACACAGTTCTTGTACATAGTCGGAAACAGGAGCGGTGTGTATTAAGTTCAAATATACGCGTAATTGCAGCAACAATTGCCATACGATTCCATGAAGTGACATAAAAATAGCTTCACGTCTTTGTTTTAGTTTTCAGCACAAGGAAAACTGTTCGCTGCAAAATAAACCTCACAAACGCCGGACCCCTCTCCCTGTCCATTTTGTGAAACTCACCAATGCTAAGTGCAATAGGTGGACAACTACGAAAGAACCTAATTACCCATTTATCACAGTTCCAAATCCGGACAACTTTCAATATTCCGTTTGAATCTACAATCGATTGACTGCCAAAGTCAATGACAATGAAACAAATGGTTCCAAATACCACAGCAACCAGGATAAGTGCAAATCGAAATCGTGCTGGAATTGATTCCGCGAATGCCATTGGTGGATAAAGTACAGAAATCACGCCGGCCGCTCCCAAGAATTGATAGCCTGGCCAAATATACGTTTGGAAAAATTGGTTGCTGATAATGACCAAAACCTGTATTTCCCTGTACAGTAAAGCTGTGATTTGAAGGAGGTCCCCTTTGTTCGGACAATTGGATGTCCGCGCAACGAAAATCCTGGTAGAACAAAAAATATTTATCAATTCGTTGTCCAAAAAATATTCAACTGATTACGTTAAATGGCTTACGTTACCTCAATTGTTTTAAATTGTTTCCAATTTCGTGTAGAGTAACAAATGAAAAGGAAACTATGCTTGACGTATTTACGGCGACCGGGAAAATTAATATAGTGTGAACTAGAACATATGCGAGTCGGTCTTCTTGGACAAGGAAGGCGCATGCCGTTGGCACCACAACCAGATACAGGAGCCATGTTCCAGAACACAGGATACCGAGCAACACCAACAGAAAGTTTTCAGTTGACTCGTTATGCCTACAGTGAAACTGCTTAAAATATGGATAAGGAAATCCCTTGGGTCGAACAGAAATACAGTTTAAAAAATGACAAAGGTGTTGTATCGAACTGCTATAAACAATGCACACCACAAAGCCTCCCAACTTTACAACTACTTGAAATGTAAGAAATAGAAAAACCAGCAAGTTTACGTTGTTTCGATTTGAAAAATTTGTGTAAAATTCCGCAACAGAGAAAACGATTGAGAATAGAAAGTAAGCAAACCAAAAATAGTGTCCTTCCGCGGCCACGGCTTGTGTACGGGTAAACCCGGGCATTTGAATTGTGCTTATTGGTGCGACATACGACGGGAACTAAACCACTGCTGCAGACGGCATTTTTGGCAGTTGACGCGTACATCCACTCCACTGGTGTAAGTCGCACTGAAATAGGCTCGCATGTCCATTAGATGCTGAGCCCACGGTTTTCATGGTCTGTTATGCCCCGTTTTCTATTTTGGAAAATATAGCAAACTGTTGTCGCAAGTGAATCCCACGCATGGGTGTAGCTATAAAGCTTTTCATTAGTTCACTAATTAAACGGATGGCAATTCAATTCTGTTTACGCAATTTACTTTTATTCTAGAACGGTAACAAAGTGTCCATCATGGAATCATAATTAAGGTATATCTACAATTGCATCCCACGTTTGACAATTTCAAGACGGTTCGCAACCCCGACAGTTTCCACCAAGTAATTAAAAATATATTTGGAGCCAACTTTTGTAAGCGACTAAATGAACAACGTAATATTCGCCATGGAATTGTGTACAAGTTTAATTTTGTTTCGTGGACAGTAAAGTTCCTATCGTGCTAAATATGGAAATAGGTAAACAATATGAGGATTGCATGTGATGCAACAGCTCTCAAATTAGAATTTTTGAACAAATTAATTGTGATAACAAAGCATTAAAACTACTAAACTGATGGTAAGAAGCTCATTGTGTATTTCGGAGTAAATTATACAATGTTGATCTCATGTCAGTTGAACGAATTCACCAAGAATCGTAATCCATGTTCGATTAGAATGAACATACTATTGAGCTACAGTAATCATTAAACAGTCGTTTCCAGAAGACAGTTAAGCGCTTCAGCATTTCACAATTCTCAAGGTTACATGTTAGTTTTAGTTTTCAAAACTAGAAATACGGTTCGCTGTAAAACGAACCGAACGAATGCGGGGCCTCGTTCCCTATCCATTTTATGAAACTCGCCAACATTTAACACAATGGGAGGGCAACTGCGAAAGAACCTTAGAGCCCATGGATGGTTATTCCATTGTCGAGCAGCTTTCAAGATTCCTGAAGAGTGCACTATGGCTTGGCTACCAAAGTCGAGGACAAGAAACACAATTGCCACTAAAACCGCAACGAATACCACAAATAGGAATCGAAACAAAGTCGGTATTTGGTCGGAAAAAGCAAGTGCACTATATAACAAAGATATCACTCCGATGGCTCCCAAGAATTGGAATCCCGGCCAAAGGAAGGTTTGGAAGCATTGGTTGCTTATGATTACCAGAATTTGTAGTGAGCGGTACAATAAAGCCGAGCATTCCATAAGGCTCTCCCCGTGAGTCATGTGGGATGCTATAAATACCAGAGTTCTGTAAAATACAGACATTACAGAAATAAGTTGCAACATACATGTACCACACTGATATATTCAATCATCAATGTTGGATTACCTCAACTGGTTTAGGTTGTTCCCAATCTCGTACAATGATATGAACGAAATCGCTACAATGCTAGCTGCCATCACGCCAACTGGAAATATAAGGACGAATTGAGCCAATAGATATATAAACCTGTTTTCATGTACAATGAAAATGGACGCTGTTGGCACTATAAACAGGTACATTAGGAACACTCCGGAGCATAGTGACACCAACAAAAATAACAGAGTCGAGTTTGAGGATGAAGGCGGTGCACAATTAAGTAGCTTTAAATACGGATACGGAAAACCCTTTGGCTTGGCCAGATCGCAGTTAAGAAAATGACATATGTGTTCAGTGTATTGACTAGACACTATATACGCCACTAGGCCTCCTAATTTTGATGTTATCAGGAAACCGTGGAAAAGGATTGCTAGCAAGTTCAGATTTGCAGGATTAGATGTACTCCTGTAAAATTCGGCTATCGAAACGAGCATGGAAATTATAATCCAAATGAACCCAAAAATTTCCTTTCCCCGTCTCCGCTTCCGCGATGGAGATAAACGTAAAGCCGAATTTACTTTGTTAATGTGGCAGTCAATTGGAATCAGGCAAAAACAATTTCTTCCCAGATCGATACTAAATTTTAGCACTTGTACGACTGCTCTCGAAAGCATTTTGGATGTGCTCTTGGAGTGGATCACACAAGCGTATAGTGATTCGATTTTAAGCTTACATTGGCTATTATGGTATTAATACCTTTCCATTTAAATTATAATTCCATACTTGAAGTATTTCCATCCCATGTGTCTCATAATATATATTGTTGACAAGAGCTCTGGGCGTTAGACAAACATGTTTGCTTGTCAATTTAATGAAACGCATTGGTTTAGTCACATAATGTTGTTGTTCTTCTCAGTATATATTTACTGAAATGTCGCCTTTCAAAAAACCGTCCATAATTGAAATAACATGGCCAAGACTTGCGACTTATTTCCAACCTTTAGCATGTATGCGCTAAATTATTAATTTCATTCCAAACATAACAATTTAAATATAACCACCATTTAAAAACCTATCAAATCTTGTGACGGCGTAATACTTCGATCCTTGGTTGTTATCGGAAGCTCTTCTCCCTGAATTTCAAACAGAATGATAAGTTAGACTAATTGTAAGGTAAAAGTAGGAGCTATTTTTATCGACTTCTCTAAAGCCTTCGATTCTGTTAAGCATAATTAAGAAACTTATGTATGAGTACAATGTGCATTGATGCATTGATGTAATTCATGCCAATACAAAAAACCGTGTATTCAGCATCAGTTTATCTGAAAATTGTTATCCAGTAAGCAGGGGTATTGTCAGGGCTCTGCAAATGGGCCATTAACATTTAGTATATATATCAATAGTATCAGTAAAGTTATTGAATGTAAACATTTATAGTTACACGCAAACACGATGATGACACGATGATAGTTATTGATGTAAATGGTGCTTCTTTAGCCGAAATTAGAAAAAAATTAACAAAAGAAATGGAAAAACAGATCAAAATATTCAGATATGGTGCGATAATACGCGATGACAATTAATTATGAGAAAACTAAGTGCATGTACTTCCGCAATATATGTAATATAATGTAGCTGGTCTTTAGACAGGCAAATTTTTTTGAGCGAGTACTATCAATTTAAGTACCTAGGGCTTATTTTGGATCCATGTCTGAATTTTAAATTACACTATGAATTTGTGACGGATACACTTGTAAAAAATCAAATATCTTCGTGGTTTTTAACGATATTTTAATGATAAATGCACACATATTTTCAGTAGTTGATTATGCCATTGACATATGGTCAATTCAAACAGATTTAGAACTTGATAAAATACAAAGTAAGATAGACAGGCTTATTCTCGAATACGAATTCCCAACATATTCTAGGAGAGTATAAACTGCAGATATAAATCTGCTAGCTACTCGGAAAAAAATATGACTTTCTTACAATTAGGGAAAGGCGTGGTGTTTTAATTCTGAAAAAATGTTTGTTTTTCTTACACCGAAGGGAAGAGTTAGAAGTATCGCAACGACAATCATCACAATTGTCTTTGCTTGCAATTGTAGATTTTTTTAAGTCAGAATGTTCAAAAAATAGTCCTATTTATCGTAGAGTTATTTTGTTGAATAGGCTCCCAAAGGACCTAGATGTTAACAAATTAAACAATGTTAAATTCGATTCGATTGTTAAAAAATATTTGTTGAATGAGGTATACTTTAAACAATGATGTTTAAGTTATAGTTAGTAGTAAATTATACATTGTAACCCCGTCACCTTGTGACAACATAACTAGTGCGAGGAAACTCGTACTAGAACTGAAAATGCAAGACGTTAAAGAATAAATTCAGAGTAGAAATGGGTTCAGGAGGAATGCTTTGAATTTGTGGCTGGCTGGCACATGTAGAACATATGTGTAATGTTACAGAAAAAGGGGACATGTCTGTTTTGTTGTCCGTTACAAAGTTGTATGTTCGGCTTATACATCGAGCATACAACTTTGGAACGGACAACAAAACAGACACGCCTACTTTTCCTATAACATTACACATATGATAAAGTCGTTCAGATACCGTAGTATAGCATTGATCCACTTTAAGGCGTTTCAACATATTTTATCAACTTATTCAGAGTTGTATAGGTTTTCCATATAAAAACGAAATGATGCACTGGAAATATGGGACACAACTTGATGCAATGAGATTCAGTTTGTCTGAAATGAACTGTTTCGGTTTCTGCATGGCACAATTTTCATGCATGAAAGAAAGTAAATGAACTAGTACAGCGTCTTGGAGATTTTATTTACATTTCCGTAGCACAACAAAGTGCATGTACCAAGCTAAACTGGAATGGTTGCAATGCCAAAAGTTGTTGTTAGATGTTGCGCGGTTGGCCAGTTGCTTGGGGAAAGTAGTTTTTCAGAGTTAACCCGCTTGTGCATTGAGCAAACGACAAAATGTCTGGTTTAAAACCTAGTTCCACGTAACGCATCGACGTAATGTTTCAAGCTAGTATGTACTTGGTCTTGGGTGCATCCGTGCGTCTCGATACAACTAACAATGGGCCCTTTTCTGGTCATCATCGTTTCAGTTTATTGAGTGCATACATTTGGTACTAACATTGGTATCACAGGCGACACCGAAATATTTGGAGAACCCCGATTGTGCGGCGGTGTGTTTTCAACGAGCTGCATGACTTTGTTCACTTTTTTCCTTCCACCACCGTTGTTGCCTTTACTCTGCTTTCTCTTCCTCTCCCTTTGCAAGAGGATGCACAATTTCTCACTATAACTGCACGCGTAAAATGTGATGCATATGCCACAACGGGCATCCTACTGTTGCTTTGCATTTATTGAATGTAACTACATGGAATCTATGTTGGATGCATTCATATGTTAGGAAGATATTGAAATATTATTTTGTGTCAGTATTATTATTACAAATAAAGTCGTGACTAAAAATATGGCAACTAATTGTATGAATATATTTTGTGGTAGGCAGGTTACATTTAATATCGTGTAAATAACATATGCACGTTCCCTAAACATGATACCATGTAAACTATGAACAAAGACGAGTGATGCGTGTATCCACCTACACATTGATTAGGTAGCGATAACATATATAGCTTATATGAAAACTAAATTGAAGAAACTGATGATGGAATCTTATTGTCTTTTGCGACATGTTCGCACTATAGAAATTGGCTATATCTAAATTAATTATCGTGATTAATGATGTAATGCATTTTAAAAAATCGTCCATAAAATCCCATATTATCAAGAGCACCATTCTTAAAATGTAAGGAACATATGTAGTCATAATACGCATAACTTCATGTACAAATTAATTTGGTCATCTGCAATGCAAATTGATAAAATGAAGAATAGCCAATACTTAAATGTTGCATTTGCACACATATTGCCATAAACGTTTTGCCATATTGAGTAAATACATACGTACTATTCCTATTCTAAAGATTCATGCTACATTCAAGATAGTACGGAAAGACGGGAAAGAATCATGCTGTGACCGGTTGAATAAATTAGTACATCTTTTTTGTAAAACGTACAAGGGACTGTTTCTGAAGTAATGGCAGTATACTTTTATCGGACAAATATAACTACGGAACATGTATATGAATTACCATAACACCTATAATACTTCCATTGTCCTCTACAAGGATGAGCGTGTCCATAGTCAAAAACCACTCAAGTATCACATGCCATAATGTATAATACTTGCTAACAACCTTTGTACAAACGTAAAATGCATTGCACATCATTACATTTTTACCCTTGCCGGAGAAAGTACATTCATTCCACCCGCATCTATCCTCTACGGAGGAATGATGAGAGCAAAATGAATTTTTCACCTGGAAATAAAATAGGAAAAATTGTTTCTCGTGTTACGCCATCCAACATGTCAACAAAATTAGGAACAACAAAGGAAAAAGTCGAAGACATTGAGCTACCTGAAGTGACGGCTCAAGAGCCGAACCCAGCAACATCTCGGGATACAGAAATCTCAGTTGTTGAAAAAGATCAATCTACATCAGTACTGCGGAATGAAATTGGAAGTGAAAGCTCATCGTCCAACTCATTGACCGAAAATGGGGTACGGCCTGCTCCTGAGCCTGTACCGTCTACAGGAGATGTTGGAGGCTCTTCTCCCAAGGCTTCGCAACAGCAAGATGAGCTTGATGATGCCATGGACCAGATAATTGCTATGATTTTGGATGATAGTTGGGAAACGGCGCTAACAATGGATTTCCAGTTGAAGAAAGCTGCGGCAGCATTTCGTAAGAAAAAGAACAGCATTGACAGCGATCGGTTATCTTCATGGCCATCATCTCCCAAAAATACTGCGCCGCCACCGGAAGAACCGTTGCCAGAGCAACCAGAATCTAAAGCCGAACGGAGGGAAACTCCACCAGAGCTCCCAGAAGATCCGGATAAAATCATTTCACTGCCTGTTGAAGAGGATGGAGAAAGTGGAGGAGCAGGAGGATCGGACGACCTACCAAAAGAAAAAGAAGCTGCATCTCCGTCATCATCATTGCGCCGTCGTCACAGTGAT